>CM077668.1:434188784-435433784 GCA_039707655.1 Elymus sibiricus | reverse complement strand
GGGTGGCGGATACGCTGCACACCGCCGGGAAACAAGCGCCTGCCGGCCTCCATGTGCCAGATCCGGGGCAGGGGCCACCGGATCCATGCCCAGGGAACTCGGATCCGCCGCTCCATGGCCGGCGGCGACCATCCTTGCTAGCCAGAGCTCATAGGTCGGAGGAGGAAGAGAAGGTGAGGAGAGGAAGAAGGGGTCAGAAGGATTCGCCCTTGAGTCGCTCTGTGTGGGAGAAGCCGAGAGGATGAGGACGTGGGTCTGGTGGAGTCGGACGCCCTCTGCTTCGTCAGACGCTCGGTTTAATTCAAATTGAGAGCAGGTTACAGATTCCTTTGTGTTCCCCACAGCGGTGCCAAAGACCTTTTTTATGTGTTACTGTTCTCATGGGATACACCTTCCATTCCTATGATATTCCTATCCCTACCCTTTTTCTTCCATGGGTTCCAAAGGGGCCCTAAGTGTGCTCATCACAAACACTTTACACAACAGTGATCTGATAGAGCAGTGCAGCACAGCACAGCACTAGTGTGGTACTGCTCCTGCTGTGATCTGACAGAGTTGCATCCCCTGCATTCTGGCCATTCATTTCACGCCAGATCTATCATATCTGTGGCCCAGTGGCAGATCCAGGTTGAGGATAAAGGGGGGGCTGAGTAATAAAGGATTAGGGCTGGAGTTAGAAATCAATGGTAAATTTAAGTCTAAGTAACAGTAATTAGTGGAGAAATCACGCCACTGCTGTGGCCTGAATGAAATCTACCACCCCGCAAATACCACCATGCTTATATACATCTATCTATCAGTGATGAATAAGTGTGTCATCTTAACCATCTTTCGTCAGTAACCTTTGGAGTTTGAGAATCTTTTGACGCCAGGTTTGCCTATATATCTACTACTATATGCATGTTAACGAGAGCGAGTGTCCACGGTACCAGGAGGATGCCATGTGCATGCAGCATGCGTAAGGCAGGACATGGACATGCTTTGCTGCTATGAAAACGATTGGAAACTGCATGATAAATACAAAAACGTTCAGAAAGAAACTGTGAAGTCGTAGTTGTGGTTTTATTGCAAAGTTGACTGAAAGCGATGATTAAGTTTATGTTTTGCTAAAATATAAAATGGCCGGCAAGTATCATAAATACGAAAACGATTCAGAGCGGTATGGAAATTAATTCCTGGCATGGTTTAATTTCCACCCCCTAATTAGTTATAATGATGATGAGCATCAATATAATGCAAGTGAGCAGCATGACGAATAATTAAGCACACGTAATAAGATTTATTTATTTTTTGAAGCCCACACGTAATAAGATATTAATTGAACAACATATGCGTAGTATAGGTTGTTCTTTTGCAACAAAGTGCTGTGTAGGGACGGGTATTTGCAACAAAACGTATTATATGGTGTGGTATCAGCATGAAGGTACATTTGGGGTGTTTTCTGCAAATGTTTCAGGCTGGAGAACTGAGGCATGAATCACGTGTAGGTATTGCATTACTGGTACGGGGCCAGTCATACAAACGATTCCCTTGTTCGGTTTAATGTCTTGTCTAGCTAGCTAGTACAATACGTAGAGCAGTCTGTATTGATGTCTTGGTACTTCCAGAGTTCTAGCTAGGTACGTACGTATATTCTTCCTATACGGAAGGAGTGCATTAAGTATAGCTGGCACGGTACCACTCTCTCTTCGTTCTTAATTATAAATCGTTTTATCTTTTCTAGATATATGTTTTTTTTCTTATACACCTATATATATGTAGATACATAATAAAAATTATAAATTCAAAAAAAAAAAAACCAAACTGACTTACCATTCGAAACGGAGGGAGTTTTGGCACTTTGCTAAATCTTACTTCCTTCGTCTTAAATTATAAGATGTTTGACTTTTTTTTATCTCAAGTTTGACTACTCGTTTTATTCAAAAAAAAAAATTGTGCAAACATAATCAAATTTAAGTCTTTCTTGAAGAGCTTTTATTAATAAGCAAGCCACGACAAAAGAAGTGATATTTTGCACAAATTTTTGAATAAGACGAGCGGTCCAACTTGTCAAAAAAAGTCAAACGTTTTATAATTTGGGACGGAGGAAGTAGCTAATTAGCTCGTCTTGGCACTTTGGCCGTAATTCTTGGAAGCTGATGACCAATTCCATACTATGTTTGTGAACATGGGTAAAAAAAAATACCACCTGCTATTTAGAGCCTCTTTGGTAGGGCTTCCACGAGCTTCAGCTGGACTATTATTATATATATATAGGCACTCTAGTAAGAGCCATATCTAGTTCCGAAACACTGGATTCTCTGACTTCATCACATAATCAGTACATTTTGTTGAAAACAGATCCTTTATTTTTATTTATTTTTGCAAGAGAAATTTCCAATCTATTCGTCAATCATGGCAGTACAGCTCCTTTATTACAACAGCGAAATAGTAGTATTGTGTCGGGCGAGAAATCGAAGCTTTTTTGAGCTGTGGCAAAGCATTTTGGTACGACTTTGGATTGAGCGGTGGAGAAACCTCCATAGGAAAAGCTGTGCCAAATTAAGAGGCTCTCACTCAGTTCGATGTACTACTACGTACGTACGTATAACCAGGCCGCGCGCCGAATGAATTCACAGAAGACTGGGCAGTGGACAAGTTTTTTTTTTCTCGAATACGCAAAAGATTTGCGTATCATTGTATTAAGAAGAAGAGTTTATATATCCGTACAACAATGCGCATCAATTAAGCGCGCTAGGTGGTCTTACGTCAAGAGTGGACCAACCTAACAGACTGTTTCAAAGTTCGATATTACATAAATGGAACAACCAAAAGGCGAACGCCGCAACGTCCTAGCGAAGAGCGTTCTAGCGAGCCCGTTGAACGCTGGGAATATCGCGTCTAGAGCATCCACCTGGCTCGACGTCAAGGTCCCAGTGCGTATGCATGGCTTCGAAAGTTACCTTGGGCGCAGGTGAAACACCCAGCCTTATCCATTCGTGAGCCGCGAATCCTCCTCCACATGTTATCTTCCCCGCCTCACACCTCGCTCTCTTCCCCGTCTCCGCGCCAAAGCTTAGATCCAACTGCCCCTTCTCTGGGCGACCCTCCTTTCGACGACCTATCCATCCTCACCTCGTGCATCCTCACTAGTACAAAACAAGGCATTGGTCCAAGCCATATCGGAGCTTTAGTCCCGGTTCTATTACGAACCGGGACTAATGCGTGCATTAGTCCCGGTTCGAGCGGCGCAGGCATCAGTCCCGGTTCGAACGGGACCTTTAGTCCCGGTTGGAGAGACCAACCGGGACTAAAGGGTTTGTGAACGGTGCTAGCCCCTTTAGTCCCGGTTGGTGTCTCCAACCGGGACTAAAGGCCCCCCTTTAGTCCCGGTTGGAGACACCAACCGGGACTAAAGGGCTGGGAAAAAAATTTGAATTTTTTTTTTTCAAATTTTTTCCCAGCCCTTTAGTCCCGGTTGGTGTCACCAACCGGGACTAAAGGCCTTTAGTCCCGGTTGGAGATACCAACAGGGACTAAAGGGGGGACTAAAGGTTTTTTTTTTTTCTGTTTTTACATTTGTTTTCTGTTTTTAGTTTCTGTTTTAAATTGCTTATATCTTTTAAGATATTTGATGTTTTTGAGTGATTCTTTTTGCATTAGATTCAAAATTTTGTCTAGTTTCTGTTTGTGCCATTATTTTTCAAATTTGAATGGTTTAAATTTGAATTTGTTCAAATTTGCTTCAAACCCTAGATTGTGTATAACTTGAGTTTCCAAATAGTTTTTAATTTAATTCTTTTTGCTCCTAGTCACGTGTTAGATTGTTGTCACAGTAAGATTTATTTGCATATTTTTAGAATAATTTAAATTAGGATTTCAATTTCAGGGTCATTTAGCTCAAAAAAATCATTAAATGCATGAAAAATAGCAAATGAAGTTAGAAATGGTTGAAATTTGAGGATGTGGCTTTGAATGGTGCATATTGAATGCACAAAAAGTCTGTAGTTGAAATAAGTTAAAAAAAATGAAATGCCTTTGTAACCGACGAGTTTTCGTCCGAAACCTTGATACTTCGAATCAGATGGTCCAATTTGTACACGAAGTGCATGCAGTTTTTGCCGTAACCCTCTCAACTTTTTAGCATAATCTATGTGGGTGAAATGATGATACCATGCCAAGTTTCAACCTTTTTAGAGTTTATTTGTAGTGCTTTTCAATTTCAGGGTCATTTAGCTCAAAAAAATCATTAAATGCATGAAAAATAACAAATGAAGTTAGAAATGGTTGAAATTTGAGGATGTGGCTTTGAATGGTGCATATTCAATGCACAAAAAGCCTGGAGTTGAAATAAGTTAAAAAAAATGAAATGCCTTTGTAACAGATGGGTTTTCGTCCGAAACCTTGATACTTCGAAGGAGATGGTCCAGTTTGTACACGAAGTGCATCCAGTTTTTGCCGTAACCCTCTCAACTTTTTAGCACAAGCTATGTGGGTGAAATGATGATATCATGTCCAGTTTCAACCTTTTCAGAGTTCATTTGTAGTGCTTTTCCATTTCAGGGTCATATAGCTCAAACTCTACCCCCTGGACCGCCTTTTTTAGCTTTGTAGAAAATAAACGAAAATGATAAAATCATCAAAAAAATAAAATCCTTTGAGATGTAGTTAGGTTTTAGTGTCTAGTTGGTATAGAAATTTTGAAATATGAATTTTGACCTTTTTTGCAAAAAAATGCAAAAAAAATGTAAAACGGCCATAACATTTGCATACGACGTCGAAAAAAAAAGTTTAATATATGGCTTCGAAAGTTACCTTGGGCGCAGGTGAAACACCCAGCTTTATCCATTCGTGAGCCGCGAATCCTCCTCCACATGTTATCTTCCCCGCCTCACACCTCACTCTCTTCCCCGTCTCCGTGCCAAAGCTTAGATCCAACTACCCCTTCTCTGGGCGACCCTCCTTTCGACGACCTATCCATCCTCACCTCGTGCATCCTGCTGCTCTCAGTCGACTCCCTACTTCGATGTGTTGGGGCAATGCTACGACAGGCGATCGGATGTCGGTCGGTTGCCGCCACGAGCGGAGTGTCGTGGCCGACCGCTAGCCTTTGTCGCTGAAGTCGTGGCATGTCTTGGGCGCTTGCAGTCCTTGGCGAGGTGGTGTAGCCCGCGACAACGCAGACAACGCCGAGGCAACCGGCAAGTCACTATTCGGTGCGAGTAGGAGAGGCAGTTGAAGCATCTGTCGCGAAGCTCCGCGGGGATCCTCCGGGCCTGCGGGAGCTGCTCTGGGCGAGGCTCAACCGAGGTGGCCGCAGGTCGTGTCTCCGGCCGGGAAAGGATCTCCCTCCACCCATCAGCGTTGGGAGCAGAGACCTGTCCGCGCCGGCCGAGGCGTTGGCGAGCAGGGACGCGGCCCTCCACTGGCCGAGCAGGTAGGCCTCGCACGAGCTGAGGGCATGGCCTTCTGCGACTCCGCCGGCGTCGTCCAGGTCTCTGCCGTCCTGCATCCGCTCCGCCATGACCAAGAGTCACGCGAATTTGGGCGCGCGGCGGGGACGCAGCAACCGGCTTCGCGGGTCGACGGTATGTTGACTGCTACCCCTGGAGTACCACTAGTGTTACCTGCACCTGCAGACTGCAAGTTGTTTTTGAACCAGACGACAAGACAATGGTAGCAGTTGTTTTGATCCGCTACCCCGACGGTATGTGCCTGTGGGTCATGCATGTGCTTGCATGCAATTCAATTATTCAAAGCGACCAACAATGGTTTTGAGTTTTGCAAGAAAAAATAGACACTGCTGTAGCGTGATGAATTAAAAGTCTTTATATGCGACCACGGTGAGGATGCATGGGTGTTGACGTCCATGCATGCATACGTAGTAGGCAATAGGCATGCACTAATCCAGAGGAGTCATAGTTGGGCTTCACGATAAGATAATAGCATTTATGATGTCAACTAAGTATCATTAGATTCTTCATTAATTATATTTTCATAGCATACCTATTTGATGTCACAAATGTTTGTAGCTTTATCCATAATTTTGGTCAAACTTGAAATACTTTGACCCTCCAAGATTCTTGGAATGACTTATAATTTGGAACGGAGGGAGTAGTACACAAAACTGATTGGGTGTTGAAAATCTGCAGAAGTTTTGTTTTTGCTTCACATGCAGTGTATATGTTGAAAATTTAGCTCGGTTGCACCTTTGATTTTACTGTGTAATTTTCTTTCATTATTATGTGGCTTATTCAGAGATGCAGCCTGCATGCTAACTACTTTTCTTGTGCTTTACATTAAGATTGAAAAGGCTGTCATGTGTAGCTATCTTTCTTGTGAATATGAATCTGTTTCTGTATCTGCATCTGTAGAATAGCTTGTTGGTCTACCTGCATCTGTAGACTGTGCAGTTGTTTTTCAACCAGAAAAGACAACCAGAGTGTCAGCCTGTCAGGGTTAGGTAGGCAGTTGTTTTGATCCAGACGGTAGTATGTGCTGCCAATGCAGTTCAAATTCAAGAATTGTTCAAATAAAGAAACCAACTAACCGTACGTACGTACCATGCATGGTTTTGAGTTTTGGAAGGAAAAACACTACTGTATACATAGCGTAAATAAAAGTCTTTATGCGACTTTCACGTACTACGTACATACACATATGCATCCTAGCTAGATCTTGATGTCCATGCATGCATAGGCAATAGGCATGCACGGATCGATGCACTAGCTGCTGCTGCACGGGCTGAGGAGTCAGTACGTCTTGTTGGCTTCTAGAATCCAGACCACCAGCCGGATCGAGTCAATTTTCCAGACATTTTTGTCGTCGGATTCAACGGGTGTTGCGGCCGTCCGGTGGTCGCCGGCGACCAGGGTTGATTTCCCGCGCTCAAGCAATGGAAACCAATAACCTTGTTCGGCGGCGGCGGCGGTTTACAAGTCAGAGCACCCAAAGCTGCTGCTTCTGCTTCTTTGGTCGCAGGTCGCAGCAGAGTCTGCAGAGATGGATTGGGTCATCATCCATCGGGTCCCAAAGAGCTCATGGGCCAACCAATAATACTATCCGTTCGTGTTAAAGCCCATCAAAAAGTGCTCACGTCACCACCCTCCGTAGCCCATGGGCCTAGCCTAATGGGGTGTCTCTGTCTCGGCATCTCAGCTTGTATTGTGTACTCCCTTCATCATCGTACAAACGCAGCCTGTTCGCTTGGGCTGAAAAACACTGCTGGCTAATTTGTTGTGAGAGAAAAACACTGTTCTGGATGACTGATCAACTCGGATATGTTTAGTCAAACGATCCTCAATCACTAAATTGACTATAGAATATATTTTCATCATATAAGAAATATATTTGAAGATACAAAGGTTTGTGTTGTTTCCATTCTCTTTGAGAGGGAGAGTATACAAGACATAATTTTGGACATATTTTGAACAGATATATTTGACCTTTTTTTTCCAGACCAGTATATGATCCCCAAACCTCCATATCACAACCATACAATGTACTACTACCCTGATTTACATGCGAGTTACTGCACCGACAAGCAATCCATTACGGAGCAAAACCACAGCTGCTTATGTTAGTTACAAAACGTATAGTTAGCCGGTTACTTCTGACTCATGTTTTGTTTGATATCTCTGCTAGATGTTTTACTTTACAACATATCGGACACTGATAACAAGCATACTCAACAATAAGTGCATTTTCACCAATGGTTATTGCAAGAGCTAGTATTGTTGGGTTCATCTTGCAAACTATTTTGAGTCTGAATGGACTGTTTTCTTCTGGTAGTATCAATATCAGCAGTATCCAATTCTGAGTCTGAATGCTTCTGCTCCACCAGACAACTAAAAATTCTGGAGGAAAAAAATGCTCCAAGTTCTTTCAAAGTCTTGTTCGGATGCTGACTCGTGCGTTACCACATGACACAAAGAGTGAGATGAACCTAAGCAAAGCTGGACGAGCCCAACATCAACTCAAACATGTCGTCAGGAGTAAGAAGGGTTGTCCCGCCCAGAATAAGCTCCACATCCGGTCTGCTGCTCTCCGAGATTGCGGTCATGACTTCCCGGACCTTGCATAGAATAGACCATTTCGCTTGTTAGGACAGTTTACCATCTTGCATGTTATAGCACTATTACTCTCTGTCAGGCTGCCACTAAGATATATGGTTTCAAGTTCAGCGCTGCTTTTCAAGACTCAAGAGAACTACGAGGTGGAGTTTTGGAGATTGTATATCATTAACCCAAAACTGAAGATGCACATGCTTTAAAAAAGTACACTAAACTGTACATATGGGGTGGGTGGGTGGGTGGGTGGGTGGGTGTTGGGCGGGGGGTACTATCGTAGATGGCCAATGAACTAAAATATCATTCTTCATAGGATAATAAATGGCAAAGATAATGGATTTCCATTGAGATTAAAAGCTAATGACAGGTTCATTGTAGTTTCATATATGATCAAATGTTCATGTAAACACCAACCTAACTCTGAGGAATAAAGAATTAACTTGGCATGAATATCTAAAACTAAAGAAAATGGACCATACCTCAAGAGTATTAATACCTCCCAGAACAAAAACAATAAGAACAGTTTGATCACCAAAGGTTGGTTTAGACTGCAAATGGACCAAAACTTAGAAATGAGCAATTAAATAGAAACAGGCAAAAAAGACTGAGAAACTCACCTGTCCAAGCCCGAATCTACCTAATCCACTTTTGAATAGACGACCAACAGTTGATGAATGATACTCGAGGCCAGGTACATCATACCTCGACAAGAGAGCTAATAGCAACTTATAAAGCAAGCCTTTCCTCGAGTAGCCATCAGTTTTGAATCTACTTAATGCTGCTAGACCTTCACCAAGGGATTGATTTCTTAACCTCATACTGGATAATTTGTGAAATTTTTTGAAAAGCTGATCAACCCTATCTCGCACTTCCAACTTAAGTTGCATGTCCCCATAAGCTTCCTCCTTATGGTGATCGTCATCCCAGGTGCCCCATTCGTCATCAAAATCATCAGTACTGGGTGCTGCCTCACTTGAGTTTTTATTCCTCTCACCATCCTTAGATCTAGCTTTAGCTTCAAGTTCACTATCCAGGCCATCAAGGAAACACAACTTATCCCGGGCGCTTCCCGACCTTCAAGGCAAACGCCCACATGCTCCACGGCAAGCAGCGACACTTGATAATTGTATCTGTTTCGCACTTATTCACGCGCTACTGATAGGGCGCTACAGCTAACATTTAGCAGCTAAATTTAAGTCTAAGTAACAGTAATTAGTGGAGAAATCACACTCAAAGGGGGGGGGGGGGCTGGATCCCCCCCAGCCCCCCTTTGGATCCGGCTCCAGCCCCCCTTTGGATCCGCCACTGCTGTGGCCTGGATGAAATCTACCACCCCGCAAATACCACCGTGCTAATATACACTCTATGTTTATTTTTCGTGCGGTAGCTTTAGCTAAAAAAAAGTAACTTCAAGTCACTAGTTACAGTTCATACTCATTTTAATTCCATGTTGCATAACGATTACTGCAGGACCAACTGCATCTACGCCCGGCCGAACAACATCGTCGTCTACCCGGCTTTCAGGCCGTCGGAAGCCACCAACGACAAATTCGTCGTCACCCTCATCTACATCGAATGGGGGGCATTCTGGCCGACCGTGTTGGTGCGCATCAAGAGCGCAGGGGACGTGGAGTGGCGCGTCATGCAGCATCTTCGAGGAGCAGGTTGGGCAACCCAAGACGACCAGAAGAATTTTCTCCCGGTGACACACCCCCTATGCTTCTAGGTTGACACAATGACTTCTTCTTTCTGCAAAGTTGAAGGATCAACTGGGCCCAGAATGCAATAGTTTGCCTTAAACACATTGGCAGCGCCTTTCATGTAGCTAGTTTGGTGGCTCAAGGTGGCAATGAATGATTCGAGGACTATTTGATGTATTATGCATGATGAAGTATTATGGAGGGCACGAACCATCCGAACGCTTTACTTGAAGCAATACAAGAGGCTAGAACAGGGGCGTTCTTGCCCGATAGAGAGAATGACAAGCTTACACGCGCCCTCAAGAATCCTGAACACCCGGGACGAACACGAGGCAAAGGCGTTGTTCCGTTGGTTGAGGGGTTTGCGGGGTGGAACGACAGTTACAAAAGCCGTTCAAGAAAGAAGAAGCAGGATGCAGACCGGTTTCAAAAGTTGGAACGCGCTATCATGCGGCAGCAGGAGCAGATCGACACACTTAGCCAGCAAAGGACGTCTCAGCGGCAGGATGAGCAACCAGCTGATCCATTGGATAGTACCATCCCATTGAAAAGCAGAGTGGGTTCCACAGCGGTCCCGACCGATGATGCACTGCTGGCTCGCTACCCCGTGGATGATATCCAAGAGACGACACCTTGTGAGCTACACATCAAATTTAAGAACATATCACAGAAGGTGGCGGACGGCTTTGCTTTACCGAATCCACCTGAAGCAACCATCCACGTCAATCTGATTCCACCTGTCTATGCTCGTGTCGGGGTGGATGAAGTTATGTCGGGATATGACTCACTAGACCTTGACTTTCATGGAGGTCAAGGGGAGCAGACCCTGGGAGAAGCCATACGTGGTATCATTGTATGGAGAAAGGAATGCATTGTGTTTCCAAACTCGGCACCAAGGCCACCGACTGATCATCCTCCATGTCCGCTGCGTCAGCCGACTCCAACCCACCTCGAGACGGAGCGCAGTGCGAGTCCGCCGCGTCAGCCGACTCCAACCCATCTCGAGACGGAGCGCAGCGCGAGTCCGCCGCGTCAACCGAATCCACCCCACCCCGAGACGGAGCCTAGCGCGAGTCCGCGATATCGATCTCCGCCGCGTCAGCTGACTCCAAAGAGGAAGAGAGCAGCAAAGAAGAAACCCGAGCCTTCTGCCAAAAAGAAGTTAGCTTACGAGATGACTGTGGAGGAAAACAAAGCCGAAGTAGCTGCCCAAGTGCAGGCCCATTTTGGACCGAAACCGCCCCCGCCGCCAAAGGAGAAAATACTTGAGAAAGTCGTACAACACTTTGTGGATCTTGCTAAACCGGCTGTGAAGAAAAGGCGATCAGACTATGAACGCTCTATTAGCAAGTCATTTCATAAACAAAAAAATCAGCAGTCGAGCCTTACAGGTAGTAATAAATGCGGGAAAACTGCTCCCCAGCTCGGAGAACATGCAGTGAAATCGATACCCCCGCTCAAGGTGAGTACCGAGAAGGCGGTAACCGATGCTAATAGAGAGATGGCTAGAGAGATGGGTATCACTTTTGAACAACTCCTAGGCATGGAGGAAGTCCCCACTTTCAATGAGAATGAACTAGCAAGGAAATATGTCCCCGGGGAACCTTTGGTCAGTAAAGACGAGGAGAAGCTTCTATCAACGCAAATGCGCAATTTGCATGAGTGGTACCTGAGAGAAATAAAGGTTGGGCGAGAGAGCCTCATGGTGAAAGTCAAGCCAGAGCATTACTACCATGCAAAAGATGTGTGGATTGAAAATGAAGAATTATTTCAGTTATTCAATCAAAACGCACTCGACAAATCTCTCGTCAGTTGCTATTGTCTGTAAGTGATTTCTTTCTGTAATTTAAGTCTCTAGCTCAGCTCGTTCATTGCATGTAATTATCCTCACTATATTCTTTTGTGTGGTATTATGCAGAATGAAGATTTTTGAAATGAAAAGAGATGAAGTCTATGGCATTGGGTTCATTGACCCAAATACCGTTAATGAAGAGGTGTTAAATAATTTCAAAGAAGACACGGAGAATAGCTTGCTAATGTTTTTGAAGGAACTAAATACCAAACCAGAAATACTACTTTCTTACAACTTCAGGTGAGTGTCACTGTCTTGTACTACAAATTCTATTTTTGCTTACTCGATGTTAAGTGTAGTTGATGAGTTATGCATGCCCGCTTATACAAACGTGTGCGCGGATACCACTGGATCCTGCTAATCATTAGAGTTGACGAAGGAAATGTTGAAGTACTGGACTCACTAGGTAAAGACCCTTTAGAATACAAAAGCCTGGTTTTGATGCTCAACAGGTAATTTCAATCATTATCGCACCATGTCGGCCTCTTTAGTTCATTTCCTGATATATCAAGTAATTAATAACTCATTTATTCAATTTTTTTGCCGGGCAGGGTTTGGACCAAGTTCACCAAAGAGATTGTCGGTGATTGGAAGGAAGATCTGAAATGACGACGAACCAAGGTAATTAAGTAGTACTAGCTACGTCCGCGCATCTCTTTAATTCTAGTTTCAATACCATTATCATGCTTGATTATTATCTGATTGAATTCTATTCTCGTAAAGTGTATGAGGCAGGAACAGGGGACTAATTTATGTGCATACTACGTTTGCGAGTACATTCGCATTATGACCGAAAGGAGCAGAGATGCAAGACATCTTTGGGTACGTAAACACTATTCACATTTTTTTTATCATGATCTAATATATATATACACACAACTAATATATTCATATTGATCTTCTTCTTTAAAGATGGTGCAGATGCAGGATTGTCTCCTACCAAGGGACCGCATACGAGCACTTCAAGAGGAAATGGCGGGATTTTTGCTTGAGCAGGTCATATCTCCCGACGGAGAATACCATTTCACCTAATGCCTGCATGTAATGATCTGTAAATTGTAGGAGAAATTGTATATACCAAATTGTATATATATATATGTGTATGTATGGTCGTACGAGAAATTCTATGATATATGATTGGTTGTACGAGAAATTCTATGATATATGATTGGTTCTACGAGAAATTCTATTATATATATATATATATATATATATATATATATATATATATATATATATATATATATATATATATATATATATATATGCACAACGTGTACAGTATGTAGTAGCGTAAAATATGTTTGAAATGAAAAAGAATTAAATGGAAAACACAAAATGAAAAGGAAAAATAAACAATAAACCCTAAACACCTAAACCTTTAGTCCCGGTTGGTGTCACCAACCGGGACTAAAGGTCCACAGCCCCCGTCGCGCGCTTCCGGCCACGTGGCAGGGACTTAGTCCCGGTTGGTGTCACCAACCGGGACTAAAGGTCCCCAGCCCTCGGCGCGCGCTTCCGGCCACGTGGCCGGGATTTAGTACCGGGTCGTGGCAAACCGGGACTAAAGGTGGGGGCCTGTAGTCCCGATTTATTAGTCCCGGTTCTGGAACCGGTACTAAAGGCCCTTCCCAACCGGGTCTAATGGACGTCTCTGTACTAGTGCAATATGGGTGTTGACATTTCTTAGCATCACTTAATACTTGGTTGTCATCCCCAGCATGATGCCAAAAATGCTCTGTTGGTATTTACGAATATGCCACCTTGGAAAGAATATGAAACAGAGTATCTGCAAGCGCACAGATAAATTACCATTGTAGCATTTCACCTGGGAGTAATACCAGGTATTGTTATTTATATTTTTACCACTAGGAAGGTTGACACTAGGAATATGATGTCCACTTGTACGTGCAATGGAGAGTTAATCATATGCAATCTATCTACTCATAACAGGGATAAGTCACAAGATAAATGTATAATGAATGATAAATGATAAGTCATAAATAATATAGCTCACTCAGAGTACTCCATTCTATAGCACTAGCATGATTTAGGTAGAGTAGAGAAATATTCTTAAGTCATTCTTAATCACATATCAAAGCATACTATGATTAGTGCAATTACACCTAGCAATCATGGTTAAGTTAGCTTCATATCTATTACACCTAGCAATTACCCCGAATGATTAGTGCATACTATGACATTACTAAGGAAGATCAGGAACAGAGCAAGTCTTCTTTCATAACCGGGTCCTACTTGTCCTATATTCGGGGAGTGGACTACAAAGGACTCAACGAGAGTGTCACATCTGCGATCTACCACATGGCCCGGAATATAGGGTGCATTCACAGGTAAACAATGTATAAGCACCACACTTACACGTTGTTGACCACCCACCCATTGTACTTCTAGGTGAGCGCTATACGATCTTATGCTTGACTATAAAGACAATCTAATTATACTAAGCATATAATCAAAGTAGAAGTTAAACAATATAAACGAGAACATAAACAATATATAGAGAAATGTCAAATCCATTGTAGCTAACAAATAAATACAGAAAGATACAAGAGATAGGTTACACAAGGCTTTACCAAGCCGTGCTCTTGACACGATCCGGAATCCAAGCTCTTGGCGTGCGGCGGCAGGCACCGGCGCCGCCGGTGGCGGGAAGCCCCGGCCAGGCGGATCGACAGGCCCCGGGCGCGCGCGGGTGGAGAGAGGTGGGGGGGGGGGGGTGGCGGATACGCTGCACACCGCCGGGAAACAAGCGCCTGCCGGCCTCCATGTGCCAGATCCGGGGCAGGGGCCACCGGATCCATGCCCAGGGAACTCGGATCCGCCGCTCCATGGCCGGCGGCGACCATCCTTGCTAGCCAGAGCTCATAGGTCGGAGGAGGAAGAGAAGGTGAGGAGAGGAAGAAGGGGTCAGAAGGATTCGCCCCTGAGTCGCTCTGTGTGGGAGAAGCCGAGAGGATGAGGACGTGGGTCTGGTGGAGTCGGACGCCCTCTGCTTCGTCAGACGCTCGGTTTTAATTCAAATTGAGAGCAGGTTACAGATTCCTTTGTGTTCCCCACAGCGGTGCCAAAGACCTTTTCTATGTGTTACTGTTCTCATGGGATACACCTTCCATTCCTATGATATTCCTATCCCTACCCTTTTTCTTCCATGGGTTCCAAAGGGGCCCTAAGTGTGCTCATCACAAACACTTTAAACAACAGTGATCTAATAGAGCAGTGCAGCACAGCACGGCACTAGTGTGGTACTGCTCCTGCTGTGATCTGACAGAGTTGCATCCCCTGCATTCTGGCCATTCATTTCACGCCAGATCTATCATATCTGTGGCCCAGTGGCAGATCCAGGTTGAGGATAAAGGGGGGGCTGAGTAATAAAGGATTAGGGCTGGAGTTAGAAATCAATGGTAAATTTAAGTCTAAGTAACAGTAATTAGTGGAGAAATCACGCCACTGCTCTACCACCCCGCAAATACCACCATGCTAATATACATCTATCTATCAGTGATGAATAAGTGTGTCATCTTAACCATCTTTCGTCAGTAACCTTTGGAGTTTGAGAATCTTTTGACGCCAGGTTTGCCTATATATCTACTACTATATGCATGTTAACGAGAGCGAGTGTCCACGGTACCAGGAGGATGCCATGTGCATGCAGCATGCGTAAGGCAGGACATGGACATGCTTTGCTGCTATGAAAACGATTGGAAACTGCATGATAAATACAAAAACGTTCAGAAAGAAACTGTGAAGTCGTAGTTGTGGTTTTATTGCAAAGTTGACTGAAAGCGATGATTAAGTTTATGTTTTGCTAAAATATAAAATGGCCGGCAAGTATCATAAATACGAAAACGATTCAGAGCGGTATGGAAATTAATTCCTGGCATGGTTTAATTTCCACCCCCTAATTAGTTATAATGATGATGAGCATCAATATAATGCAAGTGAGCAGCATGACGAATAATTAAGCACACGTAATAAGATTTATTTATTTTTTGAAGCCCACACGTAATAAGATATTAATTGAACAACATATGCGTAGTATAGGTTGTTCTTTTGCAACAAAGTGCTGTGTAGGGACGGGTATTTGCAACAAAACGTATTATATGGTGTGGTATCAGCATGAAGGTACATTTGGGGTGTTTTCTGCAAATGTTTCAGGCTGGAGAACTGAGGCATGAATCACGTGTAGGTATTGCATTACTGGTACGGGGCCAGTCATACAAACGATTCCCTTGTTCGGTTTAATGTCTTGTCTAGCTAGCTAGTACAATACGTAGAGCAGTCTGTATTGATGTCTTGGTACTTCCAGAGTTCTAGCTAGGTACGTACGTATATTCTTCCTATACGGAAGGAGTGCATTAAGTATAGCTGGCACGGTACCACTCTCTCTTCGTTCTTAATTATAAATCGTTTTATCTTTTCTAGATATATGTTTTTTTTCTTATACACCTATATATATGTAGATACATAATAAAAATTATAAATTCAAAAAAAAAAAACCAAACTGACTTACCATTCGAAACGGAGGGAGTTTTGGCACTTTGCTAAATCTTACTTCCTTCGTCTTAAATTATAAGATGTTTGACTTTTTTTTATCTCAAGTTTGACTACTCGTTTTATTCAAAAAAAAAATTGTGCAAACATAATCAAATTTAAGTCTTTCTTGAAGAGCTTTTATTAATAAAGCAAGCCACGACAAAAGAAGTGATATTTTGCACAAATTTTTGAATAAGACGAGCGGTCCAACTTGTCAAAAAAAGTCAAACGTTTTATAATTTGGGACGGAGGAAGTAGCTAATTAGCTCGTCTTGGCACTTTGGCCGTAATTCTTGGAAGCTGATGACCAATTCCATACTATGTTTGTGAACATGGGTAAAAAAAAATACCACCTGCTATTTAGAGCCTCTTTGGTAGGGCTTCCACGAGCTTCAGCTGGACTATTATTATATATATAGGCACTCTAGTAAGAGCCATATCTAGTTCCGAAACACTGGATTCTCTGACTTCATCACATAATCAGTACATTTTGTTGAAAACAGATCCTTTATTTTTATTTATTTTTGCAAGAGAAATTTCCAATCTATTCGTCAATCATGGCAGTACAGCTCCTTTATTACAACAGCGAAATAGTAGTATTGTGTCGGGCGAGAAATCGAAGCTTTTTTGAGCTGTGGCAAAGCATTTTGGTACGACTTTGGATTGAGCGGTGGAGAAACCTCCATAGGAAAAGCTGTGCCAAATTAAGAGGCTCTCACTCAGTTCGATGTACTACTACGTACGTACGTATAACCAGGCCGCGCGCCGAATGAATTCACAGAAGACTGGGCAGTGGACAAGTTTTTTTTTTTCTCGAATACGCAAAAGATTTGCGTATCATTGTATTAAGAAGAAGAGTTTATATATCCGTACAACAATGCGCATCAATTAAGCGCGCTAGGTGGTCTTACGTCAAGAGTGGACCAACCTAACAGACTGTTTCAAAGTTCGATATTACATAAATGGAACAACCAAAAGGCGAACGCCGCAACGTCCTAGCGAAGAGCGTTCTAGCGAGCCCGTTGAACGCTGGGAATATCGCGTCTAGAGCATCCACCTGGCTCGACGTCAAGGTCCCAGTGCGTATGCATGGCTTCGAAAGTTACCTTGGGCGCAGGTGAAACACCCAGCCTTATCCATTCGTGAGCCGCGAATCCTCCTCCACATGTTATCTTCCCCGCCTCACACCTCGCTCTCTTCCCCGTCTCCGCGCCAAAGCTTAGATCCAACTGCCCCTTCTCTGGGCGACCCTCCTTTCGACGACCTATCCATCCTCACCTCGTGCATCCTCACTAGTACAAAACAGGGCATTGGTCCAAGCCATATCGGAGCTTTAGTCCCGGTTCTGTTACGAACCGGGACTAATGCGTGCATTAGTCCCGGTTCAAGCGGCGCAGGCATCAGTCCCGGTTCGAACGGGACTTTTAGTCCCGGTTGGAGAGACCAACCGGGACTAAAGGGTTTGTGAACGGTGCCAGCCCCTTTAGTCCCGGTTGGTATCTCCAACCGGGACTAAAGGCCCCCCCTTTAGTCCCGGTTGGAGACACCCCCTTTAGTCCCGGTTGGAGATACCAACCGGGACTAAAGGGCTGGGAAAAAAATTTGATTTTTTTTTTCAAATTTTTTCCCAGCCCTTTAGTCCCTGTTGGTATCTCCAACCGGGACTAAAGGGGTGTCTCCAACCGGAACTAAAGGGGGGGCCTTTAGTCCCGGTTGGAGATACCAACAGGGACTAAAGGGGGGGTCTAAAGGTTTTTTTTTTTCTGTTTTTACATTTGTTTTCTGTTTTTAGTTTCTGTTTTAAATTGCTTATATCTTTTAAGATATTTGATGTTTTTGAGTGATTCTTTTTGCATTAGATTCAAAATTTTGTCTAGTTTCTGTTTGTGCTATTATTTTTCAAATTTGAATGGTTTAAATTTGAATTTGTTCAAATTTGCTTGAAACCCTAGATTGTGAATAACTTGAGTTTACAAATAGTTTTTAATTTAATTCTTTTTGCTCCTAGTCACGTGTTAGATTGTTGTCACAGTAAGATTTATTTGCATATTTTTAGAATAATTTAAATTAGGATTTCAATTTCAGGGTCATTTAGCTCAAAAAAATCATTAAATGCATGAAAAATAGCAAATGAAGTTAGAAATGGTTGAAATTTGAGGATGTGGCTTTGAATGGTGCATATTGAATGCACAAAAAGTCTGTAGTTGAAATAAGTTAAAAAAAATGAAATGACTTTGTAACAGATGAGTTTTCGTCCGAAACCTTGATACTTCGAATCAGATGGTCCAATTTGTACACGAAGTGCATCCAGTTTTTGCCGTAACCCTCTCAACTTTTTAGCACAAGCTATGTGGGTGAAATGATGATATCATGCCCAGTTTCAACCTTTTCAGAGTTCATTTGTAGTGCTTTTCCATTTCAGGGTCATATAGCTCAAACTCTACCCCCCTGGACCGCCTTTTTTAGCTTTGTAGAAAATAAACGAAAATGATAAAATCATCAAAAAATAAAATCCTTTGAGATGTAGTTAGGTTTTAGTGTCTAGTTGGTATAGAAATTTTGAAATATGAATTTTGAACTTTTTTGCAAAAAAACGCAAAAAAAAATATAAAACGGCCATAACTTTTGCATACGACGTCGAAAAAAAAAGTTTAATATATGGCTTCGAAAGTTACCTTGGGCGCAGGTGAAACACCCAGCTTTATCCATTCGTGAGCCGCGAATCCTCCTCCACATGTTATCTTCCCCGCCTCACACCTCACTCTCTTCCCCGTCAACGCGCCAAAGCTTAGATCCAACTGCCCCTTCTCTGGGCGACCCTCCTTTCGACGACCTATCCATCCTCACCTCGTGCATCCTGCTGCTCTCAGTCGACTCCCTACTTCGATGTGTTGGGGCAATGCTACGACAGGCGATCGGATGTCGGTCGGTTGCCGCCACGAGCGGAGTGTCGTGGCCGACCGCTAGCCTTTGTCGCTGAAGTCGTGGCATGTCTTGGGCGCTTGCAGTCCTTGGCGAGGTGGTGTAGCCCGCGACAACGCAGACAACGCCGAGGCAACCGGCAAGTCACTATTCGGTGCGAGTAGGAGAGGCAGTTGAAGCATCTGTCGCGAAGCTCCGCGGGGATCCTCCGGGCCTGCGGGAGCTGCTCTGGGCGAGGCTCAACCGAGGTGGCCGCAGGTCGTGTCTCCGGCCGGGAAAGGATCTCCCTCCACCCATCAGCGTTGGGAGCAGAGACCTGTCCGCGCCGGCCGAGGCGTTGGCGAGCAGGGACGCGGCCCTCCACTGGCCGAGCAGGTAGGCCTCGCACGAGCTGAGGGCATGGCCTTCTGCGACTCCGCCGGCGTCGTCCAGGTCTCTGCCGTCCTGCATCCGCTCCGCCATGACCAAGAGTCACGCGAATTTGGGCGCGCGGCGGGGACGCAGCAACCGGCTTCGCGGGTCGACGGTATGTTGACTGCTACCCCTGGAGTACCACTAGTGTTACCTGCACCTGCAGACTGCAAGTTGTTTTTGAACCAGACGACAAGACAATGGTAGCAGTTGTTTTGATCCGCTACCCCGACGGTATGTGCCTGTGGGTCATGCATGTGCTTGCATGCAATTCAATTATTCAAAGCGACCAACAATGGTTTTGAGTTTTGCAAGAAAAAATAGACACTGCTGTAGCGTGATGAATTAAAAGTCTTTATATGCGACCACGGTGAGGATGCATGGGTGTTGACGTCCATGCATGCATACGTAGTAGGCAATAGGCATGCACTAATCCAGAGGAGTCATAGTTGGGCTTCACGATAAGATAATAGCATTTATGATGTCAACTAAGTATCATTAGATTCTTCATTAATTATATTTTCATAGCATACCTATTTGATGTCACAAATGTTTGTAGCTTTATCCATAATTTTGGTCAAACTTGAAATACTTTGACCCTCCAAGATTCTTGGAATGACTTATAATTTGGAACGGAGGGAGTAGTACACAAAACTGATTGGGTGTTGAAAATCTGCAGAAGTTTTGTTTTTGCTTCACATGCAGTGTATATGTTGAAAATTTAGCTCGGTTGCACCTTTGATTTTACTGTGTAATTTTCTTTCATTATTATGTGGCTTATTCAGAGATGCAGCCTGCATGCTAACTACTTTTCTTGTGCTTTACATTAAGATTGAAAAGGCTGTCATGTGTAGCTATCTTTCTTGTGAATATGAATCTGTTTCTGTATCTGCATCTGTAGAATAGCTTGTTGGTCTACCTGCATCTGTAGACTGTGCAGTTGTTTTTCAACCAGAAAAGACAACCAGAGTGTCAGCCTGTCAGGGTTAGGTAGGCAGTTGTTTTGATCCAGACGGTAGTATGTGCTGCCAATGCAGTTCAAATTCAAGAATTGTTCAAATAAAGAAACCAACTAACCGTACGTACGTACCATGCATGGTTTTGAGTTTTGGAAGGAAAAACACTACTGTATACATAGCGTAAATAAAAGTCTTTATGCGACTTTCACGTACTACGTACATACACATATGCATCCTAGCTAGATCTTGATGTCCATGCATGCATAGGCAATAGGCATGCACGGATCGATGCACTAGCTGCTGCTGCACGGGCTGAGGAGTCAGTACGTCTTGTTGGCTTCTAGAATCCAGACCACCAGCCGGATCGAGTCAATTTTCCAGACATTTTTGTCGTCGGATTCAACGGGTGTTGCGGCCGTCCGGTGGTCGCCGGCGACCAGGGTTGATTTCCCGCGCTCAAGCAATGGAAACCAATAACCTTGTTCGGCGGCGGCGGCGGTTTACAAGTCAGAGCACCCAAAGCTGCTGCTTCTGCTTCTTTGGTCGCAGGTCGCAGCAGAGTCTGCAGAGATGGATTGGGTCATCATCCATCGGGTCCCAAAGAGCTCATGGGCCAACCAATAATACTATCCGTTCGTGTTAAAGCCCATCAAAAAGTGCTCACGTCACCACCCTCCGTAGCCCATGGGCCTAGCCTAATGGGGTGTCTCTGTCTCGGCATCTCAGCTTGTATTGTGTACTCCCTTCATCATCGTACAAACGCAGCCTGTTCGCTTGGGCTGAAAAACACTGCTGGCTAATTTGTTGTGAGAGAAAAACACTGTTCTGGATGACTGATCAACTCGGATATGTTTAGTCAAACGATCCTCAATCACTAAATTGACTATAGAATATATTTTCATCATATAAGAAATATATTTGAAGATACAAAGGTTTGTGTTGTTTCCATTCTCTTTGAGAGGGAGAGTATACAAGACATAATTTTGGACATATTTTGAACAGATATATTTGACCTTTTTTTTCCAGACCAGTATATGATCCCCAAACCTCCATATCACAACCATACAATGTACTACTACCCTGATTTACATGCGAGTTACTGCACCGACAAGCAATCCATTACGGAGCAAAACCACAGCTGCTTATGTTAGTTACAAAACGTATAGTTAGCCGGTTACTTCTGACTCATGTTTTGTTTGATATCTCTGCTAGATGTTTTACTTTACAACATATCGGACACTGATAACAAGCATACTCAACAATAAGTGCATTTTCACCAATGGTTATTGCAAGAGCTAGTATTGTTGGGTTCATCTTGCAAACTATTTTGAGTCTGAATGGACTGTTTTCTTCTGGTAGTATCAATATCAGCAGTATCCAATTCTGAGTCTGAATGCTTCTGCTCCACCAGACAACTAAAAATTCTGGAGGAAAAAAATGCTCCAAGTTCTTTCAAAGTCTTGTTCGGATGCTGACTCGTGCGTTACCACATGACACAAAGAGTGAGATGAACCTAAGCAAAGCTGGACGAGCCCAACATCAACTCAAACATGTCGTCAGGAGTAAGAAGGGTTGTCCCGCCCAGAATAAGCTCCACATCCGGTCTGCTGCTCTCCGAGATTGCGGTCATGACTTCCCGGACCTTGCATAGAATAGACCATTTCGCTTGTTAGGACAGTTTACCATCTTGCATGTTATAGCACTATTACTCTCTGTCAGGCTGCCACTAAGATATATGGTTTCAAGTTCAGCGCTTCTTTTCAAGACTCGAGAGAACTACGAGGTGGAGTTTTGGAGATTGTATATCATTAACCCAAAACTGAAGATGCACATGCAGATGCACATGCTTTAAAAAAGTACACTAAACTGTACATATGGGGTGGGTGGGTGGGTGGGTGTTGGGCGGGGGGGGGGGGGGGGGTACTATCGTAGATGGCCAATGAACTAAAATATCATTCTTCATAGGATAATAAATGGCAAAGATAATGGATTTCCATTGAGATTAAAAGCTAATGACAGGTTCATTATAGTTTCATATATGATCAAATGTTCATGTAAACACCAACCTAACTCTGAGGAATAAAGAATTATCTTGGCATGAATATCTAAAACCAAAGAAAATGGACCATACCTCAAGAGTATTAATACCTCCCAGAACAAAAACAATAAGAACAGTTTGATCACCAAAGGTTGGTTTAGACTGCAAATGGACCAAAACTTAGAAATGAGCAATTAAATAGAAACAGGCAAAAAAGACTGAGAAACTCACCTGTCCAAGCCCGAATCTACCTAATCCACTTTTGAATAGACGACCAACAGTTGATGAATGATACTCGAGGAAAGGTACATCATACCTCGACAAGAGACCTAATAGCAACTTATAAAGCAAGCCTTTCCTCGAGTAGCCATCAGTCTCGAATCTACTTAATGCTGCTAGACCTTCACCAAGGGATTGATTTCTTAACCTCATACTGGATAATTTGTGAATTTTTTTGAAAAGCTGATCAACCCTATCTCGCACTTCCAACTTAAGTTGCATGTCCCCATAAGCTTCCTCCTTATGGTGATCGTCATCCCAGGTGCCCCATTTGTCATCAAAATCATCAGTACTGGGTGCTGCCTCACTTGAGTTTTTATTCCTCTCACCATCCTTAGATCTAGCTTTAGCTTCAAGTTCACTATCCAGGCCATCAAGGAAACACAACTTATCCCGGGCGCTTCCCGACCTTCAAGGCAAACGCCCACATGCTCCACGGCAAGCAGCGACACTTGATAATTGTATCTGTTTCGCACTTATTCACGCGCTACTGATAGGGCGCTACAGCTAACATTTAGCAGCTAAATTTAAGTCTAAGTAACAGTAATTAGTGGAGAAATCACACTCAAAGGGGGGGGGGGGGGGTGGATCCCCCCCAGCCCCCCTTTGGATCCGGCTCCAACCCCCCTTTGGATCCGCCACTGCTGTGGCCTGGATGAAATCTACCACCCCGCAAATACCACCGTGCTAATATACACTCTATGTTTATTTTTCGTGCGGTAGCTTTAGCTAAAAAAAAGTAACTTCAAGTCACTAGTTACAGTTCATACTCATTTTAATTCCATGTTGCATAACGATTACTGCAGGACCAACTGCATCTACGCCCGGCCGAACAACATCGTCGTCTACCCGGCTTTCAGGCCGTCGGAAGCCACCAATGACAAATTCGTCGTCACCCTCATCTACATCGAATGGGGGGCATTCTGGCCGACCGTGTTGGTGCGCATCAAGAGCGCAGGGGACGCGGCTTGGCGCGTCATGCAGCATCTTCGAGGAGCAGGTTGGGCATCCCAAGACGACCAGAAGAATTTTCTCCCGGTGACACACCCCCTATGCTTCTAGGTTGACACAATGACTTCTTCTTTCTGCAAAGTTGAAGGATCAACTGGGCCCAGAATGCAATAGTTTGCCTTAAACACATTGGCAGCGCCTTTCATGTAGCTAGTTTGGTGGCTCAAGGTGGCAATGAATGATTCGAGGACTATTTGATGTATTATGCATGATGAAGTATTATGGAGGGCACGAACCATCCGAACGCTTTACTTGAAGCAATTCAAGAGGCTAGAACGGGGGCGTTCTTGCCCGATAGAGAGAATGACAAGCTTACACGCGCCCTCAAGAATCCTGAACACCCGGGACGAACACGAGGCAAAGGCGTTGTTCCGTTGGTTGAGGGGTTTGCGGGGTGGAACGACAGTTACAAAAGCCGTTCAAGAAAGAAGAAGCAGGATGCAGACCGGTTTCAAAAGTTGGAACGCGCTATCATGCGGCAGCAGGAGCAGATCGACACACTTAGCCAGCAAAGGACGTCTCAGCGGCAGGATGAGCAACCAGCTGATCCATTGGATAGTACCATCCCATTGAAAAGCAGAGTGGGTTCCACAGCGGTCCCGACCGATGATGCACTGCTGGCTCGCTACCCCGTGGATGATATCCAAGAGACGACACCTTGTGAGCCACACATCAAATTTAAGAACATATCACAGAAGGTGGCGGACGGCTTTGCTTTACCGAATCCACCTGAAGCAACCATCCACGTCAATCTGATTCCACCTGTCTATGCTCGTGTCGGGGTGGATGAAGTTATGTCGGGATATGACTCACTAGACCTTGACTTTCATGGAGGTCAAGGGGAGCAGACCCTGGGAGAAGCCATACGTGGTATCATTGTATAGAGAAAGGAATATATTGTGTTTCCAAACTCGGCACCAAGGCCACCGACTGATCATCCTCCAAGTCCGCCGCGTCAGCCGACTCCAACCCACCTCGAGACGGAGCGCAGTGCGAGTCCGCCGCGTCAGCCGACTCCAACCCATCTCGAGACGGAGCGCAGCGCGAGTCCGCCGCGTCAGCCGAATCCACCCCACCCCGAGACGGAGCCTAGCGCGAGTCCGCGATATCGATCTCCGCCGCGTCAGCTGACTCCAAAGCGGAAGAGAGCAGCAAAGAAGAAACCCGAGCCTTCTGCCAAAAAGAAGTTAGCTTACGAGATGACTGTGGAGGAAAACAAAGCCGAAGTAGCTGCCCAAGTGCAGGCCCATTTTGGACCGAAACCGCCCCCGCCGCCAAAGGAGAAAATACCTGAGAAAGTCGTACAACACTTTGTGGATCTTGCTAAACCGGCTGTGAAGAAAAGGCGATCAGACTATGAACGCTCTATTAGCAAGTCATTTCATAAACAAAGAAATCAGCAGTCGAGCCTTACAGGTAGTAATAAATGCGGGAAAACTGCTCCCCAGCTCGGAGAACATGCAGTGAAATCGATACCCCCGCTCAAGGTGAGTACCGAGAAGGCGGTAACCGATGCTAATAGAGAGATGGCTAGAGAGATGGGTATCACTTTTGAACAACTCCTAGGCATGGAGGAAGTCCCCACTTTCAATGAGAATGAACTAGCAAGGATATATGTCCCCGGGGAACCTTTGGTCAGTAAAGACGAGGAGAAGCTTCTATCAACGCAAATGCGCAATTTGCATGAGTGGTACCTGAGAGAAATAAAGGTTGGGCGAGAGAGCCTCATGGTGAAAGTCAAGCCAGAGCATTACTACCATGCAAAAGATGTGTGGATTGAAAATGAAGAATTATTTCAGTTATTCAATCAAAACGCACTCGACAAATCTCTCGTCGGTTGCTATTGTCTGTAAGTGATTTCTTTCTGTAATTTAAGTCTCTAGCTCAGCTCGTTCATTGCATGTAATTATCCTCACTATATTCTTTTGTGTGGTATTATGCAGAATGAAGATTTTTGAAATGAAAAGAGATGAAGTCTATGGCATTGGGTTCATTGACCCAAATACCGTTAATGAAGAGGTGTTAAATAATTTCAAAGAAGACACGGAGAATAGCTTGCTAATGTTTTTGAAGGAACTAAATACCAAACCAGAAATACTACTTTCTTACAACTTCAGGTGAGTGTCACTGTCTTGTACTACAAATTCTATTTTTGCTTACTCGATGTTAAGTGTAGTTGATGAGTTATGCATGCCCGCTTATACAAACGTGTGCGCGGATACCACTGGATCCTGCTAATCATTAGAGTTGACGAAGGAAATGTTGAAGTACTGGACTCACTAGGTAAAGACCCTTTAGAATACAAAAGCCTGGTTTTGATGCTCAACAGGTAATTTCAATCATTATCGCACCATGTCGGCCTCTTTAGTTCATTTCCTGATATATCAAGTAATTAATAACTCATTTATTCAATTTTTTTGCCGGGCAGGGTTTGGACCAAGTTCACCAAAGAGATTGTCGGTGATTGGAAGGAAGAGCTGAAATGACGACGAACCAAGGTAATTAAGTAGTACTAACTACGTCCGCGCATCTCTTTAATTCTAGTTTCAATACCATTATCATGCTTGATTATTATCTGATTGAATTCTATTCTCGTAAAGTGTATGAGGCAGGAACAGGGGACTAATTTATGTGCATACTACGTTTGCGAGTACATTCGCATTATGACCGAAAGGAGCAGAGATGCAAGACATCTTTGGGTACGTAAACACTATTCACATTTTTTTTATCATGATCTAATATATATATACACACAACTAATATATTCATATTGATCTTCTTCTTTAAAGATGGTGCAGATGCAGGATTGTCTCCTACCAAGGGACCGCATACGAGCACTTCAAGAGGAAATGGCGGGATTTTTGCTTGAGCGGGTCATATCTCCCGACGGAGAATACCATTTCACCTAATGCCTGCATGTAATGATCTGTAAATTGTAGGAGAAATTGTATATACCAAATTGTATATATATATGTGTATGTATGGTCGTACGAGAAATTCTATGATATATGATTGGTTGTACGAGAAATTCTATGATATATGATTGGTTCTACGAGAAATTCTATTGTGTATATATATATATATATGCACAACGTGTACAGTATGTAGTAGCGTAAAATATGTTTGAAATGAAAAAGAATTAAATGGAAAACACAAAATGAAAAGGAAAAATAAACAATAAACCCTAAACACCTAAACCTTTAGTCCCGGTTGGTGTCACCAACCGGGACTAAAGGTCCACAGCCCCCGTCGCGCGCTTCCGGCCACGTGGCAGGGACTTAGTCCCGGTTGGTGTCACCAACCGGGACTAAAGGTCCCCAGCCCTCGGCGCGCGCTTCCGGCCACGTGGCCGGGATTTAGTACCGGGTCGTGGCAAACCGGGACTAAAGGTGGGGGCCTGTAGTCCCGATTTATTAGTCCCGGTTCTGGAACCGGTACTAAAGGCCCTTCCCAACCGGGTCTAATGGACGTTTCTGTACTAGTGCAATATGGGTGTTGACATTTCTTAGCATCACTTAATACTTGGTTGTCATCCC
This sequence comes from Elymus sibiricus, assembly GCA_039707655.1. Classification (NCBI taxonomy): domain Eukaryota; kingdom Viridiplantae; phylum Streptophyta; class Magnoliopsida; order Poales; family Poaceae; genus Elymus; species Elymus sibiricus. Next base: position 435,406,474 of record CM077668.1, on the reverse strand, counting down.
CAGCATGATGCCAAAAATGCTCTGTTGGTATTTACGAATATGCCACCTTGGAAAGAATATGAAACAGAGTATCTGCAAGCGCACAGATAAATTACCATTGTAGCATTTCACCTGGAAGTAATACCAGGTATTGTTATTTATATTTTTACCACTGGGAAGGTTGACACTAGGAATATGATGTCCACTTGTACGTGCAATGGAGAGTTAATCATATGCAATCTATCTACTCATAACAGGGATAAGTCACAAGATAAATGTATAATGAATGATAAATGATAAGTCATAAATAATATAGCTCACTCAGAGTACTCCATTCTATAGCACTAGCATGATTTAGGTAGAGTAGAGAAATATTCTTAAGTCATTCTTAATCACATATCAAAGCATACTATGATTAGTGCAATTACACCTAGCAATCATGGTTAAGTTAGCTTCATATCTATTACACCTAGCAATTACCCCGAATGATTAGTGCATACTATGACATTACTAAGGAAGATCAGGAACAGAGCAAGTCTTCTTTCATAACCGGGTCCTACTTGTCCTATATTCGGGGAGTGGACTACAAAGGACTCAACGAGAGTGTCACATCTGCGATCTACCACATGGCCCGGAATATAGGGTGCATTCACAGGTAAACAATGTATAAGCACCACACTTACACGTTGTTGACCACCCACCCATTGTACTTCTAGGTGAGCGCTATACGATCTTATGCTTGACTACAAAGACAATCTAATTATACTAAGCATATAATCAAAGTAGAAGTTAAACAATATAAATGAGAACATAAACAATATATAGAGAAATGTCAAATCCATTGTAGCTAACAAATAAATACAGAAAGATACAAGAGATAGGTTACACAAGGCTTTACCAAGCCGTGCTCTTGACACGATCCGGAATCCAAGCTCTTGGCGTGCGGCGGCAGGCACCAGCGCCGCCGGTGGCGGGAAGCCCCGTCCAGGCGGATCGACAGGCCCCGGGCGCGCGCGGGTGGAGAGAGGTGGGGGGGGGGGGGGTGGCGGATACGCAGCACACCGCCGGGAAACAAGCGCCTGCCGGCCTCCATGTGCCAGATCCGGGGCAGGGGCCACCGGATCCATGCCCAGGGAACTCGGATCCGCCGCTCCATGGCCGGCGGCGACCATCCTTGCTAGCCAGAGCTCATAGGTCGGAGGAGGAAGAGAAGGTGAGGAGAGGAAGAAGGGGTCTGAAGGATTCGCCCCTGAGTCGCTCTGTGTGGGAGAGGCCGAGAGGATGAGGACGTGGGTCTGGTGGAGTCGGACGCCCTCTGCTTCGTCTGGCGCTCGGTTTTAATTCAAATTGAGAGCAGGTTACAGATTCCTTTGTGTTCCCCACAGCGGTGCCAAAGACCTTTTCTATGTGTTACTGTTCTCATGGGATACACCTTCCATTCCTATGATATTCCTATCCCTACCCTTTTTCTTCCATGGGTTCCAAAGGGGCCCTAAGTGTGCTCATCACAAACACTTTAAACAACAGTGATCTGATAGAGCAGTGCAGCACAGCACAGCACTAGTGTGGTACTGCTCCTGCTGTGATCTGACAGAGTTGCATCCCCTGCATTCTGGCCATTCATTTCACGCCAGATCTATCATATCTGTGGCCCAGTGGCGGATCCAGGTTGAGGATAAAGGGGGGGGGGGGGGGGCTGAGTAATAAAGGATTAGGGCTGGAGTTAGAAATCAATGGTAAATTTAAGTCTAAGTAACAGTAATTAGTGGAGAAATCACGCCACTGCTCTACCACCCCGCAAATACCACCATGCTAATATACATCTATCTATCAGTGATGAATAAGTGTGTCATCTTAACCATCTTTCGTCAGTAACCTTTGGAGTTTGAGAATCTTTTGACGCCAGGTTTGCCTATATATCTACTACTATATGCATGTTAACGAGAGCGAGTGTCCACGGTACCAGGAGGATGCCATGTGCATGCAGCATGCGTAAGGCAGGACATGGACATGCTTTGCTGCTATGAAAACGATTGGAAACTGCATGATAAATACAAAAACGTTCAGAAAGAAACTGTGAAGTCGTAGTTGTGGTTTTATTGCAAAGTTGACTGAAAGCGATGATTAAGTTTATGTTTTGCTAAAATATAAAATGGCCGGCAAGTATCATAAATACGAAAACGATTCAGAGCGGTATGGAAATTAATTCCTGGCATGGTTTAATTTCCACCCCCTAATTAGTTATAATGATGATGAGCATCAATATAATGCAAGTGAGCAGCATGACGAATAATTAAGCACACGTAATAAGATTTATTTATTTTTTGAAGCCCACACGTAATAAGATATTAATTGAACAACATATGCGTAGTATAGGTTGTTCTTTTGCAACAAAGTGCTGTGTAGGGACGGGTATTTGCAACAAAACGTATTATATGGTGTGGTATCAGCATGAAGGTACATTTGGGGTGTTTTCTGCAAATGTTTCAGGCTGGAGAACTGAGGCATGAATCACGTGTAGGTATTGCATTACTGGTACGGGGCCAGTCATACAAACGATTCCCTTGTTCGGTTTAATGTCTTGTCTAGCTAGCTAGTACAATACGTAGAGCAGTCTGTATTGATGTCTTGGTACTTCCAGAGTTCTAGCTAGGTACGTACGTATATTCTTCCTATACGGAAGGAGTGCATTAAGTATAGCTGGCACGGTACCACTCTCTCTTCGTTCTTAATTATAAATCGTTTTATCTTTTCTAGATATATGTTTTTTTTCTTATACACCTATATATATGTAGATACATAATAAAAATTATAAATTCAAAAAAAAAAAAAAACCAAACTGACTTACCATTCGAAACGGAGGGAGTTTTGGCACTTTGCTAAATCTTACTTCCTTCGTCTTAAATTATAAGATGTTTGACTTTTTTTTATCTCAAGTTTGACTACTCGTTTTATTCAAAAAAAAAATTGTGCAAACATAATCAAATTTAAGTCTTTCTTGAAGAGCTTTTATTAATAAAGCAAGCAACGACAAAAGAAGTGATATTTTGCACAAATTTTTGAATAAGACGAGCGGTCCAACTAGTCAAAAAAAGTCAAACGTTTTATAATTTGGGACGGAGGAAGTAGCTAATTAGCTCGTCTTGGCACTTTGGCCGTAATTCTTGGAAGCTGATGACCAATTCCATACTATGTTTGTGAACATGGGTAAAAAAAAATACCACCTGCTATTTAGAGCCTCTTTGGTAGGGCTTCCACGAGCTTCAGCTGGACTATTATTATATATATAGGCACTCTAGTAAGAGCCATATCTAGTTCCGAAACACTGGATTCTCTGACTTCATCACATAATCAGTACATTTTGTTGAAAACAGCTCCTTTATTTTTATTTATTTTTGCAAGAGAAATTTCCAATCTATTCATCAATCATGGCAGTACAACTCCTTTATTACAACAACGAAATAGTAGTATTGTGTCGGGTGAGAAATCGAAGCTTTTTTGAGCTGTGGCAAAGCATTTTGGTACGACTTTGGGTTGAGCGGTGGAGAAACCTCCATAGGAAAAGCTGTGCCAAATTAAGAGGCTCTCACTCAGTTCGATGTACTACTACGTACGTACGTATAACCAGGCCGCGCGCCGAATGAATTCACAGAAGACTGGGCAGTGGACAAGTTTTTTTTTTTCTCGAATACGCAAAAGATTTGCGTATCATTGTATTAAGAAGAAGAGTTTATATATCCGTACAACAATGCGCATCAATTAAGCGCGCTAGGTGGTCTTACGTCAAGAGTGGACCAACCTAACAGACTGTTTCAAAGTTCGATATTACATAAATGGAACAACCAAAAGGCGAACGCCGCAACGTCCTAGCGAAGAGCGTTCTAGCGAGCCCGTTGAACGCTGGGAATATCGCGTCTAGAGCATCCACCTGGCTCGACGTCAAGGTCCCAGTGCGTATGCATGGCTTCGAAAGTTACCTTGGGCGCAGGTGAAACACCCAGCCTTATCCATTCGTGAGCCGCGAATCCTCCTCCACATGTTATCTTCCCCGCCTCACACCTCGCTCTCTTCCCCGTCTCCGCGCCAAAGCTTAGATCCAACTGCCCCTTCTCTGGGCGACCCTCCTTTCGACGACCTATCCATCCTCACCTCGTGCATCCTCACTAGTACAAAACAGGGCATTGGTCCAAGCCATATCGGAGCTTTAGTCCCGGTTCTGTTACGAACCGGGACTAATGCGTGCATTAGTCCCGGTTCGAGCGGCGCAGGCATCAGTCCCGGTTCGAACGGGACCTTTAGTCCCGGTTGGAGAGACCAACCGGGACTAAAGGGTTTGTGAACGGTGCCAGCCCCTTTAGTCCCGGTTGGTATCTCCAACCGGGACTAAAGGCCCCCCCTTTAGTCCCGGTTGGAGGCTGGGAAAAAAATTTGAATTTTTTTTTTCAAATTTTTTCCCAGCCCTTTAGTCCCGGTTGGTGTCTCCAACCGGGACTAAAGGGGGGGCCTTTTGTCCCGGTTGGAGATACCAACAGGGACTAAAGGGGGGACTAAAGGTTTTTTTTTCTGTTTTTTTTCTGTTTTTACATTTGTTTTCTGTTTTTAGTTTCTGTTTTAAATTGCTTATATCTTTTAAGATATTTGATGTTTTTGAGTGATTCTTTTTTGCGTTAGATTCAAAATTTTGTCTAGTTTCTGTTTGTGCCATTATTTTTCAAATTTGAATGGTTTAAATTTGAATTTGTTCAAATTTGCTTCAAACCCTATATTGTGAATAACTTGAGTTTACAAATAGTTTTTAATTTAATTCTTTTTGCTCCTAGTCACGTGTTAGATTGTTGTCACAGTAAGATTTATTTGCATATTTTTAGAATAATTTAAATTAGGATTTCAATTTCAGGGTCATTTAGCTCAAAAAAAATCATTAAATGCATGAAAAATAGCAAATGAAGTTAGAAATGGTTGAAATTTGAGGATGTGGCTTTGAATGGTGCATATTGAATGCACAAAAAGTCTGTAGTTGAAATAAGTTAAAAAAAATGAAATGCCTTTGTAACAGACGAGTTTTCGTCCGAAACCTTGATACTTCGAATCAGATGGTCCAATTTATACACGAAGTGCATCCAGTTTTTGCCGTAACCATCTCAACTTTTTAGCACAATCTATGTGGGTGAAATGATGATACCATGCCAAGTTTCAACCTTTTCAGAGTTCATTTGTAGTGCTTTTCAATTTCCAGGTCATTTAGCTAAAAAAAAATCATTAAATGCATGAAAAATAACAAATGAAGTTAGAAAGGGTTGAAATTTGAGGATGTGGCTTTGAATGGTGCATATTGAATGCACAAAAAGCCTGGAGTTGAAATAAGTTAAAAAAAAATGAAATGCCTTTGTAACAGATGAGTTTTCGTCCGAAACCTTGATACTTCGAAGGAGATGGTCCAGTTTGTACACGAAGTGCATCCAGTTTTTGCCGTAACCCTCTCAACTTTTTAGCACAAGCTATGTGGGTGAAATGATGATATCTTGCCCAGTTTCAACCTTTTCAGAGTTCATTTGTAGTGCTTTTCCATTTCAGGGTCATATAGCTCAAACTCTACCCCCCTGGACCGCCTTTTTTAGCTTTGTAGAAAATAAATGAAAATGATAAAATCATCAAAAAATAAAATCCTTTGAGATGTAGTTAGGTTTTAGTGTCTAGTTGGTATAGAAATTTTGAAATATGAATTTTGACCTTTTTTGCAAAAAAACGCAAAAAAAATGTAAAACGGCCATAACTTTTGCATACGACGTCGAAAAAAAAAGTTTAATATATGGCTTCGAAAGTTACCTTGGGCACAGGTGAAACACCCAGCCTTATCCATTCGTGAGCCGCGAATCCTCCTCCACATGTTATCTTCCCCGCCTCACACCTCACTCTCTTCCCCGTCTCCGCGCCAAAGCTTAGATCCAACTGCCCCTTCTCTGGGCGACCCTCCTTTCGACGACCTATCCATCCTCACCTCGTGCATCCTGCTGCTCTCAGTCGACTCCCTAGTTCGATGTGTTGGGGCAATGCTACGACAGGCGATCGGATGTCGGTCGGTTGCCGCCACGAGCGGAGTGTCGTGGCCGACCGCTAGCCTTTGTCGCTGAAGTCGTGGCATGTCTTGGGCGCTTGCAGTCCCTGGCGAGGTGGTGTAGCCCGCGACAACGCAGACAACGCCGAGGCAACCGGCAAGTCACTATTCGGTGCGAGTAGGAGAGGCAGTTGAAGCATCTGTCGCGAAGCTCCGCGGGGATCCTCCGGGCCTGCGGGAGCTGCTCTGGGCGAGGCTCAACCGAGGTGGCCGCAGGTCGTGTCTCCGGCCGGGAAAGGATCTCCCTCCACCCATCAGCGTTGGGAGCAGAGACCTGTCCGCGCCGGCCGAGGCGTTTGCGAGCAGGGACGCGGCCCTCCACTGGCCGAGCAGGTAGGCCTCGCACGAGCTGAGGGCATGGCCTTCTGCGACTCCGCCGGCGTCGTCCAGGTCTCTGCCGTCCTGCATCCGCTCCGCCATGACCAAGAGTCACGCGAATTTGGGCGCGCGGCGGGGACGCAGCAACCGGCTTCGCGGGTCGACGGTATGTTGACTGCTACCCCTGGAGTACCACTAGTGTTACCTGCACCTGCAGACTGCAAGTTGTTTTTGAACCAGACGACAAGACAATGGTAGCAGTTGTTTTGATCCGCTACCCCGACGGTATGTGCCTGTGGGTCATGCATGTGCTTGCATGCAATTCAATTATTCAAAGCGACCAACAATGGTTTTGAGTTTTGCAAGAAAAAATAGACACTGCTGTAGCGTGATGAATTAAAAGTCTTTATATGCGACCACGGTGAGGATGCATAGGCAATAGGCATGCACGGATCGATGCACTAACTGCTGCTGCACGGGCTGAGGAGTCAGTACGTCTTGTTGGCTTCTAGAATCCAGACCACCAGCCGGATCGAGTCAATTTTCCAGACATTTTTGTCGTCGGATTCAACGGGTGTTGCGGCGGTCCGGTGGTCGCCGGCGACCAGGGTTGATTTCCCGCGCTCAAGCAATGGAAACCAATAACCTTGTTCGGCGGCGGCGGCGGTTTACAAGTCAGAGCACCCAAAGCTGCTGCTTCTGCTTCTTTGGTCGCAGGTCGCAGCAGAGTCTGCAGAGATGGATTGGGTCATCATCCATCGGGTCCCAAAGAGCTCATGGGCCAACCAATAATACTATCCGTTCGTGTTAAAGCCCATCAAAAAGTGCTCACGTCACCACCCTCCGTAGCCCATGGGCCTAGCCTAATGGGGTGTCTCTGTCTCGGCATCTCAGCTTGTATTGTGTACTCCCTTCATCATCGTACAAACGCAGCCTGTTCGCTTGGGCTGAAAAACACTGCTGGCTAATTTGTTGTGAGAGAAAAACACTGTTCTGGATGACTGATCAACTCGGATATGTTTAGTCAAACGATCCTCAATCACTAAATTGACTATAGAATATATTTTCATCATATAAGAAATATATTTGAAGATACAAAGGTTTGTGTTGTTTCCATTCTCTTTGAGAGGGAGAGTATACAAGACATAATTTTGGACATATTTTGAACAGATATATTTGACCTTTTTTTTCCAGACCAGTATATGATCCCCAAACCTCCATATCACAACCATACAATGTACTACTACCCTGATTTACATGCGAGTTACTGCACCGACAAGCAATCCATTACGGAGCAAAACCACAGCTGCTTATGTTAGTTACAAAACGTATAGTTAGCCGGTTACTTCTGACTCATGTTTTGTTTGATATCTCTGCTAGATGTTTTACTTTACAACATATCGGACACTGATAACAAGCATACTCAACAATAAGTGCATTTTCACCAATGGTTATTGCAAGAGCTAGGATTGTTGGGTTCATCTTGCAAACTATTTTGAGTCTGAATGGACTGTTTTCTTCTGGTAGTATCAATATCAGCAGTATCCAATTCTGAGTCTGAATGCTTCTGCTCCACCAGACAACTAAAAATTCTGGAGGAAAAAAATGCTCCAAGTTCTTTCAAAGTCTTGTTCGGATGCTGACTCGTGCGTTACCACATGACACAAAGAGTGAGATGAACCTAAGCAAAGCTGGACGAGCCCAACATCAACTCAAACATGTCGTCAGGAGTAAGAAGGGTTGTCCCGCCCAGAATAAGCTCCACATCCGGTCAGCTGCTCTCCGAGATTGCGGTCATGACTTCCCGGACCTTGCATAGAATAGACCATTTCGCTTGTTAGGACAGTTTACCATCTTGCATGTTATAGCACTATTACTCTCTGTCAGGCTGCCACTAAGATATATGGTTTCAAGTTCAGCGCTGCTTTTCAAGACTCGAGAGAACTACGAGGTGGAGTTTTGGAGATTGTATATCATTAACCCAAAACTGAAGATGCACATGCAGATGCACATGCTTTAAAAAAGTACACTAAACTGTACATATGGGGTGGGTGGGTGGGTGGGTGTTGGGCGGGGGGGGGGGGGGGGGGTACTATCGTAGATGGCCAATGAACTAAAATATCATTCTTCATAGGATAATAAATGGCAAAGATAATGGATTTCCATTGAGATTAAAAGCTAATGACAGGTTCATTATAGTTTCATATATGATCAAATGTTCATGTAAACACCAACCTAACTCTGAGGAATAAAGAATTATCTTGGCATGAATATCTAAAACCAAAGAAAATGGACCATACCTCAAGAGTATTAATACCTCCCAGAACAAAAACAATAAGAACAGTTTGATCACCAAAGGTTGGTTTAGACTGCAAATGGACCAAAACTTAGAAATGAGCAATTAAATAGAAACAGGCAAAAAAGACTGAGAAACTCACCTGTCCAAGCCCGAATCTACCTAATCCACTTTTGAATAGACGACCAACAGTTGATGAATGATACTCGAGGCCAGGTACATCATACCTCGACAAGAGAGCTAATAGCAACTTATAAAGCAAGCCTTTCCTCTAGTAGCCATCAGTCTCGAATCTACTTAATGCTGCTAGACCTTCACCAAGGGATTGATTTCTTAACCTCATACTGGATAATTTGTGAAATTTTTTGAAAAGCTGATCAACCCTATCTCGCACTTCCAACTTAAGTTGCATGTCCCCATAAGCTTCCTCCTTATGGTGATCGTCATCCCAGGTGCCCCATTCGTCATCAAAATCATCAGTACTGGGTGCTGCCTCACTTGAGTTTTTATTCCTCTCACCATCCTTAGATCTAGCTTTAGCTTCAAGTTCACTATCCAGGCCATCAAGGAAACACAACTTATCCCGGGCGCTTCCCGACATTCAAGGCAAACGCCCACATGCTCCACGGCAAGCAGCGACACTTGATAATTGTATCTGTTTCGCACTTATTCACGCGCTACTGATAGGGCGCTACAGCTAACATTTAGCAGCTAAATTTAAGTCTAAGTAACAGTAATTAGTGGAGAAATCACACTCAAAGGGGGGGGGGGCTGGAGCCCCCCCAGCCCCCTTTGGATCCGGCTCCAGCCCCCCTTTGGATCCGCCACTGCTGTGGCCTGGATGAAATCTACCACCCCGCAAATACCACCGTGCTAATATACACTCTATGTTTATTTTTCGTGCGGTAGCTTTAGCTAAAAAAAAGTAACTTCAAGTCACTAGTTACAGTTCATACTCATTTTAATTCCATGTTGCATAACGATTACTGCAGGACCAACTGCATCTACGCCCGGCCGAACAACAGCGTCGTCTACCCGGCTTTCAGGCCGTCGGAAGCCACCAACGACAAATTCGTCGTCACCCTCATCTACATCGAATGGGGGCCTTTCTGGCCGACCGTGTTGGTGCGCATCAAGAGCGAAGGGGACGCGGAGTGGCGCGTCATGCAGCATCTTCGAGGACCATGTTGGGCATCCCAAGACGACCAGAAGAATTTTCTCCCGGTGACACACCCCCTATGCTTCTAGGTTGACACAATGACTTCTTCTTTCTGCAAAGTTGAAGGATCAACTGGGCCCAGAATGCAACAGTTTGCCTTAAACACATTGGCAGCGCCTTTCATTTAGCTAGTTTGGTGGCTCAAGGTGGCAATGAATGATTCGAGGACTATTTGATGTATTATGCATGATGAAGTATTATGGAGGGCACGAACCATCCGAACATTTTGTGCAGTTCCACTGAAATCAAGTTGAGCATCCCTCGTGGGAAATGATATGATAGCAAAGACAACAGCTCTACTTGAACTGTATTATTACTTGATTTTATCAGTGACTCTAATGGTGCCTCAATTTATTAGTGGACTTAGATTAACATGCGAAACAATAGCACTTTCTCATGACAGTAGCTAAACAGCAGCACAATACCAATAGAGATGACAGAGCTCAATCATATGGATGAAGGCCGTGGGCCGGTACCAACCTTCGTTAGGAGGCTTATTGCAGACTGGTAGCATATAGATGAAGCACTTGACTAGAAGCCATCCGTTAGTATCTTCTTGTGCAGTTCCACTAAAATTTATGTTATCTACAAACAGCAAACACGATCCCTGTTTGCAGAAGTAGAAATGAGGTGAAATCTTAGAAAGACAATTGCATATTACATTAAGAGTGGCATCAAATCATAGTGCCAAAATAGTAGGAAAACATTGGCTCATTCCATGAGTCACGATAAATTAAAATGCAAAAGAATATCATTACTTGTGTGATCACAGTTCCAGTGCTTCATTATAGCACCAAGATTTGATTCTTATTCATCTTCCACTTGTTCTTCCCCTTCGTCACTTGGTTCATTGACACACAAGATTGGCCTAAAATGTAAGATTTGGCATGTCAATTAGGGAGCACAAGTATTTCACTAAACAATAGCATTAATTTTCTGATGACAGTAGCAAAATGGAGGCAAACAGTAGTAAAATATCATTATCTTACCTCAATGGGATATTACGGTGCACATACGGATAGGAAGACTAATCTCCTTTTGTGCAGTTCAACTGAAATCAAGGTCGAAATAGCAACGAACAGAAGTTTTGATATCCCTGTTTGCACAAAGAGGTATAAAGGAAACAATTACTGACCAATAACGGTTGATGACTTATACGCCCACAAGAAAAAACATCTTCCTTATCTTAATGGGAATCAAAGCAGGACAGTAGCAATTCTCAAACAGTGTCATTGATTCATATTAACAGAGACATTATCTTAACAATACCTTGGTTAAACATGTAGAAAGAATGACAAAGCAGGACAATACCGTTTCTAAAACAGTGTAACTAATTCATATTAACAGAGACATTATCTTAACAATACATTGGTTAAACATGTACTCCTGCCGATCCATAATAAGTGTTGCAGTTTTGAACTAAGGTTCAGTAATTACTTCTAAGACTGGCATTGCTTAATTTTTCCAGTGGCGTTAGATTAACAAAAAGTTTAAACAGTTGCATGGGAGAGTGGGTGCAACAGCACCATGTGCTTCCATCGACGTATAAAGGGGTGATGCAGGGTTTGTTGCAAGAAACAAGCAGCATATCTGGGTTGGTCCCATTTTTGTTCACTTAATGGGAAAAGATAGCAATACAATAGCTTCAATTCAACATTTATTCAAAACAGTACCAATATAAGTAGCACAACATGTCAAAGCACACAGCACACTCATGTGGATGAAGGCCGGTACTGACCTTTCATGAGGCAGACTTGAAACAACTCACACAAACAAGATCAAATACAAATCTGCCAACACAGATAGGAAATCCGATCTCCTTTTGTGTAGTTCCAATAAAATCAAGCAATGTTGCCTGTGTGACATTTTAGTTGAACTGCACAAAACACTCTTAAAACAAAAGTGTTTTGTGCAGTACACCAAAAGGTCGCAATAGCAACCAGGTGAAATAGATATCCCTGTTTGCACAGAGGTAAAAAAGGAAACAATTACTGGTCAATAATGGAGGATGACACATACGGCCACAAAAAGAAGCATCTACCTTATCTTAATGGGAAACAAAGTAGGACAGTAGCATTTCTAAAACAGTGGCATTGATTCATATTATCAGAGACATTATTTTAAAAATAACATTCGTTAAACACGTAATTTGCTTTTAACAGTGGCATTGCTTCAATTTTCCAGTGGCATTATTAGATTAACAATAGCTAAACAGTTGTATGGGACAGGGGACACACCAGCACCATGTGCCTCCACACATATAAAGGGGTGATGCAGAATCTGTTGCAACAAAGAACCAAGAAGCATATCTGTGTTGGTCCCATTTTTGTTCTCTTTCCACCTTTTTCCTATGTGAGGGCAGCAAATCTAGTCCTGCACAAACTCTACTGCCTTGTCCCCCACCCTCCGGTTTCTTGCCTTTTTCAACAAAGAGATCAGTTCCTTACAGATGTGTGTACTGCGTTTCCCCTTTTTTCCCTTTTGGACCAACAAAGCGGTTGGATAGCCAGTATGTACTACTTCCCCCTTCCTTTCCTCTTTGAACCACATCCTAGATTCATGCTATACAACTTTTCCCTCCTTCTTTCCTGTTTGAACCAAGACCTAGATTCGACTGCAGAAGCGAAAAAGATCCACATGCAGCTAGAGCAATGCCGGTTTCAAAGTAAGTTATACCTTAGGGTCGTCAGGATGTGACTAGGTGGGCGACGGGAGACCAGATATGCCCACACTACGTACGGCAGCGAGGAAGAAGGGGTCGGAGGCCCTCCCGCACCGAACAGTGTTGCCGGAAGTGGATTCCCTCCCTCGCCGACTGCAACAGCGTCGACGCTGCACCTCCTCCCCTTCCCCGGCGGACGGGATCCAGCCGGCTCTTTGACAAGCGGTGAGAGGAGAGATAGAGAGAGGCCAACGCGGTCTTGTTTAGATCTGGACAGGGTGTGAGAGTGTGAAGAGAGCAAACCCAAGCAAACAAGCGCTGAGGCTCCAACGTGCATATATATAGTGGAGAGAGTGTGTAAAGAGAGCAAACCCTAGCAAACAAGTGCTGAGGCTCCAACGTATATATATATATATATATATATATATATATATATATAGAGTAACACTATTCTGATCCCAGGATCAGAATAATATTCTGATCACGGTTCGCCCCCTATAAGGAGGCGCGCAGAAGTTCCTGGACTCCTGGAACCGGCAGTGACAAAAAAAACACCCCGACCAGGGATTGCTCGATCCACCACACCACCTTCCTCGATCCCCTGATCTCATCGCCGCCCGGACGACCCCGCCGCCGCGCGACCCGCCGGGACACCCGCTACCGCTCGGCCTCCCGGAATCCCTACCACCGCGCGCCGACTCGACCTAGCTACCGCCACCGAGGCCGCACCACGCCTCCGCCAGGACCTCGCCTCCGCCACGACCACGCCGGCCGCCACCACCACGCTGGCCACCACCGCCCCTCTTCCCAACAGCCTCGGCGAGCGCGGCGACGCCCCTCCCTCTCCTGGATCCTCCAGCCCCAGCGACGCGCGCCGTCGCCCACCACCAGTATCCCGCACCCCCGCCACACCAACCACACACCTTGGGTCCGGCCGCCGCGTCACCCCTGGCCCTTTGGTCTGGCTGCTGCGCTCCCTCTGGCCCCCGGATCTGGCCGCCACGCCCCCAAGACTCATCCCGTCGCCTGCTGCTACCAAGCTCCGGCGCGTGACCCGGCGGATCCCCCGATGCCGCCGGCACGTAATTTTGAGACACGCCATCGTTCCACTCCAAGGTCGCCGGCGCTGTTAGACCGGAGTTGGGAGGCAGTGGTGAAGTTTCTGGGTAGTCCAATGCCACCCGTGCGGCCAGTGCGCCGTCCGCTACGCCGTCGCGACCTGCCCTCCCGAGCGACCACCATCATAGCCTTCTCCCTCCGCACAAGAAGTTCGTCGCCTTGCTCGCGGGCAGTCCATGTGGGCGGCCATCTCGTGGCTGCCGTCGGTCGATTTGTATCAAGGTCATCCAGCGCAGCACTTGCATTCGGCGGCCGGCTACCTGATGAATCCACGTTGAGCATGCAGTGAAGTTGTAGCAGGTTGGCGTTGTTTCCTCTCTGGGAAGACATAGCACTGTTCGTGTGTACTGTACGTGCATATGAGCAGATCTAGCGCTGTTTTTGTGAGTGTGTAATGTGTTAGTTGATGTGTTTCATTGATTTAGTCAAAACTTTGTTTGCAAAATTTCTTTTTTCAAAACTTGGTATGCATCAGTTTCGAGATATGCGTACAAGTGTACAACAATTTACGCCTGCATAGGACAATGCTTGGCGTGAGAAATGCAATTGTTGTTGATCCAGCAAGACATGTGTGCGTGTGTGATTACGCATCGTTCTTTCTTTAGTTCACATGGGGATCACATGAGAAGTCCAACTATTAAAAAAGAACAGAGTTCAGATGTAGTAAAATGAGAGAGTGTAAGAACTAAAATCCTACCCGAACGGAGGGAGTAGGATTTTAGTTCAGTTACCTGATGGAAGATGTGTTACATTCTTCTACCACCAGAATTGAGATGATAGTTGGACAAGATGCACAGGAAGATGATGTTGAAGTTCAGAGAAGCTAAGGATAGAAGTTCTGCCATCTATCTGTGCGTGATGCTGCTACTATGTGCAACATGATCAGGGGATTTGCTTTGATCTAAAAAATGTATTTGGATGATTTCCCATAAAAAAAGAATTTTTGGCAGGTCAGATACAAAAGCAAATGAAGTTCAAAGATAATAGACTGGGATAAAAAATAGGAGAACTCTATAACAAGGCAAAGTCTAAAAATTTTGTTGCTAGAAGTTCAGGTGCTCGCCCCGAGAAAGTTAAAAAATTCTTGTGAGAGAGGTTCAAAAATAAACCTAGAGGTTTAAAACTTAAACAACAAAGAAGTTTGATTTTTATTAGATAACCAAGAAGGTCAAATTTACAAAATCAATATGGTCAAATTTAATAAACGAATTTTCCCCGTTTCTAAAAAACCTAGAAGTTCAAATAAAAATAACGGAGTGATTCGATGCTTAATACAAACTACTGAGATGTTTTTCATTGCTAAAGGAAAAAAAAACAATAAGTTCAATTTGAAATAACGAAGAAGTTCGATGTTTCTAACAAAACTCCAATTTTTAGATTTCAAAAAATACACAAAAGAAGTTCAAATAAAAAGTTTGAGCGGTTCGATGTCTATAAAAAACTCAGATTTTTTCGTTACAAAAGCGAAACAGAGAGAAGTTCAAATTGATAATAGTCAGAAGTTCACGTGTTGCATGGTGTGTGTTTTCATATGAGAAAAAAGAATAAAAAGACAAAGTATACAAAATTTGTTGCTAGAAGTTCAGGTGCTCGACACGGGAATGTTCAAAACTTCTTGTGAGTGTGGTTCACTATGTATTTCTCGCCCATTCTTGTGAGTGGGAAAAATGAATAAAAAGGCAAGGTCTAATTTTTTTCTTGCTATAAGTTCAAGTTCTCGGTCGGAGAAAGTTAGAAAAATATTGTGAGAGAGGTTTGTACAAAAAGGAATATCATTTGTGTAACGCCGACGAATGGGTGAGAAATTACAAACAAAAATACGCGACAGAAGTTCAACGTGGAAATAGCAGGAAGTTCAACTACTACGCTAAATGAATTTCGGATGAAAATCTTTTAAACCGTCGCGAGTATGAAAATAATGATCAAGACGGAAAAGTTGCGTGTTTACAGCAGCTTTCCATCGGTATATCACTTGCTCAATTCCGGTGAGTGAATGGAGAGCTACGAGCAAAAAATAGCATGTGAAGAAACAGAGTGAAGTTCAGGTAGACGTGCCAATGAAGTTCACGTTCTTCACGCGGTGCATTTTCGAAGACCCTTTTTCGCGATAAAAGGCAGAACGCATCATCTCGCCATTTTCGAAATTGCGTGAAAATGGCTAGGAATTAGAGAAAATCATCTACATGAAAAAGTTGCACATTTTCCGTAGCTTTTCAACGGTATATTATTTGCCCCATTCCGATAAAATTTCTAGAAATTACGGCCAAAATATGTTTTCAGCCATTTTCAAAATTGACTTAAAACCGTAAAGAATTGGAAAAAACAATCTGCATATAGAAGTTTCGCATTCTTCAGGCTTTCCAACGCCATATAATTTGCCTCATTCCGACGAACCGTTGAGAAAATAACGTGAAAATACGCACTCGGTACAGATTGTTCATTTTCTAAATTACTTTTGAACCGTTCATAGTTAGAACAAAAATTTTATATGGAAAGATGTGCATTTTCATAAGCTTTCCAAAGCCATATCATATGCATCGATAGGACTAGCCGTTTTGAAACTAACCCCGAAATACGAACCCGGCTGTTCGGTTTCAGAAATTCCGCCATTTTTGAAATTCCTCTTTAACCGTAGGGAATTTGGAAAAACGTTCAACATGTGAAATGAGTGGATTTGCAGCAGCTATCCAACGCCATCTCATTTGCCTCATTCCGATGAATGGTTTAGAAATAGCGTCGAAAATACGATTCACGTTTTTTTGTATGAAGAAAAACGGTTTTCGAAACTGCTCTTAAACCGTGTACATTTTGCCAAAAATTCAACCAAGGTTGTTATACTGGTGTCTATAGCTTTCAAACGGTATATTGCAAGACCCATTTAGGCACTTTGCCAGAAGTTCAACCTAGCACTCGGGGAAGTTCAGGTCGAACAACTCAGCCAGTAAAATTGCAGCAGAAGCAAGTTCATCACATCCCCGAGAGCAAATCCGCCAACGAGCGATATTACTATTTAAAACGGGCATTTAGTTGCTAAAAACCGTTCCCAGATTACACTTACATCACATAGAACACGACTGACCAGAAAAAATCGCGCGGGGAGACACGGTTGCGAAGATAGCCCGAAGGTCGGGTTCCTACAGAGGGAAGTTCAGGGTTGTGTAACTCAGGAAGTTCAACCCGTGATCAGAATAATATTCTGATCCCGTGATCAGAATAGTGTTTATATATATATATATATATATATATATATATATATATAGTGGAGTGGTTTTCTTTTTCTCTCCATAACAATAGTTTTAAATTGTGTACGAAACGAAACTCTTTATTTAATGTACGAGTGGAGAAAACTACGATCAATTAACGCTCCACGTGTCCCGGTCACACTTTGTATCGTTCACGTGTCGTACACGACCCTCTGTTAAGTGAACAACCACACATGGGTCAAATTATCGGAACGGTGGGCTGCACCAACCTTCAATTTTAATATTTTTTTGAGAAATTCAATTTTTATTATGTATGTACAGTTTTCACTCTCCCAGTAATTATGGGCTCTTGTATTCAGCCTAAATCAGTGTGCCACCGTATATCGTACTACCTCCGTCCAGGTTTTTACTCAACATCATATTTTTTTATCAAAGTTTGACCACATATTTAACTAGCAAACTGCTAATACATGCCAACAAAAAATAAATATTATTGGCTTCATATTTTTTTTATGTAGTTATATGAGTAATAATTTTTATCAAAGTTTGGCAACATAATTAACTAGTGGCAAAAATTCAGAACCAACTCATAAATAAAATGTTTATACAACTCAATGATTGAAAGATCATAGCCAACATTCAGTTCATAGCTGGACAAATAAACTTTACAGGGGAGCTGAAGACAAAGTTGTGAGAAGGCTTAGAAATCAATACAAAACTTTTGCTCTTAGTACCAACATCGATGCTTCTCCGAGGAAACATTTGGTTCATAGCGAAAGACAAATTTGCACCAAGGTGAAAGACGGCTGCGTCTCCAATGCAACCAAGGTGCACTGATGAATGATATCTTTGTCTTGGTGGCTACCCAGCAAAGAGCACTGATGGAAGATGGTACCATTTTCATCCAACATCGATCAGCTTCACCGGCCGATGCAACCATGAGCATTGATAGGTCATCGTGGTGATGCATCATCGATTTGGCATCAAGTTTGGGTGAGGCACCAATGAAGTAAGATAAATCCTCACTGTGGTCCGTTTCTTCTTGGTAATCAAGCTCGAGAAAGGTAGAACCACATGGCAGAGGACAATGAGGCGGAGCAACAATGGCCATCCAATTTTGTGTAGTTCCACTAAAATTGAGGAAGACATGCCCTGGTATGGAGATATGCATCCCTGTTTGCAAAAATATATAAAAATGATATTTAAGTAGTGTCGTTACTTTGTTTTGGTAGTGGTACAGGATTAACAGCGGCTTCTCAATTGTCAATAAGAATTAATGAAATGTACACCCACAAGTAGAAGCAGCATCATGATTATCTTCATGCGAACTAAAGCAGGACAGAAGCATTTCTTAAAATGGTGTCATTGCCTCAATTTATCGACACCACTAGATTGACAGCAGCATTACTTAAAAGGGGCGTCACTTTAATATGGGCATTGCTTCATTTTACCAGTGCAGTAGCAATAGGGGCATATGGACAGTGAGCGCACAACCACCATATACCTCCACCGAGGTATAAACCAGGACAACTTTTCATCTTCTTGGGGTGGCCTTTCCTCTAATAGTAAAAATTTAGGTGATGTTGGACGAAGCCTAGCTACTGTACATGGGGAGCTGGGGAGTAGAAGAAAACCCGCATGCAGTAGAATGAAGCATGAAATCCAAAAGAAGTTATACCTCAGGTCGGTGCAATGTGGCTAGGCGGGCGGTGAGATCTGCCCACACGACGCCAGCGAACAAGGGTGCGGAGGACCTTCATCCACACCAGTGCCGGCTCAGAGTGGGCTTCCTCCCTCACCGACGGCGACCACGTCAACGCTGCACCTCCTCCCCTCCCGCAGCGGACGGGATCTGGCCGGACCACTGGTGAGGAGAGAGATAGAGTGGACACTGTCGTCTTGTTTAGATTTGGAGAGGGTGAGAAAGTGAGCAACCCTATCAAGCAATCCCTCTGAAGCCTACATATACAATGGAGTAAAAAAAATCTCTCCATAGCAATGGTTTCAAATCTTTTTTTAACGTACCAGGAAAGAAAACTCGATCAATAACATGCCACCGCTTCCAGGTCGCACTCACGTGTGGTCCCCGACCCTCCATTATTAAGTGAACAAATTAAAGGGTCAAATTATCATGTAAGCTGCCTCTTCGTGTACTCGCGGGTGTGTCAGAGGGAGAGTGCATGCGTGTACCTTTTCTCTTCTTGTCATTTATCTCACTTCCTGTGGTTTCCCACTCCTATGATATTCCTATCCTATGAACCAAATGAGGCCGTAGAGTGTGTGTGTATGTGTGTGCGCGCTCGTGTGTGTGTGTTAGAGAGAGCGAAACATTGACCTACAGAGAGATGGTGTGTATGAGTAGTCGCCAGAGAGTCGTGACTATGTGTGGGAGGGAGACCTAGAGTCACATCGATCGATCTGTCGGTGGGGGGGGAGAGGGAGAGACCTAAATTACGTAGCAATATTTACGTAGGTGTAGCATCTCTCGTTTCCGGGCGTCCGGACTGCTGCCACGCCCGCTCCTGACCGCCCTGGCCCACCCAAACCCCCTCCATCGCCCACGCGCGCTTCCCGCCCGAAACGGTTAGCGCCGCTCCAGAGCATCAGTGCTGCATTCATGCCTGACCAGAGCGGACGTGACCTGTCACTGGCGCCGGCATTGAATTAGTGTGACGGCCGAGAGAGCACCGCCCGCGCCGCTTCCTGGTGCACGCGACTGCTCCGCGTTCAAACAACACCACGGCCGTCCGTCCGTTCGTCTGATGCCCACATTAAGTACACTCTTTTGTGGACAAATTTCAGCCAAATGTACACTTTTTCGCGGACGGAGGGAGTAAGAGCAAGTACAATAGTGAGCTATAAGACTAGTCATTGTGGGAGTAACATAGTACATTGTAACATGCATGCCACATAAGCAAAATAGGTGATGTGGCAAGCAATTAAAGAGGAGAGAGACAAATGGAGTAACATAATATGTTACCATCACATAGCGCACCATTGCCATTTGCCCGCTATATGAACTGCAGCGCCGGCCATAGCCGCATTCATCCTCCTCCGGCCCCTTTCTCCTCTCCCCACCACTCCAACCATGGTCTCCTCGCACTCCATAGCTCTCTGGGATAGACTGTCGCCGGAGCAGAAGAAGGAGATGGCCGCCATTGCTGTCGGCTCCATGGAGGCCGCGCCCCGCCGCCACGACCACGAAGGTGGCACGTCTGCGGGTGCCGCCGGCAGTGAGGAAGAGTAGTGCATGGTAGGTCGCCGCCACTCGGGTCCTAGGAATGCCACCGCTCTTCCCCTCCGCCTAAAGCCAAGCTTGGCGGGTTGATAATCGGCGGCCGATTAGTCGCTCAAGCTGCGGTGGCGGAGGCTGCGCGGGCAGAGCTGGAGAGCGCTGAGGCAGAACCGGAGAAGGTGAAGGCAAGTGTCGGAGCCTAAGTTCTCGGAGCTCATGGCCGGACATAGGGAAATGGCGCCGGCGATCATTTAGATTAGGTTTAGAATAGAAGTATGTCCGAAATGTAATAAATTCCATCATGTTCATATGAAATCCAACGTGTTTGCATGAATCTGTTCCGGTTTATATGAAAATCTGGCCGGTTTGCATGAATTTTGGCCGTTTAGTTCAAAATGTGGTTGAAATGTACTATGCAGGCAACGATGGATGGCGGCCTTCGGCATCAGTGTCCGCGGCCGGAGCAAATTTGCGAGTCAGCATTGGAGATGCCCTAGCATGCGCACATGCCACCTTATCAAGGCCCACCACAACATGCATGTAAGAAAGTTCTTGGGAGTCCATGCTACAGCTAGCTATCCTCTCCCTCCTCGTCTATCTTTTCTAGTAGCACAACTCAGCCGACGCACGGGCGGGGAAGTTTGCGTATAGTCGGTTTGCGGTGAGCGGCGTGCCGAGCGACCGTGTTGGGGTGAGACGCGAACGCGACAGACGTGCTGTAAATGTATGCCACCTTTTGCTTTTATATTATATATAAACTTGTAAAGTGTAACACTTGGTTTTGCTCCATGGCACGATCCATCGACATGAAATCAGATTTGAATGGCGAGGGCGGGGCAGTTTCGCTTAGTCGGTTTGACGGAGAGAGCGAGAGAAACATGTACGTACCTTTTTTTTGCGGGTAAAAGATTTACTCCTACTTACTACATAACATGCGTGAATGTGTAGTGGACACCTTTAGATTGATGGCTGCTTTGTCCGTCCAACTTATTGCTGGGTCTATGTGATTTGACGTCTCATTGGTCACTATTACTGTGGCGGTACGACCGTGGTGAGTCTCAGTTGTACTCTACTTTGGTACATGACACGTGGATCCGAATGCTGGATGTCCCACGTTTCGGCGAAAGGAGGTAGAATGATTTAAGATCCAGGAACCGCGCCGTAGAGCGTTTGCACTCTTATTTTTTTTATTCTATGATAAAACTAATTTTCTCCACTCTTACACTGGAGGAGTGCGAAACATGGCAGCCCAGTGAGTAAATGGCCCACCTCACACTATCACCATATTTCTTGGACACCGTGCGACACCTAGCTCTTTAGTGGAGTACATAATATAATTTCTCAGCGAGATAAAATTGTACTACAATGCTATGAAGCTTTCAGCTTTTGCTTCATGTATCTTGCCTCCAAGGTTGCCCCGTTACGACAATCCATCAAATACAAAGGAAACTAACATGCATGCTGATGCATCTCAATGATTCACAAATCATAGCCAATATTTACTTCACAACTAAAGATAAAAGTTGTGAGAAGGTGTACAAATAAAGAAAAAAAATGATCGATGCAGTCCCTAGGCCTTGAACCCTAAACCCTAAACATGCTTTAATTTTCTGGCGAGGTTGAACCTTCCGAAGGAAAGAAGTCTGGAACCCATGGACCATCCGATCATTTTGTGCAGTTCCACTAAAATCGAGCTGAGCATCCCTGTTGGCAAAGATATTGAAGAAGTGTGATTAGAATAATAGTAGTGGCACTAGTTGATGAGACATAAACTCACAAATAGAAGCCGGTAGAGCTACGTGCGGGGCAAAGAAGTAGAGAAAGAACCACATGGAGCGACGTGGGGAGCTGGGGAAGTTGCACTACGGGACTGGGCCCAGACGCCGATGGCCGGCTGCCGTCGGCATAGGCCTGGCTGCCGTCGGCGTAGGTCTATGCCGACGGCAGCCGTCGGCGTATTACTCCCTCGGCGTAGACCCTTTTGCCGTCGACGTATCGAAGCCGTCGGCATAGCAACTACGCCGACGGCTTGCAAAGGCCAGGTAGGCCCCACACTGACGGCTAACGTCCGTTTGGCTACGCCGACGGCATTGCTGTCGGCCTAGCTTTTTTTTAAAAACAAATTCAATTTTTTTTTTCAATTTTTTTTTAAATTTCTGAATTGTTTGCCTCGTTAATCTCACAGGGGACATTTTTAACTCAAAGTACGCTTAATCTCAAGTCAAATTGCACTCGTGGTCAAACTTCCCGGTCGGTCACCCATCCTCACACTACTCCAGCCCCAGCACGCTTAACTTCTCGGTTCCTTCCGGATGAGCTACCGAGAAAGAAATTATACCTTGTTGATAATACTACCGTATCAATTCTATTAACCCTTGCAAAAGGCCGCCGTGTTTCGGTAAAATGGCCGTAACTTTTGCATACGACCTCCGATGAAAAAGTTTTTTATATGAAAAATCATCTACTCAAAAAGTTACATCCGAAAAAACTTTCTATTTTCCGTTTCGACAATTTTTATACACCTCTCCTAAAAAAGACAAATTTCCATCAATTCAGCTGGAACGGGGTCAAATTTGAACTACATGTGCTTGATAGTTTGCTCTTTATTTTTTCAAAAAATCATTTCTAGGTACACAAGTAGTCATTTCATCATAGATCCACCAAGAGGTTTGCAAGATTCCACCCCTATCTATCACCAGTCATGCCCCCGTTTTGACCGCATTTTGAAACCGGCGTAAACAATTCAAAAAAAATCAAAAAAATGTAAAACCTTCGCGTTGCATCATCATTTATGTCCTAGTAACCATATAAAATAACAAACTTGGAATAAGGCAAATATCTTAAAAAAGTCTTCTCAAAATGAGCTATCGAGTATGAAGATTCATGGCTTTCAAGCCAAATGACCGATGTTATGGCTAGTTTCAAAGGATAGTTTTGCCAAATGATCTCATATTTTGCAAAAGTGTGCATATTGGAATGGCCAACAAGTTTGCCGAAGGAAGTCTTCATTTTCGTTGCACGAAAAATCCATTTTTCATTTTTTGAATGTGAAAAATAGGGGTTTTTTTGTGAAGAAGCTACCAACTATTTGATGTAAATTTGAACCACTCCATTTTTCAAAAATACTAGACCATATTTTATTTACAATTGACAAAATTTTTGTATGTAAAATGATTTTTATACACCTCTCCTAAAAAAGACAAATTTCCTGAAAGTGATCTGCACAGAAGGTGTTTGTGCTGGCTAGGGGGAGTTGGGACATGAGCTATTATATGAATTTTGGAGTAGGTTAATGATATGCTCAAATGAGATACTCTGCAAAATTTCAGATCAAATGGGCTAGCGCAACTAGCACTTCCTTTACAACTGCTACATTGGTCCATAAATGCTTTGTTGAAGGTGGCCTCACCTTGGCTTGTTGGATTTGGCCTAAACTTGGTGTACAAGGGTTATTGGGGTGGGGGGACATGTGTGAAAAATTTCAAATCATTTGGTGACTCCTAGCTTGCACTTCCTTCACAAATATGACCGACTTCCTACCGATTCGGCAGGAATTTGTCTTTTTCACGAGGGGAGGACGGAAAGGTTTAAGATACCCCGGTTCGGAAATTGTCCATGTAAGGTGGTCTAGTAATTTTGAAAAATGTGGTGGTATCATTGGGAAACTTTCTTTTGGTGGTTGCTTCACAAAACACCCCGTTTTTGGGACTCGGAAAATGGAAAATGGCATTAGAAAATGACTTAATTTTTATTCAACACAAATGTGTAATATTTGAGTGTAGATAGGTAGATCTTATTTTTCTGCAAATTTTTATATATTATTTGTATTTTTCTGAATTAGAATGATTTAGTTATGATTTTTCTAAGATTAATGTTTTAAAAAGGAAAATAGCTATGCCGACGGCATTGCCGTCGGCGTAGCACTGACGCCGTCGCGTCGCCGTTATGGCTAAGACCCTACGCCGACGGCCAACCTACGCCGACGGTTGCCGTCGGCTTACCATGTCCTACGCCGACGGCATTTCTACGCCGACGGCGGTCTTGACGGACTGGCGTGGTCGAGGGCTACGTCGACGGCCCCGACCTTTTGCCATCGGCGTAGCAGACGGCCGTCGGCGTCTCGCTCCATTCCCATAGTGTTGTGACCAAGGGACATCGGGATGTAGCTGGGAGGGCGACAGGAGGCGGCATCTGGCCACACCGCGTCAGTGAGCAAGGGGCGAAGGCTACTGCGCCGGATCTTAGTGAGAGAAAACGGCGGGGACCCCTGGTCAGGACGCGCCGACAGTGGGTTTTCTCCCTCGCCGACGGCGACCGCGTCTACGCAAAACATCCTCCCCTTCCCCCGGCAGACGGGATCCAGCCGGATATGTGACCAGCGGTGTTGTGCGAGAGAGTGTGAAGAGAGCAACCCCAGCAAGCAAGCGTGTAGGCTCCTGGCTATATTATGTATATACAATGGAGCAGTTTTCTTTTTCTCTCCATATCAACCTTTTTATATTGCATACGTGCCATTGAAGAAAAAAAAACTTTATTTAGTAGTATAAATAACGCGCCACCGCGTCAAGGTCGCACTTGGATTCGTTCACGCATGGTTCCCGACCCTCCATTAAGTGAACAACTACTACACGTGTCAAATTATCACGTGGGCTGCATCTTCGTATAGAAATGAGCTCCAGCGTACAGCCCGCCTACATCACCCTATTGTACTTGCTCGTATCTGTTCTCCCTCCTCGTCTCTCTCACGGAGCGGCGGGTTGGCGATTTTGCTATCAATTGCAGTTGGTTTGCTCACACTCGCTGAGATATGCCAAGAGGAAGCCCAATGTGCAAGGATTAAGAGAAAACTAACCAATGCATGTACTCCCTCTATCCATATAAATAGGGTCTAAAGCATTTTTCGAGGCAAACTTTGAACACATGTTAGAGATACATAAAGCATACCGTCAAATTCGTACCTGGTCATTGTATTGCTCATGCATGCATGCATTGCAATTAATACATGATAGTAAACACTCACCATCTAGTAGTTCATTGGTTGGTTTACTTGTTTAGATTTTTGAATTGAGCACCAGTATAGCCAGCTGTTGGCTATATGAAATTGCCATATCATATATAGCCATCATTTAGATTTACTCATACAATAGTGTGGCCTATAAAGCTGGCTATTACTCCCTCCGTCCTTAAAAGAGTGTACTTCCAACTTTGTTGGAAAGACAAACTTTTTGATGTTTGACCGTATTTATACAATAATAAACCAACATTTATGCCATCAACTTAGTAGTGTTCGTGCAATGATTTGCCCTCTTGTGTTTTGGAGATTGTTGCCAGAAACAGGCATGGACTGCTTTGTTTGCTAGTGCACACAGAGAGAAATTGTCCATGCAAGCCAGAGGAGAATGTTGTATCCAGTGTCAAGTTCGAGGAACTTCACCGAAGACTTTCTGCGCTGCAGAGAAGGATAAGCTACACATGTTGATGACATGATAATGAGAAGACTATGATCATAGAGTTCACCCCTCAAAATTAATTGCTTGAGCAAAGCAATTTCCATTCGGTGTGTCCGAAGAAGAATGGCTGCAGACGAGAAGATTGAAGACGAAGCGAAGACATAGCATTTGTTTCGTTGTTCGTCTTCCTCTTATTTGAGTCGTAGGACCACCGTACTATTAAGAGGGGTATAGGTTCTCGAAGCTTAGGTCCGCTGTGATGCTTAGGCGAAACCTATGCAAGATTGAGAGAAATCTCTTTATGCTTTGAATGATTACCTGCCAGTAGAAGACGTTGTTCTTCGGTGCGATATCTTTCGGACTGAGGAGTTAGCATTTCTTGCTCTGCAAGGAATGTTACCGTTGTGCTCAATTTCCGACCGTTGGAATCGTGTTGTTCGGCCATTAGTTGATCTACATGTCCAATTTGGTCATTTCCCATCAGGGAAGGCCGCTGCTATATATAGCCACCCCGCTCCAACGTTGCCCGTTGGATGCTCCGCTTGAGATTTCTGAGAAGATTGATTGAGCATCCCCTCTCCGAGAGATTTGAGTTTAAAATCCACCGAGAGAAAAATCAAGAGCCAAAACTTAGACAGTGGTTGAGCATCACAGTAGTTCTGAGTTAGAGTTATTGTACCTATTACTCTTGAGAGATGCACACTCTATAGACGGATAGGTGTCGGCTCGAGTGTTGAAGAGTTGTTGTCTTCACCGAGCAAAGTCTTCAGCAACCAAGAGTCGTTGTGGTTCACAAAGAAGTCTGTCGAAGGTTTGGAGATCGCCGACAAGTATCTACCACGAGTGAAATCAACTGGAGTCTGATCAGCTCCGAGTTGAAGGAGAATAGGACGGAGAGAGTTTTGCTCCTATGTTCAATCACAAGTCCCTCCAACCAGACGTAGTCCTTTGGCAGAAGGGTGAACTGGTCTACCAAATCCATCTGTCGCCATCGAGCACCACTGGTTCACTCTAACTTACTGCATTTTCCCTCTGTAGTTTACTTTCGTGCTCTGTGTCGATAGTGTTACCTGATCTAATATAGTCTCTCATATTTTCTTTCGTACCCTTCATTTTTGTCGTACCCTAGTCTGTGTCCGCTATATCTCTTCGTGCTCATTCCTTTGTGTTTAGCTTGTTCTCCTTCGGTGTTGCATCAATTTACCTCGTTATTATTTCCCTTAGAATTTCCTTTGTCATTTATTCTCTCATGCTTCTGCATCTGTTAGCCTATTGCATTACTATCGTGATTATCAATCTTGTGGTCTATAACACCCATGCCATCATAGCATCCTTCTTCGAAAGGTTTGCTCCGCTCTGATTTGTATGCATAACTTTCGCTCTACCAAACTTATTCCGCTGCTGTGATTGGTCTTGATTCAAACATTCACAAGAATTTTTGAATCTCCCATTCACCCCCCTATGGTCGATATACTCTCGGTCCTAACAATTGGTATCAGAGCAGGTTCTCCCTGTCTCTGTTATTAAAGGTCTAACAACCTTGGAGTTTTGAGTATGTCGTATGTAGGTAGATCCACGCACTCTGAAAGATTTCCTATCTTCGATGGAAATGACTATGTCTACTGGCAAGGAAGGATGAGAATCAGACTTCAAGCTATCAGTGAAGATCTATGGCAGATTGTGGAGAATGGATACACTATCCATCACCCAGAGACTCCCACTCCTGAAGATGAAGCAAATATTTGGTTGAACGCGCAAGCAAAAGATATCATTTGTGATAGCATCTCCAGAGACATTTTCATTCGGTACCAAAATCTGAATACAGCCAAGCAAATCTGGGATGCCATCAGAAATGCTCATGAGACAGTTATCATCCGAACGGATGCACACACTGATATGCTTCGTGCTATGTTTGCCCATTTTCGAAGCCTTCGAAAGGAAAGTGTCATGGAGCTCACCGATCGCTTAATCAATATTGTTGAAAGACTACATCAACGAGGAGTGAAAGATACCACTGACAAAGATGTGGTCAACAAGCTACTCTGTGCTCTTGATGCAAAATTTGATCTAGTTATTGCTGAAATCAAACAAAGACCTGACTTTGAGGAACTTCACTATGTGGAAATCATGACTCTGTTGACCATACATGAAGAAAAGATGGAGCTAGAGAATGAACAATCCGAATCTTCATCTGAAAGTGAAGGAGAAATTCTCTCACACTATGGAAGCTCTCAAGAAGAAGAAGATGTCGAGAATCAACATTCAGTAACAATAGAACTTGAGATGCCCACTGGACGTCTCAACAACCTCAGAAGACAGAATTTATATCTCTCAAATGCTGATGAAGATAAACCATGTGAGTCCTCGAGAAGATTACCTCCGAAAGAAATGAAGTGCTACAAATGCAAACAGTACAACCATTTCATTGCGGACTGTCCCAACTGGGAGTCAAATGCAAGACCCAGTAGAAGATGGCATGCTCTTCAGTGCACTAGATTCGAACTCATGAACCGTCATACTAAGCTCATGAAGAAGAATGAATCATTTACATCCTCTTCAAAGGGACCAGTCACTGACGCGCGAGCAAAAGGAACAATCAAATCAAATATGAAGAGAATGTCCCAGCTAGCTGGTGTGAGTGCTGGAATGACAATGGACTCCGAAGATGAAACAACTGAGCCCGAATCAGACGAAGAAGAGTTCTACAGAGGCCTAGTGTAACAGCCCGGGATTTCCCCTTAGCTAGAAATTGCCTGTTTTTTTCCGTTTTGTTTGTCGGTGTTGCTTGCGCTAATAGTATTATATATTTCCCCCTCTTTCTCGTATCGGTATGCGTGTCCGGACCCACCCACATGGCACACGACCTGTTGCGGCACCGGGTAATCACCCGTTCACCGTCGCAGCTTCCGGCACAGGACCAACCATTACCAACGGTGCGAAAAACCCCATTTATATTTAAATTGATTATTTTATCGGGCGTCGGTCGACGTTCCCGGTTGGGCGCGAAACGTTGTAGACGGCATCGGTACGCTGCGTGTAGTGCGTGGTTCAAAGTTTCACCTGAATCGGAGTTCGTACGGAGCCGGTACGGTCAGAAACGTGCAACGTAGGAGCGGGTAATAAAACCAGGGGTGTTTTCGTATTTTGCCAGCCCCAGCTAGCCTATATAAGCCCCCCATTCTCCCCCATGGAGATCAGAGTTCCCCCATGTAAAATTTGCAGCCACCCCCCTACACCCCCCTCAGATCTGTCCCACAGCCTCCTCTCCCCGAAACCCTAGCCAGATCCATTTCCATCCATCAGATCTGAGCAACCGGTGGCCCAGATTGCGCCATGTCATCCCTGCAGCTCCTCGCACCATGAACAATAGCCGAGCTCCCTGCCGTTCCCGTGGCCGCGCCGGCCACCACCTCCGGTGAGCCGCCGCTGCCCCGGCCTCCTCCTCCTCCCTCTCCTCTCTCCTCCTCTCCCCTTCCTTCTTCTTCCTCTTCCTCTCATCCTCTCTCTCTCCCCGTGCAGGAGCCGCCATGGCCATGGCGCCATGGGGCTCGAGGAGCTCGTCGCCGTCTGCGCCCCGCTGGCCTCGGCTTCCGCCTCGCCCGGATCCGGTAGCCCCGTGCACCCCGCGCCCGTCCCCGGCCTCCCCAACGCCCAGTGCCGCCTCCTCCTCGCTGGCCACGGCCAGCAACAGCCGCCGCCATGGCCAGGCCAGCCCCGTGCCCGTGAGCTCCTTCTACCCCTCCAAATTGCTAAGTGTTGGCTGAAGACTGTTGTTTGCCTGTTTTGCGCCGTAGATTTTGAGCGATCTGTCCACCGGATGGAGTTGACCCCTTTATATGAAATATTGTGCTTGATGTGCTCTCCAAGTTTGGTGAAGGATGCATGCTTGTTTGACTTCATTTGCATAGCGCAAACGCTGCCCGAACAGGGGATCAGAATGTCTCTGCAGAAACTGTTATAATTTGCGAAGTTTGCTATATCACGGTTGTAGATCCGTAGCTCATATGCCTGTGGTGCCTTCATGAGATTTGCATCTTATCATGTTTACTTTAATCCGGTATGAGTGACATTCATCATATCCTCATGTAGCATGCTCTTTTGTTGCTCTAAATTTCCTAACCTGTGAATCTGTTTTCCTGTCTTCTCTGTTTTTCACTAAGTCCTAGAACAGTAGCAGAACTTAGCTTTTTGCATGGCTCATATTAACTTAACCTTGATGCCTATGAACTTGAACCCTATATGAAATGTCTTGCTTGTAATACCTACTGTAGGTGCATATCATTTTTGTGCATGTTTGCTACCTATTGCTTGATGTTTTGATGCTCTTAAGTATGCTTCGTGATGTTGTCAGCTTGTGCATAGAACTTGCGTTGCTTGTATCTTAATAACCGTAACTCCGATTAAAATGTTCTTTATATGTAACTTGACTAGAATTGCGTGTAGATTATGTTTATGCTATGTTTGCTTGCTGTTAATAACTTTAATAATGTGTTTAGGGTAGAACAGTACCAAATGCTATTATTATCGTGGGGTACTTAGTGATATGCCATGTTTAGGTTCTACCCCACTTAAATTGACTAGCTTAGGTAGTTTACTTATGCTACACTCTTCTTGCCATGATTGTGTGAGATGCCATGTTAACAACCCTTTAACCATGTTGTTGTAGCTAAACAACTTGAACCGATGATAAACGTGAAGTATGGTCGTGTGAGACCGATACTTCACTTAACCTGTTAGTAACCGCTCTCGACGGTAGTTCCCCCAACGTAGTGCCGTGTCTTGTGTTGCCTTCTTGATTGTGCTTGCTCGTTTTTGCTTCGTAGTAATAGTTGTGCTCTCCGTTGTATGCCTTTCTAGTGTTACCTTCTTCTGTGCTTCCGCGGACACCCTCGGAGACGATGCGAGTTTGCGTTCGACTACACCTTCGGAACCCGTCATCTCAACAGGCAAGGGGGGCTACATATCATTCTTTATAACTTTCAGCTTGCATGCCTAGTTTCAGCATAGAACGGTTGTTTGATCCTACCACCTCATATATAAGCCTCCAATTTAAACCCAAAAGCCATGTCCCCACCTCCTAGCAAACCTTGTGAAAGATCGTGGATGTCGCCTAGAGGGGGGGGGGTGAATAGGCGCTTTAAAATAATTACGGTTTAGGCTTGAACAAATGCGGAATAAAACTAGCGTTTAATTTGTCAAGCACAAAACCTAAATCGACTAGGCTCACCTATGTGCACCAACAACTTATGCTAAGCAAGATAAACAACTAAGTGATAGCAAGATATATAACAAGATACAATATGGCTATCACAAAGTAAAGTGCATAAGTAAAGGGCTCGGGTAAGAGATAACCGAGGCACGCGGAGACGACGATGTATCCCGAAGTTCACACCCTTGCGGATGCTAATCTCCGTTTGGAGCGGTGTGGAGGCACAATGCTCCCCAACAATGCCACTAGGGCCACCGTATTCTCCTCACGCCCTCGCACAATGCAAGGTGCCGTGATTCCACTAAGGGACCCTTGAGGGCGGTCACCGAACCCGTACAAATGGCAACCCTTGAGGGCGGTCACCGAACCCGTACACTTTGGCAACCCTTGGGGGCGGTCACCGGTACCCGTCAAATTGCTCGGGGTGATCTCCACAACCTAATTGGAGACCCTGACGCTTGCCCGGAGCTTTACACCACAATGATTGAGCTCCGAGGCACCACCAAGCCACCAAGCCGTCTAGGGCGCCAAGGCACCCAAGAGGAACAAGCTCTAGGGTGCCCAAACACCCAAGAGTAATAAGCTTCTCAACTACTAACTTCCACGAATCCCGCGGAGAACTCAAACCGATGCAACTAATGCAATGGCAAGGGCACACGGAGTGCCCAAGTCCTCCTCTCCCAAATCCCACCAAAGCAACAAAAGCTATGGAGGAAAATGAGAGGAAGAATGAAGAAGAACACGAAGAACTCCAAGAACTAGATCCAAGGGGTTCCCCTCACTTAGAGGAGAAAGTGATTGGTGGAAATGTGGATCTAGATCTCCTCTCTCTTTTCCCCCCAAAACTAGCAAGAATCCATGGAGGGATTGAGAGAAAGCAAAGCTCTAGAAAGTCAACAATGGAGGAGAGAGAGCTTAGAAGAGATGAGAAAACCGTTGGGGAAAAAGACCCCTTTTATAGGGCCACCCCAAATCCAACCGTTACCCGTGCTGGACGCGTACAAGCGGTACTACCGCTCTTGAGAGCGGTACTACCGCTTAAGCGGTAGTTCCAGCCAGCAGCAGGCAATAACAAGAAACTGGAGCGGTAGTGCCGCACCAAGCGGTACTACCGTCCACCCAAGCGGTACTACCGCTAAACCGAAACGAGCAACAGAAACTTGCACACTCTGCGAAACACAAGCGGTAGAGCAGCGGTAGTGCAGGGCGGAAGTACCGCACCAAGCGGTACTACTGCCCAGCAGAGCGGTACTACCGCCCTGAGCGGTACTACCGCACTACAGCCGCACTACTACCGTTTAACAGAAAACGGCAACAGAGACGTGCACAGAAGGAAACCCCGCAAGCGGTAGTGGCGGCGGTAGTAAGGGCGGTAGTACCGCCAGAGCGGTACTACCGTGCTACTACCGCTCTACTACCGTGAATGGCAAACTGGCAACAGAGAGTTGCACGCTCGGGGAAACCCCAAGCGGTAGTGCCACGGAAGTACCAGCAGTACTACCGCATAAGCGGTACTACCGTGGGCACCAGCGGTACTACCGCTTGCAAGCTACTGAAAATCCACAGAAAACAGAGGATACAAATAAAACCAGAACTGCCATAACTTCTGCAAATGAGCTCCGAATTGAGCAAACTCAAGCTTGTTGGTTATAATAAGAAGTGGCAGGGGAGATATGCCTAACATATAGAGATGAGAAACCTCTATGAATGAAGAACCGGCATAAACTCCAACATCGAAAACATCATAGAAGATGCATATATGAACTCCGTTTTCGATGAACTCGAGCTTGTCATGAAGATGACCAAAAGCTCAAAGACTCACAAAGAGAAACACCAAACACAAACCAAGAAAGATGATGCAAGGATGCAATGGTTTGAGCTCTCTACGAATGATACGATAAAGCTACTCACTTGAGAGCCCCCCTTGATAGTACGGCTATCGATCCTAAAACCCGGTCTCCCAACTACCACCATGAGACCGGTAAAATAGAAAACCTATCAAGGGCAAACCTTTGCCTTGCGCATAGTCCACTTGAGCTAGATGATGACGATCTTGACCTCCTCAAGTTGGACCACCTTTCTTGATTGCGCCGGCTCGATGAAGACTAGTTGATTGCTCCCCCATACTCCACTATGGGTGAGCCACTCTTTGGCACATCTTCACAAGTCCATTGTCACCACAATGGACGGCAAGCTTCAAGCATGTGATCTCTTCGTGATGCTCCACTTGAACTTGCACACCGCAATGTTGATGACGATCACCACTTGATGTCATCCTCCATGGGTTGAATGAGATCTTCCTCTTGACGCAAGCCCATGGAAACATACCTAACCCCACATAAAACTCTCGCATAGAACATGGGTTAGTACACAAAGCGTAATGGACAATGCTTACCATTCCGTGAGATCACTTGATCCCACTCGGTACATCTTCTACGCTTTGTGTGTTGATCAACATGACCAATCTTTGGATAACTCCATGAATAACCTTGGTCAACACATATTCTTCTTCTAATAACCTTGAAACCAACAAATGGTCTTCAAGCAATGCCTATGGACAAACCCTTCAAATATAACTCAAGGCAACCATTAGTCCATAGAGATTGTCATCAATTACCAAAACCAAACATGGGGGCAGCACATGTTCTTTCACCTTGTTTGGCCATGTACCTTGCTTGCTTAACCATTGCTTAGTATGCATAGGATTTACTTGCAGCTTATCCATGTTGCTACCTTGGATTGGGATATCACACTATTCTATTATTGTGGATGACGTGATTATTATGATAATGACTATATTCGATGAAGGGTGGAAGGTCAGGCTATCCCGCCTCGACGCTTTGTTCCATTCGAGTCACCTAGGATCCGAGTTCTGGGTATTGTGTCTCTTGACGAGCGTGCCTAACCGCGTGTGGCATTCTATGGGGTCCCCTTGTCTTACCTACCTAGCTCCAAATAGTTCTAGTGGTGGCCCAAGCTGATTTACCATTTGCAAACCGTGTGTGTGCCGGGTCGCGCCCAGCTGCTTTTAAAACAAACCGGGCCAGTGGGATGGAATATCCTGTTGGTCCAACCTGTTCGGCTGAGGACCCGACCCCAGGACGAGAAGATCTCGCAATCCAAACCTGCGACAGACGGTAGAGACCAATTCGAGAGCGCGGCCGGCTTTTGAGTTGGATGTCGACTCACCGGGGGCCACCCGGAATTGTGCGTTGTTAGTTAGAGGGGCTTGACGTTTCAGAACTTCAGGTGCATCACCCACCAAATGGAGACGGGCGTACATGCGGAGGTTATAATGGGCAGTTGGTACACCCCTGCAGGGTTAAATCTTTTCGAAAAGCCGTGTCCACGGTTATGGACGACTTGAGACCTACTCCTTATTCATAGACAACATCAACGGATATAATGTTAATAACTTGAACAACGTGTGCGTGCCTTGATCGCTTCTTCTTCGTCGGGGGATGAAGGAGAGGACAAGGATATGATAGGTGTTATGTTTGCGTAAGTAGATGGATAACAGACTTATTGGAGGTGCTTCCTCATCGAATGCTTGGCTTCTTATCTTCTTCTGTATAGAACGATAGCCACTCATATATGCTAGTGCGGCTGCAACCTCAACCACTACCCCCTTCTTACCATGAGAAGTTAGTTATAATGTTGTGATATGTTCTCACCCCCTTCTTCTCTCTTTTATGTATATGTACATATGATCTGGGACTACAGAGGAGCTTGTCGATCCTTCATCCGGACGTTACTACGAGGAGACTCGACGGCGACTAGTTTAGTGGATCCTGGCGGGGAGCCTGGACCCGAGGGTTGGGACCGATGCCTTTTCTCTTTGCCTCTAGGCATTTGATTGTAGGCTGTACTCAGTCATGTATCTTCCGCTGTTGTATTGTATTAAGGCACTCAGATGCCTGCTGTATGAGATGTTGTATCCTTGTAGCTGTAATGTTGTGATATCATGTTGAAATCTGAGGCATATGACTTCGTCATATGTCGCGGTGGGTCCGATATGTGCTTCGTCCCCGGATTTGGATGGAAACGTCCAGATCTGGAACAGTACCGCATATCGGGTCTTACACCTAGGAAGAGGCAATGCATTCGTTGCTTATGAATCATCTGAAGAGTCACTCATATCAGATACCGATGATGATGCATCAAGTGATGATGAACCAATCGTACTCTGCCTCATGGCAAAAACCTCAAAGGATCAGGTATCTTCAAAGCACCAAAGATCTATGACTGAATTCTCTTCGGAAAATATTGCGTATGCTAAACTTGTCAAGATAGCCAAATCTCAACAAGATGAACTTGAAAAACTTGAGAAAAATCTCAGAAAATCTGAAGGATTACTGGTCGAAGAGATGGAGAAAAATCAAGAGTTGACCGAAGAGCATGATTCTCTTTCTTCAACCCTTGATGATCTTTCCAACCGTTATAATTCTCTTGCAGTCGATTACGAGAGTTTGTCTGATGATCTCCTTAACAGGAATCAAGAACTCGAATCACTGAAAGAATCTTATAATGTGCATGCGAAAGAAAAGGCTTCTCTCTTCGCCGAGCAAGCCAAAAAACTTCCTGATGATTTTGTGGCTCCTTGTCTAAAATGCTTAGAACGCAGCAATGCTGACTCCATTGCAGAATCATCTACAGCTGTCGTCGAGAATATTGCAACCATTGCGAATGATATTTCTAACCCCTCTTCCAAGGCATTTGTTGCAATCTCTGATGAAAATTCCAGGTTAAAGGACTTGCTTGAGACAGGAATGCTAAAGAGCCTCAAAGGGCGTCAAATTCTGTGTAATGTGCTCAAGAAGTCAATACTGCATAAAAACCCCAGAAAGAAAGGATTGGGTTTCGAAAGGAAACTCAATGTTGATGGAACCTACTGGACTCCCGAGCAATATCCTAGAACGAGTTGGGTTCTTGCTAAAAGCAAAACCCTCGAGCCTGCACTTTGGTCTGGATATGACTCTCCCACATCTGATGATTCTGATGAGTCAGATGACTCGAACTACAAAGTCTTCAAACAACAGAATGGTAAGGTTTTCGCTCGGTATGTCGGGACTAACTCCTGGACATGCTCAATCAAGAAGCAAATTTGGGTGAAGAAGTGTATGATTGAAAATCTATCTGTCACTGCTAACCTGACTATGCAGGGTAATTCTCATTGATGAAAT
The DNA here is from genome assembly GCA_039707655.1 of Elymus sibiricus. Classification (NCBI taxonomy): domain Eukaryota; kingdom Viridiplantae; phylum Streptophyta; class Magnoliopsida; order Poales; family Poaceae; genus Elymus; species Elymus sibiricus. Next base: position 435,370,486 of record CM077668.1, on the reverse strand, counting down.
GAAAACCGTTCGTAGAACAGCACTGCAACTTCCTCAAACGGAGATTGGTTAAACTTTCATGAGAAGGAGTACATGCGTACTTCCTCGAATCATTACGTTCATTTCTCCGGGAACAATTTCAATGCATAATCATATGATTACACTCGTAATGCATAGGTGAACTACAGAGATCAACGAAGGAAGGTCCCTGCTCAGTCGAGACAAATGAGGTCTACGCATCCCACACAAGTGTTGGTTGTGAAAAAGAACTAACTTCTCTTACAGGAACACTCTCAGGGATTCTACTCGCTAATCCTTAGCCCTGAGACATATCTTGTTGGTGCTATTTTCCTTGTTTGTTTGTCTTCGCTTTGTCGTGTTTTGTGTTTCGTCAGATGAACAACTCACTCAGAGCTTTTATTTTGGTGTTTTCTTTCTCTTCTGTCTTTGTGTTTTGTTTAGGACCCTGTTTCCCTTCTATTCTTTCTTATCCAAATCTATGATGTCCGTCATGAGCATGCAATTCAATCTGAAGAAAATTTATCTCCAACATCCTTGGTCGCGAAAGAAATGGACTTTGAACTTTTATCCAGTTTTGGCGTTAGCCCTTTTTCAAACCTTTCGGTCTCCCGCTCCACTTCCCGAGTTTTTCACAGAAAACGGTTGCCATGTGCCCACGATCTCCATGATCATGATTGTGCCCGTTGAATGCGGAACGTCCATCGTCTGAGGACCTTTGATTTCGGAGAGGTGGCTCAGCTCTCCGGCTATAAATACCCCTCCCCTCATCTTCTTCCTCAGTTCATCCGCCCATTTCCTTCGAGCCCTCCTGCCACCTACAGTCTAAGCCCGCGCTCGAAGCATCTCCAGCGAGGAGCTCCGCCGTGAAACTCTGGTGGAATCTCATCGTAGTTGTTAATGCCGGTAATATAGATCTGTCAATGGCGGTAATCCTCTTCTCCGCATTGCCATAGTCTATCCATGTTGCCAAGTTCGGGCATATAGATCTGGAGCTACCCTCTCCATTCCTTTGTTCTTAGGGTAGTTCTTACCAATGCATTTTCCTTGTATTATTTTTACCGCGGTAGATCTTTTGGATTCATTAGGAAAAGACTTGTACGGTTTGTAGTTCTTCCTCATACAAGTTCCTCTGTTCTAGGATTCATGTGCAGTTCTCCGAAGATTAGATAGTGTTAATATGCCTAGATATCTCTGTGGCTAGATTAATCTATCGAGGATATCTTTACTTACTGTAGTGAATCTTATTCCTTAAAAAAATGTTTTAGTCAAAATTTTCCTTCTGTGCATGCTTGTGACCCTACCTCGTGTTTCCCTCGCATCTATTCTTCTTCACAGGTTGCTCATGGCTTCTAGTTCTCAAGAGCATTCAGAATCTGAAGAAGATCTGCCTCAAATTTTGCCAAGGTCTGGGCAAAAGAAAATGAGAGGAGGAGGAAATCCTTCGAAGCCTCCCAGAGCTCCGAAGAAGGCTGCTGTTTCTGAAGATAATGTTAAATAAATACCAACAACAGTCAGTCAGCCCGAGGATGAATTGGTCACTGATGCCCTCACTCTGTTCTTTGATGGAAATCCTAAGAAGGGTGGTCATGGCAGAGAAAAGAATACAACAACAGAAATGTCAGATCCAGATGGTTCCCGAACCCCTCCTGACCATGAATCTACTACTGATCGCAACACCAGGCTGCAGAGGATTCATCGCCATTGGGCAGGAAAGTGGTTTAGATATGAAAATGTTCATGAGAAGTACCAGATCTTATTCGCCTTCACTCCTCCGTGGAATGACTGCATTGCAGAAGGTTGCCTAAATGAAGGAGATGAAAAAGTAAGGCCTCCGCAGCCACCGAATGCCCATCTAGATTCGCTCAAAACAATCGCAGACTTCCCAGAGGAAGTAAAAAAAGAGAGCAAAGGCTAAAGCAAAGCGCGAAGCTAAAGATGCCAAGGCCAAGCAAGTTGAGGCTGAGAATGTTGCTCTTACTAAGCAAGATGTGCAGAAGAAGAAGGAACTTGCCTCTGCGTCCAAAGCGAGCAAATCAAAGAAATCCATTTCCCCTCCTGCACCTCGAACGAAAACTATTGCCAAGAGAACCAAGAAGGCAGTTTCTGACTCATCTGATGATTCATCGAGCGAAGATATTGCCGATGAAATCCCACTATATGATCGACTCACCCTTCTCAACAAGCCAGCTGGAAGTCCCTCTCCAGTGAAAGTTTTGCCGTCTCCAAGAAGGTCACCCAGACATGCTCCACCTCCGATCCCTGATAAACCTTTGGGTTCTGCTGCTCTGAGGACCTTGATCAACACTACATCGACACTAGTAGAAAACATGGCTTTGGTCCTGGCCAGATCAGAGCATTAGTCCCGGTCGTGTTACGAACCGGAACTAATGGGAGCATCAGTCCCGGTTCGAGAGGCTAGGACGCCGGCCGGGCCTCGGCAGGCATCTGTCCCGGTTCGGCTGGGACCTTTAGTCCCGGTTTCAGACACCAACCGGGACTAAAGGGCCTCTCGGGGGCCGGCTCCGTCTCCAACAGTGGTGTCTCCCTTTAGTCCCCATTGGTGTCTCCAACCAGGACTAAAGGTTAGTCTTCAGTCCCGGTTTTAGACACAAACCGGGACTAAAGTTTTGCCTATATATATATATCCACGCCCCCCCCATCTCCTCTGTTTTTTGGCCATGGAAGGGTGGAGGTGTGGGCTACTCTGTTTTTTGCCTATATATGCACATGAGGTGTTCGATGAAATGCCGGAGCCACACTTAAGCTTTCTCCTCTGTTCTTCCTCCAAGCTCGACCTCCAAGCTCCATTTTCCCCAAGATTTGTCTAGGTTTGGCGGTGCACCAACTATCCAAGTGTTCTAAAAAGGTTAGCAACTTCATCCTTTCATCTCTCACTGCTAGTTTAGCTCATTTCAAATGCTCTAGAAGTAGTATGGTTTGTGGGTTTTAGTGGAGGAGTGTATGTGTGAGTTTATTTGATTTAGATGCACAATTTGAGCTCAAATTAACTTCTTAGTTTGCACATGTGTAGGGTGCCGTCCCGTCCCCGTCCCCGTCCTCACCGCCGTCGATCGCCCGCGCCGATCTCGTCGCCGGCACCACCGTGGTGAGCCTCTTGTTCTTATCTTTTTTTTAAAGAACAAATTCTTACTTGTATGATTTAGATAGCTACTTGTATAATTTTCTTACTTGTATTATTGTTTGTTATTATATAGTGCCATGGTTTTGGTATCCGCCCCCGTCGGCTCTTGTCCGGTCTATGATTCGGATGTGGTATATTATCTTTTATAACTATTTGTTTAATTTAGTGTTTATGACAATTATGCCGACCAACTTTACATAGATGTTTTTATCTAGGAGGTATGTGAACCGGAAATTCCAACCGACCCTCTTGTCGAGAGGTTAAATTTAGTTGAAAAAGAAAACAATTATTTGAAAGAAAAATTGAAAAGAATTGAAGAAGAGAAGATGAAATTGGAGATGCCGATGTCGTCGATCTACACAAGATCCAGATGGATGCAATGCGCTTGAAGATTAGAAAGATTAGAAAATATGCCATTAATAAAGAGGCTTGGTATCGTTATGCTGTTGGATCAATTGTTACCTTAGTTGCGATTTTGATCGCATTTGTTGTTGCATTTAAATGTTTTATATAGTTGTATGTTGTTTTATGAGAACTATGTATGAACTTTATGTATTTATTTTGGCAGTAATAACATTTGATCACTACTGTACTTTGGTTTTAATGTGATGATGAACTTGTATTAATTTGGTCATTTCTCTATTCATGATGTTCTGTAATGGTTTTTGATATACTTAATTACATAATGCAGATGAACCGGCAATGGATGTACGGTGACCGACCCACCTCCGACTACATTACGGGCCTGCATAATTTTCTTGATGTGGCTGAGGCAAACAAGCAGAATGGTTTTATGAATTGTCCATGTACTGTCTGTGAGAATACGAAGGATTACTCTTCCTCGAAAACCCTTCACTTCCACCTGCTTGAGAAGGGTTTCATGCCACACTATAATGTTTGGACCAAGCACGGAGAAAGAGGGGTTATGATGGAAGACAACGAAGAAGAAGAGGATGATGACAACTATCCTATGTTCCCTGAATACGGTGATACTGCAACGGGGGAAGCTGAAGATCAAGAGGCACCAGATGTGCCCAATGATGATCTTCGCCGGGTCATTGTTGATGCACAGAGAGGATGCGAAAGTGAAAGGGAGAAGATGAAGTTCGATCGCATGTTAGAGGATCACAAAAAAGGGTTGTACCCAAATTGCGAAGATGGCAACACAAAGCTCGGTACCGCATTGGAAATGCTGCAATGGAAGGCAGAGAATGGTGTATCTGACAAGGGATTTGGGAAGCTACTGAAAATAATGAAGAAGAAGCTTCCAAAGGATAACGAATTGCCTGACAGTACGTATGAAGCAAAGAAGGTTCTCTGCCCTCTAGGATTAGAGGTGCAGAAGATACATGCATGCCCTAATGACTGCATCCTCTACCACGGTGAGGAGTACGAGAATTTGAATGCATGCCCGGTATGCGGTGCATTGCGCTATAAGATCAGACGAGATGACCCTGGTGATGTTGAGGGCGAGCGCCCCAGGAAGAGGGTTCCTGCCAAGGTGATGTGGTATGCTCCTATAATACCACGGTTGAAACGTCTGTTCAGAAACAAAGAGCATGCCAAGTTGTTGCGATGACACAAAGAAGACAGTAAGAAAGACGGGAAGTTGAGAGTACCCGCTGATGGGTCGCAGTGGAGAAAAATCGAGAGAAAGTGGCCGGAATTTGCAGGTGACACAAGGAACTTATGGTTTGGTTTAAGTGCAGATGGCATTAATCCTTTTGGGGAGCAGAGCAACAATCATAGCACCTGGCCCGTGACTCTATGTATCTATAACCTTCCTCCTTGGAAGTGCATGAAGCGGAAGTTCATTATGATGCCAGTGCTCATCCAAGGCCCTAAGCAACCCGGCAACGACATTGATGTGTACCTAAGGCCATTAGTTGAAGAACTTTTACAGCTGTGGGATAAAAAAGGTGTACGTGTGTGGGATGAGCACAAACAGCAGGAATTTGACCTACGACCGTTGCTGTTTGTAACCATCAATGATTGGCCTGCTCTTAGTAACCTTTCAGGACAGACAAACAAGGGATACAACGCATGCACGCACTGTTTACATGAGACTGAAAGTATATATTTGGACAAATGCAAGAAGAATGTGTACCTGGGACATCGTCGATTTCTTCTGACCATGCATGCCTTAAGAAAGAAAGGCAAGCATTTCAAAGGTGAGGAAGATCACCGGAAGAAGCCTGTCCTCCGTACTGGTGATGATATACTTGATATGGTCAAGGATTTACAAGTAATCTTTGGAAAGGGTCCTGGCGGACAATCTGTTCCGAATGACGCTGACGGACATGCACCCATGTGGAAGAAGAAATCTATATTTTGGGACCTACCCTATTGGAAAGACCTAGAGGTCCGCTCTGTAATCGACGTGATGCACATGACGAAGAATCTTTGCGTGAACCTGCTAGGCTTCTTGGGCGTGTATAGGAAGACAAAAGATACACCGGAGGCACGGGAGGACCAGCAACGTATGAACGAAAAAGACGACATGCATCCAAAGCAGTATCAAGGTCCTGCCAGCTACGCTCTTACCAAAGCAGAGAAGGAAATCTTTTTTGAATGCCTGCTCAGTATCAAGGTCCCGTCTGGCTTCTCATTGAATATAAAGGGAATAATAAATATGGCAGAGAAAAAAATTCCAGAACCTAAAGTCTCATGACTGCCACGTGATTATGACGCAACTGCTTCCGGTTGCATTGAGGGGGCTTCTACCAGAAAATGTTAGATTAGCCATTATGAAGCTATGTGCATTCCTCAATGCAATTTCTTAGAAGGTAATCGATCCAGAAATCCTACCAAGGTTACAGAATGATTTGGTCCAATGTCTTGTCAGTTTCGAGTTGGTGTTCCCACCATCCTTCTTCAATATTATGACGCACGTCCTAGTTCACCTAGTCGACGAGAATGCAATTCTGGGTCCGGTATTTCTACACAATATGTTCCCCTTTGAGAGGTTCATGGGAGTCTTAAAGAAATATGTTCGTAACCGTGCTAGGCCAGAAGGAAGCATCTCTACGAGCCATCAAACAAAGGAGGTCATTGAGTTTTGTGTTGACTTTATTCCTGACCTTAAGCCGATTGGTGTTCCTGAATCGCGGCATGTGGGGAGACTGGGTGGAAAAGGCACGCTAGGACCGAACTCAATAATATGTAGGGACGGGCATTCTTGGGCGCAAGCACACTACACAGTTCTACGGAATTCTACCTTGGTGGCCCCGTATATCAATGAACACAAGAATATTCTACGCTCCAAACACCCGGAGCAGTCTGCGACTGGATTACACGTGAACACATGGGGACTTTCGGCGGTTGGTTGCAAACACATCTCATGGGTAACACCACTGTTGGAGATGACCTGTACTTCTTGGCCAGGACACCATCTTTGACTGTATTGACTTTCCAAGGGTACGAGATAAATGGGAATACATTTTACACGATCGCCCAAGATAAAAAGAGCACCAACCAAAATAGTGGTGTCCGCTTTGATGCAACAAACACCAATAGGGCAAAGGACACATATTATGGTTACATAGAGGACATATGGGAACTTGACTATGGACGTGATTTTAAGGTCCCTTTGTTTCGGTGCAAATGGGTCAATCTGTCAGGAGGCGGGGTACAGGTAGACCCGCAGTACGGAATGACAACAGTGGATCTCAAAAATCTTGGGTACACAGACGAACCATTCGTCCTAGCCAATGATGTGGCACAGGTTTTCTATGTGAAGGACATGTCTACCAAACCAAGAAAAAGAAAAGATAAGGAAGCGAATACATCATACGATGAGCCAAAGCACCGCATAGTTCTTTCAGGGAAAAGAAACATCGTGGGAGTGGAGGACAAGACAGACATGTCAGAAGATTATGAAAAGTTTCATGAAATTTCTCCCTTCAGAGTGAAGACTGACCCAAGCATCCTGTTAAATGATGAAGATTATCCATGGTTACGGCGCAATAAGCAAGGGACACACGCGAAGAAATAGTTTTATACCCCAAGATCCCACTCTGGGATGTGACCGGCTTCACCGCCATCACTTTCTCTCTAGTGTGAGTTTCCGGACTTATAGCTGGAAAGTGCCACTTCGGACAAACCGGAGGGAATCTTTGTAAGAGCTAGCTAGGGCATTTTGGCATTTGAAACATGATTTTAGAATAATTATTTATTAATTTATGAAATTTCAATTATTCCTATCCTTTCAGTCCCATGTTTTGCAAGCTACGTTGATCATACGCGGTTAGTCCCGGTTTGTGGCTCCATATAAAATAACAAGGTTAATATCGGAGATGATAAGAGAGAAACGTTGTATGACATAAAGAAAATATAACATTATTAGGTTAAGAAAAAATACTATGAATCTTCTAGAAGATTCATAGTAAGGGTCTATCTCCTTCACATAAGGAACATTGGTGTCGGCTTTTTTTGAATCACTATGTGTCTATGCATCAAAATAAATTAGGTTAACAAAAAGTATCAGAATTTATGGTGAATATGTTGCGGCAATGGTACATATGAAAATAACTTGATAGAACTAGCTATTTTGTCACTATCTGATGAAAATCTATATCATGAAATAAAGTTATATAAAATTCTAGTTATGATCAACTAAAACAAAACTATAATATTCTTCAATAGCAAAAAGAATCAACTAAAAAGCTTTTATAAAACTCTAGTTATGATCAAAATAATATTAACTTAAAATTGTATAAAATTTATGCAACTAAAATTTTCATAAAGTATTTTTTGTTAAAAACTTTAATAGCAAAAAGAATTAAATGAAAACTAGGCATGTATGCATCTGTTTAAAAGAAAACTTTAGAATTAAAACCAAAAATAGGCATGATCTCTTTCATTAACATAGAAAGAATATGAAAGTTTTGCATTTTTTAGAATTTCATATACTTTGTTGAAATTATTTGATAATCATGTGTATTACACATAAGTGAGTAGTTATAAAAATTAGGATGTGATTTGAAGAAGGTCAAAAAATTGACATAACATATGCAAAAAATAAAAAATGCCCGCCTACTAGCAGGAGAATTCACACACCACGGCCTGCATACGACTAGAAACCCAACTATATATGGGCCAGGAAGCAGGCCCGCGGGTCACGAATTCTGCTGTCAGTATGACCAACAGGGTAGACGATGAGCTGTCTGTGCTTGGAGAGGAGCTTGCAACGGTAGCCGCAGGCGGGCTTATAAACCGCTGCGAACGCCTCTCGGTTGGCGAGGTGGGACTAAACTCCCACCGCCCCTCGGTTGTGCCAGGACAAACCATTTTGTCACAGTTGGTGGCTCAAACCGGGATGAAAGGGGGGCCTTTCGTCCCGGTTGGAGCAACCAACCGGGACGAAAGGGTTTGGTTTCGCGCCCTTTGGGCTGGTGAAATTCACCTTTCGTCCCGGTTGGTGGCTCCAACCGGGATTAAAGGCACCCCTTTAATCCCGGTTGGAGCCACCAACCGGGAATAACCTGTTGAGTATATAAGCGGCACTTATAAGTTTTCTCCGATTCATTCACTCCCCCGACGCCGAACCACAGCACGACGCCGCTAGGCTGCTGCGCCGGAGATCGCCGTCCCTCCGAGCCATCCCCCCTCGCTGACGCCATCGCCGCGCCCTGCGCCGACGCCGCTGTCGCCGAGCCCTGCCCCGACGCCGTCCCTCGCTCCCCTGCAACACACTGTGAGCCGCCGCCCCGATCCCCTCCTCCTCCTACCCCCCTGCTGGCCGACGCTGACGCCGACCCCGACGCTGTTAAGACCCGAACTGGGGATGGATTCGATGGGAGATCGCCCCTGATTTGGAGTCGTCTCGATTCGGTTTGGGGAAGGAGAGGAACATGAGGAACCCTAGCTAGGAGAGACTAAATGTGCAATTTTTAGATTATGTTCATTGATATTACTTTGTGCAATTTTGTGCAATTTTCTGATTATGTTCATTGAATAATTACTAAATTATCAAGAAATAGCTCATTGATATTACTTTGTGCAATTTTCAAAAAAATCTAGAAAAAAGGTTTGCATAGGTCATTATCAAAGTTAGAGAAATTTGCAAATTCCGAACCTAAAGAAATTATTGCAAAATTTTCATTTGTGATATTTTTGTTCCGAGCGTATGTAATGAATTGTGATATTTTTTTAATATAAATTTCATGTTGTTCATTGACTTCGACATGAGGGGGAGGGGTCGTTAAAACATAACCCCGATAATTTCGGTATAACTTCGACATGAGGGGGGTGGGGGTCGTTAAAACATAACCCCGATAATCCACTAATCCATTGCTCATATGCATATGATTCCTTGTTGTGATTAGGTCTATGTTTGCCACTAATCCATCTCTCATGGTTGTATATTGCCATGTTGTAATATTTGCAGAAACTATGGAACACGGAGATGATGATATCACCTCACAGTATCTCAACGACTCTGATGGTGAAGGAAGAGAAGATGACGGCTCCGGTGATCGAATGGAGAAGGGAGAAGATGATGGCTCCGCTGGTGTTGGAGCATTAACTGTTGCAAAGTCCGGCGAGGTATATATATTAATTAAGCCTCTGCTGACTAGATGCATTAATTGTTTTGTATGTACATATATTAATGCTTCTTTCTTCTTTTAGCCCTCCGGATCGAGCCAAACTTCTCTAAGGAGACGAGGCCCGAAGAAAAGGTTGGGCGAGAATGAAAGGTTCACGATCGAAGAAGTCGATCCAAATGGCAAACCGACTGTTCCCAAGCGGACCCAAGACCGATTTATACATCAGTGCAAAGTTGTTGTTAGGGACAGCGTCCCGATCAGCATCCAAGAATGGAATAAGAAGAAGGACGATGGAGTTTCTTATGTCGACAATAGATGCAAAGATGAGCTTTGGAACTCACTCATGATAAATTTCAGCCTACCGCCAGAGGATGATCCAAATAACCCAGTTATACAGCGAAAAGTCAAAAAATGGGCTCTTATGAAGATGGCAGAACAATTCAAGAACTGGAAGAAAAGATTGAACGAACAGTTTGTCGAGAAAGACGAGACTCCAGATTTCACCAGTCAATATGCGAAGATAAAAGATCACTGGCCCGCATTTGTGGGGTACAAGAAATCGGAGAAAGGTAAGAACAGGTCACAGACAAATAAGCTAAATGCTGCAAAGAAGAAGTATCACCATTTTACGGGGTCAGGTGGCTACAAGTTTGCCCGACCTACGTGGGACAAAGCTGAGAACGACCTGCTTGCTAAAGAGATCCAACCAGAAACATTGAACTGGCCCGAACGGGCAAGGACTTGGTTCTTCGGGCATGGGGGAACTTTGGACCCAGAAACAGGGAAGTGTGTTTACACGAAAAAACAACTTGAAACACCCATCACAAAGATTCAGGAAGCAATCAAGGACGTGCAGGAAGGGAGGTTCCATCCCGACAGAGAGAAGGACGAGCTGTCACGTGCCCTCGGGAATCCTGAACACCCTGGACGAACACGAGGCACATCAGGCTCCGTTTCGTGGGTGCATGGGTTTCCCGACAGCACTGGTTATAGAAGCCGAGGGAGAAAGAAGAAAGAGGAAGCAGACCAGATGGAGAAGGTAGAAGAAAGATTAGCATTGCTAGAGGCACTTACCAGTCAGCGAGCTACCGGCCCACCATCTCAGCAGCACAAAGATCCTTCATTCGATACTGCCCACGAAGCTACCCCACCATCTCAGTGGAAAAGCAGCGTGGCTTCCACGCTGTTCGTTCGGCCTGATATCACGGATCCTCGCTACCCCGTGGATGATATCACGGAGATGGAACATTGTGAGCTAATGGCAAAATGCATGAACCTAACCTTGAAGGTGGCGGTCGGCTATGTCTTACCTCCTGGACCTGAAGGAACTTTCCATTGCAATCCGATTCCAGATGGCTATGCTATTGTCGGGGTGGATGAAGTTAAACCCGAATTCGTGGGGCTGGACCTTGAGTACCCTACAGGTGAAGGGGAGACTCATCTGGTAGATGCCGTAAGGACTACCATTCTATGGAGAAAGGAAAACATCGTGCTTCCACAATGGACGCTGTGTCAGGAGACTTAGCCGGAGGAGGCCCCTCAGCAGACTCCTCACAGTCCCGCTCTATCTCCGCTGCCTCAGTCGTCTCCGCCGCGTCAGCACACTCCGCCGCCTTAGCTGTCTCCGCCGCGTCAGCGGACTCCGCCGGAGGAGGCCCCTCAGCAGAATCCTACATCGCCTCAGCTGTCTCCGCCGCGTTAGTGGACTCCGCCTCCTCCGCCGCGTCAGCTGACTCCGCCTCCTCCGCCGCCTCAGCAACGGCGGAAGAGACCCGCCGCCGCTCCGGTGGCTAGTAGTACAACAACGAAGAAATCCAGAGCAGGTCCAAGCATCAAGAAGGCTCCTGCCAAGTTACCATACGACATGACTGTCGAGGAAATCAACGAGATCGTGGCTGCCGATGTGAAACGCCAGCTTGCACCGAAACGTCCAGATCCAAAGAAGAAAATAGATCCGGTAAAAGCGAAGCGCTGTCTGGATGCCCTTGAGCGACCACCACCGCCTCCGCCGCTATCAGACTATGACCGCTCTATTGTAAAGTCACATAGAGATCCACAGCAGCGGTCGGGAAGTAGAAGTAGTGCAAGGGGGAAAACAATTCCCCAGCTCGGCGAATAGAAAAACCAATCGTGCCCCCCGCTCAAGGTGTTTACCGATATCGCTAATGATCCGGGGCTAGCGGTCGCTGATCCTGGTTTCACTCTTGGTGATTACTTAGGCGATGAGGTACAGTTCCCAATGGCTGAGTTAGCCTTTAAATTCGAGTACGGGAAGCCTCTCGTCAGACCTGAGGAGCTCCCACATCTACCAATGATGATGCGAAGATTGCATGACTGGTACTTGAAAGCCTCAAAGCAAGGGAGCAACTTTATCATTGCGGGAATTAAAGATGAGCATTACTTCAATGGAGACGAGCAGATTTACATTGAATTTGAAGAATTATTTCAGTTATACAATCAAGACGCCATCGACAAATCTATCGTCAGTTGCTATTGTTTGTAAGTATCATTTCTGTAATTAAGTCTCTAGCTCAGCTCGTTCATTGTATGTATAATTATCCTCACTATATATAATATGCAGAAAGAAGATCCTCGAATGCAAAAGAGGACAAATCTATGACATTGGGTTCATTAACCCAAATACTATTCATGAAGCTACGGTAAATTGGAACGCCAAGGATGCAGAGAAGAACTTGCTAAGGGCGTTAATTGAACAACAAACCAAAAGGTAAATACTATTTCCTTACAACTTGCAGTGAGTGTTATATACTGTCTTGTACACATCATTCTGTTTCGCTTACTCAATGTTAAGTGTAATTGATGAGCTATGCGTGTGCAGGTTCCACTTTATTCTGCTAGTCATTCAGTTTGACACAGGAAAAGTACTTGTCATGGACTCGGCACGTAAAGACCCTGAGATGTGGGCGAACCTGAAAAAAATGCTCCAGAGGTAATTTCAATCATTATCGCACTATATCGGCAACTATCGTTCATTTCCTGAAATCAAGTAATTAATAACTCCTTTATTCATTTTCTTTGCCGGGCAGGGTTTGGAAAGAGATCACCAAGCAGGCTAGGGGTGAATGGAGAAAGGAGCTGCGATTTGAACAACTCAGTGTAAGTAGTACTAGCTAGGTCCGCGCATCTCTTTGATTCTAGTTTCAATACCACTATCATGCTTGATTATTATTTTGATTAAACTCTATTCTCGTAAAGTGCTCGAGGCAGGGATCCGGAAATAACTTATGTGGATACTACGTTTGCCAGTTCATTCGCCAGACGACCTCTGAGAAGGGCAGATTTTTACATCAACTTGAAGTACGTAAACAATATTCATAAATTTATTTTATTACCATCACTTGTGTTGAGTTTCATTTATATATATATATATATATATATATATATATATATATATATATATATATATTGACCCCTTCTTTAAATTTGATCGAACGGAAGCGGGACGAACTCATACCAAAGGCTCGCATACGAGCAATTCAAGAGGAATTGGCGGGATTCTTCCTTTGAGAGATCATAGATAAAACCGGAGAATACCCTCGAGATTTGGTAGTGAATGTTGGTAATTAGATATTAGGGATCGTAAGAGATGTTACATTGTATATTTGCATGAACGTGTACTATACGTAGTAGCTAGCGTCGAATAGATATACGAAAACTTGTTGTTCGACCAAGCACGGAGAAAGACAGGTCACTTCTCAATATATTCATGACAATTTGTGTAATGGTTCCTTCATTGTTATATGTAGTAGCTAGCGTCGAGTTGAATGGAAAACGTAAAATAAAAACGAAAACCCTAAATGTAAAAGAATTGAATGGCAAACACAAAAAGAAAAGCGATAAACATAATATGAAACCCCTAGACCCTCCAAAACCCTAAACCCCTCATTTAAAAAAAAAACCCAGCGCTTGGCAGGTGCTGACGCGTGGCTGCCTTTTAGTCCCGGTCGGTGTTACCAACCGGGACGAAAGGTCCTCCTGCCTGGGCGCCCCACAACGGCCACGTGGAGCTCCTTTCGTCCCGGTTCGTAGCCCAACTGGGACTAAAAGTGGGGGCCTTTAGTCCCGATTGTTTAGTCCCGGTTGCAGAACCGGGACTAAAGGCCCTCTGGAACCGGGACTAAAGCCCTATTTTCTACTAGTGCGAAGGGAAAGCTGCAGTCTGAAGAAAAAGTCGATGCATCTAAGAAGGCAAGGCCCAATGTTCCTGCTCCCTCAGGGGAACCAAAGTATGATTTCAAGCTAATCATTGATATCATTGATAGTGCGGCATACGATGCCAAATCTGATGAGCTGAGCAGTCTTGGACTGCCTGAAGATGTTACCGAAAGGGTAACGAAGCATTTTGCTGAGCTGAAGGAAATCTCGAAGAAGCTCAAAAAGGCAGTCAGCGACAAGCAAGTGCTTGAGCAAATGAAGAGGGAGGCCAACACTGAGTATGAGCAAAAAGGGCTGAACAAAGAACTTGTTGAGATCACGAAGGCATTGAGCGCCATCTGAAATGAAAAAGTTGATTGGCACCATAGTTTTAAATAGCCCGCTATAGCCCCGCTATAGCCTCGCTATAGCCTTTTGAGCAGGGTGCCGCTAAATTGTCCTCGCCGCTATTCATGTACAATTGTGCGGAAATGTTCTGAAATAGCCCGCTATAGCCTCACTATAGCCCCGCTATGGCTGATTTGGAGGGCCGCCGCTATAGGGTTTCTCCCGCTATTTAAAACTTTGATTGGCACTCTCGAATGCATATGGATATAGCTCAGCTGTGTGACAGGAGAAACGAGGACATTGATCACAGGGCTGATCTCACTCGAAAAAGAATTCAAAAAGAAAACTGAAAGAAAACAAAGACCGCCGCCTCTAGAACGTTGCAGTTGATGCCGTCCCTCTGAATTCTAGTGTGCCCTGGCAGCAGGTTCCACCGTCTCCACCTCATACAGATGAACCCTTGCAGCCAGTTGGCACCGAGGAAGTTATCATTCCAGGACCGGTAGCCCAAGAAGAGCAACTTGACGTTGTTGATATATTTCTGGAAAAGACTGATGAAGAAAATGCATCACCTAAGCAACAAGCCCCAGTTGATGAGATTGTTGAGGAAATTCAAGTTGAGAAGGCAGATCCATCATCTCCGAGAACAATGCAATCTGAGCCCTCCGAACCGAATAAGAAGGAGAATGACAACATTGAGGGGGAGCTCAATGCTTCCCGAGAGAAAACACCCCCGATTGCTTCATCTGGTGCCCCCACCCAGATGGATGTTGATCCTACTTCTCGTTCCACTGCATCACAGGTGGAAGAGGAAGAAAAGAAATCTGAAGAGCCGATGGCTCAAGAAGTGATTGCACCACCAGTTGTCCCTCAAGCCTCTGAGCAAGAGGTCGTCGTGCCTCCATCTAAGGAAAAGAAAGAAAAGGCCCTTGTGCCTGAAAGTCAGAAAGCCGTTGAAGGAGTTCCAGTGAGCAAAAATGATGGTTCTTCAAGTTCTTCGAAACCACCTGTCCAAGGAAAATCATGGAAGCCATGTGCTCCACTTAAGCCTATTGAAGAAGGTGTGCCTGCACCTGATGATGTTTGGACTCAGCAGATGACCGAAGAAGAACCTCTGAGAAATCCTTTGGAAGCCTTTCCCCTATTTCCGGCCGAAGATGGTCTGAATGGTCCAGCTTTCAACGAGCAGCTTCATCGCTCGAAGCTTGCTTTCTTCGGGACCAGTCCATATGAAGGAGAGCGAACTTCTTTGTCGCCAAGGTTCTGGACCAAGGAACAGGCAGTCTACTATGCACGCATTCTGTACTACATGAA
Organism: Elymus sibiricus; assembly: GCA_039707655.1. Classification (NCBI taxonomy): domain Eukaryota; kingdom Viridiplantae; phylum Streptophyta; class Magnoliopsida; order Poales; family Poaceae; genus Elymus; species Elymus sibiricus. Next base: position 435,354,979 of record CM077668.1, on the reverse strand, counting down.
TCGCATATTCAAGCACAAGGTGCTGGACTTCGTTGAGCTCAAAAGGTTACCCTATTTCCACCGAACCATTGAGCAAATTGAGCAAGCTTTCCTGAAGGGATTCCTGCGTTTCAACCATGGCTGGAATCACGAAGTAATTCTTCAATTCTATGCCACTCTTTATATCTCAGGAGATATTGCTGACATCAGAACTTGGGTTCTCGAGTGGATGATCGAAGAAGATAAGCTCATGTGCTCTGCAGAACAGTTTTGAGCCTTGTTGAATCTTCCTCGCTTTGAGTTTGATGAGACTCGAGAACACAGACTGCACCGCTGGGAAGTTTTTGAAGCTCAAATTCATCTGTTAATGGACCCCGAGCTTGTTGGAGATGCTTGCACTGAAGCTAATCCGAAGAACTTGGCATATGAAAACAAAGTGCTATTCTACATTCTATGCAACTCACTCACCCCAACAAATCGGCCCGAAACCATTGGTGGCATTGTGGCAAACACTCTTCATGCTATATCTCTCAGCATTCGATTCGACCTATTTATGACAAATCTTTCATTTGCAGCTGATAATGCTCAGGCTTTGAAGCTGTATGCTCCGTGGATTATGCATGCCATTGAGCAACTTACTGAGAAAAAGTTCTTTTGCCCTCATAAGCCGAAGGTTTTCACTCCACTAGTCCGTGAAACACTTCGGATCATCAAGGACATAGACAAAGGAAAGACACCCATTGATGCCACTGCTTCTGCTTCAGACCGAGCTCCGAAAGTCAAGAAGGCCACTGTTGAAATTCCTCGAGAGGAAAATCCTTCGCTATGTGAAATTTGTCTTCGCACTCAGTAGGCTCTTGAGAGTCATATCAAGCTTGACCGCAAAGTGAAGGTGGAGATGATGACTGAGATTAATTTACTTCACAATTATGCTCGCCAAGCTCTTCTGCATGAAAAGGAACAGAAAAAGCGCTCCTGGACTCTTCTGCGTAAGCATTATTCTCGCAAGCAGCTCTCTGCCAAAGGTATCAAGAAAAAATATGATTATCTGGAGCTGTTTGAAGTACCTCGCATCCGAAGACAAACTCCAGTGCTGCCTCAATGATCTGATTCCACTGATCTGCTGTTTGTCGAGCCTGATGATGAGATTGAAGACACTGCATGCACTCTGATCCTCAAGCCGAACAGTTCGAGTTCTGAGGGTTCTTCAGACGAGTAGATCCTCATGTGCTCTCGTACCTTTTTGCCACTTGTTGACAAAAAGGGGGAGAATAACATCGAGAAGTTAGATGTGCGGGTTATCTACAGGGGATTTGCTTTTCCTTCGATCAGTTTGATTTTCTGCAGTTGAACTATTTGCTTCTTAAGTGGTCGTGGAACTTTATTGCACCGCCTGTGGTGTTGGTAAACCTCGTCGTCATGTACTGTTAATAACCCCTGCAATTCTTTTTGCTTTCGTCTCTCTGTTTGCAGGGTTATCAAAGTTACTCTATTGCAACATTTATCTTCGCACCTATCTATCCTGCAGGAGAAGCAAAAGTAACTACAAAGAAGATTGAAAATCCTCTCTGAAGAGACGAGTGTCTCGATAATATGTGCCTCCTACTTTGCTTTCCCTTCCTTATCTAATATACAGAAGAAGAAATTTGCTTCAGATTGTACATCTTTGGTTCTCAGAAGAGAATCCAATCAGTCTGTTTCGACAGCAGTCTATCCTCGCAAATTTTATCCCCATCTAATATGCAGGAAAACTTCTTCTGAAGCATATCCATCTCGAGCAAAATTCATATTCATCCCTTGCTCTGATATTCTTCGAGTATCTAACTTGCAGGGAACTCGTATGTCTCATGTGGATTCAAACTATGCTCTGAGAAAATCTTCATGGCACATTTATTGCCACAAATCATTTCAAAGTATTCACACTCTCTAACAAATCTATTTCAAAGGCTGTGTGTTGCAGGAAATATCTCAGACACCATCGAGTGCATTGGATGAGACTATGAATGATATCATCTGTCAATGTCACTCATACGAAGATTCACCTCGCTTCCTCCCACTTACTCTTCTATGCATGACCTCGGTGGAAATATCTTCAGTAAGATGCATACATTCAGGGGGAGCGTGCTTCATCTTCGTAAACATCTCTCGCTATTTGTTTTTTCTTTGCACTCCATCCAATTACCTTCATCTATCTTTCGATGTGCTCTATTTTGTCAACAATCGTCCAAAAAGGGGGAGATTGTTGGTGCAATGATTTGCCCTCTTGTGTTTTGGAGATTGTTGCCAGAAATAGGCATGGACTGATTTGTTTGCTAGTGCACACAGAGAGAAATAGTCCATGCAAGCCCGAGGAGAATGTTGTATTCGGTGTCAAGTTCAAGGAACTTCACCGAAGACTTTCTGCGCTGCAGAGACGGATAAGCTACACATGTTGATGACATGATAGCAAGAAGATTATGATGAAAGAGTTGACCCCTCAAAATTAATTGCTTGAGCAAAGCAATTTCCATTCGGTGTGTCCGAAGAAGAATGGTTGTGGACGAGAAGATTGAAGATGAAGCGAAGACATAGCATTTGTTTCGTTGTTCTTCTTCCTCTTATTTGAGTCATAGGACCACCGTACTATTAATAGGGGTATAGGTTCTCGAAGCTTAGGTCCGCTGTGATGCTTATCCGAAACCTATGCAAGATTGAGAGAAATCTCTTTATGCTTTGAATGATTACCTGCCAGCAGAAGACGTTGTTCTTCGGTGCTACAGGAGATATCTTTCAGATTGAGGAGTTAGCATTTCTTGCTCCGCAAGGAATGTTACCGTTGTGCTCAATTTCCGACCATTGGAATCGTGTCGTTCGGCCATTGGCTGATCTACATGTCCAATTTGGTCATTTCCCATCAGGGAAGGCTGACGCTATATATAGCCACGCCGCTCAAACGTTGCCCGTTGGCTGCTCCGCTTGAGATTTCTAAGAAGATTGATTGAGCATCCCCTCTCTGAGAGATTTGAGTTTAAAATCCACCGAGAGAAAAATCAAGAGCCAAAACTTAGACAGTGGTTGAGCATCACAGTTGTTCTGAGTTAGAGTTCTTGTACCTATTACTCTTGAGAGCTGCACACTCTCTTGACGGATAGGTGTCGGGTCGAGTGTTGAAGAGTTGTTGTCTTCACCAAGCAAAGTCTTCAGCAACCAAGAGCCGTTGTGGTTCGCGAAGAAGTCTGTCGAAGGTTTGGAGATCGCCGACAAGTATCTACCACGAGAGAAATCAACTGGAGTCTGATCAGCTCCAAGTTGAAGGAGAATAGGACGGAGGGAGGTTTACTCTTGTGTTCAATAACAAGTCCCTCCAACTAGACGTAGTCCTTTGGCAGAAGGGCAAACTGGTCTACCAAATACATCTGTCGCCATCGAGCACCACTGGTTCAATCTACCTTACTGCATTTCCCTCTGCAATTTACTTTCGTGCTCTGTGTCGATAGTGTTACCTGATCTAATATAGTCTCTCATATTTTCTTTCGTACACCTCATTTCTGTCGTACCCTAGTCTGTGTCTGCTATATCTCTTCTCCGTTGTGTTTAGCTTGTTCTCCTTCGGTGTTGCATCTATTTACCTCGTTATTATTTCCCTCAGAATTTCCATCGTGGTTTATTCTCTCATGCTTCTGCATCTGCTAGCCTATTACATTACTATCGTGATTATCAATCCTGTGGTCTATTACACCCATGCCATCATAGCATCCTTCTTCAAAAGGTTTGCTCTGCTCTGATTTGTATGAATAACTTTCGCTCTACCAAACTTATTCCGCTGCCGTGATTGGTCTTGATTCAAACATTCGCAAGAATTTTTGAATCTCCCATTCACCCCCCCTCTGGTCGATATACTCTCGGTCCTAACAATTGGTATCTGAGCAGGTTCTTCCTGTCTCTGTTATTAAAGGTCTAACAACCTTGGAGTTTTGAGTAATTCGTATGCAGGTAGATCCACGCACTCTGAAAGATTTCCTATCTTCGATGGAAATGACTATGTCTACAGGCAAGGAAGGATGAGAATCAGACTTCAAGCTATCAGTGAAGATCTATGGTAGATTGTGGAGAATGGATACACTATCCATCACCCAGAGACTCCCACTCCTGAAGATGAAGCAAATATTTGGTTGAACGCGCAAGCGAAAGATATCATTTGTGATAGCATCTCCAGAGACATTTTCATTCCGTACCAAAATCTGAATACAACCAAGCAAATCTGGGATGCCATCAGAAATGCTCATGAGACAGTTATCATCCGAACAGATGCACACATTGATATGCTTCATGCTATGTTTGCCCATTTTCGAAGCCTTCGAAAGGAAAATATCATGGAACTCACCGATCGCTTAACCAACATTGTTGAAAGACTACATCAACGAGGAGTGAAAGATATCACTGACAAAGATGTGGTCAACAAGCTACTCAGTGCTCTTGATGCAAAATTTGATCCAGTTATTGCTGAAATCAAACAAAGACCTGACTTTGATGAACTTCACTATGTCAGTGGGATCGTGGTGTAGTGGGATCATTTACGCCCATGAACCCCCCTACCCCCGCGATACACGACCACATTAAGTGACCACGGAAACGCAACTGTCGGGCGCAGGCCGCAACGGATCCCGTGCGCTGGCCAAGGCCACAGCCTGGCAGGCCAGGTGTGCGGCGACGTCCCGTCGCGCACAGCGTGGCGGGGCTTAGCCCCCTCCGCGGGCCGCACATGGCGCGCGACCAGCCTGCGGCAGAGCGTGAATCGACATGCCGGCAGGGCATGGGCCGGCCTGACATTCCAACTTCTGTGCCGGCTGGGCGTCGGCCTGGCCGGCCGCAGGCAGCCGGCGACTCCGGCGTCCGGCCAGACTCTGGCTGGGAGTTTCTCGCCAGCCTGGCCTATCTTCACCAAGCCTTGCGATCGCTGTCCACAACCTGCCTAAGAGGGAAAACCTGTGGAGGCCCTTCGCTCGATACCACAGGACCCCAACAGCTTCGGGGGCTACTGTCGGGGGGATGACCCCCGAGTAGGCTCAAGGAAACCCATAAATATTAAGACATCGGGACGGCCGGGCTCCCTCACGGCCGGCTGGCCCTTCGGTCAGCTCCACCCGCTGGAGGCCGCCTGGGCGCAGTGCCTCGGCCGGGCCGGCTGGTAGCAGCCGACAGCCGGTGGGGTTAGCGCTAGTCACATCCAACCGTACCAGCTACAGGGATGGGACTTCTCCCACGTCGCGGAGGGCATGGCAATAGTGCCACTGGTGCCGCTGACCGAGGCGACCAACTCCCGGATGGCCCAGCACTGTAGAAGCATCACGCCAACCACCCTCTGACACGCTACAGCAACGAGCAGCCGGCGGGCCCCATAGCCGGCGGGACCCAGCAGCTGGCGGGCCCCGCGGGAGGCCAGAGACGCTGGCAGCCGGGGCCTACCCCACCTTTTCAGGCATTTTGTAACCTGGGAGGCCCAAGTATAAGACCACCCTGGATCCCCCTTAGGAGGCTGTCGGCTGATTCTCACCACCACACGCATGCACGCGAGGCAGAGAGCAGAGCTAGAGCTCTGTTCTTCCTCTACCCAGACAGCTCCAGGAGCAACCATGTATACCTTGTGATCTTCATAGCGATCCTTGCAGGAGTAGGGGTCTTAACTCCGCCGGAGGGCCCTGAACCTGGGTACGTCTCTGTGTTCTCAGTGCTCGTGCCTAATCCCACATCCGGACACCGTCGGCGTCCATTGGTCCCTAACCACACGAGATAAGCCATCCCATGGCATCTGCCATGCCAAAAACACGATAGTTGGCGCCCACCGTGAAGCCTCCCGCGGTGCCGACCGGAGTCACGTTCCAGACGGGACCCTTCACTCCCTCCAGCGAGCGCGTCGCGAACGGCCTAGTCTGCAGGTTCGGAGCGTTCGACTCCATCCGCGACAACGCGGTGCGCTTCGCGGACGCCGCTTTCCCTATGGGTGGCTCCATCATCCCTTTCGTCCAACACCGCATCTACGTCACGGTCGTCACCGACGAGTACCCTCGTGAGGTGCTCACCTTCCCCAACCTGCCGCTGGCCGATAGCTGCTGCGTCCCTCACGGCATTGCTCATCTTTGCACCCGCATGGAGGTGCTGACCACCGGTTCCTGGATGACCTCAGGGAGACGTTCGCCAACCTACGTGAGTACCAGATCCAGCTGAACCCGGAGAAGTGCGTGTTCGGCGTGCCAGCCAGCCAGCTCCTTGGTTTCCTCATTTCAGAACGAGGGATCGAGACGAATCCCGAGAAGATCAAGGCCATCAAGCGCATGCGCAAGCCGGCTCGACTGCGGGATGTCCAGAAGTTCACCGGCTGCCTGGCCTCCCTCAGGCGGTTCGTCAGCCGGCTGGGAGAGAGGGCACTGCCCATGTACCAGCTGATGAAGAAGACAACCGAGTTTGACTGGACGCCACAGGCGGACGAGGCTTTCCGCGACCTCAAGCGCATGCTCTCCACCGCACCCATCCTGGTCGCGCCGGCTGAGAAGGAGCCCATGCTGATGTATATCGCTGCCACCACTCGTGTGGTTAGTGTGGTGGTGGTGGTTGAGCGCCACGAGGAGGGCAAGGTGTAGCGGTCCAGCGGCCAGTGTACTACCTGAGCGAGGTGCTCTCCCTCTCCAAGCAGAACTACCCCCACTACTAGAAGATGTGCTACGGCATGTACCTGGCGGCCAAGAAGCTAAAGCAGTACTTCCAGGAGCACGCCATGATGGTGGTGAGCATAGCCCCCCTCAGGGAGATCATCGGTAGCCGAGACGCCTCCGGCCGGGTCGCCAAGTGGGCCATCGAGCTGGCCGCCCAGACCATCCTCTACGAGCCTCGCATGGCCATCAAATCTCAGGCGTTGGCAGATTTCCTCGTCGACTGGGTAGAAACCCAGTACCTGCCGCCGCCTCCTGACTCCACGCATTGGCGGATGCACTTCGATGGCTCCAAGATGCGCTCCGGCTTGGGAGCCGGCATCGTCCTCTCCTCCCCCAAGCGAGACCGGCTGAAGTACACGCTGCAGATCCACTTCGCCGTGTCCAACAATGTGGCGGAGTACGAGGCCCTCGACCACGGCCTCCGGCTAGCCAAGGAGATTGGTATCCGGCGCATCCTCTGCTTCAGAGATTCTGACCTGGAGGTGCAACAAGTCATTGGCAAGTGGGACGCCAGGGACACCAACATGGCCAATTACCGTTTCCTGGTCCAGCAGATGTGCGGCAGTTTTGAAGGCTGCGAGTTCCACCATGTCCCTCGAGTTGACAATGAGGCGGCGGACACGCTAGCAAAGATTGGCTCCACCCGACAGGCCATTCCAGCCGGCGTCTCCCTCGAGCATTGGCACAAACCCTCCATCAAGCCCTCCCCCGACTCCGAATCGATCTTCATCCCGGCCGACCCGGGGGCTGTCGGCTCCGGCCCGGGGGCTGCCGGCCCGATACTCTTGGGGGCTGCCGTCTCCGGCCCGGGGGCTGCCGGCTTTGGCCCGGGGGCTCCTGGTCCAGCCGGCCTTGTGGAGCCGGCCGTCCTGACGGTGATTGAAGCGCCATCTTGGGCGCAAACGATCCTCTCCTTCCTCGTGAATGGAGAGCTCCCCGCAGACGAGGTCGCAGCTCAGCAGATCCAGCGTCGAGCTCCAGCCTACACCATCATCAATCGCGAGCTCGTCAAGTGCAGTGTGTCTAGTGTTTTCCAGCGCTGCGTCAAGCCGGACATGGGGTGCCGGATCCTAGAAGACATCCACCAGGGAGCATCACTCATTTCTCACATTCCAAATTTATGTCCTATTTGGTGACCGATGGTTTAGCCATGTCTTGGTGGAATATCTCGTATCAATTTTTCAATGCATTCAATGTCGATACTAAGATTCCATGCGTTTTCTCTATCTTCCCATTTGTGTTCGGTTATAGTTGGAAGGTGTCCAATCGATTATAGCGTATGGAGGGGTCAATCTAAGGTTTTATCACACATAAAGGTAAATATATCAAATTAAAGCTTGTTAGAGAAGAGCATCCCATGTGCTAACATAGGACTAAAACAACGCACAAAACATGTAATGCAGTGGTCCAACAACGCACCATCATGTGACACATACCCAATCTATAAATAGAGGCCTCTCCGGAGTCATGGATCCAAGTCCAACTTCTCTAGCAATGATGAACATAGATCATCCATATAACCAGGGATTGGAAAGCATCTTCCATATATCCATATACAAATTGCGTAGGCTTGAAAGGCACCAGGTGTTGTTTTATGACAAGGTTGTACATAGAGTTAGCCAGTTTTATCATTGGACCTTACCATGTGGAGGACATGACAATTGGCCCATGCGGGAAAAGACCTTTGTGCTACAATATTTGTCCGAAAAGTGTACAATCCGCTCCGGCTAATACGGAGTCACTCTCTGAGGTGAGGAACACACATCCTGACCTGAGACAACGAACACAAGAAACAAGTTGACAATGTGACATTCGTAGGTGGTTTGCGAAAAAGGAACCAATCCTTTTTCAAAAAGGCTCGAACTAAAATTAACTAATTTGAGATGTGGATCTTGGTCTTCATACCAAATCTTTCACTTTTATTGCTATGTAAACCTGATTACTTCTCACCATCAGTCTAGATATCAAATGGATCCAGCTGTGTAGTATTTCATGTCAAAGAAAAAACAACAAGTGTGGAAGGACAAATGTAATAGCAGGACGACAACAAAAGGTAAAAGAACACGATGTGAAGTGAAACTTGGATGATAATTCTAGTGGATATGGATAGGCTCCTTATGACACCACCACCACCACAGGGCGAGGATCGCACATCAGCTCCGACATTGTCCGCCTGAACACGCTTCTTCACTCGTCGTCATCCGCATCATGCAATGAGCAGCACAAGCTTATGTTGATACCATATGCTACAATCTATAGTTAAGGAATAATACAACATTCTTGTGAAGCAATAAGCATGCCTAGAAGGTTCCATAAACTAATTCAAGAGATAGTATACATGATGCGGTGTATACCTCATCGCTACCCTCATCGTCCTCATCATCATTGATCTCTGACTTAGACTTGTCTGATTCCTCACTAGTAGAAAGAGGCCCATTTGTCCCGGTTCCAGAGGCCCATTTGTCCCGGTTCTGGAACCGGGACTAAAGCCCAAAACCTTTAGTCCCGGTTTGCTTATGAACCGGGACCAAAGGCCCTCCACGTGGGCGCTGTGGGGAGCCCAGGCAGGAGGAACTTTAGTCCCGGTTGGTAACACCAACCGGGACTAAAGGGCTCTACGTGGCCGCTTCGCAGCACTCAGGCAGGAGGACCTTTAGTCCCAGTTGGTAACACCAACCGGGACCAAAAGGCGCTGGGGTTTTTGTTTTTTTTTTGAAAGGAGGGGGTTTAGGGGTTTTGGAGGGTTTAGGGGTTTCGTATTGTGTTAGCTAGCTAATAGAGAGAAGTGACCTCTCTTTCTCCGTGCTTGGTCGATGCTAGCTACTACATATAGAGAGAACTCGACACTAGCTAGTAAGCAAATGAAGGAAACCATTAATTACACAAGATCGTCATGAACATATACAGAGAGAAGTGACCTCTCTTTCTCCGTGCTTGTTCGAACAACAAGTTTTCGTAAATCTATCCGACGCTACTACATATATACAATATAACATCCCTGACATCATCAAGCGCCAAACTGCCATTGAATTTCCGCATGGTATTCTTCCTTTTCATGTATGACGTGGTCAAGAAAGAATCCCGCCAATTCCTCTTGAATTGCTCGTATGCGATCATGTGGTAGGAGTTCATCCCGCATCTGCCACATCTATTTTAAAGAAGGGGGTCAATACATATATATGAATGAAACTCAACACAATTGATGGTAATAAAAAAATTGTGAATATTGTTTACATACTTCAAATTGTTCTTCAGATCTGCCCCGCTCAGAGGTCCTGTGGCGAATGTACTCGCAAACGTAGTATCCACATAAATTATTCCCGGGTTCCTGCCACAAGAACTTTACGAGAATAGAGTTCAATCGAACTGATAATCAAGCACGATAATGGTATTGATTAAACTAGAATCAATGAGAGATGCGCGGAACTAGCTAGTACTACTTACTTTGGGGTGTGTAAATCGCAGCTCATTCTTCAGACCCGGAACCTATCCGGTGAACTGTTTCCAAACCCTGCCAGGCAAAGAAAATGATTACTTGATATCAGGAAATGAACGAAAGTTGCCGATATGGTCCCGGTATTGATTGAACTTACTTCTGGAGCATTGCAGTCATGTCCGCATAATCCTTGGGATCTTTACGTCTCGAGTCAAAGACAGTTACTACTCCCCCGTCAAGCTTAATGGATAGCAGAATATAGTGGAAACTGCGCCCGCATAACTCATCAATTACAGTACTTAACCTCGAGTAAGCGAAACCGAATATGCACAAGACAGTAACACTCACTTGAAGTTGTAAGGAAAAAGTATTTCCCTTTTGTTTTGATGTCGAAGGAACGCTTCTAGCAAGTTTTCCTCGGTATCTTTAACTCTTTCTTCTACCGCCCATTCATTTACGGTATTTGGGCTAATGAACCCAATGTCATAGATTTGTCTTTTTTTGCATTCGACGATCTGCAATCTGCATAATATAGTGAGGATAATTATATATACATGCAATGAACGAGCTGAGCTAGAGACTTAATTACAGAAGTAATACTTACAGACAGTAGCAAGTCATGATTTGTTTGTCGAGGGCCTTTTGATTGAATAACTGAAATAACTCCACAAATTCAACATGCATCAGGTCGACTCCAATGAGGTCGTCCTCATCTTTAATTCTCACCAGCAAACTATCGGACCCATTCTTCCTGCAGGTTTCCAAGTACCACTCATGCAATTTGTACATCATCGTTCTTAGAGGAGGATGATCAGGTTTGACGAGAGGCTTCCCGTGCACGTATTTATATTCTTCTTCTACCTCAGCCATTTCAAAAATTACATCATCCCCCAAGTAATCACCAGGATTGGTACCGCGCACCATCCCCAGATGATTAGCGACGATATCGCTAGACACCTTGAGCGGGGGGCACGATTTCTTCTCCTGTTCGCCGAGCTGGGGAATTGTTTTCCCACTTCTTCGTTCTGCTAACCTTGCATCACTAGAAGTAATTCCCGACCGCCGCGCTTCATCATATGTCTTTTGAATAATGCAGTCATAGTTGGATTGCGGCGGAGGCGGTGGTGGTCGCTTCAGGGCATCGATAGAGCGCTTCACTTTCACCGGATCTAGCTTCTCCTTCGGAGGTGGAGTTTTCTTTGCAAAATGGGCCCTCGGTTCGGCACGACATATGTCCTCGTTTTCCTGCTCGGTCATCTCATATGGTAACTTTTCCAGAGGCTTGAGAGATGGACCGTATCTGAATTTCCTCCCGCCTCTGCTTGTACTACTAGCCGCCGGAGCGGCGGCGTCTCTATTCCATCGTTGCTGACGAGGCTGAGAAGGAGGCGGAGTGCTCCGACGCGCCGGAGGAGCCGGAGCGGCGGCGTCTGTCTTCCGCCGTTGCCGACGAGGTGGAGGAGGAGGCGGACTGCTCCGACGCGCCGGAGTAGGCGAAGGAGGAGGCGGAGTGCCCTCACGCGTCAGAGGAGCCGGAGAAGGAGGCGGAGTGCCCTGATCACTCGCCGGAGGAGGAGGAGGAGGAGGAGGCGGAGTGCCCTGACTCGCCGGAGGAGGAGGAGGAGGCGGAGGCATCCAGTTTGGAAGCTTCATGTACTCCTTCTGCCATAGACATGTACTCCTCAGAGCACGAACCAGCTGATTCTCCCCTTCACCTGTAGAGTGGTCAAGCTCGAGCTCCTCAAATCCCTCCATTACTTGATCCACCATCACAACAGCATAGCCATGTGGAATCGGAAGGCAGTGAAAAGTTCCGTTGGGTTGAGGAGGTGCAACAGAGCCGACAGCCGCCGTGAAAGTGAGGTTCCGGCATTTCGTCTGAAGCTCGCAATTTTGAGCCTCCGTGATAGTATCCACGGGGTAGATAGGAGCCGTGAAGTCAGTCTGAACGGGCTCCGTGGAAGCCACGCTGCTTCTCCGCTGAGATGGCGGGGTAGCTTCTGGGGTAGCTTCGTGCCGCTGAGATGGTTGGCCGGCAGCTCGCTGGCTCTCAAGTTCCTCTAGCTTTTGTAGTCTTGCACTCATCTTCTGCATGTCGCTCAGCTCCGCTTTCCTCTTTCTCTCCCGGCTTCTGTAACCGCCTGCGTGGGGAAACCCAACCTTCCACAGAACGGAGCCTGGTGTGCCTCGTGTTCGTCCAGGGTGCTCAGCATTCCCTAGGGCCTCAGTCAGCTCGTCCTTCTCTCTGTCCGGAATGAACGTCCCTTCATGCGTTGCGGTGATATACTTCTGAAGCTTCTTGACGGGTATTGCAAGCTGGTCGTCCGTCCAACGGCACTTCCCTGTTTCAGGGTCCAAACTTCCCCCAACCCCGAAGAACCAAGTCCTTGAACGGTCTGGCCAGTTCACTGTCTCTGGTTCGACCCCTTTAGCAATCAGGTCATTCTCAGCTTTGTCCCACAACGGCCGGGCTTTGACGTAGCCACCTGACCCCGTGTGATGGTGATACTTCTTCTTTGCAGCGTTGTTCTTGTTTGTCTCTGACATTTTCTTACTCTTGTCCGATGTCTTGTAGGCCACAAATGCGGGCTAGTGATCTCTTATCTTCTCAAATCGGCCAATGAATTCTGGAGTCTCACCTTTGTCGACAAACTTTGATTTCAACTCCTTCTTCCACCTCCTGAATAGATCTGCCATCTTCTTAAGAGCACACGCCATGACCAGTGGCTCTATAACTGGCTTATTCGGATCCTCCTCTGGCGGTAGGGTGAAATTTGCCTTCAGCAAGGTCCAAAGATCATCTTTCTGTCTATCGGTGACATAATCACCTTCAGGGGCGTCGTCCTTAGGCTTATTCCATTGCTTGATGCTGATCGGGATGTTGTCCCTAACAATAGCTCCGCACTGAGAAGAAAATGCGTCCTTGGTCCGCTTGGGTTCAATCGGTAGGCCATCGTCCGCGAGTGCTGTGATCGTCAAGCTTTCATCCTTGCGCAACCTCTTCTTCAGGCCTCGTCTCGTTACCGAAGTTGGGCTCGATCCGGAGGGCTATAAAAGAAGAAAGAAGAGTTAATATATGTACATACCAAAACAATTAATGCATCAATTAGCTAGTCAGCACCTCCGGAGCCATCATGATCATGTCACCGGAGCCATCATGATCATGTCCTTCTTCCTCCTCCATTGTTCCATCGGTGTCGTTGAGAAACGACAAGACGGCATCACCTCCGGAGAGGATTATCTCCCCCAACAACTGTTCTTGTTCCAAGTCTCTTTGATCCATAGTTTTTGCAAAAATTACAACATGGCAATTAATATACAAACATGAATGTCCGACGTCCGGACCGCCTCTCTCATGAATGTCCGACGTCCGGACTGCCTCTCTCATGAATGTCAAACAAGGGATTCTCTTAACCTTTAAGGGATTTAACAAAATGGCGCCATTCTGAATGTGCAGAAAATGGTCCATATTTTTCCTGATCTCATCTACCCTTCTATATGTCACGTTGTCTAGTGTCAAAGGATTCAAGAAAACCAAGGCTTCATCATTAGCCGGAAGTAACAGGCGCATAATGGTACGAAGCTCTCCAAAATTGTTTTGGAACGGAGTCCCGGATAGGATAATTAATTAGCTTTTTGGTACGAAGTTCAGCAAGAGCCTTCCGAATATCGCTATTTGGAAGGCCTTTGCTGAAATTCGTACCAAAAAGCGAATTATTCTATCTGGAACTCCGTTCCAAAACAACTTTGAAGAGCTTCGTAGCATCATACGCATGTTACTTCCGGCTAATGATGAAGCCATGGATTTCTTCAATACTTTGACAGACAACGTGACATATAGAAGAATATATATATATAGATGAGATCAGAAAAAAATTGGATCAACTTGTGCACATCCATAATGGGGGCATTCTTGATAAATCTATGTTACCGGAGTTATCTATGTTACCGGAGGGGGTAGACGACAATGACGCTCACCCCTCATGTCATGTCCGACGTCCCCCCTCATGTCGAAGTTATCGGGGAGGCGGTAGACGACAACGATGCTTACCCCTCATGTCCGACGTCCCCCCTCATGTCGAAGTTATCGGGGAGGGGGTACAGGTGGCCTCGACAACTCTTCTAGGGTTTGGGGTGGCCTCGACAACGCTCTTTTAACTCATTTAACTCATTTAACTTGGTAAATTTGGGTGGCCTCGACAACTCTTCTAGGGTTTGGGGTGGCCTCGACAACACTTCTAGGGTTTGGGGTGGCCTCGACAACGCTTTGTCAGTCCCGGTTTGGGTGGACTCGAGAGTTGGCCGGGCGAGAGGGGGTTGATCGACGTCCCCCCTCATGTCGAAGTTATCGGGGAGGGGGTAGATCGACAACGACGTCGCTCTTTCTTCTAGGGTTTGGGTGGCCTCGAGAGTTGGTCGGGCGAGCGGACCGGGAGTAAGTAACTTTTAACTCATTTTAACTCATTTTCAATATATGAACATTTTAACTTTTATGGGTAGGGGCGGGAGGTGGTTGATCGACGTCCCCCCCTCATGTCGAAGTTACCGGAGTTTTCTATATGAACAAAAAAATCCACATGACATGTCCGACGAGCGGACCGCCTCTCTCTCATGCATATCCGACGTCCCCCCTCATGACAAAAACTTTCTATAAACAAAAAAAAACATACATCTATGAACAAAAAAAATTCTATGAACAAAAATAAAATTGTATCAATGCATATATAAAAACTTTCTATGGATCACCATTGCTCATATATCAATGCATATATAAAAACTTTCTATGGATCATCATTGCTCATATATAAAAACTTTCTATAAACAAAAAAAAGCATACATCTATGAACAAAAAAAAATCTATGAACAAAAATAAAATTGTATCAATGCATATATAAAAACTTTCTATAGATCATCCATCCATACATACATACTGCATATACATACATACATACAGCATCCATACATACATACATACATACTGCATATACATACAAAAAAAAGGCAGAGCCGCCGGCCGGGGCGGCGGCGGCGCGGCAAGCAGAGCAGAGGCGGCGGGGCAGGGGCAAGGGGGCACGGCGGGCGGCGTCGATCGGGGCAGCAGGGGCGCGGGGAGCGGCGCCGGTGTCGGGGCAGAGGGCATCGAGGGCGTCGGGGCAGCAGGGGCTCGGCGGCGATGGCGACGAGGAGCAGCCTGACAGCGTCGACGGGGCAGAGGGCGGCGAGGGCGTCGACGGCGAATCGGGCAGCCTGGCGGCGTCGATGTGCTCGGCGTCGTCGGGGGAACTGCAGATGTATTTGGCAAATTTTCCCAACTCCCGCTTATATACAAAGACCTTTGGTCCCGGTTCGTGGCACCAACCGGGACCAATGCCCACCTTTAGTCCCGGTTGGTGCCACCAACCGGGACCAAAGGTCTCTTTTCGTCAGCCCAAAGGGCGGGAAGCAGAGACCTTTGGTCCCGGTTGGTGGCACCAACCGGGACCAAAGGTGAGCATTGGTCCCGGTTGGTGCCACCAACCGGGACCAAAGGTGGGCATTGGTCCCGGTTGGTGCCACCAACCGGGACGAAAGGGCTGCACGGCGTCGGGGCGTGGAAGTTTTGTCCCACCTTGCTAGTTGAGTAGCGCCCGCACTGGTTTATAAGCGCGGCTACGGCCATCGTTTCGAGCTCCTCTCTAATGCAGGCCTACGGGCCTAAACGCACTCTCTCTGTCGTGGGCCTACTGGGCCTTCTGCTGGCCTGCATCCTGGCCCAACTAGCGGGTTTCTAGTCGTATGCAGGCCGTGGTGGCCCAGTAGCCGGCATTTTTTTTTGCTTTATTTATTTTCTTTTGTTTCTACTTACAACTAAATACTTAGAGTTTTTGAGTGATTCTTTTTGCTTTAGGTCACAAAAATTATAAACTTTCTGTTAGTGCCAGTAGTTTTCAAATTTGAATAGTTTAAATTTGAATTCTTTGAAATTTGTGTGAATCACTAGTTTGTGAATAACTTTACTTTAAAAATAGATTTTTGAGTGATTCATTTTCCTGCTATTTAATATTAGTGTGTTTTATCATTATATTCAATTTGGTAATTTTTAGGTTATTTTAAATGTGTGTTTTAATCTAAAACAGATTTTGTTATTTTAGTTTGCTATTAAAGTTTCTAACGAAAAAATACTTTATGAAAATTCTTTTTGCTATTAATGTTTTAAAAAAAATACTTTGATAACTTTAGTTGCATAAATTTTATATAATTTTAGTTTCATAAATACTAGAGGTTTATAAAATATTTTTAGAGTTTCATAAAGGTTTCATAAAGGTTGCATAATGGTTTCATAAAGGTTTCATAAAGGTTTCATAAATACTAAAGGTTTCATAAAGGTTGCATAAATTTTTGAATTGATTATTTTTAGTTCATTATTTTTGCTATTAGAGTTTCAAAAAGGTTTTCTAGTTCATTCTTTTTGCTATTAGTTCATTCTTTGAGCTAAATGACCCTGAAATTGAAAAGCACTTCAAATGAACTCTGAAAAGGTTGAAAGTTGGCATGGTATCATCATTTCACCCACATAGCATGTTCTAAAAAGTTGAGAGGGTTACGGCAAAAACTGGATGCACTTCGTGTACAAAATGGACAATCTCTTTCGAAGTATCAGGGTTTCGGACGAAAACTCATCTGTTAGAAAGGGATTTCATTTTTTTGAACTTATTTGAACTCCAGACTTTTTGTGTGTTCAAAATGCACCATTCAAAGCCACATCATCAATTTTCAACCCTTTCTGACTTCATTTCCTATTTTTCATGCATTTACTGATTTTTTTAAGCTAAATGACCCTGAAATTGAAAAGCACTAGAAATGAACTCTGAACAGGTTGAAAGTTGGCATGGTATCATAATTTCACCCACATAGCATGTGCTAAAAAGTTGAGAGGGTTACGGCAAAAACTAGATGCACTTCGTGTACAAAACGGACAATCTCTTTCGAAGTATCAGGGTTTCGGACGAAAACTCATCTGTTACAAAGGTATTTCATTTTTTTGAACTTATTTGAACTCCAGACTTTTTGTGTGTTCAAAATGCACCATTCAAAGCCACATCATCAATTTTCATCCCTTTCTGACTTCATTTCCTATTTTTCATGCATTTACTGATTTTTTTGAGCTAAATGACCCTGAAATTGAAAAGCAGTACAAATGAACTCTGAAAAGGTTGAAAGTTGGCATGGTATCATAATTTCACCCACATAGCATGTTATAAAAAGTTGAGAGGGTTACGACAAAAACTGGATGCACTTCGTGTACAAAACGGACAAAGTTGTGGAGAGAAAGTCTTCACTTTTTCTTCGCTTGTGTCCTTTGCTTATTGCGCCGTAACCATGGATAATCTTCATCGTTTAACAGGGTGCTTGGGTCAGCCTTGACTTTCAAGGGAGGAATTTCATGAAACTTTTCATAATCTTCAGACATGTCTGTCTTGCCCTCCAATCCCACGATGTCTCTTTTTCCTGAAAGAACTATGTGGCGCTTTGGCTCATCGTATGATGTATTCTCTTCCTTATCTTTTCTTTTTCTTGGTTTGGTAGACATGTCCTTCACATAGAAAACCTGCGCCACATCATTGGCTAGGACGAATGCTTCGTCTGTGTACCCAAGATTGTTCAGATCCACTGTTGTCATTCCGTACTGTGGGTCTACCTGTACCCCGCCTCCTGACAGATTGACCCATTTGCACTGAAACAAAGGGACCTTGAAATCATGTCCATAGTCAAGTTCCCATATGTCCACTATGTAACCATAATATGTGTCCTTTCCCCTCTTGGTTGATGCATCAAAGCGGACACCGCTGTTTTGGTTGGTGCTCTTTTGATCTTGGGCGATCGTGTAAAATGTATTCCCATTTATCTCGTACCCTTTGTAAGTCAATACAGTCGAAGATGGTTCCCTGGCTAACGAGTACAGCTCATCAGAAACAGTGTTGTCACCAATCAGACGTGTTTGCAACCAACTGCCGAAAGTCCTGATGTGTTCATATGTAATCCAGTCGTCACACTGCTCCGGGTGTTTGGAGCGCAGAATATTCTTGTGTTCATCGACATACGGGGTGACCAAGGTAGAATTCTGTAGAACTGTGTAGTGTTCTTGAGACCAAGAATGCCCGTCCCTACATATTATTGAGTCCGCTCCTAGCGTGCCTTTTCCAGTCAGTCTCCCCTCATACCGCGATTGAGGGAGACCAATCTTCTTAAGGTCAGGAATGAAGTCAACACAAAACCCAATGACATCCTCTGTTTGATGGCCCATGGAGATGCTTGCTTCTGGCCTAGCGCGGTTACGAACATATTTCTTTAAGACTCCCATTAACCTCTCAAAGGGGAACATATTGTGTAGAAATATAGGGCCCAGTACGACAATCTCGTCGACTAGATGAACTAGGACGTGCGTCATGATATTGAAGAAGGACGGTGGGAACACCAGCTCGAAACTAACAAGACATTGCACCAAATCACTCCTTAACCTTGGCAGGATTTCTGGATCGATCACCTTCTGAGAGATTGCATTGAGGAATGCACATAGTTTCACAATGGATAATCGAACGTTTTCCGGTAGAAGCCCCCTCAATGCAACCGGAAGCAGTTGCGTCATAATCACGTGGCAGTCATGAGACATTAGGTTCTGGAACTTTTTCTTTGCCATATTTATTATTCCCTTTATATTCGACGAGAAGCCAGACGGGACCTTCATACTGAGCAGGCATTCAAAGAAGATTTTCTTCTCTTCTTTGGTAAGAGCATAGCTGGCAGGACCTTCATACTGCTTTGGATGCATGCCGTCTTTTTCATGCACACGTTGCTGTTCCTCCCGTGCCTCCGGTGTATCTTTTGTCTTCCCATACACTCCCAAGAAGCCTAGCAGGTTCACGCAAAGATTCTTCGTCACGTGCATCACGTCGATTGCAGAGCGGACCTCTAGGTCTTTCCAATAGGGTAGCTCCCAAAATATAGATTTCTTCTTCCACATGGGTGCGCGTCCCGCATCGTCAGTCGGAACAGATAGTCCGCCAGGACCCTTTCCAAAGATTACTTGAAAATCATTGACCATATCAAGTATGTGATCACCAGTACGGAGGGCAGGCTTCTTCCGGTGATCTGCCTCACCTTTGAAATGATTTCCTTTCTTTCGACATTGATGGTTGGTCGGAAGAAATCGACAATGCCCCAGGTACACATTCTTCCTGCATTTGTCCAAATATATACTGTCGGTGTCAACTAAACAGTGTGTGCATGCGTGGTATCCCTTGTTTGTCTGTCCTGAAAGGTTACTGAGAGCAAACCAATCGTTGATGGTTACAAACAGCAACGCATGTAGGTCAAATTCCTCCTGTTTGTGCTCATCCCACACACGTACACCTTCTCCATTCCACAGCTATAAAAGTTCTTCAACTAATGGCCTTAGGTACACATCAATGTCGTTGCTGGGTTGCTTAGGGCCTTGGATGAGCACTGGCATCATAATGAACTTCCGCTTCATGCACAACCAAGGAGGAAGGTTATAGATACATAGAGTCACGGTCCAGGTGCTATGATTGCTGCTCTGCTCCCCAAAAGGATTAATGCCATCTGCACTTAAACCAAACCATACGTTCCTTGCGTCACCTGCAAAGTCCCCCCACCTTCTCTCGATTTTTCTCCACTGCGACCCGTCAGCGGGTACTCTCAACTTCCCGTCTTTCTTACGGTCTTCTTTGTGCCATCGCATCAACTTGGCATGCTCTTTGTTTCTGAACAGACGTTTCAGCCGTGGTATTATAGGAGCATACCACATCACCTTGGCAGGAACCCTCTTCCTGGAGCGCTCGCCCTCAACATCACCAGGGTCATCTCGTTTGATCTTATACCGCAATGCACCGCATACCGGGCATGCGTTCAAATCCTCGTACTCACCGCGGTAGAGGATGCAGTCATTAGGGCATGCATGTATCTTCTGCACCTCCAATCCTAGAGGGCATAGAACCTTCTTTGCTTCGTACGTACTGCCGGGCAATTCGTTATCCTTTGGAAGCTTCTTCTTCATTATTTTCAGTAGCGAACTAAATCCCTTGTCAGATACACCATTGTGTGCCTTCCATTGCAGCAATTCCAGTGTGGTACCGAGCTTTGTGTTGTCATCTTCGCAATTTGGGTACAACCCTTTTTTGTGATCCTCTAACATGCGATCGAACTTCAACTTCTCCCTTTCACTTTCACATTCTCTCTGTGCATCAACAATGACCCGGCGAAGATTATCATCGGGCACATCGTCTGGTTCCTCTTGATCTTCAGCTTCCCCCATTGCAGCATCACCGTATTCAGGGGGCGGGTAGTTGTCATCATCCTCTTCTTCTTCGTTGTCTTCCATCATAACCCCTCTTTCTCCGTGCTTGGTCCAAACATTATAGTGTGGCATAAAACCCTTCTCAAGCAGGTGGAAGTGAAGGGTTTTAGAGTTGGAGAAAGCCTTCGTATTCTCACAGCCAGTACATGGACAATGCATAAAACCATTCTGCTTGTTTGCCTCAGCCGCTTCGAGAAAATTATGCAGGCCCTTAATATACTCGGAGGTGCGTCGGTCACCGTACATCCATTGCCGGTTCATCTGCGTGCGTTATATAGTTCTCATTATTGAACAACATATAACTCTCTAGAGCATCTAATTAAAACATACATTGAAACTATGTAAAAAAATTAAATGCAACAACAAATGCGATCATAACCGCAACTAAGGTACCAATTGATCCAACGGCATAAAGATACCAAGCCTCAGTATGAATGGCATAATTTCTAATCTTTATAATCTTCATGCGCATTGCATCCATCTTGATCTTGTGATCGTCGACGACATCGGCAACATGCAACTCCAACTTCATCTTATCCTCTTCAACTCTTTGTAATTTTTCTTTCAAGTAATTGTTTTCTTTTTCAACCAAATTTAACTTCTCGACAAGAATTTCTATGTCGGTTGGAATTTTCGGTTCACATACCTCCTAGATTAAAAAATCTATGTCACGTTGGTCGGCATAATTGTCATAAACACTAAATAAAACTAATAGTTATAAAAGATAATATATACCACATCCGAATCATAGACAGGACGAGGGCCGACGGAGGCGGATACCAAATCTATCGCACTATATAATAACAAACAATAATAAAAGTAAGAAAATTACACAAGTATCTATCTAAATCATACAAGTAAGAACTTTTTCCTTTTAGAAAGAAGATAAGAAGAAGAGGCTAACCACGGTGGTGACGGCGCCGAGATGGGCGCGGGCGATCGACGGCGGTGAGGACGGGGACGGGACAGGACAGACCGCCAAACCTAGACAAATCTTGAGGAAAATGGAGCTTGGACATGGAGCTTCGAGAGGAGAAAGCTTAAGTGTGGCTCGGGCATTTCATCGAACACCTCATGTGCATAGGAGGTGAGCTAGAGCACCACAAAAGCTCTCCCACAGCCGGCCAAAAAAACAGAGCAGTGCACTGCTCTGCTCGCGGGCAGGGGGCATATATAGGCCAACCATTGGTCCCAGTTTGTGGCTGGAACCGGGAATAAAGGACACCATTTGGTCCCGGTTCCAGCCACAAACCGGGACCAATGGTTTTGGGCCAGGAGCGAGGCGCATTGGTCCCGGTTCGTGTCTGGAACCGGAACCAAAGGGGTCTGACGAACCGGGACCAATGGCCCACGAGGCCCGGCCGGCGCGCTGGCCTCACGAACCGGGACCGATGGCCCCATGGGTCCCGGTTCGTGAGTGAACCGGGACTAATGGGCTTCTCAGGGGTGGACCGAAGCCCTGTTTTGTACTAGTGCCTCCTCATCATCTCCCTCTACCTCCTTGGCCGCCGGCTTATTGGTAGTAGTAGCAGTGCTCTGCACAAATCAGAGAAGTATGAACACCCTGAAAATCATCATACAAGATGGCAAACAAGCAAATCACTGGGTCTGCGTGTCAATACCTTGCGCTTCTTGTAGGCAGCAATGGCTTTGTTGTACTCAAGATTAAACAGCAAGGGAAAGAAGGGACCTTGACATCGGCGGTAGAGTCGGAGCATCTCCTCACGCGGAGCAGCACGACGATGTAGAGGTGGCGCGGATCCGCTGAGGCCGTGCTTAGACTGGGGCGTCATCCTCCATGGCGCTGCTGACGAGCCGGGTTCATGAATCGGCAGACGCGCCGCCCCGAGGACCTTGCAACCTCTGCTTCCACCCCATACCGGCAGGCCGCCGCGGGGGCGGGGCACGGCCCCCAGTAGCTCCATCCGGATCTAGAAGGGCGAGGCTCCTCTCCCGATGCTCGAAGCCCTAGACAAAAGGCCATGGCGGATCCGGAAGCTCGGTCTGGGGCTAGGGTAGGGAGAGAGAAAGGGGATCGAGGAGGGAGAGAGACGGCGTACTATTGCAAGAGGATAATGAGGAAAGAGAGGGCGCGTGCGTATGTAGCGTGCAAGTTACCGCTAGCGTACCCCATATTTTGTACGTCAGAGGTAATTTGTTACCGCTGGCGAACAACAATATTTGTACGCTAGCGGTAGTTGGTCGCACTTGCTATACTTGGCCTGCACCTACCTTTGGCGTACACAAAAATTTGTATGCCAGCGGTAACAATAATATCGCTGGCATACAAATTATTTTGTTCACCAGCGGCAATACCGCTGGCATAAACTTTTTTTTATCCGCCAGAAGTAGCAATTCGGCTATAGCCTATTTCCTACTAGTGCCCGTGCCGGGAACTAGGAAGGTTATAAAAATTATTATGTTGAGAATTGTATGCCAGGTCTTATCTTTCTCATAATCTAATGGCAATCATATCATAACACTACCCCGAAGTGCCGGTCAAATACATAGGGGCTACATGGTCATTCAATTCTCAACATAGAGCAACTAGTGTAATGAATGAGCACTTTAATGGCAAAGAGAATAATGATAGGGGTTTGAGAAGTTAAAAAGTGAGAAAATATCACACCAACAAGGTAGATCATTAGACAAGAGGATCGATATTGATGTAAGGAGTAGGGATTGCCATGCAACAGATGCACTAGAGATATAAGTATATGAAAGTTCTCCAATGAAGTAAAGTGTGTGTGTGTGTGTGTTGGGCGGGGGGGGGGGGGGGGGGGTGCATCCAACTTGCTTGATCATGAAGACGCGTTTTGAGGAAGCTGATCATCGGAATATGCAAGCCAAGTTCTATAACGTAAAGATCCCACACTAGTATATAATATGAAGCATATGAACTCTATGTATGAAGCATAAGGTTCTACTCTGAAGCACAAGTGTGTATAAAAGATAGTAGTGTGTCTCCTTTATATATATATATATATATATATATATATATATATATATATATATATATATATATATATTTATTTATTTATTTATTTATATTTATATTTATATATTTATATGTTTTATTTGGGCTCTTTCTAAATAAATTAAAGTGGGGTGTGCATCCAACTTTCTTGCTCATCAAGATCTCCAGCCTTTGAGGAAGCTCCTCATCGGAATATGAAAACTCTCTCTATATGAAGTAGATGGTCCCAATCTGAAGCACAAGTGTGTATAAAGGATAGCAGTGGGTCCCCCTTTTTTATGTGTGCTGTTTTGGCCTTTTTTGGTGGGCACTTTGACTCTTTTTTATATATCTCGCAAGGGACACACTTTAATAGACATCACACTTTTAATTACTTACAACTCTGAAACGAAAATAATGACTATATATGAATGCCTCTGGCAGTGTACCAGGATGTGCAAAGATCTAGCATAACATGTAAATAATAATGAACATGTGGCATTGCTACAACTATCATGTCAGCTCTATATTATCATGCAAAGCAATATGATAATGAAACACAAGTCATATGATGAATAATAACAATTCAAGTGCATGACAATATATCTCGAAATGAGTATGAAAATGCCATGATAGATAGGTTTGGTGGATGTTTTGAGGAGGATATAATGATGCTTATGTGTGAGAGAGCGAGTCATCCCCAAGTTTAAGCTCTTGTCGCTCCTTGTTCCTCTCATATCGTTGTCTTCCCTTGATCTTAAAAACTTCATCCATACAAAACTCAACAAAAATTTATAAAATATGTTAGTACATATATAATTAAATCTCCTAAAGCCTTACTGCCATGACAAGAAGCATATTATATTATCACTACTATTAAAGGGGAATCCGCGGTCCTCGTGATGGTTCAACTAGTTTTTTACCTTTGAAGTTATAAATAATTACCCACCGTGCCCTCCGTAAGTTGGAAAAAACGGTTCAATATTGAAAAAGAAATCTTATCCCGCCACACTTCCCTCCTACGCGCGGTGTTCTCCACTCCTCATTCACCCTGGTTCTCCTCTTGCAGCGAGATGGCCTGCATCCCTCGCTGGCGACCAAGGCCACGGGAGGTAGCGGATTTGCGCATACGGATCAACGGACACATCGTGGCGGAGGCCGAGCACCACTGCTGCTCCCTCCAGCACGTCCTCGTCCTTGGCTAGCCGTCGTGGAGCAGTCAAATCCAGCTGCTGAATATCTCTCCGACCACCAACTCCCTCTTGATGAGCTCCCTCCACTCCAGCCCGTCCACATCCGTGGCTAGCCGTCGTGCAGCGGCTAGATCCAGCCGCTGAAATCCCTTTGACCAGCAACTTCCTCTCAGTGAGCTCCCTGCCACTCTAGCCCATGTTGCCTTCTTCTCTATTTTTCTCTATCGGCTTGGACGAATGAGGGAAGAGACAAGGTACAGCTTTGGTGGAAGAGATAAGGTTGGCCGGTCAATTACTATGGCCACATGTTTGTGCATGTTGTAACTTATAATTTCTTTTAGATATTTTTTGAATCAACAATTTCTTTGAGATGAACTACTGGATATATTGACGAGCCAAAAAGATAGATCAGCAATGAAATATTATATTTATACTTTATTACTGTATTTTTTTAATGAACACAGGTATATTTTCTTTAAGGTAACACAAAAGGGCGAGAGTAATATTCATGTTCATGGAAGGAGCATGCAAATTTCCGTGAGATGCTAGTCTACAAATTATGTACTACATTTGTAGATTTAGCGACTGTTCCAGTAAGCACATGTCTAATTTTGGGGCGCTAACACAAGGTGCCAGAATTGATTTCCTGGTCAATCGGCAATTGGGTGATCGTCAGCTGCTATATGACATATGATATCGATGCAAAAGAGGGAAGAAAGTGCTTACATTTTGTTTTTACGTGCAAGATAAAGCCACGAGGGTGATGGTCGGCTTTCTTCACACCCATAATTAATGCATACACTTGAAACGAGAGGCTTTTTAGTATACAATATTTGTTTTATTGGGTTAAACGTCTATAAAACCTCTTTGCGTTAAAATGGTATTTGAATATCTACAACAACAAAAAAAAATGAAAACAATAATAGAGAAGAAAATATTGTAGAATTAAAACATGTTTAAGCGCCCTTGCTACAGTTTAGGTAGGATTTCTCGCCTATGGACTGCAAGGGACCTGATGCCGCCATTGGCGACGGTAGCAGTAGATGGGCGGATGTTGCACCATCGCCCTGTGGAGGAAGATGTGTGGGCTTCTTACAAATTTATAAGAGCATTTTGTAGTATCTTCACATTGTCCATAGGAATGAATGTAGCTTTATTTGTGGCGTTTGTCAAAGTTGAAAAGAGAAAGTGGTGCCAAATGATATATGGAGCATATTTTGTGAAATGAACGACATCTAAGGATATTAAAATTTTCTCCCGTTGCAACGTACGGGCATATATGCTAGTATAATATTAAAGTTATATATTATAAAAATTATTTTTATGGTGAACCTAAGATATTGTTTTCATATCATGAATGTTAATATGCAAACAAAAAAGAAACGAAGGAAGTATGAAAATCAGCGGATGAGCTCACTTGTAGGATAAAGACAATTCACGTGACACTCTTGTTTCTAATATCAACAGAACTAGGCCCACTTATTCCTATTAGATTATTCATAGTGACGGCGCGCTCTCCATCCGTAGGATCTTCCTTTCAGATGTTTACCTGAATTATTTTGCTTTGGTTGAGCATTTCATTTCCAAGCACTCTGTACCGAGCTGCGCTATTCTTTGTGCACGTCTCATTGTTTTGACACCATTTTATACCATATGATTTATTAAAAATAAAATTGTTCTACATAGCGACTGGGATGAGGAGATGATGATTCCACATTTTTCTTCTGATACATTTGAAGTTTCAAAATTGAGCTTTTACAACTTGTTGTTGATCTGTCTTGCAGATATTTAATTGCCTTTGCGATCTGTATATATTATATTGTTGTTATTGTTTAATTAAAGTCATCATTTTTTATAAAAATATGTACCAACATCGGGGATCGGTTTGAGACGCGGGTGCACAAAAGGGTGGCCGACCTTGTCAGCTTCAGACGTCGTCAAGTAGATCACCTCGAACTCTATTGATCTGTGTTGAGGTCTTTTTTTTTTTAGGTAAACACACACTTTACTTAAAACAAACTGGGAATGTCATCAGATACAAGCTGCAAGATGCAGTCTGGGGGTTGCTCCAGCCAGAACACAGACGCTCTATCAGCGGCCCCCAGCTTAGCAAGCTTATCAGCAATCAGGTTTGCCGATCTACGCACCCATACAACTCTAACAGCATCACACATCGCCATCAGGCGCTTGATTTCCTCCACTATTGAACCATTGGCCGATCGATTTTGAGCCGTGGAACTGATCGCCTTCACCGCTTCCACACAGTCCAGCTCTAGGTGCACATTGGTGTGACCTTGCTGGAGAGCTAGTCTGACCGCTTCCCTGCTCGCCTTGAGTTCTGCTAGCTCTGGGTCCTTCACGTCCGGGAAGAAGAGACTTGCCCCTCCTAAGTAAGCACCAGCTTGATTGCATATGACGATTCCTCCTCCAGCACTCTCTCCATTTTTTGCCACGGAGCCATCAGCATTCACTTTTATCCAGCCTTCGTCAGGGACTTCCCAGCGCTGAACGGTCTTCGGTACCACCTCCTTGTGCGTCTCTGGGTGAGCCAAATTCCATGCCTGCATGTGATCACAGACGGAGTGCACAATGGCCTTTGGGTCTTCTATCCTGGCACCATCACGGGCAGCGTTTCGGGCTAGCCACATGCCGTAGAGGCCCTGCATAACCCATTGACGCTCCTGCTCGGTAGCTCGGACTAGCCACTCTCGCAGCCAAGCAGCTAGATCACTCTGGGAGCAAACTGACGCCGGTGGGATCGCCACCGTAGCTCCCGTTGCTGAGCGAAATAACTTCCAGAAAAGCATTGAGTGGGGGCAAGTCCAACCTCGGTGCAAATTCGTTTCTTCTCTACCACATGCAGCGAAATAACGTCGTGCTTGATAGTCCTCCTCTGAAGCTCATGTCCTACAGCAAGACCATTCCGGAGCAGTCTCCAGAAGTGGATTTTCACCTTATTTGGGACTCTCGTGCCCCACAACGCCAACCAGCATTTGTGTTGAGCCACCAGCGAGGAGCCGCCCGGTTGCCCAGATTTTAACCTTTTCCTGCTCATAGCCAGATCTGTGTTGAGGTCGAAGTGACCATCAGCGACCAGTAGTTATGCAACCATGTCAATGTCTTTAAATATTTCTGTTACGATAAAAGGGTGTAGAGACACCATCCAACCGTGTTATCTTGTAGAGCTAATTTCATCTTTTACACTCATGACTCACGCTTGTGATATATTTTATTTCATTTTGAAAAAAAATCCTCAGTTTATACTCACATTGATTAACTTTGTACCACATTTTACCCCTAAGGAACTCCCCCCTCTCATTTGGTGCTGATTTGGCATGCCACATAGTCGGTTTTTATTTTGTGCTGATTTTCGTTATGGGTTTTTTTTTGTTAGTGCACGAATAGTTCTATACAAAAAGCATTTAAATCCATTCCCACGTCATGCTCTCCCTCCTCCCTTTTCCCATGCTGACCCCTTAGCTCGTAGTGGGACGACGCAGCCGTCGCCGAAGCCACACCAGCCCGCCGCCACCCTTCGTTGTCTGTGATCGGTTATGGGCGGCGCGAGATCTTCCTTCCTTGCCGCACCATCCGCCATCCCACCTGACCTCTGGATCTCGCCCCCTTCCCATCTTCGACGGCGCCGTTGGGCCATGATCCCGGACCAACGACTCATCGGCGAGCCAGACCAGCGGCTCTCTCAGACGTGCGTTGTTGCCCCTGTGGTCTTAGGTGTCGGGTCCGTCTTGGACACCTCGTCTATGATGGCTCCCCTTCTCCTTGATCCAGATCGAGGCTAGGATGAGGTCGCTGCGGCTCACGTCCAGCTCGCCCAAGAGGAGCATCCTTCCATGATAGAGTGAGGTCTCTTCTTGAAATTGAGCATCACTGCAGGGAAAGGAGGTCAAGGCGGCTCTATGCCATAGAGTCTATGGAGGGAAGGAATCAAGTAGGGAGACATCCATGGTGAAGTCGCACGAGTCGAGATGGGCTAAGACGGAGAGGCACCGTGCTACCAGTCGACCACCTCAGCCAAGACGAGCTCAAGGACGCAGCGGTAATCGCGATGGCAGAGGATGCAGTCGAGCGACCCAGCGTCCATGAGCTCGAGCATCATGGCGGGATCGTCGACGGCCCAAACTGAAAATGGTGGTGTGGCACCGGATGACGTGACATGAACCACTCGTGCGGCTTAGCTCCTCTACCTCCTCTGCGTTGTGGTCTGGGTTGTACGCCGTCTTGACCACGAACACTGCATTGGAGTCACGCATGTGCACTTTGGTGACCACCCCGCTTCCCGTTGAAGCCGTTCTTCCAACCCACGCACACATGGCTGCCGCCAGCCGGCTAGCAGGGGAGGTCGTCCATCGCCCCAGTGCCTCCTCTCTCCTATCTTTCCCTCATTTCTTCCTCTTTCCTATCTACCAGCCATGCCTTGGCTCCCATCCAACAAAAGACAGGACTGTGCGCGACCCCTCCTCCTCGGGCCAATAGCTCACGTGCGACGTTTTTGAAGTGAATCGGAAGGAATGCAACGTAGTTGGGAGAAATAGATGTCGTACTACATTTTAGAAGTCCAAATAGCCATGGCCCATACGGGCGATTCAAACGGTTATCAACGGAGCGTGAGGTTATGTTAAGACAGGTGGCTGGTTCTCAATTATGAGTGCATCTAGTGATGGGTCCCACTTGGTAGTGCTTCTAGTGATGGGTCCCAGTTGGCAGCGCATCAGGTGAAACGTGCCCCCGTGATGTGCCCTCTTCGTTCTCGGTGGCGGCGGCAGCTGAGCTTTCGTTCTCGGCTACGGCGGCGGCGAATCTTTTGTTCTCGGCGGCAGCAACATATGTGGCTAGTGTATTCGGAACCCTAGCCATGTTCCATTCCGTGTTTAGTTAGATCTGACTACGTCGCCTCTGTTTTCGGCCGATTTGAAATCCAGATTGTGAGGGGGTGGCAGCGGTGGGCTGAGAGAGATGGAGCCGCCAGAGACAACTTCGACTAGGTAATGTGCACCCTTTCCAACATATGCACCCGTGATTTGTGCCTTGTCTGCTTTCGCTACTTCACACTGCGAGAGGGGCCGTCTCAGGGAGAAGGATGTGACGAGGGTGTCGGCGAGAGAGGAGGCGTCACCGGCAAACGGGGGTGCATCAGCTAGCCGTCTCTGCCGCCATCGCACATATTTTTGGGGAGGAAAAAAGGACATGGGAGTGCCTGTTTAGGGTTTTGGGATAATTCCCGTATCCCTTTTTCCTCCAGAAAATATTGTGCATTGTTTATAAGGGAA
This sequence comes from Elymus sibiricus, assembly GCA_039707655.1. Classification (NCBI taxonomy): domain Eukaryota; kingdom Viridiplantae; phylum Streptophyta; class Magnoliopsida; order Poales; family Poaceae; genus Elymus; species Elymus sibiricus. Next base: position 435,325,084 of record CM077668.1, on the reverse strand, counting down.
CCAAGCCACTTGAAATTGAACCAAAATTTGGCTAGACCGGCTGGAAAAAAGCTAACACTCGAGAACGACCCTTGATTTAGCGTTAAACGTGCATTAGTCTCAGTATTAGCGATTTTTTCGTTAGCACTAAAATTGCTTAGCGGTAGCGTTACTGTTCTAAAATTTGCTATAGTGAAGCTTTGATCCTATGGCACAAGTGGCGCCCATGGGAGGCATACTACTAGGAAAAACCCAATAGGCAGCCACTTAATAGTGGCGCGGGGTAAGTGGCACGCGCTGTTCCCCATCGTGCCACCCGGGACATGCCATAGTAGCAGCGCATGGTTTATAACCCACGCTCCTACGAAGTTGATAGTAGTAGCGCGGGGTATGAACCTCGCGCTGCTACTAAGTGGTTCCCACCTTGCCCCTCGAGATAGGCCATAGTAGTAGCTCGGGGTATAAACCCCGAGCTCCTACTAAATACAGGGTTTTGTAAATGCCCTAAAATCTCCATCCCTTCCCCGAATCACTCCTCTCTCCCGTCATTCTCCCAATCTCTCCCAATGATCTCCCATGGTGCTCCTGCCCATGCGCGCTTCCTCCTCCATGGCACCCAAGGAGGCCGCCGCCTCGTGCCATCGGAGTCCAAGAGCTTGCCGGTCTTCCCCCGCGCCTCCATGCCACCATGCTGGCGAACCTCACCACCGGCGACCAGCCCCGCTGCTCCCTCCATCTCCTCCATGGACGACCAGGAGCTCTGTGCCTTGGTCACGAAGAAGAGCCCCACACCCTGCCTTGCTCTGCCCTGGATCCGGTCCCTCTCTAGCATCCGACGCCAGATTTGGTCTGCCGCTACCCGTCCGCGCCTCCGGCGACCCCTACCATCGCTGGATCGAACCACATCGCCGCAATTGATAGCACGCCGCCACTGGATTTTTTTGAAATTAAAATTAATAGTAGTAGCGCGGGTCCCAGACACTACTACTAACAGACATAGTAGTAGCGCGGGGTGACACCTGCGCTACTACTACCCAGTTAGCGGCAACGCACTAGTAGTAGCGTGGTACCCCGCACTACTACTAGTCGTTTACCCCGCGCCACTACTAGGCTTTTCCCTAGTAGTGATTGTGTCGATCTGGGGCATCAAGACTTGAAATACCTAATTTTGATTCCATTCTAAACATTCTCTATATAACAACTTATATTTTATAGGTAACCTCCTTTATTTTAATGCATTGCTCTTGCTACATGAGCGGGAGGATTTTAAAACCTCAAATGATTTTAAGAAAGAAGAGAATGCACGAGGTGTACAATGCAACCAGATTGTGCGAAGAGTACAGTGGGCTCACCGACTGGGTCACTGCTTTTAGATGATGTATAGTTTGGTGTGATTGGTTTGTTGTTGTTGTTGTTGTTTTACTTTGGCCAATTTAGGGTCGTTGCTTTAGCTCTTGTATAGTTTATTTTCTTTACACAGACTTTGTACCATTTATTTGAAAATCAATAAAAAACCACAGCAGAGTCCTGTTGTTTCCCTCAAAAAAATAAAAAACTGATTGTGCGAATCCCAGCCCAGTCTGTTGGTGTGGCCCAACACAGTATCTAGCCTTGTTTACATTTTCCTAGTGCGATATTTAAGGTGTTCTCTAATTATCATCAAGTTGGGTATAAGGTGTGGTACGGAGGAACAAAGTCTATGCTTTATTAAAATATTTATTTAGTAAAAAATTCAATATTCATCTATAATGAAAATGTATGAATTATGTTGTCTATTTTCAAAACAATTTTATGTGACGAGTATCTTCAGAACACTCACCACGTACATTAGCATTTCTATGTAACTATGTTGTAATGAAAAGATACCAAGCAACCCTGGTATGTGGATTATATAACTTCAAAATTTCTTTATTTTCTTCCACACGCCGCTGTTGATGCCCTCTGCATAAGTTGGAGAGTTGATGCCCTCTGCACAAGTTGGAGACTTCGCCGTAGCACCGGTCCAAGAGCTGGTACGGTTAATCGCGGACCACCGCCTTGCCGCATGGGAGTGGCTCCATCGACAACAGAACCATCACCTTCAGAAGCAACGTTGCAGTGAGGGCCTAGGCAGCGAACTGCCCGCGCTCGCAGTTAGCTATGCATGGACAACGGGGCCTGTGGCGGGGTTAATTGCTGTGCTCCTCGAAATAGATTGAGCGTGAAGGTAATTGTGTGGACGAGGTCAGACCTCAGAGCACCTCGCTACTTTCATCTCAATGTGCACTATATACTTGTGTAGTCATTCTTTTTTTTTTGGGGGGGGGAAAGATCAACTTATATTGAAACAAGGTCCATTACAGATAGGTCCAGACACAAACGGAAATTACAAAAAAGCCCTTCAGGACCCCAACGTTGACGGAGAAGAACAGGCCGTGCCGCCGGCGTGCCGCCGCTGCTCCTTCCCAGATGACTTGGATCAGAAAGAGCCCTCCTGCGGACGGGAAGTCGACGATCCTCAGCTCCACGGAGCCTCCACCCTGCACCGCCGTCGCCGTCGCCTTGAATCAACACAGCATCACCTTCAACATCTTCGGAAATCCGGATCCGCCGCTCGTCGGACTCCGGTGGAGGGAAGACGCGCACACCAGCTCCAGGGAGCTTCGAGCGCGGGCAAGGCAGCAGATCTGCAGTGGAGCTCCGCCGAGCACCACCACCGGAGAGGAGATCCGCCGCCTCAAAACGCCACACCGACAGCATCGCCGACTCCACAACGCCGCCGGGGGAAGTTCCACTCGATCCTACACTATATACAGGCGAGATCCGGGGGTCCCCCACCCTCCCGCCGCCGGAGCGGCCGGCGGAGGGAAGGGGACCCAGCGAAGCTGCGCCGGCGAGGAGGTTCGAACGGAGTCGCACAAAAATCGCCCCTCTCCGACACTGTAGCGGGGAGAGAGAGAGTCCAAGTTCTCTTTTAATGAAAAACTATACTTGTGTAGTCATTCCTTTCTTGATGTCTCCTATTCTCAAGCTAGCTAACCTTCTTTTCATCTTTCTTTCTTCCTGAATTGTTTTTTGCTAAGAGTTGTCTCCATTTCTCCAAAGCATGGAGAGAACGTAGTAGATTCGTATGTATATATTGTCAGTCATGATCATGCAAGGTGAAGCTGTTGAAAACATTTATGTCTCATCAATTTAACGAGATATAATTTTTGAAAAAATATTCATAAATAATGTGAATCTTCATACAGTGGCGGAGCTTGAGGCCCATTGCTGTGCGGGCTGGGCGGGCCAAGTAGAAGGAAATAGCCCATGAGTTGAAGTTCCAAGGCCCAGTAGTAAAAAATTAGTGAACAAATTTCAAAATACTGGGCGGGCCATGGCCCATTCGGCCTTGCCGAAGCTCGGCCAGTGTCTCCATACATGATGTCCCTAAACGCAGCGAGCGCGCATGGCAGGCATGTGTCCAAGGGCCTCAAGCACACACGGTAGTTGGAGGATGTAATCCGACTCTGCTCACAATCATGTGCATAAGTTTTTTTTATGCCGCTACCTTTTTAATGATTATAACGAGGAACAAGTTAGGAGTGATGCATTTATAATGAAAAGTTGGAACAACTGGAACACAAAAAGTAAAGCTTGAAAAGTTTGAAAAAAAATAGGAACACAAGTTAGGAGTGATGCATTTATAATGAAAAGTTTGAAAAAAAAATTGACATTCCCTTCATCATTTGACCTTGAATTTTTTTTCTGCAGTCAACATACACCATAAAATCCTTCATATTAAAATTTGGCACTTTTCAGAGCTCGTTTGCTATATTTTAGCCATTTAGTGCGTTTATGGGCATTTAATGTTTATAATTCAAAGTTGAACTATGAGTATATGGAATAATGCACAAAAGTGGTTTGAAAAATCACATACAAGATACTGAGTATATGTAAATAACTTATACAAGAATTGAAAATAAATTTTAAACATTTATGTGGCAAAACTCAACCACAAACATGGATTTTATTGGCTATTTAATTCTAGAAAATGTAAACGAAGTCTGAAAAAGATGAAATTTGGCATGGTGTCATGATATGACCTTAGTATATTGTGATAAAAAATTCAGAAGGTTTCACAAAAGTTTTGATATACACTCTTTAGAAACTGAAGCATCTCCTATCAAGAAACATGGTTTCGAGAGGGAACGTACCAAGTTTGAAAACAAATTGACATTCCCTTCATCGTTTGACCTTGATTTTTTTTTCTACACTCAACATACACCATAAAATCCTTCATGTTAAAATTTGGCTCTTTTCAGAGCTCGTTTGCTATATTTTAGCCATTTAGTGCATTTATGGGCATTTAATGGTTATAATTCAAATTTGAACTACGAGTATATGGAATAATGCACAAAAGTGGTTTGAAAAATCACATACAAGATACTGAGTATATGTAAATAACTTATATAAGAATTGAAGAGAAATTTTAGACATTTATGTGGCAAAAGTCAACCACAAACATGGATTTTATTGGTTATTTAATTCTAGAAAATATAAACGAAGTCTGAAAAAGATGAAATTTGGCATGGTGTCATGATATGACCTTAGTATATTGTGATAAAAAATTGAGAAGGTTTTACAAAAGTTTTGATATACACTCTTTAGAAACTGAAGCATCTCCAATCAAGAAACATGGTTTCGAGAAGGAACGTACCAAGTTTGAAAAAAAATTGACGTTCCCTTCATCGTTTGACCTTGAATTTTTTTCTGCATTCAACATACACCATAAAATCCTTCATGTTAAAATTTTGCACTTTTCAGAGCTCGTTTGCTATATTTTAGCCATTTAGTTCATTTATGGGCATTTAATGGTTATAATTCAAATTTGAATTAAAAATACATTAAATAATGCACACAAATGGTTTGAAAACTCATATATAGGATCTTGTGTATATTTGCATGGCTTATACAAAAAATAAAAAGAAAATTTCAAAGATGTATGTGGCAAAAATCAACCACAAGCATGGAGTTTATTGAGTTTTTATTTCCAGATTTTTTTTTAAACAGTGATGTGTTTTGATTGGTTGACAGAAAAGCATCCCACGGATCATGGATGACCACCGTTGATCTAACTAAGATCCAACGACCCACATCTTACCCTAATTTCCGCAACCGCCCCCCACCTCTCCACTTCTCTCGATCCCTCCCTCAGCCGCCCCCACACCTCTCCGCTTCTCTGCCGCCCCCACCTCTCCAATTCTCTCCATTCTCTCCCGCAGCCGCCCCCACCTCCCCTCCACTCCACCCCGCAGCCGCCCCCCACCCCTCCACTCTATCCCACAGCCAGCGCTGTTCGGTCGGCGAGCCGGTTCCGTCCCAGCGACTCCCACGGTGCCACCCCAGCGACTCCGGTCGGCGAGCCGGTGCCGTCCGGTAAGCGAGCCGGTGCCATCTAGCGGCAAGAAGGCCGAGCAGTAGCCTCGCCATCCCGGTGTCCGTGCCTGCCCTGGAGCACGTTCTCCTCTTCTTTCCCCATCTATCCTCACATCTAATTTTCGGTTTCAGATCTGGTTTCGTTGGCCATTGATGGTGAGAAATCCAGCGGCGGCAGCGTCAGGGCAGGCTGTACTAGAGGGCCTCCTTTGCGAGCTGTGCAGGATGCGCCTGCACAACGACTCGTCCACCACGGTCGCCGCCACGCTCCTCTCCTCTCCCATGGGCACCAAATCCACGGTAAGCCGCCTATCACCGCCACATACTTCTACCTCGCCGGCCCCTCTCTGAGCTCATCTTCCTCCTCTCATTTCTTCAGGTGTGCAGCAAGGCGACGACCACGACGGGGCCATGGCGGGGCGCGCGGCGACCACGACGGGGCCATGGCGGAGCTCACGGGCGTGTGGCGGCACGACGACCACGATGGGGCCATGGCGGGGCACGCGACGACCACGACGGGGCTATGGCGGAGCGCACGGGTCTGTGGCGGCGACCACGACGGGGCCATGGCGGGGCGCGCGGCGACCACGACGGGGCCATGGCGGAGCTCACGGGCGTGTGGCGGCACGACGACCACGATGGGGCCATGGCGGGGCACGCGACGACCACGACGGGGCTATGGCGGAGCGCACGGGTCTGTGGCGGCGACCACGACGGGGCCATGGCGGGGCGCGCGGCGACCACGACAGGGCCATCGCGTAGGGCACAGGCGTGTGGCAGCACGGCGGGACCACAGGCTCTCCTTACCGACAGGAGGAATTAGCTCCGGCAGAAGCATTGCCGGCGACGGGCGGTGGCGTGTTGCCGTATTTTTTTTTTTTGTAAATCCAGAATTGCATCGCACACGGTTTTGTTTGTTCAACCGTGTGCAAAATCATCAAATCAGAGACACAACGTTTTCTCAACCGTGTGCAAGTTAGTTACATCTCACACGGCTGTTTTTTTTTTCAAGCGTGTCCAAGTTCAAAGTACAATGCAAACGGGTTTTCCTGTTCGTGTGGAATGCCACCCCCCATCCCAATCGAGAGCAGGGCAACGGTTTTTGTTTGCGTAGGTGAAAGGCCCTAAAAACTGTTTGCGTTGGTGTTGTTTGCACTAGTGAATTATCGTGCGCGCGGCTGAATTTGCCGTCTTTGCCTCTGTGCGACAACTAAAAATTGTCACTAAAACAGTTCACGATGAGTTGATTACCACCCTTGGGAGCGACTAATCGCTCCATAGAATTATGGTAAATATATGATTTAACTTTGCATAAAGGTGAAGATAGAAAACCATACCTCGCAAGATAAAGGTATCCCATGTGTTAAATAACGCGATGGACCAGTCATGCTCCTTCATGTCACTGTATCCAGTCAATAAATATAGGACCCTGATAAGTGCCAAACGTCAGGGCGGAAGGGATGGCAATTCCGAACGTTTTGGTTGGCAACTTTAGTTAAGCACGGTTGGCAACTTTAGTTGTAAGCACATGGCAATTTTCTACAGAGAAGGCAATTTCTGTTTTTTTTCTTTTCTTTTAGGTGGCAATTTTAGTTCAAAAAAATGTCAGGGCGGAGGGGCTTCCGCCCTGACGTTCGGCACTTATCATTTGGGTAAATATATGTCTCTTCGGAGACTCTCAATTCCAATTTTCTTTATCAAGGATGGCCAGAGATCGTTCATATATCCAAAGAGTGATGGTCATATTTATAAGAATTATGTAGGCTTGAAAGACATCAGCAACAATTCTATGGCAAGGAGGCATACTCTGTTAACCATCTTTTTCTCTTTGACCTGACTAAATGGAGAGGACCGCAATTGTCACCGACGGGAGAGTGCTCTGGATGCCAGTGGGCAGTGGCACTTGGTCACAGCCTGCGGCTTACGTACGGTGGTGACATGACATCCATGAGAGAAAGTGCTCTTGCCTCTGCGGAGATAATTGGAAAAAACCATTACTTTCTATGCTCAAATTCATTTTTGTCATCACCTTCTATTTTAGCAACAAAAAACTCTCATTTTCTGGATTTGCTTGTGATAAACTCTAATCGTGCATCTAGCTCATTTTAATAATGTTTCTGACAGGTGCCTATCAGCGCCAATGTGACACAAAAATTAAATTTAACGGTATTGATCATTAAACTAGACAGAGGATCCACTCGCCAGAGTCCTCTTTCCCTTCTTCTCCTGCCTAGCAGCCCGTGCCCGCACCCCATCTACTCCTCCCTCCCAGCATCACCGCCCACGCGCGCCCTCCTATCCCATCTAGATACCCGCGCTAGACACCACACCTAACTATCAGCCGCCATGGCCGTACAGGCGCACCCCTGGCCATCTCCAGGTAGCCGGTGGAGCGGATGAAGATGCTCTAGGGCATCGACACGTCGCATCCTCCTCAGACTGGGAGGTGGGGCGCGTCATGGGCCGCATAGGGGGAGCCGGCACGGCCTACACCTGCATCTTCCCGACTGGAGGTGCCAGAGTTGCTCGGCAGCGCAACGGCAGGAGAGGTCTCACGATGATGCACATGGTACCTGACGGAGCACACATGGCTACCTAGTGGAGCACGCGTGGCTAATGGCAGCGTCAGCTCGCGCCGGACGTGCGACACAACCATGGCCCGGGCTGGTGACGGTGCTTCGAGCCTTCGACCGGTACATCCGTACATGGCGTACTCTTCCCCGGCGTCCTCTGCCTCTGCGTGTAAGCTGTTGGACGAGATGACACAAAGAAGAATGATATAACAGCTCGTTTGGCACACAGGCTTTCATTTCATTTGGTTGAAATGAAATGAAAACACATTCTTAGAAGCATTTCACTTGGTGGGATTTGGATTCCAAATACAAATTTTTTGTTTGGCTGCCATATGTATTTCACACTCAAATATATTCATCTAAAATGCATATAAGAAAAGTGACAAGATCTGTTGAAGCAGGGAAGCTCGTTGCTGTTGAAGCAGGGGAGCTGTTCAAGCAGGGGAGCTCGTTGCTGGGAGCTGTTAAAGCAGTGGGGCGAGGAGGCCGGCGACCTGCAGTGTGGCGGGCGAACGAGGGCGTGGCCGGCGGCTTGAGGATGGGGGACGGGCGACCTGGGGAAGAGGCCGTCGACCTGCAGTGAGGCGGGTGACCGAGGGCGTGGCCGGCGGCTTAAGGATGGGGGACGAGCGACCTGGGGAACCGGGAGCTGTTGGAGCAGGGGGACGAGGACGACCGGCGACTTGAGGAGGGGAGGCGAGCGACCTGGGGATCAGGGAGCTGTTGGAGCAGGGGGACGACGGCCGACGACCTGAGGCATGCCGGCGACTTGAGGAGGGGAGGCGGGCGACTTAGGGAAGAGAAGTGGCGAGAAGGGTGGTCGGGAGCAGCTCAACCCGCCGTTGTTGGGAGCGGCCACCGCGTCGACAGTGACGCCACCATTGGCACAGGGCGAGAGGAGAGGATAAGGTTCGATTCGAACGAAACAATACTAGGAGAAACCCAGCAGTAGCCGCGCTACTGATACGACGCTACAACTAATACTATCAGTAGCGCAAGACTACCCGCGCTACTGCTACTCAAAGGTAGCAGTAGCGCCTGTACTCCATCCCGTGCTACTGTTATTATTTTTTCATTTTCTGTTATTTTTTTCCTGCGTATTTTCTCCGTATTTGTATAGATTTTATACAATAGTATGTATCATATCATACACACAATAATCTCATCATATTATAGACATACAAATCTCATCATATCATACACATACAATAGTTTGATCGATCATCATATATATCATCATGATCATGATCCAACACAAATGCTTTTTCCTAGTAGTGCAAGTAACAAAATATGTCACGATAACAACAAGAAACTTTCGAGCACAGTATAATACCTAATTGTTGACAACCACTACTACTAGCTAGGACATACTCCAAGCATATGACTAGTAGGACCTACTCCTCACACAAAGGTAAAATAAATAAAACAAAAAAACACCTCCTTCTCCATTATGTAGAATAGAGAACAACTTGTCTCCAGCTTTTGGTTTCCTCCGAACCACCATCTTTCTCCATCCTTTGATTCTTAGGCCGCCATTTCTTCCACTTTCAGTTGAGTAGTCATGTTTGAAATATTCATCCCATAGATGTGCACAAACAATTGTGAGCTCGCCTCTGTCACACATCCAGTTAGGCACAACATCTTTCGGGAGCCTCTGTTGAAGAACATATTAGTAACATAGTTAGTAATGCAGTATACTTAATAAGAACGCATTTCTAAAAAAGATGGACTAGTGACAGAATAGTAAAAATCTTACCAAGCTAATTGCATGAATTTGATCCTCGGTCAGCTGAAGGACAAATGGCACGTATGGTGTATAAGATGCGCAAGCATTAAAAAAGTCCGCAGCCATACGTAAATTTTCAAGAACGTCGATAAAAACATCTTGTTCGTCCATAGTTAGCTCCAAGGCATGATTATAATAGGTATTATCTACCATCTTTCGTACATCGCTCGTAGCAAAGCCATAAGCTGGCAATTATAAATAAGTTGTCAAACTTTGGAAGCATGTACATAAGTTGTAGAATTAACAAATTTGTTTAACAAACTCACATGGAGATAGAACTGGAACCCTGTCGCCCACTACCACCCAAATGTCTTCATCATAAAAATTACCGGTGCCTCGACGACGAAGTCCAACATCGAAGGTTATTTTCATATCCTCCTCAAATGCATATGCATTTCATAGTGCATACCAATTTGGACAACCAAAAAATGTGACATTTGGTTCATTAAAGATCTGAACCTTTAAAACAAAACCATGTTTCTTCTTAAGTTTAACTTCTTTCGTAACATTCTCTTCCCAATCATATAAATGGATCTTTGTCACAGACGTGATATCTTGTATAGCAGGAGATGCACTAGTTGAATTATAAAAAATAAATTACACGTTAAAACAAAAACTTAAGTCATGCATGCTTAAATAAGAAGAACGTGTCGTTGAAGTTGCATACCATACAATTTTCGAAGCCACACCTAAGCGTGAGGGAGAAGTATCTTACTTCGTCCAACACAGGATGGTCGCACCAACCCGAGTCGTCGTCACAATCGTCGCAATCGGGGATCTTATGGTCGTCAGACATTTTCTGTGTTCATAATTCAAAAAATTAATTAATCGACGACCAATACTAGAAAGTCAACACACATATCATGAAAAGTACAAAAGTAATCATGAAAAGTAATTTGATTTGTGCCTCATACTTACATTGGACATGCACAAGCAACTAAAGGGATGGAGCGAGCGAGCCAAGTAAGATGCACAAGTTCCGTACTTGTGCATATCACAAGGCTCACTCGACCAACCATGCTGTCACATTGTGCCACAACGGTTTTAATCATCGGCATTCTAAAAACACATAAGCAACCGCCGAGATGGGTCGCGTGACCCAAGTAGGATGCACAAGATTCGTATTTGTGCATATCACAAGGGTCACACGACCATCCCGGCGGTCATATAGTGCCACAATCTATTTTAATCATCGGCATTCTAAAATAGGATAAAAGTAATCATAAAAATTAATTTGATTTTTTCCTCATAATTACATTGGACACACACAAGGAACCACAGGGACGGCGCTAGTGAGCGAAGTAGGATGCATAAGATTCGTATTTGTGCATATCACAAGGCTCACTAGGCCATCCCTGCTGTCACATGGTACCACAACGCGGTTTTAATCATCGGCATTCTAAAAAAGGAGAAAAGTAATTCGTATGTGTGCCTCATACTTTGATTGGACACACACACAAGCACCGCCGAGATGGGTCGCGTGAGCTAAGTAGGATGCACAAGATTCGTATTTGTGCATATCACAACTCACACGACCATCCCGGCGGTCACATAGTGCCACAATCTGTTTTAATCATCGGCATTCTAAAAAAAGACAAAATTTATCATGAAAAGTGATTTGGATTTGTGCCTCATACCTAGATTGGACACACAAGGAACTACAGGGATAGCGCAAGCGAGTCAAGTAGGATGCACAAGTTCTGTATTTGTGCATATCACAAGGCTCACTCGGCCATCCCTGCTGTCACATAATGCCGCAACATTTTAATCATCGGCATTCTTCTTTCATTTTTCTTCCTATTTGTGACTCATACTTATTACATTGGACACACACAAGCAATTTCAGGGATGGAGCAAGTGAACCAAGTAGGATACACAAGTTCTGTATTTGTGCATATCACAAGGTTCACTCGACCATCTCTGGTGTCACATAGTGCCACAACGTTTTAATCATCGGCATTCTAAGTAAAATAGTGATATAAAGTTAAACACAAAGAAAAGAAGAACATCATCGAAATAGTGTTATAATTAATCCGGGCATCCAAATATATATGTCCTACTTTTAGCATAAGTCATGCCAAAATTCACGGAAATTTTTGTCATGACCTTTGCTAAAGATAGGACATATGGAGTACCCGAATTTGCCGGAATGGAAATGAATCAACATTCCGGCAAAACATAGGCCACTCGTAGTGGTTCCCTGCAAACAATAAAATTTCTCTGCTTGCAAATACAAAATGTAAATAGCATTCCGGCATCTTAAAAACAATTAAAATTCTATTTTTCTTTTTCTTCTTCTTTCATTCTCATTCTCCTTCTCCTCCTACTCTTTCCTTTTCTTTTCTCTTCTTTTTTTTCTCCTTCTCCATCTCCTTCTCCTCTTTCCTTTTCTTAAAATGTAAATATCATTTCTTTTTTTATTCTTCTCCTTCTCCTCTTTCCTTTTCTTTTCTCTTCCTTTTATTTTCTTTCCTTTATTTTTCTTTACTTTCCTAATAGTAACTACAACAAATTAAACCTAAATCTAACTAAAAGATTAAACCTAAATTTAACTAAAAAAATTAAACCTAAAGAGAGAGAGAGAGGGGGGGGGGGGGGGGGGACGATGGCTCACTGGGGACAACGGAGGCAGCGCGGCGACGGCGACGACTCGTGCGACGGCGGCGGCTCGGGTGACGGCGGCGGGGTCGGCCAGAGAAGGGAATGAATGGGTGAAGTGGAGAGAGGGAGGAGAAGAAACCGCGCCGGTTTATTCAGTCAGAACTAGCAGTAGCGCTTGTTTCCGACAGACGCTACTGCTACAATTTTATCAGTAGCGCGTGGTGCCGACAGGCGCTACTGATATAATTTTAGCAGTAGCGTGTGTAAGGGACACGCGCTGCTACTATTCGTAGTCCGGTAGGTTCGGTGGGGACCACAATAGCAACAACGCTTTTTGCCACCACGCGCTACGGCTAATGTTATAGCAGTAGCGCCTATTTTCTTGCCGCGCTACTGTTAAATATCAGTAGCGCCTTTCTTATGGCCGCGCTACTGTTAAGTCTTCACCTATAAGCTTTTTCCAAGTAGTGAAATGACGGGGTGGGGGAGGGAATTTTGGTACAGTACGGTTGAGGTGGGAAGGAATTTGGATGGAAACGACCGTTCAATTCCGATGGCTAATTTCATGGCAGCCAAACAAGTTGAACCCGGAATTCACAAATGAAATCCATCAAATCCACCCTAAATGATGGGTACCAAACAACCTGTCAGAGATAAGTGTTCACGCTGAAGGATGTGTCCCACATCTCACTTAACGGTCAACACAAACCATGTTGACTTTTAGTGCCACATGAACCAGCGCACATCCGTGACCTGCACCTCGAGGCCTTCCACCTCGTGCTGCACGATCATGGTGATCATGTCGTCATTGCGGTGCGCCTGCATGGACATGCCGCGCTCTACGTGTATGACGGGACCCCGTAGAAGGACATACCGACGGCATGGTGGTGATGGTGCCCAGGCCAGGTGCGCGTTGATGTGCTCGTCATGTACGCGGTCGCCGCATCCCGGGCTCCCTGGCCAGACTAGCCTGCCGGGGTCCGGCCCTTTCGACGTCGGTTACCTTTTCTTGTTTTTGCGAGGGATCTTGGTCACCTTATCAGCTGCTGCTGCTCTTCAGACAGGGCGTCGTCTACCACAATGATCGACTGATCAATCTTTCTGAACAAAAACTACATATTCCCCTCTAGTTAGGGCATTCTAAGAGCATCTCGACCCCTATAATTTAGAGCATGATACGACCGAGTGTCCTTTAGAGAAATAGATCCACTCCTCTATAAAAGTGTCGTTTCTAACCGATTCCCTAAATTAGAAGAGTAATTTTGTTTGCCAAATATTTCCAATTTTAGTTTCTATAGTATATTCCAACTACATATTTTCGCACATATTAGATAAAAACATAATAATTAAGGTTCACAAAAATTATAAATATTACAGATTCAGTTTTTACTAATCAAATAATTCAAATACAAAAACACGAAATGGTTCAAATGTAATAAATAGAATGATAAAGACACAACTAAGTAGTGTTATGGGGATGCCATTGATGCTCAACAAGATCATCTTGGAGCTGGGTGTGAACTTTTCGGTACTTGGTTGTACTTGCGCTTAGAGGAATCTCTATATCCTATTTGCATCGCGCTCTGGCTCAGCAGGTTCCCCATTAGAGATATACCGAAAGTTTCCAGGCATACTTCTCTCATCTTCAATAATCATGTTATGCAAGATGATGCAATATGTCATGATTTTTCATCGAACCTTGTGGTTTCAATACTCGGAGGGCCACGAATGATGGCAAAGCGCTTCTGAAGCACATTCAAACCTCTCTCGACATCCTTCGTTGTCGACTCTTGAAGCATAGCAAAATGAGAACTTTGGTTACGTTTAGGATGCGGAATTATTTTAAAAAATGTGGTCCATGGAGGATAGATGCCATCTGCAAGTTAGTAACACATAATGACCTCACGACTATTTACAACATAGTTGCAAGGGGGAGCATCTCCCACAACAAGCCTAGCAAGCAATGGTGATCTCGAGAGCACATTCAAGTCATTATGAGAGCCAGACAATCCAAAAAATGAATGACAAATCCATGGATCCTCCGATGCAACAGCCTCAAGAATGATTGTAGGATTATTGGTATGGTCTTTGTACAACCCTTTCCATCCCGCAGGGCAGTTCTTTCAATGATCAGTGCATGCAGTCAATTGGGTGCCCCCAAGCATCTCAGGCCATCCCTGTTCTTCACTCAATGCCAAGAACCTCTCAGTGTCTTCATCATTGGGTGCCCTCAAGTACTCCGATCCAAAGATATCACTCACAGCTTTTGCATACCTTTGAACGGCTTTCAAGATTATATCTTCTCCAACGCAAACATAGTTGTCAATGGCGTCAGCCGAACACCCATAGGCGATTATTCGAACTGCCGCTATTGACTTCATCAAAGGGCTCACACTTATCTCTCCGGATGCATTTCTTCTAAGCTTGAACCAATCATCACGATTCTTCATGGGTTTTACAATGGTGAGAAAAAGACTTGTGTGCATCTAAAAATGTCGGTGAAAATATTTCTCCGGATAGCTTGGATTAGGATCAAAATAATCTCGCATGATCTTTGCATGGCCCTCCGATCTATCTCGGTTGATGTGTATGCGACCAAACTGCGATCCTCTCCTCGACCGGCAAATATCCTTGTTGAATATCATGCCAAGTACCATTTCAAAGTCATCATCGTCTTTTTCCTCCTCCAACTACGAGGAGTTGTCGAAGATCATCTCCCTCAACCTCTTAATCTTAACTCAAAATTACTAGTTCAACTCAATCGTCAACCAAAAAACGAGTTGAACAATGAAAAAAAACTCTCCTAGGCAAACCGTCGAACACTTGATGTGCGAGGGAGGTGTAACGACCTGTCGGTGGTGACGAGTGGCTGCTAGTGGTCGACGGGCCTTCTAGATGGTTGTCAGCGCAAGGCGAGGCTCGAAGGGAAGAAGATTCGAGAAAATTTTCGGCGACGGGATTGAAGCGGCGGCGTCGCCGTTTCAGCTTGAATCCGGCGACAGTAATGTCCAACCACTGGCTCAGGAGGACGGCAACGATGAAGGGAGGCAGTGGGGTATCGGCGGAGGTGGTGGGTACTCGCCAGAAGCAATGCATGTGACGGTGAGGGGGGAGGTGGATGGACACTGTCGCGGATGGGAGGGCCAAACTTTTACTTAGAGCGGTCGAAGCCGAGTATATTATGGGTGGGATGGCCGAGAAAGATAAATTATCCTCCAACAATTATATGGGATCGATTAAATCTTGATTAAAGGAGAATAACCGAAATTATCTTTCTCTAAGGTCCGATAGGGGATCGGTTAGAGATGCTCTAAGGCTGACCAAACCCTCCGAACCAAGTGTGAGATGGACTGATTGATATGACGGAATTAGAGAGGCCGATTGCTGCAGAAGCACATCCTAGCGTGATCTCTGATGACCAGGTACGTTCTAAGGCTGACCATTCTGCTCCTAACCCAGCGTCACAGAAATTTAAACATGGTCCCTCTTATCCCCTTTTTTCACATAAGAGGTAAGAAGGTAAGAGTTCATCAAAGCCACTACTTAATGAAATCAACGACTCAGATTTACTCTTACCCTCTTAGCTTCCATGTGAAAAGTGGAGGTAAGAGGGACCATGTTAAAACTGCTCTTAATTTAATGGAAGAGGACGGTAGTGCGAAAAGCAGCAACCGGCCCTCTATTGACCGGTTAGCTAGCCCAACGAGTAATGTACAATCAGCACAAGTTACTGATCCTGTAGGAACTCAGGAAGGAAAGACCCTTGCCTTGGTGCTGATAACCCACAAGTGTAGGGGATCGCGATAGTCTTTTGAGGATAGTGTAACCCAATTTATTGATTCGACACAAGGGGAGCCAAAGAATACTTATAAGCCTTAACAGTTGAGTTGTCAATTCAACCACACCTGAAAAAGTACTAGATAAGATATATTAGTAGCAACGGTGATAGAAAGTAGTGGAGCGTTGACGGGTGTAACCTTTGCAGACTTCCCCAATCACCAATACAACAAAGTAGTAGCAGCAGTGAGAGCAATAGTAACAACGAAGGCAATAAAGATGAAAGATGGACTGGAGTTCAAGGTTTCACTAGTGGTAACTCTCCAAGCAAAAAGCAAGTGTTGGTGCTTGCTGGTGTAGATACACCTCTCGTTGGTTACCCCAAGTGCAAGGTGATGATGATGTAGATAGCAGCAGTTTTCCCTCACACGTGAGAGCGTAAGGTTTATCGAACCAGGAGGATTCCGGAGACGACAAGTAGGTGGCTAGTAACTTCCCTGGCGCTTAGAAATTACTTGACCTGGACCTGCACAAAAGACACAACTAACTTTGCTCCCAACGAGTAAGAGGGGTTGTCAATCCCTCCGCCTTGCTGTTTACAAAGGATTAAACGCAAGAGGAAATAAAAAGGTGCAACTGGAAAGAAAAGGAAAACAGTAAATTTCAGCGGTGTAAATATATGGTGGTGATATGGACCGGGGCGTCACGGCACTCACTAGTGATGTCTCTCTCCCAAAAGACGATAAAAACTTATGCTGGGTGAACAAATTACAGCTGGGCAATTGACAGAATTATGAACGCACCGCAATGCTAATTATGCTAGCAGAGAGTGCAAGGTTCAATTATGTGGGCATTACACCAAGACAAGTAGACCGTTTATTAATCAACATCTACTTACTAATCATCCACCTTGAGATATCTATCCAGAACATCTCACTGGTATTAAGTTGCGGGCCACAACTAATGTTACGAACTCAAAGCAACGGACGATTGCCTTAACACTCTATGCGTAATGTAATCAATCCTTGTGACACACAGTCACAAGCACCGCTGTTTTACCCCTAATGGCAACAACACATTCCCTAGTCCCATGTTTCTGTCACTCAAGCTGGACATCAGGAGGCATGAACCCATTATCTAGCATAACACTCCCTCTTGGAGTTGCAACCTACTACTTGGCCAAAGTAATATACTACAACGGAGAACATGCAAGAACACTCAAGAACACAATATAAAAGAGATCTAAATATATTACTTTCACAATCTGAACATAATCTCATAATCCATCGGATCCCAGCAAACACAGCATAACAACTCAGAAACTATAACATATGTGTCTTGATCATGATAGGCAGCTCACAAGGACTAGACTTTGAGGCACAAGATTGGAGATAATACATCAACTAGCTTGCTGCCATGAACCCTAGGTCCAAGGAGGAACTACTCACGAAGCATCTCGGAGGCAAGCATGGTGATGGAGGGGCCTCCAGAGATCAATCCTCCCTCCGGTAGGGTGCCGGGACAGGAACTTCTGCTGATCCCAATCTCGGGATCGCTATGGCGGTGGAACAGTGGTGAAAACGTGGAAAAGGAGTCCTCCTTCGGGATTTTCCGATCTCGGGGAATAAATAGAGGCAAAGTAGGGCACCAGGGGTGGGCCCACTTGGCCAGGCGGCCAGGTGGCGCGGCCAGCCCCTGGCCGCGCCAGGTGGTCGCCTGGCCAAGGGGTGACTCCCCCTGGCCCCCCTTTGGGCTTCTGAAGTCTTCCTTCATAAAAGATTTTCTGGAATTTTTCTGGAATCTTCCGGCAATATTGATTTTTCACCTTTTTTCTGCGATGCACAGACAATACTAGACAGAAACTGGCACTGGGCACTAGGTTAATAGGTTACTCCCAAATATGTTGTAAAAGGATATGAAAGTGCATCAAAACATATCGCAACGTCACCAAAACAAGAATGGAACAAGCAAAAATTATAGATACGTTTGAGACGTATCACCATCCCCAAGCTTAATTCCTGCTCGTCCTCGAGTAGGTAAATGATAACCAAGATAATTTTGTGGTGACATGCTACCAACACAAGAAGAACATTAAGTAAAGCAATCAGCACATATAAACGGAGACAAAGTAATAACAAGCAAGAGTCTATTTCTAGTATTGAAACTAGCAAAGTCAGAACATAAATGTGAAAGAGCTCTTGTTGTCCGTGAATCGAATGTCTCCAATCGGTGTTCCCGTGTAGAGTGGGGAAGGTTTAGAGCATAAAAATACTTATTAGTTGTTGAGAACTCAATCTACTAATTTTCACACATGGTCTCTTTGGAATCTTATTATGACTCATCACCAGACCGTCGGTCAGGTACAAGACAATCCGATCCTCTCCCTTTCGACTTTGAGCACTCATGCAATGAATGAGTGCAAGCAAGATTAGTTGGCACTTAGGATGGCGAAGAGAATAGATGATGGGGATAGGAAGTCAAAAAGTGAGAAAGGCTCACATCAATGAGGACAATCATAGGCGAGAGAAAGCGAAATGATAGATATGATGTGAGGAGTAGGGATTGGCATGCAACGGATGCACATAGAGCTATGAGTATATGAAAGCTCTCCAATGGAACTAGTGGGGGTGCATCCAACTTGCTTGCTCACGAAGACCTAGAGCTCTTTTGAGGATGCTCATCATTGGAATATACAAGCCAAGTTCTATAGTGTAAAGATCCCCACGTAGTCATGCATGAATGATATGAAAACTCTCTATGAAGTACAAGTGCTACTTTGAAGCACACGTGTGGATCTTAAGAAGAAGAATAGTAGTGTTGCCCCCTCTCTCTTTTTATTTTCTTTTTTTCTTTTTTATTTTATTTTTTTGTGGCCACTATGGCTCTTTCTTTTATATCTCTCATTTGTCCTCTTTGGGATCTTTTCATTTGTGTCCTCTTTGGGATTTTTTATTTGTCCTCTTTGGGACCTTTTCCTCACTGTAAGGGCAACACTCTATATAAAGATGAACATGATCAACACACTTTTACAAGGTACTCATAATGAAACTGGAACTATATCATGATGTATGCAATGTATGCCTCTGCCAGTGTAGCAGGATATGCAATGATACTAGTGCGACATGTAGCAAAAAGATGTAAGGGCAAAGCCCAACTATCATGCGGCTTTATGATCAAGCAAAAGCAATATGACGATGAAGAATAGCATCAAGTCATGTATGAAAGATGGATGTTGCATGGCAATGTATCTCGGAATGGCTATGGAAATGCCATGATAGGTAGGTATGGTGGCTGTTTTGAGGAAGATATAATGAGGCTTATGTATGACAGAGCGTATCATGCCAAGTATTTGGATGCACCGCCGAAGTTTGCACCAACTCTCGAGATGAAAAATGGCAATGCACAGTACCGAAGAGGCTAGCAAAATATAAGGATGGTGGAAGTGCCAACAATCGAATACTCACATTAGTCAAAGGAACTAATCCATTTATCATCGGTAACTCCCAATCTTATCAGGAGATTCACAAAAGAGTCAAGCACCCTAAGAGGAGTGTATGGGGGTTTGGTTATCCTTGCGCATCCTCGACCCATGGTACGTGAGGGTACTCTTTTACAACCCCGCAATAATTAGTGATGTTTTTAGTAGATAGAGTTCTCTACTAATTTTTTTGTAGTTTTAAAAAATAAGCACGTTTAGCCAAAATACGACACCTATCACTAATAGGCTTGAGCTCAATCACATAGAAGTTCAAACATTACTTGTATCAACACCTCAAAACTATTGCAAGTTACTACTAACACTATTGGAAACAGCCAGTTTGCCATGTGCCAGGGTCTTTGCCGTCTGCTTTTCATCGTGGCAGACGGCAAAGAGGTCCTTTACCGTCCTCTAACCTAAAAGCAGACGGCAAATAAATGGCATATGGCAAATTGGTGCTTTGCCGTCAGCTTTACTTAGGCAGACGGCAAAGAGTATATATGACGTCTGCTTTCCAGATGGCAGACGGCAAAGGTTAGAATAGCAGACGGCAAAGAGCGGTGGGCCCATCTTGGGGCGGTCCGCAGATGAGGGCTAACGGTTGCCGGCTATGCCGTCTGCTAGCAGACGGCATAGCGGGGCAACCGTTAACCTCGCCGTTCCCTTCCCCACTCTCTCCACTCTCTTTCTCTTTCCCGCTCACACCACACTCTCCCCGACCGCCGCGCCGCTGCCGTCCCTGCTCCATCTCCGGCGACCCTGCTCCATTTCTTGGTGAGTATGACGGCCGCACCCTCCCTCTCCCCTTCACCTTCCTTCCCTCCCCCCTAACCACCGCCGCCCCTAGCCTACAGAGATCCCAGCGCCGCCGTCCAGCCATCCCCATCGCCGCCGTCCCGCCGTCCCCAGCGTCGCTGTCCCGCCCTCCCCAGGTGAGGCCATCCCTCCCCTTCCCCCTCCCCCTCCCCTCCCCTTCCACTTTCTCCTTTTCTCCCCATCCCCTCCGTGTAACTGCTGCACCCTCCGCCCTCCCCAGATCTGCTGCCGTCGCCGGCCACCTTCTCCGCCGCCGGCCACCTTCTCCGAGCCGCCGACGACCTCCCCAGGTGAGCCTCTGTCCTCCCCGTCCCCTTCCTGTTTTTCTGTAATTTTTTGTTTTTTTAGATTTTGTTAGATTTTTTTAGGTTTTTAGTATTTAGTATGTGTTAGGTTATTTAGTTTAGTAGTAATTATGTGCTAGCTTAATGTGTTAGTTTATTTAGTTAATTAGTAATTATGTGTTAGCTTAATTAGTCAGATTTTAGGTTAGTGTTAGGTTAGTCAGATTTTAGATTAGCTAGTATTTGTAGTTAGGTTAGTAAGATTTATGTTAGTGTTAGAAGAAGAAGAAATAGAAGTAGGAAAAAAATAATTAGAAGAAGGAAAAGAAATAGAAAAGAAAAAGAAATAGAAGAAGGAATTAAAAAGATATAGAAAAGGAAAAGAAATAGATGAAGGAAAAAAAGAAATAGAAAAGGAAAAGAAATAGAAAAGAAAAATAATTAGAAGAAGGAAAAGAAATAGAAAAGGAAAATAATTAGAAGAGGAGGAGGAAGAAGAAGAAGAAGAAGAAGAAAAGAAGAAGAGGAGAAGGAAGAAGAAGAAGAAGAAGAAAAGAAGAGGAGAAAGAAGAAGTAGAAGAAGAGGAGAAAAAAGAAGTAGATCAAGAATAGGAAAAAGATATAGAAAAGGAACAGAAATAGATGAAGGAAAAAAAGAAATAGAAAAGGAAAAGAAATAGAAAGGAAAAATAATTAGAAGAAGGAAAAGAAATAGAAAAGAAAAATAATTAGAAGAGGAGAAGGAAGAAGAAGAAGAAGAACAAGAAGAAGAAAAGAAGAAGAGGAGAAGAAAAGAAGAAGAAGAAGAAGAAGAAGAAGAAGAAGAAGAAGAAGAAGAAAAGAAAATAAAAGAAATAGATAATATAGAAAAATAATAATATAAGATAAAAAGAATAACAGTTTTATATATATATATAGATGTAATTATTGGGACTGAGTGTATGTGTTGATCGAGTGCATTTTAATGTGCAGTTGTTTCCCCGCTGCGAGGGTCTGGTGGTCGACGACCTCCCCCTTCGTTCGACGACCTCCCCTGGGTTCGAGGGTGAGCACAAATGTCATCTCCTCATCCTCCTTCCTTTGCTCTGTTCCGGTCTTCGTGCCGATGACACTAGCTAGCTAGGTAGATTCAATATTCAGTATGCGTAACCAGTATGCGTCTCCCGTTCGAAAGGGTTACAGTTATAAATATGCATTCATTTGCATATTTATAACAGTGATTCTTTCGAATTGTCCAACGTTATCCATGGACAGCCTGAATATGTGTAGATTGGGTTCGTTTTTCCATGCTCTGGTCCCGATCCGACGCGGAATTTCGTCAGCGCCTCCCTGTTGTTCTCTGGATACACATCCTCTCGGTATGTTGTCGAGACGTGTATCAGGAGAACATCGGGGAGGTGCTGCCGAAATTTTGCGTCGGATCGGGAGCAGATCATGGGAAACGAACCCAATCTACACATACCACTACTGGAATCAACAACTTTGCCGTCTGCCATGGCAGACGGCAAAGGCATGCATTGCGGACGGCAAAGGCTTTGCCGTCAGCCAGCAGACGGCACCACATCTTTACCTATTAGTGTGTAGGTTAATTGCAAGCCATTTCCCTTGTATGATAAAAAAATAAAAAATGGACGTAATAAAATTGACAAACTTGATTAATTAGTGGTGGATATGCCTGAATTGTATATTTTGTGTTTAGTAGCTAGGTAAGATGAGTGATGATCGTGCGTGGATCTACACCGGTCACCCTAATCTGAAAGAGATGACCGATGAATGGTTTATTAAAACCAAGGGGTTTGTGAGAGCGGCATTTGCAAATGGCCAGAGAAAAACCTGGTGCCCCTGCGTTAGGTGCGGCAACCATGGACAGAAGACAGAGGTACACTGCTCCCGACCGAGCCGGTGACTCCCGCACATAAGGCGTTGATTACGCCTGATGGAGAGTCGTAAGTGCACTTACTCTTTCTGTACCTTCTATAATTATGCTTTATGCATATATCTAATGGCTTTGCCTTTTTATATTGCAGGGATTGGACATACGCCAAGGGTGTCCGCAATCCCAACGGCATCCTTGGTGTGCTCATCAGGCAGAATTTTCCGGGGATGGTTCAGTTGCCCATTGAGAATAGTGTTCCGGAGCCAGGACTCCATTGGGAGCACTATGTGGCTGCCCAGGCCCCGCCAAATACGACCATCAATGGGGTCGAATGCCACACCAGAGCCGACATGGTGTTGAACGGCTTTTGGGTAATTTCTCTTTTACACAATAAAAACTTAACAATAGCTAGTTAGTGCACTCATCGGTGTTGTCTTGTGCAATTGTAGGTCTACTACAAGGTGCCGGAGTCCATGGAGGAGCAGGCGGCAAAGGTGCTCGACTTCGAGTGCAGGCGCCTATTGCAGAATGTAAGGCACGAGATGCGAGTGCAAGCGATCCGTGACTACTACGCCAAGCGTGGCCTTAAGTGGAGCAAGGCGGAGTGCCGGGTCAAGTTTCTGAGGAGGGAGCAGTACATGATGGTAACCCCTTCTTAAGTCTTCTAGTTTCCTTGATTTGATTCCTAGCTAGGCCTATAACGCTTAATTTTCATGTTTACTAACTTAGGCGCCCCCGAGATGGTGTGCGGATAAGATGGATGTTTGGGAGGTCATTGTGGACTAGTGGTGCTCAGATGCCTGGTTGGCCGTCCACAACAATGCCAAGGACCGGCGTGCCCAAATGGTTGGTGTGCCACACCATCAAGGTAGCCGGAACTTAGCTGGTTACGGGCAAAAATGGGTGTGTGGTTTGCTTCTTTTTTCATGCAATTTCTTCTTTATGCCAGTTTGAGCCGTTTACTAATATTGTGCTTTGCTTTGTCCTTTAGGCGGAATATAATAAAACGAATGTGCTTGGGGTGTTCGACAATTATGGCATGGCCCATACAGCGTCGTACAAAAAGGCCAAGGCACTCTCAGAGTCGGATCTCGCCACTCCTTCGACTTTCACCAACGTTGCCGCCTATGATAAGCTCAAGGCTTATAGCGAGGTGGTGAAGGAGAAGCACGGGGAGGATTATGTCCCGAGGGGGAAGCCTATTGACCCGGAGCTGGTGATGATATCTGGTGGCGGGAGGCACCATGGCCATTGGGGATAGGTTAATTAGATGCCCTCTGACTCTCCCTCAGATCAAGGCGCGCCAAACAAGCTCCGCTCCTGCTGTAAGGACTCGTGTACGGCCAGTCGATCTCGCCATCGAGGTAAGCCATAAGGACTCTTACATTATTGTTTTCTTGGATCGATGATTACATTGCTAACTAGGAGTGGGGTTGCAGGCTGCTCTTGAGAAAGAGCGAGAGAAAACCCAGCTGGAGCTACTGGCGGAGAGGGAGCGGTTGGCGGAGGAGAGGACGGTGAAGGCATTGGAGGAGGCTGAGGCACGTCACGATGCGTCGAACAGGGCCTTGTACGAGCTCATCGTGGTAAGTCACTTGTGCATATTTAGCGAAAGCATTCATGTAATGTTTGTTTCATCACTAACTAATATGATTGACTCGTCCAAAACAAATGTGCAGACTATGTGCGAGAAGCAAGGTCAGGTTGCTCCGCCGATGCCGGTCATTACTCCCGTGGGGACGGTGAGTTTCCTTTCAATGATCATGAATACCCAGTCTTATTATAACATTACAGAAAACATTACAGATTTACACAGAAAACAAAATAATTTAAAAACAAAAAATGAAATGGAATCATAATTTTTATTATAGTAAGAATATTACAATGTCTTTACAAGTATCCAATAAAAGGAAAATTACAAGGAAATAAAAGAAAATCCTAAAACTAATCTTCTAGTAATCTTTTCTTCTTTTTCTTCACTTTATGCAGCTAAATAGCATAAGCATCTGCCAGAGCTGAACAGCACCATTAGCACTACACAAGTGCCCCAGGAGTAAATTGCTCTATAAGCAACTAGTAGAATATGCACCAGTAGTTAAACAACCTCTGTTCTATATGAAACAGAGACATAAATATACAACAACATGCTAGGGCATAACCTGCATAAGAAATAAGCCAACAAACCACTAATCACCTCAACTGGCCACACATAATTGACAAGAACAAGGGCCAATAACAGAAAGCACACCAGGAATAAATCCTGGCAGGATAGATGGAGCAGAGCACCAGCACCAAGCACAAATCATAGCAAGGAACATGAGCTAACTTATCATGCACAAATCCACGGAAAATTGCGGCATAACCCTTGCATCCTATGAAAAGGTAAATGTAAGACGTTTACACAAAGATAGAAAAGTGTTTGTGCTGGTACACAGTTGGTACGTACCAGCCTAAGTTCAACATAGGGATAAAGTTATTTACAACACAATTTCATCGATAGTTCGTCATCACTTCTGACTCGGCTCAGGGAATGGGAGGATGCCTTCTTTTGTCATGAAAGGCCTTCTGTCACGCATGGCCTTTAGGTGGGCTTCTATCTCCCCCTTGCTGGACGATAGATTGCCGGCATAGAAGGTCGACCCCTTCACTAGGACTTCGCGATATATGGTAGTTGCCATCTCCCCCTGGATCTGAAAGAACCCCCGTCTAATATCTGCATCAGTGATTCTCGCCCTGCTTTCGGCCCACGGTTTGAGATGACTTGGCAGCGTAAGGTTGCGTTGGTCCTGTACGATCGCCCGCATGTGATGGAGGGCGTAGAAGGCATCCCTCAGATTGCCAGCCGGCTGCTTGATGCAGGCAAACTGCGTTATGTGGTTGAACACGTTCACGCCGGACTTGTTGCACTTTTGTTTCACGATCTTGCCTCCCTCTAGTTTGTAGCCGGCGAGAGCATCATCCAAAACTCTCCTGATATACATGTAATCTTTCTTCTTCGCACTCCCCGAGTCAAGATACATGGCATGCGATTCTTTCGGCCAAAAGCAGATGAGCACGCAGTCTTGATCCTCACTGCGTAAAACAATTGAAAAGGAATGTTGGAAAAGAACAATGGAAAGCTAAGAAAGCATATGCTACCGTGGCGAGCGAATGACTTACTTGGGAGAGTAGGTCATGAGAAATAAATCCTTGCTCGCGTTCTGTAGCATGAAGTCTTTGATGTACGCCGACGCGAGAGACGCGTCCCCGTCATCCATCACGACGCTTTCACGCATGTAGAAGGGGTCCAATATCGCGACGCCCGGGGTCTGATCTCTCTTGATAGTCATAGCCATGCTGAGCGAAAATAGGCGGACAAGGCTATGGTCCAGCCGATACAGGTGAAACAAATTGAAGATTTCTAAAAACCGCAGGATTATCATATCTGCGGGGAGCGTGGTGATGAAGCCCATGTTAAGTGGCACCTTGGCCATGAAAACCGGGTACGAGGGATTTCTTTCTCGAAGAAGGCTCGTCTCTATTGTCAGAATAGCGTCATGCAGACTACTCATATCCGAAGTTACACACGCGAGCATATCCTTAGGTAGAATTGGCCTACCCGCCACATGAATTTCCCGCATAATATTCTTGGGTCTTGGTGGCCCGTCCTGAGCTCGGATCGGCATCGGAGGCTGGCTGCTCGAAGCGCCCTTCTTGTTTCTTTTTCATGCCTTCTTCTTTTCCGGATTGCTGCAGTCACCGTCCTTTATCTGCCCACTGGCCACCTTATGGAGTGTGTTGGGGTTGATAATAAATCTGTTGGTGGCGTCTTGAGGCTCGGTGAAGGCGCAAGCTGCTGGAGACATCTCCTGAGAAGAAGGGAAGAGACGCGCGGCGCAAGTGGGTTTCGCCGCGGGACCAGGTGGATCGCGAGCGTCCCCAGCATGGTAGGCTTCTTCAACATGAGGCATGAAGGCACCATCGTCAAACGAAGTGTTGATGAACTGGTCGGCGTGGGTGTCATCATCAAGATCATCGTCTTGTGCGCCGATGGGATTATGTGGCGCCGGCACGCCGACTGCCGTTGTTGTCTGTGGTGTGGTGCCCCCCGCAGCCAGCAAATGAATTTGGCTCTTCGGCCATAGACATATGTTGTTGTAGCAATCTGTTAGGACTGCCATCCCTTCCTCATCGAATCCGGGGGTTTTGGTGGGAGGTACAACCTTCTCGTAGCCCGGAATCACTAGAGAGACTTCAACCCTATGCATCTCCGATGCAATCGGCCAATTGTGGATCATCCGGTATTGCGGTTGAATGATTCTACCCTTGGCAACATCCTTCAACTCGCCATCCACGACTTGTAGTAGAATGCATGGAGTGTCTTCCTGCGAAAGACATATATGCATGTAGGGCGTCAGAGAGATGCCAGTAAAAGGCAAGGAGATGAAGTCATCGGTTGAGCTGCAGACGCTTATAGTTACCTTGAGGGCGTCGAGGTCGGCCAATGATGAGACACCGCCGACGGCGGGCATGCAAGAGACGGAGTGGCCGCTGCCTGCCGTGGCGTCGGCCGCCCTATTCTGGCTACCGGGTGCATTAAGCTCCGGTTGCGCGATCATGGCTTGAGGAGTCACCACGTCCGGCGCCGCCGCGGTGATGGCGGCCGGAGTCACCAATACGGCGGGTGCGTTAGTCACCGGCGCCGCATTTGTGCCCGAGTGGCTGCTGACCATGCTAGGAATCGGTGCTAATTTTTTTTAAATAATACACTTTTTTTACTAAATTACACAAATAATATACAATTTTGAAAATTTTCAAAAATATTATCCAGTCGGTCTTGGTGTGGCCGACAGGGCCCAATCGGCCTAGCCGTGGCCGACAGGGCCAAGTCGGCCTAGCCGTGGCCGATTGGAGACTGTAGACGGGGTCGGTTCATGCAGTCGGCCACAGCCAAGCCGACAGGCCAGTCGGCCCAGCCGTGGCCGACAGGGTGGCTGTGCGTGCTGTGCGCGTGCGTGTGTTCTGCAGCGTGGTCTAGCTTTTGCTAGATCACAGTGATCAGCCCTCTGGACAACCCCTAAACAGCCACTAAACGAAAGTTAAAATGGGTAAAATTCATATGGGCAGGTAGTACACTTGACGAGGTTCAAATGTTTCCATTGGACCAAATTCAAATAAGGCATAGATTAAATGCTACGAAAATCACAAAATTCTAAGTTCTGTTAACTGAAAGACTGAAAACAGCTTTATTTTCATAGCTATTCTATGGCTGTTGATAATCAAGCTAATGAACACTAATATGGATAAAAGTGATACTAACATGTAGATCGCAGAAAAATGCTCACAATTGATATAAGGCACAAAATCATAGGATGTACAGAACAATAGCAATAGCCTTCGGAAAACGGCTAAGTGATGTTTAAAACTGAGCAATTCTTAGACTTAGCAAAATTTCTGAGATATTCAGAAAACTTCGGAAATTCGTAGGAATTCATCCGTAACTCGGATCGAAAAACTTTGTACATGAAAGTTGCTCAGAACGACGAGACGAATCCGAATACGCGCTCCGTTCGTTCACCACATGCCTCTAACTACCCGAACCTGCAACCGTTCCCCTCCGGTCATCCGTCTGACAAATGTCCGGAACCGGGAAAACTTTCCCGGATGGGTTCCCCCTTCATCGGTATCGTGTAACACTGCGTTAGGTCACACCCGACACAACTTATTGCCATGAAGTGGATATCATCGGCAGTCTCAGCGTCTATCGAGAGAGAAGGAGGGGGAAGAAACAGTAAATACAAAGCAAACAATGTAACACAAAGCATAACATGGCAATAAGTTGTGTCGGGTGTGACCTAACGCAGTGTTACACGATACCGATGAAGGGGGAACCCATCCGGGAAAGTTTTCCCGGTTCCGGACATTTGTCAGACGGATGACCGGAGGGGAACGGTTGCAGGTTCGGGTAGTTAGAGGCATGTGGTGAACGAACGGAGCGCGTATTCGGATTCGTCTCGTCGTTCTGAGCAACTTTCATGTACAAAGTTTTTCGATCCGAGTTACGGATGAATTCCTACGAATTTCCGAAGTTTTCTGAATATCTCCGAAATTTTGCTAAGTCTGAGAATTGCTCAGTTTTAAACATCACTTAGCCGTTTTCCGAAGGCTATTGCTATTGTTCTGTACATCCTATGATTTTGTGCCTTATATCAATTGTGAGCATTTTTCTGCGATCTACATGTTAGTATCACTTTTATCCATATTAGTGTTCATTAGCTTGATCATTAACAGCCATAGAATAGCTATGAAAATAAAGCTGTTTTCAGTCTTTCAGTTAACAGAACTTAGCATTTTGTGATTTTCGTAGCATTTAATCTATGCCTTATTTGAATTTGGTCCAATGGAAACATTTGAACCTCGTCAAGTGTACTACCTGCCCATATGAATTTTACCCATTTTAACTTTCGTTTAGTGGCTGTTTAGGGGTTGTCCAGAGGGCTGATCACTGTGATCTAGCAAAAGCTAGACCACGCTACAGAACACACGCACGCGCACAGCACGCAGCCACCCTGTCGGCCACGGCTGGGCCGACTGGCCTGTCGGCTTGGCTGTGGCCGACTGCATCCCGCCCCGTCTACAGTCTCCAATCGGCCACGGCTTGGCCGACTGGGCCCTGTCGGCCACGGCTAGGCCGATTGGGCCCTGTCGGCCACACCAAGACCGACTGGATAATATTTTTGAAAATTTTCAAAATTGTATATTATTTGTGTAATTTAGTAAAAAAAATGTATTATTTAAAAAAAATTAGCGGAATCGGACACAGCCCTTGTCGACCACCCGCTTGCCAATTCCCTATCGACTCCAACAAGGAAGGAAGGAGGGAGGTCATCGTCTTTGCCACTTCGTCCTGGACAAGCTGCGGAATCCGGTTCACTTTCTCCTCCAGTCCACGAACATAAGTGCTATTGTCCGCCTCTTCGGTCTTTCTCGCCTTGCGCATCCTCGTGTCCTCTTTTCCATAATACTCTGACCAATTTGTAGACCCACCAAAGCCGACCACACGGCCAGCTGACGATGGCTTCTTCGACAACGGGTCAATGTTCTTGACCTTGTTCATCGCCCTGTTAAAAGGGGTGTCTCATGGGCCGGCCCTCGCCGACGACCCCTGCGATGAGGAGACGCCCTGAGATGACGCACTAGCGATTTCGATTTGCTCTTCCGGTAGAAAGAATGTGAAACATTAAGAAATTGAACTTCATTAACTAGAATGCAATCGACTAGATCCGTGGTAAATTACTTACGACAGCAGCCTCAAACTCCTTCACCTTATCATCGTTGGAAACTAAAGCCGAGGTTGCTTTGTCCACATGTAATCGGGCCCTCAAAAAGTTTTTGGTCTGCGGATCCGTGTATTTTTTGAAGATGTTAGGTTTGCCCGCAGCTCTAAGCTCGGCATCCTCCTTCGCCCATTTCTGCTCCGAACCTCTGTAACCGCCGGCTCCGAGACGGTGGTTACCTATGTTCAGCTTCCGCATCTCCTTCCCCTTATCACTCGCGGCCTTGGCATCTTCGGACTCGCACCTGGACTTGAAAAGGTCGTAGGTAGGTTCGTCGATGAGCGGCTCTTTCTCCTTGAGCTCCTCCCAACTTTTATTTTCTTTAAAAATCGCATTCTTCACCCGGACTCTCCAACTAGCCAAGGCGGTGCTCATCTTCTTGAGGGCGGCTTTGTTTACTTTATTCCCTTTGAGATTTTTGTTATTGAACGGATCCAGGAAGTTGTATCGTGTGTGCAGCTTGTCGATGAGGAACTGGCAATAATGACTATTGCCATGAGTCCTTAGGTTACTCGTGGTGATCGGGACGATGTTCCGGAGGATGGCCGCGACTTGACGGCCGTACCCTTCCGCATAACGTTCGGGCTGAACAGGAATCCCACCGGCCGTCACAACAGTAAACTCTTGCCTGATGGTGCCGACGACGTTCGGTTTCCGATTCCTCTTCCTCGACTGGCTACCATCTGTGTGTTCGCTGGTGCCATCCTCGGTGTTCCCCATCTCCCCGCCGTCTGCGTCCTCCTCCATCTCTTCCTCCGCGTCCTCCATCTCATAATCGGACGCATCATCTATCTCCTCCTCATAGTCCTCGTTGCCCCGAGGTGCTTCTTCTTCCGCTTCCATCTCCTGGGATAATTCCCAAAATTCCTTGCGTTGATGGGGCTCAGAAGGGCCGGCTCCGGTCGACATGTTTGCACTATAAACAAACAATTAATAAATGCAACTACTTAGCACTATGCAACTACTTGTCTCTAAATGTTGATTAATTTTTGTTTCGATTGAGAATCGGGCACCTTCTAGGTCAAGAAAATTAGCAAAGTTCATGCACGAATTCACGGAAAAATTGGGCATGACGTTTGCTAATTTTCTTCACCTAGGAGTGCCCCATTCTCAACCGAAACGGAAATTAATCAACATTTCGGGAGAAAGGGGATAATTATTTGTCCCTGCACAAAAAAAGGGCCTACATATAGGCCTACAAAATAACTTGTCCCATCATGCAAAATCTGCTATATGCAGAACACAACACCCACATGCACTTGGGTAGCAAATCAGGAGTTTTCATCAGTTCATTGGCAAGACAGTGCTTGTTCAACTTGAGCAGTAAACACAGAGAGCATGCTAGTAGTAAACACAGAGAGCATGCTAGCAGTAAACACAGAGGCAAGGGATAGAGGAATTTAAAAATGAGATTATTCTGTTTGCTAAGCTACAACACAGAAACCTAGTTAGACTTCTTGGTTGTATTTATCTTGGAGAATGAAAGTGCACTTCTACCAGCACCAAAACAACCTCTATATTTTGCACAAAGAAATCATAAGACAGAAGAACACAGTGGTGGATCCACCATGAAGTAAGTAGGTACAAGTCAATTTATCCTCACAACAACTCCTGCCCTACAACCTATTGTTCAGAAATATGAAGGCCTCCTGCCCTACAACCCATATGGCATAGAAAGTAAACAGGGGAGAAGGGTAGAACAGCCATCTAGAAGAGATACTACATTGCTCAGAACATGGGCACCATAATCTAAAAGAAAAAAAGCACCATGATCTGTTTGAGACAGGAACTGGGCACTAAGGGGGAAAAAGAAAACATTGTCAGCAACACCAGCACAAAAACCCATCTATCTCCTGTGATCGAGTTGGGATATCTATCTATCATCATGGGATATCTACTAAATTTTCTTTTACTGTCTTCTAGCTTTCTCCAAATTTGCAGGTTGTGGTCATTGACATTCTGTGTCATTTTTCCTTTGCATATTTAATAGGTTTTCCTGTAATTGCTCTCTAGTTGGATCATTATATTGAGGGTACCAATCAAATGCATAAAGGGGTAGGCAGCATCAAAAGAGGCTCATTGCCTTTAAGTAGTGCACCCATGTGACAAGCTTCTAGCATTTGTGTTTTCAGGTACATCCCAAGATTGTTTGCAATACTGGATGCCGCTCTAATTTTCTCACATTTTACATTCAAGGTTGTATTCTTTCAGGCTACAAAATGCACCCATATAGTTATTCATGCACTTTATTTTATACACTGTCACACTTCTACCAAGTTGTATTATCTATTCATTTGGATCCAATGAAAATTCCCCAAATTGCTAGCTAGTTCAAATTGCTAACTGTGTTGTTCCCAAGTTCAAATTGATCATTACAACTGGTATTTCCACAAGTTCAAATTGTTCCCAAGTTCAAATTGCTAACTGTGTTGCTAGAAATTAGGGGTTGTCTAGCTTCTGAACCACAATACTCAAAAGAGTAGCTTCTACTTAGCTTAGCAGATTCCATGATTCGATGATGCAGTGTCTGCTAACTTATTTTCTTCAGTGCAATTAATTATCATGCACTTGAGCAAGGAATTGGACATGGAAACGGGGAGAGAGAGATGAACCTGGAGGAGAGGGTCAGGATGCAGGGCACCTCCGCTGCTGTTGGTGAGGGGGTCGCCGGCGGAGGGGGTCGGGCGCGTCACCTAGGTCGCCGGTGGAGGGGCGGGGGCTCCTCTGGTGACGGGAGCAGCTCCGGTGGCGGGGGCACTGGAGGTGGTGCTCTGCTGCAGAGGAGGGGGCTCCGATGGCAAGGGCGGCTCCGGTGGCGGGGGCGGCTCCTTCGATGGCGGGGGCTCCTCCGGTGGTGGCCGGTGGCGCGGAGAGGGGCGGGGAGGGGAGGGGCGGCGAGGGGAGCTAGGGTTCGAGGGGCGGCTCCGGTGCGCGCTGGTTAGAGAGGAGGGGAATGGGTGTGTACGCGCGCGAGGGGAAGGGGCCGGGGAGGTGAAGGAGGTTATGCGTGGCGCATTTCTGCAGAATGCGCCACGCATAAGGGCCTCCTTAGTGGTGCATCTCTGTATAATGCGCCACGCATAAGCGCCTCCTTAGTGGCGCATTTCAGCAAAATGCGCCACGCCTATCTATGTTTTATTCTTTTCCTTAGTGCTTGGTGATGACGATGCTTTGTGTAAAGATTTTTGTAGTTCATCGAAGTTCATCTCGCAAGCAGGGGAGCGGCTGAATAGTAGTAATACCTACCTGAACTCCAGAACGCAGTGATCATACATATGATGGATGTTGTTTTGAAAATAGTGTCAAACGATAAAAGGAAAATCCATTCATACACAAAGTGATCATAAATTACAAAATAGTATCTTAAATTTGGAGCTAGCTAGCTAGCTAGCGTTTCCTCACGATCTTCTTCTTGCCCTTCTTTGTCGCGGTTGAATAATTTAGGCCCGGGACGTCTTCACTTTTCCTCTTGAACGGGAGACCTTTCTTTGGTAGGGTTGTGGTGTATCTAGCCTGAGCGGTGTAGTCATCTTCCATCTTCGGGTCGCCGTACTTTTCAATGTCTTGCTCGTTGGCGACTCCATCCATTCCGATGATGTTCCTTTTGCCTCTCCTCACGACAACACGGCTAGGCTTTGATGGGTCAGTAATGAAGAAGCATTGGTCCACTTTGGTAGCCAATACCCATGGCTCATTTTTGGCGGTGACGTTTGCGCCCGCAGACTTGGATTTGGCTTCGGGTATAACCATGGTGGTGAAATACCGGTCTTCTTTTACGACGCTCTTGGCCCATCTCACACGGAACATCGGCACCTTCTCTCCACAGTAGTCGAGCTCCCATATGTCCTCGATCCTTCCGTAGAATCTTTCCTTGACGTCATCGGTGTAGAATATCCCCGTTACCCCTGAGTTCTAGTAATCGCAATTCTTGTCCTTTTCCTCCGTGTAGAATGTGTAGCCGTTGATATCATACGCTTGATAGGTCATCAGGTTGCGCGCGGCGCCCTGTGACAAGGCGAATATGATATTTTCCTCCTCGGAAGCATTCATTTGCGGGGGATTAGCACGAAGCTCGTCCCTGAACCAACTCATGAAACTGGAGTTGTTCTCTTTGATTAGATCTCGCTCCGTTATCTGCTGGCCCCGGTCACTGTACTTCTTCCTGATTAAATTCTTGTGCTTTATTATCCAAGGATCGACCAGTTCTATGTGTTCTAGCGCGACTAGGCTTGCTCTTTCAAAGTCGATGCCTCGACCCTGGAAGTTGACATGCATTGCGCGGCTTCCCTTACGGTGACCTCACCCATCGAGCCTGCCAAAGTGCCTGTTAACGGGCAGACCAACAGGGTTCTCGGTGTTTAGATAATTCGTGCAGAAAGAGATGCACTCTTCGGTCAGAAAGCCCTTTGCTATGCTTCCATCTGGACGGGACCTGTTGTGAATGTATCTTTTGATGTGTCCATTCATCCTTTCGAACGGCATCATGCTGCGCAGAAACGCAGGCCCAAGTTGGACGATATCCTCCACGACATGGATCTGTAGATGCACCATAATGTCGAAGAATGCGGGCGGGAAGTAGATCTCAAGCTCGCATAGTATCAGCACGATCTCCTCTTGTAGCCTTTTGAGTTGCGTCGCGCCAATCGACTTCCGAGAGATGACGTCGAAAAAGTTGCAGAGGCCAAACAGCGTTTTATGGACGTGCTCGTCCATTGTCCCTCGGATCGCAACCGGGAGAATCTGCATCATCAGCACGGCACAGTCGTGAGACTTCATCCCGCTGAAACGCTGCTTCGCCTTGTCTAGGTATCTGCTTATCTTCCCCGCGTAGCCGTTTGGAAATTTGACTCCTAGGAGGCACTTCATAATCTGCTTGATCTCCTTCTGACTTAGAGTGAAGCACGCCGCGGGGCAGTGATTAATACCGGTCTTCTTGATGATCGTTTTTCCCTTGCGATGAGCTTTTTGCGTTTCCATCTCCTCCTCCTCCTCCGGCTCATCATCATCACTAGGAGGGTGAAGTTCCTTCCTGATGCCCGTAAA
This sequence comes from Elymus sibiricus, assembly GCA_039707655.1. NCBI lineage: Eukaryota > Viridiplantae > Streptophyta > Magnoliopsida > Poales > Poaceae > Elymus > Elymus sibiricus. The sequence continues at coordinate 435,290,155 of CM077668.1, read as the reverse complement.
TTTCAAGTCGTTCCTTCCTTTTGGCCCATCCTTCGTCCTCTCCGGCATGTTGAGCAGCGTGCCAACCAAGCTCTCGCACACCGGACAACCGCGTGTTTCAAACCGGACAACCGCGTGTTCCACGGTAATCCGATGCCACCCACCGTGTATAGGGTTCAACTGGTTCAGGTGCTGCGGGGCTGCGACGACTTGTTACCTCCGTATCGACCCCCTGGGGCCGACGAAGATGATGTGATGACCCTCAGCGCCTGCTTAAACTGGTCCATGCTTTGGCCGAAGAGCCAGATTCGTTTGGGGGCGGGGGACACCACCCCACAGACAACACCGCCAGTCGTGCCGGCGCCAAGCATGGCAAGACCGCCGTAACGCTACCGCCGTCAGCTGATCCGGACATGCATATGGCACAGGATCCGGACGACAACGACGATACATTTTCCAACGTCGATAAGTACTTCAACGAACATGGGTACGGTGACGAATTCTTGGGGCCTCCTTCTCAAGAACCCAACCCTGCAAAAGACGATCGCGATCTAGCTGGTACCGCGGAGAAACCCAATTGCAACAGGCGTCGTCTGTTCAGTTCTCAAGAGACGCCTCCAGCTGCCGCCTTCACCGAGACTCAAACAGCCGAGGTGCGAAATATTATCAGCCCCAACACACTCAAGAAGGTGGTCTCTGAGCAGAACTCGATCCCATTACAGCAGAAGAAGCAGAATGGACGGAAAAGAAAAAATAACAAGGGTGCGAGCCAGCCGGCACCGAGTACGTTCCGTGCTCAGGACGGGCCACCAATACCTAAGGATATCTCGAGGAGGGTGCATGTGGCGGGTAGGCCGATGCTACCGACTAATCTGCTCAATGCTGCAACCGGTGCTATGCGGAGTCTGCATGACGGTGTTCTTACTATGGAGAAGCGGCGTCTCTCCGTGAATGATGTGGCATACCCGGTTTTCGTGGCCAAGGTGCCAGAGGGCAAGGGCTTTGTCGATAGCACCATCGGGCGTATGATCGTCCTGCGGTTTGATGACATCTTCGCTATGTTTAACCTTTATCCGCTGCACTACACATTCATTCGGCTATTTTCGCTCAGTATGGAGATGCGGATCATTACAGACAAGACCCCAGACATCGTGATAGTCGACCCCTTCTACATGCGTGCCAAGATCTTGGGCAGCGCTGGGGACCGGCAAGTCGCGAGTTCATACCTCGAAGGCGTCATTCTGGCGAACCAGGATAAGGATAACTTCCTCGTGCCTTACTTTTCCGAGTAAGTCATCCCCTCACCGCCCCGTAACATATGATTTCTTAGATTTCGATCGTTCTTTTTTTTCTTCTAACATTCCGTGTTTTGTGCAGTGACACACATTGCACACTCATCCTCTTAAGCCCGAAATATTCCATGGCCACGTATTTCGACTCGGACCGTCAGTCGAAGAAAGACTACACAAATATCAAGAAAGTTCTTGATGATGCTCTCCCCGGCTACGCCAAATCTGGAGGCACCTTCAGGAGGCCAATTTGTAGGTACGGCAAGCACGTGTTCACCCACGTAACGACATTCCCCTGCGTCAAGCAGCCGCCTGGCAGTCAGAAGGATGCCTACTACGCCCTCCATCACATGCGGACGATCGTACGGAACCATCATCACCTTATGCTACCAAATAATCTCAAAGAATGGGCCGCACGCTTGTCGGCAATGCAGGACGAGGACATCAGACAAGAATTCTTTCGCATCCAGTCAGAGATTGCGGAAATCATCTATGAAGATATCCTTCGTACCTCGGGGCAGTTCTACCTCAACTATCAACCGTCCAACAGTGAAATAGAAACAACGCTACAAATGCAGGCTGACAACGACCACACATTCATGACCATCACGAAAGACGGCGGCTTCATCCACGCTCCGGTCCCTGAGTCGAGTCGAAAGTATTGATGATATGTAGTTCTGAAATATCGATTAGCTCATGTTGTAATTAAACTTTAATTAACTTGTATGTCTCTTCAGTTTGGACAGTCGTTCAACTTATATGTAATCGATGCTATTTATTAGTAGGACCATGAACCGTGCTATTAATGTGTTGCTTTTCTCTTCCGATCCTTTTGTTGCATACTTATATATTGCTTATATATTATCTGTGAATTGCTACTAACGTTTTGTTTGTCTAGTGCATAGAGATGCCGTCGTATGTCGTGTACAAGGGTGAGGTTCCCGGAGTCTACGACGACTGGGAGGAGTGTCGGAGACAGGTTCACCGTTTCAGCGGTAACAGTTACAAAGGGTACACCACTAGGGCGGAGGCGGAAGCTAGATACGCGCGCTATCTAGCGGGAGAGAGGAGGGAGCGGAGGAGGAACCGGATGAAGACCAGTTTCATCGCGATGATGCTCATCGTGACCGCAGCTCTCTTCTATGTGATGGTAGTTTAGATGATATCGACTTTGTAATGTGACGACAAACTCGCTACTCGGTCTCGAGACCTAAACTTGTCTAATATTTGAACTTTGTTCGCTATTTCGAATTCGGAGACTAATATGACGAATTGTATTATATATGTGCTGTTTATATTATGTGTTGTTTTTATTCTGTGTTGTGTATTGTATTCTGTAACCTGTGCAAATACCAGAAAATCAAAAAAAAATCCTAGAATTAATATTAGTGGCGCACCATAATTCATATTAGTGGCGCACCCAGTTAAATACCATGGCCCCTAGGAGGCATATCAATGGCGCACCAGGAGGCATAGCAATGGCGCACCCGGTTAAATACCAGGGCCCCTAGGAGGCATATCAATGGCGCACCAGGAGGCATAGCAATGGCGCACCCAGTTAAATACCAGGGCCCCTAGGAGGCATATCAATGGCGCACCAGGAGGCATATCAATGGCGCAGCATGTGGTGCGCCACTATTATCTGGGATACTAATGGCGCACCAGTGGTGCGCCATTAGTATTTGTTACTAGTGGCGTGATAATAGTGGCGCACCTATAGTGCGCCATTAATAGCCAAAATAGGTGCGCCACTAACAGCCTTTTTTCTAGTAGTGCGTTCTTTGTGATATGCATGAGATCAAGGCTATGAGGCGTGCAGAGGAGACTCTAGTATTGCAAATCCCAGAAAACAGACCTCGCTTTCCATACCCTCATCAACGGCTCATGCTTCTTTTGTTTCTTTCTCGGCACAGGGCACTCTTCCCAAGTTTTCAACAACTTGTCGATTTCTGTGCCGCTCCTCCGAGCCGGGGGTGCTCGGAGCTCCTCGCTCCCATCGAACAGATGTCCAAGTTTTCTCCACAGGTGATCCTTGCGAAGCCACCTTCGAGACCCCTGGAACACGGTTTTCGAAGACCCAGGATCTTTCTCTAGCTGGTGATACGTTGTATTATCCATGCACCTAACGCATGCACAGAATCCTTGGATCACCTGCCCTGAGAAATATCCGTATCCGGGATAGTCTTGCACCGTCGTGATCAACGTGGCTTTCATTGGGAAATATTCTTGTGCGACGGCGTCCCACGTATTGGCTCCGTCTTTCCATAACGTGTCTAGCTCCTCTTTCAACAGCTGCAGATACAGATTGAGGTCTGTACCTGGTTGTTTCGGCCCTTGAACTAGCATACTCATTGTTATGTACTTCTTCTTCATGCACTTCCATGGAGGGAGGTTGTAGATCCATACAAAGACGGGCCAGGTGTTGTGTGTGCTGCTCTGGCTGCCAAACGGATTGAGTCCATCGGCGCTCGCACCCAGCTTGAGGTTCCTTGGATCATTCCCGAATTCTGGGTATTCGAGGTCAAATGCTTTCCACTGGCTAGCATCTGAAGGGTGCCTCAGCATCTTCTCCTTTTCCGGGTCAACGACTTCTGGCTTCTCTCTTTCCGCGTGCCAGCGCATGAGCTTTGCTTCCTCAGGGTCTACGAAATACCGCTGCAGACGAGGAGTGATCGGAAAGTACCATACCACTTTTCTAGGAGCTTTCTTCCCTCTCTTGTATCGACTAACACCGCACACCGGACATGTGGTTTTCTCCGCGTCCTCGCCCCGATAGATGATGCAATCATTTATGCAGACGTGGTATTTAACGTGCGGTAGATCGAGAGGGCACACGACTTTCTTGGCCTCAGCGATACTAGTTCGGCACGTGTTCCCCTTCGGAAGACGATCGTGCCAGAATGCCATGTTATCGTCGAAGCTTTCATCGGTCCATTTGTGTTTTTCCTTCATCTCCAGAGCCCCGAGCGTTACATTCAAGCGGGTATCCCCGTCGTTGCATCCTTCATACAACGCCGTAACCGCGTCTTTCTCGAGTTGCCCCAGCCTGGCTTTCTCTCTAGCGGCACCTCTGGCGTTACGCGCCTCCTTGCCAAGCAGTGCTTGAACATGAGGGTCCCGCACCCAGCTTGAATCCTCATGTCTGGCATCTTGTTGGTCTTCATGTTCATGGCCGGCATCTTGATCTTCATGATCTGCTCCGGCATCTTCTTCATGATCATGTCCGGGAGGCTCTTCGTCTTCTCGCCCGCCCTCGCCGTTGTTGTCTTGCTGCCCTTCCTCATTTCCTGGCGCCCCACCATCGACGTCCTCCTCACCATCTTCATCACTTATCCACCGAGTGTAGCCATCCATGAAACCATTATGCATCAGGTGGTTCTGCAATACTCCGAAACCAGGCTCGGTCACGCACTCTAGTTTGCATCTTCGACACGGACATCTTATATCCGTCCTGTTATTCCGTACCATGTCGTCCGTCACACATTTCATCCACCTAGCGAAGATGATTTCGCTCATCGTGCGGACCATGGTCGCCTGCGCGGCACAGAGAGCAAGACAATTAAAACCACACAAATGCATGGTCATCGCCGGAAAAATTCGGCATGACCTTCCCTAATAATGCATGGGATCAAGCGGAGAGTGCGCCAGAAATTTGCCGAATCGGAAATGAATCAACATTTCGGCAAAACATTGGCAACTCATTTTCACGTCATCAATACAACACAAGCTTCACATACACAATCACTTCATCCATAGCAACAAGGTTCACATATATGTCACCATACAATACAACAAGCATAGTAGTTGGAGGAGAAAACAAGTGATATTTAGTACATCCTTGCTAAGGGGAGCTTCCACTTACATATATATCAAACAAAGTAGAGATCCAATTGCAAGAATGGGTGAAACAATGGAAGAAATGAGGTGAGGAGGAGGAGGAAAATGGCCAGATCTACTTGGTGGAGGAGGGGGAGAGTGGGGTGGAATGGGAGGTGGTAGGTGGGGGTGGAATGGATAAGGGTCAGCCCAGGTTAGTAGTGGCGCATTTTGTCTCCATAGTAGTGGTGCATTACCAAAATGCGCCACTACTAAGTGCTTAGTAGTGGCGCATTACCAAAATGCACCACTACTAAGCGCTTAGTAGTGGCGCAATACCAAAATGCGCCACTACTATGCAACTAGTAGTGGCCCATTACCAAAATGCGCCACTACTAAGCGCTTAGTAGTGGCGCATTTTTAAAAATGCGCCACTACTATCTATCATAGTAGTGGCGCATTTCACAAAATGCGCCACCACTATGCTGGTCCAGGCCGGCCCATCCTTAGGTGTGGCGCATTGCAAAACGATGTGCCACTACTAACTCCATAGTAGTGGCGCATTTTTTTGCAATGCGCCACGGCTAGTTACTAGTGGGGCATTTGTTTCATAATGCGCCACTACTACAAATATTACCTATAGCCTTTTTTCTAGTAGTGTTGAGGTGTCCTATCCGGTAAGTTTTGTCTTGTATTTTGCTTCATAAATGCTTAGTTAGCTTAAAAATGCATAGTTAGCTTCATAAATCCTATAGTTATCCGAAAATGCCATACTTAGCTTATTTTGCTCAAAAATGGCATAGTTAGCTCAAAAAACGACATAGTTAGCATAATTTGCTAAACAATGATATAGTTAGCTTAAGTAGCTCAAAAAAGACATATACTCACCTTAATCTCCTAAAAAATGGCATAATTAGCTAAGTTAGCTCAAAAATAGCATAATTAGCTTAATTTGCTTCAAAAAGGCTAAAGTTAGCTTAATTTGCTCAAAAAAGGCTAAAGTTAGCTTAATTAGCTCAAAAAATGTTAAAGTACCTTAATTTGCTCAAAATAGGCTAAAGTTAGCTTAATTTGCGCAAAAAGGCAAAAGTTAGCTTAATTTGCGCAAAAAAGGCTAAAGTTAGCTTAATTTGCTCAAAAAAGGCTTAAGTTAGCTTAATTTGCTCAAAAAATGCTAAAGTTTGCTTAATTGCTCAAAAATGCTAAAGTTAGCCTAATTTCCTCAAAAAATGCGAAGCTTACGAAGCTCAAAATATTTCTTCTTCTTCTTCTTTCTTCTTCTTCTTCTTCTTCTTCTTCTTCTTCTTCTTCTTCTTCTTCTCTTTTCTTCTTCTTCTTTCTTTTTCTCTGTTCTTATTCTTCTTCTTGTTCTCTGTTCTTCTTCTTCTCTTTTCTTCTTCTTCTCTGTTCTTCTTCTTCTTCTTCTCTGTTCTTCTTCTTCTCATTTTCTTCTTCTCATTTTCTTCTTTTTATTTTTCTTCTTATTGTTCTTCATATGCAAAGTTTACTTCATCATAACCATCTTAGCGTCATAACATGCCTAACTTGGTTTTGAATTCATTTTGCAGATTTCTTCACGGCGGGTTGCATGCTCATATATGGATGGATCCTCTTGTCTTTGCCCATGTCTTAGCTTAGGTTATGAACTTGTAGTTATGGTCTTTTTGATATGGATGCACTTTGTTGATATGGAGATGAACTTTGTTGATATGGACAAATGACTTTGTTGATATATGCATGGATGCATTTTGTTATGTTTTTTTTCATATGGAGATGATATGAAATGGTTGGAGATGTTATTGCTATGTCCTTTTGATATGGATGCACTTTTGTGCTGTGTAGATATATCTATTTTTGTCAAATGCAGAGATTTAAAACAAAAAAGAAATAACAGAGAAAATGCAGAGGCTTTGCCGACTGCTAGCAGTCGGCAAATCCCTTTGCCGTCTGCCAGCCGACGGCAAAGTGGGGCACGTGGCACCCAGCTGTTCAATCTGGCAACAGCTGGGTGACCATTTGGCCACTTTGCCGTCTGGAGGCTCTACTTTGCCGACTGCTAGCAGACGGCAAATAGTGGCGAGGGGGTGACGTGGTAGCTGGCGGCCTGACGTCACAGTGGAGGCTTTGCCGTCTTCCAAAGAAAAGCAGATGGCAAAGCACACCGTTAACGGCCTAACGGACGTGGGCTGACTGGCCTTCGCCGTCCAGCCTCTTTGCCGTCTGCCAAGGGTTTACGGAAGTCGGCAAAGCCCTTTGCCGTCCGTCGATAATAAACAGACGACAAAGCACCTCTTTGCCAGATAAATGGCCGACGAGTGCTTTGCCGACTACTAGCAGACGGCAAAGGCTTTGCCGTCTGCTTTTCTGTTGTTTGTCGACTGCTTAAGCAGACGGCAAACTAGTGAATTCCAGTAGTGTAAACTTAATTTAGCAATCTAGATTACCTACTCAAAGTAAGATACACACCTACTGCAACAAAGCCAACTCTCTAAACAAGATAAGCATGACACTCAAGAGAGTTCTAGATAATCTAATTCAAGCTCTTAGAAAAGAAATAAACATGCAAACCAAGAGCTAAACATAGCAGCAACTAGAAACAAAAAGTGAACACTAAAAAGATAGAAGTGAAAACATGAGCATTCTAGGCAAAAGTGGAGCGTGTGTCTCTCCAAAACAAAGCATGCTAGGACCCAACTTGTTATGACCAGCAAACAAGAAAAACTAAACTAAACAAAACTGAAAACTAAAATCAAGACGCTCCAAGCAAAGCACATAACATGTGAAGCAATAAAAATATAGAGCTAGGAAGGACAAACTGATAATTGTTGATGAAGAAGGGGATGCACGGGGGCATCCCCAAGCTTAGACGCTTGAGTCTTCTTGAATATTTCTTGGGGCTGCCATGGGAATCCCCAAGCTTAAGCTTTTGGCACTCCTTGATCTTCTTTCATCATCTTCCCTCATAACGCTTGAAAACTTCCTTCACACGAAGCTTCTCACAAACATGATTAGAGCGGTTAGTGCCAAAAAATAATAAAGTTTCATTTGGGTACTGTTGAAACACATTGGAACACTCAAATTAAACATTAGCTACTGTTCTCCAACTTTGTTTAAGGTCCCCCCCCCCCCCCCCCCAAAACCATGAACAAAGCTCACAAAAGAAGCAAATGCAATTGCAAGGCAGAAATCTGGGAAAATAGAACAGTCTGTGAAACTCGAATAAAAGCGGGCACTTCTGTAGCTCAAATAAAAAAAACTCAAAACTAATGAAAGTTTGACAATTGTATAGATCTTGCTGTGTAAAAATTTCAGATCAACAAGATGATCTGGTGATATTTGTGATTTTCTACACTGAAGCGTACAGAATCTGTTTTCTGGCAGCAAGTCACAACTTTTGTCTCCCTCAACATTAGAGGCTAGAACTTGTTACAAAACTTGAAAATAAAGATACAATGGAGTTTCTACAGTAGTAACAAACTCCAAGACACACTAAAACCAAAAGAACAAACTGAAAGTAAATTTTTTTTGGGTTGCCTCCGAATAAGCGCTTTCTTTAATGCCTTTGAGCTAGGCATGAAGCACAAGATCAAGTCTTATCAAAATCAAAAGCATAGCTAGCCCATATAACGGACTCAAAAGGCAACTTCATCTTCTTTCTAGGGAGATGTTCCATGCCCTTCTTGAGGGGAAATTGGAATCTTATAATCCCTTCTTTCATGTCAATGATAGCACCAACGGTGTGAAGAAAAGGTCTTCCCAAAATAATTGGACATGATGGGTCACATTCAATGTCCATAACAAGAAAATCAACGGGAACATAATTATCATTGACAACAATAAGCACATCATCTATTCTCCCTATAGGTTTCTTAATGGAAGAATCAACAAGTCGAACACCCAAAGAGCAAGGATCAATAGATTTCAAATCAAGCATATCATAGAGTCTCTTTGGCATAACGGAGGCACTAGCTCCAAGATCACATAAAGCATGGCACATAAAATCATTAAATTTAATCTTAATAGTAGGATCCCAAGCATATTCTAATTTCCTAGGGATAGAAACTTCTAATCTAATCTTTTCTTCCCTAGCCTTAATAAGAGCATTAGTGATATGCTCGGTGAAAGCCATATTTAGTGTACTAGTGTGGGGATATTTGGCCATCTTTTGAAGGAATTGGATAACTTCGGAGAGGTTGTAATTGTCAAAGTTGAGGTCACTACCTTCAAGTAAAGTGGGGGTGCTATTATCTAAGACCATCTTATTTTCTAGCACTACAACAAAAACCCACTTTTAACAACGGATATGTAGCAACGAAAGATAACATGTGTTGTCGGTGGTACACCACCTCCCACCTCCCACCTCCCACGAAGAGGTAACCTCCCCGTACTCATCTCCACATTATCTGGAAGTACCACCCCGTCCAAATATCACGCAACAAAAAAGAGTTAAATATTTTATACTATCAACCACCTCTCTCCGCTGATTCTGTGATTCCTTTCTCACGAGCTTCGTGACCACAAAGCTGCCGCCACAACCTCCGACTCCGGCTAGATCCAGTGCTCTCCTGCGCCGTCGCTCACCAGCCCATTCCCCCTTGTTGATTTCCTCTGTTCCTTTGTCGCGGCGATTTCCTCGGCGCCGCGGCTCAGCCTCCGGCTTCGCCTTTCTGCTCTCCTCCGATCCCCAGCCGCCGCGACGTCCTCCGCTCCCCTGCTCTCCCGCTCATGGGCTCGAGAACCCCTCACTGCTCTCCTCCGGTCCATTGCCGCGGTAACGTCATCCACGCCCCTGCACGCGCCCCCGCAGGAACCCTAGCCGCCACGGTTTGCTAGCGCGGCTCCCACGTCTCCTCTCGTTTGTCTGCACGCTACCCCGTGTATCCGCACGCGCAGCTGCCGGCTCGAGCTCGACCGTGCTATTCCACATCGAGTCCTCGACTATGTCGATCGACGCCAGACGATTCAGTAAGGCCCTCCTCCTTCGAATAATGTTTGCACAATGACGGGATAATGGGATGTGAACTGTCCCGGATTTAAAAAAGATTTTGAAGCAGCATACATCATTTGGACTTATTGATGGATTCTTTCATTTTCTGCTAGATTTACCCTGCTTCCTAAAGAGTATAACACAGTACGTTTCATGTAGGAAGTTCAAATTCCAATGGTTTTATCTGTAGGCTGCAGAGACAACAACGATTTTGTGGTCACAGGCTCAAAACTACCACCTGTAAGATCCCTTGTGTTATTACTAAATCTGCTAGCTTTATGTTGCACCAGAGATCTTTTGTAATAGCAGACAATTACAATAATTTGCAATAAATCATCAGTGTAACATCTAGAAGCATATTTCACCCTAGTTTTAGATGTTCGGGGTGGACTTTTTTCTTCTGTGGTTGAGCGATTCACCACTTGTCTGCACCTGTTAATTCAGGAATAATTTTTGTAGCTTTTCAACAATAGTTCTTTCTTGTGATGCATTAGGCTCTAATTTTCTTGATTCTATGTGCGTGGATAATTAATCAATCTGTTTGCGAGGATGATCATGGTTGATTAGTTAAATATAAGTTGATAGCACCTCCAGATATGCTAGTTAATAGCCTATGAACATGTCATCAAAGAACATTTCTTCAAGTATCAGGTAATAGACAAGCACACTATTATCTATAACATTATGATTATTTTACAGAGACAAAAGAAATCTCCTTATTAGTGTTATGAATCCTTACTGATTTTTGTCACACGCTTGTGTAGTACTATAGGAATAAGCACATGCATCTATCTGTCCTAATATTTATTTTTATTGTATAATCTCTGGTTTCATCTTCCCTCACAGGTTCTGACGTTGACTATGTGCTTCAGCCAACATGTGTTTGTTTGTTCTTTCTCTTAACAAGTATATCTTTTGGACTTGTGCATACTGCAATTAGGAGATGTAAAAACTAACATTTATATAAAGAGGCCCTAAAAAAGAATTTGAAGCCTCTGGAAAATTGAAATATTCAACTATGTATAATCAAGATTATTGGTTACCTATTATCATTTACTTGGTTCCAGAATTCCTATCGTTGTTATTATATATAATGTTTGGATAATCATTACTAGAGTAAATACATGCTGATGGTTCAAAATGAATAGCCCCATCCAATTCTTCAAATATCTCGGTGTTTTAATATGCAGTTTCTGATCTGAACGAGCGGTGGATATTCAGAACTTGTGCAAGCCGCAACTGAGAGAATAGAATGTTATGACTTTACTGGAATGTTAAAGACTTGAAGTCTCTGTGTTTCTACTTCATAGCATGGTGATGTCCCTTCTGCTAGTGTTTATTATTATGAGGTATATAGTAAGTGGATGCAAGATGCAAAATTTATTTAGTACACAAATAAGGTTGCATCTGCATGCATTTTTATTAATAAACTCCTGTTGAAAAAGTTTTTGTATTCAGATTATTAATTAGCCCCACATCTATATGTAAATTAATGTTTTGGTAAGTCATATTTGTGAGCATGTATTACAATACCTAATTTACACACCCAAATTTAGCCTGGTGCGAATTATGTCCTTTTAACTATAGTATTTTTTATTTGCTGAAATCTTGTGTCTACTTTTATTTTGTGGAGAACAGTAGATCATTCTTAGCAAACGAAAGATGTGTGGTATGTCATTACATGATTTTTTTTCAAGGGGGCTACCTCGTGTCTTAGTATGTTCTTTTGTGGTTTATGCTACTCAATTGACATATAGCATTTTGTTCATAAAAAAACAAGGATCAAAAGTGATTGTCATATGTAGGCTAGTACTCTCCTTTTCTACATACAGAGCTACTAATGTCATGACCCTCAACCTTTCTTTGGCTCCTCCATAACTTTCTGCTCGGTTGATATTCTCTATCATAAGTTACTAATCTCATTCCTTTGTTGTTCTAGATTGCCAAGATAAATTCAAGATGCATGGATATTGATTGCAAGGTCAAGAACGGCGATTTTACTAGATAATTAGAATGTCATTTTCAAGTGTAATGTTTCAAACACTATAGTTGAATGAGAGATCTAGAATTAGGCTAGTACTAGATGGTTTCACATATGTAATATTTGTATCGTGTTCTTTGTAATGCAACACATTCTTTTTAATATATTACGAGGATTCCTGCTTATTGTATTGTCGCTCCTATCCATGGGCATTGGGCTAATAATTTTGGTTCACAGTACCTAAAATACCATTAAATTGTTCATATATGTCAAAGCATCTAGTCGTTGCAATGATATGGTATGTCCATTTGAAACTCGTTTGTGAGGGGAAGCCACCAACGCATATGAAGCGTTGCCAAGCTTCAGCTCTTTACGTTGCTATCTTGCAACGCTTCTGCACGTCGTTTACCAACGGATGTATATACGTTGTTGTTGACCATTGCAACGCCACCAACGGCAATGCATACTAATCCGTTGGTGTAGACCTTAGCAACGCATATATGGACATACGACAACGCATGGATGCGTTGCTGAAGGGGGGTTCCTGTTGTAGTGTAGTCCACTTTCTACTCTATTTCCTATAGTAACTTTGACATTCTCCGAAATAGTAGGATTCTCTTGTCCTAAAGTTGAGGCTTCAACATTCCCATTGGAAGGTTCATTGCTATGACTAGGGGTGTGATGGGTGTTGAAAGTTTTAAGGTCCTCAATAACATGTATGGTGGCAAGGGTGGTGTTCATAGGTAGGTTTTTGGCTCTTTCTCTAGCATCCTAATATTTTCATTTATAATGACTTGGACGGAATTGAAAGGTTTGACCTTCTCATCCTCTAAGGGTGAGGTTCTAATCTTAAGCATCTCAACATCATGAGCAATATTGTCAACCTTTAAAGAAAGACTATCTAACTTCTCTAATTTCTCCGCTACATTTTTATTGAAAGCCTTTTGAGAAGTGATAAATTCCTTGAGCATACTCGCAAGTTCAAAGGTAGAACTTTTGGTGTTAGGATAAGCATTACCATAGGAATTCCCATAAAAGTTGTTGTTGGAAGGGAAAGGCCTAGGATTTTTGTTGCCAAAGTTACTCCTATAAGCATTATTATTAAAGTTGTTCCTAGAAATAAAATTAACATCAACTTGTTCCTTCTCTTGAGCAACCAAAGAATTCAAAGGAACATCAAGAGGATCAATAGGTACTTGCTTAGTAAGCATAGACATAATCATATCAACTTTTTCATTCAAAGAGGAGATCTCCTCAACAGAATTTACCTTCCTACCTGTTGGAGATCGTTCGGTGTGCCATTGAGAATAATTTGCCATCATATCATCCAATAATTTTGTAGCAGCACCAAGAGTAATGGACATAAAAGTTCCTCCCGCAGCCGAATCTAACAAATTCCGTGAGGTAAAGTTCAATCCTGCATAGAAAGTTTGGATGATCATCCAAGTAGTCAGTCCATGAGTGGGACAATTCTTAACAAGAGATTTCATTCTTTCCCAAGCTTGAGCAACATGTTCATTATCAAGTTGTCTAAAGTTCATAATGTTACTCCTTAATTGAATAATTTTAGCAGGGGGATAGTACTTCACAATAAAATTATCCTTAGATTTATCCCAAGAATCTATGCTATTCCTAGGTAAGGACCGAAGCCACTCTTTAGCTCTTCCTCTCAAGGAGAAAGGAAAAAGCTTGAGCTTAACAATGTCACCATCTACTTCTTTATACTTTTGCATATCACATAATTCCACAAAGTTATTCAAATGCAAAGCAGCATCTTCTCCTACTCCAGAAAATTGCTCTTTCATGACAAGATTGAGCAAAGCAGGTTTAATTTCATAAGAAACTGCCGAGGTGGCAGGTGGAGCAATAGGAGTGCATATAAAGTCATTATTGTTGTGACTTGTAAAGTCACAAAGCTTGGTATTCTCAGTAGAACCCATGCTAGCAGCAGCAAAGCAAACAGACTAAAACAAGACAACTAATTTTTTTGGACTTTCTGATAAAAGACAAGCAAACAAAAGTAAAGACTGAAAGGTAAACTAACAAGACTAAAAAGCAAAGGTAAAAGGTAGTGTGCAACTCCCCTATCTTGAAGCTTGGAATCCCCGGAAACGGCGCCAGAAAACTTGCTTGCTGGTGTAGATACACCTCTCGTTGGTTACCCCAAGTGCAAGGTGATGATGATTTAGATAGCAACAGTTTTCCCTCACACGTGAGAGCGTAAGGTTTATCGAACCAGGAGGATTCTGGAGATGACAAGTAGGTGGCCAGTAACTTCCCTGGCGCTTAGAAATTACTTGACCTGGACCTGCACACAAGACACAACTAACTTTGCTCCCAACAAGTAAGAGGGGTTATCAATCCCTCCGCCTTTCTGTTTACAAAGGATTAAACGCAAGAGGAAATAAAAAGGTGCAACTTGAAAGAAAAGGAAAACAGTAAATTGTAGCGGTATAAATATATTGTGGTGATAAGGGTCGGGGCGTCATGGTGCTCACTAGTGATGTCTCTCTCCCAAAAGATGATAAAAACTTATGCTGGGTGAACAAATTACAGCTGGGCAATTGACAGAATTATGAACGCACCGCAATGCTAATTATGCTAGTAGAGAGTGCAAGGTTCCATTATATGGGCATTACACCAAGACAAGTAGACTGTTTATTCATCAACATCTACTTATTAATCATCCACCTTGAGATATCTATCCAGAACATCTCGCTGGTATTAAGTTGCGAGCCACAACTAATGTTACGAACTCAACGCAACGGACGATTGCCTTAATACTCTATGCATAATGTAAGCAATCCTTGTGACACGCAGTCACAAGCACCGCTGTTTTACCCCTAATGGCAACAACACATTCCCTAGTCCCATGTTTCTGTCACTCAAGCTGGACATCAGGAGGCATGAACCCATTATCTAGCACAACGCCCCCTCTTGGAGTTGCAACCTACTACTAGGCCAAAGTAATAAACTACAACGGAGAACATGCAAGAACACTCAAGAACACAATATAAAAGAGATCTAAATATATTACTTCCACAATCTGAACATAATCTCATAATCCATCGGATCCCAGCAAACACAGCATAACAACTCAGAAACTATAAAATATGTGCCTTGATCATGATAGGCAGCTCACAAGGACTAGACATTGAAGCACAAGATTGGAGAGAATACATCAACTAGGTTGTTGCCATGAACCCTAGGTCCAAGGAGGAACTAGTCACGAAGCATCTCGGAGGCAAGCATGGTGATGAAGGGGCCTCCGGAGATCAATCCTCCCTCCGGCAGGGTGCCGTGACAGGAATTCTGCTGATCCCGATCTCGGGATCGCGATGGCGGCAGAACTGTGGCGAAAACGTGGAAAAGGAGTCCTTCTTCAGGATTTTTCGATCTCGGGGAATAAATAGAGGCAAAGTAGGGCACCAGGCGTGGGCCCACCTGGCCAAGCGGCCAGGTGGCGCGGCCAGCCCCTGGCCGCGCCAGGTGGTTGCCTGGCCAGGGTGTGGCTTCCCCCTGGCCCCTTTCGGGCTTCTGGAGTCTTCCTTCATAAAAGACTTTCTGGAATTTTTCTGGAATTTTCCGGCAATATTGATTTTTCACCTTTTTGTGCGATGCACAGGCAATAACAGACAAAAACTGGCACTGGGCACTAGGTTAATAGTTTAGTACCAAATATGTTGTAAAAGGATATGAAAGTGCATCAAAACATATAGCAAAGTCACCAAAACAAGCATGGAACAAGCAAAAATTATAGATACGTTTGAGACGTATCAGTTGGGTGAACAAATTACAGTTGGACAATTGACAAAATTGCACTAACTCTAGAAAGAACATACTAGAGCATCCTAGTCTAAGAACTATACGTAGGCATGTATTCCGTATAGAGTTGTACGTGCTTTCCTTCAGAACTTGCACAATATCTTTTGTCCTACCATCCCGTTTACGGCGGGGCCAATTAAGGAACGTATGGACATTAAGGTGCTCCTGTCAAAGAGCACCGGAACAAAGCATTAACACTCTATGAACACATGTAATCCTCAAATTATAGCCCATCCCCTTTGGTATCTCAAGCTGTCACCATTGAGATCGCCGGTTCCGGACTATAACAGGTGCATACAACCGTAGATAAGATCTTGAACAATAATTATAATCATGCAACCATAAAGTGCTCAGATCTGAAATCATGCTACTCGTGCACTAGTAACAAGCATTAAGAACAACAAATTGCAGCAACAATAATTCATAAACCTCTTAGGACTGATCATAATGTGACAATTCATCGGATCCCAACAAACACAACACCAATTACATCATATGGATCTCAATCATGTAGGGCAGCTCATGAGAACTTTGTATAGAACATCAAGGGGGAGAGAATACCAACAAGGTACTGCCAAGAACCCGTAGTACAAGGAGGAACTACTCACTATCCATCATGGAGGAAGGAGGGTTGATGAAGATGACCCCGGGGGCCAAGGCCCTCCCCGGCAGGGTGCCGGAACCGGAACCTGGTGACCCTCGAAGCTAGGTTTCGATGGCGGCGGAGATCGGGATCGCTTCTGGAAAAGTTTTCTGTATATCTCGGGTTTTGCGTCCGAGGGGTAAATATTGGCCAAAGGGGTGTCCGAAGCGGTGTCTGCATCATCCATGCAGCCAGGGGGCGTAGGCAACCCCCTGGCCGCGCCCTCTGGTCGCCTGGGTGCTGTGGGCCCCCCTGGAGGTGCCCTTCTGGCTCCGGGGCTCTTCCGGTGAATAAGAATTTTGCGATTTTTTTGGGATTTTTCTGAGCACTTTCATTTTTGAACTTTTTCTGCAATGCACAAACAAAACAGACATAAACTGGCACTGGGCTCTGGATTAGTAGGTTAGTCCAATAAATGATTCAAAAGCATGGCAAAAAGATGTAGCAATGACACAAAATAAGCATGGAACAAGCAAAAATTATGGATACATTTGAGACGTATCAGCATCCCCAAGCTTAATTCCTGCTCGTCCTCGAGTAGGTAAATGATAACAAGATAATTTTTGATGTGACATGCTACTAGGAGTAAAGGCAATCAATCTAATGTAATAAAGATGCATAAGGCCAAACAAAGTGATATAAATCAATAGTCTATAGTTGATAATAAAACAAGCAATGAAAGAACATATAGACAATTGAGCTCTTGCTGTCCGTTAATCAAATGTCTCCAGTCGGAGTTCCCGTGCCAGGAGTGGGGAAGGGTTTGGAATAAAAATTCTGAATAGTTGTTGAGAACTCTGTCTACTAAATTTCACACATGGTCCATTTGGAATCTTGACATGACTCATCCCCAGACCGTCGGTCAGGTACAAGACTATCCGATTATCTCCCTTTTGACTTTGAGCAACTAATGCAATGAATGTGCGCAAGCAAGATAAATGGCACTTAGGATGGCGAAGAGAATAATGATGGGGATAGGAAGTCAAAAAGTGAGAAAGGCTCACACCAATGAGGACAATAATTAGGCAAGAGGAAGCCTTATGATAGATATGGTGTGAGGAGTAGGGATTGCCATGCAACGAATGCACATAGAGCTATAAGTGTATGGAAGCCCTCCAATGGATCTAGTGGGGGTGCATCCAACTTGCTTGCTCATGAAGACCTAGAGCTCTTTTGAGGAGGCTCATCTTTGGAATATGCAAGCCAAGTTCTATAGTGTAAAGATCCCCACATAGTTATGCAAGTACGACATGAAAACTCTCTACAAACTGAATTACGGGTGCTACTCTGAAGCACAAGTGTGGAATAAAAGATAGTAGAGCTGCCCCCTCTCTCTCTTTTTATGTTTTTCTTTTTCTCTTTTTTTTTATTTTTTTATTTTTGGTGGCCTCCATGGCTCTTTATTTTCTCTCTTTTTTCCGTCCTCTTTGGGATCTTTTTTTTATTTTGTCCACTTTGGGATCTTTTATTGCTTTCCTCACTGGTAGGGGTAACACTCTATAAGAACATCAACACACTTTTATTTACTTACAACTCTGAATAAAAAATAATGACTCTATATGAATGCCTCTGCCAGTGTAGTAGTATGTGCAATGATCTAGCGCAACATGTAGGCAAAATTTGAACAACGGGCAAAGCCCAACTAGCATGCAGGCTTATGATCATGCAAGGTAATATGACAATGAAGGATAAGTCATATGAACATGAAGAACGATGGAAGTTGCATGGCAATATATTTCGGAATGGCTATGGAAATGCCATAATAGGTAGGTATGGTGGCTGTTTTGAGGAAGATATAATGAGGCTTATGTGTGAGAGAGTGTATCATCTCACGGGATTTGGATGCACCGGCGAAGTTTGCACCAACTCTCAATATGAGAAAGGGCAATGCACGGTACCGAAGAGGCTAGCAAAATATAATGATGGTGGAAGTGCCAAGAATCGAATACTCACATTAGTCATAAAGAACTCATCCACTTATTATCGGTATTTCGCAGTCTACTCTGGAGAACACAAACGGTCAAGCAACCTAAGAGGAGTGTATGGGGGTTTGGTTATCCTTGCGCATCCTCGACCCATGATACGTGAGGGTACTCACTTAGGACCCCACAAAGATTACTAGGATCCACCTAGTAGTCAAGAGTTCTCAACTAATTTTGTTTTATATTTGAAAATAGGGCACGTTGAGCCAAGATACGACACCTATCACTAATGGGCGCAAGCTCAATTGCATAAACATTCATCATTACTCAATCAATACATCAAAACTATTGGAAGATATCCTAAGCTAAACCTAGTGATCAAGATTACCTATACACCACATATAAATCATACCATGAGACATATAAACCTGTGCAACAAAAACAACTCTCTAAACAAATATAAGTGAACCATGAGAGTTTTAAACACTTTCTACAAAATAAATTAATAGCTCTCAAACAAGATATAAGTGAAGAATAAGAGCTAACAAACAAGCAGTAGATAAATTGAACACTCACCAGATATAAGTGAAGCTCTAGAGTATTCTATGATAAAGCGGAGCGTGTATCTCTCCCAAACAAGCATGCTAGGGTCAAACATTGTAATGACCAGAGAACTAAAAAAAAACTAAAAGCAAAACAAAGACGCTCCAAGAACAGCACATATCATGCGAAGTAATAAAAGTATAGTATAGAGAGGGACGACCTGATATTTGTTTGATGAAGAAGGGGATGCCTCGGGGCATCCCCAAGCTTAGATGCTTGAGTCTCCATGAATACACGCAAAGATTCTTCGTCACGTGCATCACGTCGATTGCAGAGCGGACCTCTAGGTCTTTCCAATAGGGTAGGTCCCAAAATATAGATTTCTTCTTCCACATGGGTGCGCGTCCCTCAGCGTCATTCGAAACAGATTGTCCGCCAGGACCCTTTCCAAAGATTACTTGTAAATCCTTGACCATATCAATTATGTGATCACCAGTACGGAGGGCGGGCTTCTTCCGGTGATCTGCCTCACCTTTGAAATGCTTGCCTTTCTTTCGACATTGATGGTTGGTCGGAAGAAATTGACGATGTCCCAGGTACACATTCTTCCTGCATTTCTCCAAATATATACTTTCGGTGTCATCTAAACAGTGCGTGCATGCGTGGTATCCCTTGTTTGTCTGTCCTGAAAGGTTACTAAGAGCAGGCCAATCATTGATGGTTACAAACAGCAACACATGTAGGTCAAATTCCTCCTGTTTGTGCTCATCCCACACACGTACACCTTCTCCATTCCACAGCTGATAAAGTTCTTCAACTAATGGCCTTAGGTACACATCAATGTCGTTGCCGGGTTGCTTAGGGCCTTGGATGAGCACTGGCATCATAATGAACTTCCGCTTCATGCACAACCAAGGAGGAAGGTTATAGATACATAGAGTCACGGGCCAAGTGCTATGATTGCTGCTCTGCTCCCCATAAGGATTAATGCCATCTGCACTTAAACCAAACCATACGTTCCTTGCATCACCTGCAAAGTCCCCCCACCTTCTCTCGATTTTTCTCCACTGCGACCCGTCAGCGGGTGCTCTCAACTTCCCGTCTTTCTTACGGTCTTCTTTGTGCTATCGCATCAACTTGGCATGCTCTTTGTTTCTGAACAGACGTTTCAGTCGTGGTATTATAGGAGCATACCACATCACCTTGGCAGGAACCCTCTTCCTGGGGCGCTCGCCCTCAACATCACCAGGGTCATCTCGTCTGATCTTATACCGCAATGCACCGCATACCGGGCATGCGTTCAAATCCTCGTACTCACCGCGGTAGAGGATGCAGTCATTAGGGCATGCATGTATCTTCTGCACCTCCAATCCTAGAGGGCATAGAACCTTCTTTGCTTCGTACGTACTGTCGGGCAATTCGTTATCCTTTGGAAGCTTCTTCTTCATTATTTTCAGTAGCTTCCCAAATCCGTTGTCAGATACACCATTGTCTGCCTTCCATTTCAACAATTCCAGTGTGGTACCGAGCTTTGTGTTGTCATCTTCGCAATTTGGGTACAACCCTTTTTTGTGATCCTCTAACATGCGATCGAACTTCAACTTCTCCCTTTCACTTTGGCATTGTCTCTTTGCATCAACAATGACCCGGCGAAGATCATCATCGGGCACATCGTCTGGTTCCTCTTGATCTTCAGCTTCCCCCGTTGCAGTATCACCGTATTCAGGGGGATAGTTGTCATCATCATCTTCTTCTTCGTTGTCTTCCATCATAACCCCTCTTTCTCCGTGCTTGGTCCAAACATTATAGTGTGGCATGAAACCCTTCTCAAGCAGGTGGACGTGAAGGGTTTTCAAGTTAGAGTAATCCTTCGTATTCTCACAGACAAGGCATGGACAATACATAAAACCATTCTGCTTGTTTGCATCAGCCACTTCGAGAAATTTATGCAGGCCCTCAAGATACTCGGAGGTGCGTCGGTCACCGTACATCCATTGTCGGTTCATCTGCGTGCATTATATAATTAAGTGTATCAAAAACCATTACAGAACATCATGAATAGAGAAGTTACTAAATTAATACAAGTTCATCGTCACATTAAAACCAAAGTACAGTAGTGATCAAATGTTATTAATGAAAAAATAAATACATAAAGTTCATACATATATAGTTCTCATAGAACAACATATAGCTCTCTAGAGCATCTAATTAAGACATACATTGAAACTATGAAAAACAACAACAAATGCGATCATAATCGCAACTAAGGTAACAATTGATCCAATGGCATAATGATACCAAGCCTCATTATGAATGGCATATTTTCTAATCTTTCTAATCTTCAAGCGCATTGCATCCATCTTGATCTTGTGATCATCGACGACATCGGCCACATGCAACTCCAATTCCATCTTCTCCTCCTCAATTCTTTTCAATTTTTTCTTCAAGTAATTGTTTTCTTTTTCAACTAAATTTAACCTCTCGACAAGAGGATCGGTTGGAATTTCTGGTTCACATACCTCCTAGATAAAAACATATATGTCACATTGGTCGGCATAATTGTCATAAACACTAAATGAAACAAATCATAATAAAAGATAATATACCACATCCGAATCATAGACAGGACGAGGGCCGACGGGGGCGGATACCAAAGTCATGGAACTATATAATAACAAACAATAATAAAAGTAAGAAAATTATACAAGTATCTATCTAAATCATACAAGTAAGAATTTTTTTTTCTTTTAAAAAGAAGATAAGAACAAGAGGCTCACCACGGTGGTGCCGGCAACGAGATCGGCGCGGGCGATCGACGGCGGTGAGGACGGTGACGGGGATGGCACCCTACACATGTGCAGACTCTAAGAAGTTAATTTCAGCTCAAATTGTGCATCTAAATCAAAAGAACTCCCACATACACTCCTCCACTAAAACCCACAAACCACTCTACTTCTAGAGCATTTGAAATGAGCTAAACTAGCAGTGAGAGATGAAACGATGAAGTTGCTAACCTTTTTAGAACACTTGGATAGTTGGTGCACCACCAAACCTAGAGAAATCTTGGGCAAAATGGAGCTTGGAGGTCGAGCTTGGAGAGGAGAGAAAGCTTAAGTGTTGCTCGGGCATTTCATCGAACACCTCATGTGCATAGGAGGTGAGAACAGAGAGTAGCACACACCCTGCACACGCTGGCCGGCCAAAAAACAGAGGAGTGAGCGGCGTGGGCGGGGTATATATAGGCATTTTATTAGTCCCGGTTCGTGGCTAGAACCGGGACTGAAGACAGACCTTTAGTCCCGGTTCCAGACACGAACCGGGACTAAAGGGGTTGCGCCAGGAGCCAGGACCTTTAGTCCCGGTTCATAGCTGGAACCGGAACTAAAGGTCCCAGATGAACCGGGACTGGTGCCCGCCGAGGCCCGGCCGGCTCCCTGGCCGCTCGAACCGGGACTGATGCACCCATTAGTCCCGGTTCGTAACTCGACCGGGTCTAAAGCTCTGATCTGGCCAGGATCAAAACCCCGTTTTCTACTAGTGTGCAAAAAAAATGTGGCTCAGCTTACTCCGTAGGTTTTACATGCCTTCGGTATGAATTGCTACTCTCCATGCTTTCGGAAAGTTGTCCTTTCAGGCAAGAATAGAGCCAAACTATTATATTTTTCACTAGCAACTTTATTTTTCTGAAAAATTGACTTCTAATACCCATTAAAAGTAGCCGGATCAGATTCCGAAAACACTACATGAATCAGTTGCTTTGCCGTCTGCAATAGCAGACGGCAAAGGCCCAGGCCACGGACGGCAAACAACGTTGCCGTCTACTGGCTGACGGCCCCACTTTCAGCACTGAAAGTCACGGTAAACAGCTTCTTTGCCGTCTATAGAACGGCAACGGACGGCAAAGACGTTTACCGTCCTCCTTCCTGGCTAAGCTGACGGCAAAGGTTCTGGACAGCAAAGTATAGATGTTAGCCCCGTTAGGTGGCTAATGGTAGACTTTGCCGTCTGCCTGCGGACGGCAAACAAACACTTGCCTTTGCCGTCTGCCCAGTGACGTCAGCAGGCCTGTGGCTGCCCGTCACTCCTGCTTTGTCTTTGCCGTCTGCCTTCTTTATCTTTGCCGTCTGCCAGCTGACGGCAGAATGACCAAATGGGTCAGACATGGTGCTCCCAGGTTGCATAGGTTGCTGCCACGTGGCACCTTTGCCGTCCGCCTACCGACGGCAAAGGTCTTTGCCGTCAGCTGGCGGACGGCAAAGTGCCTGTACTGCCTCTTTTTTGTCTATTTTCTGTTATTTCCCTGCATTTTCACAACACATATATGATATATATATAGTTTCAAGCTGAAGCATAGGCCATGTATTCCAACAATCCAACATCATCATGAAATATTGAACAAGAGAACACATAGGCTATTAAAAGAACCAATACATACATAGTTTCACACTGTTCATCCATATATAGATACATAGTTTCACATTGTTCATCAATACAAATCAAAACAAAAACTAAACACTAGCAGTCCATCAATGCCAGCTTCCATGAACTGAATCAAATATGCAAAATGGGAATAAGAAAGTTAGAAGAAGAAGAAGAAGAAGAAGAAGAAGAAGAAGAAGACTAGAAGAAGAAGAAGAAGAAGAAAAATAATAAGAAGAAAGAAAGAAGAAGAATAAGAATAAGAAGGAGTAGAAGATGGAGAAAAAGAAAGAAGAGAAAAAGGAAGAAAGAGAATATATTTTCTTCTTCTTCTCTCTTTTTCTCATCTTTCTTCTTCTCTTCTATCTTTTTATCCTTTTCCTTCTCATTCTTCTTCTTTTATTCTTTCTTTTTCTTCTCCTTCTTCTTCTATTCTTTCTTTTTCTCCTCTTCCTTGTTTTTCTTCTTCTTATTCCTTATTTGTGTCATTTTAGATCTAACTTAGGTAATTATGCCATTTTAGAGCTAACTAAGCTTATTATGTCATTTTGGAGGAAAATAAGGTAAGTATAGGTCATTATTGAGCTAACTTAGGTAATTATGCCATTTTTGAGCTAACTAATCTTATTATGTCAATTTGGAGGAAAATAAGGTAAGTATAGGTCATTTTTGTGCTAACATAGGTAATTATGCCATTTTTGAGCTAACTTAGGTAAGTATAGGTCATTATTGAGCTAACTTAGCTTATTATGTCATTTTGGAGGAAAATAAGCTAAGTATATGACATTTATGAGCTAACCAAGGTTATTATGCTATTTTTGACCTAACTAAGCTAATTATGTCATAAATGAACTAAATAAGCTAATTATGTCATTTTGGAGAATAATTAGCTAAGTATATCTTTTTTGTGAAAAATAAGCTAAGTATGTGGCATATTAGGGCTAACTAGCATGTACGAAGCTAAGTATGCATTTGTTAAGCAAAACACTAGAGAAAACTTACCATCGTCGTCATCATGGAGGTCAAGCACCGGGGTTGCTCTGGCAGTCACCTGGAGAAGGTTGCCCTGGAGAAGGGGTGTGCGATGCGGCTCGGGAGTTATGCTGCACCAAAGATCATTTGCAATGTCTCGTTAGCATGATGACACTCAAATGTTAAGACTAGTAACTAATGACCATTCAAATGAAACTCACCGTTCCCACCGGAGTAATGACTGGCATCGGCGGAGGGGTCTGACCGGTCTTCTCACACATAGACTGCACATTTGGTTTTGACGAGTCAGTCATATTAGTTAGTAATGAAACGAATATTACGTGCATGATTTGGCTAATATGCAGAAGAAACTTACCACGAGGAGCTCCTACATGGCCCGGTGAGCCGCCTCATTCCGTGCCCTCTCCTCCTCCAACAACCTAGCCGTCTTCTCCTCCACCAGCAGTTCCTTCTCCGCCACCACCCGGTCCCTCTCCTCCAGAAGCGCCTGGGTTGTCGCTCTCTCTTTCTGAAGAGCAGCCTGCAACACCACTCCTCGTTAGCATTGTAATCATCGATGGCCGCACACACAATGTAATGGAGGAAAGATATATGAGTCCGTATAACTAACCTTGATGGCGAGATCGACTGGCCGTGGACGAGTCCTTATCTCAGGACAGGAGCTCGTTTGGCGCGCCTTGATCTCCGGGAGAGTGAGAGGACAACGTATCAGTCCATCTCCAATGGCCATCGAGCCATGGGGCCTCCCGCCAAAAGATATCATCAGCAGCTCTGGATCAATAGGATGCTGGCTCGGGTTATAGTCCTCCCCTTTCCTCGCCTTCGCCTCCGTGTTGTACCTCACGAGCTTGTGGTGGGAGGAGATGTTGGTGAACTTTTCTGGATGATCGAGGTCAGACTCAGAGAATGCCTTGGCCTTCTTGTACGAGACAGTATGGGCCATGGCATAGTGGTCGTACACCTTTGGCACCTCCGTGTTATTTTGTCGCGCCTAAAAGAGAGGAACAAAGTATTAGTAAAGGGCTCAAGCTAGCACGAAGAATGAATTGCATGAATCATGAAGCAAACCACATACCCAGTTCCGCCCGAACTGATATAAGTTGGTGCTGCCTTGATGGTGTGGCGCACCAACCATTTGGGCACGCCGGTCCTTGGCATTGTTGTGGACGGCTCGCCAGTGGTCTGTGCACCACTCATCCACCAACGCCTCCCAACAATCCATCTTATCCGCACACCATCTCGGGGGCACCTAAATTAGTAAAGAGAAATTTGAGCACTACGCCTACGAATCAAATCAAGGAAACTAAGTACAAGGCCTTAAGAATAGGTAATTACCTTCATGTACTGATGCTTCTTCAGAAACTTTTCGCGGCACGACGGCTTGTCCTTCTTAATACCACGCGTGGCGTAGTAGTCTCGAACAGCCTGCGGTCGAGCCTCATGCCGTAAGTTTTGTAATAGGCGCTTGCCCTCGGTATCGATAACCTTTGCTGCGTCCTCCTCATATCCCTCCTCACACCTGTAGAAGGTCTGCAATCAAACGAGACAACACTGATTAGTACAATAACTAGCTATTGTTAATTTTTAATTATGTAAAGGAGAAATTACCCAAAAGCTTCTGATCACCATCTCGGTCCTCGTGTGACACAAGACACCGTCGATCATCTCCTCCGGCGGGGACTGGGCAGCCAAGTAGTGCTCCCAGCTCAATCCTAGCTGTGGAAGCTGACCCTCATCGGGCAACGTGACAAACCCCGGGAAATTTTGCTGGCAAAGGACACCAAGGACGTTGTTGGGCCTGCGGACTCCACTAGCGTGTAGCTAACCCCTGCAGTATGACAAGGCCAACGCATTAGATATTTGAAGAAACATGAAGGCAAAAGGTACAAAAAGAGTAGATGCACTTACTTCTCCCCATCAGGCCTACTCATCGGCCTCTGCTCGCGGGTCGCCGGCAGGGGCGGGAGCCGTGTACCACCACGCTGGTACACGGTGACCCCGTCAACCACCTCACCCTCACTATCAGTAAACTGATCCCCGCCACCATCAGCATGGCCACTCGGCCCCTCGGGCTGATCCGGCCAGGTACCCCATCCGGACGTCTCCTGGAACGTAGCCCGATCCCCGTCCTGGTCCGGAGTCTCGTGGGCCAAAGTCTCATGGGCCGAAGCCTCTGGGACCGGAGTCTCGTGGGCCGAAGGCCCGTCGACCCGAGGCTCGTGGTCCGGAGTCCCCGTAGCCTCCACCTCAAACGGGTCCACCCTACCAGTCCTGTGCTCGGGTGAATGAGCTACGGGTGGCGACGAGGAAGGCGTAGCAGTCTGCCTACCTCTCCCGCGGCCACGTCCTGATCTACCTCTCTTCTTCCCTCCCCGACCTCCTCTCCTGGTGGGCAACGACGCCGACGAAGAAGCGCCCGCCGGTGTCCCCAAACTGTCTATCAACGCTCTCTAGAGATGTAGGGGTGGAATGGAAGTACCCCTCCCACGGGCCGCCGTCGAAGAAGTACCCGCGGAGCGCTCTGGACCCGCGCCCACCATCTTTCAACACCTGCCATGACAAAGAGTAAACGAAATTAGTACAACATAAAAAATTGAATACCTGACATGAATAATAATATGTATATAATTTAAGTTGGGATGCATACAAACTAATAATAGTCTGGATCGTCTATATATGCTCCGGGATCAATAGATGCATCATCATCATCACTATCACGCGTGTCATCATGAATGGCGTGCTCATCGGGTTCAACGGCATCAACATGTGGAAGGCCTTTCTGTAATCAGTCAAGCATTGACAGGTCATCCGTAGCAGTAACCTCTTCTTGTTTCGGCTCTTCTTGTTCCGGCTCTTCTTGTTCCGGCTCAGGGGTGAAGTCGGATTCACTGTCGCTGTCTACTTCCATGTTCTGGGGTGAAGTAGAGCGGTTCTTGAAATGTTTTTTGGAAAGACGTGTTTCTTGGAAGAATTCTCCTTCATATGTGTCTGGGTTAATGTGAGGTTCATAATCCTCTTCATTGGGGGGAGGTGGTCTAACACGTGGCGGCACTTCATAAACGACATCCCAACCATTCAGATTTGTATTAGTTTGGCAGGCCCACAGTAGATAGAAAACTTGGATCGCCTGTTGAGCCGTAATATAGACATCGGGAACATCTAAATGGGTGCTTTGTTTGATTTTGACTAGCCCTATATGTTCATGAGTCCTTCTAGTCTCCTTCAGCTGGAACCAATAACATTTGAAGACTACGACGTTCGGTGGGTTTTCACCATAGAATAGAAGTTCATAAATTGCTTCAACTATTCCATAATACTCGGTACCTCCTTCGCCGATAGCAGAGACACCACAATTTGTAGATTTTCGGTCGGCCATAGATAACTCTTTGCCAAAGGTACGAAAGCGATACCCGTTGATGTCGTATTTCTCAAATGAACGGACCTTATAGTCAAAACCATTAGCGGCTTGTCTCAATTCGGCATCCATA
Organism: Elymus sibiricus; assembly: GCA_039707655.1. Lineage (NCBI taxonomy): Eukaryota > Viridiplantae > Streptophyta > Magnoliopsida > Poales > Poaceae > Elymus > Elymus sibiricus. The sequence goes on along the minus strand of CM077668.1, from coordinate 435,262,270 downwards.
GACTTTGAATTAGCCTACAAGTTTAATACGAAAGGATTGTTGCATTAGCTGCAAATTAGACCAAGAAATGAAATGGTCTATTAATGGTAATTACCGTTTGTTTGAACCAAGAGATGAAACCGGGATAGCCGCCTCCATGCTTTGCCAGAAGCTCATACTCTTCGATGGAATCCTTTTGGATCACCGCTCCATCCGAGAATTTGGCGACGTATCGACTGTATCAAATATCCGGGAATAAGAGCAGTTCAAAGGAATTAGAAGTTGCGAAACAATGTACCGAGAACTTACTCGATGTACGGCCGCACTTCTGTTAGGTTGTTGAAGATATACAACGAAATGGTCCGCCATTCTTCGACATCCAACACTACTGGTTTCGAAGCACCGGCTGGTGTGAGCTTCCCATTGAATAGGTTGAGGTTGGATCCACCTTTTTTAGGGTCGCCAGCATTGTACCGAGGCTTCAGATTATGCAAATGACGATTTTTGGCTTCGTAGTGAGATGTCACGAAGTTTGCCGCCTCCTCAGTAATGAATGCCTCGGCCATCGATGCTTCAATTCTATGTTTATTTTTACATTTTGCTCGAAGCGTCTTCTGCATCCTCTCAGTTGCATAGCACAAACGATTTTGCACGCCCCCCCCCCCCAATCTTGCCTCGGTCGGGGAATGTAAAATCAAATGCTGCATTGGATTAAAGAAGCCCGGTGGAAAGATCTTCTCTAACTTGCAGAGCAACTCCAGCGCCAACTTTTCCATGTCATCTAGCACGCCAGGCGATAGTTCTTTCGCACAAAGAACATGGAAGAAATAGCTCAGTTCTGCCAGTACTAGCCATTCATCCTCAGGGATAAAGCCACGAACATCACCGACATTACCCGCTCAATCCATATGTGCCAATCATGACTCTTGAGACCAAATATTTTCAATTTTTCAAGACTCGCTCCCCTCTTTAGATTCGCTGCATACCCATCGGGAAACAACAACTACATTTTCACCCACAAGATAATTTCCCTCATAGCCGGCCTTCCAAAATTGAACCAGGCCTTTGGCTTCATCCAGTTCTGCTTTCCTTTCGGTTGTCGCATGTTTTGTAACGGTCTATCACATAGAGTCTGCTGATCGACTCTAGACTTAGGATTATCCTTTGACTTCCCCTCTATGCCGAACAATGTACCAAAAAGGGCCTCGCCGATATTCTTTTTAGTGTGCATCACGTCGATGTTGTGTGGAAGAAGGAGGTCTTTGAAGTAAGGCATATCCCACAAGCATGTCTTGTGAGTCCAGGCGTGTTCCGAATTATACCCCTTGAAATACCCTGGACGCTCTGGATCAGGCTCGAGAGCGTTTAACTGATCCAGGATTTGTTGGCCAGTCAACGCAGGTGGTGCAGAGTTTTTGACAACTCTACCTTTGATGCAGTTCTTTTTGTCTTTTCTAAACTTATGGCGAGGATCCAGGAACTGTCTATGCAAGTCGAAGCAAGAATACTTGCGACCCGCCTGTACACCACAACATGAATGCAACGACATATAATCTGCTGGGAGAACGCACTTAAGAGGGCAGAAAAACTGCCGGGAGAGAGTTTCTCCCGGCAGATAGAACTGCCACGACAACGGCTGCCGGGGATTACTTCTCCCGGCAGATAAATATTCCCCGGCAGTTTTTCTGCCCTAACCTTTGTATCTCCCGGCAGTTTAATTTCTCCCGGCAGACCCTGTCATCGGTAGGAACTACAATTCCCGGCAGTTTCACTGCCTGCACAAACACGTTTACCCGGCAAGTAGTATGCCATCACGTGTTTTTTCACAAGCAGTCTAAATTGTTACGGGTAACATATCCCTTATTTAATATCCAATAAGTATGTTCAAACAATCATGACAGATCACACAAGTTATACATGCGGTTCAATCAAAGTTATATGTAAGACCTCATTCAATATCATAAACAGACCAAATACATATGTACGTATGTTTCGAGGTAAACAAAAATTGTGGCACACAAGCAAAATGATGATACAGTTGGTTGTGTGCCAAAACAACCACTAAAATGAGCAAAGTAAAACTTTGCAATGTCTCCAGGGTTCAACAAACAAGGCATATTACATATATATTATCACTCCAGCAACTTGTAGATCTTCCAAATCTCCAGCAACTTGTAGATCTTCCAAACCTCCAGCAACTTGTAGATCTTTGAGAAACCTATAACAAATTAGATACTCAAAATGATGCTCTGGTTTCAGATTTTAAATCGACAGATGAAATATTTAATGTCAATATATTTCTAGGAAATAAGCATGTCTATGGGGATACATATAATGTTTGCTTCATACAATTTCCTAATCAATTGTTCACAGATTACGTATCCACACATTATCCAAACAAAACTATGATTTACACAGGGCTGGGTGCACCCATGCAGAGGCCGGAGGCTATATATCTTCCATTTGAAAAATAAAAGGATGGGCAAGCTAGGTTTCATGGAGAACTAGGAACATTACCCAAATAGCCATTTTTACACATGGGGGTATCTTAAAATTTCATCAAGTTGCAAAGTATGTTTTGACTACTACAAATATCAACTCTGAAGGGCTGGTGTAAAGGGTAAACCACTTTTGGTAGAAGTCTAGGCTACCATATTACAAGTTCGATCAAAATCTCCTATCAAGATCTCCCAAGTTTTCTAACCAAAGTTACATCAACAGAGAACAACAAAAGCGATACTGCCCGAGTGGGCAGAAGTACTGCATGTAAGAGATGAATACCACAATAAAACATCATAAGTTTAGGCGCATGGATATCACAACCCACAAAATTTAGGAACTCACTTCCAAGGAAGATCGCCAAAGAGCATCCAGTCAGCATCCTTATTTTCATAGGTCAGGACATACTCCTGGCCCCTAAGAGCATCTGTCCTAGAACCATTTGTGAGCCTATCTCTTGTTGATGTTTTGCAAGAACATGTTTTGCCTGTAATACCACGATTTTAGTTATGAATCTGCTTCCTTGAAATATACATCAATTTTAGAGGAAAATAGAAAACACCTATAGTTACACAAAGTTCCATAAGTAATATTAGGAATATTACTTATACTAGCTAAGTTCCCGCGCGTTGCCACGGGACAACATAATTAGACATAGACACTGATTAAAATATAATTGTACAACTTGTCACGTGTGCAGTACTAATTCTAAAGACATGAAAGTATTGCCTCGACCTCAGACATGTGAGTACTGCTTTGCAAAAGCAAGATGAACCTCAACCTTAAGCATGTGGAGTGATTGAACGAAGAGCCAAAGACCTGGAATTGTTCAACAAGATTTTTTTTCCTTGAAAAGCTCACGGAGAAAATGAAAGCACAGGACAAACGCATCAATGCTAAGTTAAACTGGAGAGCCAGGGAGTATGTGCCTTGAAAACGACGCACAATCACCAATTCCACTTTAATAGTGAAGATGATTAACAAAAAATGTTAACACAAAGCAATGACATAAAAAACAATGATTTAGGAGAGAAAAGAACAATACAAAATTATGTGGAACTTTCGCAGTTGACGAAAGGCTTCACCATGACCCAATTTTGTGTATAATCTTGACCATTCATAATCATTAAAAATCTCATAGGGAAATGGAAATTTTACATTCTACTTACATGATTGCTTGGTGTGGTACTACTAGCTTTGCATGCCGATATGAATATCAAACTGAAAAATGCTGCTTTCTCCAAATGAGATGAGCTCAAGGTACTCAAATCTGCCAAAAAAGATCTGATCATAGTGTATGCAATCCTGTAAAATAATCTAACTTTATATGGGCCAGGATGCAGGCCCGCAGGGCACGTAGGCCCAACAGGGCAGAGAGGAACGTTAGGCATGTACTGCCTGCTATAGAGAGAAGCTCGGGACGGATATCACAGCGGGGCTTAGGAACAGGTGCAAGTGCCTCTCGCTTGGCGAGGTGGGACTAAACTTCCACCACGCCAGGACCAACCATTTAGTCCCGGTTGGTTGCTCCAACCGGGACTAAAGGCCCACCTTTAGTCCCGGTGCGAGCCACCAACCGGGACTAAAGGCCTGGGCTTCCCGCCGCTCGGCCTGGTGAAATTCACCTTTAGTCCCGGTTGGTGGTTCGCACCAGGACTAAAGGGGGGCCTTGAGTCCCGGTTGGATCCACCAACCGGGACTAAAGGTCTCTGTATATAAGCAGCACTTAGCAAAATTTATAAACTCATCTATAGTTTCCCCCGACGGCGCCAAAGACCACGACGCCGCCAGGCTGCCGGACCTCGACGTCGCCGTCCGGCCGCTCTGCTCCCAAGCGCCGCCCGAGCCCGCGCCGGCGCCGCCATGCTACCCGCCGCCGCCGCTCCTCCGCGCGCGCCCGCCTCGCGATCGATGACCGCTCCTCCACAAGCCGAGCGCCGCGGCCCGAGCCCGCGCCAGCGCCGCTCCTCCCCGCCTCCGGCGTCCTCCTCCGTCTCCGGCGCCGCTCCTCCGTCTCCGGCGTCCTCCCCGCCTCCCTCCGCCCCGACGATCCCGGCCGGTGAGCCTAGCTCCCTCCTTAATTTTGTTCATCTTTTTTTTTCATAGATTGTTTTTTTTTCATTAGATGTTGTAGATGCTTATATATGTATGTATGTATACAATGTATGTATGTATGTAGATGAACGGTGGAATTTGCATAGAAAAAAGTTGACCATGTATTAAAAATATTTTAATGTTGTATCTTAAAAATATTGATCAAAAACATGTTAATATCTTATTTGGAAAATGTTAATATCTTAATGTTGTATTTGCAAAAGTTTGTCATGTATTTGCAAAATCAAGTGAACAAGAATTACAAAAATCATAATCAAGCATTTAAAAAATGTTAAATTTGTATAGAAACATTTTTGGCGTCGACGATGCCCGGCCCGCATCCTCGTCGTCGACTCGGTGGCGACAACCTGCTTGAGAGGCGCCATGTCCGGGACTGGGCTCCGCTGGGCTGGCACTGGGAGGTGCTACCTTTCGGGGCGCGTAGCTTGGTGAGGAACCGGGCTCCCATCGTCGACCCGGAGCTTCTTTGGTGGCGGTCGCGTGGGCCACTATCGGTGCGGAGGCAGCCGGCCCCCGAGGAGGTGGTACGTCGCCGTGTCAGGGAGGAGGACGAGCACGTCCGTCGCTACATGGTTGCGTTGGACGTCAGGTTCTCCAATACCTGGCAGGTTCTTCAAGGATCTCACCCGAGCTATGATCCTGTGATGGTTCCTTCTCTTTGGGTGTCCACCGCCCGCGCCGCAGGAACCGCGAGTCAACTGGATTATTCGATAGTATTCGATCTGTATTAGCTAGTGATGTTATATGATAATATTCGAGATGTATTAGTGATAATACTCGAGATGTATTCGAGATTATATTCGATAATATTCGATGATGCATTAACTGGATTATTCGAGATGTACTAGTGATAATATTCGAGATGTATTCGAGATTATATTCGATGATGCGTTAACTAGATTATTCGAGATGTATTAGTGATATTATTCGAGATGCATTCTAATTTGAATACTAAATTGTTTTATCTTTCTTCTGGATTAGTTAAGCTATGGACGCTAGCGGCAGAGACGACCATGATCAAGAGCATATCATGTTCGACATGATCCGAAACCCAGAGGGTGAACCTGAAGATGACGGTTCACAATATCTGAACAATTCCGGAGAGGGAATATTTGAGGAAGAACCAACAGACGAAGGCCACACAAACAATGATGGCGAAGGAAATGATCTTCAATTAAAAAAGACCGGCGAGGTATATATAAGGCCTCTGGTGATCATTACATGTATTAATTGATTTGTATATATATATATATATATATATATATATATATATATATATATATTAACGAATCTTTCTTCTTTTACCCCTCCGGATCGAGCAAATCTTCTACAAGCAGGGCAGTACGAGGCCCGGCCAAAAAGTTGCAAGCTGGCATAAAGTACAACATCGATGAGATCAAACCAAATGGCGAACCGCTTGCTCCTAAAAAGAATGCGGACAAATTTACTCGTCAGTGCGGAGTTATTGTTAGGGACCAAATCCCAATCTCCGTTCAAGAATGGAATAATCCAAAGGGAGATCGAGGAGTTAGTTTTGTCGACGAAAGAGCAAAAGATCTGCTTTGGGAAATGCTCATGTCACATTTTACCCTACAAGAGCATTTAACAGATGCAGAACAGGAGAAAGTCAAGAAGAGTGCTCTTCAGAAGATGGCCACACAATTCTGCAACCACAAGAAAAGATTATGGGCCTGCTACGTCGAAGCAGGAAAGCAGACTCCAGAATTTACTGGAGCACTGGAGAAGGCAAAAGATCACTGGGACTTATTTGTGGAGTTCAAGGAATCGGAAGCAGTTAAGGAATGGTCGAGGAAAAACAAGATCAATGCTGAGAAGAAACAGTTTCACCATGTTCTGGGGCTAGGAGGCTACAAGACTGGTCGACCTAAGTGGGATGAATCTAAGGAAAAGATGATTGCTGCAAGGGTCACTCCAAAAACATTGGGTTGGCCCGACAGGTGCAGGACTTGGTTTTATGCGCATGGGGGAAAGTTGGACCCAAAGACAGGGGAGATTATGGTGCAGGCAAGTCTTAAAGAAGCCTCGGACGCTTTACTTGTTGCAATAGAAGCAGCTCGAACGGGGATGTTCCAGCCCGAGAGAGAGAACGACGAGCTTACACGCGCCCTCGGGAACCCTGAACACCCGGGACGAACACGAGGCAAAGGCGTTGTTCCGTGGGTTGAGGGGTTTGCGGACTGGAACGTCAATTACAGAAGCCGTGCAAGAAAGAAGAAGCAGGAGGAAGACAAGAAGAAGCAGGATGCAGACCGGTTTCAACGGGTAGAATCAAAGCATGCGGAGTTGGAACGCGCTTTCATGCGGCAGCAGGAGCAGATCGACACACTTAGCCTGGAAAGGGCGTCTCAGCGGCAGCAGCAAGCAGATCCAGCATTGGATAGCACCGTCCCATCTATGCCGAAAAGCAGCGTGGGTTCCACGGGGGTCCCGGCCGATGATGCACTGCTGGCTCGCTACCCCGTGGATGATATCGAAGAGATGACAAGTTGTGAGCTACACATGAAAGTGAAGAACATATCCATGAAGGTGGCGGACGGCTATGCTTTATCAAATCCCCCTGAAGCAACCTTCCACGCCAATCCGATTCTACCTGGCTATGCTCGTGTCGGGGTGGATGAAGTTCTGTCGGCATATGACTCACTACAGCTTGACTTTCCTGGAGGTCAAGGGGAGCAGACACTGCAAGAAGCCATACGTGGTATCATTGTATGGAGAAAGGATTGCATCGTCTTTCCAAACTCGACGCCAAGGGCACCGACTCCTCCTCCAAGTCCGCCGCGTCAGCCGACTCCAACCCACCTCGAGACGGAGCGCAGCGCGAGTCCGCCACCATATCGATCTCCGCCGCGTCAGCCAAATCCACCCCACCTCGAGACGGAGCCCAGCGCGAGTACGCGATATCGATCTCCGCCGCGTCAGCCGACTACAAAGCGAAAGAGAGCACCAAAGAAGAAACCCGAGCCTCCTGCCAAAAAGAAGTTGGCTTACGAGATGACTGAGGACGAAACCAAAGTGCAAGTGGCTTCCGAAGTGCAGGCCCATTTTGCACCGAAACCGCCCCCGCCGCCGAAGGAGAAAATACCTGAGAAAGTCGTACAACACTTTGTGGATCTTGCTAAACTGGCTGTGGAGAAAAGGCGATCAGACTATAAACGCTCAATTAGCAAGTCATATCATCAACAAAAAAATCAGCAGTCGAGCCTTACGGGTAGTAATAAAAGCGGGAAAACTGTTCCCAGCTCGGAGAACAGGCAGTGCAATCGATCCCCCCGCTCAAGGTGAGTACCGATAAGGCGGTAACCGACACTGATACAGAGATGGCGGCTAGAGAGATGGGTATCACTGTTGAACAACTCCTAGGCATCGAGGAACTCCCCACGATGGATCCGAAGGAACTAGAATGGAAATATGTCCCCGGGAACCCTCTGGTCAGGCCTGGCGAGGAGGAGCTTCTACCAACGCAAATGCGAAGATTGCGTGACTGGTACCTGAGAGAAGTAAAGGCCGAACGAGAGAGCCTCATGGTGAAAGTCAAGCCAGAGCATTACTTCCATGGAAATGATGTGTGGATTGAATTTCCAGAAATTTTTCAGTTATTCAATCAAGACGCACTCGACAAATCTCTCGTCAGTTGCTATTGTCTGTAAGTGATTTCTTTCTGTAATTTAAGTCTCTAGCTCAGCTCGTTCATTGCCTGTAATTATCCTCACTATATTATTTTGTGTGGTATTATATATGCAGAATGAAGATTTATGAATTGCGAAGAGATAGAGTGTATGGCATTGGGTTCATTGACCCAAATACCGTTAATGAAAATGTGTTAAATAGCCACCCACAAGACACAGAGAATAGCTTGCTAATGTTTTTGAAGGAACTAAATACCAGACCAGAAATATTTTTTCCTTACAACTTCAGGTGAGTGTTACTGTCTTGTACTACAAATTCTATTTTTGCTTACTCGATGTTAAGTGTAGTTGATGAGTTATGCATGCCCGCTTATACAAACGTGTGCGCAGATTCCACTGGATCCTACTAATCATTAGAGTTGACGAGGGAACTGTTGAAGTACTGGACTCACTAGGTAAAGACTCTCAAGAATACATCAGCCTGAAGTTGATGCTCGACAGGTAATTTCAATCATTATCGCACTATGTCGGCCTCTTTAGTTCATTTCCTGATATCAAATAATTAATAACTCCTTTATTCATTTTCTTTGCCTGGCAGGGTTTGGAAAAATTTCATCAAAGAGGTTGTCGGTGAATGGAAACCACAGCTGAAATGGCGACGGTCCAAGGTAATTAAGTAGTACTAGCTACGTCCGCGCATCTCTTTAATTCTAGTTTCAATACCATTATCATGCTTGATTATTATCTGATTGAATTCTATTCTCATAAAGTGTATGAGGCAGGAACAGGGGACTAATTTCTGTGCATACTACGTTTGCGAGAACATTCGCTTTATGACCGAAAGGATCAGAGATGCAAGACATCGTTGGGTACGTAAACACTATTCACAATTTTTTTTATCATGATCTAATATATATACACACAACTACTATATTCATATTGATCTCCTTCTTTAAAGATGTCGGAGATCCGGGGTAGGCTCCTACCAAAGGACCGCATACGAGCACTTCAAGAGGAAATGGCGGGATTTTTGCTTCAGCGGGTCATATCTCCCGACGGAGAATACAATTTCACCTAATGCCTGCATGTAATGATCTGCAAATTGTAGGAGAAATTGTATATACCAAATTGTATATATGTATGTGTGTATGCATGGTCGTACGAGAAATTCTACGATATATGATTGGTTCTACGAGAAATTCTATTATATATGCATAACGTGTACAGTATGTAGTAGCATAAAATATGTTTGAAATGAAAAAGAATTAAATGGAAAACATAAAATGAAAAGGAAAAATAAACAATAAACCCTAAACCCCTAAACCCCTAAACCTTTAGTCCCGGTTGGTGTCACCAACCGGGACTAAAGGTCCCCAGCCCCCGGCACGCGCTACCGGCCACGTGGCAGGGATTTAGTCGCGGTTGGTGTCACCAACCGGGACTAAAGGTCCCCAGCCCCCGGCGCGCGCTGCCGGCCACGTGGCAGGGATTTAGTCCCGGGTCGTGGCCAACCGGGACTAGAGGGGGGGGGCCTTTAGTCCCGATTTATTAGTCCCGGTTGGTGAACCGGGACTAAAGGCCCTTCCCAACCGGGACTAAAGGCCGTTTCTCCACTAGTGAAGTCATGCATCGAGTACATGTACCAGACACGCATTATGAACTTTTGTTTGCTAGCGGCGTCGTATGTCTTGAACCCATTATCCCAAGCTTCTTGCAATTCATCCTTAAGCGGCTGCATGTACACATTCATATTCTTCCCCGGATAGTTGGGCCGTGTAATTATCAACGTCAGGAAAATGTTCTTTCTTTGCATAATCTGTCCGGGGGGGAGATTGAGTGGAATGACAAATACAGGCCAACAACTGTATTGGGTTGCCGTCATACCAAACGGATTGAACCCATCCGTGTTGATGCAGACTCGAGGATGCCTTGGATCTGTCGCTTTATGCTCATGTAATGCATCGAAGTGCTTCCACGCAAAACCATCCGATGTGTGTACCAACATCTGATTCCCATCTGCATCTAGTTTGGTTCTTTTGCCCAATTTGTGCCATGTCATCTATCTGTCCGTCTCTTCGACCATGAAAAGACGTTGAAGTCTTGGTACGATTGGCAGATACGAAAAAACATTAACGAGGATTTTGGTCTGCCTCTTCTCACCCATACCGTTGTCTACCACAACATACCTAGAAGACTTGCAAATGGGACAATAATTCAAGTGCGCATACTCAAGCCTAAATAAGGCACATCCTTTCTCACAGGCATCTATCTTCTCATAGGGCATCTTAAGTACACGGTGGATTTTGTCCGACTGGTACAGGTTTGCAGGCATTACATGGCCTTTGGGTAGAAAGCCTCCAAATAGTGTCATCATCGCGTCGTAGCATTCTCTGCCCAAGTTGAATTGAGCCTTCAGAGCCATTACTTGTGCGATGGCATCCAGCTGACAAAGCTCAGTGTGCTCGTGGAGAGGACATTTTGAAGACTCCAACATTTCATTGAAGGCCTTTGCAGATTCCTCCATCTCATCGTCCGAATCCCGAGCATCATCAAAGTCTTGCACCATGTCTTCGATCCCGGTACCATGCTCGTCGGTGCAACGACGAACCACCTCAGCTCTGGTACGTTGGGCAGACTCACCATGAAATGTCCACACTGTATAATCAGGCGTAAAACCCCACTTCTGCAGGTGTTTACCCATTTCACCCTCTGTCCTCTGTGAAAAGTTGTCGCACCTAACACAGGGGCACCAAGTTTTTCTCTGGCCATTTGCAAATGCGGCTTTCACAAACCCCTTGGTTTTTGTTAACCATTCATTGGTCGTGTCTTTCTTACTAGTGTGACCGGTGTACATCCACGCACGATCACTCATCTTACCTACCTACTAAACACACAAGAAATATATATATAATTCAGCATATATATTCATCAGTTAATCAAGTTTGTCAATTTTATTACGTCCATGCAACCTACACGCTAATAGGTAAATATAGGTCCTAATCCCACCCGAGTATGTGTAGATTGGGTTCGTTTTCCCATGCTCTGCTCCGGATCCGATGCAAAATTTTGGCAGCTGTTCTCCTGATAGACGTGTCGGCAATAAACAGAGAGGATGTGTACCCGGAGAACAACAGGGAGGCACTAACGAAATTCTGCATCGGATCCGGAGCAGAGCATGGGAAAACGAACCCAATCTACACATACTTGGGCTGTCCATGGATAACGTTGGACAATTCGAAAGAATCACGGTTATAAATATGAAAATGCATGCATATTTATAACTGTAACCCTTTCGAACGGGAGACGCATACTGGTCACGCATACTGATGATTGAATCTACCTATAGCTAGCAAGTATCATCGGCACGAAGACTGGAACAGAGCAAATGAAGGGGGGAGGAGGAGATGTCATTTGTGCTCACCCACGAACGCAGGGGAGCTCGTCGAAAGCACGGGGAGGTCGTCGAACATCAGACCCTCGCAGCGACGAAATAACTGCACATTTAAACCCACCCGATCAACACGAATATTCAATCCCGATAAAAAATCTCTCTATATATAACTACTTTTCCACTACTCTTTTATTCTTCTTCTCCTCTATTACTTCTTCTTCTTCCTTTTCTTCTTCTTCTTCTTCTTCTTCTTCTTCTTCTTCTTCTTCTTCTTCTTCTTCTTCTTCTTTTCTTCTCCTCTTCTTCTTCTCCTCTTTTTCCTCTTCTTCTCCTCTTCTTCTTCTCCTCTTCTCCTCTTCTTCTTCTTCTTCTTCTTCTTCTTCTTCTTCTTCTTCTTCTTCTTCTTCTTTTCTTCTCCTCCTCCTCCTCCTCCTCCTCCTCCTCCTCTTCTTCTTCTTCTTCTTCTTCTTCTTCTTCTTCTTCTTCTTCTTCTTTTCCTTTTTCCTCTTCTTCTCCTCTTCTCCTCTTTTTCTTCTTCTTTTCTTCTCCTCCTCCTCTTCTTCTTCTTCTTCTTCTTCTTCTTCTTCTTCTTCTTCTTCTTCTTCTTCTTCCTTCTTTTCCTTTTTCCTCTTCTTCTACTTATTCTTCTTTTCTTTTTCTTTTTTTCATCTTCTTCTTCTTCTTCTTCTAATTTTGACTAACCTAAAATATGACTAACCTAAAATCTTCTTCTCCTAGTTCTTTTCTAACCTAACCTAGCACTAACCTAACAGTACCAATTAAATAAAAAAAAGAAAAAAAACAGAGAAGAAAACAAACTCATCGGAGGGGGGCGGCCGGGCGGCGGGGGCGGCTGGGCGGTGGATCTGGGCGGCGGGGCACCGGGGCGCCGGGGCGGCGGGGCCGTGGATGGTGGAGCGGCGGGGCGGCGGCAGCGACGGGCGCGGCGGGGGCGGTGGTGGGTCGTCGGGGCGGCGGCTGCGCCGAAGAGAGAGAGAGAGAGAGAGAGAGAGAGAGAGAGAGAGAGAGAGAGAGGTGGGGGCGGGGCACGGCCGTTAGATACGTTAGGCAATACGAGCTTTGCCGTCTGCTTTTTGCTGTCTTTGCCGTCTGCTTCGCTTTGCCGTCTGCTAGCGGACAGCATCCAGACAAAGGTACCTTCACGATGATACGATTTTTGTTGGATTTCATCAATATGCAGTGACATAAATTAAAAGTCAAAGTCGTGGTTCAAAGGCCATTCATGCTAACACCAAAAACAAATTTTATGAACTAGAAGCTCTTGTCATTGCTGGATGCATCTGAGTGGAAACGGCCCAAACAAATCGATCGGTACCAACACTAGATATTACTCCCTCCGTCTCAAAATAAGTGTCGTTGATTTACTACAAATCAGCGATATTTATTTTGGGACGGAGGGAGTAGATGATACCCAACGCGTTGCTGAGAGAATCGGTTGCAATATATTTCAATGAGATTTGATTGTGTGGATATAAATATTTAGATTAATAACACGTGAACCAAAATTAAAAGTACATACGACTTATTATATTTGATTATGTATAGTTGTAAAATATTTATTGAATATATGCATGGTTGTATGTGGTGGTGGATCTTTTAGGTTGCATGTTGAGGTCGGACTTATCCCATCCATAGTTGTATGGTGATGTGACATGCTTACATGTTAAGATAAATAACTTAGTGGGGATCACTCGCTTAGGTATATAGGACATGTGTAATTGTTACACTAGGATGCTGCAATTTTTTTTTTTCTTGATACTCTTTTTTTGGTAGGGCCTGAATGGCTAGTTTTCGGTAAATCTCATACGCTTTCGGGGTTTTTTTTTTTGTTAGAACAAATTCAAATGAATATTTAGTTTCACTTTTGTTTGTGTCACAATGTTTATATATCTTAACCTAACATATCAATATTCTACAATGTGTTCCATTGGTCAGTTCACATATCTTTTTCTCCCCTGGGGTGTGTGTTCAACCCTCGTGGGAGAAGACATAAAATATTCATAAGGACGCCATTTGACAAATCTATGCGTTTAAATTCAAATTCATCGAGAATTTTTGAATGGTAATACCATTTCTCAGGGGTCGGCGAGATTTCCAGTAACCAATTGGGGAAATAACTGCATAGTGAAAGTCCCAACCTCGTCTATATATATCCACACACCACACCAATCCCGCCCTGACCACCGAGTCCACTGCGTCTGCCCGCTGCATCCTAGGTAATCATTGTGAGTGGCCGCCACCTATAGTCCTAATTCTACCCAATCTTCGGCAATGATGTTTCTGCTTTGCCACCGCGCATGAACAACCCTCTTCACAGTGATTACCACATCCACGCCGGCTCACCTTGGGGTTTCCACCCTACCACAATCCACAGGTCTAGCACTCTCGAATTCCCAACCACCCTTGTGTCGGACGACCCCCCGGGGGGGGGTGTCTTAGTGGGTCCGCGGCCCCTTTTCCTACTGCAACCTCAAACTACCCAAGTTCACCGCCAAGGCCTCTAGTGAGTTGTGCCTCATGATCCTTCTCTTCCTCTTGTTGTTCACGATCCGAATTGTCCGCCATAGCCCAAGAAAGCCGCCCCAGCCAATAGACAAGAGTGTGTGTGTGTGTGTGTGTGTGTGTGTGTGAGAGAGAGAGAGAGAGAGAGAGAGAGTCCAACTCCAAGTATCAAATTAATGTTGCCCATTGCACCATTTTTCCTCAATTAATTTCCAATGACATACCATTTGAGGAAGAACGCGCAAAACTAGCTAGTCGTCATTTGCTGCCAGCTTTAGCCTGCCCCGTCATACTCCCCAATTGGAGAGCTTAGTTTGGCACTCACTTACTACCCCAATCTGGAAATCAATAGGAATTCAGAAACTGATCAAGCTGTATCTGCATGGACAGCCCACACAGGAAGAAGATTTGACCACCGGCTATCCCTCCACTCCAAAGTTAGCAAGCTTCCAATCTTCTCTATATGAGTATATCCGAAAAAGGCTTTTGCCCCGCTTTATAGATAAAGCATACGTCCATACAACCAAGTCTCAACCATAGCCAGAAAGGAAACTGCTGGGGCACAGCACAAAGACGCCCAAACGAAAGAAGAAGAAACATAAAAAGGCCGCCTTGGCAAGCTACGAAGCAGACGAACGGTCGAAGAGCCGACGCGCGGAAGACAGCAGAGCGTCCAGGTAGAGCTGAAGCCGGTCACGATCCCTCGGTCTAGCGAGCGGATGCCAGTGCTGCAAGAAGGCAAGAAATTTGAAGAACGAATCAGAAGCACGCCGCGGGAACACCCGCTCAATTACCATCTTATTGCGAGTAGTCCAAAGAGTCCACATCATAGCCGCGAAGATAAGCCAGAACAGTCGGCGCTTACGGCCAGCCTGAGTGGCCCTTACCTGCAGAAACTCTGCAAGGTCATGGGCCTCCCACTCCGGTCCCAGAGCCTCACGAACAAAGCACCAAAGTGCTTGTGCTGCTACACATGAGAACAAAATGTGCGTTCCCGTTTCCGGGACGAGGCAGAGGGGGCAAAGACCATTGCCCGGACCATGGCGTTTCAGCACCTCGGTCCCCGAAGGTAAACGATCTCTGAGAAGCTGCCACACGAAAATCTTGATCTTCAGGGGCATCGGCGCCTTCCACAATGGGGATAGCCACTGGAGAACCGGCAGCCGGCATAGCGCCTGATAAGCGGAACTGACGGAGAATTCTCCCGAAGGAGAAAGACTCCAAGAAACAGTGTCAGGATCCTGGGACAGAGGAAGAGGGACTACTTCCCTCAAGTCTGCCCATTCCTGCACCACAGCTGGTCCGAATGAGCAGCGGAACGCAATGTTCCATCCCTCAACCAAAGCAGCCTCAGAAACAAGAACAGCCGGATCGTCACAAATCGCAAAGAGTCTCGGAAACCGCATGCGGAGGGGCTCCCCATCAAGCCAGGGATCCAACCAAAACTGGGTCCCAGACCCATTACCAACCGAGAACCGCAAACCCAGCCTAATCTCATCCTTGATGGCCTGGACAGATTTCCAAAACTGGGACCCAGCCGAGTGCGAGCAAGCCAAGAGGGGCTGGCCCTGCAGGTACTTGGACTCAATCAGCTGCAGCCACAAACCTCCATCTCCCCGCAAGATCCGCCAAACCCAACGAAGCATGAGCGCCACGTTCATACGGCGAGACGCAGGGATGCCCAACCCACCTCGGTCCTTTGGCAAGCAGATGTCAGCCCATTTCACCATATGGTACTTAGGCCGACCATCCCCTGCCTGCCAGAAGAACCTAGCCAGCTCCTTGTCAAAGGAACTATGCACACCCTCGGGCAGGATGTACATCCCCATCATATACGTGGGAAGGCTGGCAAGGTTAGAGCTAATGAGGACAGTTTTGCTACCTTTAGAAGTGAACCTACCGCACCAGGGCTCCGCACGGGACGCTACTCGTCCCACAAGCGGATCATACCCACTCAACAAAAATCTGGACTCGTCCAGGGGCATCCCCAAGTAAGATATGGGGAATGAAGCCAACCTACAATTGAGGTTATCCACGATCCTTTGCTGCTCAGCCTCCGAGTAGCCAAGGACCACAACCTCGCTCTTATCAAAGTTAATCTTAAGTCCAGACATTTCCTCAAAGCAGAGCAAAAGGAACTTAAGATTAACAATGTCCGAGTCCGAACCTTCCACCATAATCATGGTGTCATCCGCATACTGCAAGTGGGTAACCCCCCCATCCGGGATGAGATGACTAACCACACCTTTAAGGTGGCCGGCCAGCTTGGCCTTATCAAGGATGCCCGCAAGGGCATCAACTGCAAGGTTGAAAAGCAAGGGGGAGACAGGATCCCCTTGCTTTACCCCCCTGGAGGCCTGGAAGAAGGGTCCCACTTCGCCATTGATGTTGATCGCGGTGTTTCCAGATCTAACCAGTTGCATGATCCAGGAGCACCACCGCTCGTCAAATCCTCGACGCTGCATCACCAGCCTCAATAAGGACCAGTCCAGACGGTCATAAGCCTTCTGGAAATCCAGTTTGAGGAAGACCCCCTTAAGCCCCTTCGACGCCACCTCGTGGACAATCTCGTGAAGGGCAAGAATCCCATCATGGATCCGACGGCCCTTCAAGAAGGCGGACTGAAGGGGGTGGGCAATCCTTTCCGCCACGGGGGATAAACGGGTTGCGCAAACCTTCGCAAAGATTCGCTCCAACACATTGATCACCGTGATGGGGCGGAAATGTCGAATATCCGTCGCCCCAACTACTTTGGGGATCAGAGATATGACGCCATAGTTAATCCTAGCCATGTCAAGAGTTCCGATATAGAACTCATGGAACATGGGCATAATGACCGGACGCAGGATCTCCCAGAATTTTTGGAAGAAAACTACCGGAAGGCCATCCGGCCCCGGGGCCGAGCAAGCCTTCATAGAAGCAATTGCCCGTCCCACCTCCTCGGGAGAAAAAGGGAGAGTAAGCTCCGCATTCTCCGCATCGGAGACCTGGTCGGCAAGCGGCCAAAACTCGGCGCAGAGGGATACGCCTCCACGCGGCTCAGCCAAAAACAACTCCTTATAGAAGGAGTAAATATGGGTGGAGATGTCCTCTGGGCTTTCCAGAAGAACATCCCCATCCAAGAGGAAAGGAATGGCACATTTCCGCCTGCGACCATTGGCTATCGCCTGGAAATAGGCAGTGTTCGCATCCCCTTTAAGGAGCCAGTTCTGGCCCCCTCGACGCTGCCAGAACAACTCCTCGCTCCTGTAAATGTCCATGAGTGAGGCCTCAAGGGAGTATCTCCTAATCCAGTCATCAGGAGACAGGCCCGACCCGTCCGCAAGGCCATCAAGTACCTTAATCTGATCCAGCAGGGCCCCTTTACGGGCCCGAAGATCAGCACCAAGGTTCGCCCCCAGCCCTTCATGGCCTGACGGGCCATTTTAGCACAATGATGCCAGACATCCACAGCACAGAACACACGAGGCGGGGACAATACAGCCTCTAACCAGCGTTCGCGAACCAGCTCGACGAAACCCGACTGCTCCAACCAAAACGCCTCAAAGCGGAAGCGATGGGTTCTAGGGGGGCATCATCCCCTGAAGAGAGCAACAGGGGGGTGTGGTCGGAGCCAATCCGAGTAACCGCCTTGAGGGAGCACAATGGGAACATCACTTCCCACTGGGCGGACACAAATACCCGATCCAAAACACTCCGGATGGGGTCCGCCTGTTTATTCGTCCACGTGAACCTAGCCCCTACGCGGGCTATCTCACGAAGAGCAAGATCCGCAATGCAGTCATTAAATAGACGCATGCGGACCCGATCAACATTAGGAGAGATTTTATCAGAAGCCCACCTAATGAGGTTGAAGTCCCCGGCCACCACCACCGGAGTGGAGCACCGCTCCACCTTATTTTTCAGCTCGGCAAGGAAGTCAGCAGAGTGCCCATGATCCGCAGGACCATAGACAAAAATCACCTCCTAGCTGAGGTGAACTCGACGGTCGGTGATGGACATGCTCAGGAAGAACTCCCCTCGGTCCATATCCTCAACCGAGAAAGCATCCTCCCTGACTCCGAGCAGGATGCCGCCAGAATGTCCCGAAGCAGGCAACCACTGCCAGGCAAACTGATGGCGGGAGAGCCCCTGGAGCTCATGTATGCTAAAGTCCTGTCGAATTGTCTCCTGAAGACCCACAATGTCAATCTCTTCTTGCTGCAAATACTCGATGAGCTCCCGACGCCGGCCAGGGAGGCCGAAGCCCCTAATGTTCCAACAAAGGAGCTTCATTTAATAACCCCAGTGGAATCCCTAGGCCCCTCAGGCGGGGCCGAGCAAGCCCGCCCATCAATCGCGGGTCGGGGGGATGCCCTCACCGGACGGCCACGCCGCCCCCGCGTAGAGGGGGCAGCGTAGGCCTCCGGTCCGAGGGAAGCGGACCTGCAACTAGACCCACACACCTCTATCCGGTGTTCAGTGGGGTTGAGACATGTGGGGGGCCGCCCTCGCAGAGCCCTCACCGAGGGAGGGACTGCACGGGGCGTGTCCGCCACAATCTCCACAGGAGGCGCCGCCCCAGCCCTGGTCTCTCTATGACCAGGGTCAGTGGGCGCCGGGGTGCTGGATTCACCATGTGCCGCACACGCACGGGCTTCAGCCAACGCCCCATCGAGCCTCTCCTTGGCGCAGATAGCAGAAATCTGCTCAAGGATGGAACCCTTCTCGCCACGGAACACAATGCCACTATCGGTGGCCACCTCTGCCAGATGAGACAACGGAGCGGAACCAAGCACAGAAAACCGAGAACCAGAACTAGAGGGGACTGAGGGGAAGGCGGGGGTACCTGAGGACAAGTCACGAGCCGCCGCCCGCATGGCGGCCTTCTCCGGGATCGTCGGGACACGGCCATCCAGGAGGATCTGGGACTGGCTGAGCCTCGCACTCTGGCGTGCGGCCACCAACGAAGAAGGCCCGCCCCGCAGCTTGGAACCAGCCGCGGTAGGAGTCACCGCTGCGAGGTCCAAGGGAGGAGACGGCGCCAAGTCCGGGGACCCCGGCGAACGCGCGTAGCAGACCACCCCAGGCGAGCGCGGCGAAGATGCGGGGCGGACCTCCATCCCCACACTCACAGCGTCCTCCTCCACAGCCTCCAAGCCAACCTCCAAGTCCTCCACCTGGGGAAGCGAGGCCACGGTCCCACCTCCTGATGGACCCAAAGAGGCCGTCCCAGCCGGGCGGGAAGACCCACCACCAGTAGTAACCGGGCTACGCCGCCCACCAGACGGAGCCGGGGGAACCTCATCATCATCCTCATCCACGCCAGAAGCGCTCCCGTCAGACGAGCCCCCATCTCCCCCCTGCCCATCCTCCTGGCGAGGCAGGTGAGCTGCGGGGGCCGACCCAGGCAGATCCTCAGGAACCGGAGACTCGAGCTCGAAGGTTAGGCACTTCCCCTTGGAGCCGAAGTAGAAGATCAGGGACAGACCATCAATCTCTGCCGGGGCGGGGCACAGAATCTCAATGCGGGCAGGGCCATCATCCTCGAAGGACGCCAGGTCGGCAGACACCAACTTGCCCACCGGCTCAGAGATCGCCTTGAGGATGTGCGCAAGCTTGCCACCCCGCGGCGCCGACCTTCCACCACGAGGCAAGCCGTAGACAAGGACCCAGACCTTAGCCAGAGGGGGCACAGGGTCAGGCTCCGCAGCAGCAGCACGGATGGAGATCAGGAACTTGTTGATGGGGCACCGGATGACGTCGTGAGAGCACACACGGAGCAGCTCGGCGGATGGGAAGGGGACCGAGAAGACGAGGGGAGCCGTCTCGGTCACCTCCCAGGTGAAGTCGGAGTCGCGGAAGTCGCCAATGTACGCGGAGAGCTCAGCCTGGATGAGGTCGGCCGAGATCACCACCCCCGACGGCAAGTCCTGCTCAGGGGCCAGAGTGACCGTCGCCAGGTGTGGCCGAACTGCCTCCTCCTCAATCTCAGCATCCACGAAATAGAAACCACCCCCCTCAGTCTCGTACCCGAGAAAGGCCAGGGTCGAGGGGCATCGAGGAGGGGCCTCACACTCCGAGCGGAAGTGACCCGCGCATCCACAGTTGATGCACATCGTCTCCTCGCGGGTCCTGGGGGGGCGACCGCCCCTGGAGCCAACGGCCACCGGAGCCACCGGAACCTCCTGTTCCGGGCCTCCCAAAGGTGCGAAGGAAGCGGCCACCCCTGAAGTCTTCTTCTTCTTGTGTGTCTTCTTCTTCTTGATCTGAGCAGCAGCACCTGAGTGGTCGGGGGACCGGCGCGGTGGAGATGAGTGGACCGGGCGGGGCTCGCTCCGCTGCCGCTCGGGGGCGGGGTCCCGAGGCAGGCGACGATCGTCCCACCGAACGGAATCGGAGATGCGAGAGACCCGGGCCTCCGCACCACGCCGGTCGGGCGGGCCGTCACGCGCAGCATCGGAATCGCCCGAACCTGACCCACGGCGCCGCCAATCGCCGTCGGAGGGCCTGGGGGCAGCATCACGGGCGACCGGGGCGCGAGGCGCCGGGCCCTCCCTGTCCCGAACCGCCGGCGGCGGCCGGGTCACGAGCGCGTCCCGCAGCTCCGACTCACGGCGCACATCGTCCTGCCTCCGACGTTCCTCATCGCGGCGCCGAACATCTCCCGGAGACCCCGGCAGCGGGAGCCTCGGGTCCCTGGCAGGGTCCCGCGAGGGCGGAGGCCGGCACAGGGAGGTGCCGGAGTAAGTCACAGCCGGCCGCCCCTGCCTGCTCGGCTCTCCACGGTCGGAGCGAGTAGAGGAGGAGGACCCGGGGCGCCCATCCGACCCGTCGGGCAGGGGCCGTTTCGGCCGAGGCTGGCCGTCGCCAGCGTCGCGCGCCATCAGCACTTCCAGGAACGACCGAGGGCGCGAAGGAACGGGGGCGCAAGACGGCGAGGCGGCCGGGAAGAGCAAGGACGGGGGCGGGGGCAGGAGGAGAGGCGGCGGCGCAGGAGGGAATCGAACGACACGGGAAACCCTTCCCCAGCGCAGGACCTCCCCCTGGTCGCAGGCCAACCCAGCCTCGGATCCACAGAGCCCCGCTGGATCCAGATCCAACGGGCTGGATCGTCATGGGCGTGCAGCCAGGCCCTGTTAGCCTTGTCAACGGCCTGTTGGGCCCGGCGGGCGGCCTCCCGAATCTCCTGGGCCGAGAGCCCACCAGACCAGGCAGCTCCAGGCCCACGAGGCGTCCCACCCGGCAGCTCCGCCCGGTCGACACCCGCAGCCGAGCGCGCCGCCGGCAGGGGACCCACCCCAAGGACGGCGCCGGAGGACCCAGAGCGCGCCGGAGAACCCACCGCCGTCGCACCGTCGGAGGCGTCGTCCGCCGCCACGGGGAATAACCCGGGCAACGAACCGGGCCGGGGACCAAGGGGGGCGGGGCGAACTGCGGCGGCCGGGCGACGCGGCGCCGGCAGAGCCCTCGGGCGCCTTGAGCACGCGGCAGACCGACCACGCGGCCGCGCAGGACGAGCCGCGACCCAGAAATCAGCCAGCTGGGGCGGCGCCAGAGACACGGGAAACTCCACCGGACCCTCCCCCTCCTCTTCCTCTACCATGTCAGCCCACGACGGCGAAGAGCGGCCGGAGTAGGGGGTCGGCCCGCGACCCCCCGCGAGGACCAGGTCCGGCGAGGCCCCGGCGGCCTCCCCAGCGCACATGGCGATGGCCGGGAAGGGCCCGCTGACGGGAGCCGGCGGCGGAAGCAGAGCGCCACAACGGTCACCAGAGCCCAGCGTCCGTACGCCACTCCCACCTGGTATTCTATATGAGTATATCCTTTGGATACACAAGCTTAATACTCGCTCTATATAAAAAGAATACTATCATTTGGGACAATTAATACTTGTGTATCCTACTAGTAGAATTGTTTCTCTGAAATATATCTTTGGGACAATATATACCACGAGGCGTGCCGTGGAGAGTGAGTGTGGTACGTGTAGGTGGCTGAGTGGAGCGTGTGACGCAGAAGGCCGAATCCAGGTCGGGGACTTCCTCTCCTGTGAAGAGGGACAGAGGAAACTGATGCTAGCGGGACAACCGTGGGTGTCTCGCCCCTCTCGTCTCGCCGGACTACAAAAGCCGACGTGATCAAACACGCGGGCACGCGACAAAGGCGACCGCGCGCGCGCCACCGCAGAGCTGCACCCATCCCGTTTCCATTTCTCCAACCGAAGCTCCCCGACGCAACCAAGGGCCTCGGTACCGGTGCCATGGACGTTGAGGACGGGAGCGGCGGCGGCAAGAAGGTGGCTGGTAAGTGGCCGGGCTTCGTGCACTTCTTCTTCGTCCTCACCGTCGTCATGTACGCGCTCGTCTACGCCCCGCGCTTCCTGTCGCCCGCCGTGCCCGTTGACTTCTTGGGGCCGCGGCAGCCGTCGCCGTCCCGTCGAGCGGTGGAAGGACGTGCCGTGCACGGTGGCCGCGGCAATGAGGGCGACGCGCTGGTCCTCGACAACCAGGTGAACTCCCCGTGCGCGTCGATGGGCGGCCATGGCATCTGCTGCGACCGCTCGGACTACAACACCGACGTGTGCTTCATGGCCGGCGACGTGCGCACGGACTCCGCGTCCCTGTCGTTCCTGCTCTTCCCGCCGCCCAACGCCAATGCCGACCCCAACGCCACCGTGGCAGAGAAGGAGGAGCGGGTGCAGCCGTACACGCGCAAGTGGGAAAAGGGTGTGATGGCCAACATCCACGAGGTGCGGCTCCGCGCGGCGCGGCCGGACGAGGCCGACGCGCACCGGTGCGACGTGCGCCAGGACGCGCCGGCGCTGGTGATGACGGCGGGCGGGTACACGGGGAACCTGTTCCACGCGTTCAACGACGGGTTCCTGCCGGTGTGGCTCACGGTGCAGCACCTCCGCCGCCGCGTGGTCCTCGCCGTGCTCGTGTACAACCCGTGGTGGGCCGGTACGTTCCGGGAGCTCGTGTCGGCGCTCTCGCGCCACCACGTGATCGACCTCCTGCACGACAAGCGCACGCACTGCTTCCCGGGCGCCATCGTGGGGACCCGCTTCCACGGCATCCTCGAGGTCGACCCGGCTCGGACCCGGGACAACCGGACCCTCGTCGACTTCCACGATTTCCTCGCCAGCGCGTACAAGGACGACGGCGCGTCGGAACTGCAGGCCACGCCGCCGGCGCCCCAGCAGCAACGGCGCCCGAGGCTGGGGCTGTACTCGCGCAAGGGGACGCGGGTGATCGAGAACGAGGCGGCCGTGGCGCGCTTGGCGGAGTCGGTGGGGTTCGACGTGTCCATCCTCGAGACGGCGAACGAGGCGCCGCTGTCGTCGGAGTACGCGGCGGTGAGCGCGTGCGACGTGCTGGCGGGCGTGCACGGCGCAGACCTGACAAAACTGGTCTTCCTCCGCCCGGGCCGCGCCGCGCTCCTGCAGGTGGCGCCGCTGGGCGTGCCGCCCGTGGCGCGTGGCTGCTACGAGAAGGCGACCACCATGATGGGGATGCACTACGAGCAGTACGACGCGGCGGCGAACGAGAGCTCGCTGGTCCGCAAGTACGCGGCCGACGACGTGGTGGTGCGCGACCCGGAGGCGGCGAAGCGCGAGCGCGGGTGGGACCTCATCGCGCGCGTGTACCTCGGCGGCCAGAACGTGAGCCTCGACCTCGACCGGTTCGGCGACACCCTGAGGAGGCTGCACTCTCGCGCCCTGCGGCTGCCAGCGGCCGGGCCGTAGCTGGTTGGATGCGTGCATGCGCGCATCGCCGTTGAATGAGCCGCCGATCGGTCGCCGACGAGCTGCTGCATGCTAATCGAGCGTGGTCCGGCGGCCGCGGCCGGCGCACGCTGCGAACGTGACAGGGCATTTTTCTTTTTCAGAAAAGACCATTCAATTTAGTTTGGGTTTGTTTGCATTTGTTGATGTCTCGAAATAAGGACAATCTTGTGATGGCAAAGGTAACGGCATGCACCGCTAGGGCGGTAGCTGTGGTGCCGCCGGCCGGCACAGCACGGTGGAGCGTGCCGCGTGCAGGTGGCTGACGCCATACTACATATGGAACCAAACCAAATGTTCCATGCGTTCTGTTCTGCCTTGGGCATTCATAGGCGTACTTTTTCTTAGGCCCATTCATAGGCGTACTAGAAGCGACTAGCAGGCAGAAGGCTTAGTATATCAGTAATAATAAATGAGATAAGATGATCTTTCTCCTCGTAACTTAGTTCAGAGCCATCAGTGTAGTAGGTTCTGTCTACTATCTTTCGTACATTTTTTGAAGAATGGAAATAAGCTGTCAATGGAAATAAGCCGTCAATGATTTTTAAATAAGCAATATAAATTACTTAACAAATTTATTTGACAAACTCACAAATAGGTAGAACTGGAAGCGTCTCGACATCCACCCAAATGTCGATATTATCGTCAATTTCATCTTCGGGCCCAAGATCGAAGGTGATTTGCATATCCTTCTTAAATTCATAGGCCTTGCAAAATCCTCTCCAAGTTGAGCAACCGAAATGTGAGCTATTTGGTGAATTAAATAGCTTAACCAAAAAAGTGAAACCATGCTTCGTCCTAAGGTGAGCACTCTTCGTCTCTGTTCTCTCCCTATCTTCAAAACCGAGCTTTTCCAAGACATACGGTCTTGCATGACATGGGATGAACTATTTCAATTAAAAAAATGGAAAATTACACGTTGAAGCCAAAATTCACAAGTCATGCATAATTACGGAAAAATACTTGTCGTCCTTACGTACCGTAAAAACGTCGAAAGTCTCCTTCAGCACGATGGTGAAGTACCTATCGTTTTGCAGATAAGGCATCCTGTCGCACCAACCCCGGTCGTCTTCACAGTAGTCGCACTCAGGAATCATATCGTCATCAGACATTTCCTGTGTTCATAAGTCAAAGATTAAAAATCGACGACAAATAACAGGAACTCAACACACAGATCATTATTACTCATCACGGGTTGACTTTCGGTCTGTCGAGTCCTTGAAAACTCTCATCTCACGTGGTGTATATGGTGGGCACTCCCTCTCTGATATATTCGACCGACGGTGATGGTCGCTACTCCTCCTCCCCCTAGTGCATAACAAAGGTCTAGCACAAGGAGAAGAAGGAGAAGCGACCCCCACGACAACAGTCGGCATTCTTCTTCTCTCATATATGGTGGACACTCTCCCTCACTAATTTTCTTTCCGGCAAATACACCAAGGCACTTGATCCCCGACAGAGTTAAAGTCAACCCGAAATGTCGTTTAATTCTCTTTCCGGCAAATCCAAGGCACTCGATATTTCTTACATACTAGCACAAGTCATGCTAAAATTCACGGAAAAATCCGGCATGACCTTTGCTAAAAATAGAACATATCGAGCGCCTGAAATTTACCGGAACGGAAATGAATCAACACTCCGGCAAAACATAGGCCACTCGGATTTTCCATGCGATACAAAGATGTTCATACACATACAGAGATGTTTAAACTTGAAATTCTATCCGGATCAATTATCATTTAAAAAAAACTAGCTTCACATTGTCACAGCTACTCATCTACTACATCTATAAAAACATCATGTTTACTCACTATAGACGATGGTTGTCGACCGGGCGCGGGTGTCGTCGGTGATCTTCTGGGCGTCGTCGACCGGCTCGTCGGTGATCTGCCCCTACGCCACATGAGTATTCACACATGAGCATTCAAACTTGGTGCTCATTGCATTTCAATGGTTCAATATATTAACAAAAACATTTCAATATATATCTTATAATCCGAACATTTCATTGGGACAATAAGCATAACTAAATAGGTCTCTCTCTCTCTCTCTAAATTTGGCAATGTGAGATTGACATAACTAAATACCCTAGTTCTAGAATTCAACACTTACTAAAAATTTCTATTACTATAATTGCTATACCTAAATTTTCTTACTACAAACAACTATTACTAAATGTGATACCTAAAAATTTCTCATATAGCATTCCAATACATTTCTATTACTAAATTTTCTATTCTATTACTAGTAATAATCTCTACCAAATTTTCTATTCTATTAACAAAAACATTTCATTGGGACAAGAAGCATAACTAAATTTTTAACTAATTAAGTAAACTAGAAAGTATAAAGTAGAAACTATAAACTAATTTACTAAACTATCAACTAAACATTATTATGCTGATTCAAAAGACCTACATTTACTAAAAATTTGTATTACTAGTTTTTTTTACTAAAAAATTATATTACCAAAAATACCCTAGTTCTAACCCTAACATCTATCCATCCATCCATCTATCTATCCAAGCATTACTAAAAAGAACTTAGTTCAATCCATCTGTCTATCCATCTATCTATCCAAGCATTACTAAAAAGAACTTAGTTCAATCCATCTGTCTATCCATCTATCTATCCAAGCATTACCGAAAAAAACCTAATTTCATCCATCCATTTATGCAATGCAGGAGGGAGGGAGGTAGGGATGGAGGTTGAGGGTCCGAGGGAGAGGGTGGGAGGGAGGGAGGAGGGAGAGGGTCGGAGGGATAGAGGAGGGAGGGATGGAGGGAGGGAGACATACCGGGGGGGGGGGGGGGGCGACGGCGGCAGCGGGCGACGGCAGTAGCGGGCGGCAGCGGTGGGCGGCGGGGGCGGCAGCGCGGCAGCGATGGGGGAGATGGAGATGGAGAGAGTGGAGAGGGAGAGTGAGGGCCGTAGGATGAATATAAGTTGGATTAGCAGCAGCGCGGGATAGGAAACGCCGCTACTGCTAAATTCTGTAGCAGTAGCGCTGGCCTGCCGTCCGGCGCTGCTGCTAAGTGCGGCCCACCTGCTAGCACCGTGCACAAATAGTGGTAGCGGTGGGCCTCCGACAAGCGCTACTACTAATCGATTAGTAGCAGCGCCGATTTTTGACCACCGCTACTACTACGGTCGGCCCCGGTGGGTGAGGATGGGTCCACTTAGTAGCAGCGTTGGTCGGCTGCCCAGCGCTACTGCTACAGATATACCTGTAGCGCTGGCTGACTCCACGCGCTACTGCTAAATAGCAGTAGCGCCACAGCCCAATCCCACGCTACTGCTAAGGTTCTATCTATAAGCTTTCTCCTAGTAGTGTAAGAATAATTCTAAAAATAAAAATTATCTTCGTCGCACTTAACAAACTTATTTTCTCATTGACGCAGCAAATCAGCTATTCCAAATGATCATTGATCATGCAAGTCATGGGATTTTGGTTAATTTTGTAAACCAGTAATATTCTCATATCATCAACAAGAGATTTTGGTTAATTCTGTAAACCAATAATATTCTCATATCATCAACGCTGACGACCCACCTCACTCCATGTCGAATGAGATGTCCACGATGTCGTATGCAAGTCATGGGTGGCACATAGATGTTGTGCACATTGCTGGTGTTGGAAATATGCCCTAGAGGCAATAATAAATTGGTTATTATCATATTTCCTTGTTCATGATAATCGTTTATTATCCATGCTATAATTGTATTGATTGGAAACTCAAATACATGTGTGGGTACATAGACAACACTGTGTCCCTAGTAAGCCTCTAGTTAACTAGCTCGTTGATCAAAGATGGTGAAGGTTTCCTAGCCATAGACATGAGATGTCATTTGATAACGGGATCACATCATTAGGAGAATGATGTGATGGACAAGACCCAAACTATAAACGTAGCATATGATCGTGTCAGTTTATTGCTATTGTTTTCTGCATGTCAAGTATCTGTTCCTATGACCATGAGATCATGCAACTCACTGACACCGGAGGAATACCTTGTGTGTATCAAACGTCGCAACGTAACTGGGTGACTATAAAGGTGCTCTACAGGTATCTCCGAGGGTGTCTGTTGAGTTGGCATGGATCAAGACTGGGATTTGTTACTCCGTGTGACGGAGAGGTATCTCAGGGCCCACTCGGTAATACAACATCACAATGAGCCTTGCAAGCAATGTGACTAAAGTGTTAGCCACGAGATCTTGTATTACGGAACGAGTAAAGAGACTTGTCGGTAACGAGATTGAACTAGGTATAGAGATACCGACGATCGAATCTCGGGCAAGTAACATACCGAAGAACAAAGGGAACAGCATACGGGATTAATTGAATCCTTGACATAGAGGTTCGACCGATATAGATCTTCGTAGAATATGTAGGAACCAATATGGGCATCCAGGTCCCGCTATTGGTTATTGGCCGTACAGGTGTCTCGGTCATGTCTACATAGTTCTCGAACCCGCAGGGTCTGCACACTTAAGGTTCGGTGACGTTTCGGTAGAATTGAGTTATGTATGATTGGTGACCGAAGGTTGTTCGGAGTCCCGGATGAGATCCCGGACATCACGAGGAGCTCCGGAATGGTCTGGAGGTAAAGATTGATATATAGGAAGTCCCGTTTTGGCCACCGGAAAAGTTTCGGGTATTTCCGGTAGTGTACCGGGAGTACCGGAGGGCCATCGGGAGGGGCCACCCACGCCGGGAGGCCACATGGGCCTGAGGGGGGTTGCACCAAACCTTAGTGGGCTGGGAAAACCAGCCCTACAAGGCCCATGCGGCTAGGAATAAGTGGGAAAGGAAAAACCCCAAAGAAAAGGGAAGGGAGACCAAATATGGAAGGTGTCCTATTTGGACTAGGATTGAAGTGGAGGAGTCCACCTCCTCTACCTCCAATTTCGGCCAGCCCTTGAGGGTTTGAGGCTGCCTCCTCCCCTCCCTCCCTCCTATATATACTAGAGGATTTAGAGGAGAAAAATAACCCTAATTGCCACGTGCTCCCTCTACTTCATCTAGATCGGTTTCTCCTCTAGTCTAGTTTCAGCGGTGCTTAGGCGAAGCCCTGCCGGAATTGTTCCACCACCATAGCCGCCGCGCCGTCGCGCCGCCGGAGAACTCATCTACCTCTCCGCTCTCTCTTGCTGGATCAAGAAGGCGGAGATCGTCATCGAGCTGTACGTGTGCTGAACGCGGAGGTGCCGTCCGTTCGGTACTTGATCGGGACGGATCGTGATTGGATCGCGGGACGCTCGGCGATTTGGATCGCGAAGACGTTCGACTACATCAACCGCGTTTCTTAACGCTTCCCGCTTAGCGATCTACAAGGGTATGTAGATTCACTCTCCCTCTCGTAGATGCTCATCACCATGGATAGATCTTGTGTGTGCGTAGGAAATTTTTTTGTTTCCCATGCAACGTTCCCCAACAGCTGGTGAGCGACCCACACAAAGTACTTGGTGAATGGTTTTTACTATGCAAACGCCAAACTGAAAATTTGCACATAAGATGCAAAATTGCATGTCTAATTTCTCTTGCATAGATTGGCTTATTAGTTCCAAATTTTTAGGTATATATTTGTGAAATGGTATACTTATATGGGTTTGCAGCATACTAAGTTAGTTCAAACTTGGCTTGAATTCATCGATGTTAATTTAGCATTGATAGAGTTGTTAAATGGTACTCTTTGCTCTAAATTGTTTTTTATTCAGCTCAGGCAACATCCGCTCTATGACGATCTTCTCCTCATATTATTTTATTTGATCTCCATAATTGTAATGCACTGCAGAAGGTTGGGTGTTTCCTCATAGATGTTCTACTGCTGATTATTAATCCTTCCCAGTGTATAAGGTCATTGCGCCAAACTCTGGACATGGTTGGTTGATAGATGAAAATTCGCATGCCAACATTTGAAATGTCAAAAACGTCACAAAACATTGGTAGGTTTTGTAAGGTTGGAGAACCAATTTGACAACCAACCAATTGGTTGCCATTTTTTGGACATGCCTATGTGATGGTAAACCAATTTTTGGCACCAAACTAACTGCCCCCTCTATTCTTTTTTCATAGTTGAGAAAAGTATGATCTAGACAAAGGAAGACTACAAGATGGTCTTCTCATTCCCAAACGTTGTAACAACCATTTTTGCAGCAGAACTGGATGTTCCTCCTATCTAATAGAATGGATACATTGTTTGCAATGGCAAGGGATACAGTTTGCTATTCTCATTAGGGGAAACTATAACTACTGAGTTGTAATCCATATTTCATATTAGAATGTAACTTATTGGTGTTGTAGAGGCCTCTGTGTGTGTGTCCCTTTTTCATTTAAACTAAATCTGATCACTGCAATATTGAGTCAAATCTTTTAGTTTGAAGTGCTCTTTGTCCCTCAGATCCACTCACTCCTTCCGATTCAAAGTGTTAAGTGTCTCCCAGATTCACTCACTTGCTCCACTGCATATTCCATTTCTTTAACCAAATGAACACCAAAAATTCAAACGGGCTCTCTATGGGCACGGCGTGACGTCGCGCTTTTTCGGCGCTAGTTTTGTTTTAGTGAGAGTAGATGCATAAGTACATTTGAGGGTGAGCTGGTGGCGTGTGTGCTTTTATTTGTTTGTTGGATTCATGTTACTTATCTTCTTTTCTTCGAACAATATAATCTTTCAGATATGAAGAAGAGACACCGCAATTTGTCTATCTACTTCATTTCTGCATGACATAAGTGTTAGATTGAATCCATAATTCAAGAAAAAATTAATCCAGCCTTACAAATGAAGTGGCGACAATGATTTAATTATACTAGTAGCACCTAGGAATCATACTGCCCCTTTATAACTAAAAGTGATGAGCTATCATATCGCTTCCGAAGACCAACATAAAAATTTCTAAGAATAATAATGATAGATTGCTTGCGGCTAGACCTATTTTGATCATCACAAATTCTATACCAAGCATCTTTTAAACTCTCTCCACCCCTTTGTTTAAAAGTAAATACTTCAAGCTCGGGTGTGGAAACAAACAAGTGAAGAACTAGCCATGATAGCAAGACACGAGATAGCAAATAAAGGTATTTTTTGGTATTTTAGAAAAAAAATGGCAAGCAAAGCAATAAGCAAAAGTAATTAGGCAAAAAAAACAAGTAAGTAAAAAGTTTCTGTGAAGGTACCTGATTTGGTAGAAGAAGACTCCCCGGCAACGGCGCTAGAAATTCTTTGCTACTCCCGTAGGAGTTGTTTGATTCCCCAAAGAGGAAGGGTGATGTAGAATAAAAGCAAAGTATTGCCCTCGGTTAAGAACCAAGATTTAATCGCATCAGTAGGAGTCAACTAGCTAACAAGATAAACAACACCTGCACATAAACAAGATAAAAACGTGCAGCCAACGTGACAAATGCATCTCAAGGTATTAAGTTTGCAACAAACAGAGTATTTGCAATAAGCAAGATGATATAATATAGACAGATTGAAGTCAATCAATATGACTAAACCTGGTCGTTTTATCCTTAGTGGCATCAATACAATACGTTTCTTGGCCCTTATTGTCACTGGTTAGAGCACCACAAGATTGAACCCACTACAAAACACCTCTCCCACTGAAGATAAATCAATCGAACTTGGCCAAAGAAGATAAATAGATCGGAGAGAAATACAAAGCTATTTACTTATGCAGCAAGAAAACCCAAATATATTCAATTGATTTCAGTGAACAATCTGATCATAAAGTGGCAATTCATCACAACAAACACACCACCGATTATATCGAATAGATTTCGATCAAGAACGAGAACATGGTATTGAAGATCCAAAAGAGAGAGAACCATCTAGCTACTATTATGGACCCATAGGTCATAAAGAAACTACTCACACATGGTCATGAAGGCAGCAAGGTTGATGAAGAGGCCTCCAGCAGTGAATTGCCCCTCTGACGGGGCTCTGGAACAGGGCTCCAGATGGGATCTCTTCGAAACAGAGTCTTGCGACGGTGATAAAATTCTTCTAGATGTACGAAGGATGATTTCGGTATTTGTAGGGTTTTATGGTAGTGGAATCAGGTCAATGCGGTATCTGTGGCCCCAAATGGACGTGGGGCGCTGCCACCCCTGGCCACTCTACCTGTCCATGTGGGCCCCTCGTGGCTCGTCTCGACTCCTCCGGAAGCTTCCCATGTTTCTTGTTGCCCAAAAAAATCGGGTTAAGTCGGCAACGTATTTTGACCTCCATAAATATTGATTTCCTGCAAAGTAAAAAACAAGCAGAAAACATGAACTGACATTGGGCACTAAATTAATAGGTTAGTCCATCAAAATAATATAAATTATTATCAAAAGTATGTAAAAATGATAATATAATAGCATTAAACAAACAAAAATTATAGATATATTTGAGACGTATCACGCACGAACAAATCGTCCGTGATAGCCACCTCCGTGTACATGCGGTGTTGTCGTGCCTACTGGTGTGGCGGCGGCTGCTCCTCCTCATCGCCGGAGGAGATGACGATCTCCTCCTTCTCGAAGGAGTCGGCGACCTTGGAGGTCGAGGGCCTCGGAGAGCAATGGCGGCGATGCCAAGATCCGGAGCCGCCGCCGCCTGCCAACGCGGAGAACCA
This sequence comes from Elymus sibiricus, assembly GCA_039707655.1. NCBI lineage: Eukaryota > Viridiplantae > Streptophyta > Magnoliopsida > Poales > Poaceae > Elymus > Elymus sibiricus. The sequence goes on along the minus strand of CM077668.1, from coordinate 435,229,734 downwards.
AGACTTCAGCATGGTGTGGAGACGGTGGTCTGGATGGCGCCGGAGCGAAGAGGATCGAAAAGTGGTGCGGTGTGGTGTGGACGACGTCGGAGTCCTGCATAAATAGGTGCGAGCATGCGAAGGGATGGCAAGCCGGCTTCAATGCGGTTCATCTGCTGGAGTAGGCTTCTCGGTCGCCGCTCAGCATTCAAGCGACGTCGCCCGCTCATCCAGTCACGTCGCTCTAACCGGCATCCATGCCGTGAAGTCTCATCCGCTCTGGAGTGGCGCTGACCGACATGAATGTCCGACAACCTCTTCGCGCTGAGAGGGTTTTTTAGGTGGAGAGGGTTTTGGGTGGGACCAGGGTGTTGGACATATAAGTGGCAACGGTCCGGACGCCTACAAAGCCCCCACTAGTTTACGTCCGATTTACTAGAAAACGTACGTTCGGACCAGTTCCGGGGACCGATGTGGTACCGTGTGGGATGACAAACTACGTTTCGATCGCTCGGTCCGGACGGTTGCAGGCGGTTTGGGACTCCGCGTTGAAGGTGCCCTAAGGAGTACGAGGTGCAGTAATACAAAGTATTTTTATTCTTTGAAAACCTATAAGATGCTACGAGGTGTCAGTACAGGCCAATGTTCAAGAAAGCGTTTTTAGGCATCGCTTAAGCGCGCTTAAGCGCTGAGCGACAGCTAAACGCTTCGCTTCTGGCCTAGGCGCAACTTTTAGCGTTGAGCGGAAAAAAGCATGATTTAGCGATCGATTAAGCGCTAAGCGCTGGCTGAGCGTTGGCTGCGCGCGCTTAAGCGACAGAAAAGCGAAGAAGGCGGGCCCAAAAGTCAGGCGGGAGCTGAAATAGCCCACATGCGGGAGGGGAAAAGGGGGGTATATAAGGCTTGGCCCAAAAGAGGCCTGTTCGGCTAGGGCACTACAAGGATACACCGTATAAAGCAACACAAATTCTACAACATTTTAACTATACGTTGTAAAATTTATAATAGATACGCATATATACGATGCACAGTATGCGTTGTAGATTTGCTGCTCATAACCCTATCGTGGTACCAATGAAAAAAAAACAGAGGAAAGGAAAGAGAGAGACAGGCGTGAGAAACATAGCCCCGGATTCCTCCCAAACCGCCGCCAGGCATCGCCTCATCTCTCTCCCACGACCCACCTCGCCTCCGCCCCTCCCCGTCGGCCCTGCCCTCCCCTCCTCCGACCTTGCAGATCTGGAGGCTGCCGGATCCGCTGCATCCTCGAACCACACTATCCCTCTCGCGTCCCATCTCTCTCTGTTCACACGGCTCCTCGCTGCGCCACCTGTGGCGGCTGATTCAGGCGATGTCCGGCGAATCCTGCCACCGCGAAGCACAGCCCGAGGTCCCCTCGCACCACGGTGAAGTTCCATCCGGCTAGATCCGGCGCTCGCGGCCAACAAAGGCCACCCGCAACCCTCCCCCCATGGCTAGGGATCCGGGCGTCGGCTCGGGCGCCGGTGGCCATGTCGTCCCCATCTCGTCTGGTGAGTGCATCCCCTCCCCTGGCTTCGTCCTGCCCCCTCTTTCTCTAACGTCTTCTCTTCTCTTCTCCTATGGACATGCAGGGAAGAAAGGCCAGTTGACAGCCTTGCTGCTGTTCGGGACGAAGGAGCCATGTAGGTTCCTCTTCCTCCTCCTCACTCTGGATTTAGGTGAGTTGGTCCACTCCTGTGACTTCAGGTGAATCGATCAGCAATATTCGTTTCGGTGAAAAACAGAAACCTGTAGCTGTCTTCCATTGTATGGTCCTATAAATTGCTGTTGCAAGTGCCCGGTATGATCAGCAAGATTGCCTCCCCATCGCCTTACAACTCGCTGCTACAAGTCCTCCGTATGGTCCTCAATGACAAGATGGGTTTGGGCCGGTCTACGCTCTCCTAATAATTTGCTTAATGCTCTTTAATTTCCAGTCGTGGATGACGGGATGGTCATTTCTCCCAATTTCTCTGTTCGTAATCCAAGAGATAGAATGAATAGGTTGAAGTAAGGTGGACACTGTAGGCCCAGTCCCACCGGTGACTACCTCCAATGGCGGTGGCGATGAACGACGACGAACGACCACGACGAACAAGCGCAATGCAAAGCTGACATAATCCTGGCCAATTTCCTTTACTCCAAGATTCACCGATGAACCGCAGTGCAAAGCTAGCCTCCTGCTAGCTAGCTGCTTCCCAATTGATTGAAGTTTTCTACGTACGTCACGTACGTACACCTGCCACAACACAACCTCACGCACGCATAAAAGAAGCTGATCGATCTTTACTTTTATCGAATCAGTGCCACCAGAGCATATCGCTCCTGGTGTTAGCTTTATTGCTTTGATGATTTGTTTACAAGGGAATATATGAGTATATATATACTAGCTAAAGCTAACTAGTGCTAGTCCTACTCGGTGACTACTTTGAGACCTACACGCACACGTACACATGTATTGAACCGCACAGGACACATGCACTTCATGTTTAACTCTTAACAAACACCAAGATATCCCACTGCAAAAGGAGAAGCAAAGAGCAGGAAAAATAACATTTGTGGAGCATGGAGATCATGGCAGCGGAAACACAAATATACTGCAACCACACATTCATGTTTAACTCTGCCGGCCATAGTTCAACCTAAGCATGTGTTATTACGTACTCTCTGTCTTTTTTGTATGTTTATATCTCGCAGTTCCATCACTGCAAAGTTGTTGCATGAATTTACAACACCTAAAACTTCATTTTTTTTATTCCCAGTTCAAAGATTGCATAGATTTATCTGAAGTAATCTAAAACATGTACATGATTATTAGCTAGCATATTTGCATTATCTATATGATGAAGTCTGTTTTCATTGTCTGCACTATATAAAAAGGTATTGAATACTCAGTGCATGTCACTAATTTCCTAGCTTTTTTATTTCACTTATCCAGATTTTTTGTTGTTAGGCCCTACCTATTTGCCAAACAGTGTTTACCTTTTTTCTGGTCACTTTGGATATGATTCTGCCGCCACCGGCGACTGCTGGCGCTACCACCAGCCTCGTAGTCGCAGCCTCGCAGGTAACCCAGCAGCCTCTCATCTTTCCTCAACCTCTTCCCATTTTATTCTTCAAATTTTCTTCCATTAAGCTGCTGGTCTGCTGGATGTTGCTTGCTGGCTTGCTGCTCTTTGAATGCTTGTGCTGCTACTCCATGTTGTGCTTCTCTAGTTGTTTGAATGCTTGAGCTGCTAGTCTGCTAGGCTACTACTACTTGATTGAATAGGTGTGTACTTGTGCTTGTGCTGCTGCTTATGCTGGCGCTGCTGTTGCTTGTGCTTGTGTTGTTACTCTTGCTCAGGCTGATGCTGCTACTATTTTGTTTGATTTGTTTTGCAAGATGGATGTAGCCTGCAATGACAACATGGCATGGGGGGATGATGATCAATCAAGCACTTGATAAAAGAGACACCAAATGGGGCAGTATTCTCTGTTCTGATCTCTTTCTCATTAATTTTCTGTCTTAACTCTATATTACATGACATATACTCCCTCCATTCCTAAATATAAGTCTTTGTAGACATTTCAACAGGGGACTACATACGGAGCAAAATGGGTGAACCTACACCCTAAAATATGTCTACATACATCCGTATGTAGTCCAATAGTGAAATCTCTAAAAAGACTTATATTTAGGAACGGAGGGAGTATTATTTTATATATACTCGTCGTATCCTCGAATGGCTCTTTTTGGAAAATTTCGTATCTTGTATCCCCGTACTGTTCCCGTGTCCGTGCTTTTTAGTCTGCAGCAGTGAATTTTAAGGATACACAAAATATGAGCACGTTATGATTATATAAGGACTCACAAAATACATATGAGGCGATCATTTTTTTTAGTTTGCCATTCTTTTGCTAATATTTTGATTAAGATATATGGGAACAATGGGAAGAAAGAAGTTTTTGGTGGTTTTCTATATCGAGACATAATTAATATTACAAAATGAGTAAGGCTTCGATTTTCATATAAAATCTGATACACTAATTTAATTATCATAATAAGGAAACCAAGACCCTTGCGTGTTCTCTGTATAAGGAGGAAGAATAATGCAGTTTTTTTTCCTTTGCCAAAGCTACCAAGATTTGAAATTAATGTACTCCCCCTATCCCAAAATAAGTGTCTCAACTTGGTACTAGAGCTAATACAAAGTTGTACTAAGCTTGAGACACTTATTTTGGGACGGAGGGAGTATTATTTTAACAGTATGTCTGAACATGATTTGAGTTTGCACTTTTAAGTTAAGGTAGCTTCCATAGTTTAGTTCATAGACCATTGGTTGATGTCATTTCTTTTCCTCTCTACATGCGGAACTAGATCATCCCATATAAACAATACATATTACTAGATTAGCGCACATGAAAGAAGTTTAGAATGTTTCACAAATTAATAACTAAATTATGTTTAGGTATAGTTATGAGCTCAACTGGTTGTACGCATTCTGTGCCCACAACAATGTTATAACTTAAACTGTAATTGAATGCTAATAAAGATAAATTTATAGAACATTCATGACCATGTTGTAAATGCCCTAGGCTTGATAGTATGACTAGAGCGTAGTTGGAATAATCTACATATATTATTAACCATATGTATTTTCTGAAACCTGCACAAAACAGATTGCCCTGCGCGCGGAATACCCTGCTAGTTTCTGAAATTACAAATAAATTCTGGTCAGCGCATGTCATTAAGGCACTTGTGAAAACTGAAGATTTAGTATGGAGTCACAAAAACTGCAATACTCTCAGTAACGCAGAAAAAACAAAGATTGCATGGCCTTCAACGTTTGTATGTGTCTAATATCCTACCTATCACGACTTTCATGATGTCAATGCATTGTGTGTTAACAATTCATTTTTTTACTTCTTTTTGTAGATTCAGAAGATATATGGATGATTATATGGGTGTGCATCAAGTATATTGCAACGATGACGATGATGTTCCGGTTCAAGATGATGATGATGGATGCTTTTAGTTTTAGTTATTAAATTGTAGCGATGTTGTTCCTGTTGGATGATGTTTCTCGGTTAAGTTTTAGTTCAGTTGTAGGGATGGTTATGGATGCTTTCAGTTTAAGTTTCACTATCTGGAAAATATTTAGATTATGCATCGCATTTGGCTGATGTTCCTCTTGTAATATCGACTATTGTAATCCAACAGTTCTATACAATATATGATTTGTTCCTCTCATGAGTATATCTTTTTTTCCTCACTTGATATACATAATTATTGTCATTATCTGGAGCATTAATTGAACTGCTGACATCACCTGAAGCGTTGCAAATTTTTTGTTGCCAAGCAATGAGATTTGGATTAATGTACATTAAGCACCAACATATAAAAGTGTTGTAGAAGTCGGTTTTATGTGTTGTACTCTTGCAACGATCCCTTTTACCAACGGCAGTATAAGCGTTGCATTATGCGCTAGCAACACTGGATAAGGCTACGCATGCCAAATCGTTGGTAAAGACGCTAGCAACGCATATATGGATTTTTAGATACGGAAAAATGCGTTGCTATAGGTGGGGTCTTGTTGTAGTGGGGTTACTTGGTTTCCAGGAGGGGAAAGAAGAGAGCATTTGTGGCAGCTGCTTCTGCTCTGCATCCAGGGCGGCTCCTCCGGCGTTCTTCCTCCTCCTCAGCAGCTACTGGATCTGGATGCCAGCAGCTCCTCCTCCTCCTCCTGGACGTCCACTACTACCAGTTCAGGTGAGGATCTCGGATCTCCTCTCCTCCTCTAATCCATAGATCCTCCTCCTTTTCTTTAGTTCTTGTTCTTCCTCATCCATATGTTTGATAGGTAGGCATGCAGCACTGCAGCAGCAGTTTGCTTTGCTGTTCAGTTCATCAGCTACTTGTTTCATATTGCTTCCATTCATCCATAGGTGTAGTTCTAGTATGGATTCAGGAGGAGATGATGCTAGTGCAGCAGCAACGGCAGCAGAAGAGAGAGCAAAAATTCTCAAGAGGAATTCCGACGATATGGGTTGGGCCTATGGTCAGCTAGTTGATCCTAACAACCTTCAGAGAGTGAGGTGCAATTTCTGCAGTCAGATTTTTCACGGGAGGTATTTACCGGCTGAAGCAACACATTGCAGCAAACTCAAATGCGGTGAGGACCTGCCTGCGGTGCCCACAAGAAGCTAAAGAAGCTTGCTTAAAAGCTTTTGAAGAAAAGGCAGCAAAGAAGCAAAAGAAGTATGAGCACGAGAAGGTTGTGAGAGATGTTGTTGTTATTGATGCATCATCCACTCCTCAAGGTCAAGCTCGAGATGATGATGAACTCACTTGTATTGGTAGCTCACAACCTCATGTGTTAGGTCCTATAGATAAGTGGACACGTACCATTGACCCTAAGTTATCCGGAGAAGCAAGACTCAAGCAAATGAAGATTAACAAGGCAGCATGGGAGGAGAGATCCCTTCGAGCACATGAATACATTGCAAGATGGGTGTATACGCATGGTAAGAGCTTGCTGCCCTGTTTTTTCCAATTGAATTATCAATTGTAGATTGTTTGCTGCCCTCCTATGCTAAAATGTGTCTCTCTTATATGTAATGCAGCAATACCGTTCAATGCAATTGACAATGATGAGTTTAGGCAGATGGTTCGGGCCATTGGTCAATTTGGCCAAGATCTAGATCCACCTAGTCAATATGATCTCCGAGAGACTTTGCTGAAATCTGAGTATGCAAGAAGCAAGAGTGAATTCAAGGACCGAGAGGTTAAGAAGGGCAAGCATGGTTGCTCTCTCATGACTGATGCTTGGACTGACATGAAGAGGAGGAGCATCATGAATCTGGTCACACATTGCTCAGAAGGTGTTAGCTTCATCAAGTCAAAGGAAACATCAGACACATCGCATACAAGTGAGATGATCTTCAATCTAGTTGACAAGACAATTAAAGAATTAGGTGATGAACATGTGGTGCAGGTTGTGACTGACAATGCTTCGAACAACATGGGAGCTAAGGATCTCTTGAAAGTGAAGAGGCCGAAGATATTTTGGAGCTCGTGTGCAACTCACACTGTCAATTTGATGCTCCAGGGGATTGGCAACTTAGCTAAGTTCAAGAAGATAATTGATCAAGCCATGGCTTTCACAATATTTGTGTAAGGGCACCATCGCACCTTAGAGTGCATGAGATCCTTCACCAAGAAGAGAGAAATCATAAGGCCGGGAGTAACCAGATTTGCTTCCCAATTCCTCACTTTGCAAAGCCTTGCAGACAAGGCTGATTCACTAAGAAAGATGGTGGTATCCTCTAAGTGGGACAAGATCAAGGATGTGCACTCAAAGAAAGGCAAGGATGCTACAGCCATAATTCTCAACAAGCCCTTCTGGAAGGGTGTGAATCTTTGCATCAAGGTGTTCGAGCCGTTGGTGAAGGTCCTCCGGTTGGTTGATGGTGATGCACGACCCTCAATGGGCTTTGTGTATGGAGAGATTGTGAAGGCAAAGAAAGAAATCAAAGAGGCATTTGGTAATGTCGAGGCACGCTACAAAGATGTGTTAGCTATAGTTGAAAAGAAGATGAAAGATAGGCTTGATGCCCCACTGCAGTTGACTGCATATTTGCTGAATCCACACTATAGCTATGCAGATGACATCATATTTGATTCTGTTGACATCAATACAGCCTTCTATTCTTGTGTGGAGACATTCTATCATGGTGATGAAAACATGCAAGACAAAGTTGTGAACTATGAAATAGGCAAGTTCCAAAGCAGAGATGGATCCTTTGCAAAGAAGCTTGCTAGGACTTGCCAAAACTTTGACTACAATCCTGGTTAGTCATTACTTGCAAAACTTTCACTTAGTTGCATATTTTGTCCAGTACTCAAGTTCCTATAGGCTATAGTATTATTTAGTTCCTGACTATGAAATTCCTCTTCCTAGTGGCTTGGTGGAGAATGTATGGAGGTGAGACACCAGGGCTGAAGGACATGGCTATGAAGATCCTATCTTTGACCTCAAGTTCTTCCGGCTGTGAGAGAAATTGGAGTTGTTTTGAGTCGGTTAGTCTCCAAAACTGAATTTGTTTCAATGCTTTGTCAAGTTCCTATTAACTAGTTCTTGACTAGTACCAGTGGCACTTGTAGATACATACCAAGAGGAGAAATCGACTTACAACAGATCGCCTCAATCAGCTTGTGTACATCCAGTTCAACTCAAGGCTGTTATCCAAGAAGAAAAAGATCAAGCAGAGGAAGAACATTGATGTTCTCCTAAGTACTGATGCATCCGAAGCACAAGGCTTCTTGTTTGAGGGAGGAGATGATCATGCTTTCATGGTGTTTCCAGATGGAGATGAGGGGGCAGAAGGCATACCTTGGAGTGTGATTGGAGATGCTATGGGAACCAGTGAACAACTTGAGCTTCGTCGAAGTGCAAGAGTTAGAAATCTCCATGATGAAGAGTTTGAGTCAGACCAAGAAGAAACAGAGGAGACAAATTCAGAGGAGGAGGACATAGAGTACGAGGATGATGAAGATGAAGTGGTGACTGGGCGCACTTATGTGGATGATGACTGATCCATGAAGTCATGAACTGCTGCTTGAGCAGCTACTGCTTGGGCTGCTGCTGTTTGGCCGCCGCTGCTGCTGCTGTTTGGCTGCTGCTGCTGCTTAACTGCTGCTGGTGTTTGGCTGCTGATGCTGCTACTTGGCTGCAGCTGCCATTTATCTTATATGCTCATTCTAATTTCTAAGACAATATGCATTTATGCTTGCTGTGTGAACCACTGAACCTTATCATTATGTCTTATTTGGCTATTTGTTGTGGTGTGTGAACCACATAATCTCAACCTTATATGCTATTTCAGATTTTCAGTTACCTATGTGCTATATTTCCTGTTTCCTTGTGCATATTATTCAAAAACAGCCAAATTCTGGCCAATTTCAAAAAAACGCTTAATCCCGGTTAAGCTGCGCTTAAGCGGCCATTGCTCTAAGCTGTGGCCTTCCGCTCCGCTTACGCTTACCGCTTTCTTGAACATTGGTACATGCTACTGCACATAGATAGATAGATAAATAGATATGAGATAGGATTTGTGGCGTGCAGTTGTGGGAGCACCGAGCACCTCGCGTGTGCCTTTTCTTTTGGCTTCCGAATTTACAACTTTCATATCTTTTCAAACAAAAGTTCAAATTAAGTTTCATTTTCAGATTCGTGTTGTTTGTTATGAGGGCTTTCAAACAAGGTCCATTTTGAAAATATTTTACCGATCCTTTTAAACTTCGTTAAGTTCCAACCATTGAAACTTAGACGAGCTAACGACAAAATTGCAAGATTCAGAGACCACGAACGTTGAAATCTGAAACCTAGTGCGAGCGAACGACAAAATCATATGTTTTAGAAGCTGTGAACGTCAAAATCGTATGTTTTAGAAACTAAAACTACAAACTTGATGTGCGCTCGTGCGAGATCCAATGACTTCACAGATCGCGACACAATCGGACAGTCGGGCAGGTGCATGCTTCCGCATATTCGTGTCCCAGCGAATTTTCGCAGAAGAAGTCTTGGATGCAAGAAATGAGATGGCTGCAGATGCCGAATCCAGGCCAGCTGGTACTTCCTCTGTGAACAGGGACAGAGGAAGGCAGATGCTCTGGTCAACAGGTGGCTGCGTTGTTGCCGTCGAGTGTACAGTTCCATGTCATTCTCGTACCACAGGCCCCCCGCTGCTGGACTCGATCTCGTCCATGTCAAACTGCAGCGGCCCGTACCCGCCGTTCAACTCTACCCCGTGCCTGCCTAATAAGAAAGTTCTCCCATCCGCTGTTCAAACTCCGTCGACGCCGGCCGACCTTATCAAATGCATGCAGGTCCACTTCCTGCGCATAGTATGTTCCTTTGGTCTGGTTCTTTTTAGAAGGCTTTGGTCTGGGTTTGTACAGCGAAATACTACTAAGTTAATTTCACTAGTAACTATATTCCATGCCATAATATACTACTCCCTCAGTTATTTTGGCTTACCGTGGGAAACCTCTTTCGATTATAAATCCAATAATATGCTTTTGGAGGCATATATTTAATATTTTGGTAGTTTACATGGTCAAACTTTGATCCACAATATGAGAGGTCCTAAATAAACTGGGATAGAGGGAGTAGTACTCCCTTCGGTCCTTTTTACTACGCATGTAAGATTTGTTTGAAGTCAAACTAAAGTTTAACCATATTTATATGAAAAAATATCAATATCTACAACACTAAAGTTATATGTTATGAAAATTAAATTCATGACACACCTAATGATATTGATTACGTATTATGAAAGTTAATGTTTTTTCTACTACAAAGCTGGTCAAATTTTATGAAGTATGACTTTAGACAAATCTACCACGTTCAATGCCCATGCAACAACTCACAAATACTACAAATACCCATTAATATTCCAGCGCTCGAATCAATTGTAGTATATATTTTTGTGAAAGTAGAGAAAAAATATATTTAATCTGCCGCCCTGGCCTTGTCTAAGACAAAGGCATAACGCGTTGAACATTCAGTTCCATATGTAGTGTGCCGCCAGCTGCCTGCACGCGGCACGCCGTACCGTGCCGGCCGGCGGCCAGGTCACATAGCAGTGCATGCCGTTGCGTCTGTCATATCGAGACATCGATCGAACCATATATACAAACAAAAAACAACGGAAGTTTTATCATCGGAGAGTATCCACGGATTATATGGTCTTTTGTCCACAAACAAAACAAAACAAATAAACAAAATTAACACATTGTGTGGTCTGTGCTGTCGAACAAGCGTCCAACAAAATGGTTGCGATCGATCCAGCGCCCTGTCACGTACGCAACGTGCCCCGGCCGCGGCCGCCGGACCTACCCTCGATTAGCATGCAGCAGCTCGTCGGCGTCTGATCGGCGACGCACGTACCCAACCAAGAAGCAACTACGGCCCGGCCGCCGGCAGCCGCAGGGCGCGGGAGTGCAGCCTCCTCAGGGTGTCGCCGAACCGGCCCAGGTCGAGGCTCACGTTCTGGCCGCCGAGGTACACGCGCGCGGTGAGCTCCCACCCGCGCTTGCGCGTCGCCGCCTCCGGGTCGCGCAGCACCACGTCGTCCGCCGCGTACTTGCGGACCAGCGAGCTCTCGTTCGCCGCCGCGTCGTACTGCTCGTAGTGCATCCCCATCATGGTCGTCGCCTTCTCGTAGCAGCCGCGCGCCACGGGCGGCACGCCCAGCGGCGCCACCTGCAGCAGCGCGGAGCGGCCCGGGCGGAGGAACAGGAGCTTGGTCAGGTCAGCGCCGTGCACGCCCACCAGCACGTCGCACGCGCTCACCGCCGCGTACTCCGACGACAGCGGCGCCCCGTTCGCCGTCTCGAGGATGGACACGTCGAACCCCACCGACTCCGCCAGGCGCGCCACGGCCGCCTCGTTCTCGATCACCCGCGTCCCCTTGCGCGAGTACAGACCCAGCCTCGGGCGCCGCGGTTGCTGTTGCTGGGGCTCCGGCGTGCTGTCGTCCTTGTACGCGCCGGCGAGGAAGTCGTGGAAGTCGACGAGTGTGCGGTTGTCCCGGGTCCGAGCCGGCTCGACGGCGAGGATGCCGTGAAAGCGGGTCCCGACGATCGCGCCAGGGAAGCAGTGCGTGCGCTTGTCGTGTAGGAGGTCGATCACGTGGTGGCCCGAGAGCCCCGACACGAGCTCCCGAAACGTGCCGGCCCACCACGGGTTGTACGCGAGCACCGCGAGGACCACGCGGCGGCGGAGGTGCTGCACCGTGAGCCACGCCGGCAGGAACCCGTCGTTGAACGCGTGGAACAGGTTCCCCGTGTACCCGCCCGCCGTCATCACAAGCGCCGGCGCGTCGTGGCGCACATCGCACCGGTGCGTGTCCGCCTCGTCCGGCCGCGCCGCGCGGAGCCGCACCTCGTGGATGTTCGCCATCAGGTGCTTCTCCCACTTGCGCGTGTAGGGCTGCACCCGCTCCTCCTCCTTCTCTGCCACGGAATTGGCGTTGGCGGTGCCGTTGGGCGGCGGGAAGAGCAGGAACGAGAGGGACGCGGCGTCCGTGCGCACGTCGCCGGCCATGAAGCACACGTCGGTGTTGAAGTTCGAGCGGTCGCAGCAGATGCCATGGCCGCCCATCGACGCGCACGGGGAGTTCACCTGGTTGTCGAGGACCAGCGCGTCGCCTTCATTGCCGCGGCCACCGTCCACGCTCCGTCCCTGTACTGACGCCGCTCTACCGGACGATGGCTGCCGCGGCCACAAGAAGTCGACGGGCACGGTGGGCGAGAAGAACCTCGGGGCGTAGACGAGCGCGCACATGACGACGGTGAGTACAAAGAAGAAATGAACAAACCCCGGCCACCTGCCGGCAACCTTCTTACCCCCGCCGCCGCCGCTCCCGTCCTCGACGTCCAAGGCGCCGGCGCCGAGGCCCTTGGTCGCGTCGGGGAGCGAGGCCATGAGGACGTTCGGTTGGAGAAATGGAAACGGGATGGGTGCAGCTCTACGTTGGCGCGGTCGCCTTTGTCGCGTGCCCGCGTGTTTGATCGGGTCGGCTTATGTAGCACGGCGAGAGTCGGGCGAGAGACGAGTCGCACGCGCCGGCGCGGCGCATTGATGTGCGTGCGGGAATTCCTCCTGTCAGGTGACCCACCGTTTGTCCCGCCCGCGCGCCCGCGTCAGTTTCCTCTGTCCCTGTTCACCAGGGAAGAAGTCCCCGGCCTGGATTCGGCACCTGCACCTATCCATCTCTTCTTCAAAGACCAAATTTCTTCTGCGTCACACGCTCCACTCAACCGCCTACACGTACCACACTCACTGCCCACGCCACACCTCCTACTGTATAGTACTGTATAGCGTCTCTGTTGGAGATGCTCTTATGGGACGGAGGGATAATTTTTATACAAGAATTCTTTTTTTTTTTGAGAATTCAGAGAAACAATTCTACTAGCACTAGGATACATATACAAGGTATTAGTTCTCCAAAAAGATATTCTTTTTATATAAGGCAATTAATTAAAATTGTGTACATCTAAAAAGGATATGGAGTAGTATAGAGGAAGATTGGAAGCTTGCTAACTATGGAGGGATAGCCGGCCGGCGGTTGAGTGTGAACGTATGCGGTGGTCAAATCTTTTTCCTGTGTGCTGTCCATGCAGATATAGCTTTTACATCAGTTTCTGCATTCGTATTGATTTCCAGACTGGGGTGGTAAGTGAGTGCCAAACTAAGCTGTCCAATTGGGGAGTTTTATTATGACCACACAGGCTAAAGCAGGCATCAATTCACAACCAGCTGGTTTTACGCGTTCTTCCTCAAATGGTATGTGGTTGGAAATTGATTGAGGAAAAAATGGTGAAACGGGCAACAATAATTTGATGCTTGGAGTTGGACTCTCTCTCACACACATTTTTTTTTGAAACGGGCAACATTACTTTGGTGCTTGGAGTTGGACTCTCTCTCTCTCTCTCTCTCTCTCTCTCACACACACACACACACACACACACACTTGGCTGGGGCGTCTTCTTGGGCTATGGCGGACAATTTGGATGTGGGGGCGGGGGGAGAGAGAGAGAGAGAGAGAGAGAGAGCGCAACTCCCTAGAGGCCTTGGTAGTGAGCTTGGGTAGTTCGTGGTAGCGGTGCCATAAGGGGTCGTGAATTTGCTAAGACCTCCCCCTCCTCCCCCACCGGTCAACGTTGGGAGTTTGAGAGTGCTAGACCTGTGGATTGTGGTAGGCCGGAACAACCAAGGCGAGTTTGCGCGGTTGTGCCAATGATTGTTAAGAGGGTTGGCGAGGTGGGTGGATATATATAGACGGGGCTGGGACTTACATTATGTAGCCCCCCCCCCCCCCCCCCCCCCCCCCCCCCCCCCCCCCCCCCGCGGTTTGAATTTCAGGTAACCGGTCGGTTACCGGAAATCTCGCTGACCCCCGAGAAACAACGTTACCATTGAAAAATTCCAGATGAATTAGAATTTAAATACTTTTTTTGAAAGAGGAGGCAGAAGACTTGCCTCATTCCTTAATCAAGGGAGAAATAGAGTTTATGTCTGGGCCATGGAAGACCCCCAATACAAATGATGCTACTCTCGCGGTATCAAATTACTCAAATGTTTCGCCCTCGCGAGGACCCAAAGCTTTGATTCGTTCTTCAGGCTACCCAAGAGGATTTGCGGTGGTGTCAATTTCTTCCGGAAGACCCTCGCATTTCTTTCATTCCAAATGGTCCAATTGACAAGCAAAGTGAGAGTCGCCACCGCCTTGCTCTGCGAGGCCAAGTGAGTCCACCAACTGTCGATGGAATGATGAGCCGCCCACTGGGAAGTGTTCATGCCATCAATTTACAACCAAGCTTGTATCAACCTCCATAGCCGCAAAGTGTATCAACACTTGTAGAAAAGGTGAACAACGAACTCAAACTCGCGCTTGCATAAAGGGCAAAGACCGCAATTTGGCCTCCCGCGCCATTAGAGACGGCCAGACGTCCACACCCTATTTTGAATGGCTAGCCAAGTGAAGAATTTGACCTTGGGAGGTGCCCATATTTACCAGATGACCTTGTTCATTGGTGTGAGAATAGCTCCCATGAATTGTTCCTTGTAAGCCGACTTGACCGAGTAATCCCCACTAGGAGAGAGCTTCCACGAGATGGTGTCTTGGACGTCTTCAGAGATGTTAACAAGAGATAGCCGGGACCAAAGCTCAATGAATTGACCAACATGATTCCATGACAGCCCACCGCACATGTCAATGGCCTTAATCCAAGAATCCTCTCACAAGGCCGCTCTAACCTTCCAATTTTTGCGCTTCGAGACCTTATAAATGAGGGTGCAACATCAATCGGCTTCTTGCCATGGAGCCATGGCGCCTCCCAAAATAGAGTCCACTCCCCGTTACCAACCGTGATGGTGGTACGAGCATAGAAAAGATCCATGTTGTCCTTGTCACATGGGTTTCCCAAATCTTTCTTGGGTCATGCCACTCAAACAAAGGCCACCACAATCGGAGAGCTCTAGCAAATTTGCCTAGATGTTGAACCCCAAGCCCTCCGAGATGACTTGGCCTACAAACTATTTCCCAATTAATCTTGCATTTCCCACCAGAGACCTTACTCGTGCCCGCCCAGAGGAAGGCGCGCTCGACCTTGTTGATGCTCTTGAGGACGGGTGGTGGGACGATGAGCGGAGTGAGGTGGTGAATGGTCTGAGAGGTGATAACCGACTTCACACGTGCCCCACGGCCAATAGGGGTGATGTGCATACCCTCCCAGGGAACAAGCTTGGCCGCAATCTTGTCCTCAAGATGTTGAAAATCCACACGCCTAAGTTGCCAAACAGATAGCGGAAGGCCAAGGTATCTCATGGGGAAAGAAGACCGAGCGGCGGGCAGTACCTCGAGAATTTCCTTCAAATCCAAATGTCCACATCGAATGGGCACCACCGTGCTTTTGTGGAAATTAGTGTGCAACCCCGTGACCTCTCCGAACCCTTAAAGAATGCTAGCCAGGTTTTTGAATGTCCTCCCTAATGGGCACCACAAAAACAGCCGCGTCGTCGTCGGCATAGAGAGATGTCCGAACAATGGTGCCGTGCCCTCTAATCTTGTGAAGGAGACCAAGCCGTGTTGCCGAGTTGAAGAGTTGCTGTAACAGGTCAATGGCAATTACAAAAAGCAGCGGCGACATCGGGTCCCCCTCCCCTTATGCCTTTCCCGTGGATAATTGGTGACCCAGGCACCCCATTTAGGAGAACACGCGAAGAGGAGGTGCGGAGGGGGGCAACAATCCAATCACGAAATCTGTTAGGAAAACCTTTTTGATGTAGAATATCCAGAACATACTCCCATCGCACCGAATCAAACGCTTTTCAGATATCCATCTTGAAAAGGAGAGATGGGGTCTTGTTTTTGTGTAGCCGACAGGCAAGGTTCCTAACATACATGAAGTTGTCATGGATGCTTCGCTTCTTTATGAAGGCACTTTGGGCATTGGAGACTAGATTGTTCATGTGCGGGCTTAGTCTAGAGGCGGGCATCTTGGTAATGATCTTGGCAATAGCGTGGATGAGTCTAATTGGCCTAAACTCGGTGATGTCCCCCGCTCCATTCTTCTTGGGCAAGAGCACAATATTAGCGGAGTTGAGCCATTGGAAGTTGTCAACATGGAGATTGCCAAAGTTATGAATCGCATTCATTACCTCTGTCTTAATGATGCCCCAACAACACTTACAAAATGCACCGGTAAAGCCATCCGGGCTGGGAGCCTTGTCGCATGGCATATGATCAATAGTGCTCTTGGCTTCCTCCTCAGTGAACGGTGCATCAAGGCCTTCCAAGTCGGTATGTCCCATGTCAAGGTCCGCCCAGTTAAAATCCTGGGTTCTTGCATTGCCTCTCCCAACAGCCTTGGAGAAATGGTCGTGCACAATGGCTTCCTTCTCCAAGTGGCCAGTGACCCATCCGTTGTTATGTTTTAACCGATGTATGTGGTTCTTGCGACGTCTTCCGTTGACCCTAAGATGGAAAAATACTTAGATTGTGTCAATTAGGGTCGCTATGTATATTTAATCCCCTCTTCTCCCATGATTACTTATGTGTGAGCTGACCAATGGAACACACTATAGCATATTGATATGTTAGGTTAAAATATATATAAATATTGTAACACAAACAAAATTAAAATTCAAAAATCGTTTGGAATACTTTTGGACAAAAAACCTGAGAGCTTATGAGGTTTACTGCATACCGGTTGTACAGGCCCCTCGCAGAAAAAATGGTATCGAGAAAAAAATACCTTGCAATATCCTAGTGTAACAATTACCGAAATAGTATATCTATTGTTGCTAGCTATATATTTGGGCTGTTTCCTCTCACATGCATCCAACAATGACAAGAGTTCTAAACCCTTCTTAAAATTGTTTTTTAGGTCTTGGCATGCATGGCCTTTGAACAATGACTTTGACTTTAAATTTACTTTTTCGAGAAGCTATTGTCATTTAATTTATGTCACTGCATATTTATGAAATCCAGCAAAAAACATACTATCATCCTGAAGGACTGAAGGTACCTTTGTGACAAATTCAAGAATGACAAATAATTTTAGGAATCTGATCTGACTAATTTTAATGGGTATTATAAGTCCAAATTTCAGAAAAATAAAGTTGCTAATGAAAATATAATGTGTCTGTAGGTTGGATCCTTCTGATGTGCGCTTCTCTTCGTCGGCGGCGGTTGTTGTTCTGGTGCGCTGGTCCTATGTGACCTTAGCACGACGACTTCCCGACTGTCTACTACAACAAGGTTTGCCTGGCTCCGACGAGGGAGGGGCGATGACGGCGGCGCGCCTTCGGCTCGCTCCAGTGCTTGTAGTCGTCGCTAGGTGGTCTACGGATCTGGATGTAATACTTTTGGTGTTCTTTGTACTATCATGACAGTTGATGAATAGATCGAAAGTTTTCTCGAAAAAAATAATATATATAAAAGTTTGGCCCATGCCTGTCTGAAGTGACGACTTTCCGAAAGCATGTAGAGTAGCATGCAATTCAGACTCTTCGCAAAAAAAGAAAAGAAAGAAAGCATGCAATTCAGACCGATGGCATGCAAACCGTTCGACGTGGCCCCGAGATCCGTGAAGGTTGGCTGCATCGGTCGCTCTAACAGTGCTTTCTAGTTGCATGTCACGTCTGAAAGGTGCTCTGGACGTTCTGAAACTGCCCCAAAGTACTAGAGTACTAGTATATCATATGGCTAGGCTTTGAACACGGCCATGCTGGCCATGCATCGATCTATTTTCCTTTTTGCGAGGATAACTTTCGATCTATTTATTAATTGTTAAGGTAGTACAAAAAACACTAGAAGTAAAAAAAAATACATCTAGGTTTGTAGACCACCTAGCAACGACTACTAGCATTGGAGCGAGCCGAAGGCGTGCCGCCGTCTTTGCCCCTCCCTCATCAGAGCCGGGCAAACCTTTTTGTAGTAAACAGTCAGGAAGTTGTCGTGCTAAGGTACCATAGGACCAGCGCATCAGAATAGCAACCGCCGTCGATGAAGAGAAATGCGGATCGAAAGGATGCAACCTGTAGACACAAGAACACAGACGAACGAAGACAAAATCCACGTGGATCCACCGAAGACAAACGCGGACCGAATCTCGCGAGATCCATCGGAGACAAACCTCTACACACCCTTCGATGATGCTAAAAACTCCACTGGGACGGGGACTAGGCGGGGAGAAGAGTAGCCAGAAGAACCCAACTCCCATCAAGCTAGCTGTAGTCTTTTGTAACGACATGCAAGATGCAACCAACACGGAGTCCACTACACTCCTACAGCCCTACAGATGGGTCGAGTGGCCAGTGACCAAGCAAATACTGCTACTTTCTGTTGATGGATACTCGAGATCACGAGTAGCTCGTTGAAGTTTCTCACACACTTTGTTTTCATGCTTTAATTTTATGAGAAAGAGGGATCGGATAGGGAGAGAAATAAATGTGTGATCGAGGCGTGCATGGATGCACGTACGCACGAACTACCAGCTGCACGCATATACCCCGCGCGCGCCCGGCTGCTTGCTAACTAGCTCCGCTGTTCTTTTCCGAAACGGAAGCTGGCTGGGGCGCTTAGCTGTTGATCCATCCATCATACTGCTTTGATACGCACAGTGTGACTGGACTGCAGACGGCTGAAACGAACACGGGAACAGAGAGAGGATGCCCAACGCAACGGCAGGTAGAAAAAGACACTAGCCACACAATGCACATTAGGTCATTGGCACAGCCCTACGATCCGGAATTAACGAGCCAGCAAGTACAGTTCACATGTAGTTCCTGTCACTGATGATGATTCATGCGGGCGACCATTCTCTTCTTTCTCTGCTGGAGATCGACGTTGCACCAGCGGCAAGCTACTAGTCCAGCACACACGCACACACGCATGGGAGGGCTCTAAAATTAGGGAGCACGATGAAAAGTTTTGCCTTCTCTTAATTAAGAGATGATCTTTTAGCAACATATTTCATTACATATTTAGGGTTATCTAGTTAACAGAGATAAGACCTTTTGGAAAAAAAGAACCAAAATATGGGCTGGCGTTTTGGCTCCCGGGAGCACATGCTCCCGGGTGAACAGTACCCCCCAAAAAAATTAGTAAATGTTTTAAAAAAAATCTGAAAAAAATTGTAGATGATCATGTTGGTGTAGCAAGCATGCTTGACAATTTTCATGCGGAACGAAACAGCGGTGTTTCGTCGGTGATAAAAACAAATTTGGGGTGACATTTGGTCTTCGATTTGTTATTTTTGCGCAGGCCAAAATGCTTAACGTTTTTGCTTCAAAATTTAAAGGTAGCATTTGTATGTGACAAAGATCACAAAAAAAAATTGTCTCAATTTTTTTTACATTTGAAAAAAAAAATTGGCCCGGGGTGCTCCCGGGAGCCAAATTGACTTTCCGCTAAAATATCATCTATTGTACACTATTTTTTCTTGCCTTCTCTAAATTATTTGACGGGCTTAAGATAAAACTGTTTTATCAACCACTATACATACCTGCGGAATCAACATATTTTCCATAAACCACTGTAGAATATTACCTATCGGTCTTTGAACGCGAATTTTCTGCGGCCTAACAGCACCAGTGTATAGTACGTATGCATGTGCTCTTGATCGACCGGTGCCATTCTGGCCAAGTACATAGCATCTGATCTCAACTCAGTCCATATCGGTTCGATGCATGCCATGCCATGCAAAACGCCGATTCGATTCTGTAGAAGTGCATGGTCTAGTCAATGCAACCAAAAGACCGATCTGATAGAAGGGACTACGCAATACATTTATACGTCAATACTCCCTTCATGTGTGGCTCCCTCAGGCCTAAACGTGGACCGAAAGTGGGCTGCAATTTAATTGCGTCAGCCGAGTCTTGAATTCAGGACCTCTTGGCACATGATACCATGTAGAAGTGCATGCTCTAGCCAATGCAACCAAAAGACCGATCTAATAGAAGAGACTAAGCAATACGAAAGTGGGCTGCAATTTAATTGCGCCAGCCGGGTCTTGAACTCAATACCTCTTGGCTCCGATACCATGTTAAGCTTCATGTACTAGCCAACGCAACCAAAAATCCGAACTGATGAAAAGGGCTAGTGCAATCTACATATACTGTAACACCCCCTCTCACGTGTGACGGAGAAGAGAAGTCAACACGTGTAACCGGAAGAGAGCGACGGCGCGCGAAACTCACGTATGACTCAAGAGGCCTATACGTGGACACAAAGGGGGGGCTACCAGCAATTTTTGAATAAATTGCGAAAGACAGGACTTGAACTCAAAACCTTGGACCCTGATACCATGTTAAGCTTCATGCACTAGTCAACGCAACCAAAAGTCCGAACTGATGAAAAGGGCTAGTGCATTCCACGTATACTGTAACAGATTCGATATTTTTGTTCCGTGGACCGGTGGCTGGGAACTTGTCTCTACGTACGTACTAGCGCTAGACTAGCGTACAATACTTTTCTACTGTAGAGTATATATGCGCTGTTATGCGCTTCCCTACATCTCTCTGTGTCGTCCGCTACGCACGTAGGGGCCGTTCGCGACGTGGCTGTCCGGTGATAGTTCGACGCGGCCCTGAGCTCCGTGAAGGCGGTTGTATCGGTCGCTCTAACAGTGCTTTCTACTCCCTCTGTTCCTAAATGCAGTTTAGTGTTAAAAAACATCTTACATTATGAGACGGAGGGAGTATAAGTTTTTTCAGAGATTTCAATATAGACTACATACGAAGCAAAATGAGTGAATATACACTCTAAACTACGTTTATATACATCCGTATGTAGTCTATATATATTAAAATCTCTAGAAAGACTTATATTTACGAACGGAGGTACTAGTTGTATGTCACGTCTGAAAGGTGCTCCGGACGCTCTGTAACCGCCCCTAAGTACTAGAGTACTAGACCATATGGCTAGGCTTTGAACACGGCCATGCTGGCCGTGCATCGATCTGATCTCCCACGTCCACACACACTCACAAAGAAGAGTAGCTAGAAGAACCCAGCTCCCATCAAGCTAGCTGTAGTCTTTTGTAACGACATGCAAGATGCAACCAACTCGGAGTCCACTACACTCCTACAGCCCTACAGATGGATCGATCGAGCGGCCAGTAACCAAGCGGGCTAACCTGCTTTCTGTTGATGGACACTCGATCACGAGCACCTCGTTGAAGTTTCTCCCACACTTTGTTTTCATGCTTTGGTATGAGAAAGAGAGATCGGACAGAGAGAGAAATAAATGTGTGATCGAGGCCTGCATGCATGCAGATACCCGGTTGGCGCGCCCGGCTGCTTGCTAACCAGCTCTGCTGTTCTTTTTCGAAACGGAAGCTGGCTGGGGCGCTTAGCTGTTGATCCATCCATCATACTACTTTGATACGCACAGTGTGACTGGACTGCATGCAGACGGCAGAAACGAACACGGGAGCAGAGAGAGGATGCCCAACGGCACATAGCTAGAAAAAGACCACACAATGCACATTAGGTCATTGGCACACCCCTACGATCGAGACAAATGTTGGTAGGAGGTTGATGCGGAATTAACGAGCCATCAAGTACAGTTCACATGTAGTTGCTGTCACTGATGATGATTCATGCGGGCGACGTACGATTCTCTTCTTCCTCTGCTGGAGATGGACGTTGCACCAGCAGCGAGCTAGTCCAGCACACACGCACACACGCATGGCCTGGCACCTTGTAATTAAATTGACGTTGCACCTTTTTTTTTTGAGACACCATTGACGTTGCACCTAAACTCTGGCAAGTGACCGATCGATGGGCCGATCCACCTCGCCACGACGACTGCACGGAGAGATCGATCGAGAGCACGCACGGCTCTCTCTCTCTCTCTCTCTCTCTCTCTCTCTCTCCAAACAGCACACCGAGTCAGCGACACACACTTGTACATGAATTCCAGGCTATCGGAAGTATATATATTCTTCCATTTCTCTACTTATGTAATAATAATGGCCAAACACGTACGCAATGGTGTGAAACTCTGGATTAAGAAAATTCGATACCAGTTCACATGCATGGCAGAGGTAGCAGCGAAACGGACTCTCTAGCTAGCTTGTTCGGGCAAAGATAGAGGAAGAGGACAGTTCCTTTTGAGGAAAGCAGTTCATTACTACACATTCCTTGTTTTGTGCCGCTGTCGGCTCATGTCTCACTGACACACCATACGAGCCTCTGGGCAATGCAACCACCGTTCCATAACGTGGTGTATATAGATTTTCTGAAAAGTCAAACTTTATAAACTTTGATTAAATTTATAGAGAAAACTATTTATATATACAATAGCAAATATATAAAATATGAAACTACGTCTTATGACAAATCTAATGATATATGTTTGGCGTTCAACATATTAATATTTTGCTCCACACAATTGGTCAAAACTGTTGAGGTTTGACTTTTCGAAAAATCTATATGCACTACATTATGAAACGGAGGGAGTACTACATGTTTTTTTTGCAGGGTAAATATACTACATGTTTTTAATTAGTACTCCCTCTGTAAACTAATATAAGAGCGTTTAGATCAATAAAGTAGTGATCTAAACGCTCTTATATTAGTTAGTGATCTAAACGCTCTTATTTAGTGATCTAAACGCTCTTATATTAGTTTACGGAGGGAGTACTTACTAAGTGCAAAAACTCTTATATTTAGTTTACGAAGGTAGTACGTATTATTTTGTGGAATAATTGACCCTACTAATGAACCCAGACGAGGGACGTGCGAGCAAAACAAACTCATTGTTCTAAGTGCAAATATCAACACAAAGGATGAAGACACGTCTTTGTGTTGGGGAAAAATTAAATCTTTTGTTCCCACGGATGCCTGAATTCAGGATTCACATCACTGATGTGCTCTCTCATGTGACCTGTGCCAAAAAAAAAAGATAAAATTTCCCAATACAAAGTAAATAATGCACATCTCACATCTGGTACATTTTTGTTTGCTTGTGCATCAGATCGGGGCGTGACGCACATAGGGCGATCCATTATGGGCCGGCCGAATCAGCCATTTCAAGCTATGTCTTTACCCCTAAGCGCTCTTCTTAACATTCGTGAATGTTCATTGAATACGAAATATTTTCAAATGTTAATTTAAAATATCATAATAATTTTAAAATTCATGAACATTTTGATTATTTTTGAAATTTACAAATATTTTTTAAATTCTTGAATAATTTCAGATTTGATTTAAAAAAATCGCATATCTTGAAAAGATTTATATAAAAATGGAAAAGGAACAAAAAGAAATTTTACAGATAAAATTTGTGGAAATAAAATCGAAATTAAAATCATAAAAGGAAAACCCAACCAAGAAAACTAGAGAAATCTGGAAAAGAATAAGGGAAAAAAAGCCGCTCGGATGAAGCGAACAATGAATGACGGCAGGGGCCCACCACGATAGAAGTTGACTTAGGATGCCTTGGGTGGCCCAAGTATGGTCCAGGAGGCACACTCGACTGGATACATTTCGTGAAGCCCATTGGGCGCATTCCGCGAAGCCTCAGATGGGCTTCGACGTGTCATCAGTTTAACTAGGAGGTACGACACCCTATCAATGTGTCATTACCACAACCTGACAGACTCGACAATTGTAAACCCTAGCCTTGCCAGCCATATACTATAAGGCAAGGCTAGGGCACCCACATGCGGACATGGAAATAGAGACACTCACCTTTGTACGATCCTTTTTACCGGTACCTTCCCCATATGAGGCGAGGTAAGCATCCACCAAGAGTAGCGTTCCAAGGTGGACAACGGGAGCAGCTCCGGATCTGCAGCGTCGCCATAGCTCCCGCGCCGGCGCAGCGCGGACGCCGAGCTGGACCCTCCCGGCCCGCGCTCAGCTCCGGCAGGACAGTGCAGTCCGCACCGCCCCCGCGCCGTCCCCTTCCCCCGTCGGTCGCTCCTCCGCGCGGGCAGCGGTGGGTGCTAGTGCGTGCGCCGCCGGGCCGCACGCCCACTCCGGAATCGGAGGCGCGCGCCGCCCGCCGCGACAGGCAGTGGGCAAGGGAGAGGGAGGCAGCGGAGCGGTCCGTGGGCCGTCACCGCGGGATGCCGACGGGGCCCGACGAGGACGAGCGGCTCCTCGCATGGGTCTACCGCCGGTCGCTCACGACGGCGGAGACGGACGCTCGCCGCCTCCGACGAAAGAACGCAAAGGCGCTCCGGCTAGCCATAGAGCAGTCGGAGCGGGAGGCGCAGGAGGTAGCGACGGAGGCGGCTCGGGTCGCCAAGTTGAAGTGGCAACAGGACAGGGCCGTCCGCCGGATGAAGGGCTTGATCGTCCTCTCCGACTCCGACTCCGACAATGGCAGCTCCACCTCCTCCTTCGACGACCAAGATCCTCCACCAGCCGCGGACGCCTACAGCTACGCCGGCGACTGGAAGGGGAAAGGCCCGGCGAGGAAGTGGTGAAGAAGCTCCCTCTTTTATTTAATTATAGTTTTTAGTTGTTGAACTTGTCCGGCGATGAACTGTGGTGATCTTTTAGATGACTTGATGAACTCGCTGTTTAATTATGTGCATTTCATTGTCCGTTTGATGCCGATTTCTTTGTCCGTTGTTTGATCACATAGAGTAGTAGCGTAGTATGGATATAGGGTGCCGGATATGAGATACGCAGATGTGGAGAGGGAAATTTGAGGCGTGACCGGTCAGTACCCGTGGACGCGCCCGGATGCGTCCGCGGGCGTTTGAGGGGTCGGATTTGTTGTCCGCGGCTGTAGATGCTCTAAGGTACCTTTGTGACAAGTTCACACGAATGACAAATAATTTTAGGAATCCGATCCAACTACTTTTAATGGGGGTATTAGAAGTTAAAAAAATCCAGATAAATAAAGTTGGTAGTGAAAAATATAAAAGTTTGGCTCCATCCTTGTCTGAAATGACAACTTTCCGAAAGCAAGGAAAGTAGCAATTCAGACCGATGTCATGTAAACCTGCCACTAGTAGAAAACAGGGCTTTGGTCCAGGCCAGATAAGAGCATCAATCCCGGTTCTGTTACGAACCGGGACCAATGGGTGCATCAGTCCCGGTTCGTGAGGCCAAGGCGCCGGCCGGGCCACGACAGGCACCAGTCCCGGTTCGTCTGACCCCTTTGGTCCCGGTTCCAGACACGAACCGGGACTAAAGGGCCTCGCTCCTGGCGCAGCCCCTTTAGTCCCGGTTGGTGGCTGGAACCGGGACTAAATGTGTGTCTGCTGTCCCGGTTCTAGCCACGAACCGGGACTAAAGAGATGCCTATATATATGCTCTCCCCTGCCCGCTCACTCCTCTGTTTTTTGGCCGGCCGGTGTGGGAGGTGTGTGCTGCTCTGCTCTCACCTCCTATGCACATGAGGTGTTCGATGAAATGCCCGAGTCACACTTAAGCTTTCTCCTCTCCAAGCTCGACCTCCAAGCTCCATTTTCCCCAAGATTTGTCTAGGTTTGGCGGTGCACCATTGTCCCCGTCCCCGTCCTCACCGACGTCGATCGCCCGTGCCGATCTCGTCGCCGGCATCACCGTGGTGAGCCTCTTGTTCTTATCTTCTTTCTAAAAGAAAAAAAAATCTTACTTGTATGATTTAGATAGATACTTGTATAATTTTCTTACTTTTAGTATTGTTTTTTATTATATAGTGCCATGACTTTGGTATCCACCCCCGTCGGCCCTCGTCCTGTCTATGATTCGGATGTGGTATATTATCTTTTATTACTATTTGTTTCATTTAGTGTTTATGACAATTATGCCGACCAACGTGACATAGATGTTTTTATCTAGGAGGTATGTGAACCGGAAATTCCAACCGACCCTCTTGTCGAGAGGTTAAATTTAGTTGAAAAAGAAAACAATTACTTGAAGAAAAATTTGAAAAGAATTGAGGAGGAGAAGATGGAATTGGAGTTGCATGTTGCCGATGTCGTCGATGATCACAAGATCCAGATGGATGCAATGCGCTTGAAGATTAGAAAGATTAGAAAATATGCCATTGATAATGAGGCTTGGTATCATTATGCCGTTGGATCAATTGTTACCTTAGTTGCGATTATGATCGCATTTGTTGTTGCATTTAAATGTTTTACATAGTTTCAATGTATGTTTTAATTAGATGCTCTAGAGAGCTATATGTTGTTCTATATATGAGAACTATGTATGAACTTTATGTATTTATTTTTTCAGTAATAACATTTTGATCACTACAGTACTTTGGTTTTAATGTGATGATGAACTTGTATTAATTTGGTCACTTCTCTATTCATGATGTTCTGTAATGGTTTTTGATACACTTAATTATATAATGCACGCAGATGAACCGACAATGGATGTACGGTGACCGACGCACCTCCGAGTACATTGATGGCATGCATAATTTTCTCGAAGTGGCTGAGGCAAACAAGCAGAATGGTTTTATGTATTGTCCATGTACTGTCTGTGGGAATACGAAGGATTACTCTGACTCGAAAACCCTTCACTTGCACCTGCTTGAGAAGGGTTTCATGCCACACTATAATGTTTGGACCAAGCACGGAGAAATAGGGGTTATGATGGAAGACAACGAAGAAGAAGAGGATGATGACAACTATCCCCCTGAATACGGTGATACTGCAACGGGGGAAGCTGAAGATCAAGATGAACCAGACGATGTGCCCGATGATGATCTTCGCCGGGTCATTGTTGATGCACAGAGAGAATGCGAGAGTGAAAAGGAGAAGTTGAAGTTCGATCGCATGTTAGAGGATCACAAAAAAGGGTTGTACCCAAATTGCGAAGATGACAACACAAAGCTCAGTACCACACTGGAATTGCTGCAATGGAAGGCAGACAATGGTGTATCTGACAAGGGATTTGGAATGCTACTGAAAATAATGAAGAAGAAGCTTCCAAAGGATAACGAATTGCCCGACAGTACGTACGAAGCAAAGAAGGTTCTCTGCCCTCTAGGATTGGAGGTGCAGAAGATACATGCATGCCCTAATGACTGCATCCTCTACCGCGGTGAGTACGAGGATATGAATGCATGCCCGGTATGCGGTGCATTGCGGTATAAGATCAGACGAGATGACCCTGGTGATGTTGAGGGCGAGCGCCCTAGGAAGAGGGTTCCTGCCAAGGTGATGTGGTATGCTCCTATAATACCACGGCTAAAACGCCTGTTCAGAAACAAAGAGCATGCCAAGTTGATGCGATGGCACAAGGAAGACCGTAAGAAAGACGGGAAGTTGAGAGCACCCGCTGACGGGTCGCAGTGGAGAAAAATCGAGAGATGGTGGGGGGACTTTGCAGGTGACGCAAGGAACGTATGGTTTGGTTTAAGTGCAGATGGCATTAATCCTTTTGGGGAGCAGAGCAGCAATCATAGCACCTGGCCCGTGACTCTATGTATCTATAACCTTCCTCCTTGGTTGTGCATGAAGCGGAAGTTCATTATGATGCCAGTGCTCATCCAAGGCCCTAAGCAACCCGGCAACGACATTGATGTGTACCTAAGGCCATTAGTTGAAGAACTTTTACAGCTGTGGAATGGAGAAGGTGTACGTCTGTGGGATGAGCACAAACAGGAGGAATTTGACCTACATGCGTTGCTGTTTGTAACCATCAATGATTGGCCTGCTCTTAGTAACCTTTCAGGACAGACAAACAAGGGATACCACGCATGCACGCATTGTTTATATGATACCGAAAGTATATATTTGGACAAATGCAGGAAGAATGTGTACCTGGGACATCGTCGATTTCTTTCGACCAACCATCTCTTAAGAAAGAAAGGCAAGCATTTCAAAGGTGAGGCAGATCACCGGAAGAAGCCCGCCCTCTGTACTGGTGATGCCATACTTGATATGGTCAAGGATTTACAAGTAATCTATGGAAAGGGTCCTGGCGGACAATCTGTTCCGAATGACGCTGAGGGACGCGCACCCATGTGGAAGAAGAAATCTATATTTTGGGACCTACCCTATTGGAAAGACCTAGAGGTCCGCTCTGCAATCGACGTGATGCACTTGACGAAGAATCTTTGCGTGAACCTGCTAGGCTTCTTGGGCGTGTATGGGAAGACAAAAGATACACCGGAGGCACGGGAGGACCAGCAATGTGTGCACGAAAAAGACGGCATGCATCCAAAGCAGTATGAAAGTCCTGCCAGCTACGCTCTTACCAAAGAAGAGAAGGAAATCTTCTTTGAATGCCTGCTTAGTATGAAGGTCCCGTCTGGCTTCTCGTCGAATATAAAGGGAATAATAAATATGGCAGAGAAAAAGTTCCAGAACCTAAAGTCTCATGACTGCCACGTGATTATGACGCAACTGCTTTCGGTTGCATTGAGGGGGCTTCTACCGAAAAACGTTCGATTAGCCATTGTGAAGCTATGTGCATTCCTCAATGCAATCTCTCATAAGGTAATCGATCCAGATATTCTACCAAGGTTAAAGAATGATTTGGTGCAATGTCTTGTCAGTTTCGAGCTGGTGTTCCCACCATCCTTCTTCAATATCATGACGCACGTCCTAGTTCATCTAGTCGACGAGATTGCCATTCTGGGTCCTGTATTTCTACACAATATGTTCCCCTTTGAGAGGTTCATGGGAGTCTTAAAGAAATATGTTTGTAACCGTGCTAGGCCAGAAGGAAGCATCTCCATGGGCCATCAAACAGAGGAGGTCATTGAGTTTATTCCTGACCTTAAGCCGATTGGTCTCCCTCAATGGCGGTATGAGGGGAGACTGACTGGAAAAGGCACGCTAGGAGCGGATGCAATAATATGTAGGGACGGGCATTCTTGGGCTCAAGCACACTACACAGTTCTACAGAATTCTACCTTGGTGACCCCGTAAGTCAATGAACACAAGAATTTTCTGCGCTCCAAACACCCGGAGCAGTCTGACGACTGGATTACATGTGAACACATCAGGACTTTCGGCAGTTGGTTGCAAACACATCTCATGGGTAACAACATTGTTGGAGATGAGTTGTACTCGTTGGCCAGGGGACCATCTTCGACTGTATTGACTTACCAAGGGTACGAGATAAATGGGAATACATTTTACACCATCGCCCAAGATCAAAAGAGCACCAACCAAAACAGTGGTGTCTGCTTTTATGCAGCAACCAACAGGGGAAAGGACACATATTATGGTTACATAGTGGACATATGGGAACTTGACTATGGACATGATTTTAAGGTCCCTTTGTTTCGGTGCAAATGGGTCAATCTGTCAGGAGGCGGGGTACAGGTAGACCCACAGTACGGAATGACAACAGTGGATCTCAACAATCTTGGGTACACAGACGAACCATTCGTCCTAGCCAATGATGTGGCGCAGGTTTTCTATGTGAAGGACATGTCTACCAAACCGATAAAAGGAAAAGATAAGGAAGCGAATACATCATACGATGAGCCAAAGCGCCACATAGTTCTTTCAGGGAAAAGAGACATCGTGGGAGTGAAGGGCAAGACAGACATGTCTGAAGATTATGAAAAGTTTCATGAAATTCCTCCCTTCAAAGTGAAGGCTGACCCAAGCACCCTGTTAAACGATGAAGATTATCCATGGTTACGGTGCAATAAGCAAGGGACACACGCGTAGAAAAAGTGAAGACTTTCTCTCCACAACTATTCTGATGATGGCTTTGATCTAGAATATCACTCCAGTTACATGTCAAGAAATGAAATGCCTTTTGTAACACATGAGTTTTCGTCTGAAACCGTGATAATTCGAAAGAGATTGTCCATTTTGTACACGAAGTACACAAAATTGATGATGTAGCTTTGAATGGTGCATGTGGAACGCACAAAAAGTCTGGAGTTGAAATAAGTTTAAAAAAATGGAATGCCTTTGTAACATATGAGTTTTCGTCCAAAACCCTGATACTAAAAAGCTTTCATAAAATTCTAATAGCAAAAAGAATGAACTAAAAAGAATCAATTAAATATAATATTTTTCAATAGCAAAAAGAATCAACTAAAAATAATCAAAATAATATTAACTAAAATTATCAAAGTATTTATTTGTTAAAAACTTTAATAGTAAAAAGAATTTTCATGAAGTATTTTTTGTTACAAACTTTAATAGAAAACTAAAAATCTTTTATAAAACTCTAATAGCAAAAGGAATCAACTAAAAAGAATCAATACAAAATAAAACTTATGCAACTAAAATTATATAAAATTTATGCAACTAAAATTATATAACTAAAAATAACATATGCAAAAAATAACATTAAAAATTTAATAACATAACAAATGCAAAAAATAAAAAAAAGGCCCACCTACTAGCCACCACGGCCTGCATACGACTTGAAATCCTACAAATGGGCCAGGATGCAGGCCCGCAGTGCTAGCAGGCCCAACAGGGCGTGAGATAGGCATGTACTGCCCACATTAGAGAGGAGCTCGAGAGGGCAGCGGCAGCAGCGCTTATAAACCACTCCGAGCCCCTCTCAACTAGCGTGGTGGGACTAAACTTTTGGCTGCGGCATCACAGCGCTTTCGTCCCGGTTGGTGGCTCGAACCGGGACAAAAGGCCCCCCTTTCGTCCCCGTTGGAGCCACCAACCGGGACTAAAGGTCTCTGCTTCCCGCCCTTTGGGCTGCTGAAATTAACCTTTAGTCCCGGTTGGTGGCACCAACCGGGACGAAAGGGGTGCCTTTCATCCCGGTTCGAGCCACCAACCGGGACGAAAGGGTTGTGCTATATAAGCAGCACTTAGCAGTTTTCTCCAAATCTCAGTTCTTCTTCCCCGACGCCGCCAGGCTGCTCCTCCCCCGACCCCGTCGCCGTCCCTGCCCTGACCCCGACGCCGGCCGCCGCTCCCTGCCCCGACGCCGCCGAGCCCTGCCCCGACGCCGCCGCTCCCTGCCCCGAGGCCACCCCCAGTGAGCTTCGCCCCCCTTCCCCTGCGCTGCCGCCGCCGCCCCTGCCCTGCGTTGCCGCCGCCGCCACCGCCCCTGCCCTGCATTTTTTTTCTTAATTTTTATTATGTTCATGTATGTAGGTATATATGTATGGATGGATGCATTGATGTATATAGAAAATGTTCATATGTTCATATGTTTGTAACAAAGTTAGAATTTTTTATGTTCATAGAATTTTTTTTCTTAAATTTTTTTATGTTCATGTATGTATGTGTATATGTATGGATGGATGGATTGATGCATATAGAAAATGTTCATATGCTCATATGTTTGTAACAAAGTTAGAATTTTTTTGTCCATGTAAAACACTTATATGAAGTGTCTCCGTTAGAACTATAGATCAATGGCGATCATCTAACAAAGTTTGTAAAGCATAGCGAACCTGGAACCGTCCCCCTCCAGTTCATCTGTCCGAAAATGCAGGCTTCGGGAAAACATTCCCGGATGTTATCCCCCTTCACCTATATCATGTAGTGCCGTGTTAGAACACCCCTAACTCTCTCGGGAATTCAACATATCCCCGATAACTTCGACATGAGGGGGGGGGGGGGGGGTCCGCAAGTATCGTCGACGACCATGAGAGAGGCGGTCCGCAAAGTATCCTCTCTCGAAAGTATAACCCCCGATAACTTTGCATGATGTTTGCGACTAATCCATTGCTCATATATGCATATGATTCCTTGTTGTGATTAGCTAGGTCTATGTTTGCCACTAATCCATCTCTCATGGTTGTAATATTTGCAGAAACTATGGACAGAGACTTAGAAAAAGAAGAGTTGTTGGGGGATATAATCCGTGACGGAGGTGATATCACCTTGTCGTTTCTCAATGACACCGATGGTCAGGAAAGAGAGGATGACGGCTCCGGTGATCCAATGGAGGAGGAAGGAGATCATGACGGCTCCGGTGACCGAACGGAGGAGGAAGGAGATCATGACGGCTCCGGTGACCGAACAGAGGAGGGAGCCTTAACTGTTGCAAAGTTCGGCGAGGTATATATACATATATTAATTAAGCCTCTGCTGACTTGATGCATTAATTGTTTTGTATGTACATATATTAACGCTTCTTTCTTCTTTTAATTAGCCCTCCGGATCGAGCCAAACTTCCGTAAGGAGACGAGGCCTGAAGAAAAGGTTGCGCTAGGATGAAAGGTTCACGATCGAAGAAGTCGGTCGAGATGGCCAACCGATTGCTCCCAAGTGGAGCAGGGACACATTTATACATCAGTGAGGAGTGGTTGTTAGGGACAGCATCCCGATCAGCATCCAAGAATGGAATAAGAAGAAGGACCCTGAAGTTTCTTATGTCCAGGATAGACAGAAAGATGATCTTTGGACCTCGCTGATGACAAATTTCAGCCTACCACCAGAGGCGGATCCGAATAAGGTCAAGGCGTTTGCTCTTAAGAAGATGGTAGAACTATTCAAGAACTGGAAGAAAGATTTGAACAAAAAGTTTGTCGAGAAAGACAAGACTCCAGAATTCACCGGTCCATATGAGAAGATAAAAGATCACTGGCCCGCATTTGTGGCCTACAAGAAATCGGACAAGGGCAAGCAAAGGTCAGCGACAAATAAGCTAAATATTGCAAAGAAGTAGTATCACCATGTTACGGGGTCAGGTGGCAACAGCAAAGCCCGGCCTACGTGGGACAAAGCTAAGCAAGACCTGCTTGCTAAAGGGGTCCAACCAGCGACATTGCACTGGCCAGATCGGTCAAGGACTTGGTTCTTCGGGGTTGGGGGAACTTTGGACCCAGAAACAGGGAAGTGTGTTTGGACGAAAGCTCAACTTGCAATACCCGTCAAGAAGCTTGAGGAAGCAATCAAGGCAGCGCAGGAAGGGAGGTTACATCCCGACAGAGAGAATGACGAGCTGACACAGGCCCTTGGGAATCCTGAACACCCTGGACGAACACGAGGCACATCAGGCTCCGTTCCGTGGGTGCATGGGTTTGCCGACAGCGGTGGTTATAGAAGCCGAGAGAGAAAGAAGAAAGAGGAAGCAAGCGAAATGCAGAAGCTCGGTGCAAGATTAGCGAAACTATAGGAACTTGAGAGCCAGCGAGCTACCGGCCAACCATCTCAGCGGCACGAAGATCCTTCCTTCGACACTGCCCTAGAAGCTACCCCACCATCTCAGCAGAGAAGCAGCGTGGCTTCTACGGAGCTCGTTCAGCCTGATATCACGGCTCCTCGCTACCCCATGGATAGTATCACGGAGGCTGAACATTGTGTGCTAATGGCGAAATGTCAGAACCTGACCTTGAAGGCGGCGGTCGGCTCTGTTTTACCTCCTCGAGCTGAGGGAACTTTCCATTGCCGTCCGATTCCACATGGCTATGCTATTGTCACGGTGGATGAAATAATGGAGGGATTTGAGGGGCTGGAGCTTGACTACCCTACAGGTAAAGGGGATAATCTTCTGGAAAATGCCTTAAGGAGTACCTGTCTATGGAGAAAGGAGAACATCAAGCTTCCAAACTGGACGCCGCCTCAGCAGACGCAGCTGGATGAGGCCCCTCAGCAGACTCCTCACAGTCCAGCTCAGCCCGATGAGGCCCCTCAGTAGACTCAGCCGGATGAGGCCCCTCAGCAGAGTCCTCTTCCGCCTCAGCTGTCTCTGGTGCGTCAGCAGACTCCGCCTTCTCCTCCGCCTCCTCCAGCGCGTCAGCGGACTCCGCCTCCTCCTCCGCCTCCTCCGGCGCGTCAGCGGACTCCGCCGCCTCAGCAACAGCAGAAGAGAGCCGCCGCCGCTCCGGAGGCTAGCAGTACAAAAGGCGGGAAGAAATTCAAATTTGGTCCAAGCCTCAGGGTTCCTCCAAAGTTACCATATGAGAGGACTGACAAGGAAACCGATGACATCGTGAAAGCCGAACTGCAGGCCCATTTTGAACGGAAACGTCCACCTCCGAAGGAAACAATAGATCCGGTGAAAGCGAAGCGCACTCTGGATGCCCTTAAGCGACCACCACCGCCTCCGCCGCCATCCAACTATGACCGCTGTATTGAAAAGACATATGATGAAGCGCGGCGGTCGGGAAGTACTGCCAGTGCTACAAGACGAAGAAGTGGGAAAACAATTCCCCAGCTCGGCGAACAGGAGAAGCAATCATGCCCCCCGCTCAAGGTGTCTAGCGATATCGCTAATCATCCGGGGCTACTGCCCGGTACCACTCTTGGTGATTACATGGGCAATGATGTACAGTTTGAAATGGCTGAGGTAGTAGAGATCTTTAGATACGAGCACGGGAAGCCTCTCGTCAAACCTGATCATCCTCATCTAACAACGATGATGCGAAGATTGCATGAGTGGTACTTGGAAAGCTGCAGGAAGAATGGGTCCGATAGTTTGATGGTGAGAATTAAAGATGAGCACGACCTCATTGGAGTCGACCTGATGCCTGTTGAATTTGTGGAGTTATTTCAGTTATTCAATCAAGAGGCCCTCGACAAACAACTCATGACTTGCTACTGTCTGTAAGTATTACTTCTGTAATTAAGTCTCTAGCTCAGCTCGTTCATTGCATGTATATATAATTATCCTCACTATATTATGCAGATTGAAGATCGTCGAATGCCCAAAAACACAAATCTATGACATTGGGTTCATTAGCCCAAATACCGTAAATGAATGGGTGGTACAAAACAGAGTTAAAGATACCGAGGAAAACTTGCTAAAAGCGTTCCTTCGACATCAAAACAAAAGGGAAATACTCTTTCCTTACAACTTCAAGTGAGTGTTACTGTCTCGTGCATATTCGGTTTCGCTTACTCGAGGTTAAGTACTGTAATTGATGAGTTATGTGTGCGCAGGTTCCACTTTATTCTGCTATCCATTAAGCTTGGCGGGGGAGTTGTAACTGTCTTAGACTTGAGACGTAAAGATCCCAAGGATTATGCGGACATGACTGCAATGCTCCAGAAGTAAGTTCAATCAATACCGGAGTCAAATGAACGAGCTGAGCTAGAGACTTAATTACAGAAAAAAATACTACAGACAATAATAACTGATGATAGTTTTGTCGAGGGCGTCTTGATTGTATAACTGAAATAATTCTTCAAATTCAATGTACAACGCCTTGACTCCATTGAAGTAGTGCTCATCTTTAATTCCCACGTAGATACTGTCGGTCCCTTCCTTGCAGGCTTTCAAGTACCAGTCATGCAATGTTCGCATCATCGTTGATAGATGCGGGAGCTGCTCAGGTCTGACGAGAGGCTTCCCGTGCTCGTATCTAAAGGCTACCTCAGCCATTTCGAACTGTACCTCATCGCCTAAGTAATCACGAAGATTGTAACCATGATGAGCGGCCGCTACCCCCGGATCATTAGCGATATCGGGAAACACCTTGAGCGGGGGGCACGATTGTTTTTCCTGTTCGCCGAGCTAGGGAATTGTTTTCCCACTTCTTGCAGCACTGCTAGTACTTCCCGACCTTTTCGCTTCATGAAAGGTCTTTACAATACAGCGGTCATAGTGTGAGAGCAGCGGAGGAGGTGGTGGTCGCTTAAGGGCATCCAGACAGCGTTTCGCTTTTACCGGATCTATTTTCTCCTTTGGATCTGGACGTTTCGGTGCAAGCTGGCGTTTCACATCGGCAGCCACGATCTCGTTGTTTTCCTCCTCAGTCATGTCGTATGGTAACTTGGGAGGAGCCTTCTTGACGCTTGGAACTGCTCTGGATTTCTTCGTTGTTGTACTGCTAGCCGCCGGAGCGGCGGCGGGTCTCTTCCGCCATTGCTGAGGCGGCGGAGGAGGCGGAGTCAGCTGACGCGGTGGAGGAGGCGGAGTCCGCTGAGGCGGCGGAGGATTCTGCTGAGGGGCCTCCTCCGGCGGAGTCCGCTGACGTGGCGGAGACGCTGAGGTGGCGGAGTGTGCTGACGTGGCGGTGACGACTGAGGCAGCGGAGATAGAGCTGGACTGTGAGGAGTCTGCTGAGGGGCCTCCTCCGGCTGAGTCTGCTGACGCGGCGTCCATTGTGGAAGCATGATGTTTTCCTTTCTCCATAGAATGGTAGTCCTTACGGCATCTACCAGATGAGTCTCCCCTTCACCTGTAGGGTACTCAAGCTCCAGCCCCTCGAATCCGTTGGTAACTTCATCCACCCCGACAATAGCAAAGGCATCTGGAATCGGATTGCAATGGAAAGTTCCATCAGGTCCAGGAGGTAAGACATAGCCGACCGCCACCTTCAAGGTTAGGTTGATGCATTTCGCCATTAGCTCACAATGTTCCCTCTCCGTGATATAATCCACGGGGTAGCGAGGAGCCATGATATCAGGCCGAACGAGCTCCGTGGAAGCCACTCTGCTTTTCCGCTGAGATGGTGGGGTAGCTTCGTGGGCAGTATCGAATGAAGGATCTTCGTGCTGCTGAGATGGTGGGTCGGTAGCTCGTGACTGGTAAGTGCCTCTAGTTTCTTCTCCTGCAACGCTAATCTTTGTTCTACATTCCGCATCCGGTCTGCTTCCTCTTTCTTCTTTCTCCCTCGGCTTCTATAACCAGTGCTGTCGGGAAACCCATGCACCCACGGAACGGAGCCTGCTGTGCCTCGTGTTTGTCCAGGGTGTTCAAGATTCCCGAGGGCGCGTGACAGCACGTCCTTCTCTCTGTCGGGATGGAACCTCCCTTCCTGCATGTCCTTGATTGCTTCCTGAATCTTTGTGACGGGTGTTTCAAGTTGTTCTTTCGTGTAAACACACTTCCCTGTTTCTGGGTCCAAAGTTCCCCCATGCCCGAAGAACCAAGTCCTTGCCCGTTCGGGCCAGTTCGCTATCGCTGGTTGGATCCCTTTAGCAAGCAGGTCGTTCTCAGCTTTGTCCCACGTAGGACGGGCAACCTTGTAGCCACCTGACCCCGTAACATGGTGATACTGCTTCTTTATAGCATTTAGCTTATTTGTCTGTGACCTGTTCTTAGCATTCTCCGATTTCTTGTACGCCACAAATGCGGGCCAGTGATCTTTTATCTTCGCATATTGACCGGTGAATTCTGGAGTCTCGTCTTTCTCGACAAACTGTTCGTTCAATCTTTTCTTCCAGTTCTTGAATTGTTCTGCCATCTTCTTAAGAGCCCATTTTTTGACTTTTCACTGTATAACTAGGTTATTTGGATCCTCCTCTGGCGGTAGGCTGAAATTTATCATGAGCGAGTTCCAAAGCTGATCTTTGCATCTAACGTTGACATAAGAAACTCCATCGTCCTTCTTCTTATTCCATTCTTGGATGCTGATCGGGACGCTGTCCCTAACAACAACTCCGCACTGATGTATAAATCGGTCTTGGGTCCGCTTGGGAACAGTCGGTTTGCCATCTGGATCGACTTCTTCGATCGTGAACCTTTCATTCTCGCCCAACCTTTTCTTCGGGCCTCGTCTCCTTATAGAAGTTTGGCTCGATCCGGAGGGCTAAAAGAAGAAATAAGTGTTAATATATGTACATACAAAACAATTAATGCATCTAGTCAGCAGGGCTTAATTAATATATATATATACCTCACCGGACTTTGCAACAGTTAAGGCTCCAACACTGGCGGAGCCGTCATCTTCTCTTCCCTCACCATCGGAGTCGTTGAGAAACTGTGACGTGATGATATCATCATCTCTGTCGTGGATTATTTCCTCCGATGCCTCTTCTTGTTCTAAGTCTCTGTCGTGTTCCATAGTTTCTGCAAATATTACAACATGGCAATATACAACCATGATCTCCTTCCTCCTCCGTTCGGTCACCGGAGCCGTCATGATCTCCTTCCTCCTCCATTGGATCACCGGAGCCGTCATCCTCTCTTTCCTGACCATCGGTGTCATTGAGAAACGACAAGGTGATATCACCTCCGTCACGGATTATATCCCCCAACAACTCTTCTTTTTCTAAGTCTCTGTCCATAGTTTCTGCAAATATTACAACCATGAGAGATGGATTAGTGGCAAACATAGACCTAATCACAACAAGGAATCATATGCATATGAGAAATGGATTAGTGGATTATCGGGGTTATGTTTTAACGACCCCCTTCCCCCTCATGTCGAAGTTATACCGAAATTATCGGGGTTATGTTTTAACGACCCACCCCCCTCATGTCGAAGTCAATGAACAACATGAAAATTTGTAAGTGATTGCTAAACTTTTATGCATTTATATGAAGATCAATTATCCAATATAACTATGTTCGCGATATGAGGCATTGGACATTATCTAGAATCATATCTGATGAGTCGTCCTATATCTTTCAGGAGACGATACTTTGCGGACCGCCTCTCTCATGCCTGTCCGACGTGCAAATCAGGTTTTCATATGCCTCAAAATCAAAGGGAAATCTCCTCTCACAACTCTCCGCGGTGCCCAACAATCTGAAATCATTCACTAATATTGATGTTGGACTCGACTAAATATGCACTCCAAAGTCCAATCAACTATATAAACCCGCGGTGATCAAACACATACATGTTACAAATATTTCTATGTTCACAAAAACCTAAAAAAAATTCTCTTCCATCTCATCTCATCTTCACAAAACATCTATCTATCACATTGAGTATATGTATCTAAAAACCTAGTAAAACTACACAAAACAAACAAAAAATTTCAGCCATCTCCATCTCATCTCATCGATCTCCATCTTATCTCATCCATCTCATCTCATCTCAATGAACAAAAATTTATATTACACATGAAAATATCACAAATTCATTACATACGCTCGGAACAAAAATATCACAAATGAAATGACTTTGATCATGAATAATGCTATAAAAATGACTTTGATCATGAATAATGCTATAAAACATTTGCATAAATATTACACATGAATAATATCAATGACTTTGAGATCATGAATAATGCTATAACTCTTTTCCACCTTACAAAAATATTTCTACAATATTTACTAAAATTCCAAAGTTGGAATTTATTTTGTTCATGGTTTCTTTGGTTTACAAAGGAACCATATTTTCTACAAGTCTTCTGCTCCCACCAAAATTATCCTAGCAACTAGACGGTACCTACAACCCATTTCAACAAAGACTTTGGGTTCCACAGTTCAAAAATTTCAAATTTCCTTCAATTCAAATTTGGACCAGAAACAAACTCTCTGATACAAACTCAATTTTTATAGCTCCAAAAATTCTAAAACTTTGTCAAACTCTCTTATATACATCAACACCTCACCACAAAAATTCCTCAAAATTCCTAAAATGCCTAGACCTCTCTGTCATTTCATCATATAGGTTGTGTGCACACTGTTCACTGTCGAAAAATTCAGTTATCTAAATTTGGTTCAGAGAGAGGGGTCAGCGTCGGCCAGCAGCGCGGGCGGCGTCGGGGTCGGCGTCGGCGTCGGGGTCGGCCAGCAGCGCGGGCGGCCGGCGTCGGGGTCGGCGGCGTCGGCGCCCAGCAGGGGGGAATAGGAGGAGGAGGGGATCGGGGCGGCGCTCACAGCGAGGAGGCGTCGGCGACGGCGTCGGGGCAGGGCTCGGGGACGGCGTCGGGGCAGGGCTCGGCGACGGCGTCGGGGCAGGGCTCGGGGACGGCGTCGGGGGCGGCGATGAGGAGCTGGCTCGGGGAGGAGGGCGAGGAGGTCCGGCGACGAGGAGGGCGGGGAGGTCCGGCGACGAGGAGCGGGCTCGGGGATGGCTCGGAGGCGACGGCGAGGTCCGGCAGCCTGGCGGCATCGAGGTGGTCTTCGGCGTCGGGGGAGAGGGAGATCGAAAACTGCAGATGGTGTTTGGAAAATTTTCTAAGTGCTGCTTATATACACAAAGTTTTAGTCCCGGTTGGTGGCTCCAACCGGGACTAAAGGCCCCCCTTTAGTCCCGGTGCGAGGCACCAACCGGGACAAAAGCTTGTTTTTAGCAGCCCAAAGGGCGGGAAACCCAGGCCTTTAGTCCCGGTTGGTGGCTCGGATCGGGACTAAAGGGGGGCCTTTAGTCCCGGTCCGAGCCACCAACCGGGACTAAAGGGTGGCACAGCCGTGGGGAGGTGAAAGTTTAGTCCCACCTCGCCAAGCGAGAGGAGATCGCACCGGTTTATATACGCGGCTGCGATCTCTCTCCCAAGCTCCTCTCTAAAGCAGGCAGTTAATTGCCTAACCTCTACCCTATTGGGCCTACTAGCCCCGCGGGCCTGCATCCTAGCCCATATATAGTTGGGTTTCTAGTCGTATGCAGGCCGTGGTGTCTGCTAGTAGGCGGGTATTTTTTTTATTTTTTATGTTATTTTTTGCATATGTTATGTTTTTTTATTTTTATGTTATTTTTTGCATATGTTATGTCAATTTTAATATTCTTTCATAACAAACTATAAAATATATGGCACATGTTATGTCTTTTTATTTTTTATGTTATGGCAATTTTAATTTTTTGCATATGTTATGTCTTTTTATTTTTTATGTTATTTTTTTGTTATGGCAATTTTAATTTTTTGCATATGTTATGTTTTTTTATTTTTATGTTATTTTTTGCATATGTTATGTCAATTTTATTTTTTATTTTTTATGTTATTTTTTTCATATGTTATGTCAATTTTATAGAGAGGAGCGGGCTTGAGGTAAAGTCGGAGGTATGTACCTCATTTTTATATAATTTTATGTTAATATTATTTTGATCATAACTAGAGTTTTATAAAAGCTTTTTAGTTGATTCTTTTTGCTATTGAAGAATATTATAGTTCTGTTTTAGTTGATCATAACTAGAATTTTATATAACTTTATTCTTTGACACATCAGGTGGTGGTTTGTCAATATGTTTTTGAAAATATTGAGCAACCAACCGGTGCTCAAAAGACATTCATATTTTGTTTGGACATAATTGCAT
This sequence comes from Elymus sibiricus, assembly GCA_039707655.1. Classification (NCBI taxonomy): domain Eukaryota; kingdom Viridiplantae; phylum Streptophyta; class Magnoliopsida; order Poales; family Poaceae; genus Elymus; species Elymus sibiricus. Next base: position 435,188,946 of record CM077668.1, on the reverse strand, counting down.
TGATTAACTCCTCTGTATAATTAAAATACTAAAAGGATATGAATAATTGAAATTTGATAACTTAATAAATAATTATTCTAAAATCATGTTTCAAATGCCAAAATGCCCTAGCTAGCTCTTACAAAGATTCCCTCCGGTTTGTCCGAAGTGGCACTTTTACAGCTATAAGTCCGGAAACTCACATTAGAGAGAAAGTGATGGCGGTGAAGCCGGTCACATCCCAGAGTGGGATCTTGGGGCATAAAACTATTTCTTCGCGTGTGTCCCTTACTTATTGCGCCATAACCATGGATAATCTTCATCATTTAACAGGATGCTTGGGTCAGTCTTCACTCTGAAGGGAGAAATTTCATGAAACTTTTAATAATCTTCTGACATGTCTGTCTTGTCCTCCACTACCACGATGTTTCTTTTCCCTGAAAGAACTATGTGGCGCTTTGGCTCATCATATGATGTATTCGCTTCCTTATCTTTTCTTTTTCTCGATTTGGTAGACATGTCCTTCACATAGAAAACCTGCGCCACATCATTGGCTAGGACGAATGGTTCATCTGTGTACCCAAGATTGTTGAGATCCACTGTTGTCATTCCGTACTGTGGGTCTACCTGTACCCTGCCTCCTGACAGATTGACCCATTTGCACCGAAACAAAGGGACCTTAAAATCACGTCCATAGTCAAGTTCCCATATGTCCTCTATGTAACCATAATATGTGTCCTTTGCCCTATTGGTGTTTGCTGCATCAAAGCGGACACCATTGTTTTGGTTGGTGCTCTTTTTATCTTGGGCGATCGTGTAAAATGTATTCCCATTTATCTCGTACACTTGGAAAGTCAATACAGTCAAAGATGGTGTCCTGGCCAACAAGTACAGCTCATCTCCAACAGTGGTGTTACCCATGAGATGTGTTTGCAACCAACCGCCGAAAGTCCCCATGTCTTCACGTGTAATCCAGTCGTCAGACTGCTCCGGGTGTTTGGACCGTAGAATATTCTTGTGTTCATTGATATACGGGGCCACCAAGGTAGAATTCTGTAGAACTGTGTAGTGTGCTTGTGCCCAAGAATGCCCGTCCCTACATATTATTGAGTTCGGTCCTAGCGTGCCTTTTCCACCCAGTCTCCCCTCATGCCGCGATTCAGGAACACCAATCGGCTTAAGGTCAGGAATAAAGTCAACACAAAACTCAATGACCTCCTCTGTTTGATGGCCCGTGGAGATGCTTCCTTCTGGCCTAGCACGGTTACGAACATATTTCTTTAAGACTCCCATGAACCTCTCAAAGGGGAACATATTGTGTAGAAATACAGGACCCAGAATTGCAATCTCATCGACTAGGTGAACTAGGACGTGCATCATAATATTGAAGAAGGATGGTGGGAACACCAACTCGAAACTGACAAGACATTGGACCAAATCATTCTGTAACCTTGGTAGGATTTCTGGATCGATTACCTTTTGAGAAATTGCATTGAGGAATGCACATAGCTTCACAATGGCTAATCGAACATTTTCTGGTAGAAGCCCCCTCAATGCAACCGGAAGCAGTTGCGTCATAATCACGTGGCAGTCATGAGACTTTAGGTTCTGGAATTTTTTCTCTACCATATTTATTATTCCCTTTATATTCGACGAGAAGCCAGACGGGACCTTGATACTGAGCAGGCATTCAAAAAAGATTTCCTTCTCTGCTTTGGTAAGAGCGTAGCTGGCAGGACCTTCATACTGCTTTGGATGCATGCCGTCTTTTTCGTTCATACGTTGCTGGTCCTCCCGTGCCTCCAGTGTATCTTTGGTCTTCCCATACACGCCCAAGAAGCCTAGCAGGTTCACGCAAAGATTCTTCGTCACGTGCATCACGTCGATTGCAGAGCGGACCTCTAGGTCTTTCCAATAGGGTAGGTCCCAAAATATAGATTTCTTCTTCCACATGGGTGCATGTCCGTCAGCGTCATTCGGAACAGATTGTCCGCCAGGACCCTTTCCAATGATTCACTACTAGGAGAAAGCTTATAGATAGAACATTAGCAGTAGCGCGGGTAAGAGGAGCAGCGCTACTGTTACTTATTAGTAGCGCGTGGTACATTCCAGCGCTACAGGTAGGTAGTTAGCAGTAGCGCGGACCAGCGGACCGCCGCTACTGCTAAGTGGTCCCACACCGTGGTGTCACCGTGCCCCACGGGCTTGCCATAGCAGCAGCGCTGGTCAGGGACACACGCTACTGCTAAACACGTTAGCTGTAGCGTTGGGCTGTAGCCCGCGCTACTGCTAGGGTAAACATTATCCGCCGCCCCGCCCGTTCGTCACTCTCCCTGTGCCACTCTCTCACTGCCGCGACTGTCCTCCTCCTCCTACCATCGCCGCCGACACCGCATTGCCGCTCTCGTCGCCGCCATCCCCCGGCCTCGGTAAGCCTCCTCCTCCTCCTCCCTCCTCCAGCCACCGCCGGCCCTCCTCCCTCCTCCTCCAGCCGCCGCCGGCCCTCCTCCCTCCCCCCTGCTCCTTCCTCCTCTAGCCGCCCCTCCTCCTCCCTCCTCCCTCCCCCCTGCTCATCCTCCTTTGGCCGCCCCTCCTCCTCCCTCCTCCCTCCCCCTCCTCTCTCCTCCCTCCCGCCTCCATTCTCTAGCCGTCGTCGGCCCTCCTCCCTCCTCCTCCAGCCGCCGCCGGCCCTCCTTCCTCCTCCTCCTCCCTCCTAGCTAGCTCCCTCATTTAACTAAATTAGTTTCTAGTTTGTAGTTTACTGAAGTAGTTTATAGTTTGTAGTTTATAATTCATAGTTTATAGTTTCTATATTATAGTTTGTAGCTTACTATATTTAGTTCGTAGAATTTTAAAAAATGTTCTGTATTTGTTATATTCTGAAATTAGGGCATTTTTCTAGGGTTCATAGTATATTTTCAAATAATATTTCAGTAATCAAGCTCTAAGTTATATTGTGAAATTAGGGCATTTTTCTATGGTTCAAGAAGTTTCATTATAAATTGATTATGAAGTGCATAAAATGTGAACATGTGAAGAAATGAAAATGAAAATGTGAACATGTGACCGACAACACCCGCATCCTCGACAGCCGTCTAGTGAGTAAAGATGATAATTGATTCGGATAGCATTTCAAGTTTAAACTTTTCTGTATAAAAAAGAACTTGACTCTGTTCATGCTTTAAAAAAACATGTGTATGTGTATGGACATGTCGATCTTGAGCTGTTGTGTATATGGTGCCAAAGATGGCCACATTTCACTCTTTGTATCGCAGGGAAAATCCGAGTGGCCTATGTTTTGCCGGAGTGTTGATTCATTTCCGTTCCGGCAAATTTCAGGCGCTCGATATGTCCTATTTTAGCGAAGGTCATGCCGGATTTTGCCGTGAATTTTAGCATGACTTGTGCTAGAATATATAGGAAATATCGAGTGCCCTGGATTTGCCAGAAAGAGAATTAAATTCTAGCATGACTTGTGCCCTGGATATCCTTTCTCCTCACAATTATGCTTGAATTTTGAACACAGGAAATGTCCGACGATGATAAGATCCCGGAGTGCGACTACTGCTGCGATGACCGGGGTTTGTGCGACAGGGAGCCTCACCTGCAAAATGATAGGTTCTTCACCGTGAAGTTGGAAGAGACCTTCGATGTTTGTACGGTACGCAACAACAAGTATTTCATCGTAATTAATCATGACTTGTGATTCTTTGCTTCAACGTGTAATTTTCATTTTTTTTCAATTCGAGTAGTACATCCCGTGCCATGCAAGACAGTTTGTCTTGCAGAAGCTCGGTTTCCAAGACCTTGAGAATATGGAGACGAGGAGGGCTCACCTCAGGACTAAACACGGTTATGCTTTTCGGGTTAAGCTCTACAATGCGCTTAATCACTCATATTTCGGCTGCTCTAATTGGGAAGCTTTCTACAAGGCCTATGGATTTGAGGAGAATATGCAAATAACTTTTGATATTCGTCCCGAAGATGAAGATATTGAAGATAATATCGACATTTGGGTCGATGTGGATATGCCTCCTATTTTGCCTAAATGTGAGTTTGTCAAACTAATTTGTTAAGTAATTTATATTTTTTATTTAAAAATATTTGGTGTTCATCGCTACTAAACTTGTTTATTTATAATTATCAGCTTATTTCTTATCTTCAAAAAATACTCGGAAAGTTGTGGACATGACGTACTACAGTTATGGCTCCGAGCTTAATTGTGAGGAGAAAGGATATCTTGTCTCATTTATAGATGATGTTGAGAATTTTAAGACCAATCAGTTTATCAGCCCAAATTATACTGGATACGTGCCACTAGTCCATCAGTTGCTTGATGGTAATCTCATTGCGAAAAACTTGGTATGCTTTTGTTAATGATGGTAACTTCGTTGCATACATTCTTCTTAAGTAAACTACATTGCTAACTATATATGTTACTTTATTGTTCAACAGAAGCTCCCTAGCGAGGTTGTGCCTCACATGATGCTTACCGAAGGGAGTATGTACATGGTTAGCTTACGACCGTTTCCACCGAAGGCTTACCAAAGTGCATACTCTATTTCTTTGAAAGATGGAAGGCTCAATATCAAAGATTGGAGCAAAGTAATGAAGGCGCGCACGCAACCGATTGGAGACAACATGCGTGTGCGCAAGCCAGAAGTTGGCGACAGGTGGCTCTCCATTCTCCATTTTGGAGATGGACCGGTTTACCTGTTTTATGCTATTTTACCTAGGAGAGAGGACTAGGTCCTAGGTAGTAAGAACAATTAGCTAGTGTTGATATGACTATGATGATGATGATTAGTTATTATGATGATGATGAGTTATATGTGCTACAATGTGTTAGCTAGAATGATGAGTTGTTATATGACTCATAGATGATGATCATGAGGAGTTGTTTTGATGATGAGTTGTTATGACTATGATGATGATGATAAGTTATATATTATGATGATGATGAGTTGTTATTATGATCATGATGAGTTATTATATCATTGGGTGAAAGAAACACATATTAGATTAAAGTGAATGTATCCAAGTGACCAAGTTGAATATGTAGGAAGATATGATGTTGGGATGACACACAAGTGTCGATTCGACACTTGTGTGTCATCCCAACATCATATCTTCCTACATATTCAACTTGGTCACATGGATCCATCCACTTTAATCTAATTCGTGTTTCTTCCACAACCTCTCCATTGCCACTGTATAAAAATTTGTGTATGATATGATGAGACTAGTGTATAAAACCTGTACAAATATGGCGTAAATTCACAGAAAAAAAAAGGAAATTTTAGCAGTAGCGTGGGTTTAACTACTAGCAGCAGCGCGGTCTTATCAGTAGCGCTGGCTATATACCCACGCTACTGCTAGGTTGGGTAGCAGTAGCGCTGGAAAACACACGCTACTGATAAGACTTAGCTGTAGCGCCGTAGCAGTAGTGCGGGCCCCAGCGCTACTGCTATGACTTTTACCCGCGCTACTGCTAGGGTTTTCCCTAGTAGTGATTACTTGTAAATCCTTGACCATATCAAGTATATCATCACCAGTACGGAGGACAGGCTTCTTCCGGTGATCTGCCTCACCTTTGAAATGCTTGCCTTTCTTTCTTAAGGCATGCTTGGTCGGAAGAAATCGACGATGTCCCAGGTACACATTCTTCTTACATTTATCCAAATATATACTTTTGGTCTCATTTAAACAGTGCGTGCATGCGTGGATCCCTTGTTTGTCTGTCCTGAAAGGTTACTTAAGAGCAGGCCAATCATTGATGGTTACAAACAGCAATGCTCGTAGGTCAAATTCCTGCTGTTTGTGCTCATCCCACACACGTACACCTTTTATGTCCCACAGCTGTAAAAGTTCTTCAACTAATGGCCTTAGGTACACATCAATCTCGTTGCCGGGTTGCTTAGGGCCTTGGATGAGCACTGGCATCATAATGAACTTTCGCTTCATGCACAACCAAGGAGGAAGGTTATAGATACATAGAGTCACATGCCAGGTGCTATGATTGCTGCTCTGCTCCCCAAAAGGATTAATGCCATCTGCATTTAAACCAAACCATAAGTTCCTTGCGTCACCTACAAAGTCCGGCCACTTTCTCTCGATTTTTCTCCACTGTGACCCATCAGCGGGTACTCTCAACTTCCTGTCTTTCTTACGGTCTTCTTTGTGCCATCGCAACAACTTGGCATGCCCTTTGTTTCTGAACAGACGTTTCAACCGTGGTATTATAGGAGCATACCACATCACCTTGGCAGGAACCCTCTTCCTGGGGCGCTCTCCCTCAACATCACCAGGGTCATCTCGTCTGATGTTATACCGCAATGCACTGTATACCGGGCATGCATTCAAATTCTCGTACTCCTCACCGTGGTAGAGGATGCAGTCATTAGGGCATGCATGTATCTTCTGCAACTCTAATCCTAGAGGGCAGAGAACCTTCTTTGCTTCGTACGTACTGTCAGGCAATTCGTTATCCTTTGGAAGCTTATTCTTCATTATTTTCAGTAGCTTCCCAAATCCCTTGTCAGATACACCATTCTCTGCCTTCCATTGCAGCAATTCCAGTGCGGTACCGAGCTTTGTGTTGCCATCTTCGTAATTTGGGTACAACCCTTTTTTGTGAGCCTCTAACATGCGAATGAACTTCAACTTCTCCCTTTCACTTTCGCATCCTCTCTGTGCATCAACAATGACCCGGCGAAGATCATCATCGGGCACATCGGGTGCCTATTGATCTTCAGCTTCCCCCGTTGTAGTATCACCGTATTCAGGGAACATAGGATAGTTGTCATCATCCTCTTCTTCTTCGTTGTCTTCCATCATAACCCCTCTTTCTCCGTGCTTGGTCCAAACATTATAGTGTGGCATGAAACCCTTCTTAAGCAGGTGGAAGTGAAGGGTTTTCGAGTCAGAATAATCCTTCGTATTCTCACAAACAGTACATGGACAATACATAAAACCATTCTGCTTGTTTGCCTCAGCCACATCGAGAAAATTATGCAGGCCCGTAATGTAGTCGGAGGTGCGTCGGTCACCGTACATCCATTGCCAGTTCATCCGCATGCATTATATAATTAAGTATATCAAAAACCATTACAGAACATCATGAATAGAGAAATGACCAAATTAACACAAGTTCATCATCACATTAAAACCAAAGTATAGTAGTGATCAAATGTTATTACTGAAAAAATAAATACATAAAGTTCATACATAGTTCTCATAGAACAACATACAGCTTTCTAGAGCAACTAATTAAAACATACATTGAAACTAACATACAACTATGTAAAACATTTTAATGCAACAACAAATGCGATCAAAATCGCAACTAAGGTAACAATTGATCCAACAGCATAATGATACCAAGCCTCATTATCAATGGCATATTTTCTAATCTTTCTAATCTTCAAGCGCATTGCATCCATCTGGATCTTGTGTAGATCGACGACATCGGCAACATGCAACTCCAATTTCATCTTCTCTTCTTCAACTCTTTTCAATTTTTCTTTCAAATAATTGTTTTCTTTTTCAACTAAATTTAACCTCTCGACAAGAGGGTCGGTTGGAATTTCCGGTTCACATACCTCCTAGATAAAGACATCTATGTCAAGTTGGTCGGCATAATTGTCATAAACACTAAATGAAACAAATAGTTATAAAAGATAATATACCACATCCGAATCATAGACCGGACGAGAGCCGACGGGGGTGGATACCAAAACCATGGCACTATATAATAACAAACAATAATACAAGTAAGAAAATTATACAAGTAGCTATATAAATCATACAAGTAAGAATTTTTTTCTTTAAAAAAAAGATAAGAACAAGAGGCTCACCACGGTGGTGCCGGCGACAAGATCGGCGCGGGCGATCGACGGCGGTGAGGATGGGGATGGGGACGGGACGGCACCCTACACATGTGCAAACTAAGAAGTTAATTTGAGCTCAAATTGTGCATCTAAATCAAATAAACTCACACATACACTCCTCCACTAAAACCCACAAACCACACTACTTCTAGAGCATTTGAAATGAGCTAAACTAGCAGTGAGAGATGAAAGGATGAAGTTGCTAACCTTTTTAGAACACTTGGATAGTTGGTGCACCGCCAAACCTAGACAAATCTTCGGGAAAATGGAGCTTGGAGGTCGAGCTTGGAGGAAGAACAGAGGAGAAAGCTTAAGTGTGGCTCCGACATTTAATCGAACACCTCATGTGCATATATAGGCAAAAAACAGAGTAGCCCACACCTCCACCCTTCCACGCCCAAAAAACAGAGGAGATGGGGGGCGTGGATATATATAGGCAAAACTTTAGTCCCGGTTTGTGTCTAAAACCGGGACTAATGGCCTACCCTTTAGTCCCGGTTCCAGACACCAACCGGGACTAAAGGGCAGCAACCCCTTGAGTCCCGATTGGTGGATGGAACCGGGACTAAAGGTCCCAGCCGAACCGGGACTGATGCCTGTCGAGGCCCGGCCGGCGTCCTAGCCTCTCGAACCGGGACTGATGCTCCCATTAGTCCCGGTTCATAACACGACCGGGACTAATGCTCTGATCTGGCCAGGACCAAAGCCCTGTTTTCTACTAGTGGATGCTCTTCACTCGGAGTAGCGTTTTAACTTGGGCGAAAGCTGGTTCGCAGCCAAGCCCCCGAGTGAGAGGGATGCTCTTCACTCGGAGTAGCGTTTTAAATTGGGCGAAGCTGATTCGCAGCCAAGCCTCCGAGTGAGAGGGATGCTCTTCACTCGGAGTAGCGTTTTAACTTGGGCGAAAGCTGGTTCGCAGCCAAGCCCTCTGAGTGAGAGGGATGCTCTTCACTCGGCGTAGGTTTTTTGACTTAGGCAAAAACTGGTTTGCAGCTAAGTTGAAAAGCGTACACCCACTGGGGGTTGTAAGCCAGAGAATGGGTGCGAGTGAACTCAATGTGGAGCTGGAGAGGTCGTGCTTTTATTCATCAAATAACACTCGAGTACTTTTATTACATCTCATCATCAAGTATAAAAACGTCGAAGCAAGTCTGCATTCCAAGCGCGGGGCTCGTCTGCTTGCTTCAGAAGGTTGTACGGTCTTCCTCTTCTCCGTTTGCGTACCGAGTGGCAATCTCCATCATTTGGCTCATGGTCAAGGATCCTGACCGACCGAATTTCAGGATAAGCTCCCGATATCTGACTCCTGCTTTGAAGGCACAGAAGGCTTCATGCTCTGTGATGTTCTCCACCACGTGATGCAAGGTTGTCCACCGCTGGATGTACTCCCTCAATGTTTCATTCGGTTTCTGCATGCAGTGCTGCAACTCAGACAATCCAGACGGTCGTTTGCACATGCCCTCGAATGTTTTGATGAACACTCGGGCCAAATCTTCCCATCAGTATATGCTGGCCGGAGTGAGCTGGTTGAGCCAGGCACGGGCGGACCCTTCCAGCATCAAAAGCAAATGCTTCATTGCCATGTAGTCATTTCCTCCTCCAATCTGCATAGCCACTCGGTAATCCTCTAACCAAGTTTCTGGCTTGGACTCGCCGGTGAACTTGCTTACTCCAGCTGCCAATCTGAAGTTTGGCGGAATCTCGGCGGCCCGGATGGCCCTGCTGAAACACTCGGGCCCGGAGACGAATGCTCCACTTCCACTCAGACGATCTCTGTCCAAGTTCTCTCTCAGAGCTCTGCCTCTATCGACCAGGTTCTGAGCGAGAACGGATCTCGCGTTGAACTGCGGGTCGCGGTAATCGACTGGTTCTCTCTGGCGATAACCGTCGCCATGACGGGGAGGGCTGGCCCTCCGATCATTACCGTAAGGACGCCTGGCGTCGTACGGCCGGGGCGCGTACGAGCCATCCCGCGGAGGGGGCGACTGCATGCGGCGACAATCATCCTGACGCCGCGGAGGCGTATTCCGACTACGACCCTGCCCCGAGTACTGGTCTCGGTTGTGGTCTTGGTCGTTTCCCCACGGAGGCGAGTGTCTGTTTCTCCTTGGGGACATTGGGCTGTGGGCCGACTGGACGGTGTCAGCCCGAATGAATCTACTGTGAATCCTGTTGCGCGACTGTGACACTGCCGAATTTTGCTCTTCAGCCGCCTTGAGCAGGGCCCGGATCTGCCGAAGACCCTCTCCCGCCTCGGATCGGGACGGTTCAATGGAATCTGCTATCCGAGTGGCCGCCGCCAGATTCTGGACAGGAGTGCGGAATACCTGGAAACTCTGCTGCTGGTCATTTGAGAACAACTGCCGCTGCCGCCGACTGGAACTGGGCTAGTGCTGCATGCGGGCGCGATCGTCGAGTGACTTCTGGAGCGCTTCCAGACGATTGCGCTCAGCTAAGTTGGCCTGGCGCACGGCCTCCAAAGCCTGAGCCTCGGGGGTCGTCCCAATGATGGGCGTCTGAAGGGTCTGCTCGGTCCTGCGCTGCTGTTCTTCCCTCTGCTGCCGAGTGAGAGGTCGGGGGATGTACTCGTCGTCATGACGGTCTCCGCCGCCGCCAAGATCAGCGCGTGACGGGTTACCGTTCTCCGCGCCACCGCGGCCGTACCCAGGCGGACTGGGCGGGGAATCGGCCATCAGCACCTCTGCAGCGGGATCGCTGCTCTCGCACTCGGATAAGCTTTCCGAGTGCTCGTGCACGGAGGCGAATAGATCGAAGACAGGCTCATCGGGCTCGATTGTCGTGATCTGCGCGGCCGCAGCCTGAAGGGCTGCCGCGTGCTTGATCCACCGCTGAAGCCGAGAGCGCCCAGAGCGCTTGCGACGAATGCTGGTGGAGAGTAAAGACGCCGACTGGTACGGAGTCGACGGTTGTCGAAGGAGGACGCCGAAGGCACTCGCGCGGAAGTGTGCCGTGCCGCGGACGGGTAACGCCTCGGCATCCAGCGGAGCTTCCTGGAGCCACGCCGAATCGTCGGCGATGAAGCTGAGGACGCCAAAACGGATCTCGACGCCCAGAGTCAGTCCGCCGCTGGAAACCATGGTGATGATCGGAAAAATGCAACTACGCCGGAAGTCGCTAGACGCCTGCCCCACGGTGGGCGCCAACTGTCGTGGGTGCAAGTCTGACAGTAGTGTGTGGGGGTACGGATGAGAGGGCAGAGCCTAGCTACGGCGCAGGTGTTACACTCGGATTTACGAGTTCAGGCCCCTCAGCGATGGAGGTAACAGCCCTACGTCTCGGTGCTCTGGAGCTTGATTACTTGAGTGTATGTGTTACAATAGATTGCGAACCCTTGGAATGGAGCTGGGGGTGGCTTATATAGTCTACGCCAGCCCTCCCATGAATGCCGCCATTACCAGGGGTTAAAAGGGGGTTTAAGGGCGCCAGGTAACGGGCGCATTGATTACAATTAATACAGGCGAATGTGCGTCCCGACCTTGCGCTCTCGGCGTCTCCTAGTCTTCTCTGGTCGAGTGACTTTCGGGTACTCCGAGTGGAACAGTTGGTCGAGTGGGCTCCTGCTTTCCGAGTGGTTTATTGAACTCCGAGTGAATGTTAGTTTGCGGAACTCTTGGTTGCCGATCTGGTCCTGGGGCCCAGTATAAGGCGTGTGGAGTCCTAGGGTAGGGTTTGTAGGTCAGGCATGTTACCCCATCCCTATTATATGTCCTCGTCACCGAGCTCTTATGAATTTAAGTGGCAAGTCTTGTGACATCGCCAAAGCGATTCAAAGGGTTGTTCATGAGTGGCCCAAGTCATGGTTGTGTAGTGCATCAACCGATGTAGAGGTCGGGGGGTGCTATCCTCCTATTTTACCGAAAAAGGCTATCGCCCCAACATACGAAGTGATACAGACCACAAAACAACACACCAACACCCACACACATCCAAGGCTATATACATATGTGCCAAAGACCTACAACAACAACAACAACAACAACAACAACACACCGAACGACTCAAAGTAGACTATAGAATGACAGTAAGCATCACTACCGAGCCGCTGGAGCCCTTCCCGGTGGGATACCATGAAGAACTGGAGTTGAGAGTCGACGAACCCTGAGCTCCAAGACGGTGCCTTCAGGAAGGACACGACACGGAAGCGCCGCCACCGCCTGATCCAATGATCTAGATTGTAATCCGGAGCATGACGAAGGGAAGGGAGCAACCACAATGGAGACTTCAGGAAGATGACGACGTCCACGGGCGCCGCCTCCATCGGCTTGGCCAAATCCAAACAGGGTTTTCACCCCGGCAAGCATACTCCGCCTTCGCCCAAGGTGTGGCCAGGCACACATACCACAACTGCACCCCGCCACATAACGTCAAAACACCAGCCACCACACCGCCCACGCGGACATGGCCGCTAGCCGCCCCCACCTGAGCCGTGAGATCAGACCACGAGCACCGTAGCTCACACCACATAGGCGGCCGCCCAGGAAACAAGACACAAATAGGCCCTTCAAGGCTGCGAGTGATGAACCGACCGGCATGCTCCGACCGCAAACACACCCGCCAGCGACTAGAATGACCAGATCGATGAGGGAGCCACCAGGTCGGAGAAGAGGTGAAGCGGGAGCGGACCACATCAATGCTCGGCACCCCTGCCGGTGACAGGTGGCCCTACCACAACAGTGACACCCATCACTCCCACCACCTCTCCCAAACGCCACCCCCTGTGATGCCCAAGCTCTGCTCCCAGCCTAGATCTGCATCTGGCAAGGACCGGACACCTGCCCAACGACGCGAGGATTGCCGGACCGGTCGTAGCCAATGCTGAAGACAACCAACTGGAGCATCCACACATGCCACCAACTAACGAACGGACGCCAGACATGAATCCAGTCGTCACCGCAACTCCGGCCCGCACAATCATCGTGAGGCCGCCACGACGCATCCCACGCCCATCGCAACAACCACGCCGGGCCGCCGCCGCCACCTCGCGCCACTTTCCCACATCGGCTAGATGGACCCAACCGTAGCAGGCACCACGCACCACCCCAGCATCTACCCACGGCCACCGTCGCCGGCCCACACTGCCCTCTACCCATGACCACCGTCGCCGGCCCACACTGCCCACAGCCCTCGCCGCCCGCCGCCGCCAGCCACCAGATCCAGCCAGCACTCACGGCTGCCACAGCCGCAGGCACGCCCCCCATATCGCCCGGCACCACCAGCTATGCGTCCCAAGGCGCCCGAACCCGCAGACCGGCAGATTCGGGGCGAACCCCAGCCTGCCGCCGCTGCTAGCACAACACCCAGCACGGCCTCCCACATCCCAACATGCCACAAGCAGGAGCCCGTGACACCGCCGTCAGGCCTTGCCATCGCGCCGTCACACCCCATGGAAGCACGGTGCCGCCGGTCGGACACATCAGCCCGCGCCGATCCTGCCCCAGCGAGGGAAGAGAGGCTGCCCCGCCGCCGCGTACGCCGTCCAGGCTTCACCCGCCCGCGTGCCTGGGCGGCGGCGAGGGGAGGAGGGGAGGGAGGAGAGTAACTAGTCCGGCGGCAGCTAGGGTCCCCCCCCCCCCCCCCCCCCCCCCCCGCCTGGTCACTCGCGGGAGCGATGCAGAAGGGAAGGGGGAAGACATCCTTTTTGAAAAGAAAAATGTGTGGCACAAGTCGAATGGTAAAACACAAGATTTCAATCTGGGACTGGGGGACTGGAATTCAGGCTGGTTGACATGCTAGGCCTCGACGCCCCTTTCACCGAGGAAGAGGTAAGGGTGCTATCGACCAAATGCTCGTCTACAACCCCCAGACCGGATGGCTTCACCGATGCATTTTGAAGAAATGTTGACACACTAATAAAGAGGAGGTCAGGCTTGTCAATCACCTATTTGGTAACCTTCAGATGGCCAACCTCCAATGGCTAAACGCTGCAAATATTATTCTTCGGAAGACATTTCAGAGTACGGACCTATTAGCCTCAAGCAGTAGCACCTTCGATGCCATGCCATGCTCATGGCCGATCGACTTGATTCGATACGTTCGTCGATCCGGTGGTTGGGCTTGGGCACTTGTGTCTACGACTCTACGTGCGTACTACGCAGCTAGGTAGCCTTTGAACACATACAGTACGAGTCATGACCATGCGCGCGTGCATCCACACCCAAAAAGAAGATCGGTAGGAGTAGCCGTAGAAGAACCCGACTCCCATCAAGCTAGCTGTGTCTTTTGTGAAGACATGGGACCGGAGTGACCACAGAAGGAGCTAAACTACTTTCTGTTGGTCGATACGACGATACGTACTTGATCGCGAGTACTACTAGTAGGTCGTTGAAGTTTCTCATACTTCCTTTCGTCCTTTTATATGAGAAACAGAGAAATGGACGTGTCACGCGGATTAGCCATCAGTGCATGAAATGAAAATTTAGAAATACTTCGCCAATATAGTTCGTTTTATATATAGCTTAACAATTTTTGGCAAGAGTTTCTATCATATATGCATTCCAAGAAGAAATGAGGATTTTCAATGCGGGATATAGAAACATATCAAAAACGCTCAGCATCCACCAGTTGATCTCAACCCTCGCTCGGCCGCCTCCTGTGTGTTTGCCACGTGTCCCATGTGGGCCCCGCACACCGTCTACTTTCTTCTGCCTATCCTCGGTAGAGAAGCAGCCAACCACACGACTTTTCTCTCATGTGTGTTGACTCTGTAGGGTAACGCAGCAGAAAACAAAAAAAATCGACCTACGCACCAGCACAGGACCACTATGGAGACTGCATACAAGGTTTGATCTTTTCGTTACCGACTCATAGCGCAGCGGAAGTAGAGTCGATGACGATCGGCGGTGCAGATCCCCGCGGCTAGGATTTTACAACCTCCCAACCGCGAGGATGTACTCCCTTATCTGCCCCTCGGACAGCCCTCCGGGAGGCGGTCGGACAGTCCCTCGGACGGTGTCACGGACAGCCCTCCGGGAGGACCTTCGAAACTCGGACGGTCACTCGGACAGCCCTTCGGGAGGACCCTCGAAACTCGGACGGTCACTCGGACAGCCCTTCGGGAGGCACTCTCGAACTAAGACCGAAACTACGATCTCTCTACAGAGTTGCACACATACGGTGTCATCTATCCGGCAGGGCTTCGCCGTCCAGAACTAGTTCCTGCCGGAATCCAGACAGCCTTTCGACTCTACGAAACTATTTCGTGGAAGGGAGAGAGAGAGCCAGACGAGCATGGCATGTGTATGAGAGCAAGGATAAGGTTTGGAGAGCACCCCTCCACCTCTATTTATAGGAAAGCCAAGGGGTAAAGTTGGCATTCAAAAATACCAAAAGTACCCCCACTTTATGTCTCACATAAAAAGAATAAAGCAAAAAGGGATGGCATGTGGAGCTCCAAGGAGCTCCACCTCCTTTGGCCGGCCACCCCTTGGGGGCCCCCCCATGAGGGGCTTCCTTGGCCCCCAAGCCCTTCTAGAAGCCTTTTGAAAATATACCAAAAGATGGCTTTCCATAAAGTAACCAAAAGGCACTTTCACTATTCACGAAGACATTTTTTTGCGTTCGTTAATTCCCAAATTATTTCTGTGTGCCTAGAATAATTCCAGTACCCACTAAAACAATTTTGAACGCATTCCGAAACAATTTTGGAACAATATTTTTCTTCAGCGAAAAGCTACCATTGCGGTTCCGGCTGCTCCGGAACATTTTCGGTTTTTCTCTCCGGAAAAATTCCAGAAGTTACCAGAACAATTCTGGCACCCTTCAAGAATTTCCAGGCGTGTGCCGGAACCAATATGACTTAATGGAATACCCTGAAACAACTTTTCAGTTTCACCGAAACTATTCCGGTGTTCTCTCCGGAACGTTTCCGTTTTGTCCGAAACTTTTTCGGTGATTTTATCTCAGACTCCCTGTCTAGTATTCAGCAGATAGATGACCCTTAAGCGTGTGACCCTATAGGTTCGGTGAAGTATAGACATGACCCGAAACACTTTCTGATCAATGATCAACATCGGAGCCATGGACACCCATATCGACCCCTATACCTACACGAATGAATATTCGAGTGAACCTCTAGTTGCCGTGTGCTATTCCTGTTGCTTCACAATATATTACAAACACCCGAGGTGAGATTTATTGCATCCCCGTGGATCAACAACTTGTCCACCATGCAAGTTACCTCGTTACCGGTTTTGTTCTCTTTTCTCGTTTCCGTGTTCCGGCATCCCAGTGATCAAATCACAATGTGTCTGGCCAGACGATGATGGTTACCATAACATCGAGAGGGCCCGAGATATCTCTCCATCGTCGGAGGAGAAAATCCCAATCTTGAGCTATCTTGTTTCTTGTCATACTTTTCCGTGAACCCGTAAGCCGCCGTAATTGCCACCCATTTACGGATGACATTTAACAAACCCCAAAGTTCACGAAGCAAGTACGAAGGAACTCGATACTCTCATGGTCTAAGGAATTATGCAAACGTTAACTTTCTCTGTGTTATTAACCATTAACTTGTGATGAATGAATCTCATAGCATAACATCAATTCGGGTCGATTCAACACAAGTGTTCTCCTAACATTGTGCCCTCAAAGTTGTCGGCATAGTCATGCCCATGATCAAGAAAACAGAACCATCATGCAACACTTGAGCTAGTCTTAGAGGCCAGACTAGGAATCCTTTTTACCGTTTATTATTCCACACGTGCATATGAGTCTTCCTTCGAGCCTCGTGGTTATTGCAGACTCGAGAACCATAGCAGTTATAGCACGGAATATAAACATAATCATGAACATGGAGATAAACAATAACATTTATTATTGCCTCTAGGGCATATCTCCTACAGACTCCTCCTCTCCCCCTACCTCTCCTCCTAGATCTCAACTGCGGGACCTTTCTTCCTCCGCTCCGGTGGCCATCGCTGCCAGATAAGATAGGAATGGAACATAGAGCACGGGGAACCACCACACCTTCTTCTTTCTTAAAAATCCCCTTTTTCTTACCACGCCCCCATCACCGCACGGTAATTCTGGAGTGATCACCATAGCTTAGCGCCCTTCTTTCTTCTTTAATTGAGACACGTTGCAAACCGGATGTATCATTGATCCCACTGGCAATTTTCATCTATATCATCTATAACACTAAGCTCCCTAGTTTTAAAAAGCCCACATTCAATTGAGGTCTTCAATTAGAATTGGGTCACCCGATTTTAACCGGGTCAATAATTTCTCAAAGCTCTCTCATTCAATTCTCTATAACTCTAAGCTCCCTAGTTTTAAAGAGCCCACATTCAATTGAGGTCTCCAATTAAAATTGAGTCACCCGATTTTGACTAGGTCAATAATTTCTCAAAGCTCTCTCAATTCTTTTATACTAAACACCATGCTTCCTAATTTTTAAGGCCTCATAATTAATTAAGGTATTCAATTTAGAATTGGGTCAACCGATTTTGACCGGGTCAACACTTTCTCAAGCTCTCCCATTCAATTCTTTTAATTCACTATGTTCCTAATTTTGAAGCTCTTCCACTCAATTGAGATATTTAATTTTGGATTTGGATTATGATTTCGACGGGGCCGGCGATTTTTCAAATCAATCAGCAGCAATCGGTCTATAAAAACATATAAATCCCACGCACCCTCCCACCATCTGAAAAAAAAATAAGCGTCACCATGTGATATTATAGCACCAATATAGTAGTACATGCGACCACCGACACAGAAATTTTCTCACATAAATATAGGTTGGTTAGCGGATAACACAGAATCACACCATGAAAGGCCCACCAAATCACTGCATTATAAATAAAAATAAAACACACTCTATTATCTCCCCCACCCGCCAAACTAAATATTCCATCTGTTCCAAAATATAAGGGGGATTAGTTTTGTAGAAAGTAAAAAAAAATAACTTTGACCAAGTTCAGAGCAAAAATATCGACATCCGCAATATTAAACAAAAAAAGTATGGAAATTCATTTCATGATGAATTTAAAAAATACCGATTTGATATTATGAATTTTGATATATTTCTCTACAAATTTGATCAAACTTAAAAGATTTGACTTTTCAAAAAAGTAATACACCTTATATTTTGAAATAGAGTGATTATTTTGTAAAGAAACCTAACAACATCAACGGCACAGCAAAGCACGCCCAACCCTTCTAGTATATGCTAAAGTTCCAATCTTTTCCAGCGTAGTGTGATCCAAACACATCTCTGTAGCACCTGTGCTAAGTACTCTATATGGTTTATGAATGCACGAACCACCAACTACATATCCCGCGCGCGCCCATGATACGTTAGTACGTAGTAGACCTGGGCATTTCTCGGGCCAGGCCGGGCTTCGGGCCGGGCCGAAAAAAGCCCGGCGCTAAATACCCAGGCCCGAGCCCGGCCCGGCCCTACTGTCGGGCCATACATTTAGGCCCGAGCCCGGCCCGGCCCGAACGGCCCGGCCCGGCCACGGCTTAAATTGTGCATTTAGTAGGCCCGAGCCCGGCCCGGCCCGACTGTCGGGCTCACAAATACAGGCCCGAGCCCGGCCCGAGGACACACTTTGGCCCGGCCCGGCCAGGATTTTCGGGCCGGGTCGAGTCGGGCCGACCGGGCCGGGCTGCCCATGCCCAGGTCTAGTACGTACAGTGACTGGTGCAAAAGGCACAGACGAGCGCGGGAGCACCGCGAGCAGAGAGAGGCGGGACACCCAACGACACGTAGAAAAAGACACTAGCTACGTACACCAATGTCTATATGCACATTAGCACAGCCCTTCGAGACAAATAGTTGCAAGAGATTTATGGCACCAAGTACACCACACACGCAGTTCCAGCTGTCACTGGTCATGGTCATGCGGGCGACCATTCTTTGGAGATCGACGCTGCACCAGCGGTCCAGCACACATGCACACACGCATGGCACGGCCCCGCGTAGGCCCGACGTCGCACCTAAACTCCTCTCCCGCTCTGCCATGTGTAAATGTGGTTAAGGAAATATAAAATATCAGTTCACATGCGCAGCAGAGGCAGCAGCGAAACGGACTCTCTAGCTGTAGCCTACAGCATTACAGCCCGGCGCCCCAAAACCACCTCAAAATCCCGGGCGGACGGCCTGCTTAGTGACCGATCATAAAAAAGCGACCTAGACGGGCGTCTCAAACGGGCGTCAAATGCTTAGGCTAACCGGCACCCCTCACATCCAGCCAAATCTTGGACGGATCACTACAAGAAATGTGTTAATCCATGACGGATACAAACCATCACAGATGTGCGCAAAACTGTCATGGTAGGTCATTCATGACGGATTTGAAATTCGTCATGTATTCGCGTCATATTTTGACCACCTTGCACTCCTTGACGGATCACCAAAACCGTCATGGATTCATAACGGTTCTTGACCGTCATAGAATACGGTTAGATAACGATTTTAATCATGCATTCCATGTCATCATCTGACATGGCAGCCAACATGGATCTGACGTGGCAGCCCATGTAGCAATCGGCCCAATTAGAATATTGGCCCGCTAAATTTCAACTTTGTCCAAGACTGTCGGCCCATGTTTTTATCAGCCTCATAAGAATTTTTAGCAGATTAAATTTCAAGTCGGTCCAAGGCCCACCAATTTTGGTCCGAGACATTAGCCCATCACTCATTTCTCCATGAAATTTTCGAGTCATTCACTAATAATGTATGCCAATTTCATTAAAGGGAAATTGATAAACATAGCAGAAAAAAAAACATTTTCAGAAAAAAAAAGAAATAACTACAGACTTTTCCAGACAATACCACAAAACAAACAAACCAAAAATCCCAGAGCTATACAACTCTGCAGCCACCACAGCCCGCCCAGCGCTCGCCGGACATCAATTGAAGTTCATCCCCGTGCTTTTCTGGCCGCAGATCTGCCTGTATACGCTAAATTCATCAAAGAGAGACGCCATATCTACCACGGTCTTGACTCGACCCATGCTCCTGTCCACTTGACCGTCTCCACCGATAAGGACGCCGTGGAACCGCGGTTGCCTGCGCATCGACAAATTCTGAGACGTCTCGAATAAACATAAGCAAAAGGGAGGGAGAATCTAAAGCAAAAGGAAGGGAGAATCTGAATCGACCAACAGACTCACAAACTAATGGCGAGGACGGCAAAGGAGACGAATCTGGCCTCGCGCCGACGAATGGGCAGCATCGACTCAACACGAAGAAGCCCCCGGTGGCAGCTCGACGCAGCCCGCCGACCACCGTAGTGCAACTTAACCAGGCGCCCTCGCCGGCTCAGTGCGGCACCACTGGACAGTGGCAGCAGCCTTGACGTCACCGCCCTTACCTTGGCGACGACCACGGCACGACACTCCGGCGACTTCTTGGTGCAGCGCTTGCCGTTGGGTGGTGGTAGCATCCACCACGGCACATCACCACGGCGACGGGGCGGCGCAGCTTCCTCCGTGACGGGTCAGGGAAGCTACCTAGCGACGGATCGGGGAAGGTACCATCGACGGGTCTGCCTCACTGGGGTACGAGCGCCTAGGAATAATGAATCGGGGAGAGGAGATGGAACAGAAATGGCGGCGCAGAATGGGGAACGAGGAAGAACGAATCATGAGGGCTCGGCGGCTGGTTGGTGGGCAGAAGGAGAGAGAAGGACCGGTCTTATTGCCGTTGGATTTCGGAGGATCGGACGGTGTGGGCGTGTTGATCCGTGGGAGGGTTGAAACAACCAATCGGAACGCAGGAATTGCCTAACGCAGGATAGCATCGTCATGTGAACCCCACTGGGCTTTTGTGTATTCAGCCCAGCCGAGTGACGATGGCCTATAATTAGACCCTTTTATGTTTAGTTAATGAATAAATGAACCCTTGTGAAGTAGGAGTAACTTGTAAAATAATTTATAAGTTCAAAAAAAACTTGCAAAAAAATTACCTTATATACCACAATAGTTTTTTTTACCTGTGATATACTATGTATATGCAAGAGGCACTAATATCAATAAAACCGCACTTATGTTTCTTTGTTGGCTTTTTTACAGCAGTAAAAAAATTGATTGCTTCACTATTGGTTTTCACGGTTTTCTTTCAGTTTGCTTTTGATTTTTCCTATTCATATTTTGTTTTGTTTTTCAAATATGTGCCGATTTTTATTTAAATACACATTCAATATTTGTCATACACAAGTTTCACATTTTATAGATACACATTGAACATTTTTTTAGTACAGTTAATTTTTTTCAGATACATGGTCAACACACATTGAACATTTTTCATAAATGTCGTGATTTTTCATAAATGTGCAAAGCAATTGTTAAGTGCCATGAACATTTTTCATCAATTACACCAACACTTATTTACAGTGTATAAACATTTTCTAAAAATGAAGAATGCCTAGAAACGCATTTAATGGCTCAAATATAGCAAACGGGTTCGGAAAATGCCAAATTTTTACATGTGGCACGTAATAATGTATGTTGAGTATAGAAACACTTTCAAACCCAACGGACAAAGCAACCAGCGCTTCGTCTTCAAACCTGACCCGTTCTCTCTTGAGAATCTATATTTTTCTGACAGCATGTCTGGTTTCATATTTTTCTGACATTGTTTGAATGTTTTGAATTGAGAAACCAAAAAGCTCCATGTTGGTGATCGAGTCTTGGCACCCTAGTGTTTGGCACTGCTTTTCTTTTGTTGGACAAGGCGAAAACATAGACTAAAGATCACCGGTAGGATTTTTTAACCCATTTCTGGTCATTATTTCACACACTTGCAGTTCAAATTTGAGTTATATTCATTAAATGCCTAGAAATAAACTTAATGATTTAAATATAGCAAACATAATCGAAAAAATGCTAAAGTTTGACACGTGTCATGTTATGGTGCATGTTGACTGTAGAAAAAACAATCAGGGCCGACAACCAAAGCAACCATCGCTTCATCTTCAAACCTGTCCCATTCTCTCTCAAAATCTAAATTCTTCCTCAGAAATTCTCCGGTTTCTAAGCAGTCTACGTGAAAACTTTTGTGAAGAATTCTCAATTTTTTATCATAGACTCAAGGGGCATATCATGATACCATGCCAAGTTTCATATTTTTCTGACTTTGTTTATTTAGAATTAAAAATAAACCATCTCCATGTTGGTGGTCGAGTCTTCGCACCCCGGTGTTTGGCATTGCTTTTTTTTTGTTGGATAAGGCTTAAACATAGACTAAAGACCACCAATAAGATTTTTCAACCCATTTATGGCCATTATTTCACACTTATAGTTCAAATTTTAGTTATATTAATTAAATCCTAGAAATGCACTTAATGAGTTAAATATAGCAAACGGACCCAAAAAAGTACCAAATTTGACAAGTGTCATGTAATTATGTATGTTGAGTGTAGAAAGATATTCAAGATCAAGAACCAAAGCAAACATCGCTTTGTCTTCAAATCTTACCTGTTCTTTCTTGAAATCTGGATTCTTCCTCAGAGATACTCCTGTTTCTAAGCAGTCTACGTGACAAAACATTGACATGGAACATTTGATCATGTATGTTAAGTGTAGAAAAAATATTGATGTCAAATGATGAAGCAACCATCACTTCGCCATCAAACAGGACATGTTTCTTCTCAAAACCACCATTCTTCCTCGGAGAGGATTCAATTTCTAATAAGTGTACGTCAAAACTTTTGCGAAACCTTCTCAAATTTGTATCACAATCTTTAGGGATCATATATTGACACCATACCACCAGGTTTCATATTTTTCAGACTTCGTTTGCATTTTGTAGACATAGTCATACTTTCACCTTCTCAATTTTTTAGACATTGCTAATATACGCTTCAAACTTGGACATAGTCTTACTTTCACCTTTCTATTAACAAAAGTGAATATACATTGCTAATAAACGTTTCAATAATTTTAGAGATGATTTACTATTTTCTAAAGTATAAATGAATTTATGTGTGCTTATTAGAGTTAATTCCAATTTGATGTACATGTATGTCAAATAAATTTCACAAAACATATATTTAAGGATAATGTTTCATTTTAGCTCTTATCCTAAAAATAGTTAAAATGATCAAAAGATAGCTAGGGATAACTCAAATTTCTATTTGCAACCTATTAGCAAAATGATAATAATATCAAAATATGGGAGAAAACTCACGAATAAATTTTGAATTTCACCGACACTCTTTTATTCCATGAACATTTTATCCAAATTAATGAACAATTTTTGAAATTTGGAAACATTTTAAATTTCTGTGAACATTTTTTAAAATTCCATGAATTTTTTTCCAATTCGTGACATTTTTGAATTTGTGATCTTTTTAAAATTTGCAAACATTTTTCAAAATTGCGATCATATTTTTATTTCATGAACAATTTTCCAATTTCATGAATATTTTTCCAATTTATGAACATTTTTTTAAATTGATGGAAAAATTATATTCACGAACATTTTAATCTAATTTCTGAACAATTTTAGATTCCTGATTTGTTTTCAAAATAAAAGGTATTTTAATAGAAAACTGAAAATAAAATAAAATAAAGAAACGATCTGAAAAAGGTCGAAAATGGCTTTGGCTAACGTATATATGGGTCGGCCTACGCGCTATAGGTTTTTCCCGTGTTATAACATTTGTGGTACTTATGTCGTAGTACACGACCACTAGTAGTCTGGTGGCAAGGAGGCAAATAACTAAGGCCCTGTTTGTTTCATCTTCGTTTGGATTAAAATCACATATGGATTCGCTTCAGTGTCAAAGCTGATTCTGCGAATCAACTTCTCCACGAAAGTACACTTTGAGGTGCTTTAGGAAATTGCACTAAAAATGGCCCAAAACCAGATTCAGCTTCACTGACAAAGCTGATTCTTAATAGCCGTTTGTTTCAGATTCCAGATTCAGCTTCGCTGCCAAAGCTGAATCTGGTCCCTGAAGCTGAAACAAACAGGGCCTAAAATGGATGGTCGTGTATTCGAGTACCACCATTCGCCACCCTTTTTTAATTTAACAAATATGTTGTACATTTCTAAAACATGGCATTAACCTCACGTTTGTCAACATCAACCTGACATTTGTCCGAATGTGGCTGGACCACTAGAGCCACGTCAAGCACAGTACATCCATGACGGTGCAATTGGTGTGAAAAAAAAAGAGCAGAGTTCGGTTGGCGCACGATAGCAGTTCGCCTGAGCGTGGCCCAACCACAACATGACACGTCAACCACAGTATATCCATGACGGTTTAGATGTTGTGAAAAAAAAAACAAAGCTTGATGGATACACTGAAGTACGGTACAATCATCGATTATGACAGTTTCCATGATGATTTCGTTGAGCTATCACGGATAACACCTCATCTGTGACGGTTTTCAGGAACATCATCAGAAATTTGTCATGGATTAACAGGTTTTTTGTAGTGGATATGTGGAGGCTCGGGCGCGCCCGGGCGCGTCGGACTGATGATGGGGTCCCACAGGAAAACACTTCGAAACCCGGCGGTCCAAAGCTCGTCCCCTCCGTCGGACCGATGGCGCCGCGTGGCGCCGCTCCGGCGGGCCGCATAGTGCCTAGCCAGGCTACTTAAGCCGACCGACGGCACCGAAACCCTACCCATCCACATTTTCCCCCTCCCATCAACCACTGCCGCACTTTCCAATCACCGTGCGCCATCACTAGTAGCCATGCCCCCACGCCGCCGGTTAAGGAGCTACCCATATCTACCGCTGGAGCGCCGGCTGCAGCTCCTTGAGTAGATCCGGGCAAGGCGCGAAGCCCGGATCCCCGCGGGGCTACCTCCGAACGCGGTGGATCCGGAGGAGGACTTGGATGTGGAGGAGGAGGAGGTTGAGATGGAGGAGGAGGAGAAGGCAGAGGAGGAACCGGAGGAGGATGTCGGGGACGCTGGGGACGCGGATCTGCAGGCGGAGCAGTGGACGATCCTCGATTGGTCCGAATCGGAGGCGGAGGCCAGACGCCATCGTCGGCAGTAGGCGGAGGCGGAGCAAGCCGCGGAAGTCGACGAGATGCTCGCGTTTATGGATGAGGAGGAGGAGGGGAGCCGGAGCCCTCCTATGCGCCCATCTACCCAGCGCCCGACACCGATGTGGTGGACATCTCCGACGACGAAGCGTAGTGGCTAGCGCCGCGTAGTATGTAGGTTTATTTTGCATGGTTTATATGGATCTAGGGGATGAAATATGAGATACTCGGATGCATAGCATCAAATTTGAGGCCTGACCGGTCACTGTCCGCGGACGCGCCCGGTCGCCTCCTCGGGCGTTTGAGGGGTCACTCCCCGGTGATGCAATATATATGGAGTTAACTATTATTTTGTGAAATAATTGACGCAACAAATGAACCCCGTCTAAAGATGTCCATGCAAAATATAAACTCATTGATTTCAACTCAAAGGATAAGACTACACCGTGTGTCTGTGTGTGGGGCAAAATTCATCTAGTCGTAGGAATGTCTGTTTTCTAAACACTGATGTGCTTTCCCTTTCACGAGTGCTCTCCGTCGTGACCTGTGACAAAAAAAAAAGGCAGCCCGGTGCATGTAGCTCCCGCTTGCGTAGGGTCCGGGGAAGGGTCCGGCCAAAGGAGGGACATCCGCTTGTTGCATGAGCGCGGGTCACCTTTTCTTTGTGCACACCACTCACAGAATTGTTCGTTCCTTAGATTTTTTTTTTCTCTCTGTCTTTCATTTCTTCTTGTAGGTTAGACAATTTACCCTTGTTCCGTTCAATAATTTAAGTGGCCATCTTTTTTTCAGATGTTGAAATGTCTGCGGTAGTTTGATTTTAAAAACAACACTTTGATCTGAAAGGAATTTAGTTTAGGGGCCAGAAGCAGTTTCGTAGTTTACTATCTCACTTTAACCGAGCAACGCACCTACTGAGCATTTCACATCTTTACAAGTACGCATTCTATGAGCTCATTTGCATGTGCATGTACCATATCATTTTAGAGAACAGATACCGGACCTTAGCATTTTAGTTCATTTTTCTGCTGACCAGCCCAACCATTTCTTGGACCTTGATCTTTTAAAGAAATGTTACTCGATCTTAGCCAGGGCTATTTCTCGCCCTTCATGAGATGTAACTCGGTATCGGCCCTGGCCACGAGGCATTGGGCCAGCCAGTAGTCGCGCCCCTGGTTTGAATTTTTCTTTTTTTTACGCTGTGTTTTCTTATCTGGTATTTTTCTTTGTTTCTTCATCGATTTCTTCGGTCTTTCACTTTATTGCATTTCTTCACTGCTTTTATTTAGTTTATTTCTTTTCTTTTTCTTTTTCTTTTTCTTTTTTTCTTTTTTTCAGCGCATGTCTACTTATTTTCAATACACATTGTAAATTTTAGTATCTATCTGGAACATTTTTCAAATACATGATTTAAATTTTTATACAAAAACTTGTTTTCAAACAAATCAAATAAATTATATATTTTTCAAATACATGTTGAAGACTGTTTTAATAAGATAAAACATTTTTTTAGAAAACTATGTAAGTAATTTTTTAAATTGTATAAACCTTTTTTTAAAAATATCACAAACATTTTCTTCAAACACATGAATATTTCTTTAAAATGTCATGTACATTTTTTCGAATGGTACTTAACATTTTTTTTATAGCACGCCAACATTTATTTACATTGCACAAACATTTTCTTTATAATGTTAAACACATTTATTTGAAACATCTGAACATATTTTTAATGTCACGTGCATTTTCTTGGTGATACAAAACTTTTTTCTGAATTATAAAACATTTTTACATATTATAAATATATTTTTAAATAGCACGAATTGTTTTCTTAAGTGTGTGAATTTTTTTGGATTTCAGGAACTTCTTTTTCAAATACTATCAACAGTTTTTGAAAGTTTCCCGAAAAGTTTTTCTACACATCGTGAACATTTATACATCAGCAATTAACCATTTCAGAAATATAAATAAATTTAATAAAACAAAAAAGGTGTAAAAAAAAACTTTCGCTCGGAGCGAGTCCTCCCGATCGCGATGGGTCGTCACATTTATGAGGGCGCCTCAAGCGAGGGTCCTTTAGGAGCTCATATGTCTGTTATAAGCGAGACAAAACCCTATATGCCGAGAGCAACTAGTTGACGAGTGCTCCTTCGGGAGCTTCCCAACGATCATTTGGGGGTGGGCTGAGAGCGCGCCACTTGGCGCGCTCTCGGCTGTCGCCACGTGTCGTGTTCTGGGCGCTCCCTCCGGGTTTTTTCCCGCACGCGTTTTCGGCTTTTTAAATGTTTTTTCCTAGGTTTTTTCGGCTTTTTGGTTTTCCACCGATCTTACTTAGCTTTTGGACAATAATTTTTTTTTGAAAAATAATTTTTATGCGCGAAAAAACACGTTTCCCTTTTTTTGGTTTTCGCGAGAGGCACGGCCATGCCTCTTGGAAACGAAAAAAACGTGTTTTCTGTTTTTTTTTCTTCCGCGAGAGGCACGGTTTTGCTTTCGTGAGAGGCAAGGCCGTGCCTCTTGGAAATAAAAAAAATGCGGTTTCTGTTTTTTTTCCTTGCACGGTTTTGATTCCGCTAGAGGCACGTCCGTGCCTCTCGGAAACGGAAAAAAACATGTTTTTTGTTTTTTTTTTCGCGAGAGGCACGGTTTTGCTTTCAGGAGAGGCACAGCCGTGCCTCTCGGAAACGAAAAAAAACACATTTTTTGGTTTTTTTTCCTTCCGCGAGAGGCACGATTTTGCTTTCACGAGAGGCACGGCTGTGCCTCTTTCGGAAATGGAAACAAAAACGTGCTCCCGGTTCGGTTTTTTCGTCTGGTTTTTTTGTGAAAAAAAAGTTCATCAAAACCTATCAACATGGGGATCTAGTTTTAAAGATCTCGGTGCGAGGAATCCAATGGTGAAAACGGTTCGAGATTTGGACGCACGGTTCTGAGGGGGTGGGAGTGATCTTTGGAAGGAGTACTCCTCAATTAGTGATTTCGATATATGCCGCTTGCTGCGGCAAAGTGTCATGCTAAAGCCCAATATTAGGCGGGCTCATCTTAGCTGTTACATTCTCCTGGTTTTAGGAATAGTTTTGGTCCGTTTTATCGGGAGCTCCTATACAGCGGTTTATGCGCCCGTTCAGGAACTGGCGCTCACTAGCCGCACTTGGTGGGCCGGCCCACGATGCAGCGCAGCCAAAATGCATATATAGAGGAAAAAACCTCACAAAATTGATGCTCCCGCGAGGAATCGATCTCGTCACGTTTTGTTTTAGTGCAGGTTGCACTACCACTAGATAAACTAGGCGCTAGTTAAAGATCCCGGCGCGAACTGTTTAAAAATAACTGTGGCCGCGCTGTTTATTCCTCATAGATAGAAAAACGTGATTTTTTGGAAAAAATATGAACAAAATTTGAAAATTCACAGATTTAAAAAACAGGAATTTTAAAAAGTTCATGTAATAAAAAATGTTCACGAATTCAAAAAGTTCATCGATTTTCAAAAAAGTTCACAATTTGAAAAAATTTCATCAATTTAGAAAAAAAGTTCATCAATTTAGAAAAAAAGTTCATCGATTTTGAAAAAAATCATCAATTTTCATAAACAAATCACAAATCTGGAAAAAAAGTTCATAGACTTAAAAACAAGTTCATCAATTTAAAAAAAAAATCACAAATTTGAAAGAAAAGTTCATCGATTTTGAAAAGTTCGTCAATTCTAAAAATCGTTCACAATTTTTTTTAAAGTTAGTCAAATTTTTAAAATGTTCACCAAATTTGAGAAAAAAATGGTTCATCGATATGAAGAAAAAACTATGAATTTGAAAAATGTTCATCATTATTGATAAAAAGTCCACGAATTTGAAAGAATAGTTCATCAGAATTTGAAAAAAATAGTTCGTGCACTTAGCAAAAAAGAAAAAGAAAGAAAAAGAAAATAAAAATAAGAAAGAAAGAAATAATCGAACAAAACCGTTTCCAAGAAGAAAAAAAAGGATGAAAAAGCCCTAATTGAACACGAACAGATGAGTTGGTCGAGTGGTTAAGGCTGCGCGCATATACTAGAAGTGAGATCGTCAGTTCGAATCACGGTGTCGACACTTTTATGGAGATTTAATCGGAGAGACAGTATTCGGCCGAGCCCAACTAATGCGCCTATAACCGCCCGTTTGCAGAAACAGTAATAACGGGCGCCAAATAGGAATTGCCCTGTTTTATCTTCAGTTTTGGGAACCTTCTACAAGGTTCATTGAAATAATTTTTTTGTTTCTTTTACTAGTTTTGTGGTTTCGTTTGATTTTCTTTTCTTTTCCTTTTTAAAGTTTTTTTAATCTTTTTCTTCTCATTTTTCTGTGTCCTTTTGTTATTTTGCATAATTCACATTTTTTTTAAAAGTTGTTTGGAAATTCGTAATTTTTTTCATGTTTTTCAAATATTGTTTACATTTTACAGAAATAAAAAATACAAATAAAGTTCAGAATATCAAAATTTGTTTCAAAATTTAAAATTTTGTACATATTTTGAAAAAAAAACTTTCATTTTTTCAAAAAAATGTTTGGAATATCAAATTTTGTTCACAATTTTCAGTAATTGTTCAAAAAATCAAAAAAATGTTGGGAATATTATAATTTTGTTCAGGTTTTTAAAAGTTGTTCCAATTAAAAAAATTATGGTTCAAAAAGTGCTTGTGTTTTCAAAAATTGTTCGTCATTTTTAAAATTTTCTTCATGTTTTTGAAAAATTGTACGGCATTATGAAAAATTGTTCGCACTTTCAAAATTGTTCGGGCATTTGATAAGTTGTTTACACTTTCAAAATTTGTTCATTTTTTCAGAAAATGTTCTCAAAATTTCAAAAATGTTTTTTGATTCTCGACGTTGTAGTTCTTTCTTTAATAACTTTGCGTTGACCATGAGTCAGAAACAAATAACCATTCCAGTGGTTAGCAGCAGGCGATTAGAGTTTGAGGGCATCTACAGCCGGACTCCTCAACCCCCCCCCCCCTCCTAATATACAGCAGGGCGGACGGTCCGGTCACAAAAAGGTGACCCCGCCGGGCTCCTCAAACCGGATCTATACGCCCGGGCTGATCAGCACCCCTCATATCCAGCCCAAATCTGGGGCGGACATGAGGATGACCGGGTGCATCCGCCATGTCGGACTGACGTGCGGGATCCACGTAGGCACCCGTTGAAACACAGCGGTTCAATGAGAACGCCGCTCCGGCGCTGCCCGACTTGCCAAATCTGGCTATTTAAGAAGGACGGCGGCACCCCACCCCTAGCCATCCCATTTCCCCTCTCCCTCCCCTCCGCTCCGCCACTGTCCAATCCGCACGTCCTTCGTCGGTAGTCATGGCTCGGCAGCGGATCACCACTTATGCCATGCTCACCCTGGCGCCATAGTTTGAGCTGCCGGAGGATATCCGGACCAGGCGCGAAGCTCGGATTACAACCGGACTGCCTCCGGATTCACTGGAGGAGAAGGAGCAGGAGCAGGCGCCGAACGCAGCCATGGAGGACCCGGAGTAGGAAGAGGAAGAGGACGCAAGTGAGGTGGATCTGGCGCCTCCGGCTGCGGCGTCGCCATGGCCGACACGCTGGCGGAGTATAAGGTCGCCCAATCGGAGGAGGCGGCTGAGTAGCAAACCATCCTTGAGTTCATCCGGTCGAAGCTCGCGGTGAAGGCCAATAGCCGCTTCCTCCGCTAGGCGGCTACGGAGCGTGACGAACTCTTCGCAGCCGTGTACAAGGCGGCCAACGGGCAGGAGGATGAGGTGGCCCATGATTAGGAGGCTGTTCCGTCCGTCACTGCTTGCACGGACGTCGTCTACGTCTCCGACGGCGAGTAGTACTAGTAGAGTAGTTCATATCTATGTAGTAGTGCGTGTAGGGGAACGCAGCAGAAAACAAAAAAATTCGGTACTGCGAGCACGCCCAGGAACACTATGGAGATGCATACAGGGTTTGATCTGATCGTTACCGACTCGTAGCGCAGCGGAAGTAGAGTCGATGTAGATCGTTGGTGCAGATCCCCGCAGCTAAGATTTACAACCTCCCAACAACGAGGATGTACTCCCATGTCTGCCCCCGGACAGTCCCTCGGACAGCCCTTCGGGAGGCGGTTGGACAGTCCCCCGGACGGTGTCACGGACAGCCCTTCGGGAGGCACACACAGAATCTCGGACAGCCCTTCGGGAGGCACTCTCGAACAGCCCCTCGGGCAAAAAGATCAAACCTTCGTCGTCTATGTATTATTATCAATATTCATAACATACATCTCATTCATAATGGCCCTTATGTTATTCATAACACCGAACATCAAAAGTTCTCTTATGAACAACCTTCTTGCAAGATACCTTATGCAATGGGCTAGAGTGTGTAAAACTCTAAAATGAATCATGAAAATAAATACAGATGGTAATACACCGATGGAAGGTATAGTAACATTTACTATATTCCCAGCGCGTATCTAAACCTCACTCCGGCAAGTCTTTTAGGCCGTAGTAGTTCTTGCATCGAGTCGCAACAGAATGCAATTGAGTGGGTATCTCTGTGATCAACTCACAATACCCAAGAATCAGTGATTAACATGTTTAATCATAATTCCCAAGAACTGTTTCTTTTGACCAGCCTTCTATACATCAATAGCTTGTATGACTTTCATACATGAGCTGGATATTCCAGTCTTCTTTTTTTTTGCCTTTATACTTCTAACAGTTTTAACTTTTTAGTATTTCTTCCACTCTCAGAAAAAGCACCCAACTTTAAGAGTGGTGTCAGCCCTGGACTTCCTAGGTGTGTGAGTCACACTAACACCCTTTCGACATTTCCTTTCTCTTTAAGTTGTTGTTTTATTCACCTTCATCATATGACTGGTGTTCTTCTGGATCCCTCTCTCATCAGTCAAATGCCCAGTAAACACTTTACTAATACTTTGCAAACAAACATTGCTTTGGATATTTCATATCTTTTAGCCTTTGTTTGTATCTGAAACTAATTTTCAGTTCCATGAATATCACATAGCTATCCCAAACTTTTGAAGTTCGGGTCTCATGGAAGCAAACATATTGCACTTGACCGTAACGGAATTCTAGCTTTTGGATCGAAGGACGAGAGTCACATCATCCATAGCATTAGCGGGAGAATACCAAAAGCATGCAATAGGACAAAGTCCTTCTCGGCACTCTTGAGGACAATCCTCACATTACGTTACCAACCGTAAAGTTTTAACCAGATATTTAAGAGCTATTCAATTCTAATAGGGAAGGTGGAAACGCGAGCCATTATTCTACAACTATTATGCAAATCACACTTAGACAGTGTTCATAATTAATTGCACTGAGAATTAAACAAGTTAATTCTACAATGCGCTCCCACTCAAATCAATATCTCTCAAAATTGATTGTGAGTGATTCAAGATCCGCATTTCAATTCCACGCCATTGATGGGAACATCACTGATGACGGGAACTTCAATCGGTAGGCCAACTTGCCGATCACATCTCTATGTGATTCTTGTTCATCTTTCGATGGGCGTGTTCAGAGCTCTACTTTCCTGCCTGAACATCAAGACAACCAAGTGATCTCGCTGTGAGGTCTCAACTCACCCGCCTAACACTTCTCTAATCGTTTGTACTCATGGAAACATGACGCACTCCGAAAAGATAGGTGCCGTGACGGTGCTACACTTGGGAGAACACTAACTACTTGATATTTTTAAGTGAGAGATCACCCTAATAAAAAGCGACTACCGCTCAATCAAAAGGGTGCATCATAAGGGATAAACATCTCAGGCAATTCATAATAGCATGATATGGTATAGCCCTTTCTGACAGAGAAGTCTTTAATTTCTTTGTCTTTGGCATTTGCGTCGGTGTTCACCTTCGCGAAGATTGCCAGCACCTTGTCGATGCACCAGATAATATTGCTATCTCTATAGCTAATAAAATAAGTGCATTACTTAAGGTTGACACGCAGGTCATTAAAGTGACAATCATATGGCTCCAGCCATCATGCCGAATCATGACACGCAGGTCATGTTAATTTACATTATATAGTCATCTCATACATAATCGAATTAATATGAGAACTGCTATACCACATCACATGCACATCCTGCAAAACCAAGTTAGATGCCTCTAATCGGTTTATGCAAAATTTTATTTTTCGCGGCTTCTAAGGTTTCTAAACAAACCGAAGCTACCAACGTCCATCATCAAGTATGATTATTCAAGTCGCTAGATTAACATTGCGGGGTGTATGAAACACGAGATAATAAAATCTCGAGCCCCATACTAAACTTCGTCATACGCATGACCCCCGTGCAGATCATATCTGCATTGCACTTTCGTCTGCGAAATTTCATCTTTCTTTTAACTATGGTGGAATTCAATGAACTGCTAGCACTTCGTTGATCAATCAGGATCGCGGATTGCCAGAACTTTGAAACTCCACCATGCTGTTATCAAGATCAGAAATACGCAAATTTCAGGGAAGCAATAAGAACATCGAGTAACAGATTTCATCTGCTACCCGCACAAATAAATTTCAGTAATATAACTCATCTACTACAAATTATATTGTGCAACACCCATGCATCTCTATGTATTCTAGATCGTAACCTGCATCTACGCATAGCATAGCTCATGATGCCACTATAGGGGAACGCGGCAGAAAACAAATTTTTTTGGTACTGCGAGCACGCCCAGGAACACTATGGAGATGCATACAGGATTTGATCTGATCGTTACCGACTCGTAGCGCAGCGGAAGTAGAGTCGATGTAGATCGTTGGTGCAGATTCCCGTAGCTAGGATTTACAACCTCCCAACCGCGAGGATGTACTCCCTCGTCTGCCCCCAGACAGTTCCTCAGAAAGCCCTTCAGGAGGCGGTCGGACAGTCCCCCGGACGGTGTCACGGACAGCCCTTCGGGAGGCACACACAGAATCTCGGACAGTCACTCGGACAACCCTTCGGGAGGCACTCTCGAACAGCCTCTCGGGCAAAAAGATCGAACCTACGACCTCTCTACGGGGTTGCACACATATGGTGTCATCTATCCGGCAGGGCTTCGCCGTCCAGAACTAGTTCCCACCGGAACCCAGATAGCCTTTCGGCTCTACGAAACTATTTCGCGGGGAGGGAGAGAGAAGCCAGATCATTGCATGGCACTTATATGTGAGAAAGAGTGAGTGTGGAGAGCACCTCTCCACCTCTATTTATAGGAAATCCCAAGGGGTAGGGTGGCATTCCAAAACCCCAAAATGCCCATGAATGGAGTCCTCCACAAGGGCATAAAGGGGAAGGTAAGAGGGCAAGTGGGGCCCCATGGAGGAGCCTCACCATGGCCGGCCACCCCCTAGTGGGTCCCCCCCAAAAGGGGTTCCTTAGTCCCCAAGTCCTTCTAGAAGCCTTTTGGGAAAAGCCCTAAAAGGTGGCTTTCCATAAAGTAACCAAAAAGTGCTTTTCACAATTCACGGAAACATTTTTCCGCGACCGTTAAATCCAAAAATATTTCTGTAGGTCTTAGAACATTTCCAGTACCCACTAAAATAATTTTGGATGCATTCCGAAACAATTCCGGATTAGTGATTTTCATCTGCGAAAAGCAACCAAAGCGGTTCCGGCAGCTCCGGAAAAATCCCAGAAGTTTCCAGAACAATTCTGGCACCCTCCAAGAATTTCCAGTCGTGTGCCGAAACCAATTTGACCTAATGGTATACCCAGAAACAACTTTTCAATTTTACCGAAACTATTCCGGTGTTCTCTCTCCGGAACTCTTTCGTTGTCTCCGACACTTTTTCGGTGACTTTCTCTCAGACTCCCTGTCTAGAATTCAGCAGATAGATGACCCTTAAGCGTGTGACCCTATAGGTTCGGTGAAGTATAGACATGACCGGAACACTTTCCGATCAATGATCAACATCGGAGCCGTGGACACCCATATTGACCCCTATACCCACACGAATGAATATTCGAGTGAACCTCCAGTTGCCGTGTGCTATTCCTGTTGCTTCGCGATATGTTACAAATACCCGAGGTGAGATTTATCGGCATTCCCATGGATCAACAACTTGTCCACTATGCCAGTTACCTCATTACCGGTTTTGTTCTCTTTTCTCGTTCCCGCGTTCCGGCATCCCTGTGATCAAATCACATTGTGTCTGGCCAGACGATGGTGGATACCGTAACACCGAAAGGGCCCAGAGATATCTCTCCATCGTCAGAGGAGCAAATCCCAATCTTGAGCTATCAAGTTACTTGACATACTTTCCCATGAACCCGTAAGCCGCCGTAATAGCCACCCAGTTACGGATGACGTTTAACAAACCCCAAAGTTCATGAATCAAGCATGAAGAAACTCGATACTCTCATGGTCTAAGGAATTATGCAAACGTAAACTTTCTCTGTGTTATTAACCATTAACTTGTGACGAAAGTATCTCATAGCATAATGATATCTACTACGCAACTTTATTCTTGTAGACTCGTGTTGGGCCTCCAAGCGCAGAGTTTTGTAGGACAGCGGCAATTTTTCCCTCAAGTGGATGACCTAAGCTTTATCAATCCGTGGGAGGCGTAGAATGAAGATGGTCTCTCTCAAACAACCTTGCAACCAAATACAAGAAATCTGTTGTGTCCCAACACACCAATACAATGGTAAATTGTATAGGTGCACTAGTTCGACGAAGAGATGGTGATTTAAGTGTAGTATGGATAGTAGATATAGGTTTTTGTAGTGCGAACAATAAAAAATAGCAAGGTAGCAATGTAACATCCCCATGTATTAAGCTACAGTGATCACCTTTTGATAATGCCAAGTCACCATGTTTAACAGTGCTTGATCATCATTTGCATCATATCTCATTTCAAATTCCAACTCAAATTGAAATTCAAATATAAATTGAAAATAGAAGTTGTTCCAATTTGGAAACTAAAATGTTCATAATATTGCAAATATTCTCAAGCCAATTATAAAAAAAATCAACATTAATTGAATTATTTAAATGACTCTAACATCATGGAACAGTACCAAAACAACAATTCAAATTGCCAATTCATTTAATAAAAATTCAAATGAAATCATTTGTTCACCAAACCTTTTTTTGACAGTGCTAAATATTGCATCATATTTATATGGAATAATCTCATATTTTACAAAAGTCATTTAGTGGCCTAATAATTTACAAAACTGAAAAGAAAACAGAAAACAGAAAAGAAAGAAAAGAGAAAAAGAAAAAGGCCCGCTGTAGCTGGGCCTAAGTCAAACAGCCGGCCCAGCCACCTTGCCACCTCCTCCTTCCTCCTACTGCTCACCCGCACCCGAGCCAGCTCGCCGTCGCAGCTGCGCCCGCTCGCCCTCGCGCCGCTACAGGAACCCTGGGGGGGGATAAGGACGCTGCCGTGGACCTCGGGGACGAGGCCCAGATCTTTTCCCCCCTCTCCCTCGCTCGCCTTCTTCTTCCCCGTCCATGGCCGACGCGGCCATCGCCGTCCGCCGCGCGCCCGCGTAGCCACCACCACCGCCTAGCCTCTCCGCCGTGCCAGCTCGCTCCGCCTCCGTCCGCTACGTCCTCTCCGACCTCGGGCCCGAGCTCTACGCCACCGCATCGAGCCTGACGTCCTCTTCTTCCTCCTACGGCCGCCGTCGACTCGCCACCGATTCCGGCGACCTCGAGCCCTCCCCGAGCCAACTAAGCACCACTACCGGCTCCCCG
The DNA here is from genome assembly GCA_039707655.1 of Elymus sibiricus. NCBI lineage: Eukaryota > Viridiplantae > Streptophyta > Magnoliopsida > Poales > Poaceae > Elymus > Elymus sibiricus. The sequence goes on along the minus strand of CM077668.1, from coordinate 435,152,400 downwards.
AAAGCACCGCTACCTCTCCCCTCTCCTCTCTCCCTCTCGGTTGTCCTCTAGCCGCGATCCCCGTCATGGCCGAGCTCTCCGCCACGGAGCTCGTCGCCGGCGTAGCCACGGTGACCATTGGGTCCCGTGCGTGCCACCATCGCACTCGCTGTGTCACGTAGACCTCGCCTAGTCGCTCCGTTTGCTAGCTAGCCCACCGCAGCCGCACGCGCGAGTTCGCCCGAAGAGCACCGCCGCCTGTCGTCGTCGCCGGCGCCGACTCCGACCTCCTCAGCCGCTGCAACCACCGCCATTCGACGAGCGGCGGAGCACACTTTCGAACAAGCCCAACCGCGGCTCCGGAGACCCCTTGTACGCGAAATTCGCTGCTGTCCCTACGCGCGCCGCCGCGTTTGGCTCGCCGGAGCCAACTCCGGCGCGATTCCGGCCGTCCGCCAACGTGGCACCCACGTGGCCTGCCCTGGGCCACTGACCGCTGGGCCCCACGGGCCCAGTTGACCGAGTTGACCGAGTCAACTCGACTAACTGGGCAGCTGGGTCACTGACATACGGGCCCCAACCATTTAATTAACACTAATTTGAATTTGAACTAATCCGTTAATTATATTAGCCGCTGACAGATGGGTCCCAAAAGTTAATTAGGATTGGTTAATTAAATTAATCCCTGTTAGTTAAATCAGTCACTGACCAGTTGGACCCACTGGTCAGGTTTGACTCTGGTCAGCCGGGTTTGACCAATGACGTCACGCTGACATCATGATGAAGTCACACATTACTGTTTCGGATAATTCGAATTAAATTATTCCAGAAATTCCAGAAAATTATTAAAACTTTGAAAATTCAGATAAAATAATTTCATAAATGAATAGTGCATGACCTTAATAAGATAATTTCAAATAAATTCCTAAATTAGCTAACATAGTTAGAGATGCATTAAATCACCCCTGCATATCATTTAGGCATGTCATACATCCCTGTTGCATTGTTCGCCATGTATTTATTGTTTCTTCCCCCTCCTTCTCCCTCGATAGACTCCGAGACTGCCGACGACACTGCAGAGTACTACAGCGTCGTCGACGACCAGATCCCCTCAGCAAAGCTTCCAGGCAAGCAAAACCCCCTTGATCATCCAGATATCACCTATTCTTTCCCTCTTATGCTTGTATTAGAACTGCTACCGTTGATATTCCGGCAATTCCTATTCTGATGCATAGCCTGATTTTGTAACTGTTATTAATACCTTTCCTGATATCCTAATTTCTTAGTATAGGTTGGTCGGAGCCCCACCAGTTGGCCCTACACCCTTGTCCATGTTGCTATGCTAGGAATAGGCTCGTGATCCCCGTTGGCGGTGATCACGAGGATGCTCACACATTTACTTTCATTTATTATTGGGGAACTGAAGGGCTGGCGGTACCATCCAGTAGAGATGGACCTGAGTACCGACAGCTCCCGTTGTTAAAGATGGGTCGGCTCCAAGAGCACCCGCGAGCCGTGTGTTATCAAGTCGAAACGACAGGAACCCTGTTCGTCTCTGCGAGTTACTAAATACGCCTAACGGATTTGGGTTTTTGATCTGAGTTGGCCGCTGGCCTATACGCACTACCACCACGTGGGACAATGGTTATGGGACCCTCTACGTCGTATGTATCAGCCGAAGTTCTTCAGATGTCACAGCTCAGATATGCGGGCTGATTGTTGGGGTGGGCTGGTTACGTCACTTGTGTATACAGTGTCGCGCCTGGGCCCCGACCACCCACGTAACGTGCAGGAGTGCAAAGGGCGATGGCCCAAGACCCCTTCGCACTTAGAATTTAGACCGGCGTGCTGACCTCTCTGCCGAGCCTAGGTAGGACTGCGTTGTGTCGATCACCCGAGGCCGGGCATTACCCAACAACTGTGTCCGGCCAGATGTGATCGAGCGTGTTGGGTAACAGTAGTGCACCCTTGCAGGAAAGTTATCTATTCGAATAGCCGTGTCCACGGTAACAGGACGCTCGGAGTTGTATCCTGATCTGCTACAACTACAAATGGATACTGATACAATGATAAACTGTTACTACTGCTCTCGGGATCACTTTCTCGCAGGGTAGACGAGGAAGGATCTCAGGGCATTACTAAAATATAACTGCTATTATGTGTTACTATACTCTACTCTCTTCTGATGCTGCAACATTGCTTCAAGATGCTAGTCTTCGATAGGCTAGGCCTCTCCCCCTCTGTTCCCGCATTTTTGCAGTTCAGTCCAAAGATATAGCCCCATTCTTTTGATACTGATGCATAATTAGTATAGTTCTGATGTCAGTCTTGCGAGTACTTTGGATGAGTACTCACGGTTGCTTTGCTATCTCTTTTTCCCCATACCCGATTGTTGCGATCAAACGACGGAGCCCAAGAGCAGGAGATCCCCGGAGGCACCTACTACTACGTTGAGCCCGCCGACCAGGAGTAGTTCGGAGGCCCTAGGCAGGAGGCCTTCGCCTTTTCTATCAGTGTCGCTGTTTGTGCTAGCTTTCTTAAGGCAAACTTGACTAACTATGTCTGTACCCAGATATTATTTGTGTGTATGACTTATGTATTCGGGTCCTCGTGACCCCTTGTTTGTAATATGAAGATTTATGTTTAAATTTGATTTTACAGTTGTGTTGTGATATCTTCCCGTGAGTCTCTGATCTCGAGCGTGCACGTTTGCGTGTATGATTAGTGCACGGTCAAGCAGGGGCGTCACAAGTTGGTATCAGAGCCGACTGTCTGTAGGAAGCCCCCTTCCGATTCCTTGGTCGAAGTTGAGTCTAGTCCTTGAAAACTGTTTTACTAACTTGGCTGTGTGGCTTACGGGCCCATGTCGCCAATGAGTGGTATTAGGATCTTTTATTCCTCTTCCTTACTCTGGGATTCTACCCTCTCTTCTATTCGGGTTAAATTTTTACTAACTCTGACTCTAGGTTCTCGTGATCACGTCCACCCGGAGCTTTGATTATCTGCAAATTACTTCCTTGAATGCACGATGCAAGAATTCACTCACTGTCATTTGACAATCTTAAATTTCCTCTGTTTCAGATGGATCGCTTGTTTCCGCCGCGCCCTGCGACGCAGCTTGTACTTCGGACTTGGGCCCGTGATGCGACTGGTTTTCCAGCTATCCTGATCGCCCTCCTGACCAGACTGGGCTACGGTTGGTACCCCGAGTACATGGTTTATGAGGATTTCCGCGAGTTCAACTAGGAGCAGTATCATGACGATGTTCGTATCTTTGATCAGCGGAACGACTCCATCATTGAGTTGCACACTTTTCACGGTATCGGCGTGACGATTGATATGGTAGTCCATGACACTGCCCATTCTGCTGTCGCACGTCTTCGTGGCGAGCATAGTCGCTTGGCTGACTCTGAGTTCCGATACATCCCGTATGCCCCTGCTGTAGATGATACCGGATACTACACAGCTGTCTATGCCCCTTACGAGCGACGTCGATATGACCCGCAGGTTTTGATTCAGTGCACTCAGGCTCTGGATCGCACTGCCCGGGCTCTTACCGTCGAGTTGTTTGCCACTCGAGCATGTCTCTACGATGCTATGACACAGCTGCTGCCAGCTGTTCGTGCAGGGATACATCCAGAGTACATCCTTTACCCGCGCAGGACTCAGATGCCTACAGGTATTGATTGGCCTGCTGTTGGAGGTCACACACCCGCACGTGGACCTCTTCTTCTAGTTCGAGATCGAGTTCTGCATCAGAGTGCTCACGGAGTGCAGGACCTGGACACTCATCGTCCGCACCTGCAGTTACCTGGTTTCAGTGGGTTTCCCCGACGTTGATGTAGCCTTTGCTATGTCCCGTTGTTGTATTCCTCACCGCGTGCCTGCGCGCCGCCTAGTATGTCTAGCTGTTTAATTTCCAAACTTGTGCTGTCCACATGTAATCGACTCTGTGTATGGATCTGTATGTCTTAATTGACTACTGTTATGTATCTATTGCACTACTTGTTCATTGTCGTGTTACATCATGTTTGTCTCTAAGACACTTGCAGTTGTTTTTACTAAACTACCCCTTGTTAAATCTTTAGCAGGATGGTTAGACCAAGTGGTCGTGGTCGTGGCCGTGCTCCCGAGCAGCCACCACCGCCAGACTATATGGCAGCTATGATGCTGCAATTCGAGCTGAACCGCCAGTTCATGGTTGGGATCATGGCTCAGTTTCCGCACCAGAACCAGAATGCTCAGAATCAGCAACCTGCCGCAATAACTCTGCAGGAGTTTCTGCGTCTCAACCCTACCGTTTTTCGCAACTCTGAACAGCCACTGGATGCTGATGAGTGGCTTCGCGACATCACCTACGAGATGGAGTCTGCCAATGTCACCCCCGCCAACCATGTCACCTTCACGTCCTACTTCTTGAAGGGTGCCGCTGCTCAATGGTGGCACACCCACAGGAGTTCATTACCTGCTGGGACAGTCGTTACCTGGATCGAGTTTCAGACTGCTTTCTGTGCCCGTTACATTCCTCAGGGAATCATGGACCGGAAGAAAAGAGAGTTTCGCAACCTCACTCAGGGCAGTATGACTGTCAAAGCTTATCAGCGGGAATTCCTTAACCTGTCCCACTATGCTGAAGAAGACGTTGCCACAGATGCTCGCAGACAGGAGAAATTCCGCGACGGACTCCACCCAGACCTCAAGCTTGCACTCGCTGTTCATGACTTCGCCGACTTCGCCACTCTGGTGAACAAGGCTATCCAGGTTGAGACCGCTCAGATGGAACATAGGGAATCACTCAAGCGCAATCGTGACATTGACTCATCTTCGAGCTCAGGACAAAGGCGTAAAATCTAGATTCCCAACAGCATGTATCGTCCAACTGCCCCTGCGCTGAGGCCTTCCTATGTGGCACCCCGTCTGCCCCCTCCACCACCGAGGCAGCCAAGAGCACAAGCTGCTCCACCACGTATTGCTCCTCTTCGTCCTGAAGATGGTCTGTGTTTCAAGTGTCGCCGCCCAGGTCACCTTGCCAAGGACTGCCGCCAGAATCAGAATCAGTTGGCACTTCCTCATGCTGGCCGTGGCAATGGTCGTGGTAACAATCAGACCCACAACTAGAATACTGGGTCTTCTGCTTATGGACGTGGACAGGCATACCACGTTGACATTGAAGAAGTTCAGGATCAACCTGAAACTGTGATGGGTACCCTTCTCGTTAATTCAGTACCCGCTTCTATTTTATTTGATTCAGGAGCATCGCATTCATTCATGTCAGAAGCATTTGCATTATCACATGACATTGCATTTGAAAAGATGAACCTACCAATAGTTGTTCGCACCCCTGGAGGCCGTTGTCAAACCTCCATGATGGCACACAATGTCACTGTTGAAATAGAAGGATTGGAATTCGTTGTTTCACCCATCATTTTGAATTCTTCCAATATAGACCTCATTCTGGGGATGGATTGGTTGAAAGCTCACATTGCTTCAATCAATTGTGCCACCAAAGTCGTTCAACTCCTTCACCCCTCCGACGAGATAGTGAACTATACCGCTCGAGTAACCCGGAATGCCGAAGCTTAGATATATGCTCTGAATGCTTTGAACGCTTCACCTCTTGAGGGAATTGAGAATGTTCCAGTCGTTCGTGATTTTCCGGACGTCTTTCCAGAAGAACTTCCAGGAATACCCCCTGTTAGAGCCGTTGAATTCGTCATCGACTTGAAACCAGGCACCACTCCTATTGCTAAATGTCCCTATAAGATGCCGCCACATGAACTCCTTGAGCTTAAGGAGGAAATTGAAAAATCACTTTGTAAAGGCTTCATTCGTCCAAGTTTCTCTGCTTGGGGAGCACCTTCTCTCTTTGTTAAGAAGAAGGATGGAACTAACCGATTGGTCCAGGACTATCGGCCTATTAACCAAGCAACAATCCAGAACAAATATCCACTTCCCCGGATCAACGATCTTTATGATCAACTTGCTGGATCCTCTGTGTTTTTTAAACTCAACTTAAGGTTGGGTTACCATTAGATCCGAGTTCGTAAAGAGGATATTCCGAAGACCGCCTTCGTTACCTGTTATGGATCATACGAGTACACCGTCATGTCCTTTGGATTAACTAATGCTCCAGCAACCTTTTGTCGATTGATGAACTATATATTCATGGACTACCTCGACAAATTCGTCGTGCTTTATTTGGATGATATCCTTATATTTTCCAAGAATGAAGAAGAACATGCCGAACATCTTCGACTTGTATTGGAGAAACTTCGAGAACACCAGCTATATGCCAAATACTCTAAGTGTGAATTCTGGTTATCTGAGGTGACTTATCTTGGTCATGTGATTTCCAGGGATGGCATTGCTGTTAACCCAGAATGAGTTCAGGCTATTCTTGACTGGACTCCCCCGAGGAATGTTAAGCAAGTCAGAAGTTTTCTCGGTCTTGCTAGCTATTGCCGCCGTTTCGTCGAGAACTTCTCCAAAATTGCTAAGCCACTGACTGATTTGCTTCACAAAGGCAAGAAGTTTGAGTGGACGGAAAAGTGCCAAGAAAGTTTTCAGACACTTAAAGATAAGTTGACATCTGCCCCAGTGCTAGCACCCCCAGATACTCGCAAGGACTTTGTGATATATTGCGACGCATCCCGTCAAGGATTAGGCTGTGTCCTAATGCAAGAGCGCAAGGTGATTGCTTATGGCTCTTGTCAGTTGCGTCCTCACGAAGATAAGTATCCCACACATGATCTCGAGTTAGCAGCAGTTATCTATGCTCTGAAGCTGTGGCGACATTACCTTCTTGGTAATCGTTGCGAGATATACACGGACCACCAAAGTCTGAAGTATCTGTATACTCAACCAAATTTGAACCTCCGACAACAAAGGTGGCTCGAGACAATAGCTGACTATGACATGGATATTTCCAATACCCCTGACAAGGCTAATATAATGGCCGATGCTTTGAGCCGCAAGTCTTATTGCAACAACCTCACGGTTCAGCAAACACAACCCCTTCTTTACGAAGAACTTTGCAAGTTGAACCTTCACATTGTTCCTCAGGGTTATCTCAGTACCCTGGTTGTTGAACCGGACCTCGAGTGCAACATCAAGACAAGGCAGAAATATGACTCTGAAGTCGAGAAGATTAAGAAATACCTCTCCCAGGGAAATTCTTCATTCTACCATGTTGATGATGATGGTGCCTTGTTCTTCAAAGGCCGCCTAGTGGTCCCCAGAAAGCATAATATGGACTCTCGTTCGGATGTTATGAAAGAAGCACATGATACACCTTTGTCAATTCACCCCGGTAGCACCAAGATGTACCAAGACATTCGACAGAGATACTGGTGGCCTGATATGAAGCGAGACATTGCTCGCTATGTTGCTGAGTGTGACGTTTGCCATCGCATCAAAGCAGAACATCAAAGGCCTGCTGGAACTCTGCAACGACTTGCTATTCCTGAATGGAAATGGGACAAAGTCAAAATGGATTTCATTACTGGTTTTCCCAGATCACGGAAGGGTCATGATGCTATTTTTGTCATCATTGACCGATTCTCCAAGGTTGCTCACTTTCTGCCAGTCAAGGAGACAATCACTGCTAGTCAGTTAGCAGACTTATATGTTTCCAGAATTGTGTCACTCCATGGTGTTCCGTTGGAGATCAGTTCAGACCGTGGCAGCCTCTTTACCTCAAGATTTTGGAACAGTTTCCAAGAAGCTATGGGAACTCATCTGTCCTTCAGCACCGCTTTTCACCCCCAGTCCCAGGGACAAGTTGAACGAGTCAATCAAGTGCTTGAAGATATGCTTCAAGCTTGTGTCATCTCATTCGGTAAGAAATGGGAGGAATCTCTCCCATATGCTGAATTCTCATACAACAATAGCTATCAGGCTAGTTTGAAGATAGCACCCTTTGAAGTTCTCTATGGACGTAAGTGCCGAACCCCTCTGAATTGGTCAGAAACTGGGGAACGGCCACTCTTCGGTCCGGACATCATCCAACAAGCTGAAGAAGAAGTCCGCATTGTCCGTGAACATTTGAAAGATGCTCAGTCACGTCAGAAGAGCTACTATGATCGAAAACACCAGGTAATGGTCTATCAACCTGGCGAACAAGCTTACCTTCGTGTCACTCCGATGAAGGGCACTCACCGTTTCGGAATCAAGGGCAAGTTAGCTCCTCGCTACATTGGCCCGTTCCGTATTCTCGCAAGACGAGGAGAAGTGGCATATCAATTGGAATTGCCGCTGAACCTTTCTCAAGTTCATGATGTCTTCCATGTGTCGCAACTCCGTCGCTGCTTCAAGGATCCTATCCGAGCAGTGGATCATGAAATGCTTGAGCTGCAAGAGGATCTTAATTATCAAGAGTATCCGATCCGCATTCTTGATCAAGCTGAACGTCGAACCCGTCTGAAAGCAATCAAGTTCCTTAAAGTTCAGTGGTCGAATCATTCTGAAGATGAAGCCACTTGGGAACGCGAAGATCGTCTTCGTGAAGAATATCCCGCTCTCTTTCAGCCTGCCTCTTAATTCTCGGGACGAGAATTTCTTTTAGAGGAGGAGAATTATAACATCCCCATGTATTAAGCTACAGTGATCACCTTTTGATAATGCCAACTCACCATGTTTAACAGTGCTTGATCATCATTTGCATCATATCTCATTTCAAATTCCAACTCAAAATGAAATTCAAATATAAATTGAAAATAAAAGTTGTTCCAATTTGGAAACTAAAATGTTCATAATATTGCCAATATTCCCAAGGCAATTATAAAAATAAAACCAACATTAATTGAATTATTTAAATGACTCTAACATCATGGAACAGCACCAAAACAGCAATTTAAATAGCCAATTCATTTAATAAAAATTCAAATGAAATCATTTGTTCACCAAACCTTTTTCTGACAGTGCTAAATATTGCATCATATTAATGTGGAATAATCTCATATTTTACAAAAGTCATTTAGTGGCCTAATAATTTACAAAACTGAAAAGAAAACAGAAAACAGAAAAGAAAGAGAAGAGAAAAAGAAAAAGGCCCGCTGTAACTGGGCATAAGTCAAACAGCCGGCCCAGCTACCTCGCCACCTCCTCCTTCATCCTACTGCTCACCTGCGCGCACCCGCACCCGAGCCAGCTCGCCGTCGCAGCCGCGCCCGCTCGCCCTCGTGCCGCTACAGGAACCCTAGGGGGATAAGGACGCTGCCGTGGACCTCGAGGACGAGGCCCAGATGTTTTCCCCCCTCTTCCTCGCTCGCCTTCTTCCTCCCCGTCCATGGCCGACGCGGCCATCGCCGTCCGCCGCGCGCCCGCGTAGCCACCGCCACCGCCTAGCCTCTCGGCCATGCCAGCTCGCTCCGCCTCCGTCCACTACGTCCTCTTCGACCTCGGGCCCGAGCTCTACGCCACCGCATCGAGCCAGACGTCCTCTTCTTCCTCCTACGGCCGCCGTCGACTCGCCGCCGATTCCGGCGACCTCGAGCCCTCCCAGAGCCCGCTAAGCACCACTACCGGCTCCCCATGAGCACCGCTACCTCTCCCCTCTCCTCTCTCCCTCTCGGTCGTCCTCTAGCCGCGATTCCCGTCGTGGCCGAGCTCTCCGCCATGGAGCTCGTCGCCGGCATAGCCACGGTGACCATTGGGTCCCGTGCATGCCACCATCGCACTCGCGGCGTCACGTAGACCTCGCCTAGCCGCTCCGTTTGCTAGCTAGCCCACCGCAGCCGCGCGCCCGAGTTCGCCCGAAGAGCACCGCCGCCTGTCATAGTCGCCGGCGCCGACTCCGACCTCCTCAGCCGCTGCAACCACCGCCATTCGATGCGCGGCGGAGCACACGTTCGAACAAGCCCAACCGCGGGCCCGGAGACCCCTTGTACGCAAAATCCGCCGCTGTCCCGAGACGCGCCGCCGCGTTTGGCTCGCCGGAGCCAACTCCAACGCGATTCCGACCGTCCGCCGACGTGGTGCCCACGTGGCCTTCCCTGGGCCACTGACCGCTGGGCCCCACGGGCCCAGTTGACCGAGTTGACCGAGTCAACTCGGCTGACTGGGCAGCTGGGTCACTGACATACGGGCCCCACCCGCTTAATTAACACTAATTTGAATTTAAACTAATCCGTTAATTATATTAGTCGTTGACAGATGGGTCCCACAAGTTAATTAGGATTAGTAAATTAAATTAATCCCTGTTAGTTAAATCAGTCACTGACCAGTGGGACACACTGGTCAGGTTTGACTCTGGTCAGCCGGGTTTGACCGCTGACGTCACACATTACTGTTTCGGATAATTCAAATTAAATAATTCTAGAAATTCCAGAAAATGATTAAAACTTTGAAAATTCATATAAAATAAACCGTAACTCGGATGAAAATAATTTATATATGAAAAATGATCAGAAAAATATGACGAATCCAAATATCCTACCCACATACCTGCCACACCCCTCTAACATACTGAACATGGAACTTTTTGCCCGTATTTGATAGATGAATAGTGCATGACCTTAATATGATAATTTCAAATAAATTCCTAAATTATCTAACATAGTTAGAGATGCATTAAATCACCACTTCATATCATTTAGGCATGTCATACATCCCTGTTGCATTGTTCGCCATGTATTTATTGTTTCTTCCCCCTCCTTCTCCCCCGATAGACCCAGAGACTGCCGACGACACTGCAGAGTATGACCACCTCGTCGACGACCAGATCCCCTCAGCAGAGCTTCCAGGCAAGCAAAACCCCCTTGATCATCCAGATATCACCTATTCTTTCCCTCTTATGCTTGTATTAGAACTGCTACCATTGATATTCCGGCAATTCCTATTCTGATGCATAGCCTAATTTTGTAACTGTTGTTGATACCTTTCCTGATATCCTAATTGCTTAGTATAGGTTGGTCAGAGCCCCACCAGTTGGCCCTACACCCTTGTCCATGTTGCTATGCTAGGATTCGGGTCGTGATCCCCGTTGGCGGTGATCACGAGGATGCTCACACATTTACTTTCATTTATTATTGGGGAACTGAAGGGCTGGCGGTACCATCCAGTAGAGATGGACCTGAGTACCGACAACTCCCATTGTTAAAGATGGGTCGGCTCCAAGAGCACCCGCGAGCCGTGTGTTATCAAGTCGGAACGACAGGAACCTTGTTCGTCTCTGCGAGTTACTAAATACGCCTAACGGATTTGGGTTTTTGATCTGAGTTGGCCGCTGGCCTATACGCACTACCACCACGTGGGACAATGGTTATGGGACCCTCTACGTCGTATGTATCAGCCAAAAGTTCTTCAGATGTCACAGCTCAGATATGCGGGCTGATTGTTGGGGTGGGCTGGTTACGTCACTTGTGTATACAGTGTCGCGCCTGGGCCCCAACCACCCACGCAACGTGCAGGAGTGCAAAGGGCTATGGCCGAAGACCCTTCACACTTAGGATTTAGACCTGTGTGCTGACCTCTCTGCTGAGCCTAGGTAGGACTGCGTCGTGTCGATCACCCGAGGCCGGGCATTACCCAGCAAGTGTGTCCGGCCAGATGTGATCGAGCGTGTTGGGTAACAGTAGTGCACCCCTACAGGGAAGTTATCTATTCGAATAGCCATGTCCACGGTAACAGGATGCTCGGAGTTGTATCCTGATCTGCTACAACTACAAATGGATACTGATACAATGATAAACTGTTACTACTGCTCTCGGGATCACTTTCTCGCAGGGTAGACGAGGAAGGATCTCAGGGCATTACTAAAATATAACTGCTATTACGTGTTACTATACTCTACTCTCTTCTGATGCTGCAAGATTGCTTCAAGATGCTAGTCTTCGATAGGCTAGGCCTCTCCCCCTCTGTTCCAGCATTTCTGCAGTTCAGTCCAAAGATATAGCCCCATTCCTTTGATACCGATGCATAATTAGTATAGTTCTGATGTCAGTCTTGCGAGTACTTTGGATGAGTACTCACGGTTGCTTTGCTATCTATTTTTCCCCATACCCGATTGTTGCGATCAGACGACGGAGCCCAGGAGCAGGAGATCCCCGAAGGCACCTACTACTACGTTGAGCCCGCCGACCAGGAGTAGTTCGGAGGCCCTAGGCAGGAGGCCTTCGCCTTTTCGATCAGTGTCGCTGTTTGTGCTAGCCTTCTTAAGGCAAACTTGACTAACTATGTCTATACCCAGATATTATTTGTGTGTATGACTTATGTATTCGGGTCCTCGTGACCCCTGGTTTGTAATATGAAGATTTATGTTTAAATTTGAGTTTAGAGTTGTGTTGTGATATCTTCCCGTGAGTCTCTGATATCGAGCGTGCACGTTTGCGTGTATGATTAGTGCACGGTCGAGTAGGGACGTCACAAGAAAGTAACAAAAGTGAGCATAAACGGTATTGCAATGCTTAGAAACAAGGCCTGGGGTTCATACTTTCGCTAGTGCAATCTCTCAACAATGCTAATATAATTGGATCATATAACCATCCCTCAACGTGAGATAAAGAATCACTCCCAAGTTCCAATTAGCGGAGAACATAAGATAGAAATTGCTTGTAGGGTACGAAACCACCTCAAAGTTATCCTTTCCAATCGATCTGTTGAGCTATTCCTATAAGTGTCACAAACAGCCCTAGAGTTCATACTAAAATAACACCATATGATACACATCAACCAACCCTAATGTCACCTAGATACTCCAATGTCACCACAAGTATCCGTGAGTTGATTATACGATATGCATCAAACAACTTCATAATCATAATATTCAATCCACACAAAGAACTCCAAGGAGCACCCCAAAGTTTCTATCGGAGAAAAGATAATGAAAAAGTGCATCAACCCCTATGCATAGATTACCCCAATGTCACCTCGGGAATCCGCGAGTTGAGTGCCAAAACATATATCAAGTGAATCAATATAATACCCCATTGTCACCACGGGTATTCATATGCAAGACATACATCAAGTGTTCTCAAATCTGAATATTCAATCCGACAATAACGAAACCTCAAAAGGAAAAGATTCGATTCTTCACAACAAGGATAGAGAGGGAAGAAACACCATATGATCCAACTATATTAACAAAGCTCGCGATACATCAAGATCGTGCCATATCAAGAACACGAGAGAGAGAGAGAGAGAGAGATCAAACACATAGCTACTAGTACATACCCTCAGCCCCGAGGGTGAACTACTCCCTCCTCGTCATGGAGACCGTCGGGATGATGAAGATGGCCTCCGGTGATGATTCCCCCCTCCAGCAGGGTGCCAAAATGGAGCTCCAGATGGGATCTCTTTGGTACAGAGGCTTGCGGCGGTGTAAAAACTCATCTAGGTTAACTTTCGGGGGTTTCTAAATATATATGATTTTTCAGCATTGGAATCACGCAAAGAGGTGCCACAGGGGGCCCACGTGGCACCAGGGCATGCCTGGGGGGTGGGGGGCAGGCACGCCCAGGTGGCTCGTGGGGCCCCTGTGGATCTTCTGCTGCTCCTTCGAAGCTTCCTGGGTCTGTTTCCTTCCAGAAAAAATCATCAAAAAGTTTCGCTGCATTTGGACTTCGTTTGATATGGATTTTTTGGAAAACCAAAAACAAGCAGAAAATAGCAACTGGCACTGGCACTGGGCACTAGGTCAATATGTTAGTCCATAAAAATCATATAAAATCCATATAAAAGTGCACCAAAATCATACAAAACTATAATAAACATGGCATGAATACTTCATAAATTATAGATACGTTGGAGACGTATCAACATCCCCAAGCTTAATTCCTGCTCGTCCTCGAGTAGGTAAATGATAAAATAAATAATTTATGAAGTGTGAATGCTAGCATAGTGCATAAGTTTGATCAATGATAATTTCAATCACTTTTTCTAGCATCAATATATATCATAATCAGTAGCTCATCTCATAAAACTTCTCATGATCAAGTAGCAAGCTATTCACATGTTTAAAGTATAGGCCATAAAATTTCTTGAAAACTAACAAACTATGTTCTCAGTCATCAAACAATTGCAATTCATCTTATTTTCAGGAAGGGTCTATGTAAGAGCTTTGATCTAGCAAATTCCACATACTCAACCATCATTTAGTCTTCCATGATTGCTGACACTCAAAGCATATTTTTAGAACAAACCGTTTCAGTCAAACACATAGGAAGATAGGGGCTTAATGTTTCGCCTCCCAACTTATTTATCTCAGGGATAATGTCAATAATAATAACTCATGATCACCTATATTCAACTGGATATATGTGCCTGGATCTTTCCCTACCACATAATGTTTGCCAACTAAAGAATAAATAGAGCGGAATAGGGATGAACATTAATGACTCTTGCATAAAAGTAAATACATAAAAGTAAATACGGAAAAGTAAAAGATAGGCCCTTCGCAGAGGGAAGCAGAGGTTGTCATGCGCTTTTTGTTGTTGGATGCACAAGCCCTTAATGCAAAGGAACGTCACGTTATATTGCCCCTTGTGATAGCAACCTTTATTATGCAGTCTGTCGCTTTTATTTCTTTACCATCACAAGTTCGTACAATGCTTATTTTCCCTTGCAATAAAAGATCATACATATTTTAGGAGCAATTTTTATTGCTTTTTGCATCGATGACAACTTACTTGAAGGATCTTATTCAATCCATCGGTAGGTATGGTGGACACTCATGGCAAGAAACTGGGTTTAAGGGTTTTTGGATGCACAAGTAGTATCTCTACTTAGTACGAATTTTTGGCTAGCAAAAGATCCTAAGCAAGCACCACATGTTAGAGGATCCATGACAATATAACTTCTATGTGAATATAAACAAACATAACTCATTACGTTGTCTTCCTTGTCCAACATCAACTACTTGATCAAGCTTGAAAATAATTAATGGGGGCTCACAATCATAGAATATGTCCAAGATAGTATATTTATATGTGTAATTTCTCTTCCTTCAAAATTCTTTCATGAATTGTTCAAGTGACCAATGCTATGTTTGTTAACTTTCAATAAATTTTACCACTTATACTTCTTGTATGTGAAGTCACTACTCCCCATGGGACAAGCATATGAAGCATATAAATTTCAACTTTATTATATTCAATTTATTTCAACAACTTACTCATAGGATATAAGTGAAGAACAAAAGTAAATGACAAACTACTACAAAAAGATATAAGTGAAGATCAAATGAGTAGTTAAGTAAATAGGTAGCTATGTGAGGACTCTCTCTCATTTAAAAATTTCATATCTTAAGTATTTTATTCAAATAGCAAAGAAAACAAAATAAAATGACATTCCAAGAATAGCACAACTCATGTGAAGAAGCAAAAACTTAGGCTCAACCAAGACTAACCGATAATGTTGATGAAGAAAGGTGGGATGCCTACCGGGGGATCCCCAAGCTTAGATGCTTGAGACTTCTTGAAATATTATATTGGGATGCCTTGGGCATCCCCAAGTTTGAGCTTTTGTGTCTCCTTAATTCCTCTCATATCACAGTTTCCCTAAATCTTAAATACTTCATCCACACAAAACTCAACAAGAACTCGTGAGATAAGTTAGTATAAATCAACTCAAAACCTTAACATTCTCTACTGTAGCAAATCACTAAAATTATAATTAAACATTGCATACTAAATGCATCTTCATATTTAATACTCCTATCCTCAAATAGAAACATTAAACACGCAAGCATATGCAAACAATGCAACTATAACAGCAATCTGCCAAAACAGAACAGTCTGTAAAAGGGGAATAAGAATCCATACTTCCCTAACTCCAAAAATTCTGAAAACTTACCACGTGACAGAGAACTCATGCATGCTTACTGTGTAAAAATTTAAGATTTTTATCATGTTCTGACTATTCAGGAATATTCTGGACATAACAGAAAACTTTCTGTTTTCAAACAGCAACACATGAACTTGCAAACTGAGCATGGTAAAGGCTATACTTGGCATTTTATTGAACTAAAAGATACAAAACATGGTTATTGATAACAGAAAGCAAACCCAAACAAAATAAAATGACGCTCCAAGAAAAACTCATATTATGTGACGAATAAAAATATAGCTCCAAGTAAGGTTACCGATAATGTTGAAGACGAAAGAGGGGATGCCTTCCGGGGCATCCCCAAGCTTAGTTGCTTGGGTATTCCTTGAATATTACCTTGGGTGCCTTGTGAATACCCAATATTAGTGTATTGCCACTCCTTATTCTCCTCATATCGATATCTCACCCAAAACTTGAAAACTTCAATCACACAAAACTTAACGGAACTTCGTGAGGTGGGTTAGTATGATAAAGAATAAATCATCCACTTAGGTACTGTCAAGACAAGATTCATAATTGTTCTAACATAATTCCTACTGTATTATATCATTTCCACAATTTATATTACTCAATATAAGCTATGGAAACACTAAAACAAGCAAACTATGCATCGAAAACAGAATCTATCAAAAACAGAACAGCATGTAGTGAGTGATTTAAAGACCATACTTATGTACCTCCAAAAACTCTGAAAAATTAGGACAATGTAAAACATTTCTAACCCAATACTGTGTAAAAATTTCAGAATTTTTTCACGCTCCAGTACAGAATAGAAATTCCAGCACTGGACGCAAAAGTTTCTGTTTTTGCACAGAATCAAACCAACAAGCATCCACACTATCCCAAAGGCTTTACTTGGCATATTATTGAAAGAAAAAATATGAAACATGATTACTACAGTATCTTAATCATGTGAATACACAAAAACAGTAGGTATGAATGTTGGGTTGTCTCCCAACAAGCGCTTTTCTTTAATGCCTTTTAGCTAGGCATGATGATTTCAATGATGCTCACGTAAAAATGAAGAATTTAAACATAACGGGAGCATCATGAAGCATATGACTAGCACATTTAAGCCTAACCCACTTCCTATGCATAGGGATTTTGTGAGCAAACAATTTATGGGAGCAAGAATCAACTAGCATAGGAAGGCAAAACAAGTATAACTTCAAAACTTTCAACACATAGAGAGGAAACTTGATATTGTTGCAACACCTACAAGCATATGATCCTCTCTTATAATAATTTTCAGTAGCATCATGAATAAATTCAATAATATAGCTATCAAATAAAGCATTCTTTTCATGATCCACATGCATAGAAAATTTATTACTCTCCACACAAGCAAATTTCTTCTCATTCATAATAGTGGGAGCAAACTCAACAAAATAACTATCATGAGACACTTGATTGGCATAATCCAATTGAAAATTAAAATCATGATGACAAGTTTCATAGTTATCCTTATTCTTTATAGCATACATGTCATCACAATAATCATCATAGATAGCAACTTTGTTGTCATAATCAATTGAAACCTCTTCCAAAATATTGGAATCATCATTAAATAAAGTTGTGACCTCTCCAAATCCACTTTCATCAATATAATCATCATAAATAGGAGGCATACTTTGATCATAATAAATTTCCTCATCAAAACTTGGGGGACTAAAAATATCATCTTCATCAAACATAGCATCCCCAAGCTTATGGCTTTGCATATCATTAGCATCATGGATATTCATAGAATTCATACTAACAACATTGCAATCATGCTCATCATTCATGGATTTTATGCCAAACATTTTATTGAATTCTTCTTCTATCAATTACGCACAATTTTTTGATCCATCATTTTCAAGAAAGACATTATAAAGACGAATAATATGAGGTAACCTCAATTCCATTTTTTTTGTAGTTTTCTTTTTATAAAACCAAACTAGTGATAAAACAAGAAACTAAAAGATTCGATTGCAAGATCTAAAGTTATACCTTCAAGCACTCACCTCCCTCGCAACGGTGCCAGAAAAGAGCTTGATGTCTACTACGCAACTTTATTATTGTAGACTCGTGTTGGGCCTCCAAGCGCAGAGTTTTGTAGGACAGCGGCAATTTTCCCTCAAGTGGATGACCTAAGGTTTATCAATCCGTGGGAAGCGTAGGATGAAGATGGTCTCTCTCAAACAACCCTACAACCAAATACAAGAAATCTCTTGTGTCCCCAACACACCCAATACAATGGTAAATTGTATAGGTGCACTAGTTCGGCGAAGAGATGGTGATACAAGTGTAGTATGGATAGTAGATATAGGTTTTTGTAGTGCGAACAATACAAAACAGCAAGGTAGCAAGTAACAAAAGTGAGCATAAATGGTATTGCAATGCTTAGAAACAAGGCCTGGGGTTCATACTTTCGCTAGTGCAATCTCTCAACAATGCTAATATAATTGGATCATATAACCATCCCTCAACGTGCGATAAAGAATCACTCCCAAGTTCCTATTAGCGGAGAACATAAGATAGAAATTGTTTGTAGGGTACAAAACCACGTCAAAGTTATCCTTTCCGATCGATCTATTGAGCTATTCCTATAAGTGTCACAAACAACCCTAGAGTTCGTACTAAAATAGCACCATATGATACACATCAACCAACCCTAATGTCACCTAGATACTCCAATGTCACCACAAGTATCCGTGACTTGATTATATGATATGCATCAAACAACTTCATAATCATAATATTCAATCCACACAAAGAACTCCAAGGAGCACCCCAAAGTTTCTATCGGAGAAAAGATGATCAAAACATGCATCAACCCCTATGCATAGATTACCCCAATGTCACCTCGGGAATCCGCGAGTTGAGTGCCAAAACATATATCAAGTGAATCGATATAATACCCCATTGTCACCACGGGTATTCATATGCAAGACATACATCAAGTGTTCTCAAATCTGAATATTCAATCCGACAATAACGAAACCTCAAAAGGAAAAGATTCGATTCATCACTACAAGGATAGAGAGGGAAGAAACACCATATGATCCAACTATATTAACAAAGCTCGCAATACATCAAGATCGTGCCATATCAAGAACACAAGAGAGAGAGAGAGAGATCAACCACATAGCTACTAGTACATACCCTCAGCCCCGAGGGTGAACTACTCCCTCCCCATCATGGAGACCGTCGGGATGATGAAGATGGCCTCCGGTGATGATTCCCCGCTCCGGCAGGGTGCCGGAACGGAGCTCCAGATGGGATCTCTTTGGTACAGAGGCTTGCGGTGGCGTAAAAACTTATCTAGGTTAACTTTCAGGGGTTTCTGAATATTTAGGAATTTTCAGCGTTGGAATCACGCAAAGAGGTGCCACAGGGGGCCCACGAGGCACCAGGGCGTGCCTGGGGGGGGGGCAGGCGCGCCCAGGTGGCTCGTGGGCCCCTGTGGCCCTTCTGCTGCTCCTCCGAAGCTTCCTAGGTATGCTTCCTTCAGAAAAAATCGTCAAGAAGTTTCGCTGCATTTGGACTTCGTTTGATATGGATTTTCTGGAAAACCAAAAACAAGCAGAAAACAGCAACTGGCACTGGGCACTAGGTCAATATGTTAGTCCATAAAAATCCATATAAAAGTGCACCAAAATCATACAAAAC
Source organism: Elymus sibiricus (assembly GCA_039707655.1). NCBI lineage: Eukaryota > Viridiplantae > Streptophyta > Magnoliopsida > Poales > Poaceae > Elymus > Elymus sibiricus. The sequence continues at coordinate 435,132,945 of CM077668.1, read as the reverse complement.
TATAATAAACATGGCGTAAATACTTCGTAAATTATAGATACGTTGGAGACGTATCACATAACGTCAATCGGGTTGATTCAACCACAAGTGTTCTACTAACATTGTGTCCCCAAAGTTGCCGGCATAGTCATGCCCATGATCAGGAAAACAGAACCATCATGCAACACTTGAGCTAGTCTTAGAGGCCAGACTAGGAATACATTTTACCGTTTATTATTCCACACGTGCATATGAGTCTTCCTCCGAGCCTCGTGTTATTGCAGACTCGAGAACCATAGCAGTTATAGCACGAAATACAAACTTAATTACGAACATGGGGATAAATAATAACATTTATTATTGCCTCTAGGGCATATCTCCTATAGACTCCCACTTGCACTAGAGTCAATAATCTAGTCAATGCTAAAGCACTTTACACCTATGGCATAACGGTGTAAAATATGCTTTGCTTGTGGTATAGCCTGATGTCCAATGGAGCTGACAACTTCAGGTCCGTGTGTATCTTTGCATATCCTCGCGTTTTCACGCTTTCACAAAATTCATATTTTGTGTGGACTTGGCTTTGTATATATGTGAATCACTGGTCGAACCTTGATTCCTCAGACTGAGCTAAGGAGCAACTATCTACAATAGTGTCCCATTAACCAAAGCCATCTTGAAACCATACTAAGTTCATGAATGAACTTATATGATTCGACATCTTCTTTGTCGCTTCCAAAGCGTCAACATACTTAGCCTTTGTTATAGAATTCGCCACAGTATCCTGTTTGGAACAATTTCCAACTACCGTGCCACCATATCGTGTATTACACAAAACCCTTAACTTAAATCAAAAATCGCATGGAGCATTGATGAAGACTGTATCGATGTAATTACTTACAACGAGCACTTCATAATCTCTGCTTGCGAGAAAACATGTCATCAGTGCTACTTTAGTACTCAACGATATTTTTCACTGTTGTCCCATGATCAGTACTTTGATCACTCTGGTATCTATACTCGCAACAGCTTGGGAGTACTGGACATATCTGTTTGTTTTACATACCATGGAATATATGATTAATCCAAAACCAAGAGTGTGTGGAATCTCCATCATGTATTTTGCTCATCAGTGTTTTGGGACACCGAGTCTTGCAAAAACTCTTTCCATGTGACTTCGGCAAGAATCACTCCTTGGCATTTTTAATGCTAAACTGTTTCAGCATCTTGTCAATATGTATTTTTGCTTAGCCTATTAGGCAAAACTATCTTCGCAGATAATTATGCCTAATATCAAAGCTACTTAGCCCAAGCACTTAATCGAAAAACTATTTTCAATGAAGTCCTAATTCGTGTCAAGAAATTTACATTATTTCCAATCAACAATGTGTCAAGCACACAAGGTTTTTAGAAATATTATTATGCTCCCACTTACTTTCTTGTAATCACAAGCATCTTCGTTATCCATTTGATGAAATCAAACTCTTTTGACTATTTCATCAAAAACGAAGATTCCAACTCCATTTTGCTCTCTTCTGTCCATTGCCGGAACTCTGAAGTTTGCATACTCACTAGCATCCTCTGGATCGACAAAATACTTTGGACTGTATCACATGCAAGTCCTAGGTTGTATTTCCATCACATGGAAATCCTTTTGGCATCCATGTTTCATATCTCATGTTTGAAATATGTATTAATTGCTAGTTTAACCCGAACCGACTTTAAGCATCGCTACGGTGAGACAACCTCATCGTAGTCAACTCCTTGAACTTGTTATTTTCAACAAGTCGAGCTTTATGGATAAAACATTTTATCCACATCAGTTTATAGTTCCATTAATGTTCGTTAGACCCTAAGTCTTCCGAAGGGTTTATCAAGATATAATCTTGAATCATTTATATGGAAACTATCTCGGATTATATTGGCTTTTAGCCAATTCCGGAGTTAGGGCCCATCAACGCTTCCTTGTGTATCATAGGTATACTGTTGTCCAACAACAATATCTCGTTAGCGCACCTGATAGGTTTGCACGAGCCTTGCCTACGTGGTTCAGCTGCAAGTTCGACCAAAGTCCATGCATTTTGTTGTAAAGACTTTCATATCAGTCGCAGTAGGAAACTCTAGAGTTACTTCCAAGGTTTCTTTCCTTTGACCTGATGACGAAGATACTGTTATCTCGTCGAGTCGCACTGTCCTCCCACTCATCTTTTTGCAAGAAACATTTTCTTCAAAATCACACCGTTCTTTGTGGCAAACATTTTTGCCTCGGTACAGTGAGGGAGGAATACCCAATAACTTGGGATAACCTACAAAGTAGCACTTGTCTGATTTGGAATAGGTTTGTAAATATTTTACACAAGCCCCATATTCCAAATGTTAAGAAAAGATATAACTTGGTTGGGTGTACCATACCATGGCGTCATTTTAACAGATCTGATGGTGCTCTTTTCAGTGTAAAAGTCACAGTCTCTAAAGCATTACTTTAAAAGGGATAATGGCAAATTGATTTATGTCATCTTTGATCTTACCATGTCATAAATGGTTTGATTACATCTTCACGGACATTCCACTCACAGTGGTGTTCCGGGAGGTGTAAGTTATGAAACTCTTTTCACAACTCATCAGACATTCGCTAAACTTGTAACTCAAATATTCCTTTCTGCAATCTAGTTTGCAGAAACATAATCTTTCTTGTTACAATAATTTCTACTTCATGTTGAAAACCTTTCGAATGATTTCAAAAGATCCAGACTTACGTCTCATCAAGCAATAACCTTTATTGGACTACATACATAAAAAATGTATGATTACCAATAAGTTCGTTGCTCATTCCTTATGGCCTGTGAACGGTATTTCAGTCACTTCACTTTTCGGAGAAAAGTTGCAAGTGTCAGATGGTTCATAATCAAACGACTTCAAAATCCATCATTATGGAATTTCTCCATGCTGGTTTCTCCAATGTGACCAAATGCAGTGTCACACATGTGTGGTATTCTTTTAGTCTTGCGACATTTAGCGTCAGTGTTATGGATGTATCAAGTTACCATCAATATTCATAACATACATCCCAACCCTGATGGAAGTATGGCCCTTATGTTATTCATAATACTGAACAACAATTGTTCTTTTATGAACAACACTCTTGCAACAAACATTATGCAAATGGGCTAGAGTGTGTAAAACTCTAAAATGAATTATGAAAGTAAATACAGAGGTAATGTATTATTATCAATATTCATAACATACATCTCATTCATAATGAAAGTATGGCCCTTATGTTATTCATAACACCGAACATCAAAAGTTCTCTTATGAACAACCTTCTTGCAAGATACCTTATGCAATGGGCTAGAGTGTGTAAAACTCTAAAATGAATCATGAAAATAAATACAGATGGTAATACACCGATGGAAGGTATAGTAACATTTACTATATTCCCAGCGCGTATCTAAACCTCACTCCGGCAAGTCTTTTAGGCCGTAGTAGTTCTTGCATCGAGTCGCAACAGAATGCAATTGAGTGGGTATCTCTGTGATCAACTCACAATACCCAAGAATCAGTGATTAACATGTTTAATCATAATTCCCAAGAACTGTTTCTTTTGACCAGCCTTCTATACATCAATAGCTTGTATGACTTTCATACATGAGCTGGATATTCCAGTCTTCTTTTTTTTTGCCTTTATACTTCTAACAGTTTTAACTTTTTAGTATTTCTTCCACTCTCAGAAAAAGCACCCAACTTTAAGAGTGGTGTCAGCCCTGGACTTCCTAGGTGTGTGAGTCACACTAACACCCTTTCGACATTTCCTTTCTCTTTAAGTTGTTGTTTTATTCACCTTCATCATATGACTGGTGTTCTTCTGGATCCCTCTCTCATCAGTCAAATGCCCAGTAAACACTTTACTAATACTTTGCAAACAAACATTGCTTTGGATATTTCATATCTTTTAGCCTTTGTTTGTATCTGAAACTAATTTTCAGTTCCATGAATATCACATAGCTATCCCAAACTTTTGAAGTTCGGGTCTCATGGAAGCAAACATATTGCACTTGACCGTAACGGAATTCTAGCTTTTGGATCGAAGGACGAGAGTCACATCATCCATAGCATTAGCGGGAGAATACCAAAAGCATGCAATAGGACAAAGTCCTTCTCGGCACTCTTGAGGACAATCCTCACATTACGTTACCAACCGTAAAGTTTTAACCAGATATTTAAGAGCTATTCAATTCTAATAGGGAAGGTGGAAACGCGAGCCATTATTCTACAACTATTATGCAAATCACACTTAGACAGTGTTCATAATTAATTGCACTGAGAATTAAACAAGTTAATTCTACAATGCGCTCCCACTCAAATCAATATCTCTCAAAATTGATTGTGAGTGATTCAAGATCCGCATTTCAATTCCACGCCATTGATGGGAACATCACTGATGACGGGAACTTCAATCGGTAGGCCAACTTGCCGATCACATCTCTATGTGATTCTTGTTCATCTTTCGATGGGCGTGTTCAGAGCTCTACTTTCCTGCCTGAACATCAAGACAACCAAGTGATCTCGCTGTGAGGTCTCAACTCACCCGCCTAACACTTCTCTAATCGTTTGTACTCATGGAAACATGACGCACTCCGAAAAGATAGGTGCCGTGACGGTGCTACACTTGGGAGAACACTAACTACTTGATATTTTTAAGTGAGAGATCACCCTAATAAAAAGAGACTACCGCTCAATCAAAAGGGTGCATCATAAGGGATAAACATCTCAGGCAATTCATAATAGCATGATATGGTATAGCCCTTTCTGACAGAGAAGTCTTTAATTTCTTTGTCTTTGGCATTTGCGTCGGTGTTCACCTTCGCGAAGATTGCCACCACCTTGTCGATGCACCAGATAATATTGCTATCTCTATAGCTAATAAAATAAGTGCATTACTTAAGGTTGACACGCAGGTCATTAAAGTGACAATCATATGGCTCCAGCCATCATGCCGAATCATGACACGCAGGTCATGTTAATTTACATTATATAGTCATCTCATACATAATCGAATTAATATGAGAACTGCTATACCACATCACATGCACATCCTGCAAAACCAAGTTAGATGCCTCTAATCGGTTTATGCAAAATTTTATTTTTCACGGCTTCTAAGGTTTCTAAACAAACCGAAGCTACCAACGTCCATCATCAAGTATGATTATTCAAGTCGCTAGATTAACATTGCGGGGTGTATGAAACACGAGATAATAAAATCTCGAGCCCCATACTAAACTTCGTCATACGCATGACCTCCGTGCAGATCATATCTGCATTGCCCTTTCGTCTGCGAAATTTCATCTTTCTTTTAACTATGGTGGAATTCAATGAACTGCTAGCACTTCGTTGATCAATCAGGATCGCGGATTGCCAGAACTTTGAAACTCCACCATGCTGTTATCAAGATCAGAAATACGCAAATTTCAGGGAAGCAATAAGAACATCGAGTAACAGATTTCATCTGCTACCCGCACAAATAAATTTCAGTAATATAACTCATCTACTACAAATTATATTGTGCAACACCCATGCATCTCTATGTATTCTAGATCGTAACCTGCATCTACGCATAGCATAGCTCATGATGCCACTATAGGGGAACGCGGCAGAAAACAAATTTTTTTGGTACTGCGAGCACGCCCAGGAACACTATGGAGATGCATACAGGATTTGATCTGATCGTTACCGACTCGTAGCGCAGCGGAAGTAGAGTCGATGTAGATCGTTGGTGCAGATTCCCGTAGCTAGGATTTACAACCTCCCAACCGCGAGGATGTACTCCCTCGTCTGCCCCCAGACAGTTCCTCAGAAAGCCCTTCAGGAGGCGGTCGGACAGTCCCCCGGACGGTGTCACAGACAGCCCTTCGGGAGGCACACACAGAATCTCGGACAGTCACTCGGACAACCCTTCGGGAGGCACTCTCGAACAGCCTCTCGGGCAAAAAGATCGAACCTACGACCTCTCTATGGGGTTGCACACATATGGTGTCATCTATCCGGCAGGGCTTCGCCGTCCAGAACTAGTTCCCACCGGAACCCAGATAGCCTTTCGGCTCTACGAAACTATTTCGCGGGGAGGGAGAGAGAAGCCAGATCATTGCATGACACTTATATGTGAGAAAGAGTGAGTGTGGAGAGCACCTCTCCACCTCTATTTATAGGAAATCCCAAGGGGTAGGGTGGCATTCCAAAACCCCAAAATGCCCATGAATGGAGTCCTCCACAAGGGCATAAAGGGGAAGGTAAGAGGGCAAGTGGGGCCCCATGGAGGAGCCTCACCATGGCCGGCCACCCCCTAGTGGGTCCCCCCCAAAAGGGGTTCCTTAGTCCCCAAGTCCTTCTAGAAGCCTTTTGGGAAAAGCCCTAAAAGGTGGCTTTCCATAAAGTAACCAAAAAGTGCTTTTCACAATTCACGGAAACATTTTTCCGCGACCGTTAAATCCAAAAATATTTCTGTAGGTCTTAGAACATTTCCAGTACCCACTAAAATAATTTTGGATGCATTCCTAAACAATTCCGGATTAGTGATTTTCATCTGCGAAAAGCAACCAAAGCGGTTCCGGCAGCTCCGGAAAAATCCCAGAAGTTTCCAGAACAATTCTGGCACCCTCCAAGAATTTCCAGTCGTGTGCCGAAACCAATTTGACCTAATGGTATACCCAGAAACAACTTTTCAATTTTACCGAAACTATTCCGGTGTTCTCTCTCCGGAACTCTTTCGTTGTCTCCGACACTTTTTCGGTGACTTTCTCTCAGACTCCCTGTCTAGAATTCAGCAGATAGATGACCCTTAAGCGTGTGACCCTATAGGTTCGGTGAAGTATAGACATGACCGGAACACTTTCCGATCAATGATCAACATCGGAGCCGTGGACACCCATATTGACCCCTATACCCACACGAATGAATATTCGAGTGAACCTCCAGTTGCCGTGTGCTATTCCTGTTGCTTCGCGATATGTTACAAATACCCGAGGTGAGATTTATCGGCATTCCCGTGGATCAACAACTTGTCCACTATGCCAGTTACCTCATTACCGGTTTTGTTCTCTTTTCTCGTTCCCGCATTCCGGCATCCCTGTGATCAAATCACATTGTGTCTGGCCAGACGATGGTGGATACCGTAACACCGAAAGGGCCCAGAGATATCTCTCCATCGTCAGAGGAGCAAATCCCAATCTTGAGCTATCAAGTTACTTGACATACTTTCCCATGAACCCGTAAGCCGCCGTAATAGCCACCCAGTTACGGATGACGTTTAACAAACCCCAAAGTTCATGAATCAAGCATGAAGAAACTCGATACTCTCATGGTCTAAGGAATTATGCAAACGTAAACTTTCTCTGTGTTATTAACCATTAACTTGTGACGAATGTATCTCATAGCATAACATCAATCGGGTCGATTCAACCACAAGTGTTCTACTAACATTGTGTCCCCAAAGTTGCCGGCATAGTCATGCCCATGATCAGGAAAACAGAACCATCATGCAACACTTGAGCTAGTCTTAGATGCCAGACTAGGAATACATTTTACCATTTATTATTCCACATGTGCATATGAGTCTTCCTCCGAGCCTCGTGTTATTGCAGACTCGAGAACCATAGCAGTTATAGCACGGAATACAAACTTAATTACGAACATGGGGATAAATAATAACATTTATTATTGCCTCTAGGGCATATCTCCTACAGTGCGTGGTTATTTTGTGTCTGCATGCGTAGCATGAATTTGAGAGTGTAAATTTGAGGTATGTTGTTGTGGCGGACGAAACATGAGTGGTGACCAGGCCTGTCCGTGAACGCACATGGGCGCATCCATGGACGTATAGGGTGCCGCATTTAATATATCCGACTGTAGATGCTTTGAGTTTGCGAGTTCGACTTGTTGCGAGTGTTTAGAAACGAGCGAGACAAATGAATCGGTGTAAACTTTATTGCTGATGATGATACATATATATACCCCCAAGGGGATGCATCCAACGGACGCGTCTATTACAAGAGACATGAGTGAATGGGCGTGGCGCCCTTCGGCAAGGGAAAAGGAGATTCCCTAATTAACAAATGTTAATTAAGTCCTTAACACTCCCCCTAATCTCTGCTTTATCCATTTAGAATCATCATCTTCAAAATGCTCCTTCGAAATCCCTGTAGGAAAAATATGAGGAGATATACGTAATATGCCATGAAAAACTCCTTTCAAAAACCCAGTGGGAAAATAAGGAGAAAATGACATATCACAATGTTTGTATTACTATTGCCTCATTAAAAACCTTCTATGAGAAACCATATAGGAAAAAACTCATAAAGGAATAGAGTACAATATCAAGGATCCAAGGATCTCTAACAGGTTACGTTCAGGAGCACACTCCCCCTAAACCTAGCAAATAACAAAGTCATCTTGTACCAATTCCATGAATATATTTCTGGAATGAACAACTTTGTAAGGACCGTGAATGAATCACCAAGATTGTTCTATGACTTCATTTTGAGAGTATTTATCTTCCTACCACTTTTCAACTTATGGGGAATAAAATACTTTCGGAACAATACACATTCTTGTTGCTCCTTATAACCTGTCTGCATCTGCGTAATACAAATAATATTATCATCATAGATAATGGTGGGTGATTCCTACCAATCAATCCGACTTGAACTTTCAACAAAGTTCATCATTCTCTGAAGACATTTGCATGATGCTTCATACAAATCAATGATTTCAGAATGATTAGTGGATGCAGCCACTAATGTTTGTCTTCTCCACTTTCAAGAGAAGGTTGTACCTCTATTCGAGAAGACAAAACCAGTCTGTGACATGGGATTATGGGGGTATGATATATGCCCAGCATCACGATATCCAACCATGGTCATATCTTGATTTATATCATAAAACAAACCAAGATTTTGGTGTCAAGAAGATATGAAAAAATATGCTTCACACCAATCCACTGCTTTTAATTCAGTGATGCCAATAAATTCACTGCTAATGACATACCAGGCCTGGTGCAGTTTACTAGATACATCAGTGCTCTCATTGCACCGCGATATGGAAACTCACGTCCAAATATCTCTTCATCACTGTCGTTAGGCCTTAATGGGTCCTTATCTCTAGTAATCCAGAAATCTCAAAACCATAGTTCTTTGATGGATATGACTTATCCATGTTGAACTTTCAACAATCTTTTGGATAAATGTAGACTGATGAACAAGTATTCCCGAAGGAATACGCTCAAGTTCCAAACTCAAGCAAAGTTTGGTCTCAACCAAATCTTACATCTTACACTCCGTCTTAAGATGAAATGATTGTATCATGTATCTCTTGTGTAGCTCCAATGATACTCAGATCATCACCATACACAGAAATTGTACAAAATCCCTCTTTGGGTTTCTTGATGAACATACATGAACAATCATCAATGTTTGAGTAACCTTCTAATAAAGGAACACACTCAGTCGGTTCTACCACATCATTGCCGACTACTTCAAGCCATAATGACTTTTGAAGCTTTACGCAACACATGTCGCAATTAAACTCAGAATCTTCGTTCCCTCGGGAACTATCATAGAGATATTCGAATCAAGTGACTCATACAACTATGTAGTCACAACATCCATCAGTTGGATATACAAATTCATTATTCAGTGCCAGTGATATTAAATATCGAAACGTTATTCCACACAACAAGAGAATATGCTTCATCTTAAACGATGATAGGTCTCTGTGGGAACCCTGTGCTACAGGTCTCGCTTCATATCTCACCACCTATTGGTTTTCTTTCCTTTCATGAACTAAAACCAACTGTGCTCCCCCAAGGAACACATTCAGAGGAGTGGGTATTACTAATCAGGTCAATACCCCTCTTCTTGAGAGCGAGCGCCTCCTCAATTGCTGCCTTCCTTTGGATCAACCAGAGCGTCTAAGACACTCAGTCATGCATGGACTTAAGTTATAGATCCAATTCAAGGTCTTTTGCAATTCTCGAGGAGAAATAAATGTTGACATAATGTAGTCTTTATTATATGATTCTCTCAAATCCATATACATAGTGGCGATTTCATCATTACCTTTTGACTTTTCGTGATTTCCCACTACAATTGAGTCAAAGTCTTCCGATGTCCCAACACCAATATTTGTGTGCACACTCGTGCTAGGTCCTGGATGTGTCCAACATCCTTCAGGTGTCCTTCAACCCTAGGTTGAATGTCAACATGCAGTTGACTTGCATTTACTGTTTGAGAATTCCCCATTCCCCTCGGACACTTCTTTAAAGCCTTGTCCTATGTGTCCAGATTCCTCCTCCTCTTCGGTGGCTGAGTGGACCTATGGGTCACATCCACTCTCTCTGGCACATTTACTATGGGAACATTTTACTTTCTGACACCTATACTTAGTAAATGCAACTGGTAGATTATTTGCGATACTTTGTAAATTGATAACCTTCTGAACCTCTAGTTCAGATTCATTTGTACGTGGACCCGAGGACTAGATGTCTATTAACATCTCATTCTATTTTTCGGCATTCAATGTGGTTCTTATCTCCCCCTAATGCCGAGAAAATGTCCCCATCAAAATACAACTAGCGTACCAGGCCATAAACAAGTCCCCTTCTAGAGACTTCAGGTACTTTATGTTTGACGAAGAATTGTACCTCACATAGATCCCCTATTTATCTATGAGGGCCCATATATGTATGCTGCGGTGGTGATATCGGTTCGTATCAAACACAACCGAAAATCGCAGATGGGAAATACTTACTGATTTCCACGTACTAACTGCAACGGGGAGACCGTATAATATGCATGTAGGAGATATGCCCTAGAGGCAATAACAAATTTTATTATTTATCTCCATGTTCATGATTATGTTTATGTTCCATGCTACAACTGCTATGGTTCTCGAGTCTGCAATAACCACGAGGCTCGAAGGAAGACTCATATGCACGTGTGGAATAATAAACGGTAAAATGTATTCCTAGTCTGGCCTCTAAGACTAGCTCAAGTGTTGCATGATGGTTCTGTTTTCCTGATCATGGGCATGTCTATGCCGGCAACTTTGAGGGCACAATGTTAGTAGAACACTTGTGTTGAATCGACCCGATTGATGTTATGCTATGAGATTCATTCGTCATAAGTTAATGGTTAATAACACAGAGATAGTTAATGATTGCATAATTCCTTAGACCATGAGAGTGTCGAGTTTCTTCATGCTTGCTTCATGAACTTTGGGGTTTATTAAACGTCATCCGTAAATGGGTGGCTATTACGGCGGCTTACGGGTTCATGGAAAAGTATGTCAAGTAACTTGATAGCTCAAGATTGGGATTTGCTCCTCCGACGATGGAGAGATATCTCTGGGCCCTCTCGGTGTTACGGTATCCATCATCGTCTGGCCAGACACAAGTGTGATTTGATCACAGGGATGCCGGAACACGGAAACGAGAAAAGAGAACAAAACCGGCAACGAGGTAACTAGCATTGTGGACAAGTGTTGATCCACAGGGATGCCGATGTTTCTCACCTCGGGTATTTGTAACATATCGCGAAGCAACAGGAATAGCACACGGCAACTGGAGGTTCACTCGAATATTCATTCGTGTGGGTATAGGGGTCAATATGGGTGTCCACGGCTCCGATGTTGATCATTGATCGTCAAGTGTTCCGGGTCATGTCTATACTTCACCGAACCTATAGGGTCACACGCTTAAGGGTCATCTATCTGCTGAATGCTAGACAAGGAGTATGAGAGAAAATCACCGAAAAAGTTTCGGACGAAACGAAAACGTTCCGGAGAGGACACCGGAATAGTTCCGGTGAAACTGAAAAGTTGTTTCAGGGTATTCTATTAAGTCAAATTGGTTCCGGCACACGCCTGGAAATTCTTGGAGGATGCCAGAAGTGTTCTGGAAACTTCTGGGAATTTTCCGGGATAAAAACCGGAAATGTTCCGGAGCAGCCGGAACCGCTTTGGTTGCTTTTCGCTGAAGAAACATTGTTCCGAAATTGTTTCGGAATGCGTTCAAAATTATTTTAGTGGGTACTGGAATTGTTCTAGGCACACAGAAATAATTTGGGATTTAACGGACGCAGAAAAATGTCTTCGTGAATAGTGAAAGTGCTTTTTGGATATTTTTTGGAAAGTCACCTTTTGGGATATTTTCCAAAAGGTTTCTAGAAGGCTTGGGGGATAAGAAACCCCCGTTGGGGGGCCCCCCAAGAGGGCTGGCCGGCCACATGTGGTGCTCCTCCTTGGGGCCCCACTTGCTCCACTAATTCTCCTTTATGCCCTTGTGGAAGTTTTCCTTCATGGGCATTTTGGGTTTTTTGGAAGTGCCCATCCTACCCCTTGGCTTTCCTATAAATAGAGGTGGAGAGGCTGCCTCCACACTCACTCCTTACTCACATACAAATGCCATGCTCGTCTAGCTCTCTCTCTTCCTCCCACGGAAATAGTTTTCGTAGAGCCGAAAGGCTGTCTGGGTCCGGTGGGAACTAGTTCTGGACGGCGAAGGCCTACCGGATAGATGACACAGTATGTGTGCAACTCTGTAGAGAGATCATAGTTTCGGTCTTAGTTCGAGAGTGCCTCTCGAAGGGCTGTCCGAGTGACTGTCCGAGTTTCGAGGGTCCTCCCGAAGGGCTGTCCGAGTGACCGTTCGGTTTTCGAAGGTCCTCCCGAAGGGCTGTTCGCGACACCGTCCGAGGGACTGTCCGACCGCCTCCCAGAGGGCTGTCCGAGGGGCAGATGTGGGAGTACATCCTCGCGGTTGGGAGGTTGTAAACCCTTGCTGCGGGGATCTGCACCGCCGATCGTCATCGACTCTACTTCCGCTGCGCTACGAGTCGGTAACGAAAAAGATCAAACCTTGTATGCAGTCTCCATAGTGGTCCTGGGCTAGTGCGTAGGTCAGAAATTTTTTGTTTTCTGCTGTGTTCCCCTACAATGCAGTTCGTCGAATTTGTATATGCAGTACGTAAAACTGCATGTCCCCAACTAGATGTTGGGAGATTACAATTCTGTAGGAGCAATCTTGCTATCAACTTATCCTCTTGACAAGAGATATTCCACAAGACCAATCTGGGCATGTACACAAAGTAATAATATGCTCCACAACTATGCCTTAATCTAGGCAGTAATCATCAAATGCTGGTGAAAAAAAAATTGCACAGCATTATCCATTCTGATGGATTTTATCCCTTGCTTGAGATGATTTGCTCTTAAATTAATGATCTAAGCAATCAGCTTTGTAAAAGCATGGTTCCTTATAGAAGTAAGACACACATTGGACCATCTCGTTGATGCATCCGAAAGCACTATGAAATATCTGATTATTCCATATAATGGTTGAATTGGATCACATATATCTCCTATCCAAGGAAATCTAGTGGCTCATTCTCTTTCTTGAAATAAGGTCGTCTTGTGATCAATCTCCTAGTCTGCACATATCATGCATACATAATCCAATGAATTTGGAAAATTCAAACCATTAGATTGTGTCTAGTGGAACCATCAATAATTTTCTCATCATCTCACTATTAGGATGATCCAGGCAACCATGCCATATCTCAAACTAATCAAGATTCTAGAAAATTATCTTGTACGCTCAAAGCGTATCCAATTTAATGTATGTATAATACAATCCAGGAGCTAGAGAAGGCATTTACTCTAGGATTTCATTCAAATCCTTTTTGTTGAGTCACGAGTAGGCTTCCAACCTCACTCACTATATGGGTTTCAATGTAGAAACCATTGCGGGTTTCCTTAAAACTCAGCAAGGTACGAGTAGAATCTTGATCCATGAACACATCCATGATTATCATATAGTACCCATAGGGAGTGCAATTGTGGCTTGACCAGACCCAACAATTACCTCATCACGACTAAGAATTGTCATGATATTTCCATTACTCTTCTCATGAGTCAGGAAATACTTAATCTCCCTTAGAACCGTGTCACTAGACCCAGTTTCCATTTAACACAATTTCTTCTCAGTTGGATTATTTCTAGAAGTTATCTATAAAGTTTAGTATACATATAAAATCATATAGAAATACATACATTTTATGTCACTAGAAGCGAAGTCCACTAGCATGTCATCGACACTAAGTAGTGGACCTTCCTTTTGCTGAGCATGCTCCTGGTGGCCCACGTTCCAAGGAACGTCTGGGAACTTTCAACCATCGAGAAATCATTGTTATGTCAAGGGAAGTAAGCTTCACACTGGTTTCCATGAGCCTCTTTCCCTTGGCAATTGATTGCATGCAGATCCACCAAATGCTTGGAAATACCACATGTCCTTGCAATCAGTTATACAACCGCACATATAGCAACCACCAGAGTTGCTAGCATTGTCATTTTTCTTGACATGACTATTGCCCCTTTGAGCACCGTTCTTTTTCTGCTTCTCATCACATCTCCATTTTCTATACTGCTGACAATATTGTTCAGCTAAAATCCTCATAGAAGGATTGAAAGTGGAGAGCATTTCCTCGATGAGATTGGCATCCAAAACTTCGCAATTGCAGAATCTCAAACTTTGAGTAGATTTGATGCCCATCAGAGTTGCATGTTACCATAGACTCAAAGTCATGGAATCGGACCAATGCCCATTCCCTATGCGCTTCATGTATCATCACCACTCTCTATTGATCCCAACAGATCAGGGTGTAGGTGATGTGCGATGAAGTGCAATGCAACATACTATGCTATATCAACTATAGCAGGAGCCCTCTGAGCATGTGCGGTTATGGTGGAACTGCGATTCAGGCAAACTCAGCAAAATTATTCCGGATATGTTCGACATATCCTACATGAAATCTTCATGCCCATTAATTTACCCTCTAGTAGATTAATTTTCAAGCATCATAACATATAGCAATAATCAAATTGCTTAATCAAATATGTTGATACACTAATGTGCTTTACGATACAGTATTATAGCATAAATTACTGTAAATGCACATGGGAACAAAAACTGCATAACTAAATGCTAAAGCAGAAAAGAAAAGAAAATGTCCAAGGGCCAAATCTGCACAGCCAAACCAGTGCTACAGCCCACATATTATATTTCATTCTTTTTTTAGCAGCAAAATGGGCGTGGAGCCACTCGGCCTTTCGGCCTGTGCGGAATGACGCACTGGGAGAGAGCCCCATTGGCAACTAGCCTGGGCCTAGGGAGCTCATATGTGACGCTCTCTGCGTCAGAGAGTCGACGTTTCGCACAGAGCGCGGCTCAGCTAGGCCAGCCCATATTGCAGTGGCACTTCGCGAGGTGGAAAAATGGCAAAAATTCGAGCGCTAGACCTGGGATTCGAACTCTAGACTTCCCAGTAATGGGCGTGATGTGCTAGCCGTTCTGACAGACAGGCTTCTGTGCTAGATATGCAATGCAGCGTTTAAATAAACAAATAACAGTGGCAAAATCTAAACGTTCAGAATCGAACCAATGACTTCCTACTAGTGAACCAAAATCGCTAGCCACTGTAACTCATAGAAATTTGTAACTAAAATAGGAACCCGATGCATATGAACTATAAGTTAAACAGATTTAAACTTTTTATAAATTTTGTAAGTTATTTTCTTTTTGAAAAATGTAAATATTTTTTAGAAACATGAACGTTTTCAAATTTATGAACAAAATTATCAAAACACAAACATTTCATGAAAATGTGAACATTTTTTGAGTTTCTCAAACATTTCTTGAAAAAAGGAACAAAAATGAAAATGAGATCAGTTTTTGAAACTACGAACAATCTTTTAAAAAATAGAAACATTTTGTGAAAAACAGGACCAACAATTGAAAACGCGAACATTTTTCGAAATTATGAACAACTTATTCAAAACACAAACATTTTTTGAAAATTCCCTGAACATTGTTTGAATTTGCGATCAAAATTTGAAAACATGAACAACATTTGAAGGGAGAAGTCCATATTACAACTCTGAACTACCACGAAAGTCTAATATACAACCCCGAACTCCAAAACCGTCTGCTTTACAACCTCAAACTTCCAAAACCATACAGGAAACAACCCTGAACCGGTTTTGACCCTATTTTGACTGGTTTTGACTAGTCAACCGCCTAGTCAGCACCCAGTCCGTGACTGGTGCAAAAAATGTGGGAAAATGGAAGGCCTTTTTTGACACCGGCGTGATTCGAACCCTGGGTTCACTGGGTAGAGACCGGCTGGGATAGCCACTACGCTAGCTGTGCGTTTATGTTTGAGAGGCAGCCCAACCTTATTTGAGGTTAGCAGCCCCAGCGGATCATACGGCAGCCGTGGTCGCAGCGGGGCGCACGGGCGCCAGGGGGCAGCACCGCTCACCGGCGATGGCCGTTGCGGCTGGGCGCAAAAGGTGGGCTTGCGGGCCAGGAAGCTCACGAGGCAGGAGCTCGAGCTTGAGCCCTAGTCATATCGGCCGGCCTCGGGAGCTCGGACCCGAGCGTTGAGCACAACTACGGAGGGGATTCGAGCTGGGAAAGGAGGGCGCGTGGCTGGAGCACCGGAGCAACCCCACGAGTGCGGCACCGCACTCCACGGTCTCTCCCCTGCCCGGCACCAGCTCGTGCAGGAGCACCCCGACCTCGCTTTTTCTGCCTCCCGCTAGCATCCTAGGCCACCCAATCGACCTCCACGGCGACCAATTCCTGCCTAGCTCGCCTTCTTCCTCGGCTCCGATGGCTCGAGCGTGGCAGTTGACGGGCGGCGGCGTCCATGGCGGCTCGGGCGTGGCGGCCTCGTGAGGTGGAGAGGGAGAGGGAGATGAGGGATGAGAGGCGCGGGGCGGACGGTGGGCTGGCGGTTGCCTGCGGTGGCGCGGCCGTGCGGCGCGGGGCGACGCTCGGACCGGGTGCTGGTTTGGCCGTTTGGGTGAGGAGAGAGATATAGAGATAGGTGAACTTTTTTTTAAGGGAGATAGGTGACTAAGATGCTGACTAGGATTATGACTGGTCAAAACAGAGTTGAAACCGGTTTGACTGGTTCAGGGTTGATTTTTGTCCGGTTTTGAAAGTTCGAGATTGTAAAGCAGACGGTATTGGAGTTCGGGGTTGTATATTAGACTTTGGTGGTAGTTCAAGGTTGTAATATGGACTTCTCTCAGATTTGAATATGTTAACAAATTTGGAAAAGCTGGAACATTTTTTGAAATCCCGAACATTAATTTAATTTGTGATTTTTTTTCTTCATAACACGAACATTTTTTCGGATTCACGAACATTTTTGGAAAATACGAACAATTTTTGCAAAACGCGATATTTTTTAAAAATTCCCGGAACATTCTTTGATTTTGCGAACAAAATTTGAAAACGCAAACATTTTTAGAATATGTGACCAAATTTGGAAATGCTGGATTTAAAAAAAATTCCAGGTCATTTTTTTAATTTTTGCATAAAATTTTAAAATGCAAACATTTTTTATAATTCTGCGAACATTTTCAGAATTTGCGAACAAATTTTCAAAAATATGAACAGTTTATGAAATTTGTGAACAAATTTTGAAAGTGAGAACTTTTTTGAAATTTCCAAACATTTTCTGAAGTGTGAACAAAAACATAAAATTCAAACATTTTTAAATTTTGAAAGTATAATTGTTTTAAATTTTTGAAGTTTTTTGTAAAAGAAGCGAACAATATTTGAAATTCTAATTTTTTTGGAAATTCTGAACTCTGTTTCAAACGAGGAACATTCTGAAAAAATGAACAAAATCTAAAAGATGCGAACATTTGATGAAAAATAAAAAGACTTGAAAAGGAAATAAAATAAAAGAAAAGGAATAGAAAAAGAGAAACAGAAGAAAAAGAAAAAAGGAAAGAAAAAGGGAAAAGAAACGGAAAAAGGAGAAAAACAAGGTAAAAATAACAGGAAAAAACGAAAAAGAAAAAACGGTTCAGGAATCTTGTAGAAGGTTCCCAAAATCGGAAAAACCGGCTGGGTACCTTCCAGAACGTTCCCAAAACCGGGATCGGTGGTTCCCGTCTCGGTGGGCCGGCCCGTTTCGGTCGGTCGTTCGATGGCGCGTCACCGACAATTTGACGCAGAATGCGTCAAACAGGAAATCGCCTGGGCCTATGCCTAAATGGCCTTTGGCCAGTCCGTACAGGCAGCCGGGCAGCCGCCGGGTCACGCGGCAACAACGCCGCGCTACTGGCCGCCCCGTCCAGCCGTCTGTCTCGCCGCCGCGCTTCACAGCAGGCCGCAGCGCCCGCGCCGTAGCGATCCATCCGCGCCAAGGCCGGGTCATCGAGCAGCAGCTCGCGTGCAGCGCACAGCCGCGTCAGTCTCGCCCAGCGCCGGCCGTTGCAGGCCTCCGTAGTCATTTGTTGTGCCACGCGTCGCATCGGTCTGGCAGAGCGTCGCCGTGTGGAGCCGCGCGATTCCGACGTCGTCGCCGCGCCCGGCCTTCTCGTCTTCGTCGGTCGTCTGTCGATGTTGCTCCACCATGCCCCGCCGTCGTTGCCCCGAGCGGGTCCTTACCGTTGCGCGGCTGATTGGTGAGATGTGAGCGTCTCTTCAAACCGTGAACTGACACGTCGCCTGCTCTAATCCCGCTGCCTCATCCGTCATAGCCGCCATGCATGCATTGTCGCCGCGCCGGTCTGCTACCTGCCTCGCTCCGCCGCGCAGGGACGCCACGAACTGCCACGCAGCCGGCAGCCTCTGCGATGCGACACGCAGAGCCGCGCCCGCGTTGCCGCGCTATGTGCGTTGCGATGTCTCCGACGACGCCATGCGGCCGTGCGTTTCTGCCGCCTTGCCGATCTGTAGGCAACTACTACCTGGCCGAGAGCGGTGACGCCACGCCGTGCGCAGCGCGTTCGAGATTAAAGAAAAAAAAATCAATCACCAGATGATTAGTTCTTTACTTAGTCAGAAGTAACGGAATTAAACTAGGCTATAGGGTCGTGATTGATTTCTTGAAGGGATGCATGCGTGCGAACTGCGAACCATGCTCGTCTTTTTCGTTGACGACTGATGCTCCGCCTACGGCACATCGCCATGCTCTGCCGACCCCTCGCCTACGGCGTTCCGATGGGATGTGCGCCGCATTGCGTCGGCCTGCCTCGCAGCCGGTGTCTCCGACGCCCACGACGAGGAGCAAGAAGAGGGCGATGATGATTCTTCGCCGGTTCTCGTTGTGCGCTGCGTCCTTCGGCCGCCGTCGCGGCGAAGCAGAGAGCCGCGTCAAGATGCCGCCGGTGCGGCCGACTCCTCGCCTTGCGCCTCGATCGTCCGGCACCTCCTGCCTTTCTCTCTCAGTGGAGAGACTCGTGCTGATAACGTGTTTAGAAACGAACGAGACAAATGAATCGGTGTAAACTTTATTGCTGATGATGATACATGTATATAAACCTCTGAAGGGATGCATCCAACGACGCGTCTTGAGACAGGAGTGAATGGGCGTGACGCCCGTCGGCAAGGGAAAAAGGAGATTCCCTAATTAACACATGTTAATTAAGTCCTTTTTTAGTCAAAAACATCAGTTTTATTTATTGAAAATAACAATTACATCGTCTATAATAAAGGATACAATAGCATTCATAGGTTCCTCGAACCAATCATTAGTCACAGAAAATTTAGCTAGCCTAGCAATTTCATGAGCAACCTTATTTGCTTCCCCGTTACAATGTTCAAACCTAATAAGAGAAAAATCACACGCCATAAAATAACAATCATCGAAGACTGCAGCCGCCGCACCCGCTGAATGTCCTTCATTCTTCATTATGTCAATCACTTCCATATTGTCGGAGTTAACAACAAGACGATTGCATCCCGCCTTCTGTGCAAGTAATAAGCCAAGTCTTAGAGCCAAAGCTTCTGTTGTCAAAACATCTGCACACCAATCCATCCTCCAATTCCCGCCAACCATAAACCTTCCTTTGTCATCTCTAAGGACAACCCCATCTGCACACCAATCCATCCTCCAATTCCCGCCAACCATAAACCTTCCTTTGTCATCTCTAAGGACAACCCCAGCTGTGCCCCTAAGTAGGCCATGATCAAAAGAAGCATCAACATTCAACTTCACAAAACCCTTAGGTGGTCTTTCCCATCCCTCTATTCTATTTGTTGCCTTCGGGGTTTGTGCATTAACATAGTTTGTTGTTATAGCACGGGCCCCCATGGAAGTTTGGTATGCATCTTGAGACTTTCCTTCGTGAACCAACTTACGTATGTCCCACTATAAATACTAAGTTGTTATAGCGATCAGTTCGCGTACATTCTGGATGCCCAATATAGATAGTTCTTGCTCTGGCATAAGAAGTAGGAACTCAAAAACTGCCTCCCCCGCACGATCAATAGCACATGCTTTACTAATGGCCTCATGCAATCCCAGCTTCTCCAAAACCTCTTTCGCCTTCTGACACAGAAACAACATGTGTTTTGTATCTTCTGGCCCATTCAAGCATGATGGGCATATGGGCAAAACTTTCATATGTCTATTAGCAAGCGTAACACGACATGGTAGGGTTCCGTGCAAAGTAAGCCAAATGAAAATTTTCACCTTTGCTGGACAAGATAATTGCCAAATCTTACCCCAAATAGGATTGACATTTGTTCTACCCATACCATTTGTGTGTTGCAATTTCCTTCCATGTTGTTTGTTCCATTCCTCCAAATAAGCCGAACGAACCGTAAACAATCCATTTTTTGTATAGCTCCAAGCAATGAAGTCCGTCATATTATGCATAGGGAGGGGAATCGCAAGAACCCTTTGAGCGTCAATTGGCCACAAACTTTGTTGCACTAAGTCTTCATCCCAAAAGTTGGTGACTGTTGGGTAACGCAGCAGAAAACAAAAAATTTCCGACCTACGTACCAGCCCAGGATCACTATGGAGACTGCATACAAGGTTTGATCTGTTTCGTTACCGACTCGTAGCGCAGCGGAAGTAGAGTCGATGACGATCGGCGGTGCATATCCCCGCAGCTAGGATTTACAACCTCCCAACCGCGAGGATGTACTCCTTCATCTGCCCCTCGGACAGCCCTCCGGGAGGCAGTCGGACAGTCCCTCGGACGGTGTCGCGGACAGCCCTTCGGGAGGACTCACAGAACTCGGACCGTCACTTGGACAGCCCTTCGGGAGGCACTCTCAAAACAGCCCCTCAGGCACAAAGATCGAAACTACGACCTCTCTACGGGGTTGCACACATACGGTGTCATCTATCCGGCAGGGCTTCGCCGTCCAGAACTAGTTCCTGCCGGAACCCAGACAGCCTTTCGGCTCTACGAAACTATTTCGCTGGGAGGGAGAGAGAAGCCAGAAATGTCATGGCACTTGTATGTGAGAAGGAAGTGAGTGTGGAGGCAGCCCCTCCACCTCTATTTATAGGAAATCCAAGGGGTAGGGTTTCTTGGCCCCCAAGCCTTCTAGAAACCTTTTTGGGAAAATATCCCAAAAGGTGACTTTTCCATAAATATCCCAAAAAGCACTTTCACTATTCACGACGACATTTTTCAGCGTCTGATCGAACTGAAAATATTCATGTGGGCTTAGAACATTTCCAGTACCCACCAAAATAATTTTCAACGCGAGCCGGAACAATTCCGGTTTAGTGATTTTCATCTGCGAAAAGCATCTGAAGCGGTTTCGGCAGCTCCGAAACATTTCCGGTTTTCATTCCGGAAAATTCCAGAAAGTTTCCAGAATGATTCTGGCACCCTCCAAGAATTATCAGGCATGTGCCGAAACCATTTTGACTTTATGGTGTACTCCGAAACAACTTTTCGGTTTAGTGATTTTCATCTGTGAAAAGCAACTAAAGCGGTTCCGGCAGTCCGGAACATTTCCGGTTTTTGTCTCTGAAAAATCTCAGAAGTTACCGGAACAATTCTGGTACCTTCCAATAATTTCCAGGCATGTGCCGAAACCAATTTGACTTTATGGAATACCCTGAAACAACTTTTCAGTTTCACCGGAACTATTCCGATATCCTCTCCGGAACGTTTCCGTTTCGTCCGAAACTTTTTCGGTGATTTTCTCTCAGACTCCCCGTCTAGTATTCAGCAGATAGATGACCCTT
Organism: Elymus sibiricus; assembly: GCA_039707655.1. Taxonomy (NCBI): domain Eukaryota; kingdom Viridiplantae; phylum Streptophyta; class Magnoliopsida; order Poales; family Poaceae; genus Elymus; species Elymus sibiricus. The sequence goes on along the minus strand of CM077668.1, from coordinate 435,110,902 downwards.
AAGCGTGTGACCCTATAGGTTCGGTGAAGTATAGACATGACCCGGAACCCCTTCCGATCAATGATCAACATCGGAGCCGTGGACACCCATATTGACCCCTATACCCACACGAATGAATATTCGAGTGAACCTCCAGTTGCCGTGTGCTATTCCTGTTGCTTCGCGATATGTTACAAATACCCGAGATGAGACATGTTGGCATCCCCGCGGATCAACAACTTGTCCACTATGCCAGTTACCTCGTTACCGGTATTGTTCTCTTTTCTCGTTCCCGTGTTCCGGCATCCCTGTGATCAAATCACAAAGTGTCTGGCCAGACGATGATGGATACCGTAACACCGAGAGGGCCCAGAGATATCTCTCCATCGTCGGAGGAGCAAATCCCAATCTTGAGCTATCAAGTTACTTGACATATTTTTCCATGAACCCGTAAGCCGCCGTAATAGCCACCCATTTACGGATGACGTTTAACAAACCCCAAAGTTCATGAAGCAAGCATGAAGAAACTCGATACTCTCATGGTCTAAGGAATCATGCAAACATTAAACATCTCTGTGTTATTAACCATTAACTTATGACGAATGTATCTCATAGCATAACATCAATTCGGGTCGATTCAACACAAGTGTTCTACCAACATTGCGCCCTCAAAATTGCCGGCATAGCCATGCCCATGATCAGGAAAACAGGATCATCATGCAATACTTGAGCTAGTCTTAGAGGCCAGACTAGGAATACATTTTACCATTTATTATTCCACACGTGCAAATGAGTCTTCCTCCGAGCCTCGTTTTATTTGTAGACTCGAGAATCATTGCAGTTATAGCATGGAACATAAACATAATTATGAACAGGGAGATAAATAACATTTATTATTACCTCTAGGGCATATCTCCTACAGACTCCCACTTGCACTAGAGTCAATAATCTAGTCAATGCTAGTGCACTTTACACCTATGGCATACCGGTGTAAAATATGCTTCGCTTGTGGTATAGCCTGATGTCCAACGGATCTGACGACTTCAGCTCCGTGTGTAACTTTGCATATCCTCGCGTTTTCACGCTTTCACAAAATTCATATTTTGTGTGGACTTGGCTTTGCATATGTGTGAATCATTGGTCGAAACCTGATTCCTCAGACTGAGCTATGGAGCAACTATCTGCAATAGTGTCCCATAGACCAAAGCCATCTTGGAACCATACTAAGTTCATGAATGAACTATATGATTCAACAACTTCTTTGTCGCTTCTCAAGCGTCAACATACTTAGCCTTTGTTATAGAATTCGCCACAGTATCTTGTTTGGAACAATTTCCAACTACCGTGCCACCATATTGTGTATTACACAAAACCCTTAACTTAAATCGAAAATCGCATGGAGTATTGATGAAGACTGTATCGATGTAATTACTTACAACGAGCACTTCATAATCTCTGCTTGCGAGAAAACATGTCATCAGTACTACTCTAGTACCTAATGACATCTTTCACTGTTGTCCCATGATCAGTACTTTTGATCACTTTGGTATCTATACTCGCAACAACTTTGGAGTATTGGACATATCTGGTTGTTTTACATACCATGGAATACATGATTAATCCAAACACAAGAGTGTGTGGAATCACCATCATGTATTTTTGCTCATCTGTGTTTTGAGACACCGAGTCTTGCAAAACTCTTCCCATGTGACTTCGGCAAGAATCACTCCTTGGCGTTTTAAATGCTACAAGGTTTTTGGCACCTTGTCAATATGTATTCATAGCTTAGCCCCATTAGGTAAATCTATCTCCATAGATCATCATGCCTAATATTGAGGCTATTTAGCCTAAGCACTTCATCGAAAAACTATTTTCAAACGAAGTCCTAATTCGTGTCAAGAAATTTATTTCCAATTAACAATGTGTCAAGTACACAAGGTTTTTAGAAATATTATTATGCTCCCACTTACTTCCTTGAATCACAAGCATCTTCGATACCCATTTGATGAAGTCAAACCCCTTTGACCATTCCATCAAAGACGAAGATTCCAACTCCACTTTGCTCTCTTCTGTCCATCACTGGAACTCTGAAGTTTGCATACTTACTAGCATCCTCTGGATCGACAAATTACTTTGGACTGTATCACATACAAGTCCTAGGTTTCATTTCTATCAGATGGAAATCCCTTTGTTATCCATGTTTCATATCTCATGATTGAAATATGTATTAATTGCTAGTTCAACCCGAACCGACTTCAAGCATCGCTACGGTGAAACAATCTCATCGTAGTCAACTCCTTGAACTTGTTATTGCAACAAGTCGAGCTTTATAGATAAAACATTTTATCCATATCAGTTTTTAGTTCCATAAATATTCGTTAGACTCTAAGTCTTCCGAAAGGTGTATCAAGATTTTAATCTCGAATCACTTATATGGAAACTATCTCGGATTGTATTGGCATTTAGCCAATTCCGGAGTCAGGGCCCATCAACGCTTCCTTGTGTATTGTAGGTATATTGTTGTCTAACAACAATATCTCGTTTGCGCACCTGATAGGTTTGCACGAGCTTTGCCTACGTGGTTCAGCTGCAAGTTCGACCGAAGTCCATACATTTTATTGTAGAAACTTCCGTATCAGTCGCAGTAGGAAACTCCGGAATCACTTCCAAGGTTTCTTTCCTTTGATCTGATGACGAAGATACTGATTATCTCGTCGAGTTGCACTGTCCTCCCACTCACCTTTTGAAAGAACTATTCTCTTTAAAAGCATACCGTTTTGCGGCAAAACCCTTTGCCTCGGTACGTGGTGGGGGAATACCCAATGACTTGGGATAACCTTACAAAGTAGCACTTGTCTGATTTGGAATAGGTTTGTAACCTTTTACACAAGCCCCATATTCCAAATGTTAAGAAAAGATATAACATGGTTGGGCGTACCATACCAGGACGTCATTTCAACAGACCCGATGGAGCTCTTTTCAGTGTAAAAGCCGCAGTCTCTAAAGCATCACTCTAAAAGGGATAATGGCAATTTTATTTATGTCATCTTTGATCTAACCATTTCATAAATGGTTCGATTACATCTTCACGGACTTTCCACATGCAGTGGTGTTCCGGGAGGTGCAAGTTATGAAACTCTTTTCACAACTCATCAGACATTCGCTAAACTTGTAACTCAAATATTCCTTTCTGCAATCGAATTGTAGAAACATAATTTTCTTGTTACAACAACTTCTACTTCATTTTTGAAAACCTTATGAATGAATTCAAAAGGTCCAGACTTACGTCTCAACAAGTAAATATCCACATATCTACTTGAGTCATTTCTGAAGATAGATAAATCCACTACTTGCAACAACATTTATTGGACTACACACATCATAATGTATGATCACCAATATGTTCTATGCTTGTTCCTTATGGCCTGTGAACGGTATTTCAGTCACTTCACTTTTCAGAGGAAAGTTGCAAGTGTCAGATGATTCAAAATCAAACGACTTCAAAATCCATCATAATGGAATTTTCCATGCGGGTTTCTCCAATGTGACCAAATGCAGTGCCACACTTGTGTGGTATTCTTTTAGTCTTGCGACATTTAGCGTCAGTGTTATGGATGTATCATATTACCATCAATATTCATAGCATACATCCCATCCTGTATGGAAGCATGGCCCTTCATGTTATTCATAACACCGAACATCAAAAGTTCTCTTATGAATAACCTTCTTGCAAAATACCTTATGCAAAGGGCTAGAGTGTATGAAACTCTAAATGAATTATGAAAGTAAATACAGAGGCAATGTATTAATATCAATATTCATAACATACATCTCATTCATAATGAAAGTATGGCCCTTATGTTATTCATAACATCGAACATCAAAAGTTCTCTTATGAATAACCTTCTTGCAAGATACTTTATGCAATGGGCTAGAGTGTAAAACTCTAAAATGAATTATGAAAGTAAATACATAGGGAATACACTAATGGAAGGTATAGTAACATTTACTATGTTCCCTGTGTGTATCTAAACCTCATACCTGGCTAGTCTTTTAGGCCGTAGTAGTTCTTTCATCGAGTTGCAACAGAGGGCAATCGAGCGGGTATCTTTGTGATTAACTCACAATACCCAAGAATTAGTGATTAACATGTTTAACCATCATTCCCAAAAACTATATCTTTGACCAGCCTTCTATACATCAAAAACTTGTATGACATTCATACATGAGCTGGATATTCCAGTCTTCTTTCCTTTTGCCATTATACTTCTAACAGTTTAACTTTCAGTATTTCTCCTACTCTCAGAAGAAGCACCCAACTTAAGAGTGGCGATAGCCCCGGACTTCCTAGGCGTGAAAGTTTCACTAACACCCTTCGGATACTTCCTTTCTCTTTAAGTTGTTGTTTTATTCACCTTTCATCATATGACAGGCGTTCTCCTGGATCCCTCTCTTATCAGTCAAATGCCCAGTAAACACTTTTACTAATAGTTTGCAAACAAACAATGCTTTGGATATCTCATATCTTTTAGCCTTTGTCTGTCTCTGAAAATGATTTTCAGATTCCATGAATATCACATAACTATCCAAACTTTCGAAGTTCGGGTCTCATGGAAGCAAACATATTGCACTTGACTGAAACAGAATTCTAGCTTTTGGATCGAAGGACGAGAGCCACATGATCCATAGCTTTTAGCGGGAGAATACCGAAAGTATGCGATAGGACAAAGTCCTTCTTGGCACTATTGAGGACAATCCTCACATTACGTTTACCAACCGTAACTATTAACCAGATATTTAACAGCTATTCAATTTTAATAGGGAAGGTGGAAACGCGAGCCATTATTCTACAACTATTTTGCAAATCACACTCAGACAGTGTTCAAAATTAATTGCACTGAGAATTAAAAGAATTCAATTCTACAGTGCGCTCCCACTCAAATCAATATCTCTCATAATTGATTGTGAGTGATTCAAGATCCAACTTTCAATTCAGCGTCAAGGATGCAACCATCTCAAGTGACGAGAATATCAATTGGTAGGCCAACTTGCCAATCACATCTCTATGTGACTCTTGTTCATCTTTCGATGCGTGTGTTCCGAGCTCATGACTTTCATGCCTGAACGTCAAGACAACCAAGTGATCTCGCTGCGAGGTCTCAACTCACCCGCCTCACACTTCTCTAATCGTTCGTACCCATGCAACCATATGATACCCCGAAGAGATAGGTGCCGTGACGGTGCTACACTTGGGAGAACACTAACTACTTGATATTTAAGTGAGAGATCACCCTAATAAAAAGCGACTACCGCGCAATCAAAAGGGTGCAACATAAGGGATAAACATCTCAGGCAATTCATAATTAGCATGATATGGTATAACCCCTTCTGACGGAGAAGTCAAGTATTCTTCGTCTTCGGCATTCGCGTCGGTGTTCACCTTTGCGAAGATTGCCACCACCTTGTCGATGCACCAGATAATATTGCTATCTCTATAGCTAATAAAATAAGTGCATTACATAAGGTTGACACGCAGGTCATTAAAGTGCAATCATATGGCTCCAGCCATCATGCCGAATCATGACACGCAGGTCATGTTAATCAATTTACATTATATAGTCATCTCATACATAATCAAATTATTATGAACACTGCTATACCACATCATATGCACATGCAAACCATCCTGCAAAACCAAGTTAGACGCCTCTAATCGGTTCATGCAAAAACTTGTTTTACGTGGCTTCTAAGGTTTCGAAACAAACCGAAGCTACCTACGTATTATCATCAAGTATGATAATTCAAGTCGCTAGATTAACATCGCGGGGTGTATGAAACACGAGATAATTAAATCTCGAGCCCCATACTAAACTTCGTCATACGCATGACCCCCGTGCAGATCATTTCTGCAATGCCCTTTCATCTGCGAATTTCATCTTTCTTTTGACTATGGCGGAACCCAAAGAACTGAAGCACTTCGTTGATCAATCAGGATCGCGGATTGCCAGAACTTTGTGAAATTCCACCATACTGTCTCGAGATTGAGCAAACGCAAATTCTAGGGAAGCAACAAGAACATCGGGTAACAGACTTCATCTGTCACCCGCACAAATAATTTTCAGCAATAGAACTCATCTACTACCTAATTATATTGTGCAACACCCATACATCTCATGTATTCTAGATCATAACATGCATCTACTCATAGCCTGGCTCTTGATGCCACTGTTGGGTAACGCAGCAGAAAACAAAAAATTTCCGACCTACGTACCAGCCCAGGATCACTATGGAGACTGCATACAAGGTTTGATCTGTTTCGTTACCGACGCGTAGCGCAGCGGAAGTAGAGTCGATGACGATCGGCGGTGCATATCCCCGCAGCTAGGATTTACAACCTCCCAACCGCGAGGATGTACTCCTTCATCTGCCCCTCGGACAGCCCTCCGGGAGGCAGTCGGACAGTCCCTCGGACGGTGTCGCGGACAGCCCTTCGGGAGGACTCACAGAACTCGGACCGTCACTTGGACAGCCCTTCGGGAGGCACTCTCAAAACAGCCCCTCAGGCACAAAGATCGAAACTACGACCTCTCTACGGGGTTGCACACATACGGTGTCATCTATCCGGCAGGGCTTCGCCGTCCAGAACTAGTTCCTGCCGGAACCCAGACAGCCTTTCGGCTCTACGAAACTATTTCGCTGGGAGGGAGAGAGAAGCCAGAAATGTCATGGCACTTGTATGTGAGAAGGAAGTGAGTGTGGAGGCAGCCCCTCCACCTCTATTTATAGGAAATCCAAGGGGTAGGGTTTCTTGGCCCCCAAGCCTTCTAGAAACCTTTTTGGGAAAATATCCCAAAAGGTGACTTTTCCATAAATATCCCAAAAAGCACTTTCACTATTCACGACGACATTTTTCAGCGTCTGATCGAACTGAAAATATTCATGTGGGCTTAGAACATTTCCAGTACCCACCAAAATAATTTTCAACGCGAGCCGGAACAATTCCGGTTTAGTGATTTTCATCTGCGAAAAGCATCTGAAGCGGTTTCGGCAGCTCCGAAACATTTCCGGTTTTCATTCCGGAAAATTCCAGAAAGTTTCCAGAATGATTCTGGCACCCTCCAAGAATTATCAGGCATGTGCCGAAACCATTTTGACTTTATGGTGTACTCCGAAACAACTTTTCGGTTTAGTGATTTTCATCTGTGAAAAGCAACTAAAGCGGTTCCGGCAGTCCGGAACATTTCCGGTTTTTGTCTCTGAAAAATCTCAGAAGTTACCGGAACAATTCTGGTACCTTCCAATAATTTCCAGGCATGTGCCGAAACCAATTTGACTTTATGGAATACCCTGAAACAACTTTTCAGTTTCACCGGAACTATTCCGATATCCTCTCCGGAACGTTTCCGTTTCGTCCGAAACTTTTTCGGTGATTTTCTCTCAGACTCCCCGTCTAGTATTCAGCAGATAGATGACCCTTAAGCGTGTGACCCTATAGGTTCGGTGAAGTATAGACATGACCCGGAACCCCTTCCGATCAATGATCAACATCGGAGCCGTGGACACCCATATTGACCCCTATACCCACACGAATGAATATTCGAGTGAACCTCCAGTTGCCGTGTGCTATTCCTGTTGCTTCGCGATATGTTACAAATACCCGAGATGAGACATGTTGGCATCCCCGCGGATCAACAACTTGTCCACTATGCCAGTTACCTCGTTACCGGTATTGTTCTCTTTTCTCGTTCCCGTGTTCCGGCATCCCTGTGATCAAATCACAAAGTGTCTGGCCAGACGATGATGGATACCGTAACACCGAGAGGGCCCAGAGATATCTCTCCATCGTCGGAGGAGCAAATCCCAATCTTGAGCTATCAAGTTACTTGACATATTTTTCCATGAACCCGTAAGCCGCCGTAATAGCCACCCATTTACGGATGACGTTTAACAAACCCCAAAGTTCATGAAGCAAGCATGAAGAAACTCGATACTCTCATGGTCTAAGGAATCATGCAAACATTAAACATCTCTGTGTTATTAACCATTAACTTATGACGAATGTATCTCATAGCATAACATCAATTCGGGTCGATTCAACACAAGTGTTCTACCAACATTGCGCCCTCAAAATTGCCGGCATAGCCATGCCCATGATCAGGAAAACAGGATCATCATGCAATACTTGAGCTAGTCTTAGAGGCCAGACTAGGAATACATTTTACCATTTATTATTCCACACGTGCAAATGAGTCTTCCTCCGAGCCTCGTTTTATTTGTAGACTCGAGAATCATTGCAGTTATAGCATGGAACATAAACATAATTATGAACAGGGAGATAAATAACATTTATTATTACCTCTAGGGCATATCTCCTACAGTGACTAGGTCGATCAGATCAACAACTTTTGACAAGAGATGCCCTCTTCTAGGGGTTATAATTTTCCTATTCGGACAGTTCGGGATCCATGCATCTCTCCAAATATCAATATTTCGTCCATTTCCAACTCTCCAGATATAACCATTTTTGAGTGAATCAACTCCCGCCATAATACCTTGCTAAGTAAAAGAGGAAACCTTCTCAAGACTTGCATTCATTAAGTCTCCATCCGGAAAATATTTAGTTCTTAGGATGGTGGCACATAGGGAATCAGGGTTGTCAAGCAGACGCCACGCTTGTTTGGCTAACAAAGCAAGATTGAAACAATGTATATCTTGGAAGCCCATACCTCCTTGGTCTTTTGGGACACACATCTTCCACCATGCCATCCAATGCATTTTCTTCTGGTTGTCCTTGTCACCCCACCAAAATAGCGACATCGCCAATGATTCCTTTACAATTTTTTTTAGGAATTTTAAAGACGGATATGGCATAAGTTGGGATAGCTTGTACAACCGATTTGAGTAAAATTTCCTTCCCTCCCACGGATAACAATTTTTCTTTCCATCCACTAATTTTCATAATAATTCGATCAATCAAGAATTGGAAACAATCACTTTTATCCATACCCACATTTGCAGGCAAACCCAAATATTTGTCATTGAGGGCTTCAGTCATAATATTTAGAATAGTACAAATGTGCACCTTGTCTTCCACTTTTGTGTTGGGACTACAAAATATACTAGATTTTTCAACACTCACCATTTGCCCCGAAGCGGCACAATAGGAATCCAAAACTGTTTTTAGTGCCTCTACATTCATCGAATTAGCTTGCATAAGGATCAAAGAGTTGTCAGCAAAGAGAAGATTTGAAATTGATGGGGCATCTCTACTGACTTTAATTCCAGAAATACTTCCATTTTCCTCCGCATTTGCTAAGAGAGCAGTCAGACCCTCCGTACATAACAAGAATAAATATGGAGAGAGAGGATCTCCCTGCCTCAATCCTCTGGTAGGTTTGAAACTCTCAGTTTCTTCCGTATTAAAACGAACCCGGTATTCCACAGAGGAAACACACTGCATAATTAAATTCACCCAATCCTCTTGAAACCCAAGTCTCACCATTATTTCCTTCAAAAAAGGCCACTCCACTCGGTCATATGCTTTGTGCATGTCCAGTTTGATTGCACACATGCCCTCTTTACCAGTCCTTTTTATCTTTATCTTATGGAAACATTCATATACCACTAAGATATTATCTGTAATCATTTTTCCAGGCACAAAAGCACTTTGGGTGGGGTTGATAATATTTGGTAGGATTGTCTTCAGACGAGCAGCAATCATTTTTGAAATAACCTTATACACCACATTGCATAAACTGATCGATCTAAACTGAGTTACCTTTTCCGGAGAGTTAACCTTTGGGATCATTACAATTGCAGTATCGTTCCAACCCTCAGGTATAGAGCAGGTATTTACCGCCTGGAGTACTTCTTCAGTCAGGTCATCCCCCAACATAGACCAGAATCTTTTGTAAAAAATAGCATGTAGGCCATCTGGACCTGACGCCTTTAAATCATCAATATCAAAAAGGGCCTTTCGAACCTCCTCTGCCGTGTAGGGGGGCGAGAAGAGCATTGTTAATTAAGTCCTTAACAGCGAGGACACTCCTTTTCTTGGCATTTTTGCGTCAAGCGTTAGAAAAAAACTCGCTTCGCGTCGCGTCCGGTGGGCCGGCCCAGTTGCGTGGACTTTGTGCGTCGTGCTCCTACCCATCCCCTGGATCTTAGCATTTTAGGAGCTCATTTTTCTATTGCCCAGCCCAACCGCTTCTCGGCCTTGATACGTTGGATGGCTGGAATGGACTAGCGGTGCAATTCTTCTCAAAAAAAAAAAAAAAGACTAGCGGTGCAATTTATGTAGTCACATTCTTCTAAAATAAAAAATTTGTGTAGTCACATTCATTCATCCAATTATAGAATCAATCAGTGGTCTTGGTCCAAATCCAACGGCGCATACAAAGGTGACCAAAACACAGCAAAGTTCTAGGCAAGATGTACATAAATGATCTTGTATTTAAAACATTACTTACTTGTGATATGAAGATAGTAATAGACTACACTTTAGTGCAGACTCTGGCATTCCTGTAGAACTTGCCGGGCCTGCAGCCGTAGCCTTGTTCCGGCGCGCAGTGCACGTCCTGCGAGCACACGCACATTCCTTCTAGCGCGCACCCAGGTGCGATGTTCGTCGGCGTGTCACCACCAATGCCGAGCATAATGTCGCTCCAATCGCTGGAGAAGAGGCCGTCCGGGTCGTAGGCGTCCTTGACAAGCAGGAAGTCGCGCATTTTGGGGTATTTGCGCGAGGCGCCGACGAAAGCGACATTGCGATTCTTGCCCCAGTGCGGCAGCCCGCCGTACTTGAATACCCCCATCTGCTCGATCTCCTCGAGGACGTCCTCGTAGAGGCGCGCCCTCCTTGGGTCGCGGCTGCGGTAGTAGGTCATGTCGAACTCCACCATGTCGGCCGAGTCCCCGCGCACTGCCGACTTACCGAGGTACGCGGTGGATGACTTGACATAGCGCATTAGGATGCCGTTGTAAAGGTCGATGCCGCAGAGAGACTCGGGGTTTAGGTCATGCAGCCGCCGGACCTCCTCGATGAATGCCCTGGCGCGGCTCACGGGCATGCTGAAGGCGGTCTGGTGGAAGAAGCCGGTGCCCCTCACGCGGGGGTCCCAAGGGCAGGTCGTCCTGAGTCCGTCCTCCGGCGCCGTCAAGCAGCCACCCGACGCCTGCATCCGGTCTTGCCGCCCTACCACCGGATACCCCGTGAACGGCCAGCCGCTCCTCCGTGCTAGGCCGTACCCGGCCGCCGAGAGCGTTGTGCGGATCACCCTCGACGTCAGGCACTTGCTGTTGCCGTCCCCCGCCTGCTCCGATAGCTCCTCGGCCAGTCAGTTAGCTCGAATCAGGAGGGTCGAGGTGGGGCGGAAGCCGATGTAGTCGAAGACACCCTCGCCAGAAGCGTTCATGGGCAGCCTGTCATCCATGCGGTACACCGCTCGCCCTAGACCCGGATACCAGGCAATGTCGGCGAATTCATGCTCGTAACCGAACACGGGCACCCGCTCCGCGAGGTCATCGTCGCCCCGCTCGATGAACGCAGTTGAGCGCTTGAACAGAGGTTGTAGCGCTAGAGTCACCTGCAAATTAAATCAGAGTACATATTACTCCCTTCGTCCCATAATATAAGAGCGTTTTTGCCACTAGTAGGAATATTTTCTTAGTGCAAGAACCGCCGCACACAACCCATGTAGTTATGCACCATCCGGAAAAACTCCATATGCACCATGCAATATCGCCACATGCGTTCAAGATATAGTTCTTAGTAGTCCAGCTATAGTGACATGAGAAGTTGAGATGAGATCCACGTTTATTTCGTGATAGCTTGGCCGGTTTCACAAATTTCCGCTAAGAATTAACCATTGTCCGTTTGAGCAGAAATCTTGCATCACGAGTATCCCTCGGCGCCTTAGGGAGGCACACGGGGTTACCGAGGAAACCAGCTCGGTAGAGGGTGGTGGCGGTGGCGCCATTGTTTCTGGATCCGACCGGCGTGAATTAACAGGAATCTGTACGGCCCTATGCCCATCCAATGGAATTTGGGTGGCTTTATGGCGATCAATCTAGAGCATGCATGCATTGGCATCGGGCGACCCTCCTGCCGTCCTGCCGGACCCGCCCGTCCTTTTTTTTTTAAACAATACAGACGCAAGCGCTCATACATACGCGCATACATTCATCCCTATGAACACACATGCGCACACTCTATCCCTATGAGCACCTTCGAGAGACTGATCCGGCATATCATCTTGAGATTTACGAAGTCACCGGAGGCGCCTCGTCGTCGACGGAACGTCTCCTCCCACTGTAAGTGCATCACCGAAAATCCTGAAATAAATACAGAAATAATGCGAGCACCAGAAATTGAACCCTGATGGGCTGGAGATACCACTGTTTCTCTAACCATTCAACCACAGATTGGTTCGCACCCGCCCGCCCTTCTGCATGGTTTGTTCGCTGGCGGCAAGAATAATTGGCCGCTCCTCCTAAAAGGACTCTTTTTTTTTTCTCTGGTTCGTGAACAATGTAGGCCGGGCAATTAATGGAACGCCGAGCAATTAATGGTGGCAGCCCGGTTGAAAATCAAAGGACTCTCAAATTTTGAATGCAGGTTTAATTCGGGCCCATATACATATATAGGCGTGGCTGGCCGGGGATCTACCTAATGAATGCACTGCCTAATACGGAGTGTTTCTTCGCTGTAGCTTGTAGTTTGTGATCAGTTCAACATGCGTATATGCCACTAATCCTGACGCCAGTAGATACGTTATTCAACATATATATTTGTGTCATTCGGGTTTTCATGCAAGTCATGGACTGAATCAGAGTCACCATTACCAGAGGTAGCATACATGTGTATGACTAAACAGTAGTACAGTACGTATAGTGATCTATGTACAAACAAAGGCATGCTGAAATCGATACCAGTTGATGTGGTTATGAGGAGGGCCTCCTCTCCCGCCGCCGCCGCCAACACCCTCCTCTCCCTTTCTCCTTCCTCGCCGCCACCAAAGGACGCGGCCGGGCAAAGCCTGGCCGGCGTTGGCGGCGGCGGGGCCTTACGCCTTCTCGCGCAGGGCCTCCGCCACGGGGCGGCACGGCTGGGCCGGGACACCGCGATGGCGAGGGTCGCGGTGGTGTGGCAGCGGATCCCCACGGCGGCGGCGCTCGGGACCGACGGCGCATGGCGGGCTTCGAAGTGGCGGATCGTGCAGGCGAGGGGATGGCGGCGGTTCGGGATCTGCCCTGATCTGGCGGCCGTCTTCAGCCGGCGGCGCGGGCTGTGGGCAGCGCGGGCCGGTGCCCTCCGCCGTGGCGGCACTGGCGTCGGCGTGGTGGAGGCAGCGGTGTGGTGGCGGTCTTAGTGCTCTTCTTGCATCACAACAACCATCTGCATGATCGTTCCTCCTTGATCTGGCCATCGACGTGTTCCGGAACTGCTGCCGGAGATCTTGCCCAAGGATATCTGGATCGGATAGATTCCGGTCGTGCGAAGCTCTATTGTTTGTTGACACCATGGGACATGTCGTTATCTCGATTTCCATGGCGTAGACAGCGGTGGAGAAAGTCATGGTGGCTGAGGTCAGAGGATCAGTAAGGCGGAGGGGGCCTTGGAGGCGATGGAGTCAGCCATGTGTTTGATAACTTTCAGAAGCAGCAGTGAAAGTGGGGGCGGCAGCACTGGAGGATTTCATTTTTGATGGTGCACCTCGCGTGCCGAGTCGTGACTTTCAGGCTGAAAATCTAAGGTCTGGCCTTAATTGGTTGTGCCTGACAATTGCCTTGTTGAAGGTATTGTTTTGAGAGCTCCGACTTTCTCCAGGGTGAAAACCTAAGATCTTGGATCGGGCGACGACGGCACTTGTGCACTGTTTCCTTCTTGAAGGCGTCGCTTTTGAAGACCTTTTATGTTTTCCGGGTGTTGGCATTGGTGGTGGTTTGTGTGCTGCTGCTGACAGGAGTTGATCACTATGGCGAGGCCTTTATTTTTCTTTATTTTTCTTTTTTTCGGGTTGTGTGCATCCTGGATGTCTTTGAGGCATTTTGTTGGTGCAGAGGCTGGGTGTAATTGGTATCTTCGCGATATTAATATATTCCCCTTTTCAAAAAATAATAATAATGAGGTAAGGAAAGAAAAGGCTAGGTTTCCTCTGTCTCCCGCCGGCTCCGCCGCCGGTCCACCTCGTCTCCGGTGGCCTTAGGGTCATAGCGGCGCGGTGGATCCCGGCCCTTGCCGGCGGGAGGGCTCCGTTTTTAGATATTCCTTCAAGTTTTGTTAGGGTTTGTGTCCTGCTCAGGAAGACGAGACGGCGGTGGCTTTCTGAAGATGGAATAAGGTTCTCCCTGCCTAGTCCTCGTTCCGGTGGTGCGTCTAGCATCGTCGGTGGGCGTGTGGAGGTGTGCCTCCGGTGGATCTGTCATTGGTGGATTTGCTCGGATCTTGTCATAATTCGTCCACGTTCGTGTGCCTTCAGGTTGGATCCTTCCGATCTATGCTACTCTTCAAAGGCGGCGGTTGCTGTTCTGGTGCGCTGGTCCTATGGGGTCTTAGCACGACGACTTTCCGACTGTCTACTACAACAAGGTTTACCCGGCTCCAGTGAGGGAGGGGCGATGACGGCGGCGCGCCTTCGGCTCGCTTCAGTGCTTGTAGTCGTCGCTAGGTGGTCTACGGATCTGGATGTATTTTTTATTATTTCTAGTGTTCGTTGTATTAACATAATTGAAGATAAATAGATTGAAAGTTTTCGTAAAAAAAAAATGCAGTTGATGTAAACGTACATGTACGTACTTGGTCATATATGAGAGAATGTACTTAGTTCTGGAGAGCACGCACTAGCTAGATTTTTTTTTGTAACTAGCATAGTATTTAGAGCAAATTCGAAAACTAGCAGGCCTAACACGTATATTGCAAAAATAGCACCCCGTCGGTCAACAGTAGGCCGAAAAGATAGTTTTCGGTCTACCGTAGGCCGAAAAGGCCTCTTCGGTCAACTGTCGGCCGAAAACCTGCATTTCTGGGCCGAAGAGTACTTTTCTGCCAACCGTCGACCGAAAAGTACTTTTCTGCCAACCGTTGACCAAAGAGTCCCTCTTCAGCCACCACCTGCTATCCTGTTTTAGAAAATTCATATCAATTAGGATTTTTAGTATTTTAATTTGATTCTTTTTGCATTAGATTAGAAATTTTATGAAGTTTCTGTAGTTATCAAGTTTGACTAGATTTGAAAGTTTAAATTTGAATTTTCATGAATTTGCTCAAATCACTAGATTGCCTATAATTTGAGCTAGGATTATTTTTTGTAGATGATTCTTCTTGGTACTGGTTCTTTCTGACTTTATTTATCACTAGTAATTAATTGGCGAATTTTAGGATTAATTCCCGCCTGCCCTTCTTTCCCACCCTTCTCTCCCGCCCTTCTTTCCCGCCCTTCTTTCCCGCCCTTCTTTCCCGCCCTTCTCTCCCGCCCTTCTTTCCCGATTTTTTTTGCACAAATAGTACATATTTTTGAACAAATTGGGAAAATAAGATCAAAACATTACAAATTGCAAAACTAGCACACGGTCGTCGTACTGTTCCCGCCCTTCTTTCCCGCCATTCTCGTTCCCGCCCTTCTTTCCCGCCCTTCTTTCCCGCCGTTCTTTCCCGCCAGTTTCGTTCCCGCCCTTCTTTCCCGCCATTCTCGTTCCCGCCCTTCTCTCCTGCCCTTATTTCCCGCCATTCTCTCCCGCCATCTTCTCTTCTGACCCTATAAAACCCCCTCCGCAGCAAGGTGGGTGAGCAGGCAAGTGTAGTGTTATTTTGGTCACCGTTTGTTTGCAGGTAATGGCTTGCCCCTTTTGCCGAGCTCCAGGTGGCCCTTGTTCTTCCTTTGATTCTAGTGAGTCTGTCTTCACTGTGGTGTTGGATCGTCGCTGTTCAAGGCGTGTTGTAAGATTCTATATCTTGTTTATCTGATTGTGGCATATGGTTCATGTTGTTTAGGTTGGAATGTATTCTAATGCCTTTGTTTATATGATTATGATGTTTGCTTCCAACCTTTTTTGTAGTATGTTCCGTGCAGTGTTAGATCACATCTTGCTCGGTACATTGAGGAGTGTAGAGCTTTAGCTATTCGGAGGGGTGACACAGATATTGATCTTGCTCTTCACAACAGTGAGGGTAACTTATACCATGTTCTGTTTACACATGGTCGGGTGAGCAGTAAATTCCATGGTCCTTCCTGGGAGGAACTTGTGAATGATTATAGTCTCCGTCATCGTGACATGATGACTGTTAGGCTTGAGCACTATGGAACATGGTGTAGTGTTGATTTTAATCGGGATGGTGTTATGTTGTTCCCTTTACCCTGTGTTGGTAAGTATTTTTTTGAGTGATTTAAAGTTTTGTTTCAACTTTTACGTTTTGCTGTTCTGCTAAATTTGTGAAATTATTTTTTTGTAGCTCTTGAGGATCTGAGTGAAACTCAGAGGGAACTTGTTGACAGTTGTTTTTATAGTCGTGGTATCTTCAGTCTGAATTATCACCAAATGTATGTCATGTCGCGACAGCTCTTTGATGACAACTACATATTGTGTACTCCTTTTGTTCATAGGATTGATTCCATGAATGTCAATGGTCAAAAGATGGTGAGCTTTGTTTTTGGCTACTGTTTTAAATTTGTAGCTCAACATCATATAACTTGATGTTTTTTGTCAGGTTATTCCGACCATGGTTGTGAGGAGTTTGACGGAATTTGTGTCAATCCCTAGGACCGGTTCTTTAACTCTTGAAATTACTTTGGATTCAGAAGATGATGATATATCTGTTAGCATTCCTTGTTCCTACTTTATTGGCTTGGGTGATAGAATGGTGTTCAATAAGGATGTAGTGTTTAATTCAGTTGTATTGTTTAATTCAGTTGTACTGTTTAATTCAGTGGTAATGTTAAATTTCAGTTGGATGCATGTAGTTTGCAGTACAAGTGTTATCTCTCTAAACCAATTGCCACCGACGGCTTCTCCCTCGGCCAGCTCGCTTTTCCCTTGCTTTTACGCATGCGCAGACGGTGATTCCGATGTCCACAGTGTAGTGACTGGCCAGACTGTAGTGACGACGCTGATTCCGATGCCCACACTGTAGTGATTGGCAGACTGTAGTGACGGCGCTGATTCCGATGCCCACACTGTAGTGATTGGCAGACTGTAGTGACGACGCTGATCCCGATGTCCACACTGTAGTGATTGGCAGACTGTAGTGACGGCGCTGCTTTGTCTGCTTTGTATGATTCCTGCTGTCTGCGGTGCGGTGCTGTTGCTGCGGCGGACGCGCGTGTTTTATTTTCTTCTACCGACAACACAGTGCTCGTCATCTTTATATACGAGATGCCGTTGCCTGCTCTCTCTCACGCTCTTCTCTTTGCTTCTGCCCACACTGCTTGCTCTTTCTCACTCTCTTCTGGATCTTCCAGACGCACTTCAAAACACCAACGCGCTAGTCATTATGAGTTTGCCTTGCTCGGATCAAAGCATTAGGCCTACGAAAATGAAGAGTGCGACTTTGCCTCGGGGGGTGGAAGTACTTCGTTGTTGGTGTGGCGATCTCTGCAAGGTGAAGGAGGTGACGGATTTTTCAGATTGGTTGGGCATGAAGTTTTTCATGTGCGCCAATTATGAGGAAGATCCACCCGTTGCTACTTCACCGTACATCAGGCCTCCGGTATGTTTAAGTCACCTCCGCCTCTGATGTTTTTCACCGTACACGTTGTTGATATTATTATTGATTTGATGTTTCTATTTCTATTTTTGTTGTAGTCTCCTCCGCCTCTGTGCATGTACTATCGTTGGATTGACACGAAAAAACCGGACTGGGCGGTGACCGAGATTCGTGAAAGAGGTCGTCGTGCATGGGCAAGCTTGGACTTGGAAGAGCGCCGCGCGAAGGCGGCAGCAGAGGAGAAAGCAGAGCAAGAGAGAGAGTGGCAAGAGTACTGTGTGAAGCAGAGGGCTTTTCTTGATGAGATGAAGAAGAAAAACCGAGAAGAGGGACTTAGACTGGCGGAGGTATACCGACAGCGAGAGGAGGCCCGTGAGGCTGAGAGGCAGATGAAGAAAGAAAGGGCTCGTGCAGCCAAGGCAGCAGAAGAAGCTGGTGATGGAAAAGGAAAATATCCCCGTTGGACTCAGTAGATTTATGTTATTGTATCGTAACATTTGCATTGCAGGAAGTTGTATCTTAATTTTTATGTATCTTATTTTACGCATGTTATTTTCGATGCATCTTAATTATCTGTTGTAGTCTGGTTGCAAATGTTTCTCGTAAAACATTAGAGTAATGCCGATGTACCAACCTGGCCTTGAAAACAAATCAGTCTCTTACATAGATGATGACTCATACATAGATAGTAACACATACATGAAGGATGTCTGATACATAGATAAGTCCTCATACATGAGAATACTCTGAAACTAACATGGGTGTTTCATACATATATAATCATATCACTGCTGGGGACGGCGATGAGTCTGGATCTTCCTCGGACGCGGACCGGAAGGTGATAAGCGCTGACGCGGTGGGCGAGGCACCCCATTTGTTGATGCCATGTGGACCCCCCTGGTTGTGAAGGATGTTGCTCATGCCAGGCAGACCACCCTGGTTGTGAATGATGTGGCTCATGCCAGGCTGAGCTCCCTGGATGTGAAGGAGGTGCCTGATGCCATGATGACCTTGCTGGTTGTGAAGGAGGTGGCGCCGGTGAAGCCATGCGCCGTGACTCTGAACGATGCACAGATGGACGTGGCGGACGAAGTCCTGGACGAGATACCGCAACGTCCGAAGATCGTCTACATGTCACTGCTGCGTAAATCCCTCGTAGCTTGTCATCAAAACGCTTCAACCATGTCCGAAGATCTGGCTGTGGGATAGTATCCCCACTATCAACCCGCCGCATTAAAGCGGAAACCTCCTCTCGCGCCTCGACTGTCAAGTCACTCTGTACATTGAAGAGTTAGCCAATTGTAAATGTTAGCGAGCATCAAATATTACCTATTACAAATTAAAACATGATATGCAAACGTACCTATCAACCCATTGAGGGTGTATCATCCAGTTAGACTTTGGGGTGCGAGGGATCAACACATCTAAATTCTTGCCCGCTGCCCTAAGTGCGGCCCGGTGTTTTTTATCGATCGCATCTTTAAGCAACGCATACGAAGACATATCTGAAATTAAAACATAGTCCGACATATCACAAATTAAAACATAGTCCAACATATCACAAATTAAAACATAGTCCGACATATCACAAATTACAACATAGTTCGAAATATTAGAAATTAAAACATAGTTCGAAATATTACAAACTAAAACATAGTCCGACATTATATAGCTTCCGAATTATTTCTTCCTCGTCGTCCCCTTCGGCCTTGACTGCCTCGACCACGTCCACCTCTTGCTCCTCTTGTCGCACTCGTCGATGTGGACGCACTCGTCGATGTGGACGCACCGTCTTTGTTAATGTCGGGACAATATTTCATCCTATGCCCATAATTCGCGCATAGCAAACACTGTCTGGTTGCTCCACCAGCTTCAGATTGGTCCATATCATTTCGGATGCGCTTTACCTTGCGTCTGCCCCTGCTGGTTCGCCGAAGACCAGGATCCGGGACGTATACTCTCTCATCATCATTTACCTTGTTGAAATTGCCGAAGACTCTAAACCCTGTCATCTCACCGATCCATGTGTTGCGTACTGACTCTTTCAAATAGTATGGGGAAACGAAGGAGATGGCATCCAACTGAATCTGGCCGCACGCAGCCAACACATGTGAGCAAGGAAGGTGCAACAACTTTGGTTTGTTGCATGTACATTCACACGTTGGATAAAATTCCGTTCCAATTTTTACCTCATGCGTCTTCACCTCATTTGACGTACCGAAACCATCGGTAGGTAGCTGAACCTCATACCTCCTTTCCTGATTACCTATGAGTCTGACAGTGTGCTTCTTTGCTTTCTCTATCTTCTTTGCCATGTACTCCATGACACGGCTACAATAAGGAGTCTTCGGATGATCTGCAATATGCTTCTTTGCTAACTCGAGCCTTTCTCTGAAATATCTCAAAGTGCCATGGAATACAGCCTCCACAATAGCTGTGAGTGGCAATGCTCTATTTCCTCTAAGTACAAAGTTGTACACCTCAGCAAGGTTGGTTGTCATGTGGCCATACCTAGCTCCATGGGTGTCATGCAGGAGAGACCAATTCACGGGAGGCTCTTTCTCTATCCACTGAGTAAAATTCTTTATTGCCCTGCCATTCGGCCTCTTAGTGCCAGGAGGGTCAATTGCTGGCAAGTCACAAAGAGCTACAGGCTGCTCTAGCTCTGCGATGAATGTTGCTAATTTAACCTGATCTTGTTCCATTTTCTTTCTGGCTTTAACCTGCTTCTTAGTAAACTCATCTAGTTTTGACCAAATAAAATTGTATTTCCGTGGCTGATTCTGCTTGCATAATTTTTTGAACAAGTTCATCAACCGCTTGTTCTTGAACTGTGAGAAAAAATTTGCCCCAAGATGGCGCATGCACCACCGGCTCTGCAGGTCCTTCCATGATGTTGTTTCGTTCTCATTTGGATCCCTTAGTGTCTTCACGGCCTTCAATATACCAGCATGTCTGTCATGAATGACACACACGTTCGGTCGGTCCTTCACGATAGCGATTTTCACTTGCCTCAAGAACCATATCCAGCTTGGAAAGTTCTCACCCTCCACGAATGCCATGGCAAGTGGGATGATTTGATTGTTCCCGTCAACACCAATAGCAGTAAGGATTTGCCCTTTATACTGACCAGTCAGGAATGTGCCATCCACAAACATCACAGGAGGACAATGCCGGAAAGCTTCGATGCAAATAGCAAAAGAAAAGAATACTCTCTTCAACACCTTCATATCTGGTATACTCTCCAATCTTGTGTGTTGTACGTTAACATAAGTGCCGGGATTCCTCTCCTTCAATACTTGAAGGAGCCGCACAACATTATCATATGAGTCCAAGAACGTCCCAAACCTTTCCTCCATAGCCTTCTGCTTAGCCCTCCAAGCCTTCCCGTAAGGAATGAGATAATTCCATCTGACCTTCACTGCTGTCTGGATGTGTTTTGCTTCCATGTCTTTCTTCTCCACTATCTCAGTATACATGAGTTGAGCAATGAGAGTTGAAGACAGGTTTGGATGATTCACCAGAAGGTTTTTCCTCACACAAGTATGTGGAACAACATCGGTGACAACCCAGTGGATGTTATACTTCGGCACGTGCCCGTGCACCTTCCCAGGACAACCTGTTTCAACACATTTCACGGTATAGTTTGTTCGATTTGATATGTGTGTCCGGAAAACCCTCTGCGTGGACATAGCCCACTTTACCACCGCATATTTCAATTTCTTCTTTGTATCATGCATAGAACCTATCTCGACTTGGTTCAGATGATACTGCCATGGAGTCTCATGGCCATCGTTGACCGTCAGACCGGTCGATAGGTCCTGATCCCATGCAGCAGGAATCGGTACCTCCACTTCATCCTCGGAATTTTCAGAATCCAGATCCTCAGCCACTCCATCGTCGTCCTCTTCCTCCATCACCCTCTGCATTTCCTCCCCTTCCTCATCGCCATCAGCAAAACCAGAACCAGCTAATATTACCGACCGACTACTCTGCCCAGTATCGTTACCACACAAATTGTGTGGCACGTAATCTGGCTCTTCCTCGGGTTGGCTTGCATCCACATCCATTGGCTGTGACCCGGATAAATAAATATCGTTAGCCACCTGACTGTCCTGCCCGGGTTCATACCCCCCCTCTGGTTGTCCGGTATTCTCCTCCTTCGCCACAGGTTGCACTAGCACATATGGGTGGATTTTCCGGTCTCCGCAACGCCTTAACAGGGTCAACCACTTCTGGCTCCTATCTATCAGCATCAACTCCCACTTCACATTTTTACACGATTTGGTCCACAATGCTTCAATACTGACGGAACATACCTCAGGATCAAGCCCAAAACTAGCTGTCAACCAGTACTTCAACTGTCTAATGTCCACTCTGTACGGGTCTGGAAATGTCATGACACATTTTTGGAACTCGGTAAGATCAACCCCCAACTCATTATATCGAATATTGCCAGGGCCATAGTAAACAGTAATATTTACCGATTCAGACATTGTAACCTGTCAGACACTACCAGCTCATTAGTCACAACGAACATAATTTTTACACGCTACTCTGACTAACCAATTAACACTACAAAAAATGTGACGCGGTATTATACCGCTTAAATGTGACCGCTAACTAACCGCTACACTAACAAACCAATTAACCATAAAAAAAATGTGACGCGGTATTATACCGCTAAAATTTGTCCGCTAACTAACCGCTACACTAACAAACCAATTAACCATAAAAAAAATGTGACGCGGTATTATACCGCTAAAATTTTACCGCTAACTAACCGCTACACTAACAAACCAATTAACCATAAAAAAATGTGACGCGGTATTATACCGCTAAAATTTGACCGCTAACTAACCGCTACACTAACAAACCAATTAACACTAAAAAAAATGTGACGCGTGATTATACCTTCGACGCGTGTCGTCACCTCACGGAAAACTTGCACCAACGGACAACACCACCGCCACCCCCTCGACGGCCACCTCCTGCTGCCCAGCCAAACCACCTCCTCCTCCTCAACTGGCCATGGCTGCTCCTCCTCACACCACCATGACTACAACTCACTTGTACACACAAATTAATATCCCATTGGAAAAAAATGACCGTAGGCTGCTGGAGATGGCTATGATCTACCGTTTCTGTGGTTTGTATTTGAATATAGCTGGAGAAACGAAGAGATCGGCGAGGGGGGACGATGTACAGAGAGAAAACGAGAGAGAGAACTCGAACTGGAGAAAGAACAGAGAGGAAGGAAGAAGAAAGGGTCGGGCGGCCTTATCCAGCCGTTTTCGGCCAACGGTTGGCCGAAAAGGTCTTCGGTCGCGGGATGACCGAAGACAGGCCCAGTCTTCGGTCGTTGGTTAGCCGAAAACCTTTTCGGCGCCGACGAGGCCCGTCTTCGGCCCATCTCCGCGTTTTCGGTTTTCTGTTGGCCGAAAAGTCCTTTTTCGGCTAACTGTTGACCGACGGGGTGCTAGTTTTGACATATACGCGCTAGCACTGCTAGTTTTCGAATTTGCTCTAAATACGTTGCCAGTATTGAAAAAAGAGCCACTAGCTAGCTGTGAGAGCCTCCATATAATTGGGCGCTAGCTGTGAGAGCCTCCATATAATTACCAAAGCAGGCACTCTCAACTTGAATGCTGGTTTAATTCGGGCCGTACACATGGTGGTCCGGGGATCCATCCAAATGAAACGTGAAACGTGAGCTCCGTAAATGCAGTATACCTATGGACTATGGAGTAGCAAGCATGCACACGGTACACCCCGTACAGTACACATGATCTTAACGTACAAGTGATTACAGATAGATATTCCCTCCCTTTCTGCTTAGGCGGCTCGTAATGGGAGTATCATAAGTAAGTAGTATTATGCATGTCAACTTGGCAATTTTAATGACGTGGTATATAATTAAATGAAGAAAAAGAGGATTGAGTATCATATCATGATACCGTATTATATTAAACGATGTGCTAATATGTGTCATGCATGATAATAAATAAAGTCATCTATGATACTATACTATGCACTACGGATGTTGTTTCATATACTAGTATCATATGCATGATACTAGTATATGATACTCCCCACTACGACCAGCCTTATTATAAATCCTGCGAGTATCCCTAGATCATCAATTTAATCAAACAAATATGAGGTATATGCCAAAAAAAGTATATTGCTGAATTCATATTTGAATAAAGTTTTTATTGCAATATTTTTTCTGATATGTAACTGGTATTACGTTGGCCAAATTGATGATCTACGGTTACGCCCATGCCTTGCAACCAGAAGGGATGGAGTATGTTATCCAACATTTTTATGTCATTCAGGTTCATGCAAAGTCAAGGACTATATGGAGTACATCTTTAAAAAAAAGGACTAAATATGGAGTAGCAAATACCAGTAGCTACTAGCTAGTATGCAAAAAATATGCTGAACTACTTAGGCGCGGTATGCTTGCGGTTGATCAGATGTAAAATGTAACTTACCTGCGAGATGACACCAAGGACGCCGAGGGAGACCTTCGCGGCGTCCATCTCCGGGTCGGCGGACGTGAGGACTCGCACCCGTAGCGTACCCAACGACGGCCGGAGCGGGCGTGACAATGCGCATCCCGACGACGTACTCATGGATGGCGCTGCCTTTTCCCCAGAGCGAGCTGCCGTGCGCGCCCGTGCCGAGCATGCCGCCGACCGTCAGGCCCCACCAGTACGGCGAGTAGGGCAGCGCGGCGTCCGCGGCCGCAGCGATGAGGTCCCGCAGCGTGATGCCGCTCTCCACCGTCATCTCCATCCGCACCGCGTCCACGTTGAGGACGTGGTTCAGCCACCTGGTGCTGATGGCGAGGCCCCGGCCGTCGCCGGCGCCGGGGCACGCAAGCTTCGGCATGCTGTGGGAGTACCTGGTGGTCACCTTCATCTTGGTCTTGGTGGCCGTGGCGTTCGCCACCACGCGCACCAGCTCCTCCTCGGAGGAAGGGTACACCACGGCGCTGGCGCGGCACGTCGACCGGTCCGGGAACACGCCGTACGCGCTTGAGATCGTGCAGTCAGCTTTGCCATCACCAGACGAGCACTGCACCGGGTCCGGTGGGGGGCTCACCGTGGCCCGGCGGTCAGCTGCCGGCGCACTCAATATCATAAGGAGGAGAACCGGCAGCTGCACTGGATTCATCTTGCTCTTCTTGTTCCACGGACCTGTAGCCGTGCATACCGACCATATATATGCCTACTTGAGGCAATAATTAAGGCAGAAGCCACACCTCGGCCCTGGTAGGTGGTAGGATCGGCTATACATGCAACGAGTTAGATATCTTCATATGTGGTAATCGTTCGTTGAAAACACAAATGAATTAATGGCATGGAGATCAAACAATATACTACATGGATTTGGATTTATTCTATTTCAGCACACATGGTTCTCTAAAAGTTGTTATTCTCCATTTAACTAGGTAACATGTCTGCACAATTTTCCTATTGAAATTTGTCGATGAATATGCTGAGTAAATAGGCAATTTTTTGATTAATTTAATCCATGAATAAATCACTAGCATATCATTGACTAAATTACTGGCATACTGATTATGAACCAGACTAGCATGTACTACGCATATAGTAGAAACATCTACGCACATAGCTAGTACTGCTAAGACAGAAGTAAACAGGAGAGGGATAAACATGTTATACCCTCCGATCGGCCAGGCAGAGGCCGCGGCGGCGGCGGTGGCAGCAGCGTCCTCGGCGGCCTTCTTGTCGGCTTCGAACTTCTCAGCGGCGGCACGTTCGGCGTCGGTGGACATGGTGATGACGAAGTCGACGCAGACGTAGATGAAGCAGACGAACGAGGCGAGCAGTCGCGTAGTCGCTCCCCAAAAACCTAATCGCCCCTCTCCCGTACAGAATCCGTAGAGGCGGGGTTTCGGAGGCCTGCTCTCCCGTCGACCGTTTACGCGGCGGACGGGATGGGATCACCGGCGGCGGCAGCAGCAGCAGCAGCAGCAATGGAACTGCAGTGGGCGTGGAGGCAGAGATGCGTTCTGTTTTGCGTGACGGCTAGGGTTGGCAGCGCCTCACATATATAGGCGCAGCCGCGTGGAGAGACGTGGGCTGAACCCACGTACAAGTCCCCATCTGTCAAAGACTCTCCGTTCCTGACCGGCAAAAATAAGCGCATATGTATGAGCTCGGCTCAATCCCGCGGCGGGGCGGGCGGCGAAGGAGGAGCGCACAGGAACTACTTCTTTTCTCAAGCTCCAATAGTATGTGGAAGAGAATCCCTCATAAGAAGGTTCAACTTCTTCTCCACTGGTGGTATGGGACTAGACTTCCCACCACACCAATACCATATATCCCACATGGACCTTTAGAGATTTTAAAAATTGTTAGATGGGTCTAAGGCCCACCCTATATTTCAACAGAATATGTTAACACATAATTGGTGTTGAACCATCAGAATATATGTGTGTCCGCAAGAAAGGTTGTCTTGATGCTGTTGACGGTGAACACCCCCCGCTTCATCATCATCCAACTGATCCTTTTCAAAAGTTAATTATATTTTCCAACAGGTTGAAACAGAGATTGTTTTCTTTCCTGGCTTGTGTAATGGCTGGGCAAATTATATCGCACCGGGATTCAGCGAGTGTCAGTCTAGCTTACAAAGACCTAGTACTTCATATTCCCTCTGGTTGGGTTGATAAATCAGACATGAATTTTTAGTTGTAAAATTTGACTAACAAAACACATGTAATGTGTCACAATAAAATATTTTTAATGCATTTACATTTAAAAAAAAAAGAAAATTAGTCTGATTTTTTAGTTCAGAAACATTAGTTAAATTAGTGAATATTTTATAAAATTAATGGACTTTTTAAAATCCATAAAAAATTAATTCATGAATAATTTTTAATAAAAAAAGTGAATTCTTTTCAAACGTGAAAAAGATTTTTTTTAATAAAATGAGCGGATTCTGTTTTCGTAAATAAGGTTTGTTAGTCTGAGGCTGTTTTCTGTAGTAAGAGAGAAAGGTTGGTTTTTTTTAAGGGGTGAGAGAACGGTTGGTCCAATGACTATACGGCGAGTACAGTATGAGAGAAGGCCACAGTAGGCTGGCCCACAGCGCGATATGGCGACTATTCTTCGCTTTAAATACCAAGGGCCAGTGCGGCACTGCGGCAGCTCCTATTTTGCGCGCGCGTCGCGCGCTAGCGACATAGCCGATTATGCGGTTTATTCCCCACCGGTTTTGAGAAGGTTCTAGAACCTTCCCAAAATGGTTTCTTTTGTTTTTTATGTTTTCTCTACCGGTTTTTCTTTTTGTCTTTTTATTTTATGTTTTTCTTCTCTTTTCTAATTTTTCTTTTTTCTTTTTTTCCTTTTTATTTCTTTTCTTTTTTTCCTTTCGTTTTTTCTTTCCTTTTTATTTTCTGTTTTCTTTTTATTTATCTATTTTTTCCTTCTCTAATTTTTCACCTTTTTTACGATTTTTCTTTTTCAAATTCTTTAACATTTTTTTCATCAAATTCAAAAAATGTTGAACCATGTTAAAAAATGTTTAACAATTTAAATAATTTTCATTGGATTCAATGTTTTGTTCATCGCATTTAAAAATGTTCATCAAAATTCATAAAAAAAACATCAAACTGAAAATATGTTCATCAAATTCTATTTTTGTTCACTGTTTTCAAAATATTTTCATTAAATTCAAAATTTGTTCATTGAATTAAAAATTTGTTCATCATTTAAAAAAAAAAGGTTCTTGCTTACAAATTTTGTTAATAAAGTTCAAAAAATGTTCACCGAATTCAAAATTTGTTCATCAAATAAAAAAATTTGTTCATCAGTATGAAAAAATGCTCATAAAAAATTGTTCATCAAAATAAAAAAATGTTCATGAAAATTGAAAAAATCTTCATTCTTTTTAAATCACGAACATTTTTTGAATTCTAGAATTTTTTTTTTAACAATTCGCAGTTTTTTTAAAAATTTAGAATTTGTTGTAATCCTGAATTATTTTAACATAGAATAAACAAAAACATAAAATTAAAAAAAGAAAAAAAAACAGGGAGTGCCCCGCCCCGCGCATGGGCCGGCCAAACAGGGCGCGCGGGGTGGCTGGAGGGTGCGCGCTGTCGCGAGTCGGGGCGCCTAATGCTCGAAATAGGGGCTCCCGGCCAGTGCTGTGCTAAGCGGGAGCACCTATATGTCGGCCCAATGCACGCAAAATG
This sequence comes from Elymus sibiricus, assembly GCA_039707655.1. Lineage (NCBI taxonomy): Eukaryota > Viridiplantae > Streptophyta > Magnoliopsida > Poales > Poaceae > Elymus > Elymus sibiricus. The sequence goes on along the minus strand of CM077668.1, from coordinate 435,082,991 downwards.
GTCAACCGGGTTCCGCTCGACAGGACCAGCCTATTAGCGGTGCTATAGGAACCCTCGCTGAAGGAGAGACTGAGATGGCCCGGCCCAGGAGTGCGGGACGCCAAAGCCACTTTTTCTGTTTTTTTTTTCTGTTTTCCGTTTTGTTTTTTGCTTTATTTTTTTGTTTTTTAAAACTTTAAAATATTCTAAATATATATATTACAAAAAACTCTATAAAAAATATTTGAATTTTTTTGACAAATCATTTGAAAAATGGTAATGTGTATAGTGAAAATGTTTATCACGTATACGAAAAATGTATAAAAAATGTATCAAAAATTTTATCATGTATTTCAAAAATGTTAATCAAGCATTTGATATTTTTTTGAACAAGTATTTGAAATTTTTTGATCAAGCAATTGAAATTTGTTAAATGTGTATAGAGAAAATGTTGACAATGTCTTAAAAAAATGATGAAGTTTTTTTTATCATGTATATAAAATTGTTAATCAAGCATTTGAAATTTTTTGAAACAAGTATTTGAAAAATGTTGATCAAGCATTTGGAAAATGTTAAATGTGTATAGAAAAAATGTTGACCATGTATTAATTTTTTTTGAAATAAGTATTTGAAAAATGTTGATCAAGCTGTGGTACACGGGGACGACTACAAACAAAAATGGCATAGGCATCTTGATCAACAAGAGCCTCAAGTATGGAGTGGTAGACGTCAAGAGACGTGGGGACCGGATTATCCCGGTCGAGCTGGTAGTTGGGGACTTAGTTCTCAATGTTATCCGCGTGTATGCCCCGCAAGTAGGCCACAATGAGAACACCAAGAGGGAGTTCTGGGAAGGTCTGGAGGACATGGTTAGTGTAGGAGATATGCCCTAGAGGCAATAATAAATATTATTATTTATCTCCATGTTCGTAATTAAATTTATATTCCGTGCTATAACTGCTATGGTTCTCGAGTCTGCAATAACCACGAGGCTCGGAGGAAGACTCATATGCACGTGTGGAATAATAAACGGTAAAATGTATTCCTAGTCATGCTTCTAAGATTAGCTCAAGTGTTGCATGATGGTCCTGTTTTTCTGATCATGGGCATGTCTATGCCGGCAACTTTGAGGGCACAATGTTAGAAGAACATTTGTGTTGAATCGACCCGAATTGATGTTATGCTATGATATACATTCGTCACAAGTTAATGATTAATAACATAGAGAAAGTTAACGTTTGCATAATTCCTTAGACCATGAGAGTATCGAGTTTCTTCATGCTTGTTTCATGAACTTTGGGGTTTGTTAAACGTCATCCGTAAATGGGTGGCTATTACGACGGCTTACGGGTTCATGGAAAAGTATGTCAAGGGACTTGATAGCTCAAGATTGGGATTTGCTCCTCCGACGATGGAGAGATATTCTTTTGGGCCCTCTCGGTGTTATGGTATCCATCATCGTCTGGCCAGACACATTGTGATTTGATCACAGGGATGCCGGAACACGGGAACGAGAAAAGAGAACAAAACCGGTAACGAGGTAACTGGTATAGTGAACAAGTGCTGATCCACGGGGATGCCGATAAATCTCACCTCGGGTGTTTGTAACATATCGCGAAGCAATAGGAATAGCACACGGCAACTGGAGGTTCACTCGAATATTTATTCGTGTGGGTATAGGGGTCAATATGGGTGTCCACGGCTCCGATGTTGATCATTGATCGGAAAGTGTTCCGGTCATGTCTATACTTCACCGAACCTATAGGGTCACACGCTTAAGGGTCACATATCTGCTGAATACTAGACAGGGAGTCTGAGAGAAAGTCACCGAAAAAGTTTCGGAGATGACGGAAAAATTCTGGAAAGAAAACCGGAAATGTTTCGGAGTTACCGGAAATGTTTCGGAATAAAACCATCATACCGGAAATGTTCCGGACAGTGTCCATAATAATTCGAGAGGGTGCCGGAAATGTTCTGGGACCTTCGGGATTTTTTCCGGAAAATACACGCGGAAAACATCTTGTCCCAGCGAGAGGGGACAAGATCCCACGGATCGTGGGGGCTGTTTTTGGGCTGTTTTTGAGGGTGTCCCCTTTAGGGGGCAGCCCCCATGTTGGTGGACAAGGTGTTGGGGGGGCCCCCATGGTGGGGGGCAGCCTCCACATATAGTGGGATGTGTTGGGAGGAGGTGGCGCCCCATGGGGCTGCCACATATGGCCGGCCATGGGTGGAAGGCCCCCCCCCAAGGGGCAACCTCCCACCAAAGGTGGGTGCACGTTTTGGAGGGGGGCCCCCCTTTTTGTGGGCTGAAATTTCAGCCCCCTCCACCCCTTCCACCACTATATAAGGAGGAGGAGAGGTGCTCTCCAACTCCACTCCAACTCTCTCACAAATGCCATGCATGATCTGACTTTCTTCTCTCCCTCCCACGAAATAGTTTCGTAGAGCCGAAAGGCTGTATGGGTTTCGGTGGGAACTAGTTCTGGATGGTGAAGCCCTGCCGGATAAGTGACACCGTATGTGTGCAACCCCGTAGAGAGGTCATAGGTTCGATCTTTTGCCCGAGGGGCTATTCGAGTGTCCTCCCGAAGGGCTGTCCGAGTGACCATCCGAGTTTTGAGGGTCCTCCCGGAGGGCTGTCCATGACACCGTCCGAGGGACTGTCCGACCGCCTCTCGAAGGGCTGTCCGAAGAGCAGACGAGGGAGAACATCCTCGCGGTTGGGAGGTTGTAAATCCTATCTGTGGGGATCTGCATCGACAATCTACATCGACTCTACTTCCGCTGCGCTACGAGTCGGTAATGATCAGATCAAAAACCTTGTATGCATCCTCTTAGTGGTCCTGGGCTGGTGCGTAGGTTGGAATTTTTTTGTTTTCTGTCGCGTTCCCCTACAGTTAGGAGTGTACCGATTGGCGAGAAGCTCTTCATAGGAGGAGACCTCAATGGCCACGTGGGTACATCTAACATAGTTTTTGAAGGGGTGCATGGGGGCTTTGGCTATGGCATCAGGAATCAAGAAGGAGAAGATGTCTTAAGCTTTGCTCTAGCCTATGACATGATCGGAGCTAACACCCTCTTTAAAAAGAGAGAATCACATCTAGTGACTTTTAGTAGTGGTCAACACTCGAGCCAGATTGAATTCATCCTCTGAAGAAGAGAAGATAGGCGTGTGTGCCTAGATTGTGAGGTGATACTTGGAGAGAGTGTTGTCCCTCAGCATAAGCTGGTGGTTGCTGACTTCCGCTTTCGGGTTCGTATCTAGCGGGATAAGCGTGCCAAAGTCGCTAGAAAGAAGTGGTGGAAACTCAAGGGGGAGGTAGCTCAGGCGTTCAAGGAGAGGGTCATTAAGGAGGGCCCTTGGGAGGAAGGAGGGGATGCGGATAATGTGTGGATGAAGATGGCGACTTGCATAAGGTGGCCTCGGAGGAGTTTGGAGTGTCCAGGTGAAGTAGAAGCGAAGCTAAGGATACCTGGTGGTGGAATGATAATGTCGAGAAGGCTATTAAGGAGAAGAAAGATTATTTCAGACGCCTATACCTGGATAGGAGTGCAGACAACATAGAGAACTACAAGATGTCAAAGAAGGCCGCAAAGCGAGCTGTCAGTGAAGCAAGGGGTCGGGCGTATGAGGACCTCTACCAGCGGTTAGGCACGAAGGAAGGCGAAAGGGGCATCTATAAAATAACCAAGATCCGAGAAAGGAAGACGAGGGATGTTGATCAAGTCAAATGCATCAAGGACGGAGCAGACCAACTGTGACACCCCCGACTCAATCGTCCACTAATCATACACGCAAATGCGCATGATCAAGCCCAGGGACTCACAGGAAGATATCACAACACAACTCTAGACACAAAATAAAATAATACAAGCTTTATATTACAAGCCAGGGGCCTCGAGGGCTCGAATACATAAGCTCGAGTTACACAAGAGTCAGCGAAAGCATCAGTATCTGTGGCACCCCGTCTCAGAGCAACCAGTTTACCTTGTATTGCCAGCCCAAAGATCAAGTCTTCTGGCAATACACAACAACTTGGTACAGAAACAACCGCTTTATTGATCCCTTAGCGGATACATAGGTTCACATATTACATGATAAGCGAGGCCAAGCGACACACACGGTGTGGCTGCACTTATGTACATTATTTAGTAGACATCTCGGGCCTCGATGATAAAGGGACTACTACGCGGCATCGGAACGACGAGGTAGCGGAACTCCACTCCACAGGGACACTCCTGGGACACGGCCTAGAGCGCGACATACTGCTCGACATCCACACCATGCACGGCTTCTCCTGCATCTGGCATGATAAGCCAGGTGAGTACTTTGAATGTATTCGCAAGCTCACAGCAAACAAAACAAGTACGACAAACAACAACAAGGCATTTAGCAAGTTTAATGCATGAGCATGATACTACCCAACATGAGGTGTGCGTGAAATGTTGTCGTGGTCCCTGGGACCAACTTACCATTTCGGGGTTACCACGTAACCAACGTTCATAACTTACCAACGTGATCCTCACTTGATCACATCCATACCTTTCATAGTGATCCTTACTCGATCACCAATTCTGCATATGCCAGCGTGTGAGTCTTAGTGTGCAAGTTAATTATATCTGTTGACCCACGGTGTGACCTACTACGAACTGTGTCCATATCCGAGGACGCGGCTATCGATAGATTATACACTCTGCAGAGGTTAGTACACTGTACCCACACCACGGAACTCATGGCCTCGTGCTCCCATTCGGGTGGACCAATGATATTCCGACAAAACTGATCTATTGCATGACACTCTCCTGGCCACTCCGACAAACTCCCCTTTGGGCTATGTCATGGGTGACCTCGATGCCAACTCGTGACATCCGCCACCTCTGTGGCTGCCACCGTCGTGGCCAAACAAAAACATCGTCCCAAACGGGGACCTCGGTACCGTAAAACTCGGGCACACAAGGTTATGACTGCCTACCGGGCCAGGGTAGCACCAGTGCACAACCTTCCCTCGTAGGAGGAACCGGCGAGAGGCATGAAAATAGACCGCATTAGGGCCTCCCCATCCAGGCAAGTGTGGTTGCACTGGTGAGCTCGATTCGGTGGCACCATGACTCGATCAACAGCATGTTCAAGTGGAATTAACCTCAAGTTTAACTTGAAATAAAATGAATCGAGCCATAGTGTGAAAGGATGCACGGGTCATGTTCATGAGTGATGAATGCATCTTGCTACCACGAGAGCATATGACATATCTCTACTGCACACTTTAGCAAGAAAGCATATACCCTACTGCATACTATCAAAATGACATGGAACAAATTCTATGCAATAAGTTCTATATAACAAATCATATTATTAGTGAATTAAATGATGAATTTAATTCAAATAAACCAAGGTCATTGCAATGCCATCCTTGCATATGAATGTTGTGGCTTGCCTTGGTTCAGAGGAGTGTCACAATACTCCTGGTCTTCTCCAACACAATTAGGAGCTTCTGAAAATATTTTAAATGCAAAAAGAAAATGTTACATAAAGCATTTTATTTCACCAGAAATTCTAAACAGCAAGAAAAATTCTGAAATTTGGCATGCATAAACTTTGGCTCAATACAAACCAGTAGCAAAAAGAATCAACTCAATTGGACTTATAGAATAGAAGTTAGAGCTGGTCAAAGTTGGGGTCAGAAGCTGGTCAAATATTCATTTAAATGATTTTACATAAATTCCTACAGAGAGCCACGCCGAAAGCGTATTCGGCGAATACGCCTCCACTTAAAAAAACGGTTCGCTGGAGGGAGAGAGAGGCTGACAGGTGGGGCCCCCTGTCAGGGTTAAGAGAGAGAGAGAGAGAGGGAACAGTGCACGACGGCTCGGTCGCCGGTGATTCTCCGGCGAGGAGACCACGGCAGCCGCCGGCGATGGGCTAGATGGACTCAGCACAGCATGGCGAACACACACGTACCCGAGGCGACGGTTGGGGTGGTCGGACGGCGTCGGCCCGGTCTTCTCCAGAGACGGCGGCGGCGGAGCTCGTCGGATTCGGTGATTCCGGCGATGATCCGGCGAGCAAGTGGTACCGTCGAGCTCAGGAGATCACCACGACCTCGATGGGAGCAGTGGACGGAGCTGGGAGTGGCTAGGATGAGTGCACGTTCCAAGGGGATCCACGGAGGATTCCGGCGATGATCGGCGGCAGGAGGCCCTCCCGGCCTTGCCGCGCTTGTAGGGGAGTGCTTTGTGGCCAGAGAAGGTGAGGGGGATGGCTAGAATGACTCGGGGATGCCTCTATTTATAGATGGAGGTCGACCGTGTTCGGGACTCCGCCGGCGACGAGCTGCAGAAGAGAGAAGAGGAAGATAAGCTCGGGCGCGGCGTGGAGGAGGAGCAGTGGTGCACAGGCTACACGGTGCACGCGTGCAAGCCAATGCGGCGTACTACGCGGAGAAAACGGAGCATGCGCGCCCACTGTTCCGCCGCGTAGCGTTCGGCCGCTTCCGGCGAGCGGCTTGCCAGCATCGGGGAGGAGCAGGGCAAGGCTAGGTGGCGCGCTGGGGGCTGCTGGGGAGCTGGGACACGCTGCAGTGGCAAATGGAGAGGGAATGGACGGCGGCAGAGGGGCCCGATGCACAGAGCGCGGCGAGCGCATGCAATGCACCGTGCTCTCACGCGGTCACCGCGTGCACTGGCACACGCGGTGCTTTCGGTGCTCCCAAACCGTGTCATTCGTGAAGTCCCTTCAACGCGGTGCCTAGAACTGCGCTTGGTTTGCCATCTGGTCACTGGAAATGACCTGAGCTAGATGCAAAGTTTCTGGACAGAAACTTGTGCCAAGTGCTGGGGACAAATGGCTAGGAGTTTAGAGCTGAAATTTTGGGGTTAAGCATATCTTAGGAGGGTAGTCATGTGGTAAAAAGTTCAGCTCCAACAGATCAAGGAAAAATGTACTTGCTTCACAAAGTGCCCATTCTATCCAGAAGCAAAAACATTTTCCTTAGCTGAAATGTCCAAATGGCCATGGGATATTTTTGCATAGAGAGGTGAGGCATGATCCAAAGAATATTTGGGAATTTTCTTGGAATTTTTGGAGCAATAAAAATGAGGGTTGCTTCATAGCTTATTGAGAAAATAGGCATTTTCAGGAGGAAAAAGGATGTAATGCCATTAAATAAAAATATCCAATGGCATTATGGTGAGAGGGATGAGGTCTAGGGAGGGTTTATGGATGATAGAACCCACTTGGAAGAAAATCAAAAAAAAATTCCAAGTGGTAAGTCCAAAAGAAATGACTGAATACCCAAATGCAAATTAAAATATTCAATAAATCCCAATAAAAGAAAAAAGCAAAATCCAGGGTGTTACAAACCTCCCCCCCTTAGGATGAATCTCGTCCTCGAAATTTGGTTGCTCAGGCAACAAATAAGGTTATGTAGTCCTTAAGAAATCCTCTCTTTCCCAGGTGGGCTCATCCTCAGTGTGGTGCTCCCATTGGACCTTGTAAAACTTTATAGTTTTGCTGCGGGTGACTCTGTCCATCTCTTCCAAGATTCTCAAGGGTTTCTCCTCATATGTTAAATCCTTGGCAAGCTCTAGTTCTGTCATATCCGTATGTTTTGCGGGGGGTGCGATGCACTTCCGTAGCTGAGACACGTGGAACACATCCTGAACCTCAGATAACCCGGGAGGCAATTCTAACTGATAAGCCACTTTGCCCACTCTGGTCATAACTGGAAACGGACCGATGTACCTTGGTGCGAGCTTTCCCCGAGTATGAAACCTTTTGACTCCTTTCATGGTGGTAACTCGGAGATATGCATATTCACCTGGTTTGAAACTGATCTGCCTATGCTTTGAGTCATAGTAGCTCTTCTGACGAGATTTTGCTACTTGTACTCTGTCTCGAATTTATTTAACTTGCTTTTCTACTTCCATCATCAAATCAGTCCCGAAGATTCGGCTGTCTCCTGTTTGAGACCAGTTCAGCGGGGTGCGACACTTGCGTCGGTATAGAGCCTCAAAGGGGGACATCCTGAGACTAGTCTGATAGTTGTTGTTGTAAGAAAACTCAGCGTACGGCAAGCTGTCTTCCCATTTGGGTCCATGAGCAAGAGCGCATGCCCGAAGCATGTCTTCCAAGATTTGATTCACCCGTTCTGTTTGTCCATCTGTCTGAGGGTGATAAGCAGTGCTATGCTTCAAAGCGGTTCCCAAGGCTTGGTGTAGACATAGCCAGAACGCCGAGGTAAACAAAGATCCTCGGTCTGAAGTGATAGTCCTAGGTATTCCATGCAGACTGACAATCCTGGATATGTAAAGTTGAGCAAGTTGGTCTGCACGGTAGGTTGTCCTTATTGGAATAAAGTGGGCCACCTTTGTCAACATGTCGACCACAACCCATATAGCGTTATTCCCTCGTGGTGTTCTCGGTAACCCCATGATGAAGTCTATGCAGATATCATCCCATTTCCATTGCAGAACGGGTAAGGGTTGAAGTAGACCGGCGGGTTTCTGATGTTCAGCCTTCACCTTGTTGCATGTATCGCAACAGGCGACGTAATAGGCGATATCTTTCTTCATACCTTCCCACCAGAATGTTTGCTTCAAGTCTTGATACATTTTAGTGCCTCCGGGGTGAATGGAGTATGCATACTCGTGAGCTTCCTTCAGAATTTGCTGCTTTAATTCCCCGAGGTCCGGTACACAGACTCGATTCCGAAATCGGAGTGTACCTTTATCATCAATGTTGAAATCTGGTGTCTTCCCTTCTCGTACTTGGGCCATTACCTTGAGCAACATTGGGTCACTAGATTGAACCCTTCGGATTTCGTCTTCCAGGGTAGGGGTTACTTCCAAGGTAACCGAGCAAGTTGCATTACACAGGATGATATTGTGCTGAGCTATTTCTTCTTGAAGTGCTGGGTGCAGGCGCTTGATTAATGAGTTTGCTTTAGCCGGTTTGTGACTAAGAGCATCGGCGACCACATTTGCCTTTCCTGGGTGGTAGTTGATACCAAGGTCATAGTCTTTGACCAACTCAAGTCATCTTCGTTGTCGGAGGTTCAAGTCCGGTTGCGTGAACATATACTTGAGACTCTTGTGGTCGGTGTAGATTTGGCAACATTTTCCAATGATATAATGCCTCCAAATTTTTAAGGCATGGACCACAGCTGCCATCTCCAAGTCATGGGTAGGATAATTCTCCTCATGCAGTCGAAGCTATATTGATGCATAGGCCATGACCTTTCCATCTTGCATAAGTACACACCCAATGCCACGCCTGGATGCGTCGCAATAGATGTCGAAGCTCCGGTAGATATCTGGTAGAGTCAACACTGGAGCGGTGGTCAAACGTGTCTTTAGCTCATTGAAACTGTTCTCACATGCTTCCGTCCATATGAACTTATGATTCTTCTTGAGTAGTTCAGTCATTGTCTTGGCAATCTTCGAGAAGCCTTCAATGAAGCGACGGTAATAACCTGCCAGTCCCAAGAAACTCCTGATTTCTGTCACTGAAACAGGTGTCTTCCAATTTAATACTTCTCTGACTTTGCTTTGATCCACGGCCACTCCTTGAGCGGAAAGAGTATGCCCAAGGAATCCCACTTCCTTAAGCCAAAATTCACATTTGCTGAACTTGGCGTAGAGTTGATGAGCGCGTAATCGCTCCAACACTGCTCGGAGATGCTGCTTGTGCTCTTCTTCACTTTTGGAATATATGAGGATGTCATCAATGAACACCACTACAAATTTGTCCAGAAAGTCCATGAACACCTTGTTCATCATGTGCATGAAGAATGCAGGAGCGTTGGTCAGCCCAAAGGACATGACCGTATACTCATACAGCCCATATCGTGTAGTGAATGCTGTCTTGGGGATATCTTCTTTTCTGATTTTCAGCTGGTGATACCCGGTGCGCAAATAAATCTTGGAGAACACTTGGGCTCCGTTGAGTTGATCGAACAAATCATCGATCCTGCGCAGTGGGTATTTATTGTTGATTGTGATATCATTGAGAGCGCGGTAGTCAACACACATCCGGAGACTGCCATCCTTCTTGCCCACAAATATTGCAGGTGCACCCCAAGGAGATGAACTGGGGCGAATACATCCTTTTTGGAGCATCTCATCCAATTGCTTCTTCAACTCCACTAGTTCGGATGAAGGCATACAATAATATTTCTTGTAAATTGGTGCGGTCCCGGGCACAAGCTCGATTGAAAATTCAAGCTCTCGATCAGGTGGCATGCCTGGCAATTCATCTGGAAACACATCTGGGAATTCACAGACCACTGGGACTAGATTCATGTCTGTAGTAATTGCTGCATAAACCATTCCTTTCTTTGGCATGGCTCGACCGGCAAAGAACCAAGCAGACTGGCCCGAGGGATTTATTAGCGTGACTTCTCTTGTTGCGCAGTTGATGCAGACCTGGTGTCTTGTCAACCAATCCATCCCCAAAATAATATCCAATGTTGGAGATTCAATGGATACTAGGGATGCGGGGAAGATAACTCCATTGATTGATATTTTCAATCCTCGGCATACAATATTTGTCCTGAGCCTGGATCCGGGGGATTGTACCACCATAACTTTGTCCAAAAGAGTATAGGAAAGTCGATGTTGGGCAACAAAACTCCACGAAATAAAAGAATGGGAAGCCCCGGAATCGAATAGAATTGTTGCAGGTATGTCATTAACAGGAAACATACCAATGACCACATAGGGAGCTTCGGAGGCTTCTTCGGCGGAGATATGATGAACTTGCCCTTGAATATACTTTCGGTTGGGGAATTGCCCCACATAATTGAATTGAGGCTTCAGGTTGGCTGGCGACTTGCCGTTCTTGGGACACTGCCTAGCATAATGCCCAGTTTGTCCACATGAGTAACATGCATTGTTACGCTGACAGTCTTCCTTGTTTGGCTTGGCGACCATAGTCTTTTTCTGACTTTCATTCTTGATGTTCCCCTGCTGCCAGGTTGGCTTGAACTCGAACTGGGGTTGCTGCCAAGTACGAACCTTCTGAAAAACTTGCCCTTCCTTCTTGGGTTCAAACTTGCGTTTGCGGTCTTCATAGGTAGTCTTATGATCATTAACCAGTTTGTGTTCACTTCTGGCAATGTGTGCCTTGTTCACCAAAGTTTGGAAGTCAGGGAAATCCAGCATGCTAAGTGCACATCGGAGGGTAAGGTTGAGTCCTCCGAGGAACCGATCTATCTTCCATTCTTCGGTGGCCACATCATGTGTGGAGTAACGGGCCAAGTGATTGAACTTGTTTAAATACTCACTTACAGTCGAGTTCCCTTGTGTAAGGGTGAGGAATTCTCGCTGCTTGACCTTCAAGATACCGGCGGGAATGTGATACTTGCGAAATTTATCTTTGAATTTATCCCAAGTAATCTCGTCTTCAGCAGGCCACATAACTTTGGCATTGTCCCACCATATAGCAGCTGGTCCTTCCAGATAATGAGTGGCTAAGGGTACCTTATCAGCATCTTCCGTGCGAGCAATTTCTAGCTTCTTCTCAATGGTCCTCAACCAGTCATCGACTTCCATCGGATCCGCTGCTTGGCTGAAGCTTGGCGGTTTGGTCCTCTAAAAGTCTGACAGCTTGAAGTGATTACCATTGTGATTATTCTGCCCGACCATAGTCTGCATGCTTCTCAGGAATTCCATTAGGTCTTGGTTTCTCTTTTCCTCAAACATTCACATAATCTGCTCTGTTGTAGGTGCTTGAGGTGGAGGAGGTGGTGGCTGATATGGTTCTGGAGAATGTCCTGCTTGCCTGGCGGACCGACGAACTGGAGTGTCGTCGCCACCATGACAGTTACTGCCACACCTTGTCATCCTATATATGTTTCCCAATACGAAGCATCGAGATGAGCAACATCCATAAGGGAAAAATAGGAAGGTGAAGCAACAAACCCGGAAAAGAAATCGAGAAAAGCCAAAGCGAATAACAGAAAACAACATAATTATACAATACATCATCCAGCATACATAACAGGACACCAACATGGATAGTACTACTACATGCATACAACCAAACACCACATCATCCTCGTCTACTCGCGACGACAGCGATCGCACTGGCACTCTGACGGTCCTGCTGGTGTCTCCTCGATGTTGGACTCCGAATCGGAACTGATAACGGACACCTCCGGAGCAAAGGAAACACGACGATGCTGACGGGACGACTCTCCCTCAGGGTCTGGAGCAGGGTGGCTCTGCAGCATCGGAGCGGCTGGGGTAGCGAGAAGCATAGCCCACTGGGCTGGGGACTCATGTGGAGTCACTACCGAAGTACCCGAGTTACTCTGAGAAGGTGTGGGAGTCACTGGTCCAGGTGGAGGTAAGGTAACTGGAGGAACAAGCGATGTATGGATAAGTAGAGGTGGAGCGAAGGCAGATCGAGCGGCAGGTAGCTCGTCTCGAACGTGGTTCAGCTCCTGGGCTAGGCTGACAATCAGAAAGTATCCAACCATTATGTAACGAGACAGGTGGCTGGCTGACCGGTCACACTCCGGATCAATGTAAGGGAAACGGATCTGTCCTGACTCAAACAGGGACGGATAGAAGTAGAAACCTGGGTGAGTCTGCATCTGAATCTCATTATAGTGCAAGTCAGTTAGAGCCTCGAATGCTACAAACTAGACCACCTGGTCAGGTGTAGAACCAGTCCCACCCTTGGTGGAGCAAGTGTAAGTGCCCACCACAGTACTGTTGTGCACGATGACCTCCACGTGATACTCGTAAACACCATCAGCAAGCTACTCTCGATACACCTGGTGCATAGGGTCATCACCGTCGGGGTAGAGTCGGCGCCACACGTTGCTAAGCAGATGCGGAAAGGTGGAAGGTGCCGGCTCAGGCTGATACGGATATGGGACTGGTGCCATCTACACTCACAATATTAGCTGATCCGTATTAATAGTAAGCTATATGTATGCAATGCAACACCCAAGTGCAGAGTCAATCCTCAAATCGCTAAAGAGGCTAAAACTACCGTTTTCTAACGCGTCGGCTGTCTAGGGCGTCCTACAGTCAGCGCGGCTCTGATACCAAGCGTTGTGGCACCCCAGCTTAGAGCAACCAGTTTACCCTGTATTGCAAGCCCAGATATCAAGTCTTCTGGCAATACACAACAACTTGGTACAGAAACAACTGCTTTATTGATCCCTTAGCGGATACATAGGTTCACATATTACATGATAAGCGAGGCCAAGCGGCACACACGGTGTGGCTACACTTATGTACATTATTTAGAAGACATCTCAGGGCCTCGATGATAAAGGGACTACTACGCGATAGCGGAACGACGAGGTAGCGGAACTCCACTCCACAGGGACACTGCTGGGACACGGCCTAGAGTGCGACATACTGCTCAACATCCACACCATGCACGGCTTCTCCTGCATCTGGCATGATAAGCCAGGTGAGTACTTTGAATGTACTTGCAAGCTCACAACAAACAAAACAAGTACGACAAACAACAACAAGGCATTTAGCAAGTTTAATGCATGAGCATGATACTACCCAACATGAGGTGTGCGTGAAATGTTGCCGTGGTCCCTGGGACCAACTTACCATTTCGGGGTTACCACGTAACCACCGTTCATAACTTACCAACGTGATCCTCACTTCACATCCATACCTTTCATAGTGATCCTTACTCGATCACCAATTCTGCATATGCCAGTGTGTGAGTCTTAGTGTGCAAGTTAATTATATCTGTTGACCCACGGTGTGACCTACTACGAACTGTGTCCATATCTGAGGACGCGGCTATCGATAGATTATACACTCTGCAGAGGTTAGTACAATGTACCCACACCATGGAACTCACGGCCTCGTGCTGCCATTCGGGTGGACCAACGATATTCCGACAAAACCGATCTATTGCATGACACTCTCCCGGCCACTCCGACAAACTCCCCTTTGGGCTATGTCATGGGTGGCCCCAATGCCAACTCGTGACATCCGCCACCTCTTTGGCTGCCACCGTCGTGGCCAAACAAAAACATCGTCCCAAACGGGGACCTCGGTACCGTAAAACTCGGGCACACAAGGTTATGACTGCCTACCGGGCCAGGGTAGCGCCAGTGCACAACCTTCCCTCATAGGAGGCACCGGCGAGAGGCATGACAGTAGACCGCATTAGGGCCTCCCCATCCAGGCAAGTGTGGTTGCAGTGGTGAGCTCGATTCGGTGGCACCATGACTCGATCAACAGCATGTTCAAGTGGAATTAACCTCAAGTTTAACTTGAAATAAAATGATTCGACCCATAGTGTGAAAGGATGCACGGGTCATGTTCATGAGTGATGAATGCATCTTGCTACCACGAGAGCATATGACATATCTCTACTGCAAACTTTAGCAAGAAAGCATATACCCTACTGCATACTATGAAAATGACATGGAACAAATTCTATGCAATAAGTTCTATATAGCAAACCATTTTATTAGTGAATTAAATGATGAATTTAATTCAAATAAACCAAGGTCATTGCAATGCCATCCTTGCATATGAATGTTGTGGCTTGCCTTGGTTCAAAGGAGTGTCACAATACTCCTAGTCTTCTCCAACACAATTAGGAGCTTCTGAAAATATTTTAAATCTAAAAAGAAAATGTCACATAAAGCATTTTATTTCACCAGAAATTCTCAACAGCAAGAAAAATTCTGAAATTTGGCATGCATAAACTTTGGCTCAATACAAACCAGTAGCAAAAAGAATCAACTCAATTAGACTTATAGAATAGAAGTTAGAGCTGGTCAAAGTTGGGGTCAAAAGCTGGTCAAATATTCATTTAAATGATTTTACGGAAATTCCTACAGAGAGCCACATCGAAGGCGTATTCGGCGAATACGCCTCCACTTAAAAAAAGGTTCACGGGAGGGAGAGAGAGGCTGACAGGTGGGGACCCCTGTCAGGGTTAAAAGAGAGAGAGAGAGAGAGAGAGAGAGAGAGAGAGAGAGGGAACAGTGCACGGTGGCTCGGTCGCCGGTGATTCTCCGGCGAGGAGACCACGGCGGCCGCCGGCGATGGGCTAGCTGGACTCAGCACAGCTCGGCGAACACACACGTACCCGAGGCAACGGCTAGGGTGGTCGGACGGCGTCGGCCTGGTCTTCTCCAGAGATGGCGGTGGCGGAGCTCGTCGGATTCGGCGATTCCGGCGACGATCCGGCGAGCAAGTGGTACCGTCGAGCTCAGGAGATCACCACGATCGACCTCGATGGGAGCAGTGGATGGAGCTGGGAGTGGCTAGGATGAGCACGCGTTCCAAGGGGATCCATGGTGGATTCCGGTGATGATTGGCGGCAGGAGGCCCTCCCGGCCTAGCCGCGCTTGTATGGGAGTGCTTTGTGGCCAGAGAAGGTGAGGGGGATGGCTAGAATGACTCGGGGATGCCTCTATTTATAGATGGACGTCGACCGTGTTCGGGACTCCGCCGGCGACGAGCTGCAGAAGAGAGGAGAGGAAGATAAGCTCGGGCGCGGCGTGGAGGAGGAGCAGTGGTGCATAGGCTACGCGGTGCATGCGTGCAAGCACAGTGCGGTGCACTACACGGAGAAAACGGAGCATGCGCGCCCACTGTTCCGCCGCGTAGCATTCGGCTGCTTCCGGCGAGCGGCTTGCCGGCGTCGGGGAGGAGCAGGGCGAGGCTAGGTGGCACGTTGGGGGCTGCTGGGGAGCTGGGACACGCTGCGGTGGCGAATGTAGAGGGAATGGACGGCGGCAGAGGGGCCCCATGCACAGAGCGCGCCGAGCCCATGCAATGCACCGTGCTCTCACGCGGTCACCGCGTGCACTGGCACACGCGGTGCTTTCGGCGCTGCCAAACCATGTCATTCGTGAAGTCCCTTCAACACGGTGCCTAGAACTGCGCTTGGCTTGCCATCTGGCTCACTGGAAATGACCTGAGCTAGATGCGAAGTTTCTGGACAGAAACTTGTGCCAAGTGCTGGGGACAAATGGCTAGGAGTTTAGAGCTGAAATTTTGGGGTTAAGCATATCTTAGGAGGATAGTCATGTGGTAAAAATTTCAGCTCCAACAGATCAAGGAAAAATGTACTTGCTTCACAAAGTGCCCATTCTGTCCAGAAGCAAAAACATTTTCCTTAGCTGAAAATTTCCAAATGGCCATGGGATATTTTTGCCTAGGGAGGTGAGGCATGATTCAAAGAATATTTGGGAATTTTCTTGGAATTTTCGGAGCAATAAAAATGAGGGTTGCTTCACAGCTTATTGAGAAAATAGGCATTTTCAGGAGGAAAAAGGATATAATGCCATTAAATAAAAATATCTAATGGCATTATGGTGAGAGGGATGAGGTCTAGGGAGGGTTTATGGATGATAGAACCCACTTGGAAGAAAATCAAAAAAAATTTTCCAAGTGGTAAGTCCAAAAGAAATGACTGAAAACCCAAATGCAAATTAAAATATTGAATAAATCCCAATAAAAGAAAAAGGCAAAATCCAGGGTGTTACAGTATCTGAGTACAGACATAATTAGACAAGGTTGCCTTAAGAAGGCTGAGGAAAACAACGACATCTAGATCGAAGAGGCGCAGGCCTCCTGCCTGGGAGCCTCCGAAACTACTCCTGGTCGTCTGTCTCCACGTAGTAGTAGGCTCCGTCAGTGTGGTAGTAGTAGTCGTCGACGGGGTCGGCTATCTCCTGGGCTCCGTCATCTGATCGCAGCAACCGGGTAGAGGGGAAAAAGGTAGCAAAGCAACCGTGAGTATTCATCCAAAGTACTCGCAAGACTTACATCAGATCTATGCTAATTATGTAGGAGATATGTCGTTGAGGCAATAATAAATGTTATTATTTATCCCCATGTTCGTAATTAAGTTTGTATTCCGTGCTATAACTGCTATGGTTCTCGAGTCTGCAATAACACGAGGCTCGGAGGAAGACTCATATGCACGTGTGGAATAATAAACGGTAAAATGTATTCCTAGTCTGGCCTCTAAGACTAGCTCAAGTGTTGCATGATGGTTCTGTTTTCTTGATCATGGGCATGACCATGCCGGCAACTTTGGGGACACAATGTTAGTAGAACACTTGTGGTTGAATCGACCCGAATTGATGTTATACTATGAGATACATTCGTCACAAGTTAATGGTTAATAACACAGAGAAAGTTAACGTCTGCATAATTCCTTAGACCATGAGAGTATCGAGTTTCTTCATTCTTGCTTCATGAACTTTGGGGTTTGTTAAACGTCATCCGTAAATGGGTGGCTATTACGGCGGCTTACGGGTTCATGGAAAAGTGTGTAAAGGGACTTGATAGCTCAAGATTGGGATTTGCTCCTCCGACGATGGAGAGATATTCTTTGGGCCCTCTCGGTGTTACGGTATCCATCATCGTCTGGCCAGACACATTGTGATTTGATCACAGGGATGCCGAAACACGGGAACAAGAAGAGAGAACAAAACTGGTAACGAGGTAACTGGCATAGTGGACAAGTTGTTGATCCACGGGGATGCCGATAAATCTCACCTCGGGTGTTTGTAACATATCGCAAAGTAAAAGGAATAGCACACGGCAACTAGAGGTTCACTCGAATATTTATTCGTGTGGGTATAGGGGTCAATATGGGTGTCCACGGCTCCGATGTTGATCATTGATCGGAAAGTGTTCCGGTCATGTCTATACTTCACCGAACCTATAGGGTCACACGCTTAAGGGTCATCTATCTACTGAATACTAGACAGGGAGTCTGAGAGAAAGTCACCGGAAAAGTTTCGGAGACAGCGGAAGAGTTCCGGAGAGAGAACAGCGGAAGAGTTCCGGAGAGAGAACACCGGAAGAGTTTCGGTAAAACTGAAAAGTTGTTTCAGGGTATACCATTAAGTCAAATTGGTTTCAGCACATGCCTGGAAATTCTTGGAGGGTGCCAGAATTGTTCTGGGAATGTCTGGGATTTTTCCGGAGAAAAAACCCGGAAATGTTCCGGAGCTGCCAGAACTGCTTTGGTTGGTTTTCGCAGATGAAAATCACTAATTCGGAATTGTTTTGGAACGCGTCCAAAATTATTTTAGTGGGTACTGGAAATGTTCTAAGACCTACAGAAATATTTTTGGTTTTAACGGTCGCGGAAAAATATTTCCGTGAATAGTGAAAATCACTTTATGGTAACTTTTTTGGAAAGCCACCTTTTTGGGCTTTGCTCCAAAATATCTTGAGGGGATGACATGGAAGGATAAGGGCCCTTTTGAGGGGGCCCTACAAGGGTGGCCTGCGAAAGGGTGGGGCTCCATGGAGCTCCACTTCCCTCCCCATTATGCCCTTCATATGATTCATATTGCATGGGCATTTTGGGGTTTTATGTGCCACCCTACCCCTTGCACTTTCCTATAAATAGAGGTGGAGAGGAGCTCTCCACACTCACTCAAGATCTCACATACAATGCCATGCAATGATCTGGCTTCTTCTGTCCCTCCCACGAAAAGAGTTTCGTAGAGCCGAAAGGCTGTCTGGGTTCCGGTGGGAACTAGTTCTGGACGGTGAAGCCCTGCCGGATAGATGACACCGTATGTGTGCAACCCCGTAGAGAGGTCATAGGTTCGATCTTTTTACCCAAGGGGCTATTCGAGAGTGCCTCCCGAAGGGCTGTTCGAGTGACTGTCCGAGATTCTGTGTGTGCCTCCCGAAGAGCTGTCCGTGACACCGTTTGGGGGACTGTCCGACCGCCTCCCGAAGGGCTGTTCGAGGGACTGTCTGGGGCAGATGAGGGAGTACATCCTCGTGGTTGGGAGGTTGGAAATCCTTGCTGCGGGGATCTGCACCGACGATCTACATCGACTCTACTTCCGCTGCGCTACGAGTCGGTAACAATCAGATCAAACCCTGTATGCATCTCCATAGTGATCCTGGGCGTGCTCGCAGTTCCGGAAATTTTTGTTTTCTGCTGCGTTCCCCTACAGTGGCATCATGGGCCATGCTATGCATAGATGCAGGTTACGATCTAGAATACATAGAGATGTATGGGTGTTGCACAATATAATTTTGTAGTAGATGAGTTCTATTGCTGAAAATTATTTGTGCGGGTAGCAGATGAAATCTATTACCCGATGTTCCTGTTGCCTACCTTGAATTTGCGTAGTCCTAATCTTGACGGCATGGTGGAATCTGACAAAGTTCTGGCAATCCGCGATCCTTTCATGCTTCTCCTGAGTATGCTGATTGACAGATCAACGAAGTGCTTCAGTGTCTTTGGGTTCTACCATAGTTAAAGAAAGATGGATGTTTCGCAGACGAAAGGGCAATGCAGATATGATCTGCACGGGGGTCATGCGTATGACGAAGTTTAGTATGGGGCTCGAGATTTTATTATCTCGTGTTTCATACACCCCGCAAAGTTAATCTAGCGACTTGAATAATCATACTTGATGATAAACGTTGGTAGCTGCATTTTGGTTGAAACCTTAGAAGCCACGTAAAATAAAATTTTGCATAAACCGATTAGAGACGTCTAACTTGGTTTTGCAGGATGTGCATGTGATGTGGTATTGCAGTGCTCATATTAATTTGATTATGTATGAGATGACTATATAATGTAAATTAACATGACCTGCGTGTCATGATTCGGCATGATGGCTGGAGCCATATGATTGTCACTTTAATGACCTGCATGTCAACCTTTTGTAATGCACTTGTTTTATTAGCTATAGTGATAGCAATATTATCTGGTGCATCGACAAGGTGGTGGCAATCTTTGCGAAGGAGAACACCGACGCAAATGCCGAAGACAAAGAAATTAAAGACTTCTCCGTCCGAAAGGGCTATACCATATCATGCTATTATGAATTGCCTGAGATGTTTATCCCTTTGATGCACCCTTCTTGATTGCGCGGCAGTTGCTTTTATTAGGGTGATCTCTCACTTAAAATATCAAGTAGTTAGTGTTCTCCCAAGTGTAGCACCGTCACGGCACCTATCTTTTCGGCGTGCGTCATGTTTCCATGAGTACGAACGATTAGAGAAGTGTGAGGCGGGTGAGTTGAGACCTCGTAGCGAGATCACTTGGTTGTCTTGACGTTCTGGCTTGAGAGTCCTAAGCTCGGAACACGCCCATCGAAAGATGAACAAGAGTCACATAGAGATGTGATCGGCAAGTTGGCCTACCGATTGAAGTTCCCGTCATCATTGATGTTCCCATCAATGGCGTGGAATTGAAATGCAGATCTTGAATCACTCATAATCAAATTTGAGAGATATTGATTTGAGTGGGAGCGCACTTTAGAATTAACTTGTTTAATTCTCAATGCAATTAATTATGAACACTGTCTAATTGTGATTTACATAATAGTTGTAGAAGAATGGCTTGCGTTTCCACCTTCCCAATTAAAATTGAATAGCTGTTAAATATCTGGTTAAAACTTTATGGTTGGTAACATAATGTGAGGATTGTCCTCAAAAGTGCCGAGAAGGACTTTGTCCTATCGCATGCTTTCGGTATCCTCCCGCTGATGCTATGGATGATGTGACTCTCGTCCTTCGATCCAAAAGCTAGAATTCCGTTACGGTCAAGTGAAATATATTTGCTTCCATGAGACCCGAACTTCAAAAGTTTGGGATAGCTATGTGATATTCATGGAACTAAAAATTAGTTTTAGATACAAACAAAGGCGAAAAGATATGGGATATCCAAAGCAATGTTTGTTTTGCAGATTATTTGTAAAGTGTTTACTATGCATTAGACTGATAAGAGAGGGATCTAGAAGAACGCCTGTCATATGATGAAGGTGAATAAAACAACAACTTGAAGGAAATATCCAAAGGGTGTTAGTGTGACTTACACGCCTAGGAAGTCCGGGGCTAACGCCACTCTTAAGGTGGGTGCTTCTTCTGAGAGTAGAAGAAATGCTGAAAGTTAAACTGTTAGAAGTATAAAAGCAAAAATAAAGAAGACTGGAATCTCCAGCCCATGTATGAAAGTCATACAAGTTATTGATGTTTGGAAGGCTGGTCAAAAGAAATAGTTCATGGGAATTGTGATTAAACTGTTAGTCCGTAATTCTTGGGTATTGTGAGTTGATCACAAAGATACCCGCTCGATTGCATTCTGTTGCGACTCGATGAAAGAACTACTATGGCCTAAAAGACTTGCCGGGAGTGAGGTTTAGATACGCGCTGGGAACATAGTAAATGTTACTATACCTTCCATAGGTGTATTACCGTCTGTATTTATTTTCATAATTCATTTAGAGTTTTATACACTCTAGCCCATTGCATAAAGTATGTTGCAAGAAGGTTATTCATAAGAGAACTTTTGATGTTCGATGTTATGAATTACATAAGGGCCATACTTTCATTATGAATGAGATGTATGTTATGAATATTGATAATAATATATTGCCTCCATATTTACTTTCATAATTCATTTTAGAGTTTTACACACTCTAGCCCATTGCACAATGTTTGTTGCAAGAGGGTTGTTCATAAATGAACAATTGTTGTTCAGTATCATGAATAACATAAGGGCCATGCTTCCATCGTGGATGGGATGTATGTTATGAATATTGATGGTAATATGATACATCCATAAACACTGACGCTAAATGTCGCAAGACTAAAAGAATACCACATATGTGTGGCACTGCATTTGGTCACATTGGAGAAACCCGCATGGAGAAATTCCATTATGATGGATTTTGAAGTCTTTTGATTATGAATCATCTGACACTTGCAACTTTCATCCGAAAAGTGAAGTGACTGAAATACCGTTCACATGCCATAAGGAACGAGCAAGAAACTTATTGGTGATCATACATTTTGACGTGTGTAGTCCGATAAATGTTGTTGCTAGTAGTGGATTTATCTATCTTCAGAAATGACTCAAGTAGATATATGGATATTTACTTGATGAGATGCAAGTCTGGATCTTTTGAAATCATTCAAAAGGTTTTCAAAATGAAGTAGAAATTATTGTAACATGAAAATTATGTTTCCACAATTAGATTGCGGAAAGGAATATTTGAGTTACAAGTTTAGCGAATGTCTGATGAGTTGTGAAAAGAGTTTCATAACTTACACCTCTCGGAACACCACTATGAGTGGAATGACCGTGAAGATGTAATCAAACCATTTATGACATGGTAAGATCAAAGATGACATAAATCAATTTGCCATTATCCCTTTTAAAGTAATGCTTTAGAGACTGCGGCTTTTACACTGAAAAGAGCGCCATCAGATCTGTTGAAATAATGCCATGGTGTGGTACACCCAACCATGTTATATCTTTTCTTAACATTTGGAATATGGGGCTTGTGTAAAATGTTTACAAACCTATTCCAAATCAGACAAGTGCTACTTTGTAGGTTATCCCAAGTTAATTGGGTATTCCCCACCACTATACTGAGGCAAAAGGTTTTGCCACAAAGAACGGTATGATTTTGAAGAAAATGGTTCTTTCAAAAGGGTGAGTGGGAGGACAATGCAACTTGATGAGATAACAGTATCTTCGTCATCAGATCAAAGGAAAGAAACCTTGGAAGTGATTCCAGAGTTTCCTACTGCGACTGATACGGAAGCCTCTACATGAGATGTATGGACTTCGGTCGAACTTGTAGCTGATCCACGTAGGCAAAACTCGTGCAAACCTCTAAGGTGCGCAAATGAGATATTGTTGTTAGACAACAGTATACCTATGATACACAAGGAATCGTTGATGGGCCCTGACTCCAGAATTGGCTAAATGCCAATACAATCCGAGATAGTTTCCATATAAATGATTGGAGATTAAAATCTTGATACACCTTTCGGAAGACTTTGAGTCTAACGAATATTTATGGAACTATAAACTGATATGGATAAAAATGTTTTATCCATAAAGCTCGACTTATTGCTTATAACATATTCAAGGAATTGACTATGGCGAGACTGTCTCTCTGTAGCGATGCTTAAAGTCGGTTCGGGTTAAACTAGCAATTGATACATATTTCAATCATGAGATATGTAACATGGATGCCAAAAGGATTTCCATAAAATGAAAATGCTACCTAGGATATGCATGTGATACAGTCCAAGGTGTTTTGTCAGTCCAGAGGATGCTAGTAAGTATGAAAACTTCAGAGTTCCAGCGATGGACAGAAGAGAGCAAAATGGAGTTGGAATCTTCGTTTTTGATGAAATTGTCAAAAGAGTTTGTTTTCATCAATGGATAATGAAGATGCTTGTGGTTACAAGAAAGTAAGTGGGAGCATAATAATATTTCTAAAAAAAACCTTGTGTGCTTGACACATTGTTGATTGGAAATAATATAAATTTCTTGACACAAATTAGGACTTCATTGAAAATAGTTTTTCCATGAAGTGCTTAGGCTAGGTAGCCTCGATATTAGGCATTTTTATCTACGAGATAGAATTGCCTGATAGGGCTAAGCCTAAATACATATTGACAAGATGCTAAAACAGTTTAGCATTAAAACACCAAGGAGTGATTCTTGCCGAAGTCACATGGAAAGAGTTTTGCAAGACTCGGTGTCCTAAAACACTGATGAGCAAAATACATGATGGAGATTCCACACACTTTCATGTTTGGATTAATCATGTATTCCATGGTATGTAAAACAACCAGATATGTCCGATACTCCCAAGCTGTTGTGAGTATAGATACCAAAGTGATGAAAATACTGATCATGGGATAACAGTGAAAAATGTCGTTAAGTACTAAAGTAGCACTGATGACATGTTTTCTCGCAAGCAGAGATTATGAAGTGCTCGTTGTAAGTAATTACATCGATATGGTCTTCATCAATGCTCCATGCGATTTTTGATTGAAGTTAAGGGTTTTGTGTAATACACGATATGGTGGCACGGTAGTTGGAAATTGTTCCAAACAGGTTACTGTGGCGAATTCTATAACAAAGGCTAAGTATGTTGACGCTTTGGAAGGGACAACGAAGATGTTGAATCATATAGTTCATTCATGAACTTAGTATGGTTCCAAAACGGCTTTGGTCAATGGGACACTATTGCAGATAGTTGCTCCATAGCTCAGTCTGAGGAATCAAGGTTTGACCTGTGATTCACATATATAAAAAGCCAAGTCCACACAAAATATGAATTTTGTGAAAGTGTGAAAACGCGAGGAGAAGCAAAGATACACACGAAACTGAAGTTGTCAGATCCGTTGGACATCAGACTATACCACAAGCGAAGCATATTTTACACCGGTATGCCATAGGTGTAAAGTGTTTTAGCATTGACTAGATTATTGACTCTATTGCAAGTGGGAGTCTGTAGGAGATATGCCCTAGAGGCAATAATAAATGTTATTATTTATCCCCATGTTCGTAATTAAGTTTATACTCCATGCTATAACTGCTATGGTTCTCGAGTCTACAATAACCACGACGCTCGGAGGGAAACTCATATGCACGTGTGGAATAATAAACGGTAAAATGTATTCCTAGTCTGGCCTCTAAGACTAGCTCAAGTGTTGCATGATGGTTCTGTTTTCCCGATCATGGGCATGACTATGCCATCAACTTTGGGGACACAATGTTAGTAGAACACTTGTGGTTGAATCGACCCGAATTGATGTTATGCTATGAGATACATTCGTCACAAGTTAATGGTTAATAACACAGAGAAAGTTAACGTTTGCATAATTCCTTAGACCATGAGAGTATCGAGTTTCCGCATGCTTGCTTCATGAACTTTGGGGTTTGTTAAACGTCATCCGTAGATGGGTGGCTATTATGGCGGCTTACGGGTTCATGGAAAAGTGTGTCAAGGGACTTGATAGCTCAAGATTGGGATTTGCTCCTCTGACATTGGAGAGATATTCTTTGGGCCCTCTCGGTGTTATGGTCTCCATCATCGTCTGGCCAGACACATTGTGATTGGATCATAGGGATATCGAAACACGGGAACGAGAAGAGAGAACAAAACCGGTAACGAGGTAACTGGCATAGTGGACAAGTTGTTGATCCACGGGGATGCCGATAAATCTCACCTCGGGTGTTTGTAACATATCGCGAAGTAAAAGGAATAGCACACGACAACTGGAGGTTCACTCGAATATTTATTCGTGTGGGTATAGGGGTCAATATGGGTGTCCACGGCTCCGATGTTGATCATTGATCGGAAAGTGTTCCGGTCATGTCTATACTTCACCGAACCTATAGGGTCACACGCTTAAGGGTCATCTATCTACTGAATACTAGACAGGGACTCTGAGAGAAAGTCACCAGAAAAGTTTCGAAGATAGCGGAAGAGTTCCGGAGAGAGAACACCGGAAGAGTTTCGGTAAAACTGAAAAGTTGTTTCAGTGTATACCATTAAGTCAAATTGGTTTCGGCACACACCTGGAAATTCTTGGAGGGTGCCAGAATTGTTCTGGGAACTTCTGGGATTTTTTCGGAGAAAAACTCGGAAATGTTCCGGAGCTGCCGGAACCGCTTTGGTTGCTTTTCGCAGATGAAAATCACTAATCCGGATTGTTTCCGAACGCGTCCAAAATTATTTTAGTGGGTACTGGAAATATTCTAAGACCTACAGAAATATTTTCGGTTTTAACGGTCACGAAAAAATGTTTCCATGAATAGTGAAAATCACTTTATGGTTACTTTTTTGGAAAGCCACCTTTTTGGGCTTTGCTCCAAAATATCTTGAGGGGATGACATGGAAGGATAAGGGCCCTTTTGAGGGGGCCCTACAAGGGTGGCGTGCCAAAGGGTGGGGCTCCATGGAGCTCCACTTCCCTCCCCATTATGCCCTTCATATGATTCATATTGCATGGGCATTTTGGGGTTTTATGTGCCACCCTACCCCTTGCATTTTCCTATAAATAGAGGTGGAGAGGAGCTCTCCACACTCACTCAAGCTCTCACATACAATGCCATGCAATGATCTGGCTTCTTCTCTCCCTCCCACGAAAAGAGTTTCGTAGAGCCGAAAGGCTGTCTGGGTTCCGGTGGAAACTAGTTCTGGACGGCGAAGCCCTGTCGGATAGATGACACCGTATGTGTGCAACCCCGTAGACAGGTCGTAGGTTCGATCTTTTTGCCCGAGGGGCTGTTCGAGAGTGCCTCCCAAAGGGCTGTCCAAGTGAATGTCCGAGATTCTGTGTGTGCCTCCCGAAGGGCTGTCCATGACACCGTCTGGGGGAGTGTCCGACCGCCTCCCGAAGGGCTGTCCGAGGGACTGTCTGGGGTAGACGAGGGAGTACATCCTCGCGGCTGGGAGGTTGTAAATCCTAGCTATGGGGATCTGCACCGACGATCTACATCGACTCTACTTCCGCTGCGCTACGAGTCGGTAATGATCAGATCAAACCCTGTATGCATCTCCATAGTGATCCTGGGCGTGCTCGCAATTCCGGAAAGTTTTGTTTTCTGCTACGTTCCCCTACAAATTATGCATTGATATCAAAGGGGAGGGGCTGTATCTGTGGACTATACTGCAGAAATGCCAGAATAGAGGGGAAGGCCTAGCCTATCGAAGACTAGCATATTGCAGCGTCTTGCAGCAACATAAGAGAGTAGAATAACATAACATGTAGTAACAAATATATATTAGTAACGCCCAGAGATCCTTCCTCGACTCCCTACGAGAAAGCGATCCCGGAGCCATCATATCAGTTTAGTAACACAAGTATCCGGTTCTAGTTGTAGTAGATCAGGATACAACTCCGAGCGTCCGTTATCGTGGACACGGCTATTCGAATAGATAACTTCCCTGCAGGGGTGCACCAACTTACCCAACACGCTCGATTAACTCCGACCGGACACACTTTTCCAGGTCATGCCCGGCCTCGGTTGATCGACACACCATAGTCCTACCTAGGCTCCGCAGAGAGGTCCCCGCCGGTCTAGATCCTAAGTGCGAAGGGGTCATGGGCCAATCGTCCTAAGCACTCTGGGTCATTGCACGCAGGGCGAATCCAGGCACCACCTCTGTCCTAGATGGCACTGGCCCAGCTGTGCCGCAATGCTGCACTGGACGTCTGACAGAGCTTTTGGGAGAATCGTACGACACCGAGTGCCCATAACTTATCCCGCGTGGTGGTTAGTGCGAATAGGCCAGAGGCCTACTCAGATCACATATCCAAACCCATTAGTGTGTTGGGAGCTCGCGGTGATGATCGGTGATCCTGTCGCCCCGTCTCGCGGACTTACAGCAAGGGTCAGGCCCATCCCTCTCCTGGGGCGGTCTGCCTTCCCGGCCATGCCGCGTAATTATCTCGCGGGTACCCTCACGGTCAACCCGACTTCACATCTCTCGCGGGTACCCCTCGGGGTTGACCCGACTTCAACAAGGGACAGAGGTAAAGACAGGGGTATCCGTGTGTCCATAACATCAAGGTGGAATCCGAGGAATCACCCTCATTGGATTCCTACTCGATGTAACCGTCAAGGTGAACTTTGGAGGAATCACCCTCGATGGGTTCACACTTGAGGTGTTGCACGACAGAGTCATCATCGGGAGTGGAGAGCGAGGAATCACCCTCTATAATCCACAGCCGACTAACTGCACTACAGAGATATCATCAGAGTCGTACAACTAAGGAGGGATGGTGGTGCGGTGATGTGTCGGTCTTTGCACGTCGATCACACGGATCGAGTCATCGGTAGTAAAGCATGGAAACAAGGATAAGGATGTGGGGCCTCTGATGGATCACTAACCAGCCTATACTAAGCATATAGGACAATAGGTAAAGTATCAACAACATGTTACAAAAACAGGTTGTGCATCATAATAGGAGCCATCGAACACAGTAGCAAAATCTAATGCAAGCACGAGAGAGAAAGAATGGGCGATATAGGAATGATCAAGGGGGTTTTGCTTGCCTGTAAGCTCTGCGGCAAGGGGCTGGTCGTCTGCGGCATGGTCGTAACCAGCGGCGTCAACGTCGGTCTCGAGGTCTACCGGAGAAGAAGAGGGGGAAGAAACAATAAATATAAAGCACACAGATGCATCATAAAGCATGACATGGCAATATGTTGTGCTAGGGATGACCTAATGCAGTGCTAAGCGTTACAGATGGAGCGGGAAAATATCTGGGAATATTTTCCCGGCTTTAGGCAATTATCGATCAGACGATCCGGAGGGGAAGGTTCCATGTTTGTAGTGCTGGAGGAGTGTGGTAGGTATATGGATGGCATATTCGGATTTGTCTTATTTTTCTAATCATTTTTCATATATAAATTATTTTCATCCGAGCTACGGATTATTTTATATGAATTTTCAAAGTTTTATCAATATTCTGGAATTTCTGTATTTATTTTAATTCAAATTATTAAATAGCTAAACTGCTATGGGTACACAAAAGTGTACCCAACAATGTGTACCAGTGGCTGACAGTGGGGCCAGTCAGTTGCTCACTCATCAGTCAAGGGTTGACTGGTCAAAGATGAACAGTGCTGCGGGACCCAATTGTCATGGACACTAGTGTTAACAGATTAGTTAATTTAGTATAATTGATTGTGGGGTCCATCTGTCATAGGATCATTAGGCTAATTAGACCCTAAACTAATTAATCTAGTCCCTAATTAAATCAAACTAACAGGGCCGGGCCTCCTGGACAGAGGCAGCAGCTACAGCCGCAGCATCAGCAAGCGAGCAGCAGCAGTAGCAAGTACCAGCAGGCAGGATCTAGCATCAGCATGCAGTGGCAGCAGCTTGAGCAGCAGCAGCAGCGCAAAGCAGCAATTTCTAGCATAGCAGCTAGCAGGAGCAGCAGCGGAGCAGTAAGCAGCGTAGGAGAGCAGCAGCAGCGGCAACTAGCAGCTGCAGGCGGCGGCGAGGCCACACGCAGGCGCGCACGCATGAGGGCGTGGGCAGGGACGCGCCGGGCGCGGGCAGGGGCGTGCGGGAGCATGGCCACGGGCGGCCAAAGGCGCGCGTGAGCGCGGCCACGCGGCGGTGAGCGCGAGCTCCAGTGAGCTCAGCCGCGCCGGTGTATGACGAATATGGCGACGGATCGAAGGGGAAAAGCCGGGAATTGGAGGAGGGGCTCACAGTGAGCGCAGTGGCAAGCTCGAGGAGGCCGGGGCTGGTCGGAGACGAGCGGATCGAGCGGCGACGTGCGGGCGACCGTGGGGGAGGAAGATGGCTTGATCCAGCGTTACCGTGGCTCCCTTGCTTGACCACGAGGGCGTAGTCGATGTAGAGGAAGGAGACGGAGTGCCTAGGCACACAGCTAGCCGGCTGGGAGCTCGGTAGCCACGAGAATGGGGGAGGCCATGGCGACGGTGTCCTCGGGTGCAAGCGGAATGGCGATGGCGAGCGAGGGAGTGGGGAACTGGGGGCTAGGGTTTCGGCCAAGGGGTGCGGGGCATCAAGTAGGCGTCAGGGGAGGTGCCGGATGGCCACCATGCACGGCATGGCCGACGGATAGCCGCCACGATCCCCCTGCCTCCCCTCTGTACAGTACAGAGCTAGGGGAGAGGTCGGTGGTGGGCTTGGGCTGGTTCTGTAGCACTGGGCTACAAGTGCACAGTAGTGCATTTTTCTTTTTCTTTTTCTGCTTTGTATTTTCTCCACTATTTTGCATTTTTATAAATAGCAAATGATTTTTGTTGGACTTAATATTTAGCAAATAAATATTAGGCAATATCTTGAGTTAGCACACAAGATTTCAAGTGGTTTGGAAATGCATAAACATTTATTTATTTTGAAATGGCTATGTTAGTTGTTGTTGGACCACTTTATAATTTGCTAGGGATTAATTAGTGAGTCAAATAAGATTGGTGTCAACATGACAAATGATCAGGGGAATTTATAGAATAATGCAAACATTTTAATTTTACTATTTGAAGAAATAATAAATTGACTTGCATTTTGAATTTGAATTTGACTTTTATTTTTATCAAGTGGCAATTAAGCTTATCAAACATGGTGACACAACATCATTAGGTTGGAATTACTGTAGCATGATTATTGGGGTGTTACAAATCTCCTCCACTACAAGAAATCCTTTCCCGAGCTTTTAAGAGGTAGAGTTAGGGGGAAAGAATTGGTTACGAAATTCTAACGAGTCTTCTCGGTCTTGGTTGCTCTTCCCGAAGAGATCGATCCACAGCGTTCAAGTCTTCATTTCTCTGCGCCTGTGTCTCGTGACGAAGTAGTCATCCTTTCTTCAGGATCTTCATCGTACTTACGAATAGGATAAGAGGAAAACTATATAGAGACGGATGTCTGGAAGGATTGGCATCCGGTAATTATCACAGGGGATGAAAGTACAAAGTATCTCTCGAATTGAAACTTAGGGAAATCATCGAGAGCAATATAAGATGTTACAAAAAGTTTCAAATGGGTAAGCAATCGTTCGATGCCTGAAACAGAGTGTGAAAGGGGTTGAGGGCAACGAGAATAAGTGTTGCGTCTGAAACCAAAATAGATCATCTCTCGGAAGGTGGCTCGTGAATTACGTACGAAGCCAAGCACGAGGAATAACTTTGTAAACAGGGATCTACAAGAGAGTCAGGTTTCGATCCTGTGGAACTGCGGTTAGTGTGGATTAAGAGTAGGAAGGGCGGTGACATCTTGCACGGTCACGATAGCAAGGCATGTCAGAGAATAGCTTGGTGAATGAGCGACGCCTCCTCGTGGTTGCCTTTTTATGGGGAAGGCGCGAGGGGGGGGGGCTGGCTCTTCACTGTTTACCCCAGCCACGTTTTTTACAAGCGCACTACCGCAATATAACCGCAACAGTCCAAGTTCCCATGACCCGCATTTAATGCGTGGATTGGACGTGCGTCAGGATAACCATCATGATGAAAAACTACAACGGTAGTTTTCCCGCCGCGTGTCTGTGCATTGTTTGGGCCTAGCCCAACGACGCTTTGGACGCGCATATGGCCCAGGCCCGGGGGATCCAGCCCCTTGTGGTTCGGCAGGGGGGATGAACGTGCACAAAGAGCAGGATGAATGGAAAACGCAAGGGATTTACCCAGGTTCAGGCCGCTGAGAAGCGTAAAACCCTACTCCCGCTTTTGGTGTATTGGTTGTATGAAAGCACAAGTACAGGGAGCGCTTCTCCCGGCAAGGTTCGGAGAGTGCTGCTACGCGAGACGTGCAAGTGTTTGAAAAGGGGGTCCGAATCCCTCTAACTATTGCCTTGGCCCTCCTTTTATAGCTAAAGGGGTTACCATAGTGGCAAAACAGTAATTACATGTCGATTAGATAGCAAATAGTGCTATCATACCTAACTCTGCCAGTTTAGGACAAAGGCATTAAATGCACCGTTAGGTGTCATGCGCAGAGGAAGCCCCGGCAAGGTTTCAGCATCGCTCGCATAGCTACCTTGTATTATTCTGACACGAATCCTGTCGCAGTGTGCTGACACGTGCCCGATAAGCCTTACCAACCAGCCTGCGCGGTCGACACCTTATCCACTAGCGAACATCTGTGCGGTGAGGTGGAGCGCTGGAGGGCTGGCAGAAGCTTGCCGGTACGGAGCTTGCCGGGTCTTCACCTTGCCGGCAAGGAATGTCTTCATCTTCGGTACTGGTCGAGTGCTTGTTGATGTTTTGTCTTGAGCTTCTGTAATTGGACCTTGAGTTTTGGTCTTGGCGGTCCCTGGCAAGGCTTGGCCGGCAAGGAGGCTGCTACTGTCTGTGCATAAGTCAGGGTATAAAATATGCATGTTTTATACACCGACTGCTTGTCAGCTATGTCGGCAACAACGTCGGTACCAAGGGCGGGGGGTGAAGAGAACCATTTTCCTGCTCGCGAGGTGAGGCGGACCAATAGGCAAGGTTCTCGTCCACTGGTATTACCGGAATGTCATCAACAATAGTAACAGGGTCTTACTGACAGATTTGTACACCGAAGTGTATACATAAGCAAGGAATTATTACTGCTTAGATCATATAAATTATATGAATGGTTAAACAGACCAATGGAAAGGAAAATGTGATTATTGGATTAATCGGACCAATGGAAAGGAAAATATGTTTACTCATAAGTATTATGAGAGTATGCTTCCCAAGGACAAGAAGAGCATGATATACATGACGGAACAATCAAGTACATATCAACTTGGATAATTGGGCAAGGATTCATGATGTTTACCCATAAAACGGGGTTGGATAATTGATCAAGAAACATTTAGCATTATGCTTCCAATGTTCTTGTTGATGTTCGAGTACCGCAGTCATACTTTGAGGTAGCAATGATATGGTGTTTCAAGTAAGGGTTGGGTCTGAAGATCACAAGAAATAGACAAGGAACAATTTTGTGACACCCTGGTTTTCGCTCCCCGATTTTTTCCTTCGAGGGATGTGACTCCCGTATTTTTCTCCGATGTTATCGGATTTTCTCTCGCTCTTGGGTATACGAAGGTGGTCATATAGCCTTGCCTTTCCCATCAGACCAGAGATTCTCTCTAGTCCAACCTTGCCACCCAAGATATATTCTCAGGATTTTGCCACCGAAACCCTACCTTCCGAGTTACCGGAAGGGAAACCCTAATTCCTTCTGTTACAAAGGAACCCCAATTTCCTTTGATCTGTTGCCTCCCAAACTTTTCCCAGTGATCATCCTATCTTTGTAAACCCTTGATATGCAAAAATATTGCCAAGTCATTTGCAATATTTTTCATTTAAAATTAATTCCTTTTTCTGTGGTTTAAAGGAATTAAATCTAGGAAAATATATATCCATCCCCAAAGTTCATGAAAACTTGTGGAGATATTCTTTGTGATCATATTGAGCTCCCATAAAAATATTGGCCATAATTAAATAAGGGAAATTGCATTTTCCTATTTAAAGCCAATATTTCAACTTGGGCACTTTCCAAAGGAACTACCATTTTGGTAGCTAGGAAAAATTCCAAATAATTTGTGGAGCTTCTCTTATCCATATCTTCACCATTTTCATCAAGAACCCAAGTTCCACAGTTCAAATTTTGAGAGCATCATCCAGTTCTTGTTTCTGGACCAATTTTGAGGTTGTGAAGCAACTATATTTAATATGATGTGAGCATGCAAAAATTCATATCATTTTATCTAGCCATTTTCTCCCAGAAATTCCATCTAGCTTCAGTCCAGATTCTAGCTCTGTGAAGGAAGGACCATCTTGGTGTACCCAAATGGTATGAAATTTTACCAGTGCCTTTTTTCTCCTAAATCATCACTCTCCACCAAATTTGAGCCAAATCCATCTAGCCATTTGAGCACAGCTTCAAAGTCCAGTTTCTGGACCAAAATTTGCATTGCAAAGGAAGTATATGCAAACCAGGTCCAAGTGGCCTCAAAGTTTGCCAGCACCTACACCTTTCCACCACATTTAAGAGTGACAAATATCCAACTTCATTTCTCCAACCATTGCTCCAGAAAACTCCAGCTCAGTTTCTGATCAGAAATAGTTTCTGGTCAAATCTCTCAACTCATAGCTATCCATTTGATTCCAGCCACTCCTAGCATCTGTCTGATCAACGAGTCATGCAAGAGACAAGGTTCTGGGTCCAGTCATGAGCCAGAGCACGTTTTGGCGTGGTGACCACGCGGACGGCCTGCCATTCGACACGCTCTGGATCTTGGGGCCCTCGGCCACCGTCCCACCGTCGAGCTCGCACCACCAGAGCGTGTCTAGCAGCTCCGCAGAGTCCTCGTGCCCCTTCTGGAACCTTCTTCCCCTCTTTATTCTCTCTCGTCGCGCCACAGCGAGCGCCGCCGCGGCCACTGTCCCGCGCGTGAACCCCGCCGTCCCCACCTCTCTTGCCCCCTTCCTCCCCGAGTCGTCCCCTCCCTCTGACGAGCGTCAGGTCGGCATCGCTCCTCGCGCGCCATCTCGCCGGAGCTCCAGGACGGTGATAGGTACGCCACGGCGGCCGTGCCTATCCGCAGGCCTCGGCCGGCTATAAATAGCCATGGCCCGGAGCATCCCCACACCCCCAGCCACCCCCTCTCCCTCCTTGTAACCCGCCCCACCTCTCATCCGAACTCGGGAAGGTCTCCTACTTCTCCATGGCCGCCCTGGCTCCCGCTGCCCTCCGCTAGAATTCGAGCCGTCCGAGCCCCCCCTCTTCCTCTAAACCATAGTAGAAGACCACCACCACCACCACGACGCCCTCCCCGCCTCCATTTTCTTCGGGGATGACCATTGCCTCGGCCCCAAGCTCTCCATCGCCGCTGTCCGCCGCGGCCCATACGCTGCCCAGGTCCGAGCTTCCCGACGTCCGTGTTGTGCACTGCTAGATGCGCCTCGCCGCGGTGAACTCATCCATGGGCCGAGCGTCGCTGGAGACGCCATGTGGCACCGATAATTGCCGCCCGACGCCGGCGGTGCACGCATGCGGGAGGTTGAAGATGCTCTGTTTACCCCTGCCGGTGGCCCCCGCTAGCCAGTGAGCCAGCCGCTAGGCCTGCGCGAGTTAAAGTGGAAGCGTAATCGGTGAAGTACGTTTTCATTTAAGCAAAGCGTACTCTGCTGCGTTTCAGCTGAGAATGCGCTTTCCCTTCGCAGGAAGCGTATTTCACTAAATACGCCTTCTGTTTCTCAGCCGCTGGCTGAATCTGTTATATTGCGGGCGTTCACCCGTTAAGAGCAGAAAAGCACAGCTTTCATTTGTTTTTCTGCCTAACGAACGAACGGCCACAACTTTTCAACCGTGACTCCGATTCAGGTGATTCCAAAGCCCACGTTCTCTGTTCGCCGAGCCCATTCCGATGATGTCACTTTCACCATGTTTACACATTCTGAAAATGACCATATTACCCCTGCCCTATAATCAGCACTTTGAGAAGGAATCTTTTCCGGCAAATCTTTCCGCGAGGTGATCGCACTTCTCTCTGGCGAATCTATTGACTCCCAGGCAAGCCGACCATCTGATATATGCCCTAAAGCATTGCTCTGTGTTATTCTTGCATGTTTAATTAATGAATATGCCTGTGTCAGAAATAATTAAACTCCTGCTAGGTTGAACTTGCTATTTACATTACTTGCTAATGCTCATCATATTATCGCACTAGTGACTCGTAGGTGACAACATGGAGATAGGTTGTTATGTTTTCATCGTGCATTACCGTTGTTATTGCAATGATTAAGAATGTGACTTAATAATGACAACCTCCTCCGTCGGTTGGATCGAGTCATAGTGCCATTGAACCGAGCTCCTCAGTGCAGCCACATTTGCCTTTATGGGGAGGCCCTGACTTGGTCTGTTGTCTTGCCTCTTATCGGTACCACCAAAGAGGGAAGGTTATGCGTGCGCGCTAACCTGGCCCGGTAGGCGGCGATAACCTTGTGAGCCCAGTTGTTTGTTTAGCCCGGGGTCCCCGTTTGGGACAATTTTGTTTGGCCAAGACGGTGGCAGGTGTCAGGAGTGACACAGGGGCCACCCAGGACTTGACCCGGGAAGGGTATGATTGTCGGTGGGGCCGTAAGAGTGCCGGGCAATAGACAAGTCTTGTTGGAGCAGCACCGGTGGTGAGGACTGAGAATATATCGACCAGAGGGGGGTGAATGGGAGATTCAAAAATTCTTTTGAATGTTTTGAACTGATCCCAAACACAGCAACGGAAATAAGGTTCGGTAGACAAGTATTTAAACAAGCATGCAACAGAGGAGCAAATCTATCGAAGAAGAAAGTAGTAATTGTTCGAGCGAAGAATATCACAATATTGACTTGTGAAAGGGCATGTAGCCCTAAGTGTGGTTTTGGTAATTAATGACAATCTCTATGGACTAATGTTTTCAGTGAGATATATTTGAAGGTTTTGTCCATAGATGGTGCGTCAAGGATATTGGATGGAATCAAGGATGAAGTCCATATATATGAAGATATATTTGCTCTAAGCTTTGGTATTAAATGACAATTCCTATGGAGCATCAAGTGCATTGAATCTTATATGAAGATATGTTCCATAGTGATGCTTGAAGTGCATTGGGTTGTTTTGTGAAGAATGCCATCAAGGCATCCGAAGAAGTCCTTATGGTATCCTTCTCTGGATACACCGTGCTCACGGGCTTGTGCCGTGCGCACGGGTTCGAGTGTCAACTCTCTAGATACCCCGTGTTAACGGGGCCTAGGTGTTTGGCTTTCGAGATCCCATGTCCAGTGAGGTTTCAAGTTGGTCTTCGAGGATTTCTATTGAAACCATCAAGATTGATTTCAATGCCTAATCTAATTATGTTCATTGTGGAGTTCATTGGAGGATCCCAAAGATTGACATATTTGGGCTTTTAAGGATCAAGGGCTTGAGATAATAATCAAAGAGAAGAATTCAAGTTATGGTTTCAAGACAAGATCATGATGAGCTCATGTGTTGGGTTTAGGTTGATCAAGTCTTGAAGCAAGCAACTAGAGTGAAGAATTCATTGTGCCTCTCAAGAGCTTGTGATGGAGTTTTTAGAAGGGCAAGTGGTGACCAAGATGGTATTCATAGTGGAACTTGATATGGTCATGAAAGAGTCTTTGGTGATATAGTCTTGAAGCAATGAAGGGAAATGAAGAGTTCATTGTGGCTTTCAAGAAACCAAGATGAAGCTTAAAGTAAAGATGTTGGTTGACCAAGATGAAGCTCGAAGATTATATCTAGATGGTCAACTCTCAAAGTGCAAACATTGTACCACATGGGATCA
The DNA here is from genome assembly GCA_039707655.1 of Elymus sibiricus. NCBI lineage: Eukaryota > Viridiplantae > Streptophyta > Magnoliopsida > Poales > Poaceae > Elymus > Elymus sibiricus. The sequence goes on along the minus strand of CM077668.1, from coordinate 435,046,462 downwards.
AGTGATGTAGTGGTATGGTAAGTAGTTATGAATTGTGCTTTGTTACCTAACCCATGCTATGTGTTTGTTATGTCTATGTGGGTTAGGTGTTTCTCATGGGCTTGCATCAAAAGGAAAGATTTCAAGTAGCCTATGTGTGGATGACATCAAGTGGTGATGGTCATCGGGTTCGAGGAGTCCAAGTGCAAGATGAGAAGCCGGAGGTTATATGCTTTGAAGCTTGCGGTCCACATCATGATAATGTGCATGTGAATATGGGCTTAAGTTAAGGCTTCCCTCATTACATTACGAGGAAGCAATTCGAGTATCTTCACCAAGTGGTTGTGGACAAGAAAGGGATTCCAACTTGAGGCAAGCATTAAAGTCATCATCAAGCTCAAGTTGAAAATGCAAGGCAAAGGTATAACTTAGCTAGGTTTTCCTAGTTTTGCCGGTATCATAGTGCTTGGTGGGAGACCGGATTATAGGTTTGATAGCCATACTATCAAGAGGGACTTTCGGACGAGTAGCTTGATCACGTCGCATTTAGAGAGCTCAAAACGTTGCATAATTTGCATCATTCTTTCTTGTTGATCTTGGGTGGTTCTCTATGTGAGGACCTTGGGCTTTTCCATAGCTTCAAAATGAGCCCAAGATCATCGAATTCGTAGTCCGTATGCCAAAGTTATCATTGTTTCAGTGGGCTGCTGCAGGCTAATTCTGGGTACCCCGTGTGCACGGGGTTTTGACCCTGTGTGCACGGGGCCCCCGTGTCCACGGGCCTGTGTTGTGCGCATGGAACCCCGTGCGCATGGGACCCCGTGGGCACGGGGTCTCAACCCCCGTGGGCACGGGGTGTCCAGAAACTGCCCGTTGAGCCCCAACGGCTAGTTTTGGGTTTTGGCTATTTAAGGGCTCCTTCCTCCCACCGGTTGGGGGGTTGTTTATACACTTTCTAAACACCATTTTGAGCCTCTTACCACCTCTCCCAAACCCCTATCTCCCCTCTATGTGTAGGGAGATTTGTGGATGGATTTGTGAGCCATTTTTTGATCCTATCCATTGCATCCCCTCTCTTCAATCTCCTACTTTTGAGAGTGCATCTTGTGAGATTGAGAGAGTGAGTTGAGCATTTGTTGCTTGACCTTGCATTGCATTTGTTGCATTGGTTTGAGCTCCCCACATCGATTAGTTCGAGTGAGAGTCCGCGAGTTTATTACTCTTGGAGGTTTCCGCCTCCAAGACGGTTTGGTGATATACTTGAGAAGATTGTGAAGAGGCCTAGGTGGTCGTGGTTCCCCCGGAAGCTTCCTCTTGTGGTGTGCTCCGGGGAAGGGTGTGAAGTGGCCTAGGTGGGCAAGGTTCCTCCGGAAGCTTCCTTGCTTGTGGTGTGCTCCGGAGAAGTTTGTAAAGGTGTGGTGGTCGCCTTCAAGACCAACCCCGAGTGAATCGAGGCTCATCCGTTGGGGGTGACTCGAAAGGGAGAATACGGTGAGTCACTTGGTGACGCCTCGGAGCTTTGGCTTCGGCACCGCTCCAACGGAGATTAGCACTCTCACGAGTGTGAACTTCGGGATAAATCCGCGTCCCCGACTCACTTGTGGTTATCTCATACCCACGCCCTTTACTTTCCGCAATTCATACTTGCTCTTATTGTTATATCTTGTGCTAGTTGAATTGCTTAGTTGTTCCTACATTTCCATATCTTGTGATATAGTTTGTGCTTGCTAGTTTCCTTAAGTGCCTATCTTGTTTAGCATAGGTTGTTGGTGCAGTTAGTCGAGCCTAGAATATTTAGGATTTGTGCTTGAAAAGTATCCGTTTAGTTTAATTCCGCATTAGGTTAAAGCCAAATCCATAAAAGTTTTAAAACGCCTATTCACCCCCCTCTAGTCATCATCTAGATCCTTTCAATTGGTATCAGAGCTTTGGTCTCTCCATGCTAGGCTTCACCGCCTAGAGAGTAAAGATGTCGACTAGTGGTTTAGTGCACGATGACACTTTTTGTTTTAGTGGCACCAACTATCACTTGTGGAAAATTCGCATGCTTTGTCATTTCCGGGCCATGGGTCCAAATTTTGTGCGAATTGTTCTTGTAGGGGCTTCTCCGTGGAAGGATGAACTTTTTCCAACTAGTGAGGAAAATGATGATATGCTTTGTGGGTATGGTGCTAAGAATGTCATAATCCGGTCTATATCCCTCGAAGTGTTTGAGTCAATTATGACTTGTGTGTCGGCTCATGAGATGTGGACCAAACTTGAAGAAATATATGGTGGGTCCAATCTTGATGAGGTCAATCATATTTCGGAGGAGTCACTTGAGGAGTTCTCCACATCCTCATATCATGAAGAACTCCATATTGTGTCCCCTTCTGTGTGCTCGGTCATTTCAAATTCTTCCACCTCACCATCATATGGCTTGTCCCAAGGTAATGACTTGGTGAGTGGAAATATCATTTGTAATGATGATGGTGTGCTCAACATTGATGATCTTTCATGCATAAATGCTAATGTTGTAGCTTCTTTGGACTTGAACACATCTAGCAAAAATGAGATACATTCTTGTGTTAGTCCATGCATATCATATGGTGATTCCTTGAATACTTTTTGTGATGATATGCTTGATACTCCTTGTTGTCATGATCTCTATGCTTCTAGTTCCTCTAGTTGTTGTTTGCCTAACCATGTAGAGGAAATAAGAGAAATTAGTGCACACGTCATTAAGGGTGATTTTGCTAGAAGAGCAAAGAAGGAAATCACCACGTTGGAGAGGAAATGCTATGAGTGTCAAGAGGATGGAAATGAATTTCCTACTCTTGATGATGAAGAATATTCCTCTCCAAAAGGATCATCATCAACCTCCAATGTTCACATGTGCCTCATGGCAAGAGGTATTACCGAGGTATCATCTACTCTTTGTAGTGATAATGATGAGTGTGGTGATGAAACTAATATTGATATGAGTCAAGAAATTTATGAAATTGGTAAAGCTCTTCATGGGGTTAATAAGAACACTTATTTGATGTTTAAAGATCTTATTTCCCATTTTGGGAATTGTAATGATTTACTTCATGAAGAGCAAGAACTTAATGAAAAACTTGATTGTAACCTTCTTGATGCTCTAGAAACTCTAAGAGACTTAGAATCTTCTAAAGAAGAGATTGAAGTTGCTCATGATCAACTTAAAGAGGATTTTGAGCACCTTGACCTTGGCTACAAGAATGTCAAAGGAGAGCTCACCAAACTCTCTAAGTCTTATGAGGAACTTCAAGCTACTCATGTGAAGTCTCTAGTTTCTTCTAGCTCCTCTCATATTGTCAATGATGCTTGTGCTACTAACTCTACTTCTTGTGAGCATCTATCTTGAAGGAGAATGTTGAGCTAAGGGCTCAACTTGTTTTGCTAACTAGCAATTATGGAAAATTAGAAGAAAGTCATGAAAATATCTTGGGCTCTCATGATGACTTTCTAATCTCCCATGAAAGGCTAAAGTTAGCTCATGAGGCTATTGTGACTAAGGTAACATCTTGTGAGCCTCATGTGGACATTAGCACTATTTCTACTCAAAATGCTTTATTGACATGTGCTGGTCCTAGTGATTCATCTAGACATATTATTCCCAACTCTTGTGATGAATTGCTCTCCTTGCCTTGTTGCTCTAACACTGAAGCTTCTACTTCCTCTAGTACTTTTGTTGATACTAACCTTGTAGAGGAAAACAAGGAGCTCAAGGCCCAAGTCACTATTTTGAAGAAAGACTTGGAGAAGTGTCATGAAGGGAACTCCACTCTCAAAAATATCTTTAGTGTTCAAAAATTCCCTCATGACAAGGGTGGACTTGGTTTCATCTCCAACAACAAGAAGTCGAAGAACAAGAAGAAGGGACAAGACCAAGTCAAGAATGAGGCCAACATTACATGCTTCAAGTGCAAGAATGTTGGACAATCTCAAGGTCAACCTCAACTTGAAGAAAGGCCACTACCAATGAGGAACCAAGATAATGCTCCCCAAGTTAAGAAAATAAAGAATAAGAGAAGGGGGAGCACATGTTGCTATAATTGTCATGAGAAGGGACACATATCTTCATCTTGTCCCAACGGTAACATCCCTAAGCCTCCTCTAGTCAATGATCGTTATTAGCTTAGGAAGGATGTTGTTGGCAATTTGTTTGCCAAGTTTGTTGGCGTCCAAAGTGGTTTGGAAATGGAAAAGGCCATTTGGGTTGCCAAGCCTATTGTGACTAACTTCTTAGGACCCAACTTGGTTGGGGACCATCAAGCTCAAACTTGATCAATAGGTGTGTGGAGGACATTGGAGATTATCTTCATATTATCTATCCAATGTTCATGAAGAAAATAATATTCACCATTTATTTGTTCATGAAGAAAAGAATATTCACCATTTATTTGTTCATGAAGAAAATAATATTCACCATTTATTTGTTCGAGCCAAGTCATGTGGATTATCTTCATATTATCTATCCAATGTTCCTCTTTGCGGTAACTTGTATTTATATTGCTTACATTGAAAGTTACTCGCCCCTTGCATGCTTAGGTTTTGTATCTAGCATGCGCATTTATTTGTTGTGTTTCCTAGTATGCTTGATTTGTGTTATCTAGCATGTGTAGGTTGCATTGCACATCATATAAGATAAGTGGTGTTTGTTGTCTTGAGCCTCATTTGTATCTTGTTTGGCTCTTGCGAGATATTAGTGGATCATCACATTATGGGGGAGTGTTATGTTTTGTGCACATCACAAAGCCAAAATGTGAATATGAGAAATACCACATAGTATTGATATTCAATATTATCTAGTCACTATGTGGTATGTCAAGCTCATTTGAAATTCAAATTCTCAGAGTATCCATTAATTATCTCTTGTTGGTTTTTATTTGCCTTTGTAGTGTGCTTGCCGTGGTATCCATAAAGTTGCAACAGGAAAGTTCTGGATACCCCGGGTACTGCGTAACTTTCTGGGTACCCCGTGCGCACGGGGTCTTTTGACCCCCATGCGCACGGGGTACTGCGTAACTCCCTGGATACCCCATGCGCATGGGTTATTTTGACCCCCGTGCGCACGGGGTGGTGGTTTCTTCTCTGGACACACCGTGCGCACGGGGCTGACCTAGCCCGTGCGCACGGGGTCCAATGGGCAGAAACGCCCACCCGGCCAAGTACGCTATAAATCTCTCATGTGCTTTGGTTTATGTTTTTGATCTTGTGCATCTTCGGAATCTACCACCGAGTGTTAATTCCAAATACCATTTGTATTCTCTTACAATTGGTATTTCTTCGTGTGGTAGAACTTTATGATCATCTTCTTCTCGGCTCGTGTTTCAACTTGCCTTATCTCACTGCTTGTACTATCTATTATCTACTTGAGTGAGATAAGCCTTTGAGCATGTGTGTGTTGACACCTGATTTTGGCACGATGCAAAATGCCGTAAAGGTGGACTCAAGCAGGAAGATCTTTTGTACATGGAAGTTCATATTGCTGGCGTGAAAGGCTTGCCGGCAATAAATTTGCCAACACGAGAGGCTTGCCGGTGAGTGCTTGCCGATTTAGATAACCCGGCAGGGAAATGACCCGGCAAGAAATATGACCTAGCAAGAGGATGACCCGGCAAGGGATGATCCGGCAAGGAGATGATCCGGCAAGAGATGTCCCGGCAGGAGATGATCCTATAGGAGACAGTTCGGCGAAGCGACAGCCCTGCGAGGAGACCCATCTGGGCAGTGACCCGACAAGGCGACCCGGCAAGATACCCTGATGGTAACCCCGGGAAGATGGCAGCCCGTCAAAGACCGAAGATCAAGATAAACGTGGAGTTGCCATCGGCAAAGAAGACGGCCCGGCAAGGAAATGACCCGGCAAAGGATAATCCGGCAAGGCGACCCGGCAAGGTACCCTGATGATAGTCCCGGGAGGTGACAGCTCGAGGGAAACGTGGCGCCATAAAGATGGTCTCAGATGGAGATAAGTGCTTGCCGGGAAAGTTTGCTTGCCGAAGAATGAACGCTTGCCGGTTCTCGAAGGCTTGCCGGCTTGAGTGAGGATCCAAACAGAGACCAGGGGACTCAATTTATTACCTGCCGGATCCCGATCTGAAGCTAAAGATGGGCCTAGAGAGTCATCAGAACGGCTTTGTTTGGAGGATTGGCCCACGTTCGCTTATTCACCTCGTCGAGATGGACAGGTTAAAGCCACAGCAAGAAGCAGGACGGGAAGGCGGTGCGAGTCCGGACAGGAGTCCAGCTTAGGAAAGGTTTAGAGGTATAGGACGTGATTTGGTATATTTTCTTGTAAGGAAAGCTTAAACGAGTCCTTTACTTGTACGGGAAGTCCAGCCGCCCTTTATATATGTTGGGGGTGATGGTTGATTAGATATGAACAATCGATCAAACACAATCTACTTTTTACGTACCTTTACCTTTCGTTTACTGTCTTTTTCGCCAAACCCTAGAACCCTAGGGCGAGGTTTTACCCTTTGTTGCTTTGCTTGAAAAGCATCCGTGCTCCTCTCCGAAATTGAGGAACCCTCTTTGTTGCTTTGCTCGTAAAGCATCCGTTTATCGTACACGAAAGTGCGGTTGGCGACTCCGTTATTCAAATACATTTGCGCGGTGCAATTGTGTGTTGCGGGGAACAATTTCTTCGCCAACACAAATTGGCGACTCCGCTGGGGACGAAGAACGCCGAGTACTTCCAATCTACTCGGCGACAAGAAGAACAAGGGCAACATCCACACGACAAGATGGTCACCGATCCCAACAACAACAACAACGTCAACCCCGACAACGTCATCCCTGCCGCAATGGAAGATCTCTCGGAAGAAGACCAACTGGAGATTGAACGCGTACTTGAAGAGCAGAGGAAGATGATGCTGGCAGGATTCCAGAAGACTCGGAACGGTGTTGTTAAGAAGGTGTTTACGCCAGGTGTTATGCCGAGTAATCCAGACCTACTCGGCACTGAGGTAAAACAATCAAACGAAGAGCTTGCTCATCTAATTGATGCATCTGTAGCTAGCAAGTTTGGGTCCAGCATGACAAATACGATGCAAGCACTTTCCAAATCTATGGCTGATAAATTTGAGGAGCTTAAAGAGAAAATTAGTAAAGATTTAGGAATTGTTTCATCTCATCATATTCAATCATTAGGGCAACATGTTGAATGTGCATCGGCTAACATAGATCAAAATCATGTTGCTCTAAATAATGATCCAAGTGGTCGAAACTATACTAATAGTTCGGCCCATAATTTTATTCCTAGTGTTGCTCCTCCTATCATTTCTACTTCGGTTGCACAAACTTATGACAGCAATAACCGAAGTAGGGTTTTGAATTCAAATCTACAGCAACCCTACTATCAAACTGTAGCGTATACCACGCCACCAAGTTACAATCGACTCGGAGCAAACTCACCACCAAGTTACAATCAACTCGGCGTAAACCCGCCGGGTTACAATCAATTCGGTGCGAACCCTTACCGAATTGTAAATAATTCGGAGACTATGCCGGCAGCTGCCAGTACCAGGATTTCATATGGGCCGGTACTTGGTTCACAGGTTAATGATCCTCCGTTGCAAACTTCACGTGCTCAAACAGTTGTGCCGGAACATTCACCACATGCTGCTATTGCACAAACAAATGCTCCATCATTTAATGATATTTGGAAAGATCAGTTGATTGACATACTGAGCGAATACGGTTTAGCACCGAAAGGTACAACACGTATCTATCGGAAACCATACCCCCAGTATTTTGAATCTACTCCTTATCCTCATGGTGTTAAGATCCCTGACTTTGTTAAATTCACCGGGGAAGGTGGTAGATCTACTGTTGAACATGTGGCACAGTTCATAGCACAATGCAGTGAGTTTGGTGACTCAGATATTTATAGAGTTAGATTATTTCCTTTGTCTCTAACCGGCACTGCATTCACTTGGTTTTCATCTCTTGCTCCTAACTCTATTTCTTCATGGGTACAATTAGAGCAGCGGTTTCATGAGTACTTCTATAGCGGTGAAACTGAGCTTCGGCTTTCCGACCTAACTATGGTTAGGCAAAAGTATAATGAGCTGGTGCATGATTACATTAGAAGGTTTAGGGATGTAAAGAACCGCTGCTACAGCTTAACTATAGCCGAAAAGGACTTGGCTGATCTAGCCTTTTCGGGTTTGCTTGCTCACATTAAAGATAAGCTAGAAGGGCAAGAATTTTTAGATGTAAACCAAGTATTACAAAAGGCTTTGGCGCAGGAAAACCGAGCTAGGGAAATTAAGCAATCTAGTCGGTTTAGGGATAACAAAAACAAAGATAAGGTTATTCTTGCTGTTAACACTTTAGAGTGTGCAAGTGATTCGGCTAGTGATGATGAGTCAGACATATGTGTAGCCGAGTGGATTCAAACGCCAAAGTCCAAACCTTTTGCATGTCCTGCTTTAAGACCTACACCTGCTAAGAAAGAAGAGATTAAATATACTTTTGATGTTAGCAAATGTGATAGGATCTTTGACATGCTGTTGCAAGGGAAACAGATCAGACTGAGAGGAGGTCATGTGATCCCATCTCCGGAAGAATTGGGACAAAAAGCTTACTGTAAGTGGCATAACTCCTTTTCACATACTACTAATGATTGTAATATTTTTCGTCGACAGGTGCAATCGGCCATCAACGAGGGACGATTGACATTCACAGAAGATGCCAAGATGAAACTCGATAGTGATCCTTTCCCTATTAATGTGATCGAGTTTGACGGCAAGAAGATGCTAATTCGGTCGGATCAGACCGAGTCAGTCAAGGAAAAGAATACTGTTGATGAGAATGCTCTGCCAAGAATGGTTAAACCCAAGAATCCAGAGGTTGGAGTATGGAAGTTTAATGGAAGGAGAAAGCAAGGTCCAAGGCCAAAGCCGACCGTTAGCATGCTGTTGAAAAAATACACTTCACGTAGAAACAGCAATGTGTTCAATCGGATTGGAGGAGTTAAGCGTCCGAGATCTCCTTCTAGGTTTGGTCAGGGTTATGGCCCGGCAAGAGACGACCCGGCAGGAGACAGCCCGCCAAGACAACCCGGCAAGATGACCTGCCAGACGACCCGGCAAGGCGAACAGCAGCCGTGTTTCCCAATGGAACCGGCTTATTGGGGATGCCCACCTCCTCTGTATCCATACTTTCCTCCGTGTCCTCCGTGGGGGTTTAATCCATGGGCACCATACCCTATGGGACCACCGGGTTATTTTCAGCCAGAATGGAATCAGCCGAATGCTGTGCACAGGGGACCAGTGCGTCAGAAAAGAACTCGTTTCAATGAAGACACGATTCGAGGGAATCGGTCGCCGGTGCGCCAGATGGATGGCAGAAACAGTACTGGTCGCGGGCTCACTTGGGTGCGCAAGTCCGTAAAGGAAATCGGAGAAAGTCAACCGGCTGGAGTCACCGGGAACAATTCAGGAAGAAAGGACATTGCCGGGTTGAAAGATAATTCGGTTCAAAGAAGAGATGCCGATGCACATACTGTATCTTCCGGCGTGACTCAGAAAGCTGGATCGGTTGGCGTGATTATCGATCCACTCATCAGAGAAAACGGTCCATATATATCCCCTGGTCAGTCTCCCGTTACTTTTGGCTCATTCAATCAAGGTGAGAACCCGAATTCCAGCGGGAGCCAGAAGTTTGCGATAGGGAGTGTATCTCGTCATAGGAAAGACATTCCTGTTACTCAATACAGGCCGGGTTACTCGGGGGGCAGCAAGTATGCCGGCAAGCTTTTTGCCCGGCAAGCTTTTCACCTGGCAAGCTCTTTGCCGAGATACTCAGGAGGAAGTCAATACCAGCCGAGTAACTCGGGGGGTAGTAAATCTGTCGCTCCAGGGACTAAACCAGAACCTCGATGGTGTCCGACAGGACTGAATCACACTCAGAAACGCCGAGTGCAGCGGCTGCGAGCATTGGAGATTAGAGAAGAGACAGCCGAAAAGGAGCGGGACGAGCTATTCAATAAAGAGAAACCTATGATACCCCGATTGGTGTGGAAAGAAAAGTGCGTGTCGCAAGAGGGAAATGCGATTGCCGATAACTCAGTTGATGCTCCCGCGGGCTCGGTTGATGCAGTCACCAGTTATTCGGAAGATAATGCTCACGACTCGGAAGATGATGACAAATACTCAGATAACGACATGGCAGACAACAAGGTCGACGGCGTCAACTCGGAGGGTGGCAACAATATGTTCACTGATATGGATATTAACATGGTTTTTGCATTACCCGCCGAATTCCGTGCGCCTGAGTTTGAAGTTGCCGAGTTGGTTCTTGGGCCGAGTAAGGCTATGTTTGAGAAGCCAGAGAAGCCCGACAAGCACTTGAAGCCATTATTCATTAGGGGACATATTGACGGCAAGCCCATTGGGCGTATGCTTGTCGATGGTGGCGCAGGTGTTAATATTATGCCTCTTTCGGTGTTTGCCAAGTTAAACCGAAAGGAGAGCGAGCTAATGAAGACCAACATGGGACTCAGTGGGTTTTCAGGAGAGCTATCTGAAGCCAAGGGCGTTATATCCATGGAGCTTACAGTAGGAAGCAAGACCTTGCCGACTGCTTTCTTTGTAGTTGATGTCAAAGGCCGATACAATGTTCTGTTGGGTCGTGACTGGATCCATGCGAATTGTTGCATCCCCTCTACTTTGCATCAATGCTTGATTCAATGGGTAGATGATGAAGTGGAAGTGGTTAGGGAAGACGACTCGACTTGCATAGCCTTGACGGATGCGCCAGTTGATTGGCAACTTGGTGATATGCGATGCTTGACCGGTAGAGATTTATCGGACTATGATTACATTAGTATAGGTAGAGATGGTTTCGTGCCTATAAATGTACAGCCGGCTGATGTAGCTCGGATTAATGATCTATCTATATAAATGATGAATAAAGAAGGTAGCATTGGATGGTTACAAAAACGTACGGAGGAGTATCGTTCCGGCAAGAACGATATGCATGAAACTATTGAGGAATTTGAAGATATGGACAAGCTTGGGCACGGATTCTCATCGGCTGATCCACTTGAAGAAATAGACATTGGTGACGGAAGTACTTCGAGAACTACATTCATCAATGCTAACTTGAAGGCCGATCAGAAAGGCAAGGTAACTAAGTTACTTAAAGAATTTGTTGATTGCTTTGCTTGGAGCTATACCAAGATGCCTGGCTTGAATAGAGATTTGGTGGAACACAGATTACCTATCAAACCTGGTTTTAGGCCGTATAAACAAACCCGTAGGAATTTTAATCCTGATATGTATGACCGTATCAAAGAGGAAGTTGATCGGTTGATAAGAGCAAAGTTTATTCGGCCATGTAGATATGCAGATTGGGTATCTAATATTGTTCCTGTTGAAAAGAAGGGCACCGGCAAGATTAGAATATGTGTTGATTTTAGAGACCTGAATAAGGCTACTCCGAAAGATGAATATCCTATGCCTATTGCCGACATCCTTATTAATAATGCTTCGGGACATAGAATAATCAGTTTTTTAGATGGCAATGCTGGTTATAATCAGATATTTATGGCTGAAGAGGACATGTCTAAGACTGCCTTTCGATGTCCTGGCTTTGTCGGTTTATTTGAATGGGTAGTTATGACTTTTGGGTTAAAGAATGCCGGTGCTACATATCAACGTGCCATGAATTTAATATTTCATGATCTTCTTGGCATTATATTAGAAATATACATTGATGATATAGTTGTTAAATCGGATGGGTTTGAAAGTCATCTTGCCGATTTACGACTCGGTTTTGAAAGAATGCGCCGGTATGGGTTAAAGATGAATCCCCTTAAATGTGCTTTTGGTGTGTCGGCTGGAAAATTCTTGGGGTTTATAATTCATGAAGGTGGTATAGAGATTGACCCTAAGAAAGTTGAGGCAATTAAGAATCTAGAGCAGCCGACTTGCAAAAGAGATGTGCTAAAGTTATTGGGGAAAATAAATTACATGAGACGATTCATATCCAACTTGGCGGGGAAGATTGAATCGTTTGCTCCAATACTTCGGCTAAAGAATGAAGCCGAATTCACTTGGGGGGCAGAACAACAGGAGGCTTTTAATAACATAAAGAGATATTTGTTGAATCCTCCGGTATTGCGTGCACCCAAATCTGGTGCGCCGTTCAAATTGTATATTGCTGCACAAGACAGAGTGATCGGCGCGGTGCTGGCGCAAGAAGATGACGGGAGAGAGTACATCATATCATATTTAAGTCGCCGTTTGATTGACGCCGAAACTCGGTACGTGTTTATTGAGAAATTACGCTTATCCTTATATTATGCATGTACCAAGTTTCGACCTTATTTGCTGTCCAGTACTTGTGTAGTAGCTTGTCAAGCCGACATAGTTAAACACATGTTGCAAAAACCGATTCTTAGTGGTAGGATTGGTAAATGGGCTTATGCACTGATAGAGTATGATTTGACATATGAATCGTTGCGTGCTATGAAAGGTCAAGTTATCGCCGACTTCATTGTTGATCATAGAGTTAAAGATGAGGAAGATATTAATTATGTTAGCGTATGCCCATGGAAACTTTATTTTGATGGATCGGTTTGTAGAGAGGGACAAGGCGTCGGCAATGTTTTAATTTCTCCTAATAATGCTATATACGAGACATTGGTTCGCTTAGAATATCCTTGCACAAATAACCAAGCTGAGTATGAGGCTCTTTTGTTTGGTTTGCAAAATTTATTAGATATGGGTGTTAAGGATGTAGATGCTTTTGGTGATTCGCTTCTGGTGGTGCAACAAATTAAAGGCGAATACCAGTGTTTTGATGGATTATTAAATAGTTATTTAGACCGATGTTTAGACATAATCAAGTCTCTAGATACGTTCACCATCCATCATATACCTAGAGAAAGATATTCTAGAGCAAATTGTTTAGCACAGCAAGCATCTGGTTATCACATCAGTAAAGGGATGTTTTTCATACTAAACAAACCGATGCTTGCTGATGTTAGAGATGAGTCCGACAAGCCTGGCAAGCCTAACAAGCCCGGCAAGCCTAGCAAGCCTGGCAAGTCCGTGTTGGATCCTTTGCCGCATGATGCATCTGGTTTTGGGTTGGTTCAACATTTGGTTGTACCATGTGGTGTAGATTCGGTGCACGAGTCACAAACAACCGAATTAGCAAATAATTTATAGCCAAGTGATTGGAGAGTTCCTTTGATTAATCATTTAAAAGATCCAAGTCAAACAAGAGATAGAAAGGTTCGGCGACAAGCTTTGAAGTATACTCTATTTTACGACGAGTTACATCGCCGAACTATAGATGGGCTATTATTAAAATGCTTGGATTCTGACCAGTCTAAGTTAGCCATGGGTGAAGTACATGAGGGCATATGTGGGACGCACCGGTCGGCTCATAAGATGCGGTGGTTGATAAAAAGAGCAGGTTTCTATTGGCCGACTTTGTTGAAAGATTGTTTCCGTTATTATAAAGGCTGTCAGGCTTGTCAGAAGTTTGGCAATATACAGTTAGCACCCGCGGCTATGTTGAATCCCATAATTAAGCCATGGCCGTTTAGAGGATGGGGCTTAGATTTTATTGGAGAAATACATCCTTCATCTTCTAAACAGCATCGCTTCGTCCTAGTAGCCACTGATTATTTCACCAAGTGGACCGAAGCGATTCCTTTAAGAAATATGACTCATAGAGAAGTGATTAATTTTGTTTTGGAGCATATTATTCATAGATTCGGTATTACTCAAACTTTGACTACTGATCAAGGTGCTTCTTTTATGTCTCACCAATTTCGTGAGTTTGCCGAATCTTATGGGATTAAGTTGTTAAATTCGTCGCCTTATTATGCCCAAGCTAATGGACAGGCCGAATCTAGCAATAAAACTTTGATCAAACTCATCAAGAAAAAGATTGAAGAACATCCGAGAAGATGGCATGAAGTGCTTTCGGAAGCTTTATGGGCTCATAGAATATCTAAGCATGGAGCTACTCGAGTATCACGTTTGGAGCTAGTTTATGGCTAGGAGGCGGTGTTACCCGTGGAGGTTAAGTTGCAAGCTCTTAGGGTAGCCAGACAAAATGATTTGTCGGCTATGGAATACACTGATTTGATGATGGATAGAGTAGATGATATTCCAGAAGAAAGACTAAAGGCTTTGCGGGAGATTGAAAAAGAAAAATTGAGAGTAACCAAAGCTTATAACAAAAGGGTGAAGGAAAAATCGTTTCAAATAGGAGATTTGGTATGGAAAACGATTTTACCTATTGGAACTAAGGACAGAAAATTCGGCAAGTGGTCGCCGAGTTGGGAAGGTCCGTATAAAATCATACAGATTGTTCCCGGCAATTCATATTTTGTACAATCTTTGCGAGGAGAAAAGTTGTCTAAGGCCCTTAACGGCAAATATCTGAAGAAATACCACCCAAGTATGTGGCAAGAAGCCTAATTGGGCAATGGCCGATATGTGATTATCGCCCTTAACACAAACATGGCACAAGTTATTTTTCGGCATGCAAGCTTTGCCGAAAAACAGGGGGGCATGTGTTGACACCTGATTTTGGCACGATGCAAAATGCCGTAAAGGTGGACTCAAGCAGGAAGATCTTTTGTACATTGAAGTTCATATTGCTGGCGTGAAAGGCTTGCCGGCAATAAATTTGCCAACACGAGAGGCTTGCCGGTGAGTGCTTGCCGATTTAGATAACCCGGCAGAAAATATGACCTAGCAAGAGGATGACCCGGCAAGGGATGATCCGGCAAGGAGATGATCCGGCAAGAGATGTCCCGGCAGGAGATGATCCTATAGGAGACAGTTCGGCGAAGCGACAGCCCTGCGAGGAGACCCATCTGGGCAGTGACCCGACAAGGCGACCCGGCAAGATACCCTGATGGTAACCCCGGGAAGATGGCAGCCCGTCAAAGACCAAAGATCAAGATAAACGTGGAGTTGCCATCGGCAAAGAAGACGGCCCGGCAAGGAAATGACCCGGCAAAGGATAATCCGGCAAGGCGACCCGGCAAGGTACCCTGATGATAGTCCCGGGAGGTGACAGCTCGGGGGAAACGTGGCGCCATAAAGATGGTCTCAGATGGAGATAAGTTCTTGCCGGGAAAGTTTGCTTGCCGAAGAATGAACGCTTGCCGGTTCTCGAAGGCTTGCCGGCTTGAGTGAGGATCCAAACAGAGACCAGGGGACTCAATTTATTACCTGCCGGATCCCGATCTGAAGCTAAAGATGGGCCTGGAGAGTCATCAGAACGGCTTTGTTTGGAGGATTGGCCCACGTTCGCTTATTCACCTCGTCGAGACGGACAGGTTAAAGCCACAACAAGAAGCAGGACGGGAAGGCGGTGCGAGTCCGGACAGGAGTCCAGCTTAGGAAAGGTTTAGAGGTATAGGACGTGATTTGGTATATTTTCTTGTAAGGAAAGCTTAAACGAGTCCTTTACTTGTACGGGAAGTCCAGCCGCCCTTTATATATGTTGGGGGTGACGGCCGATTAGATATGAACAATCGATCAAACACAATCTACTTTTTACGTACCTTTACCTTTCGTTTACTGTCTTTTTCGCCAAACCCTAGAACCCTAGGGCGAGGTTTTACCCTTTGTTGCTTTGCTTGAAAAGCATCCGTGCTCCTCTCCGAAATTGAGGAACCCTCTTTGTTGCTTTGCTCATAAAGCATCCGTTTATCGTACACGAAAGTGCGGTTGGCGACTCCGTTATTCAAATACATTTGCGCGGTGCAATTGTGTGTTGCGGGGAACAATTTCTTCGCCAACAGTGTGTAATGTATATCCTATATGCTCATTGGTTTTTTCTTAGTTCATATGTTGTACTTTGTGTGCGGTCCTGTGTGGATTCGTCACTTTGATATAATTTGGACAACTTGAATGCTTTATGTTATTATTGGAGTATTCATCATTTATGTGTTCTTTTGTCCAAATTGTATCTCTTTGGATCTTGGTAGGCTTGTGCATGCATTTTTATTTTTATTCTTCTTCATGCCTTGCTTGCTCTACTTGATCCTCTATATAGGGTAAACTCCATAAAATCACTAATGGTTAAAAGTGTGCATAAACTTCAAGTTCATATCCTTTTGCACATATTTAATGTGGAGTTTGCCCTATGTATTGTGGTTGTGCTAACTACTTCGGACCCAATATGTTTGGGGACCAAATTGTACCTTAATGTGTTTTAGGTACTTTGGAGAAGCATTGGATGCTTGGCTTATTCACGAGGAAGGTGGAGACACCGTGGGAAATTATTAGAGCCAGGATTGATTGATTCTTTGATTTGAGGGAGAAGATAAATGAAAACCCGGTTCGGTTGTAAGTGTTTCATTCTCATCATGAAAACCCGGTTAACAAAATTTGGGTCTTTTTGTTGGATATGCATCAAGCTCCCACACTTACTTATTCTCAATAAATCCACGGAATGTATTGAGGAAACGGCGAATGTGGAGTTTGATGAGGATAACGGCTTCCATGCAAAGCAAATTGTTTCAAGTGTTGTAAGTGATGAGGCTCCTTCCCAAGCTACAAGTACAATGGGGATTGGTCATATTCTTCCACAAGAAACACCCCATGTCCATGTAGAAGAAGAAGGAGTAAGAGCCCCTCTTGTGGATCCATCACAAGGGAAGTCATCACCCCCAACACAAGAGCAAGATGCTATGGGAGATCATGTACATATCCAAGAACAAGATCAAGTCCCTCATGTTCGCGTGCTAGATCAAGGGCCCCTTGAACCAATGCTCTCTCGGTAACAAGTACTTACCTCATGCATTTATTTAAATTAGAGTCAACATTATGTATGTTGCATCATGGCATGATTAGTACTTGTTGAGTTTGTGTTTCTTGCAAAAGCTTAAACCTCCTTATTGCATTTATGAGACATTTGAGAAGAAGCATATCATGGGGATCTATAAAACCATGCTCATGGTCCACTTATCCCAAATATGCGAATTAAGCAATTTATTGCATACCAATTCCTCAAAGTGCTCTTATGTGCAATATTGATAAATTTGCAAAAACACTCAATTTGGTTGTGCTTTTTTTCTCTCATGCTTAGTAATTCATTTTTATGCAAATGAGATCAATTTACGCCATGTGCCTTGTGCCATGTGCCATGTGACATAGCTCTTATGCTAAAGATCAAGTTTGTATAATGATGGATTCATTCATGGATATCATGCTCTTATATTTTGTATCTTTTTTGTGTGTGCAAGTTTCTTTGTGGATGCTCATCTTGATGATTATTGGCCACTTAAGAAGCTCATACACATGAGAAAGTGCATATCCCTCTTTGATATCCTTTATTCCTCGCCAGTCACTTGCATTGTCTCTTTTTATTCTTTGGTGAATCTGGTAAGAGGTTGAGTAGTGAATGCTTGTATGTATTGCATATATCATTGCACTCATGAGTCGTTGGATATATTTTGGACCCATGCTTAGCATGATTATCATATTGGATATCTCCTTTATCCCTTGTCCAAAATATGTTCTTTGGATCTTTTTCGTGGTTGATTCTCATGTTTTATCTTCTTGTTGCATTCTATGGATCCCCAATATAGTTTGAGCTCCTCCATTTATTCATAAATGGGTATGTGCATTTGATTCCACTCACATATGAGAAATGCGCAAATTAAGGAGGAACTCATACTATATTAGCCTTTTGGATTTCTTCCATTTTGGCATTTGATGCCAATGGGGGAGAAGTTTAGAGGGTTTAGGAGAAGTAGGTTGGTTCTTGTCATTCATGCATATCTACATTATTATTCTTGTCATTCATGCATATCTACATTTGTTGTGCTTGCTTGTTGCATGGATGTGTATATAGAGAAAACTCCACCAAGTTCTTTCACACGCATTTTGTGGGGGAGTTTGCTCTATATAGTGTGGTTCTACTAGCATCAAATTCTTGTGTATTATTTCGATGCTAGTACAACCGGTTTTGATAACATCAACTATCTTTGTGATAATTGGGGCTATCAAAACCACCACAAGTATACAATTTATTCTCGGATAGATTGCATACTTGTTTTAAATTCATTATATAAACCCTCTTGTTGAGATTGTCATCAATTACCAAAATGGGGGAGATTGAAAGGGCACGTAGCCCCTAAGTGTGGTTTTGGTAATTAATGACATTCTCTATGGACTAATATTTTCAGTGAGATATATTTGAAGGTTTTGTCCATAGATGGTGCCTCAAGGATATTGGATGGAATCAAGGACGAAGTCCATATATATGAAGATATATTTGCTCTAAGCTTTGGTATTAAATGACAATTCCTATGGAGCATCAAGTGCATTGAATATTATATGAAGATATGTTCCATAGTGATGCTTGAAGTGCATTGGGTTGTTTTGTGAATAATGCCATCAAAGCATCTGAAGAAGTCCTTATGGTATCCTTCTCTGGATACACCGTGCTCACGGGCTTGTACCGTGCGCACGGGGTCGAGTGTCAACTCTCTGGATACCCCGTGTTAACGGGGCCTAGGTGTTTGGCTTTCGAGATCCCATGTCCAGTCAGGTTTCAAGTTGGTCTTCGGGGATTTCTATTGAAACCATCAAGATTGACTTCAATGCCTAATCTAATTATGTTCATGGTGGAGTTCATTGGAGGATCTCAAAGATTGACATATTTGGGCTTTTAAGGATCAAGGGCTTGAGAGAATAATCAAAGAGAATAATTCAAGTTATGGTTTCAAGACAAGATCATGATGAGCTCATGTATTGGGTTTAGGTTGTTCAAGTCTTGAAGCAAGAAACTAGAGTGAAGAATTCATTGTGCCTCTCAAGAGCTTGTGATGGAGATTTTAGAAGGGCAAGTGGTGACCAAGATGATATTCGTAGTGGAACTTGATATGGTCATGAAAGAGTCTTTGGTGATATAGTCTTGAAGCAATGAATGGAAATGAAGAGTTCATTGTGGCTTTCAAGAAACCAAGATGAAGCTTAAAGTAAAGATGTTGGTTGACCAAGATGAAGCTCGAAGATTATATCTAGATGGTCAACTCTCAAAACGCAAACATTGTACCACATGGGATCAAGTGATCTAGTGGTATGGTAAGTAGTTATGAATTGTGCTTTGTTACCTAACCCATGCTATGTGTTTGTTATGTCTATGTGGGTTAGGTGTTTCTCATGGGCTTGCATCAAAAGGAAAGATTTTAAGTAGCCTATGTGTGGATGACATCAAGTGGTGATGGTCATCGGGTTTGAGGAGTCCAAGTGCAAGATGAGAAGCCGGAGGTTATATACTTTGAAGCTTGCGGTCCACATCATGATAATGTGCATGTGAAGATGGGCTTAAGTTAAGGCTTCCCTCATTACATTACGAGGAAGCAATCCGAGTATCTTCACCAAGTGGTTGTGGACAAGAAAGGGATTCCAACTTGAGGCAAGCATTAAAGTCATCATCAAGCTCAAGTTGAATATGCAAGGTAAAGGTATAACTTAGCTAGGTTTTCCTAGTTTTGCCGATCTCACAGTGCTTGGTGGGAGACCGGATTATAGGTTTGATAGCCGTATTATCAAGAGGGACTTTCGGACGAGTAGCTTGATCACGTCGCATTTAGAGAGCTCAAATCTTTGCATAATTTGCATCATTCTTTCTTGTTGATCTTGGGTGGTTCTCTATGTGAGGACCTTGGGCTTTTCCATAGCTTCAAAACGAGCCCAAGATCATCGAATTCGGAGTCCGTATGCCAAAGTTATCATTGTTTCAGTGGGCTGCTGCAGGCTGATTTTGGGTACCCCGTGTGCATGGGGCCCCCGTGTCCACGGGCCTGTACCGTGCGCACGGGACCCCATGTGCACGGGGTCTCAACCCCCGTGGGCACGGGGTGTCCAAAAACTGCCCGTTGAGCCCCAACGGCTAGTTTTGGGTTTTGTCTATTTAAGGGCTCCTTCCTCCCACCGGTTGGGGGGTTGTTCATACACTTTCTAAACACCATTTTGAGCCTATTACCACCTCTCCAAAACCCCTATCTCCCCTCTATGTTAAGGGAGATTTGTGGATGGATTTGTGAGCCATTTGTTGATCCTATCCATTGCATCCCCTCTCTTCAATCTCCTACTTTCGAGAGTGCATCTTGTGAGATTGAGAGAGTGAGTTGAGCATTTGTTGCTTGACCTTGCATTGCATTTGTTGCATTGGTTTGAGCTCCCCACATCGATTAGTTCGAGTGAGAGTCCATGAGTTTATTACTCTTGGAGGTTTCCGCCTCCTAGACGGTTTGGTGATATACTTGAGAAGATTGTGAAGAGGCCTAGGTGGGCGTGGTTCCCCCGAAAGCTTCCTCTTGTGGTGTGCTCCAGGGAAGGGTGTGAAGTGGCCTAGGTGGTCAAGGTTCCTCCGGAAGCTTCCTCGCTTGTGGTGTGCTCCGGAGAAGTTTGTAAAGGTGTGGTGGTCACCTTCAAGACTAACCCCGAGTGAATCGAGGCTCATCCGTTGGGGGTGACTCGAAAGAGAGAATACGGTGAGTCACTTGGTGACGCCCCGGAGCTTTGGCTTCGGCACCGCTCCAACGGAGATTAGCACTCTCACGAGTGTAAACTTTGGGATAAATTCGCATCCCTGACTCACTTGTGGTTATCTCATACCCACGCCCTTTACTTTCCGCAATTCATACTTGCTCTTATTGTTATATCTTGTGCTAGTTGAATTTCTTAGTTGTTCCTACATTTCCATATCTTGTGATATAGTTTGTGCTTGCTAGTTTCCTTAAGTGCCTATCTTGTTTAGCATAGGTTGTTGGTGCACTTAGTCGAGCCTAGCATATTTAGGATTTGTGCTTGAAAAGTATCTGTTTAGTTTAATTCCGCATTAGGATAAAGCCAAATCCGTAAAAGTTTTAAAAAGCCAATTCACCCCCCTCTAGTCGTCATCTAGATCCTTTCAACTGGTATGATGGTAAAGCAATATATGAACAGATGCAATAGCATGAGGAAAAATTAGATATGAACTGCGATGGAAATGCATGGGAAATGGTGACACGGTGAATGGATTCAGAACAGAATGAAATCACGCTAACATACAGAGGAACGATAATAAATTGAACTGGGACGATGGAAATGAATGAAGAGAATGTGAAGGATAAGTAACGAGCTATGATTGATCAGATAAACTATTGACACAGAGCATGAAGGTAAACTGCTGAAAGAGATGAAGTAAAATAGAGTGAACAAGTGGTGCTCGATGGCGACAGAAGAATTTGGTACACCAGTTCGCCCTTCTGCCAAAGGACTACGTCTGGTTGGAGGGGTTGTGATTTAACATAGAAGATAAACTCTCTTCGCCCTATTCTCCTTCAACTCGGAGTTGATCAGACTCCAGTTGATTTCACTCGTGGTAGATACTTGTCGGCGATCTCCAAACCTTCGACAGACTTCTTCGCAAACCACAATGACTCTTGGTTGCTGAAGATCTTGCTCGGTGAAGACAATTACTCTTCGACACTCGAGCCAACACCTATCTGTCTAGAGAGTGCGCAGCTCTCAAGAGTAATAGGTACAAGAACTCTAACTCAGAACTATAGTGATGCTCAACCACTGTCTAAGTTTGGGCTCTTGATTTTTCTCTCGGCGGATCTTAAACTCAAATCACTCGGAGAGGGGATGCTCAATCAATCTTCTCTGAAATCTTAAGCGGAGCAGCCAACGGGCAACGTTGGAGCGGGGTGGCTATTTATAGCCGCAGCCTTCCCTGAAGGGAAAAGACCAAATTGGACATGTGGAGAAGCCAACGGCCAAACGACACGAGTCCAACGGTCGGAATTGGGCACAACGGTAACATTAAGTGCGGAGCAAGTAATGCTAACTCCTCAGTTCGAAAGATATCTCCTACAGCACCGAAGAACAACGTCTTCTACTGGCAGGTAATCATTCGAAACATAAAGAGATTTCTCTTAGTCTCGCATAGAATTGGGCTAAGCATCACAGCGGATCTAAGCTTCGAGAACCTATACCCCTCTTAATAGTACGGAGGTCCTATGACTCAAATAAATGGAAGAAGAATAGCGAAAGGAATGCTACGTCTTCAGTTCGTCTTCGTCTTCCATCACTGCAGTCAATTTTCTTCGGACCGAATCACCGAACCAATTGCTTCGCGTCAGCAGTAAATTTTCGAGGGGTCAACTCCTTCAAGTCATTCTTCTCGTCTACAAGACTTCAAAGGATATAGCACATTCTTCTCTGCTGTGCATATATTCTTTGGTGAAGTTCCTCGAACTGGACTCTGGAGATAGCATTCTCTTCGGTACTGCATGGACTATTTCTCTCTATGTGCACTAGCAAACAAATCAGTCCATGTCTGTTTCTGTCAACAATCTCCAAAACACAAGGGGGCAAATATTGCACCAACAATCTCCCCCCTTTTGGACGATTGTTGACAAAACAAAACACATCGAAAGATAGAGAATAGAATGAAATGGAATGCAAAGGGTTATGGAGGATGAGAGAAAATTATGAAGATAAAACACGTTCCCCCCGAAGATATGCATCATACTGACTCAGAATAATCATAGAAGATAAAATGGAGGGCAGCGAGGTGAATCTTCGAATGAGTGATATTGGCATAAGATCACAATCGTAGTTTCATCCAGTGCACTTGACGGTGTCTGAGGTATTTCCTGCGACACACAACCATTGAAGTAGATTTGTTAGATAGTGAGGATATATTGAAGTGAGTTGTGGCAATGGATACGCCATGAAGATTTTCCCAGACCACAGTTTGAATCCACACGAGATATAAGTTCCCTGCAAGTTAGATATTCGAAGAAAATCGGTGCCAGGGAGTCACAAGTATACAACTCAGAGTAGATATGCTTCAGTCGAGGTTTTCCTGCAACAAGGATGATATGATGGAAATATGCGAGGAAAAACAACATGTGAATCAGAGCAGTCTGCTCAGAAGCAACTTTTCTTCTCCTGCATCGTTAGGTAGCGAAAGATAAGCATAGGAGTAAGATATATGTGGTTTCAATTAACCTTGCATGATAGATAAGTATCGAGGTTAATCATTGCAAGGAAGTAAGCATTCGATAGCACCTGCAGACAGATAACTGGAAGCAAATATAGCAAAGCAGGGGTTATTAACGGTACATGACGACACAGTAACCATCACCACAGACGGTGAGATCAAGTTCCACGACCAAAAGTTCAACGAGTTTAATGAAGAAAATGTTCGAAAGAGAAAGCAAATGGCGAATGGAAACACCCTGCAAATAACCCGCTTTTCTATCTCTCGATGTTCTTCTCCCCCTTTTTGTCAACAAGTGTCAAAAAGGAAAGAGAATGCATGCGAGGAACTACTCGTCCGAAGAATCCCCAGAGCTCGAACTGTTTGGCGAAGCAGAGCGAGCGATGGTCGAGGCCGAAGCAGGAGTTGGAGACGCAACACGGGCTTCGGGGTTACCTTCGGGAGTAGCAGAGTGAGGTGCATCTGGCTTGTATATGAATGTGCCTGCTATGTCTTCAAGTTCATCATCGTGTTCTACAAACAACAGGTCGGTGGAGGCGGAATGCTGAGGAAGCACTGGAGTTTGCCTTCGGATGCGAGGGACTTCAAATAACTCTAGATGATCATAATCTTTCTCAATACCTTTGGCAGATAGTTGAGTGCGAGAATAATGCTTGCGCAGAAGGGTCCACGAGCGCTTCTTTTGTTCCTTCTCATACAGAAGAGCTTGGCGAGCATAATTGTGAAGCAGATTGATCTCAGTCATCATTTCCAACTTCTCTTTGCGATCGAGCTTGATGTGACTTTCTAGAGCCTGCTGAGTGCGAAGACAAATCTCATATAGTGAGGGATTTTCTTCACGAGGGATTTCAACTGTTGCCTTCTTGACCTTCGGAGCTTTAGCGGAGGCAGAGGCAGTGGCATCAATAGGTGTCTTCCCTTTGCCGATGTCCTTCACGATCGGAGAGTGTCTCCGACTGGTGGAATGAAAACTTTCGGAACATGTGGGCGGAAGAACTTTTTCTCAGTAAGCTGTTCAATAGCAAACATGACCCATGGTGCATATGGCTTCAAGACTTGAGGGCTATCAGCTGCATAGGCCAAGTTGCGAATGAAAAGATCCGAAATGTCAACCCGAATGCCATGAGCTATTTCTTGAAGAGCATTTGTGTCAGGACCGGTTTTCCTGGAAATTAATTTCCCAGCAAATGGTCCTTGTGCTCACCAACCCCAGGATTACTGTTAGCTGGTGAGGCACAATCTTGATACAGAAATTCCAAGCAAAATACAAAATCTGAAGTACAAGACCATTGTGGTCTATGAGTACAACAAAAGTTTCTAGTGGTTGATGGCGGAAGCGGTTTGCGGATCATCAGCGTCTATGGGACTCCATTTCCCATAGGAACAGCTGACCTGGATAACTCCTATCTTCGCGCGGCTGCTATCTTCATTACCTAGGTTCCGGGGCTGTCATCATTGCGCTCCTCTCCAAGCAAGAAATCTGGCCAAGACAATAGCCAGGGACAAGCCAGTGAGTACTTTGAATGTACTCGCAAACATCATGAAAATAGGTATAATATAGCAGATGATAATCATGCACTGAAACAATCCACGATCGCTTAGTCAGTCACAAAATAAAATTCATGATGCACGCAAGCAGGTCATTCATATTAAACAGGAATAAGCAATCAGAGAATAAAAATAAAATAAACCGATCGGGTGTCTGAAGCGACGCCTCGAAAGGATAATAATATAAGGCATGCCTCAGTCGGGCGTCTGAGCGACGCCACATAAAGGGCTTATAAGAAAAAGAAATAACATGCGTGCCACAGTCGGGCGTCTGAGCGACGCCACCTAAAGTGCTTATAAGGAAAATAAATAACAAGCATGCCACAGTCGGGCGTCTGAGCGACGCCACATAAAGGGCTTATAAGGAAAATAAATAACAAGCATGCCACAGTCGGGCGTCTGAGCGACGCCACATAAAGGGCTTATAAGGAAAATAAATAACAAGCATGCCACAGTCGGGCGTCTGAGCGACGCCACATAAAGGGCTTATAAGGAAAATAAATAATCAGCATGCCACAGTCGGGCGTCTGTGCGATGCCACATAAAGGGCTTATAAGGAAAATAAATAATCAGCATGCCACAGTCGGGCATCTGTGCGACGCCACATAAAGGGCTTATAAGGAAAATAAATAATCAGCATGCCACAGTCGGGCGTCTGTGCGACGCCACATAGAGGGCTTATATAATAATCACAATGAGTATTCAGGAGGTAGAACCATCCCAGGGATACTCAACATTTCAACAATATAAATGGTTAATCCACAATAATAATAATCATCATTTGTCACAAGTCATGATCAATATTCTGGTTTAGAAGTTTTCCTCCGAAGACCGACACTAAGACCGACACTTGACCCATCCCAGACTGTAGTCCTTAACCGCGGACACAGCTATTCGAATAGATGTAAACTCTGCAGAGGGTGTACTCTTTACCCACGAGTAACGGATTCCTTTAGTCCACCGGGACTAATTCCGCTTACGGTCTTTGAATTGAAAACACACCCAACCTGCACACACCAGCTTAACTTACCGATGCCTGGAATCACCCACGACACCTGTCAAGCAAAACTCTAAGTGGGGAGGCTACAACCTCGATTAGCATGGGATCAAATTTATACCGCGCGCTACTAAGGGGTGCCCCCCTCTCGGTCCCAACTGGAAACACCCATGCCCCCGGACCAGGTGGCATGCCTACCGGATGCACCCGGTATCTTCCACCATGGCCTCTCTGTACGGTGTGTGTGCCAAGAAAGGGGTTGACAACTTACTGAACCATACCCTACCTGCGATAGGGACAAGTGGTAGCACGAAACAAGTATGGGGGTTATTGGAACAAGACTCGATCTATGGTCGACTCAGGAGGCTTATGTGTTCCCTGCATGGTTAGCACAACAAATATTTTTCCACACTCTCAGGCAGAATCACCACTTATCCCATCCCATCATGCCTCACTGACCATTCTCGCTCCAACGAGATGTCAGCACTAAGCTCATGTCTACCCAAGACAGAGACTTATCCTGGATTCCTTCCGGTAGGCAGGGGTGGCACAAGGTGGTGACTACTGCCACAAGCATCTCAAGTTTAATAGCAAGAATCATTATCATGTATTGCAAGCATAATCACACCTTCACATGAAATAACGCGCACTTCATGTGTTGTAGTTTCATTTGTCACTCCAAAAATCACACAACAAATACTATACCAGGGTTCAGAATGCTTGCCTTAAATGTGCAGAGAGGTAGGGTGCATCACAAAACTTTTGAAGGTTTGCTTCTCTCTCCAATTCCTATTTTGAAAATATTTGAATCAACACGTAATTCGAAAACAGTATAAAAAGTTGTCTGAAATATTTTTGAAATAAATCCTAAAATAAACTAGGTGAAATTTGAGAGAGGTAGGAAAAAGAATCAATTCATTTGGAGTTTTATTTTAAAAGATATGACCAGTCAAAGTAGAGGTCAAACTCTGTTTTTAATAAATCAGAAAGAAAGAAAACGCTTCAGGAGAAATACGTCTTCCGAAAATGAAAGCGCACCTTCGTGAATACGCCTCTCCAGAGGGAAAGCGCATCAGCCGGGTTGCGCTACTGGAGGCAACGGCTGGCTCACCGACAGGTGGGGGCCACCTGTCGGGTTCATCCTCTCCCTCCCGCTTTCCTGGCCAGGAAGCAGAGGCCAGCTCCGGCGATCGCTGCCGGCGAACAGCGGTTCCTCATGAGTCCCCAGGGGCGGGAATGGATCCAGAGGTTTTCGAGGGTCCTCCTGGTGGTCTCCATGGCCACGGGGCTAGGCGGAGTCGCCGGCGGGGCGGTCTCCGGCGGACGGCAGCGTCGGCAACAGAGGGGGTTGACGCGCGGTTGGGTCTCGGAACAAATTGGAGGGAGGAAAAGCACCGCAGGACCATGGGTAAGCATCTGGTGCGGAGAGGAAGGGAGGGGAGGCTGGGGTGGCGCCGGAATCGACAGGGAGGTGGCGGCGGCCGATGCTCCCGGAGCTGAGGAGGACGACCACCTCTTGTCCTTCTGGTGGATAAGGGGGTTCACAGGGGGCTGCAGGGTCACGGTGAGGACGGCAGAGAGCTCGAGGGGGTCCTTTTATAGCTGGCATAGGTCGGTTCGTCGGCTGCCCGTGGATAAGCACGACGGCGGCGGCACTATTGCAGAACAGGGGAGGTGGGGCTGACTGCCTGAGCTTTGTCGGAGAAGAAGACATGGTTGCGGATGAGAACGGCGAGCTGGAGGTCTCTGGGCGCGCCGGGTGGCCCGTACGGCACCGACCACAGCAGGCGGCGATGGCGGCTAGCTTCTGGCTCGCCAGAGACGTGGCGAGGTGCTGTGGAGCTCGTGAGGGTTGCTGGTCAGAGATTGGCGCGATGCGGGGAGCAGCAAACGGTCCAGGGCGAGCTTGGGGAGGCGCTGTCAAGGGACGCGGCGGCTCGGGCGCAGCATGTGCAAAACGCGCGCTCTGGCTGCGCCCGGTGCACGCACGGCAACCGTTCGACGGAATGCCAGGGAGACTTATAATGCTTGGATGCCAGAGGGATCTAACATGATTGTGATTGAGGGTTTTGCAGGCTTAGTTGACACGTTGGTTTGGCCGGGGAAATAAGTTCCCAATGCAAATATCAAACCATGCCAATCCTGTCCATGCACCACAGGTGTTCGACATAATGCCAGAGCCACCTATGGAGCTTTGTTAGAGATGAAATTTGGTACGGTGGGGTCTCTTTAGCTGCAGGTGATGATGGCATGGTTGGTTGGGCAAAAACAAGAACTTTCTAGTGCAATATTCTCAAAACTATGTTTCTGGACAGAAACTAGAGGGCATTATTGCATGGGCTAAAAATATTGCAATGAGTCTAAACTCTTGGGCTTAAGAGTTTGGTAGGGTGCACTATAAGCAGGAAAAGTCTCATGGTCAATAGGGCAAAATAAAATAGGGTTGCAGTTCAAACTGCCCAACTGCACCAGAATAGAAATGAGGATGTTCTGCTCAAATTTTTCAAAGAACACAAATGGGGTTTTGCATAAAAGTTATCCATGGACATCACATGTCATCTAAATTTTTTTATGGAATTTTTAAAATAATATATGAAGTAGTTGTACTGCAACTTAGGCCTTTAAAAGAATGAAAATGCTATTAAAAGAATTAAAACTTGGCAAGTTTTATTATAAAAATAATTCCATTGGTTTTACTAAATGAAATAAAATGATTCAATAAAACATTCAAGTCACACAACATTATTCAAATGTTTGAGATAAGAGGGAAGAATTTTGGAATTCAGACAAAAGGAGAGGCTGTGACATCAACAGCAATTCCAGAGAAATAGAAAATAAATATTCCTGGCAAAATTTTGATTAATAAAAAATGATCAAATTTTTGGGGTGTTACAATTTGCCACGATGCCCTGAATGGACTCTGGCCGGTTTGTTGGCGTGAGGGAGTTGCAGAGGATATAGAACAACACCTTGTTCTCATAGGCCAGTTTCTTAGGATTTGCTTCGGTACATTCATCACCAACAAGCTTAGGGTCCATCAGCATATGGAGTTCAGCTTCGGATACATCCCAATAGTGCAGTCTGTGTTCCCGAGAGGCATCGAATTCACACAGAGGAAGATTCAACGGTGCTAAGAACTGGTCAGCCGAACATTTGATCTTTTCTTCCTCAGTCATCCATTCGAGGATCCAAGTACTGCTGTTTGCAAGATCTCCTGAGATATAAAGAGTAGCGTAGAACTGAAGGATAACTTCATGATTCCAGCCATGATTGAAACGAAGGAAACTCTTCAGGAAGACCTGCTCAATCTGCTCGATAGTGTGATGGAAGCAAGGTAAACTTTTGAGCTCAGCGAAATCCAGAATCTTATGCTTGAAGATGCGATTCTTGCCATACAGAATGCGAGCATAATACATGGCCTGTTCCTTTGTCCAGAATCTTGGTGACATGGAAGTTCTTTCTCCTTCATATGGGCTGGTCCCAAAGAATGCAAGTTTCGAACGATGAAACTGCTCGTTGAAAGCTGGACCATTCGGGCCATCATCAACAGGAAACAGAGGGAATGTTTCCAAAGGATTTCTCAGTGGTTCTTCATCGGCCATAGATCGGGTCTGAATGTCATCAGGTGTAGGCACTCCTTCTTCAATAGGCTTGAGAGGAGCATGAGGCTTCCTCGATTTTTCTCGTTCAGATGGCTTTGAAGAACTTGACTGTCTGTCGTTCTTGCTCACCGGAACTCCTTCGGCAGCTTTCTGACATTCGGGCACAAGGGCCTTTTCTTTCTTTGCACCTTCTTCGGCGTGAGGCATGACAACTTCTTTCTCGGTTGCTTGAGACACAGCTGGTGAGACAGTTTCTTCTCGAGCCATCGGCTCATCAGATTTCTTTTCTTCCTCTACCAACTGTGGTGCAGTGATAAGAGGAGCAGGATCAACATCCATCCGGGTAGGTGCACCAGATGATGTGACTGGGGGTGTTTTCTCTCGGGAGGCTTTTAGCTCCACCTCGATCTTGTCATCCTCCTCCTTATTTGGTTCAGAGGGCTCTGCTTGCAATGTTCTCGGAGGCGATGGATCTGCCTTCTCAACTTCAATCTCTTCATCAACCTCATCAACAGGGGATTGCTGCTTAGGAGGTGCATTTTCCTCATCAGTCTTTTCCAGGAATATATCAACAACTTCATGTTGCTCTTGGGCTACTAGAGCTGGAATAATAACTTCCTCGGTGTGAGCTTGCTGCATAGGTTCATCTACGTGAGGTGGAGATGGAGGAACCTGCTGCAAGGGTACATGGGAGTGTAGAGGAATAAGCTCATCAGCAACAGTCTGAAGGCAGCGATCTTTATTTGCTTTCGGTTTGCTCACTCTTGCTCTAGCCTTCTGACATTTTTCCTCTTGAATTCTTCTTCGAGCAAGATCTGCCTTGCGGTCAATCTCCTCGTTTCTCCTGTCACACAACTGAGATACCTCCATGTGCAGATGCGAGTGCGACTCAATTTTCTCATTGCGCAAGACACTGAGGGTCTTGGTGAGTTCAACAATTTCTTTGTTCATCTTTTTTCCTTTCGGATTCAGTCTTAGCCTCATTCCTCATTCTCTCGACAGCTTTCTTGTCTTTCACAGCTTTATTCAGCTTCTTGGAGATTTTCCTCAGCTCGCTGAAATGCTTCGTCACCATTTCGAAAACATCATCAGGCAGTCCCAGACCGCTTACCTCATCAGCTTTTGCATCATATGCAGCACTGTCAATCACATCGATCATGAACTTGAAATCATACTTCTGTTCCTCTGTGGGAGCAGGAACAGTGACCCTGGTCTTCTTGGTAGCCACATCAGCATTTTCCTCAGACTGCAGCTTTCTCTTTGCTGCAGTGCTCATCAAAGTTCTCGGAGCTGCAGAACCCGAAGGTTTGTCAATAGATGAAATTGGTGCATGCCTGGGTGACTTCCTTGGAGAGGGTAAAGCTTTCACTGGAGAGGGGCTCTTGGATGGCTTGTTGAGAATGGCTGGACGATCATACAATGGAATTTCATCAAGGGTATCTTCTCTGGATGACTCATCAGACGAGTCAGGAGTTGCCTTCTTGATTCTCTTGGCGAGAGTTTTCTTTCGTGTGGTGCACGAGGGGAAACAGATTTCCCAGATTTGCTTTCCTTTGAAGCTGATGCTCGTTCTTTCTACTTCTATACGTCTTGCTGGGTCAACGCGACGTTTTTGGCTTCAACTTGGTTTTTCTTTGCTTCTCTAGCTTCACGCTTTGCTTTGGCCTTCGCCCTCTTAGCCACTTCATCGGGAAAATCAGCGATGGTTTTGAGGGAGTCGGGGTGAGCATTTGAAGGTTGCGGTGGTCTAACTTTTTCGTCATCGGGGCCAATGCAGTTTTCGGCAATGCAGTCATTCCATGGTGGTGTGAAGGCAAACAAAATCTGGTACTTCTCGCGAACATTTTCATATCTGTACCATTTGCAAGCCCAGTGGCGGCGAATTCTTTGAAGCTTGTTGTTGCGATCTGTCGTTGATTCACCCTCAGGTGGAGTTTTGTAGCTGACAGGATCAGACATCTCAGCAGTGGTGTTCTTTTCTCTGCCGCAACCACCCTTTTAAGGATTTCCATCGGAGAAGATGGTTAGGGCGTCTGTGACCAATTCATCCTCGGGCTGACTGTGAGCAGAGGGAATTTCCTCATAATCTTCTTCGTGTTCAGACTCGTGTTTCTTCTTCGGGGCCTTGGGTGGCTTCAAAGATTTTCCACCTCCAGTCATTCTTGTTCGTTCAGACCTTGATGGAAACTAAGGCAATTCTTCGTCAGAATCTGAATACGCTTGTGAATTTTGTGGCATGACCAACCTGTGAAATAGAAATAGATGCGAGGGAAAAAGGGTAGGGTCATAATCATGCACAGAAATATTTTGTACGAAAATAATTTTTGAGGGAGTCCAACAAGGAACATGTGGTAAAACAGAAAGATATCATCGATAGATTTTACGAGCTAGCCACAGAAAAATTCTAGGCAGGTCGATAGCTATCTAATCTTCCGGATAGTTACACATGAACCCTAGATGAAGAAAACCAGTACGAGGAAGATCTACAAACCGTACCAGTCAAATCTTAGTGATTCCTAAAGATCTACCGCGGTGAGATAAATCATAGAAAATAGCATCGGGTAAGAATTGCCCTAAGAACAGAGTTGGAGAGGAGCAGTTCCAGATCCAAGCGCCCTAACTTGGCAACTTAGATCGACTACGGCAATGCGGGAGAGAAGATTACCGCACCGGCATGACCAGCTGTGACGAGACTTCACCGGAGTTGCACGGCGTAGCTTCTCGCCGGAGTTGCTTCAAGCTCGGGCTCGGGTGGAGGTGGACGAGGGTTTGTGGAACTGAAGAAGAAGACGCGACGCGATGAGGGATATTTATAGCTCGAGACCTGAACTTCCGCTCCGAAATCTATGGACCACACTTGCGGGACGTTCCGCATTCGACGGACACGATCACGATTGTGGAGATTGTGGGCACGTGGCAACTGTTTTCTGCGAAAAACTCAGGAAGAGAGCGGGTGACTGAAAGATTTGAAGAAGGGCTTTGAGACAAAATGGATAAAGTTTGAAGTTAATTTCTTTCGCGACCAAGGACGTCGGAGAGAGATCTTCTTCAGATCAAATTGCATGCTCATGACGGACAGCATAGATTTGGATGAGATAGAATGGAGGGATAAAAGGGTCCGAAACAAAACACTCAGTTAGAGGAAAAAGAAACACCAAACGAGGAGCTATGAGTGAGTTGTTCATCGGACGAAACACAAACACGGCAACTCGAAGACAAACAACAAACTGAGAACTAATTAACACGAAGAACCGGCACCAACAAGATAGATCTCAGGGCTAAAGATAATCGAATGAAATCCCTGAGAGAGAGTTCCTGCAAGAAGAGTTAGTTCTTTCTCGCAACCCACACTTCTGTGGATGGCGCAGACCTCATTTGTCTTGTCTGAGCAGGGACGTTCTGTCGTTGATTTCTGTGGTTCACCTATGCACTTCAAGAGTAATCATATGAGTAAGCATTGAAATTGTTCCCAGACACATGAGTATAATGATTCGAGGAGATACGCATGTACTCCTTTTGTCGAATGTTTAATCGACATTCCTTCGAGGAAGTTGCAGCGTCAATCTGCGAGTGATTGTCATTTCCTCGAGGAGATTTGCTCTGCATATTCAGGTTAACAGTGACAGATAAATTTTCAATGATGCACTTCTTCACCCAGATTTGCTTCTTGGGTGAACCAGACCTGCAGTTAGTTCCAACATACCGAGAAAAAACCTTACCATTCTGTTGTTTGAAAAATTTGTAGTTTGAGTCATTAGGCTCGTCAGAAATAATAGGACTGGGAGTGTCATATCCAGACAGGAGTGCAGGTTCGAGAGTTTTGCTTTTAGCAAGAACCCAACCCATTCAAGGATATTGCTTGGGAGTCCAGTAAGTACCATCAACGTTGAGTTTCCTTTCGAAACCCAATCCTTTCTTTCGGGGATTTTGGTGCAGTATTGACTTCTTGAGCACATCACATAGTGTTTGATGTCCTTTGAGGCTCTTTAGCATTCTTGTCTCAAGCAAGTTCTTTTGCCTGCAATTTTCATCAGAGATAGCAACAAATTCCTCGGAAGAGGGGTTAGAAATATCATTCGTAGTTGTTACAATATTCTCGATGGCAGTATTGGATATTTCAGCATTTGAATCAGCATTGCTATGTTCTAGGCATTTTGAGCAAGGAGGCACAAAATCATCAGGAAGGTTGTTAGATTGCTCGGCGAAGAGAGAAGCATTTTCTTTTGCCAGCTCATTATGAGACTCTTTCAGCGACTCGAATTCTTGATTCCTACTAAGGAGTTCATCTGATAAACTCTCGTAGTCGACTGTAAGAGAATCATATCGTTTGGAAAGATCATCAATCGTTGAAGAAAAGGCATCATGCTTTTCAGTCAACTATTGATTCTTCTCCTTCTCTTCGACCAGCAATCCTTAGGTTTTCCTGAGATTCATCTCAAGTTTTTCAAGCTCATCTTGTTGAGATTTTGCAATCTTAACAAGTTTAGCATAGGCAATGTATTCAGAGGAATATTCAGTCATTGATTTTCGGTGTTTTGCTGATACCTGATCCTTTGAGGTTTTTGCCATGAGACAGAGTGTGATTGGTTCATCATCACTTGAAGCATTATCATCAGTGTCTGATTCGAGAGACTTCTCGGATGATTCATAAGCGACGAATGCATTGCCTCTTCCTTGTCTTCTGTAAAGCTCTTCGTCTTCTGATTCTGATTCGGATGTTTCATCTTCAGATTGCATATTCATTTCAGCACACACCCTAGTCAGCTGCGATATTCTCTTCATATTAGATTCAATGCTCGCTCTGGTTTGCACGTCAGTGACTGGTCTCGTCGAAGAAACAACGACAGATTCATTTTTCTTTGATAGCTTAGTGTGACGATCTACTCAAGTGAATCCAGAGCAGTGAAGATAAATCCATCTGCTACTAGGTTTTTCATCTTGCTCCCAGCAAGGACTGTCTGCGATATAGTGGCCGAATTGTTTGCATTTGAAGCACTTAATTTCTTTCGGAGGTAATCTTCTTGACGATTCAGGCAAGTCAACTTCGTCATCATTTGTGAGACACAGATTTTATCTTCTGAGATCACCAAGTCTTTCTGTGAGTATTTCGAGTTCTCGTGTGATAGAGTGTTGATTCTCGACATCTTCTTCTTGTGAACTGCCATAGTGTGAATGAATTTCCCCTTCGCTTTCCGAAGAAGATTCTTGATGCCCATTTTCAAGTTCCATCTTTTCTTCGTGAATAGACAACAGCGTCATGACCTCGACATAGTGAAGTTCTTCAAAGTCTGGTCTTTGCTTGATTTCAGCCATGATTGGATCGAAGGTTGCATCAAGAGCACTCAGTAGTTTGTTGACCACATCTCTATTGGTGATATCTGTTACTCCTCGTTGATGAAGTCTCTCAACAATATTTGTCAAACGATCGGTGAGTTCCATAGCACTTTCCCTACGAAGACTCCTGAAACCTGCAAACATGGCATGAAGCATATCTGTGTGTTGATCTGTTTTAGCAATGGATTCTTCATGAACATCCTTGATGGCATCCCAGAGTTGCTTGGCCGAGTCAAGCTTTCGGAACTGAATGAAAATGTCTTTTGAGATGCTGTCACAGATAATATATTTTGCTTGAGCATTCAATCGCATTCTAGCTTTGTCATCGGAGGTAGGATCATCAGGGTGCTGAACAGTGTATCCATTTTCCACAATTTGCCAAAGTTCAATGTTGACGACTTGAAGTCTGATTTGCATTCGCTCTTTCCAGTAGACATAGTCATTTCCATCGAAGATAGGAAACCTTTTAGAGTGCGAGGATCTACCTGCAAACGACATACTCAAAACTCCAAGGTTATTAGACCTTTAATAGACAGAGACAGGGAGTACCTGCTCTGATACCAATTGTTAGGACCGAGAGTATATCGACCAGAGGGGGGGTGAATGGGAGATTCAAAAATTCTTGCAAATGTTTTGAACTGATCCCAAACACAGCAGTAGAAATAAGGTTCGGTAGACAAGTATTTAAACAAGCATGCAACAGAGGAGCAAATCTATCGAAGAAGAAAGTAGTAATTGTTCGAGCGAAGAATATCACAATATTGACTGGTATGATGGTAAAGCAATATATGAACAGATGCAATAGCACGAGGAAAAACTAGATATGAACTGCGATGGAAATGCACGGGAAATGGTGACACGGTGAATGGAATTAGAACAGAATGAAATCACGCTAACATACAGAGGAAAGATAATAAATTGAACTGGTCCGATGGAAATGAATGAAGAGAATGTGAAGGATACGTAACGAGCTATGATCGATCAGATAAACTATCGACACAGAGCACGAAGGTAAACTGCTGAAAGAGATGCAGTAAAATAGAGTGAACCAGTGGTGCTCGATGGCGACAGAAGAATTTGGTACACCAGTTCGCCCTTCTGCCAAAGGACTACGTCTGGTTGGAGGGGTTGTGATTTAACATAGAAGATAAACTCTCTTCACCCTATTCTCCTTCAACTCGGAGTTGATCAGACTCTAGTTGATTTCACTCATGGTAGATACTTGTCGGCGATCTCCAAACCTTCGACAGACTTCTTCGCAAACCACAATGACTCTTGGTTGCTGAAGATCTTGCTCGGTGAAGACAATTACTCTTCGACACTCGAGCCGACACCTATCCATCTAGAGAGTGCGCAGCTCTCAAGAGTAATGGGTACAAGAACTCTAACTCAGAACTACTGTGATGCTCAACCAATGTCTAAGTTTGGGCTCTTGATTTTTCTCTCGGTGGATCTTAAACTCAAATCACTCGGAGAGGGGATGCTCAATCAATCTTCTCAGAAATCTTAAGCGGAGCAGCCAACGGGCAACGTTGGAGCGGGGTGGCTATTTATGGCCGCAGCCTTCCCTGAAGGGAAAAGACCAAATTGGACATGTGGAGCAGCCAACGGCCGAACGACACGAGTCCAACGGTCAGAATTGAGCACAACACTAACATTACGTGCGGAGCAAGTAATGCTAACTCCTCAGTTCGAAAGATATCTCCTACAGCACCGAAGAAAACGTCTTCTGCTGGCAGGTAATCCTTCGAAACATAAAGAGATTTCTCTCAGTCTCGCATAGGTTTGGGCTAAGCATCACAACGGATCTAAGCTTCGAGAACCTATACCCCTCTTAATAGTATGGAGGTCCTATGACTCAAATAAATGGAAGAATAATAGTGAAAGGAATGCTACGTCTTCAGTTCGTCTTCGTCTTCCATCACTGCAGTCAATTTTCTTCAGACCGAATCACCGAACCAATTGCTTCACGTCAACAGTAAATTTTCGAGGGGTCAACTCCTTCAAGTCATTCTTCTCGTCTACAAGACTTCAAAGGATATAGCACATTCTTCTCTGCTGTGCAGATATTCTTCGGTGAAGTTCCTCGAACTGGACACCGGAGACAGCATTCTCTTCGGTACTGCATGGACTATTTCTCTTTCTGTGCACTAGCAAACAAATCAGTCCATGCCTGTTTCTGTTAACAATCTCCAAAACACAAGGGGGCAAGTATTGCACCAACAACTGGTCCAGCCGAATGGGAACATGTACTAAGTACGAGTCCGGGAGCTCCATGGTGTGGGTAAAGTGCGCAACCTCTGCAGAGTGTAAATCTATTCGAATAGCCACGTCCTCGGTCATGGGACACAGTTCATACTAGGTCACACTATTTGGTCTGTGTCGAGTCTGGAGGAATAAACCATATAAAGTTATTGCTAATATTGAACCAGAGAAAGGTAAGAGTTGTCAGACCTGCGGTGCAGGTGCCCGGACATCGAATGATGTTCAAAGTTTGGAATGTAGCCAGGGGGTGGCTATGAGAAGAACTTGGATCCGGAGGGATCATGGGAATAGACTTGATCAATTGCATTTACGTTTATGCTTTACCTTATTGTCTTCATTTTGGTAGTCATATTGCTAGATAATTCTGTTATAACCTGATAACTAATATTGATAAGATAACAAGTGCATGCTTGAATGCCATGGATTGCTTTGCTTGGTGTATATGTTGTTTGGTTTGCTTGCTTGTACATTCAAAAGTACTCAGCGGCCTTCAATGTAGCCAGGTTCACCTAAGGATCCGACGTTCACTAGCGAGGAGCCAGAGCGTTCGCGGGCTAGAAGAGTAACACAGCCAGATCCCTGTTGATTGGAGCCGCGCCAAGACC
The DNA here is from genome assembly GCA_039707655.1 of Elymus sibiricus. Taxonomy (NCBI): domain Eukaryota; kingdom Viridiplantae; phylum Streptophyta; class Magnoliopsida; order Poales; family Poaceae; genus Elymus; species Elymus sibiricus. Next base: position 435,009,128 of record CM077668.1, on the reverse strand, counting down.
ATGTTGCCTTAGATAGAGTTTTTCCGTTGCCATCACCTTTGTAAGATATCATGTAAGACTTATATATCCATTAATAGAAATGCCTGTGTTCATGATACTTGTTGTAAAAGCACATGCCAGAGTGATTTCCTGGGCTGGTGTGTGCGGCGACCGTCTGACTACAGTGGTATTCAGGCGGAGCGCCACAACGGATGGTATCAGAGCAGCCAGGCTGACTGTAGGTTACCCTTGTCAGGTTTCATTGCCTCTTGCTCAGTAGGAAGCCCCGATGGATGTTAGCCATCTTTGCCAAACTGACACGGCTACTATTGCTCATAAGGCAATCCTATAGGTTTTTGGCTCCATCAGACCCAACTCTCTGGCCCCTGCCTCCGGTGGGAAATGTCCGCACCAGGCAACGACCCGTGAGCCCTTAACCCCTAGGTAAACCAGATATCCCCACCTTGCTTGCTAACCATGGCATCTCTCTTCTCAAATCTAGTTTCCTTTGGGAAACACCTATAAATTCCATCTTTTCCTGAAAACCCCATGATCGTTGACTAAGCCACTTTGGCTATGGTCATGTGTCGAGTTTGATGTTCACTAAGGAAGTAGTAGGAGCTTGACACCAATTGCTACCAGGAGTGTTGTGTGGTTTTGCTTCTAAATCCTTAGAGGTACATCGTGTGCGCTAGGTTAGTTATACTAGTGAATCTTTGGCCACGTGTGTAAAGTCCGCAAAATTTGAGCTTTATGTACTTTTTGGTTTTTCGCGGTTCTTGTTTCTTTTCTCGATCCCGTTCTCTTGCTTCGACTGGATCCATCCGCAAGAACTGCCAAAGAAGACCAGCATACAACTTGGATAATACCCAATAATCCAAATCCAGTAAGAGCCAAGCCAAGCCAACTGCCCGATATTCGGAACATTATCACCGGATCTATCAAGAATAGAGGATGGGCCAGGAGCAGAATCTGCGTGCAATAGATAAGGCCAGAATGTACCTAAGGGAGTTTGCTGCAGAATAGATTACACCTAAGGAATAAATGATTCCGTCTTCGACACAAGGATTATTTCTGCCAGTAAGGTGAGCCTTGAGTCTTTTCTCACTGGACTCAATAATCATTTATTACCCACAGAAGACATATGTCGAGAATGTGAAGGTGCCGAGAGCAACAACAACACTCTGATAGGTGGATACACATTTCAAAGCATATTTTGGAATTTACCAGTGCATATATAAAATTCTGGGCATGGTGAACAAGGTTTGCGAGAAATATGGATAAGTTCACAACTGTCTGGAATAAATGAGAATTTCACATGCCTCGAAGCTCAGCTGAACCGGATGGAATTATTCGCCAACTACTTACTATCGGCACACCTCCGGATTAATCACCAACATAAAGTCTGCATCAGTCGTGCAACCTCCACAGCAACAAGGATCAGACTAGCAGAAGGACAAGCGGTGTGCATGACCAACGGAATATCTTCAGACAAGGTATGGCCTATGCCAAGTTATGACTCCGCTATGGGTAAATTCTGGATACTCCGGAAGGAAGCCAGAACCGGCCACAGGTCCGACTGCGTATCACCGTGCAAGGCTTTTGGTACAAGGAACCCAGCTTTCCTCCGCAAGCTATCACGAGGAGCTTACGACGTAAGACTCCCAACCTTCCTCGCTACACCACTTGGTGAGAAAATCTTCTGGGGTACGGCACTCCCATCTTCCTCAGCGTGCTACCGCGGAAAGCTTCCGGCATAAGGCACCTAACATTCTGCAGTAAGCCACATAAGGGAAAGCTTCTGGGGTAAGATACCCTGCCTTCTTCGGCACGTTACCTTGGCAGAAGCTTCGAGCATAAGGAATTCAGCCTTCTTCAACACACCATCGTGCCCACAACAAGCTTGTCAGAAGAACGAACTAGTCCGGACACACGTCTGCCTCAAAGCTCATGTGATTATAAAAGGATTTATCCTACACTTGCATATGTTGTGAGCATGCAGTTTGGTTCATCAGATCATGTGGGCCACTCATACACGGGAATGACTATGTTCAGAGAAACATCGGCCCCATAGTTCAAAGAAGGATACGAGCACAGCAACCCCGCGAGATATGCAAGAGAAGGTTGTGAGTACAAGCTCAACAGGCTATGATATGGCCAAGGAGCCGTATCGGCAGGTCATGATAGACCCACAAAAGGAACCCTCAAGAACAAAGAGGTTTTGGATAAACAATCTCCGTGGCGGTCAATAAAATGAAAACCTCACAGACAAGGTAATATTACCAATCTTTGTCAGACTCTCGCATATGCGGCCACAACAATGCACTATTTGTGGTTACAAGTGAGCCTATCGCACTCATCGTGAATACGGGCCATCAACCAAGATAAGAGGCTATGCTCCGAAAAATACCTCGGATGATAGCCATATTGTGTTCAGCTCAGTGGTCATAGCAAGGACTACAGAGGTTATATATGACAGAGCCATCTTAGCGATCGACAGAGTTTGACTGTCTATATGGAAACAAGACCTCTGGACGAAGCAGCTAGCTCCAGGCCGTGGAAACCAAGCTAATTGTCGGTACTACTCGCTACCCACCGACCATGGGCAATAGGCTGCCAGGACAAAGGGTTTGCCTGACAAGAAAGAGAAGGATTCAATGCAGCCGTTTGAGAAGGCAACACCTGAGCAATCAGACAAGATAGTTAAAAGGGCAGTAAACCGACGAAGACAAGACAGCTGGTGGATCCAAGTCGCACACAGGTATGTCCCCCTTCGCCAGGAGGTAAGCCCAGAAATCTCGAGGATGAGATTTTCTTAAGGGGGGTAGGTTTGTGACACCCTGGTTTTCGCTCCCCGATTTTTTCCTTCGCGGGATGTGACTCCCGTCTTTTTTTTTATGTTATCGGATTTTCTCTCGCTCTTGGGTATACGAAGGTGGTCATATAGCCTTGCCTTTCCCATTAGACCTGAGATTCTCTCTAGTCCAACCTTGCCACCCAACATATATTCTCAGGATTTTGCCACCGAAACCCTACCTTCCGAGTTACCGGAAGGGAAACCCTAATTCCTTCTGTTACAAAGGAACCCCAATTTCCTTTGATCTGTTGCCTCCCAAACTTTTCCCAGTGATCATCCTATCTTTGTAAACCCTGGATATGCAAAAATATTGCCAAGTCATTTGCAATATTTTTCATTTAAAATTAATTCCTTTTTCTGCGGTTTAAAGGAATTAAATCCAGGGAAATATCTATCCATCCCCAAAGTTCATGAAAACCTGTGGAGATATTCTTTGTAATCATATTGAGCTCCCATAAAAATATTGGCCATAATTAAATAAGGGAAGTTGCATTTTCCTATTTAAAGCCAATATTGCAACTTGGGCACTTTCCAAAGGAACTACCATTTTGGTAGCCAGAAAAAATCCCAAATAATTTGTGGAGCTTCTCCTATCCATATCTTCACCATTTTCATTAAGAACCCAAGTTCCACAGTTCAAAGTTTGAGAGCATCATCCAGTTCTTGTTTCTGGACCCATTTTGAGGTTGTGAAGCAACTATATTTTATGTTGCTTCAAAATCCTTGAAATTAATCCAGGACCTCACATTCCCTATATGATGAGAGCATGCAAAAATTCATATTATTTTATCTAGCCATTTTCTCCCAGAAATTCCATCTAGCTTCAGTCCAGATTCTAGCTGTGTGAAGAAAGTACCATCTTGGTGTACCCAAATGGTATGAAATTTTACCAGTGCCTTTATGCTCCTAAATCATCACTCTCCACCAAATTTGAGCCAAATCCATCTAGCCATTTGAGCACAGCTTCAAAGTCCAAGTTCTGGACCAAAATTTGCATTGCAAAGGAAGTATATGCAAACCAGGTGCAAATGGCCTCAAAGTTTGCCAGCACCTACACCTTTCCACCACATTTCATTATGACAAATATCCAACTTCATTTCTCCAACCATTGCTCCAGAAAACTCCAGCTAAGTTTATGATCAGAAACAGTTTCTGGTCAAATCTCTCAACTCATAGTTATCCATTTGATTCCAGCCACTCCTAGCATCTATCTGATCAACGAGTCATGCAAGAGACAAGGTTCTAGGTCCACTCATAGTAAACACGCGGACGGCCTGCCATTAGACGCGCGCGCTCTGGATCTTGGGGCCCTCGGCCACCGTCCCACCGTCGAGCTCGCGCCACCGGAGCGTGTCTAGCAGCTCCGCAGAGTTCTCGCGCCCACTCTAGACCCTTCTCCCCCTCTTTATTCCCTCTCGTCACGCCACGGCGAGCGCCGCCGCGGCCACTGTCCGGCGCATGAACCCCGCCGTCCCCACCTCTCTTGGCCCCTTCCTCCCCGAGCCGTCCCCTCCCTCTGACGAGCATCAGGTCAGCACCGCTCCTCACGTGCCACCTCGTCGGAGCTCCAAGACGGCAATAGGCACGCCACGGCGGCCGTGCCTATCCGCACGCCTCGGCCGGCTATAAATTGCCATGGCCCGTAGCCTCCCCGAGCATCCCCACACCCCCAGCCACCCCCTCTCCCTTCTTGTACCCCGCCCCACCTCTCATCCGAGCTCGGGAAGCTCTCCTGCTTCTCCACGGCTGCCATGGCTCCCGCTGCCCTCCGCTCAAATTCGAGCCGTCCGAGCCCCCCTCTTCCTCTAAACCACAGCAGAAGACCACCACCACCACCACGACGCCCTCCCCACCTCCATTTGCTTCGGGGATGACCATGGCCTCGGCCCCGAGCTCTCCATCGCCGCCGTCCACCGCGGCCCATACGCTGCCCAGGTCCGAGCTTCCAGGCGTCCGTGTCGTGCACCGCTAGATGCGCCTCGCTGCGGTGAACTCATCCCTGGGCCGAGCACCGCTGGAGACGCCCTGTCGCGCCGGCAATCGCCGCCCGACGCCGGCGGTGCGCATGCACGGGAGGTTGAAGATGCTCTGTTTACCCCTGCCGGTGGCCCCCTCATGCCAGTGAGCTAGCCGTTGGGTCCGTGCGAGTTTAAGTAGAAGCGTACTCGGTGAAGTACGTTTTCATTTAAGCAAAGTGTACTCTGTTGTGTTTCAGCTGAGAATGCGATTTCCCTTCGCAGGAAGCGTATTTCACTAAATACGCCTTCTATTTCTCAGCCACCGGCCGAATCTGTTATATTGCGGGCGTTCACCCGTTAAGAGCAGAAAGCATAGCTTTCATTTGTTTTTCTGCCTAACGAACGAACTGCCACAACTTTTCAACCCGTTTCGATTCAGGTGATTCCAAAGCCCACGTTCTCTGTTCATCGAGCCCGTTCTGATGATGTCTCTTTCACCATGTTTACACATTCTAAAAATGACCATATTACCCCTGCCCTATAATCAGCACTTTGAGAGGGAATCTTTTCCGACAAATCTTTCCGCGAGGTGATCGCACTTCTCTCCGGCGAATCTATTGACCTCCAGGCAAGCCGACCATCTGATATATGCCCCAAAGCATTGCTCTGTGTTATTCTTGCGTGTTTAATTAATGAATAGGCCTGTGTTAGAAATAATTAAACTCCTGCTAGGTTGAACTTGCTATTTACATTACTTGCTAATGCTCATCATATTATCGCACTAGTGACACGTAGGTGACAACATGGAGATAGGTTGTTATGTTTTCATCATGTATTACCATTGTTATTGCAATGATTAGGAATGTGACTTAATAAGGACAACCTCCTCTGTCGGCTGGATCGAGTCATAGTGCCACTGAACAGAGCTCCTCAGTGCAGCCACATTTGCCTTTATGGGGAGGCCCTGACTTGGTCTATTGTCTTGCCTCTTATTTGTACCACCAAAGAGGGAAGGTTATGCGTGCCCGCTACCCTGGCCCGGTAGGCGGCAATAACCTTGTGAGCCCACTTGTTTGTTTAGCCCGGGGTCCCCGTTTGGGATAGGTTTGTTTGGCCACGACGGTGGCAGGTGTCAGGAGTGACACATGGGCCACCCAGGACTTGACCCGGGAAGGGTATGATTGTCGGTGGGGCCGTAAGAGTGCCGGGCAATAGACAAGTCTTGTTGAAGCAGCACCGGTCCACCCGAATGGGAACATGTACTAAGTACGAGGCCGGGAGCTCCATGGTGTGGGTAAAGTGTGCAACCTCTGCAGAGTGTAAATCTATTCGAATAGCCGCGTCCTCGGTCATGGGACACAGTTCATATTAGGTCACACTATTTGGTCTGTGTCGATTCTGGAGGAATAAACCATATAAAGTTATTGCTAATATTGAACCAGAGAAAGGTAAGAGTTGTCAGACCTGCGGTGCAGGTGCCCGGACATCGAATGATGTTCAAAGTTTGGAATGTAGCCAGGGGATGGCTAAGAGAAGAACTTGGGTCCGGAGGGATCATGGGAATAGACTTGATCAATTGCATTTACTATTATGCTTTACCTTATTGTCTTCATTTGGGTAGTCATATTGCTGGATAATTCTGTTATAACCTGATAACTAATATTGTTAAGATAACAAGTGCATGCTTGAATGCCATGGATTGCTTTGCTTGGTGTATATGTTGTTTGGTTTGCTTGCGAGTACATTCAAAAGTACTCAGCGGCCTCCAATGTGGCCAGGTTCACCTAAGGATCCGACGTCCACTAGCGAGGAGTCGGAGCGTTCGCGGGCTAGAAGAGTAACCCAGTCAGATCCCTGTGGATTGGAGCCGCGCCAAGACCATGTTGCCTTAGATAGAGTTTTTCCGCTGCCATCACCATTGTAAGATATCATGTAAGACTTATATATCCATTAATAGAAATGCATGTGTTCATGATACTTGTTGTAAAAGTGCATGCCAGAGTGATTTCCTGGGCTGGTGTGTGCGGCGACCATTTGACTACAGTGGTATTCTGACGGGGCGCCACAAATTTCAGGAATAGTAAGGAAAACAAGGTATAAGCAAAACATGACCAAGTCTGTGTTGGAGGGGAAAGCAAGGATGTTGCCGATAAAAACCCAAATTATCTAGGGGCAGGGATGGCATTTCTTATCATGGATTCGATTCCCATCTTGGAAGAAGTCAAAATGTTCACGATGACCACAACACATCTTGTTGAGAGGTTTCAAGAGGATGCAATCGAATAGCGACGGCGTCAAGCAAGGGAATGATGAAGTGGAAAGTTGTGCGAACAACAGATAAGATGCAAGCTGGGAATCGGAGTTGCTTTTCTGTTACGCCCCCGACTTAATCGTGCACTAATCATACACGCAAACACACATGATCAAGCCTAAGGACTCACTTGAAGATATCACAACACAACTCTAAACACAAATAAAAGTCATACAAGCTTTATATTACAAACCAGGGGCCTCGAGGGCTCGAATACATAAGCTCGATGTCATACAAGCATCAGCGAAAGCTTTAGATATCTGAGTACAGACATGAAGTTAAACAGATAGGCCTTTAAGAAGGCGGGGCAAAATAAAACACTGGATCGAAAGGCGCAGGCCTCCTGCCTGGGTGCCTCCTAACTACTCCTGGTCGTCGGAGGGCTCCTCGTAGTCGTAGTCGACGGCTGGGGCAGCCGGCTCCTGAGCTCCGTCATCTGGTCGCATCATTCGGGTATAGGGAAAAAGGGAAGCAAAGCAACCGTGAGTACTCATCCAAAGTACTTAGCAAGACTCACATCAGAACTAATCTACTTATGCAACATTATCAAAGGAAGGCTATATATGTGGACTGAACTGCAACAAAGCCAGAATAGAGAAAAAGGCCTAGCCTATCGAAGACTAGCATCTTCAACGGTCTTGCAGCATAAGAAGAGTGCAGATTAGTACATTAATATAATAGTAGCATCACATAGCAACAACGCTCAGAGATCCTTCCTCGACTCCCTGCGAGAAAGCGATCCCGGAGCCAATACATTTAACCCATTTCTAGTTGTAGAAGATCGGGATATTTTCCGAGCGTCCTATTACCGTGGACACGGCTATTCGAATAGATATACTTCCCTGCAGGGGTGCACCAACTTTACCCAACACGCTCGATTAACTCTGGCCGGACACACTTTCTCGGTCCATGCCCGGCCTCGGCTGATCGACATGTCGTAGCCCTACCAAGGCTCAACAGAGAGGCCAACACGCCGGTCTACATCCTAAGCACTCAGGGGTCTTGGGCCCATCGCCCTTTGCACTCCTGCGCGTTGCGAACGTGGCCGGTGAGTAGTCCTAGCCCCCTTAATACAAGCGCAGGCTTTACCAGACCAACCCGGCGCACGCCGCTCAACTACTGACGTCTGAAGAGCTTCGGCTGATACATACGACGCCGAGTTCCCATATTATTCCCACGTGCTGGTTAGCGCAAAAAGGCCAGAGGCCTACTCAGATTACATATCCTAACCCTTAGCGCATTAGGAGCTCGCGGTGACAAGCAGAGACTCACGATCATGTGACCCCGTCGCCCCGTCTCGTGGACTTACGGCAAGGGCTAAGAATGCCCAGCCGTGCCACGTATTCATCTCTCGGGTACCCTCTTGGTCAACCCGATATCACATCTCTCGCGGGTACCCCTCGGGGTCGACCCGACTTTATCCAGTATCAGCAGTAAAGTAAAGTAACCGTGTGTCCAACACAGCAAGAAGGAATCCGAGGAATCACCCTCGTGGGATTCCCACTCGATGTATCTGTCAAGGTGAACCCGGAGGAATCACCCTCTTGCGGGGTTGCACGACAGAAGCTTCATCGGAGGTGGCGAAAGAGAAATCACCCTTGGTAACCCACATCCGAGTAGCTGTACTACAAAGACATTATCGGGAGTGAGATAAGAGGTATCACCCTCGGCACTCAAAGTTAGCTCTGTAGAGTCAAGCAACTTAGGGGTGTGTGCGGTGATGTGCTGGTCTCAGCCCGACGATCACATCGATCGGGGCACAGGTACTAAAGCGGGGCAACTACAGCAAGGAATAAAATAGGCAGGTATCAATAACAGTTACAAGGACATGCTATGCATCAGAATAGGATAAAACAGAACAGTAGCAATTTCTAATGCAAGTAGGAGGGAGAAGGAATAGGTGATTTAGGCATGCGTCAAGGGGGGTTGCTTGCCTGGAAGCTCTGCGGCAAAGGAGGGGTCATCAGTGGTGTCGTCAGTCTCCTGAGCTGCGTCGGTCTCGGGGGCTATCGGAATAGAAGAGGGGGAAGAAACAATAAATAAAAGCAGACAAATGCAACACAGATGCACGGTATGGCAAAATGCAGTGTTAGTGGTGACCTCATGCAATGCTACATGTCGCAGATGAATCGGGAAAATATCTGGGATATTTTCCCGGCGTTTAGGCTGATTTCGGAATACTGAACCGGAGGGGAAGGTTCCATGTTCAGGTATATAGGAGTGATGGTCAAGCATTTTGACCGCGTATTCGGATTCGTCTCATTTTTCTGATCAACTTTCATGTAGAAAGTTTTTCGATCCGAGCTACGGTTGAATTTCAACGAATTTCCGAAGTTTTAGCAATATTCTGAAATTATCTAAATTAATAGAAATGCCAGAAATGGAATATGACATCATGCTGATGTCATCACTACGTCAGCAGTCAGCTGACCAGCTGACTGGTCAAGCTGACAGGTGGGACCCACCTGTCAGTCTCAGAGGGTTTTAACAGTGATTAAATTTAAACTAACAGAATAATTAACCAGTGGGCCCGGCCTGTCGGCGACTGAACTAATTAACAGATTTAACTAATTAAAAGTATTTAGCCACTAATTAAGTTATTGACGTGGGGGACCCACTAGTCAGTGGCTGTAGATGCCACATCAGCCCGTTGACCCGGTCAACTGGTCAACTGGGTCCTGCGGGACCCAGCTGCCAGTGGCCCATGGTGGCCCACCGGGCAGGCCACATCGGCGGCCTCACTGGAAAAAGCTCCGACGAGCTCATACGCGGCGGTGCGACTCCGGTGAGCCTCGGGTTTCCTCTACACGGCACCAACTCACACGTTTTCGACGGCGTTCGAACGGCTACTCCACCCCGCGTCGATCCACGGCGTCTGATTGGGCGGAGGTGGTCGGAGGCGAGCTCAACGACGACGACAGGCGGCGCCGGAATTCGGGACTACGCGGGTCCGGCGCTGCGGTGCGTTTGCGCGCGAGCTAACGCTACGGGGAGCACCTGGAGGTCTCCCGGAGCTCGCGAGCGAGCTTGCCTGGCTACGACAGGGACTACGGCGTCGGTGGCGCGGAGAAGAGAAAAAAGAGAGGGGAGGAGGTGTGGAGCTCACCGCAGCGGCTCACGGTGGCCTGTGGTAGCTTAGGGGCACAGGGGGGTCGCCGGAGTCGACGGGGATCGCCGGCGACAGAGGGGATGATGCCGAGCTCGATTCGGGCAATGTGGCGGGCTCCGGCTTGCTCGCGCAGTCGGAGAGGAAGGAGAAGACGTCGGCGGCGCTGGTGGTCGGCTCGGATAGGCGAGGGAGGCATGGTGGCCTTGGATCCACAGCGGCTCGGCGGCGACGACGTCGGGACAGAGAAGGAGAGAGCGGCCGCGAGCGAGGGAGAGAGGGCGGCGAATGGAGGAGGAAAACCAGGGGAGATGGACGAGGGCGCCCATATCCCCTCCTCTCACCGGCACCGTCTCGGTGGCAAGCGGTGGGCAGCCGCTGCGCGCGCCGGACGCGGGGACGGCGACACGAAGGGCGGGAGCAGGTGGAGAGGACGGTTCGGCTGGGCTGGGCCGGTTACTGGGCCGCAGGTAAGCGACGGTAAGCCTTTTTCCCTTTTTCCCTTTTCTGTTTTTCTGTTTTCCTTTTTACAAAACTTTTGCAGAAAACATTTAGGCCATCAAAAGACTTTTGAAAAAGGTGGATCTTGGCCCAAAATAATCTTTGCAATTTATGGCACTGACACAATTATTTTGGAAGGCAGAGGAATTCATTTGGAATTTTCATAAATGAAATTGCATTTTAAATTGCTGGAATTGCATTGAAATAATTGCTACTATCCATATTTGCATATGAGTGATGTTAATTTTCTTAACAATAAATTGTTTTGGAATTTATGCTAAATGATGAACATTTTTCCAGCAACTTTTGTGCAACTTCAAAATTCAATTGCATTTGAATTTGAATTCAGTGGCAGAATTAGAAATGAGATATTAAACCATTGTGATCAAGCATTGCAAATGAAGATGACTTGGCAAGATTAACAGATGATCACTGTGCTTTATTACATAGGGGTGTTACATTTTCAAGACAACAAAATGATGTTGAAAACTCGACGTAAGCCTTGCTCACGGTCTGAAGAATTCGTGCACCAAAGAAGGACGAGGTAGCATGGTCAAAGGTAGCATGATAAGGATGTAACTGGTAGTCTAGGAATGACAAGATTGAGTTTAAATTTCTCTGCAACAAATTACTAGGGGTATTTGAATTGTAGTGCGGATTCGATTCACTAATCGGTGTTCTCGGTTGACAATAACCCAGAACCCGTGGAATGAATGGGACAGGGAAAGATATTACTTCATCAAAAATTCATAAGATGTAGTGCAATGGCACGATATCCTCAAGATACTAGGGGGTAATACTCGAAGGTAGAACAGAATAGAAGCTGAACTAGATCATTGACCTGCGACAGCAGATACTTTAACCTTGTTGAAAAATAGACGAGGCACTAAAATGGATTCCTTTCAGATATAATGAATAAGGAAAGCATGGTCAGAACCATAACGGCAAGGGATCAAATTTAATGATACCGAAAGAATTATTCAAATGATTAAATATTTTACAAGAAGCTTCCATGACGGTCTGCGTCGTTTCCGTGGGCATGAACACAAAGTTCAAGGTCGACTCCCACTTCTTCTATGCATAACCTTTCATTCACTTCTCATTTTCAAAGAAGTTGTAGTGTTGAAATTTTATCTGACAGTACGCCAGTAGAGTATAACCCGCATACTTTCGGGTGTATACAGATTAGGGAAGGCATAGGTTCAACCCATCGGGGCATCTTAGGAACATATACCATAAACTTCAAGAGTAAATAACACAAGCTCGATAGCAGAGCATGGTTGACAAAAGCAAAGGATACAATTTACCAAAGGCATTATGTATCAGGGGAAGAACTCACAAGGTTATTGAATATGAAGGACACTGTCGGATAATAATTCAACAAAGGATTTGGCGGTCCACAAAGGATTTGATGTGAGTATCGGTACCGAACCAGAAGAAGAACGAATGCAAGGGCATCGGATTATAGAAACATCTGAATAATTCGATGCTTAAATACAAAGAAATTATGATTTCCAGATCGGTGTATCAAAATCATATGCTCTGATCAAATATGAGTAAGTTGAATAGACTTAGAGGCACAATCGGTCAAGGTTTGATTGGCTGAAAACCAGCTCATGCCCGAATGACGTCTGAGCCAAAAGGATAATTTCTAAGGATCATTTGATGATTGCGAGTATTCGCAGACACAATGAATCATTAGGCTCAAAATGGCAATGACAAGGGATGACAATGAAGATGGAATTAACCATAATGCAAACATGCAAGATTTCAAGAGCAATAGGTTGTAGAGGATTTTCGGAAGATTGAATAGCATTATGAAGTATTTTGCGAAACACATGAACAACTGGGGATGAACGAATCCCCGGTAAGTGTGAGGAATTATTCATAGGTGTATTCATGCATGAAGGAGCTGCAAGGTAGTAGGCACAAAGGATTCTCTGAATATCGGAGAGTAATTCGAGGCATCTTGTAATAACAAGAGCAACTGGGAATGAATGTATGAACGACAAGGATGTGTAGTTATCCATAAGGATTTGTTGGCGGTAGGAATTGCAAAGGCGGTGGGCACAAGGGTCTTGGGAAAACATCGAAGAGTATCTTTGGAATCTTCTGATGAATCAAGCGGTCATCTAGATTGAAGGGCTCACCGGGAGGAAGTAGTTACGAGAACCTAAAGTTAGAGTTAGTAAAATCATTAACCCAAAAAGAAGAGTAATCAGAATCCAGAGTAAAGGAGAGGAATAAAAGATCCTAATCCCATCCATTGGCGATGTGGGCCCGCAAGCCACACAAGAATGTTAGTAAAAAAGTTTTTCAAAGACTAGACTCAACTTCGGCCAAAGAGTTGGAAAGGGGCTTCCTACAGGCAGTCGGCTCTGATGCCAGCTTGTGACGCCCCCGACTCAATCGTGCACTAATCATACACGCAAATGCGCATGATCAAGTCCAGGGACTCACGGGAAGATATCACAACACAACTCTAGACACAAAATAAAATAATACAAGCTTTACATTACAAGCCAGGGGCCTTGAGGGCTCAAATACATAAGCTCGAGTTACACAAGAGTGAGCGAAAGCATCAGTATCTGAGTACATACATAATTAGACAAGGTTGCCTTAAGAAGGCTGAGCAAAACAATGACATCTAGATCGAAGAGGTGCAGGCCTCCTGCCTAGGAGCCTCCAAAACTACTCTTGGTCGTCTGTCTCCATGTAGTAGTAGGCTCCGTCGGTGTGGTAGTAGTAGTAGTCGACGGGGTCGGCTGTCTCCTTGGCTCCATCATCTGATCGCAGCAACCGGGTAGAGGGGAAAAAGGTAGCAAAGCAACAGTGAGTACTCATCCAAAGTACTGGCAAGACCTACATCAGATCTATGCTAATTATGCATCGGTATCAAAGGGGAGGGGCTGTATCTGTGGACTATACTGCAAAAATGCCAGAATAGAGGGGAAGGCCTAGCCTATCGAAGACTAGCATCTTGCAGCGTCTTGCAGCAACAAAAGAGAGTAGAATAACATAACATGTAGTAACAAATATATATTAGTAACGCCCAGAGATCCTTCCTCGACTCCCTGAGAGAAAGCGATCCCGGAGCCATCATATCAGTTTAGTAACACAAGTATCCGGTTCTATTTGTAGTAGATCGGGAGACAACTCCGAGCGTCCGTTACCGTGGACACGGCTATTCGAATAGATAACTTCCCATCAGGGGTGCACCATCTTACCCAACACGCTCGATTAACTCCGATCGGACACACTTTTCTGGGTCATGCCCGGCCTCGGCTGATCGACACGTCGTAGTCCTAACTAGGCTCTGCAGATAGGTCCTCGCCGGTCTACATCCAAAGTGCGAAGGGGTCATGGGCCAATCGTCCTAAGCACTCCGGGTCATTGCGCGCAGGGCGAATCCAGGCACCACCTCTGTCATGGATGGCGCCGGCCCAGCCGTGCCGCAATGCTGCACTGGACGTCTGATAGAGCTTTCGGGAGAATCGTATGACGCCGAGTGCCCATAACTTATCCCACGTGGTGGTTAGTGGGAAAAGGCCAGAGGCCTACTCAGATCACATATCCAAACCCATTAGTGTGTTGGGAGCTCGCGGTGACAATCAGTGATCGTATTGCCCCGTCTCGCGGACTTACGGCAAGGGTCAGGAGCGGTCTGCCTGCCCGGCCGTGCCGCGTAATTATCTCGCGGGTACCCTCACGGTCAACCCGACTTCACATCTCTCGCGGGTACCCCTAGGGGTCGACCCGACTTCAACAAGGGACTGAGGCAAAGACAGGGGTATTTGTGTGTCCATAACATCAAGGGGGAATCCAAGGAATCACCCTCGTTCGATTTCTACTCGATGTAACCGTCAAGGTGAACTTGGAGGAATCACCCTCGATGGGTTCACACTTGAGGTGTTGCACGATAGAGTCATCATCGGGAGTGGAGAGCGAGGAATCACCCTCTGTAATCCACAGCTGACTAACTACACTACAGAGATATCGTCAGAAGTGAGGTAAGAGATATCACCCTCGGCACTCGATAATAGCTCTGCAGAGTCGTACAACTAAGGGGGGTGGTGGTGCGGTGATGTGTCGGTCTTTGCACGTCGATCACACGGATTGAGTCATCGGTAGTAAAGCATGGCAACAAGGACAAGGATGTGGGGCCTCTGATGGATCACTAACCAGCCTATACTAAGCATATAGGACAACAGGTAAAGTATCAACAACAGGTTACAAAAACAGGGTATGCATCAGAATAGGAGCTATCAAACACAGTAGCAAAATCTAATGCAATCACGAGAGAGAAAGAATGGGCGATATAGGAATGATCAAGGGGGTTTTGCTTGCTTGTAAGCTCTGCGGCAAGGGGCTGGTCATCTGCGGCGTGGTCGTAACCAGCGGCGTCAGTGTCGGTCTCGGGGTCTACCGGAGAAGAAGAGGGGGAAGAAACAATAAATATAAACCACACAGATGCATCATAAAGCATGACATGGCAATATCCCGTGCTAGGGATGACCTAATGCAGTGCTAAGCATTACAGACGGAGCGGGAAAATATCTGGGAATATTTTCCCGGCTTTAGGCAATTATCGATCAGATAATCCGGAGGGGAAGGTTCCATGTTTGTAGTGCTGGAGGGGTGTGGCTAGTATATGGATGGCATATTTGGATTCTTCTTATTTTTCTGATCATTTTTCATATATAAATTATTTTCATCCGAGTTACGGATCATTTTATATGAATTTTCAAAGTTTTATCAATATTCTAGAATTTCAGTATTTATTTTAAATCGAATTATTAAATAGCTAAACTACTATGGGTACACAGAAGTGTACCCAGCAATGTGTACCACTGGCTGACAGTGGGGCCAGTCAGCGGCTCACTCATCAGTCAAGGGTTGACTAGTCAAAGATGAACAGTGCTGCGGGACCCAATTGTCATGGACACTAGTGTTAACAGAGTGGTTAATTTAGTATAATTGATTGTGGGGTCCATCTGTCATAGGATCATTAGGCTAATTATACCCTAAACTAATTAATCTAGTCCCTAATTAAATCAAACTAACAGGGCCGGACCTCCTCGACAGAGGCAGCAGCTACAGCCGCAGCAGCCATGGGCGAGTAGCAACATCAGAAGGCGACCAGCAGCAATAGCAAGTAGCAGCAGGCAGGATCTAGCAGCAGCACATAGCAGCAGCAGCTTGAGCAGCAGCAGTACGCAAAGCAGCAGCAGCTAGCAGGAGCAGCAGCGGAGCAGCAAGCAGCGTAGGAGAGCAGCAGCAGCGGCAACTAGCAGCTGCAGGCGGCGGCGAGGCAACGCGCGGGCGCGCACGAATGAGGGCGTGGGCAGGGGCACGCCGGGCGCGGGCAGGGGCGGCCAAAGGCGCGTGTGAGCGCGGCCACGCGGCGGTGAGCGCGAGCTCCAGTGAGCTCAGCCGCGACGGTGTATGACGAATATGGCGACGGATCGAAGGGGAAAAAGCCAGGAATCGGAGGAGGGGCTCACAGTGAGCGTAGTGGCGAGCTTGAGGAGGCCGGGGCTGGTCGGAGACGTGCGGATTGAGCGGTGAGGTGCGGCGGCCGTGGCGGAGGAAGATGGCTCGATCCAGCGTTACCGTGGCTCCCTTGCTTGAGCACGAGGGCGTAGTCGATGTAGAGGAAGGAGATGGAGCGCCCAGGCACACAGCTAGCCGGCGGGGAGCTCGGTAGCCACGAGAACGGGGGAGGCCATGGCGACAGCGTCCTCGGGCGCAAGCGGAACGGCGATGGCGAGTGAGGGAGTGGGGAACTGAGGCTAGGGTTTTGGCCAAGGGGTGCGAGGCATCAAGTAGGCGTCGGGGGAGGTGCCGGATGGCCGCCACGCATGGCATGGCTGGTGGATAGCAGCCACGATCCCCCTGCCTCACCTCTATACAGTACAGAGGTAGGTGAGAGGTCGGTGGTGGGCTTGGGCTGGCACTGTAGCACTGGGCTACTGATGTCTACTACACAACTTATTCTTGTAGACTCGTGTTGGGCCTCCATGCGTAGAGTTTTGTAGGACAACAGCAAATTTCCGTCAAGTGGATGACCTAAGGTTTATCAATCCATGGGAGGCATAGGATGAAGATGGACTCTCTCAAACAACCCTGCAATCAAATACAAGAAATCTCTTGTGTCCCCAACACACCCAATACAATGGCAAATTGTATAGGTGCACTAGTTCGGCGAAGAGATGGTGATACAAGTGTAGTATGGATAGTAGAAATATATTTTTTAATCTGAATAAATAAAAACAGCAAGGTAGCAAATGATAAAACGGAGCACAAACGGTATTGCAATGCTTAAAAACAAGGCCTAGGGTTCATACTTTCACTAGTGCAATCTCTCAACAGTGCTAACATAATTGAATCATATAACAATCCCTCAATGTGCGACAAAGAATCACTCCAAAGTTCTTATCTAGCGGAGAACATAAGATGAAATTGTTTGTAGGGTACGAAACCACCTCAAAGTTATTCTTTCCGATCAATCTATTGAGCTATTCCTATAAGTGTGACAAACAGCCCTAGAGTTCGTACTAGAATAACACCATATGATACGCATCAACCAACTCTAATGTCACCTAGATACTCCAATGTCACCACAAGTATCCGTGAGTTGATTATTCGATATGCATCAAACAACTTCAGATTCATAATATTCAATCCACACAAAGAACTTCAAAGAGTACCCCAAAGTTTCTCATCGGAGAAAAGATAATGAAAACGTGCAACCAACCCCTATGCCTAGATCACCCCAAGGTCACGGGAATCTGCGAGTTCATCACCAAAACATATATCAAGTGACTCAATAGAATACCCCATTTTCACCACAGGTATCCACATACAAGACATACATCAAGTGTTATCAAATCTGAAATATTCAATCCGACAATAACAAAACCTCAAAGGGAAAGATTCATTTCATCACAAGAAGATAGAGAGGGAAGAAACACCATATGATCCAACTATATTAACAAAGCTCGCGATACATCAAGATCGTGCCAAATCAAGAACACGAGAGAGAGAGAGATCAAACACATAGCTACTAGTACATACCCTCCGCCTCGATGGTGAACTACTCCCTCCTCGTCATGGAGACCGCCGAGATGATGAAGATGGCCTCCGGTGATGATTTCCCTCTCCGGCAGGGTGCTAGAAATGGGCTGTAGATGAGATCATGGAGGTACAGAGGCTTGCGGCAGCAGAGTCCAAGTTCTAGGGTTATTTCTGGGGGTTTCTCTATTTATAAGAATTTTTGGCGTTGGAATCACGCTAAGAGGGGCCACAGGGGGCCCACGAGGCACCAGGCCGCCCAGGTGGCTTGTGGGGCCCCTGTGGGTCTTCTGCTGCTCCCCCGAAGCTTCCTGGGTCTGTTTCCTTCCAAAAAAATCATCAAAAAGTTTCGCTGCATTTGGACTTCATTTGATATGGATTTTCTGGAAAACCAAAAACAAGCAGAAAACAGCAACTGGCACTGGGCACTAGGTCAATATGTTAGTCCATAAAAATCATATAAAAGTGCACCAAAATCATACAAAACTATAATAAACATGGCATGAATACTTCATAAATTATAGATACGTTGGAGACGTATCATCATCCCCAAGCTTAATTCCTGCTCGTCCTCGAGTAGGTAAATGATAAAAGAAATAATTTATGAAGTGTGAATGCTAGCATAGTGCATAAGTTTGATCAATGATAATTTCAATCACTTTTCCTAGCATCATGACAACAACTTTTTCTCATAAAACTCATCAAGATAAAGTAGCAATCAATTCACATGTTATGGTTCAAACAATGCATTCTCTTGAAACTTAACAACCTATGTTCTTAGTCACCAAACAATTGCAATTCAATTTATCTTCAACAAAGTCTAAGTAAGAGCTCCACATACTCAATTATCATTTAGTCTTCTATGATTGCTAGTACTCAAAGCATATTTTTAGAACAAATAGCATCCATCGAACACAGAGAAAGATAAGGGCTTAATGTTTCGCCTCCCAACTTATTTATCATAGAGATAATTGTCAACAATAATAATTCATGATCAAATATATTTGATTGGCCATATGTGCCTGGATCTTTCCCCACCACATGATGCTTGCCAACTAGAGAATAATTAATGTTGAAATGAGAAGTAATACTATTGACACTACTAGGGAAAACCGTAGCAGTAGCGCGGGTGGGCGCGCTACTGCTACGGCGCTACAGCTAACTATTAGCAGTAGCGCTGTTCCACCCGCGCTACTGCTAACAGAGTTTAGCAGTAGCACGTTTAGGTGAATCTCGCTACTGCTAAAAGCTGCAGCGCGCCTATTTAACACGCGCTACTGCTAAGGAAGCGCTACTGCTACACACATACCCCGCGCTACTGTTACTATTCTCTGTAAAAAAAAATTGCAGCGTTTTTTCTCTATTTTTTAATAGGTTTATACAATAGCCATCATCATCCAACAATAGTCTCATCATATCATACACA
Organism: Elymus sibiricus; assembly: GCA_039707655.1. Classification (NCBI taxonomy): domain Eukaryota; kingdom Viridiplantae; phylum Streptophyta; class Magnoliopsida; order Poales; family Poaceae; genus Elymus; species Elymus sibiricus. The sequence goes on along the minus strand of CM077668.1, from coordinate 434,989,916 downwards.
TGCAAATATTCTCATCAAATCATGCCATCATCATCCAACACAAATGATGTCTCTCATCATCATCGATCTCGAAATAGCGATACAAGTTATGATATGTCTCGAATACATGCAACTACATCGTCATCCCATACACATGTTTCATCATCCATCTAAAACGATGATATAGAAGAGAAGAGCTATCACTATGAGTAAGAGCGAAATTATGATGTACATGAGGCGCCGGTTGTGATTCCTCTCTCGCGCTAGCGTGAACCTCAAGTAACTAGCTTTTGCTTCTTGTCTGCTATCAAACCCTTTATGGCTGCCGCCCGAGAACCGTGACACTTGGGCCTGACACTCGGGCCACTCATCGTACACTCCCGGAACCCTCCCTATGTACACGGCATAGCAGTTCTTCGCCATCAAGGACCTATATATGTACCTGTTAGAGATGCAACAATAATATGCAACATAATATATTTGAGCAACACGAAAAGAAAGAGTTAGCTAATAGAAGCAACATATAGTAAACATAATTAATCAACGCAGGTTCACTGTACCCAAACTAATTAACTAGATGTACGCAGGTCATCGTACCCAAACTAACAAACTAGCGTTACGCAAGTTCAGTAGGACCGTTGACATCACAAAGTTTCATCGCTACAGAAACTACAAGTTCAACCGACACATCATCATCGGCATCGTCAATCACTGGAAGTTCCACCCATCCATATCCGGGAGGATGCACCCTAGCTTCGTGAACGGCGTCAGGTCTTGACGTTGCATGCCTATGCGAGTTCTGACATCAGCTCACGATATAGGGCCGTGGTGGAACATCCCCTTCTCTTCGACAACTTCTTTCATGATGATCGTTGCAATGTCCTTCTGGATGCGAAAGAAGTCATCTCTGACTTTATAATCCAATTCGTGTCCTAAGGATTCTACCCATTTGCGGATATGTTCATCGTTTCTTGTTATCATGGGAAGATGTTGGTGATCCCTTCTGAACTCCATCATGAGATGGAGGAGGTAGAATCCATCATTCTTGCTTGTTGTCGGTTGATGGATGGAGCAGAAGGTAGTTTTATGCGAGAAACCCAGCTTGTTCTTCCTTTGTTTCCTGATCTCCATGTGGCCACCCCTCATGCTGAAGCCGTGGAGAGCATCATCCAGAATATCCATTATGTGGGTGTAGTCTTTCTTCTCGAAGTTTCTGGACGAGTCAAAATACATGGCGTGGGATACTCGCGGGAAAAGAACGATAAGGACGGCGCGCCCGCTACTGCGGAAAATAAAGACACCTCAAATTAGTCTCCATATGAGCAAAGGAATGATTGAAATGTACGAAAGGGTTGTCCGGCAATGACTTACATTGGATGATAAGGCAGGAGAATCGTTTCCTTGTCCTTATTCGTTACCATGAAGTATTCGATGTAGTCCCTAGCAGCTTTACGTTCAAACTCGCCGAGACTCAAGAAGGACTCATACATGTAGTATGGATCCGCCACCGAGATTTGCGAGATTTGTTCTCTCCTGATGACAAAGTTCATATGTAGCGCAAAAAGGCGGACGATCGTAAAATCGAGCCGGCTCACGAGAAACATCTCAAAGATGTGATCAAATCGCAGGAAGAACACCTCCGCGGGCAGTGTGTCGACGTAGCACTTGGCCTGAGGCACAAGAACCGCGTAAAGCGGATATCCTGGATCCTCCGAGGCGAGAAGGCTTTTCTCAGTCGACAACACATGGTCGTGCAGTCTCCTGAGATCCCCTGATATGCCCTCTAGCGGTTTCGGCGGTAGGATCGGCTCGCCCGCGACATGGTACATCGCCGCACCTTTGACCGGTAGACGGTCTGCAAAATTGGTCGGCTGGCTGCTAGAAGCTTTGGCAGCTTTGGCGGCAGCAGTGCCTCTCTTCGGTGGTCTCTTCCTCTCCTTTTTCTTGGGTTCACCGTCCAGACCCTTCCTTACCCCCACCACCAGTGTCGTCGGGCTAAGCACTTTACAACCCTCGGCTAGATGACCCTGCGTTGAGGCGGCATCTGGAGGCGTGTCCTGTGAGGATTGCATGAAGAGAGACTTCTTGCAATCAACTCTAGGACGTTCCTGCCTGGGCACATCATCCATCTCCTCATCCGCATGCTCATAGCCCGAGTCATATGGCTGACTCATCATTTGTCCGTCGTCATAGGCGGCACCGGTATTGAGGAACCGGAGAGGGTCCTCCTCCTCCATCTCATCATCCATTCCTTGTTCCACGGGGCCGACTACATCATCCACTATTGGACCCCCTTCCTCGCGTCGTCCACCGCTCTCACCCGGCACGAGAGGCGCTGGTAATTGCGTAGGCGGGGTGGTGGTGTTCATACCTTGCTGATGTGTGGTCATTGGTGTGCTCTCGGCCGCCTCCAGACGAAGAAGATTCTTCGGCCACAGCAGCATCCAACCATTGCATTCTCCAAGCCGCATCGGGGTCTCGTCCTCCTCTCCCCCGAGCCGTACTGGAGGAGTCAAATCCTCGTGGCCCGCTTTCACACTCGACAAGGTAACCCTGAAGGTGCCAACGGGGATCGGCTGGCCGTGGAACGTGAGTTCCAAGGGCTTCGTTATCACTGCCTTTCCCACGTCCACCTTCTGGCCGTTGATCATGTAGAGTACGGTGCACAGGGTTTCGTCGGCCTGCGAAGACATGTCTGTGGCGTAAGACATCCGAAAGGCAACGAAAAATGGAAGATTATATATATGTTGGTGCGACGTGTAATTACCGTGAGGGCGTAGAGGTCAGCCAAAGACGAAGGCCCGCCTAGCACGCCAGAGACAGAGGACGGGCTGCTATGAGCGGGTGCGCGAGCAGGACCTTGTGCGGTAGCGGCAGCAGGTGGTGGTGGTGCGATGTTCACCGAGTTGCTCCCGACGAAGCTGGGCATGGGAAAATTCTGTGCCGTCTTGTCTGGATTTTGCTTCGTCCAGCCGATAATAGCCGGAATCAAGTTAGTAGCGAAATCATTTCTGCAGGCAGCTACAGCTGCATTGACTGCCTGCTGGACCAACTCATTTTTGTTCGCTTCTGTGGCCTCAGCTGCTTTTTTCTCGGCCTCAGCTGCATTTTTCTCGACCGCAAGCTTCACCTTCTCGTCGATGTTCAACTGACTGAACTTCTTTTTCTGCTTTTTGGCCTCCGGGCCCTCGTTGTAGTAGTACTTCCACGTGGCGCCGTCTCCGACGCCGTGCACACGTCCATATTGCGGCCGCTGGTCCAAAGGGAGTCCCTTCAGTTGGTTCAAGGCCCAGTTGAGAGGGGTGTCCCACTTGGGCCTCATCGACGACTGAGACGACGAGTCGCTTTGGGCTGCAAGCCTGTGTTGCTCCTTCTGCAAAAGGAACGTGAACCGTTTACGAATGTTACTACAACGTGTAGTCCGGTTGATCAGAAGCTAAATGTAAGGTGGTAAAAGAATAATTACCAGTAATCTAATCAATTTCCTCGTGATCGGGTCCGTGTACCAAACCTTCTTTTCCTTGTCCCACTTGTACCGGGCCCTGATGAAGTCACGCTCCTGCGGGTCGGTGAACTCCGCGTAGGGGTCTGGGATCCCCGCGGCTTCACGTTCCGCGTCCTCCTTATCCCATATGGGCCTCTTGCCAATGTAGCCACGGCTTCCGAGGCGTTGGTTCCCCGTGTTCCTTTGCTGAAGGCCCTTGTATTTCTCAGACTTAATCTTGGCTGCCTCGGTAGCGGAAGTGTCCTTGAACTTTGCGAACTCCTCTGCCGTAAGTGTCGGATTGTCCGCCAAAATCTTGGACAGGGGTTCGTTAGCATCAATCGCTCGTTTCACCCTCCCTTTCCAGGCGGCCAAATCGTTGCTGAACATGCCCATGGCGTGGTTATTGATATCTTTCATGGCAGCATCATCCCACGGGTTTTCTATGCGGTCATCCCGGCCAGGGAACTGGAATCTCTTGTGCAGCTTCGTTAGGAGCAAGTGCTCCAGATGTGGTTTCTTCCTTAAGTCATTATCGTTGATGCTCGCAGTTTCCCGTAGGATGCATCTGACTTGGTTGCTGTAGCACTTGCGAGGTTCATCCGGCGCTATTGGCTCGAATTTGCCGGGGTGCATCTCTGTGACCAGGATTCTTCCAATGCCGAGTTTGTTAGGGCGTCGTGTCCTTTGCTTCTTCTGCTTCTTCTTTTCGTTACCGCCTTCGGCGCCGGTCTCGGCGCCGCCATCGGTGCCGGTGCCATCGGTGTCGATGTCGGTGGCAGTACCATCGTCCGCTATGACCAGGTCGCCCTGCAAACCTTCTATTTGCTGACTAGACAAAAAGTCGAGGTAATCATGTTCACGGTCATATTGTATGTCGTCGGCAACGTGGTCAGAAGCCCTGGTCTTGTTGTTGTTCGACATGTTTCCTACAAATAAGTCTGCTCGTTTAATTCTTAAACTATAATAAAATGAGTAATGACATAAAAAAAGGCCTATGGTTTGCCGGAATGCCGTTTCATTCCCGTTCAAGCAAATGTCGGGCACTCGATATGCCTACTTTCTAGCACAAGTCATGCCGAAATTCACGGGAAATTTCGGCATGACCTTTGCTAAAAAGTGGACATATCGAGCGCCTGAAATTCGCCGGAACGGAAATGAATCAACATTCCGGCAAAACATTGGCCACTCGGATCATTTCCCTGCAAACAAGAAAAGCCAACATAGGCAACAATAGCACATCATCTCCATCATTTGGCACATCATATGGCAACAACAGCAGCCAACATCATTTGGCACTTCAATTATTCAAAATATGTTCACCATCAACAGCCAACATCATGTATATCAAAGAAATTCATGCACTTTAATTATTCAAAGAAATTCACCATAAAGAACCCTAGTTAAATTCCTATCTACTAGGGTTAACTAAACAAAACAATAGCTACTTCTCAAAAAACCCTAGCTAACAATTGATTGATGCAAACAAGGAACTTCTGTTTTTTCTTTAAATAGCAACAATTGATTGAACTAAGATTTTTTAAATAGCAACAATTCTGTTTTAACTAGGGTTCATAATCTAGCACTAACCTAGCAATAATTCTGTTTTCACTAGCTAGGGTTCATAACCTAGCAATAATTTTTTTTACTAGGGTTCATAACACTAACCTAGGGTTCAAATGGCACCTAGGTTTCATAATCTAGCACTAACCCTAGGGTTCATATGGAATTAATCTAGCACTAAATAACCTAGGGTTCATACATATGGCAGAGAGAGAGAGCAGAGAGAGACAAGAGGGGAGGGGAGAGGAGGGGCTTACAGGGCGGCGAGGTCGATGGAGGAGGAGGAGGTTGGACTTGCGGTGACGTCGAGGAGGAGGAGGCAGGCGTGCGGCGACGTCGAGGAGGAGGCAGGCACGGCGAGGTCGAGGAGGAGGAGGCAGGTGCGCGGCGACGTCGAGGAGGAGGCAGGCGCAGCGAGGACGGGCTCCGGTGACGGCGCGAGGAGGCAAGAGCGAAGAGGGCTCCGGCGACGGCGTGGAGGAGGGCAAGGGGATGGAATGGGGGGAATGGGGGAAATTGGGGAAGAAAGGCCCGCGCGGTGCGGTTAACTCAAACATAGCAGTAGCGCGTTTATGGACCCGCGCTATAGTTAACTTATCTGTAGCGCGGGCTACCCAAACCGGCGCTACAGATAACTTAGCTATAGCGCGGGTGTGGACACACGCTACTGCTATAGCTAACTTAGCTGTAGCGCCGGTTTGGGTATCCCGCGCTACAGATAAGTTAACTATAGCGCGGGTCCATAAACGCGCTACTGCTATTCCTTTGATTTTTCTTTTCATTTTCTCCTTTTGCTTTTTCTTTTCATTTTATTTTTCTTATTTCCTTTCTCCTTTTTCTTTTTCTTTTCATTTCCTTTTCTAATCCTTTCATTTTCTTCTTTCCTTTCTCATTTTTCTATTTCTTTTCATTTTATTTTCTTTTCCGAAAGACGACCGAGCCGGGAAGAAGGGAATTGGATACAATGTATATAACTCAGGCGATGATATATATTACATATCATTTGACCGATAACGATTAAGTGCGTACACAAAATAAATACATATATATAAATGATGGTTTCTCAGCGTCGACGTTTTCGTTTCTGAGTGAGCTTCTTTCCCTTCTTGTTCGCTGTCGAATAATTGAGCCCCTCGTTGTGACTTTTCCTTTTCCATGGAGTACGATCTTTCTTAGGTAATGTAGTATTGATTCTTCTTTTGACGTATGCTTCATCGTCATCATCATCTTCCCTCATCGGGTTGCCGTACTGGTCGTAGTCTTCCTCGTTGGCGACTCCATCCATTCCGATGATGTTCCTTTTGCCTCTCCTCACGACAACACGGCTGGGATTGCTCGGGTCGGTTATGAAGAAGCATTGTGTCACGTGCTTAGCGTGTACCCATGGCTCGTTTTTTGCGATGGCGTTCACGGTAGCGCTCTTGGCGTCGGGTATAGACATGGTAGTGAAATACCGGTTTTCTCTTTCGACATTCTTAGCCCATCCATGAAACCAGTCATGGGCAGGTGCGCTTTCAAATGGCCTTCCTTAAAGGGGTCGAGCAAGACTCCTCCTTTGCATCTTCGACATGGACAGAAAATCTACTTCCGGTTATTTTCATACATGTTGTGCACCACTGATCGCAACCATCTTTCCACCATCGTTCCACTGACCTTCATGATCGCCTGCGTGGTATAATTAATTAGAAAAAGGATTATAAACGCATCCATGCATGCATGCATCAAAGTCATACAAAAATTCGACATGACCTTCCCTAAATAAAGGACATATAGAGTTTTCCCGAAATTCGCCGAAACGGAAATAAATCGACATTTCGGCAAAACATAAGCAACTCTCATGTCACACACAATTCGGCAAATAAACATATAGGCGGCAACTCATGCCACACGCACAATTTCCATCATATCGCCCGATTCGGTCATATCGCACACATATTTTCCATTAATTCTTCCAAAAAGCACATTTTTTACTCACCTAGCTATCTCGAGAGAGAAGCACGGTGACTAGATGGCTTTACTCCATTAAAGAATAGATCTATTTGGGGAGTTGATAGCTTCCACTAAATGGATAGATCTATAGCTAGTAGGGGAAGGAAATGGCTAGCTCTAACTAGTGGAGGGAGGAGAGAAGAGTGAGGAAGCTAAGAGAGAAAAGTGGTGCATTAATGGAGATGGTGGAGGGGGCATTAAAGTAGAGAGAAGAGAGAAGAAAGCTAGCTAATGGGGAAAGCAGGTGAGGGAGAAGAAGTGAGGGAGAGAGCAGGGGAAGGGGGGAAAGGGGGCTGCAAAAGGTGCCAGCTGCGGCTTAGCAGTAGCGCGTGTCGGCGAACGGCGCTACTGCTAAGATCAATAGCAGCAGCGCTGGTCCGCAAACCGCGCTACTGCTAAGCGGGGACCACCACGTGGGACAGTGCAGCCGTAGTTGCAGCGGTGGGTACCTGACCCGCACTACTGCTAATAGCAATAGCAGTAGCACCTTTTCCCCAGCCCGCGCTGCTACTATTCATGGCCTGGTGGGTACGGTGGGGCCCATTTACCAGCAGCGATGTCACGTACACCCGCGCTACTGCTAAGTTGATACCAGTAGCGCCTGTCCTTAGAACGCGCTATTGTTAATTACCAGTAGCGCCTGTGTTTGCCCCTCGTTACTGTTAAGCCTCCACCTATAAGGTATTTCCAAGTAGTGTGACTCTTGCATAAAAGTAAATACATAAAGTAAAAGATAGGCCCTTCGCAGAGGGAAGCAGAGGTTGTCATGCACTTTTTATTTTTGGATGCGCAAGCCCTTAATGCAAAGGAATGTCACATTATATTGCCCCTTGTGATAGCAACCTTTATTATGCAGTCTGTCGCTTTTATTTCTTTACCATCACAAGTTCGTACAACGCTTATTTTCCCTTGCAATAAAGGATCATACATATTTTAGGGGCAATTTTTATTGCTTTTTGCACCGATGACAACTTACTTGAAGGATCTTATTCAATCCATAGGTAGATATGGTGGACACTCATGGGAAGAAACTAGGTTTACGGGTTTTTGGATGCACAAGTAGTATCTCTACTTAGTACGAATTTTTGGCTAGCAAAAGATCCTAAGCAAGCACCACATGTTGGAGGATCCATAACAATATAACTTCTATGCAAATATACCCAAACATAACTCATTACGTTGTCTTCCTTGTCCAACTTCAACTAATTTGCTCAAGTTTGAAAATAATTAATGGGTATTCACAATCATAAAAGATGTCCAAGATAATATATTTATATGTGAATGTTCTCTTCCTTATACTAATCATTCATGAATTGCTTGTATGACTAATATTGTGATTGTCAAACTTCAATAGATTTTGCTTTCTAAACCCAATGTGAAGCTAGTACTAGATATGAGACTAGTATATGAAGCACATATAATTTTAACTTTATGATATTCAATTCATTCAACAATTTACTCTTAGGATATAAGTGAAGAGCGAGAGTAAATGACAAACTACTCCAAAAAGATATAAGTGAAGATCAAATGAGTAGTTAAGTAAATAGGTAGCTATGTGAGGACTCTCTCTCTCTCATTTAAAAATTTCAGATTTTAAGTATTTTATTCAAACAGCAAATAAAACAAAATAAAATGACATTCCAAGAATAGCACATATCATGTGAAGAAGCAAAAACTTAGGCTCAACTAAAACTGACCGATAATTGTTGAAGAAGAAAGGTGGGATGCCTACTGGGGCATCCCCACGCTTAGATGCTTGAGACTTCTTGGAATATTATCTTGGGGTTCCTTGGGCATCCCCAAGCTTGAGCTCTTGTGTCTCCTTAATTCCTCTCATATCACGGTTTCCTTAAATCTTAAGAACTTCATCCACACAAAACTCAACAAGAACTCGTGAGATAAGTTAGTATAAATCAACTCAAAACCATAACATTCTCTACAGTAACAAATCAATAAAATTATAATTAAACATTTCATACTAAATGCCTCTGCATATTTAATACTCCTATCCACAAATAGAAATATTAAACAAGCAACATATGCAAACAATGCAACTATAACTGAAATCTGCCAAAACAGAACAGTCTGTAAAGGGTGAATAAGAATTCATACTTCCCTATCTCCAAAAATTCTGGAAAATTACCACGTGACAGAGAACTCATGCATGCTTACTGTGTATAAATTTCAGATTTTTATCATGTCTTTACAATTCACATAAATTCAGGACATAACAGAAAACTTTCTGTTTTCAAACAGCAACACATAAACTTGCAAACTGAGCATGGTAAAGGCTATAATTGGCATTTTATTGAACTAAAAGATACAAAACATGATTATTGATAACAGCAAGCAAATCTCAACAAAATAAAATGACGCTCCAAGCAAAACACATATCATGTGACGAATAAAAATATAGCTCCAAGTAAGATTACCGATAATGTTGAAGATGAAAGAGGGGATGCCTTCCGGGGCATCCCCAAGCTTAGACGCTTGAGTCTTCCTTGAGTATTACCTTGGGGTGACTTGGGAATCCCCAAGCTTAGGGTCTTGCCACTCCTTATTCTCCTCATATCAATATCTCACCCAAAACTTGAAAACTTCAATCACACAAAACTTAACGGAACATGTGATATAGGTTAGTATGATAAAAATAAATCATCCGCTTAGGTACTGTCAAGACAAGATTCATAATTGTTCTCACATAATGCCTACTGTAGTATATCATTTCCATAATTTATATCTCATAATATAAGCTATGGAAACACTAAAACAAGCAAACTATGCACCGAAAACAGAATCTGTGAAAAACAGAACAGCATGTAGTGGGATATTTAAAAACCATACTTATGTACCTCCAAAAATTCTGAAAACTTAGGAAAACGTAAATTATTTGCATCCCAATACTCTGTAAAAATTTCAGAATTTTCTCATGCTCCAGTACAGAATAGAAATTCCAGCACTAAACGCAAAAGTTTCTGTTTTTGCACATAATCAAATCAACAAGCATCCACACTATCCCAAAGGCTTTACTTGGCACATTATTGAAAGAAAACATATGAAACATGATTACTAAAGTATCTTAATCATGTGAACACAAGAAAAACAGTAGGTATAAATATTGGGTTGTCTCCCAACAATGATTTCAATGATGCTCACATAAAAGTAAAGAGTTGAAACACAATGGGAGCATCATGAAACATATGGCAAGAACATTTAAGCCTAACCCACTTCCTATGCATAGTGATTTTGTGAGCAAATAATTTATGGGAGCAAGAATCAACTAGCATAGGAAGGCAAAACAAGCATAACTTGAAAACTTTCAACACATAGAGAGGAAACTTGATATTATTGCAACACCTACAAGCATATGATCCTCTCTCATAACAATTTTCAGTAGCATCATGAATGAATTCAACAATATAGCTATCACATAAAGCATTCTTTTCATGATCTACAAGCATAGAAATTTTATTACTCTCCACATAAGCAAATTTATTCTCAACAATAGTAGTGGGAGCAAACTCAACAAAATAACTATCATGTGATACTTGATTGGCATAATCCAATTGAAAATTAAAATCATGATGACAAGTTTCATGGTTATCATTATTCTTTATAGCATACATGTCATCACAATAATCATCATAGATAGCAACTTTGTTATCATAGTCAATTTAAGCCTCTTCCAAAATAGTGGAATCATCACTAAATAAATTCATGACCTCCCCAAATCCACTTTCATCAATATAATCATCATAAATAGGAGGCATGCAATCATCATAACAAATTTGCACATCAAAACTTGGGGGACTAAAAATATCATCTTCATCAAACATAGCATCCCCAAGCTTATGGCTTTGCATATCATTACCATCATGGATATTCAAAGAATTCATACTAACAACATTGCAATCATGCTCATCATTCAAAGATTTTATGCCAAACATTTTATTGAATTCTTCTTCTATCAATTGAGCACAATTTTTCGATCCATCATTTTCAAGAAAAACATTATAAAGATGAATAATATGAGGCAACCTCAATTCAATTTTTTTTTGTAGTTTTCTTTTATAAACTAAACTAGTGATAAAACAAGAAACTAAAAGATTCGATTGCAAGATCTAAAGATATACCTTCAAGCACTCACCTTCCCGGCAACGGCGCCAGAAAAGAGCTTGATGTCTACTACACAACTTATTCTTGTAGACTCGTGTTGGGCCTTCAAGCGCAGAGTTTTGTAGGACAGCAACAAATTTCCCTCAAGTGGATGACCTAAGGTTTATCAATTCGTGGGAGGCGTAGGATGAAGATGGTCTCTCTCAAACAACCATGCAATCAAATACAAGAAATCTCTTGTGTCCCCAACACACCCAATACAATGGCAAATTGTATAGGTGCACTAGTTCGGCGAAGAGATGGTGATACAAGTGTAGTATGGATAGTAGAAATATATTTTTATAATCTGAATAAATAAAAACAGCAAGGTAGCAAGTGATAAAACGGAGCACCAACGGTATTGCAATGCTTCAAAACAAGGCCTAGGGTTCATACTTTCACTAGTGCAATCTCTCAACAGTGCTAACATAATTGAATCATATAACAATCCCTCAACGTGCGACAAAGAATCACTCCAAAGTTCTTATCTAGTGGAGAACATAAGATGAAATTGTTTGTACGGTACGAAACCACCTCAAAGTTATTCTTTCCGATCAATCTATTGAGCTATTCCTATAAGTGTCACAAACAGTCCTAGAGTTCGTACTAGAATAACACCATATGATACGCATCAACCAACTCTAAAGTCACCTAGATACTCCAATGTCACCACAAGTATCCGTGAGTTGATTATTCGATATGCATCATACAACTTCAGATTCATAATATTCAATCCACACAAAAAACTTCAAAGAGTACCCCAAAGTTTCTCATCGGAGAAAAGATAATGAAAACGTGCAACCAACCCCTATGCCTAGATCACCCCAAGGTCACGGGAATCCACGAGTTGATCTCCAAAACATACATCAAGTGACTCAATAGAATACCCCATTGTCACCACAGGTATCCAACTCTAAACCCTAAACTAAAATAAACATGGCATGAATACTTCATAAATTATAGATACGTTGGAGACGTATCAGCTACAAGTGCACAGTAGTGCATTTTTCTTTTTCTTTTTCTGCTTTGTACTTTCTCCACTATTTTGCATTTTTATAAATAGCAAATGATTTTTGTTGGACTTAATATTTAGCAAATAAATATTAGGCAATATCTTGAGTTAGCACACAAGATTTCAAGTGGTTTGGAAATGCATAAACATTTATTTATTTTGAAATGGCTATGTTAGTTGCTGTTGGACCACTTTATAATTTGCTAGGGATTAATTGGTGAGTCAAATAAGATTGGTGTCAACATGACAAATGATCAGAGGAATTTATAGAATAATGCAGACATTTTAATTTTACTGTTTGAAGAAATAATAAATTGACTTGCATTTTGAATTTGAATTTGACTTTTATTTTTATCAAGTGGCAATTAAGCTTATCAAACATGGTGACACGACATCATTAGGTTGAAATTATTGTAGCATGATTATTGGGGTGTTACAAATCTCCTCCACTACAAGAAATCTCGTCCCGAGATTTTAAGAGGTAGAATTAGGGGGAAAGAATTGGTTATGAAATTCTAACGAGTCTTCTCGGTCTTGGTTGCTCTTCCCGAAGAGATCGATCCACAGCGTTCAAGTCTTCATTTCTCTACGCCTGTGTCTCATGACGAAGTAGTCGTCCTTTCTTCAGGATCTTCATCGTACTTACGAATAGGATAAGAGGAAAACTCTATAGAGATGGATGTCTGGAAGGATTGGCATCCGGTAATTATCACAGGGGATGAAAGTACAAAGTATCTCTTGAATTGAAACTCAGGGAAATCATCGAGAGCAATATAAGATGTTACAAAAAGTTTCAAACGGGTAAGCAATCGTTCGATGCCTGAAACAGAGTGTGAAAGGGGTTGAGGGCAACGGGAATAAGTGTCGCGTCTAAAACCAAAAAAGATCATCTCTCAGAAGGTGGCTCGTGAATTACGTACGAAGCCAAGCACGAGGAATAACTTGGGAAACATGGATCTACAGGAGAGTCAGGTTTTGATCCTGTGGAACTGCGGTTAGTGTGGATTGAGAGTAGGAAGGGCGGTGACATCTTGCACAGTCACGATAGCAAGGCATGTCAGAGGATAGCTTGTCAGCTATGTCGGTAACAACGTCGGTACCAAGGGCGGGGGACGAAGAGAACCATTTTCCTACTCACGAGGCGAGGCGGACCAATAGGCAAGGTTCTCGTTCACTGGTGTTATCGGGATGTCATCAGCAATAGTAATAGTGTCTTACTGACAGAGTTGTACACCGAAGTGTATACATAAGCAAGGAATTTTTACTGCTTAGATCATATAAATTATATGAATGGTTAAACAGACCAATGGAAAGGAAAATGTGATTATTGGATTAATCAGACCAATGGAAAGGAACATATGTTTACGCATAAGTATTATGAGAGTATCCTTCCCAAGGACAAGAAGAGCATGATATACATGACGGAACAATCAAGTACATATCAACTTGGATAATTGGGCAAGGATTCATGATGTTTACCCATAAAACAGGGTTGGATAATTGATCAAGAAACATTTAGCATTATGCTTCCAATATTCTTGTTGATGTTCAAGTACAACAGTCATGCTTCGAGGTAGCAATGATATGATGTTTCAAGTAAGGGTTGGGTCTGAAGATCACAAGAAATACACAAGGAATAATTTCAGGAATAGCAAGGAAAACAAGGTATAAGCAAAACATGACCAAGTCTGTGTTGGAGGGGAAAACAAGGATGTTGCCGATAAAAACCCAAATTATCGAGGGGCATGGATGGCATTTCTTATCATGGATTCGATTCCCATCTTGGAAGAAGTCAAAATGTTGATGATGACCACAACACTTCTTGTCGAGAGGTTTCAAGAGGATGCAATCGAACAGTGACGGCATCAAGCAAGGGAATGACGAAGTGGAAAGTTATGCGAACAACAGATAAGATGCAAGCTCGGAATCGGAGGTGCTTTTCAAGACAACAAAATGATGTTGAAAACTCGACGTAAGCCTTGCTCACGGTCTAAAGAATTCGTGCACCAAATAAGGACGAGGTAGCACGGTCAAAGGTAGCATGATAAGGATGTAACCGGTAGTCTAGGAATGACAAGATTGAGTTTAAATTTCCCAGCAACAAATTACTAGGGGTATTTGAATTGTAGTGCGGATTCGATTCACTAATCGGTGTTCTCGGTTGACAACAACCCAGAACCCGTGGAATGACTGGGATAGGGAAAGATATTACTTCATAAAAAATTCATAAGATGTAGTGCAATGGCATGATATCCTCGAGATACTAGGGGGTAATACTCGAAGGAAGAACAGAATAGAAGCTGAACTGGATTGTTGACCTGCGACAGCAGATACTTTAACCTTGTTGAAAAATAGATGAGGCACTGAAATGGATTCCTTTCAGATATAATGAATAAGGACAGCATGGTCGGAACCATAACTGCAAGGGATCAAATTTAATGATACCGAAAGAATTATTCAAATTATTAAATATTTTACAAGAAGCTTCCATGACGGTTTGCGTCATTTCCGTGGGCATGAACACAAAGTTCAAGGTTGACTCCCACTTCTTCAATGCATAACCTTTCAGTCACTTCTCATTTTCAAAGAAGTTGTAGTGTTGAAATTTTATCTGACAGAACGCCAGTAGAGTATAACCCGCATACTTCCGGGTGTACATAGATTAGGGAAGGCATAGGTTCAACCCATCGGGGCATCTTAGGAACATATACCATAAACTTCAAGAGTAAATAACACAAGCTCGATAGCAGAGCATGGTTGACAAAAGCAGAGGATACAATTTACCAAAGGCATTATGTATCAGGGGAAGAACTCACAAGGTTATTGAATATGAAGGACACTGTCGGATAATAATCCAACAAAGGATTTGGCAGTCCACAAAGGATCTGATGTGAGTATCGGTACCGAACCAGAAGAAGAACGAATGCAAAGGCATCGAATTATAGAAACATCTGAATAATTCGATGCTTAAATACAAAGAAATTATGATTTCCAGATCGGTGTATCAGAATCAGATGCTCTGATCAAATATGAGTAAGTTGAATAGACTTAGAGGCACAATCGGTCAAGGGTTTGATTGGCTGAAAACCAGCTCATGCCCGAATGACGTCTGAGCCGAAAGGATAATTTCTAAGCATCATTTGATGATTGTGAGTATTCGCAGACACAATGAATCATTAGGCTCAAAATGGCAATGACAAGGGATGTCAATGAAGATGGAATTAACCATAATGCAAACATGCAAGATTTCAAGAGCAATAGGTGGTAGAGGATTTTCGGAAGATCGAATAGCATTATGAATTATTTTGTGAAACACATGAACAACTGGGGATGAACGAATCCCCGGTAAGTGTGAGGAATTATTCGTAGGTGTATTCATGCAGGAAGGAGCTGCAAGGTAGTAGGCACAAAGGACTCTCTGAATATCGAAGAGTAATTCGAGGCATCTTGTAATAACAAGAGCAACTGGGAATGAATGTATGAATGACAAGGATGTGTAGTTATCCATAAGGATTTGTTGGCGGTAGGAATTGCAAAGGCGGTGGGCACAAGGGTCTCGGGGAAAACATCGAAGAGTATCTTCGGAATCTTCTGATGAATCAAGCGGTCATCTAGATTGAAGGGCTCTCCGTGAGGAAGTAGTTACGAGAACCTAAAGTTAGAGTTAGTAAAATCTTTAACCCGAAAAGAAGAGTAATCAGAATCCAGAGTAAAGGAGAGGAATAAAAGATCCTAATCCCATCCATTGGCGATGTGGGCCCGTAAGCCACACAACAATGTTAGTAAAATAGTTTTTCAAAGACTAGACTCAACTTCGGCCAAGGAGTTGGAAAGGGGCTTCCTACAGGTAGTCGGTTCTGATACCAGCTTGTGACGCCCCCGACTCAATCGTGCACTAATCATACACGCAAATGCGCACGATCAAGCCTAGGGACTCATGGGAAGATATCACAACACAACTCTAGACACAAAATAAAATAATACAAGCTTTATATTAAAAGCCAGGGGCCTCAAGGGCTCGAATACATAAGCTCGAGTTACACAAAAGTCAGCGAAAGCATCAGTATCTAAGTACAGACATAATTAGACAAGGTTACCTTAAGAAGGCTGAGCAAAACAACGACATCTAGATCGAAGAGGCGCAGGCCTCCTGCATGGGAGCCTCCGAAACTACTCCTGGTCGTCTGTCTCCACGTAGTAGTAGGCTCCGTCAGTGTGGTAGTAGTAGTAGTCGACGGGGTCGGCTGTCTCCTAGGCTCCGTCATCTGATCGCAGCAACCAGGTAGAGGGTAAAAATGTAGCAAAGCAACCATGAGTACTCATCCAAAGTACTCGCAAGACTTACATCAGATCTATGCTAATTATGCATTGGTATCAAAGGGGAGGGGCTGTATCTATGGACTATACTACAGAAATGCCAGAATAGAGGGGAAGGCCTAGCCTATCGTAGACTAGCATCTTGCAGCGTCTTGCAGCAACAGAAGAGAGTAGAATAACATAACATGTAGTAACAAATATATATTAGTAACTCCCAGAGAATCTTCCTCGACTCCCTGCGATAAAGTGATCCCGGAGCCATCATATCAGTTTAGTAACACAAGTATCCGGTTCTAGTTGTAGTAGATCGGGATACCACTCCGAGCGTCTGTTACCGTGGACACGGCTATTCGAATAGATAACTTCCCTGCAGGGGTGCACCAACTTACCCAACACGCTCGATTAACTCCGGCCGGACACACTTTTCCGGGTCATGCCCGGCCTCGGCTGATCGACACGCCATAGTCCTACCTAGGCTCCGCAGAGAGGTTCCTGCCGGTCTACATCCTAAGTGCGAAGGGGTCATGGGCCAATCGTCCTAAGAACTCTGGGTCGTTGCGCGCAGGGCAAATCCAGGCACCACCTCTGTCCTGGATGGCGTCGGCCCAGCCATGCCGCAATGCTGCACTGGATGTCTGACAGAGCTTTTGGGAGAATTGTATGACGCCGAGTGCCCATAACTTATCCCGCGTGGTGGTTAGTGCGAAAAGGTCAGGGGCCTACTCAGATCACATATCCAAAGCCATTAGTGTGTTGGGAGCTCGCGGTAACGATCAGTGATCCTGTCGCCCCGTCTCGCGGACTTATGGCAAGGGTCAGGCCCATCCCTCTCCTGGGGCGGTCTGCCTGCCCGGCCGTGCCGCATAATTATCTCATGGGTCCCCTCACGGTCAACCCGACTTCACATCTCTCACAGGTACCCCTCGGGGTCGACCCGACTTCAACAAGGGACTGAGGTAAAGACAGGGGTATCCGTGTGCGCATAACATCAAGGGGGAATCCGAGGAATCACCCTCGTTGGATTCCTACTCGATGTAACCGTCAAGGTGAACTTAGAGGAATCACCCACGATGGGTTCACACTTGAGGTGTTGCACGACAGAGTCATCATCGGGAGTGGAGAGCGAGGAATCACCCTCTGTAATCCACAACCGACTAACTACACTACAGAGATATCATCAGAAGTGAGGTAAGAGGTATCACCCTCGGCACTCGATAATAGCTCTGCAGAGTCGTACAACTAAGGGGGGTGGTGGTGCGGTGATGTGTCGGTCTTTGCACATCGATCACACGGATCGAGTCATCGGTAGTAAAGCATGGCAACAAGGACAAGGATGTGGGGCCTCTCATGGATCATTAACCAGCCTATACTAAGCATATAGGACAACAGGTAAAGTATCAACAACAGGTTACAAAAACAGGCTATGCATCAGAATAGGAGCTATCGAACACAGTAGTAAAATCTAATGCAAGCACGAGAGAGAAAGAATGGGCGATATAGGAATGATCAAGGGGGTTTTGCTTGCCTGTAAGCTCTGCGGCAAGGGGCTAGTCATCTGCGGCGTGGTCGTAACCAGCGGCGTCAGTGTCGGTCTCGGGGTCTACTGGAGAAGAATTGGGGGAAGAAACAATAAATATAAAGCACATAGATGCATCATAAAGCATGACATGGCAATATGCTGTGCTAGGGATGACCTAATGCAGTGCTAAGCATTACAGACGGAGCGGGAAAATATCTGGGAATATTTTCCCGGCTTTAGGCAATTATCGATCAGACGATCCGGAGGGGAAGGTTCCATGTTTGTAGTGCTGGAGGGGTGTGGTAGGTATATGGATGGCATATTCGGATTCGTCTTATTTTTCTGATCATTTTTCATATATAAATTATTTTCATCCGAGTTACGGATTATTTTATATGAATTTTCAAAGTTTTATCAATATTCTGGAATTTCAGTATTTATTTTAATTCGAATTATTAAATAGCTAAACTACAATGGGTACACAGAAGTGTACCCAGCAATGTGTACGAGTGGCTGACAGTGGGGCCAGTCAGCTGCTCACTCATCAGTCAAGGGTTGACTGGTCAAAGATGAACAGTGCTATGGGACCCAATTGTCATGGACACTAGTGTTAACAGATTAGTTAATTTAGTATAACTAGCAAGGTGGCCCTCGCAAATGCGAGGGCTAGCACTATTATATTAAATATTTTCTGTTGTTCACACTCTTAGTTATATTTTGTATTTATTTTCTTAGTAGGAGTAATTCGTTTTACATTATCTTTTTGGTGTTGATTCGCTTTAACGCGTAGGCTTGACTTAAGTGGTTGCACGATAATGTTACTGTTGCAGTGCGGGATTGATATGAAATGGCAGCTCCATGTATTATATACAATCCAAATATGAGTGTTTTGTACAGGCTAGAGTTTTTCTTCTCCTTATCATGTACTACATTTTCGCATGTTTTTCAAATAAATTGCAGTATATAAATTATATAATTTAGACTCATGCGTTTGCCACCTATAAGATTTTTTATTTGGTTTATTTTCACCGTATGAAATAGTCACCTATAATTTGGGCTCATGTGTATGTCGCTTATAATTTGCATCATATAATATATTAACAGTAGGATTTATTTGTGAAAGTAGTAACGGTTTTCTTTTGGAATGATCAGTTGGGCTTTAGCCAACACAGAACATGCGAAAAAATGTCTCTGCCTACTTACACACGTCTTTCTTCTCAAAGGGAAAAAACATACACATGTCTGTTTCTTCGCTAGAGAAATAAAACTGAGACATCACTTGATCCCCTTTCTCATTTGCTTCTATCAGCTCGCCCACGCAATCAATTTCATGTGATAAATATAATTACTTAAGGTACTGCATTTTAGTGTTAGATGTTACTTTGATTATGCACCGTCGACTTTTTGAGGGCTTGGGACCGGCATAGGCAGTGTTGCGCCTCCCTAAAGCGTCGTCGTGATTAATCATAGTTTTTTCTTTTTGCAAAGGCAAATTAAACTTTAATAACTGCCCGATTCTGCATATTTAATTGATGACACGGTGATGAATGCCCTATTTGCTTGGACTACTGTAATAAACTTAACATACCAGATTATATATGTTGTCCATGTTTTGTATGATTGATTTTTTTAGAAACGTTTGCTTTTTTGCCTACTCCACTTTTAGCCACCCCACCCCATGTATACCCAATAGATGATAGTAAGAGAAAAATAAGCAAATAATGAGAAATCTTAGTTTTTGTTCGTATACAACTAATTTAGCAAACACTAAAAGTATGAAAATTGGAATTTTAAACAGATGTCAATGACTTCACATATTTATCTTACCTTTCAAAAAATAATATATTTGTACACTATATTCTCGAGCATCTCATTCTTGTTAGTTTCTTCATCATCTACCATTATCTGGGTCGTATGATCTTTGAGATGTATAATATGGGATCAATTGTAAAATGGACCGGCTTTGTATCAACGAATATTCTCCGTTCTTATTTCGAACTGTTTTATTATTTCCTAGGTGGTATAGTTCTATTCTTAGGTGTCCTTTATGTCCCTTGATCCAGTTCAGCCTGCACTGTAAATGCATGCGAGGGCATGGATGATGATTTGTAGTGTTAGTTTTCCACATGACAACAAATGCATTGATTCGTTGTTGCCTCTTTGTAGCCTTTATGCATAATACTCGAGCATTTTGTCATGTTTTCTTTTGCATGTATCACCTTCTTTTAATATGTGCGGTATTTTGCTCCATACGCATCTTGTCCATAGGGAAATAGTAACGGATATTGCATTTCCAGGAATTTTGGATGGTTCTCGCATATTCTTTTCGGCTTCGTGTCTTCGTGTGGAAGAATGATGGCATGCCCTTTTTTATTTTCTGTTGTATCATTGACAATGAGTGCTCCCTTTTTAGATGTTGATAGCATGTTATACTGTTTGGCATCTCTTTGTCATTTATTGATTATTTTCAATTTGACGTCATAATAGTCACCTTCTTTGAATCTGCCCCTTTCCATTCTGAATGTTTTTGCTAGCATATTATCTCTATCCAACAGATTTTTGAGGCTTGCAACGATGTGGGGATCTATTGACTCAATTTTCCCGTTGAAGTTGTCGACACTGATATCCTATTTATGACCTCGCTTTCCATGTCATAGATGTATAGCCATTTCCAGCTTTATATGGCGTTGGATATAGGTGTAGTAATTAATATACTCCTTCCAAGTTAGTTGTGAGTATACTACTATTGACCTCGTAACTGTAGTCAGGTCGTTTTGAAAGTTTTTTTTATGTGTATGTCGATAATGGGTAGGTAGTCGTTCTACTGATCTTGTATGTGCCGCTATGAAAGATGCATGGTCTACCTTAATAATTAACTTGTTGGATTGCATGGTTGATTGTTGTTCACCTTCGGGCAGCTTTTGGAAACGCCTTGCCATGTGGTTGTGTTGTTTTCTCGTCATTGTACTGTTGTATGGTATTTAAGGCAAAAAACACATATGTAATTAATATCATATATATGTGCACCATGTGTATGTCTTGTTATTGTCTCTTATATTAAAAAGAGTACCTCATCGCTGTGAGCTGCTACCGCTATAAGATTGCGGATTTGCCGATGATTTATAATTTTCTGGTCTTTGTACAACCGTCAGTTGTCGGCCGGGATGTTTGATTTGCCGCAAAAGCCATAATCGCTCAAACTATCGAGCTGTGGCAAAATCAGTTTTAATTGTCGAGTTGTGGCCAAATCATTTTTAAATACCCAGTTGTGGTAAAAAATTAGATCAAAATTTAAACTTTGGGACGGTGATGTCATTCCCTGGAGCATGAGTGGAAAAACTGACTAAGATAGTATTTGTAGACGCAAACGTCACCAGAACTCAGGGATGTCCGCGGCAGAGTGCTAGTAGTGCAAGGAGGATCACGTCAAAGAGGCCAGCGGCCGTAGTTTGCTTAGTACTGAACATGCATATAGGTATGTTTCCAAGTCATACACGATCCCTTTTTTATTGTAATATATGAATACGATTTTATTTCCCTCCAAGGAAACAAACTCGTGGACTCTAATAAGTACTCCCTCCGTGCCACGTCAAAAACGCTCTTATATTATGGGACAGAGGGAGTAGGTTGCATGGTTTGTGATCTGGGAGACGTCATGCAGACGTGGGGCAATTACATTGAGTGTAATTTTTTTAACTAATTACATTAAATCTGATCGATATCCTCTTTTAATTTTGGATGAGGCCACGGGATTATGGCCCGATTTTTCTGGCTTTTGTTGAATTTGTATGCGCACATAGACATACGTGTTATGTATCTATCCTTTTCAGTCCAAACTAAACATACTTTTTGTTCAATCAAGTTTCTAAAAAAAATCCTATTTGAACATATACGTGTTTGCCTTTTTTTAACAGATATACGTGTTCCCCTTGACTGGTACCAACGTTTGTCTTTTTTTCTTTTTACATGTGTCACGTTATGCCGGAAGTTATCTGAGTCCTACCATGTTACGCATATTGAACGGTTTCAAAAAATAATTCTATATAATATGCATGAGTATGTGATGCGTTAAAGAGAGAGAGAGAGAGAGTAGTTACTGAGAGAACCTCACTCGCTCACTGCGGCAGCAGCCGAATACACTAACGGCAAAAGTCTTCTGGCTATAACGTACTCCTTGATGTATCGTATGGCCGTATGGGTGCATGAAAGATGAAAGTTACAAACCTGACTTCTTCATGTGCACGTTGTGGATCCAAACCATAGGTCCTCATTCGCACGTTGTGGATGCCAAATTGACTGGCCGTAGGCGGCACCACACATATGGACAGCAAATTAACTCTTCGTCCATCACGTACACATCTTCTACATGTATGGATGCAAGCATGAAGTATAGTCGTGTGCACATGGTGGAGGTCTGATCGACCGGCCGCAAAGGAGCTATCAGCCGTGCATTGAGGCGGCTGCTTGCATGAGGAGAAGCTAGGGCATAAACATGTCAACGTAGGGATACCAGTGATCGGTTGGTTGGCGGCCAGACAATTGGCAACGACGGAGATGGCTTATAATCTAGCAAAAGCAATACAATCTAGCAGTTTAAAAACGCTCCTGCCTATATGTGTGTTGAAGAGATGCGTGACGCGCCTTGACATTCCTTTTTTTTTCTTAAGACGTGAGACGTGAGGCTTCAGGTCCCAACAATTTCCTCTGTCCTTGACAGGTCCACCTAATAAATTGGTACAGTTACATAAATCTAACGGACGTGGTTTATTTGTTTAATAGGGGCCGTTAGATCAAGGGCCGGTATTTTCTGATTAACGTGGGATTTTCTAGCTAATTCCTCTTTTTTCATCCGTATTTTGCTTTTAGTAGATAATAGATTGATTGTGGGGTCCATCTGTCATAGGATCATTAGGCTAATTAGACCCTAAACTAATTAATCTAGTCCCTAATTAAATCAAACTAACAGGGCCGGGCCTCCTGGACAGAGGCAGCAGCTACAGCCGTAGCAGCCATGGGCGAGCAGCAGCAGTAGCAAGTAGCAGCAGGCAGGATCTAGCAGTAGCACGCAGTGGCAGCAGCTTGAGCAGCAGCAGTACGCATAGCAGCAGCAGCGCAAAGCAGCAGCAGCTAGCACAGCAGCTAGCAGGAGCAGCAGCGGAGCAGCAAGCAGCGTAGGAGAGCAGCAGCAGTGGCAACTAGCTGCTGCAGGCGGCGGCGAGGCCACGCACGGGCGCGCATGCATGAGGGCTCGGGCAGGGGCGCGCCGGGCGCGGGCAGGGGCATGCAGGAGCATGGCCATGGGCGGCCAAAGGCGCGCGTGAGCGCGGCCACGCGGCGGTGAGCGCGAGCTCCAGTGAGCTCAGCCGCGACGGTGTACAACGAATATGGCGACGGATCGAAGGGGAAAAAGGCGGGAATCAGAGGAGGGGCTCACAATGAGCGCAGTGGCGAGCTCGAGGAGGCCGGGGCTGGTCGGAGACGAGCGGATCGAGCGGTGATGTGCGGCGGCCGTGGCGGAGGAAGATGGCTCGATCCAGCGTTACCGTGGCTCCCTTGCTTGACCACGAGGGCATAGTCGATGTAGAGGAAGGAGACGGAGTGCCCAGGCACACAGCTAGCCGGCGGGGAGCTCGGTAGCCACGAGAACGGGGGAGGCCATGGCGACGGCGTCCTCGGGCGCAAGCGGAATGGCGATGGCGAGCGAGGGAGTGGGGAACTGAGGGCTAGGGTTTCGGCCAAGGGGTGCGTGGCATCAAGTAGGCGTCGGGGGAGGTGCCGGATGGCCGCCACGCATGGCATGGCCGGGGATAGCTGCCACGATCCCCCTGCCTCCCCTATCTACCGTACAAAGGTAGGGAAGAGGTCGGTGGTGGGCTTGGGCTGGCACTGTAGCACTGGGCTACAAGTGCACAGTAGTGCATTTTTCTTTTTTTTCTGCTTTGTATTTTCTCCATTATTTTGCATTTTTATAAATAGCAAATGATTTTTGTTGGACTTAATATTTAAGCGCGGGCAGGGGCGTGCGGGAGCATGGCCACAGGCGGCCAAAGGCGCGCGTGAGCGCGGCCACACGGCGGTGAGCGCGAGCTCCAGTGAGCTCAGCCGCGACGGTGTACGATGAATATGGTGATGGATCAAAGGGGAAAAAGGCGGGAATTGGAGGAGGGGCTCACAGTGAGCGCAGTGGCGAGCTCGAGGAGGCCGGGGCTGGTCGGAAACGAGCGGATCGAGCGGCGAGGTGCGGCGGCCGTGGCGGAGGAAGATGGCTCGATCCAGCGTTACCGTGGCTCCCTTGCTTGACCACGAGGGTGTAGTCGATGTAGAGGAAGGAGACGGAGCGCCCAGGCACACAGCTAGCCGGCGGGGAGCTCGGTAGCCATGAGAACGGGGGAGGCCATGGCAACGGCGTCCTCGGGCGCAAGCGGAATGGCGATGTGATACGTCTCCATCGTATCTATAATTTTTTATTGTTCCATGCTATTATAGTATCAATCTTGGATGTTTTTATATATATTTACAGCAATTATATATCAATTTTTGGGACTAATCTATTAACTTAGTACCCAGTGTCAGTTGCTGTTTTTTTGCCTGTTTTTGGTTTTTCAGAATATCAGTACCAAACGAAGTCCAAATGCCACGAAACTTTTTGGAGGTTTTTTTTCTGGACATAAAAGACACTAGAAGCTTCGGGAGAGGGCCAGAAGCCAGAGGAGGTGGCCACGAGCCACCAGGGCGCTCCCCAGGGGGTGGCGCGCCCTGGTGCCTCGTGGGCCCACCTCTACTCCGTTTGACCTAATTCCACCTCTATAAATTCTCTAAAATCGGGAAACCAACAGAGGAGTCCACGAAATACTTTTTCCCCCGCCGCAAGTTTCTGTTCTCGAGAGATCCTGTCTGGAGGCCTTTTCCAATACTCCGCTGGAGGGGGAATCGATCACAGAGGGGCTCTACATCATCCTTGCTGCCCTTCTGATGATGCGTGAGTAGTTTACCACAAACCTTCGGGTCCATAGTTAGTAGCTAGATGGCTTCTTCTCTCTTTTTGATCTTCAATACAATGTTCGCCTCGATGTTCTTGGAGTTCTATCCGATGTAATCACTTCTTGCGGTGTGTTTGTTGGGATCCGATGAATTGTGAGTTTATGATCAGATTTGTAGGGGAACGCAGCAGAAAATAAAAAAATTCCGACCTACGCACCAGCCCAGGACCACTATGGAGACCGCATACAAGGTTTGATCTTTTTCGTTACCGACTCGTAGCGCAGCGGAAGAAGAGTCGATGACGATCGTTGGTGCAGATCCCCGCAGCTAGGATTTACAACCTCCCAACCGCAAGGATTTACTCCCTCGTCAGCTCACCGGATGGATCTCCGGGCAGCCCTTCGGGAGGCCTCGGGACAGTCCCTCGGATAGTCCCACTGGACGGATCCTCGGACAGCCCTTCGGGAGGCCTCTGGACAGTCCCTCGGATAGTCCCACCGGACGGATCCTCGGACAGCCCTCCGGGAGGCCTCTGGACAGTCCCTCGGATAGTCCCACCGGACGGATCCTCGGACAGCCCTCCGGGAGGCCACACGGACAGCCCTTCGGGCGGGTCACTCGGACAGCCCTCCGGGCAGGTACTCGAACAGCCCCACGGGCAAAGGATCGAAACTACGACCTCTCTACGGGGTTGCACACATACGGTGTCAGCTATCCGGCAGGGCTTCACCGTCCAGAAATAGTTCCCACCGGAACCCAGACAGCCTTTCGGCTCTACGAAACTATTTCGCGGGGAGGGAGAGAGAAGGCCAGATCATGCATGGCTTGTGTATGTTGAGAAAGGGTGGCTTCTCCAAGAAGCCAAGGGGGAAAATACCAAAAGGCCCTCAAGGTGGCTTCTCCAAGAAGCCACCCAAAAATCACTTTCACTATTCACAGAAACATTTTTCCACGACCGTTAGATCCGAAAATATTTCTGTGGGTCTTAGAATAATTCCAGCACCCACTAAAATGATTTTGGATGCGTTCCGAAACAATTCCGGATTAGCGATTTTCATCTGTGAAAAGCAACCAAACCGGTTCCGCCAGCTCCGGAACATTTCCGCGTTTTTTCTCCGAAAAATCCCAGAAGTTCCCAGACCAATTCTGGCACCCTCCAAGAATTTTCAGACGTGTGCCGAAACCAATTTGACTCAATGGTATACCCTGAAACAACTTTTCAGTTTAACCGAAACTATTCCGGCGCTCTCTCTCCGCTTTCCGCAGTCTCCGAAACTTTTCCGGTGACTTTCTCTCAGACTCCCTGTCTAGTATTCAGCAGATAGATGACCCTTAAGCGTGTGACCCTATAGGTTCGGTGAAGTATAGACATGACCGGAACACTTTCCGATCAATGATCAACATCGAAGCCGTGGACACCCATATTGACCCCTAAACCCACACGAATGAATATTCGAGTGAACCTCCAGTTATCGTGTGCTATTCCTGTTGCTTCACGATATGTTACAAATACCCGAGGTGAGAATCATCGGCATCCCCGTGGATCAACATGTAGGAGATATGCCCTAGAGGCAATAATAAGTGTTATTATTTATATCCATGTTTGTAGTTAAGTTTATATTCCGTGCTATAACTGCTATGGTTCTCGAGTCTGCAATAACCACGAGGCTCGGAGGAAGACTCATATGCACGTGTGGAAAAATAAACGGTAAAAAGTATTCCTAGTCTAGCCTCTAAGACTAGCTCAAGTGTTGCATGATGGTTCTGTTTTCCTGATCATGGGCATGACTATGCCGGCAACTTTCAGGGCACAATGTTAGGAGAACACTTGTGTTGAATCGACCCGAATTGATGTTATGCTATGAGATTCATTCGTCACAAGTTAATGGTTAATAACACAGAGAAGTTAACGTTTGCAAAATTCCTTAGACCATGAGGGTATCGAGTTTCTTCATGCTTGCTTCATGAACTTTGGGGTTTGTTAAACGTCATCCGTAAATGCGTGGCTATTACGGCGGCTTACGGGTTCATGGAAAAGTATGTCAACTAACTTGATAGCTCAAGATTGGGATTTGCTCCACCGACGATGGAGAGATATCTTTGGGACCTCTCGGTGTTACGGTATCCACCATCGTCTGGCCAGACACATTGTGATTTGATCACAGGGATGCCGGAACACGGAAACAAGAAAAGAGAACAAAACCGGTAACGAGGTAACTGGCATTGTGGACAAGTGTTGATCCACGGGGATGCCAATGTTTCTCACCTCGGGTATTTGTAACATATCGCGAAGCAACAGGAATAGCACACGGCAACTGGAGGTTCACTCGAATATTCATTCATGTGGGTATAGGGGTCAATATGGGTGTCCACGGCTCCGATGTTGATCATTGATCGGAAAGAGTTCCGGTCATGTCTATACTTCACCGAACCTATAGGGTCACACGCTTAAGGGTCATCTATCTGCTGAATACTAGACAGGGAGTCCGAGAGAAAGTCACCGGAAAAGTTTCGGAGACAACGGAAACGTTCCGGAGAGAACACCGGAATAGTTTCGGTGAAACTGAAAAGTTGTTTCAGGGTATTCCATTAAGTCATATTGGTTCCGGCACACGCCTGGAAATTCTTGGAGGGTGCCAGAATTGTTCTGGCAACTTCTGGAATTTTTCCGGACAGAAAAACCGGAAATGTTCTAGAGCAGCCAGAACCGCTATGGTAGCTTTTCGCTGAAGAAAAACATTGTTCCGGAATTGTTTCGAAATGCGTTCAAAATTGTTTTAGTGGGTACTAGAATTATTCTAGGCACACAGAAATAATTTGGGATTTATCGGACGCAGAAAAATGTCTTCGTGAATAGTGAAAGTGCTTTTTGGTTTACTTTATGGAAAGCCACCTTTTAGCGCTTTTTGGAAAGGCTTCTAGAAGGACTTGGGGGCTAAGAAATCCCCCTTGGGGGGGCCCCCAAGAGGGTTGGCCGGCCACATGAGGGGCTCCTCCATGGGGCCCCACTTGCTCCACTACTTCCCCTTTATGCCCTTGTGGAGGACTCCATACATGGCCATTTTTGGGTTTTTGGAAGTGCCCATCCTACCCCTTGGTTTTCCTATAAATAGAGGTGGAGAGGTGCTCTCCACACTCATCCCTTGCTCTCATAAACATGCCATGCTCGTCTGGCTCTCTCTCTCCCTCCCATGAAAAGAGTTTTCGTAGAGCCGAATGGTTGTCTGGGTTCCGGTGGGAACTAGTTCTGGACGGCGAAGCCCTGCCGGATAGATGACACCGTATGTGTTCAACTCTGTAGAGAGATCGTAGTTTCGGTCTTAGTTTCGAGAGTGCCTCCCGAAGGGCTGTCCGAGTGACCGTCTGAGTTTCGAGGGTCCTCCCGAAGGGCTGTCCGAGTGACTGTCCGAGTTTCTAGGGTCCTCCCGAAGGACTGTCCGCGACACCGTCCGAGGGACTGTACGACCACCTCCTGGAGGGCTGTCCAAGGGGCAGATGAGGGAGTACATCCTCGCGGTTGGGAGGTTGTAAATCCTAGCTGCAGGGATCTGCACCGCCGATCGTCATCGACTCTACTTCCGCTGCGCTACGAGTCGGTAACGAAAAATATCAAACCTTGTATCCAGTCTCCATAGTGGTCCTGGACTGGTGCGTAGGTCGGAAAATTTTTGTTTTCTGCTGCATTACCCTATAGTGGCATCAAGAGCTGTGCTATGCGTACATGCAGGTTACGATCTAGAATACATAGAGATGTATGGGTGTTGCACAATATAATTTGTGGTAGATGAGTTCTACTGCTGATAATTATTTGTGCGGGTAGCAGATGAAATCTGTTACCCGATGTTCTTGTTGCTTCCTTGGAATTTGCATATTTCTGATCTTGATAACAGCATGGTGGAGTTTCAAAGTTCTGGCAATCCGCGATCCTGATTGATCAACGAAGTGCTAACAGTTCTTTGAATTCCACCATAGTTAAAAAAAAGATGAAATTTCGCAGATGAAAGGGCAATGCAGATATGATCTGCACGGGGGTCATGCGTATGATGAAGTTCAGTATGGGGCTCGAGATTTTATTATCTCGTGTTTCATACACCCCGTAAAGTTAATCTAGCGACTTGAATAATCATACTTGATGATGGACGTAGGTAGCTTCGGTTTGCTTCGAAACCTTAGAAGCCACGTAAAATGAAATTATGCATAAACCGATTAGAGGCGTCTAACTTGGTTTTGCAGGATGGTTTGCATGTGCATGTGATGTGGTATAGCAGTGCTCATATTAATTTGATTATGTATGAGATGACTATATGATGTAAATTAATTAACATGACCTGCGTGTCATGATTTGGCATGATGGCTGGAGCCATATGACTGTCACTTTAATGACCTATGTGTCAACCTTAAGTAATGCACTTATTTTATTAGCTATAGAGATAGCAATATTATCTGGTGCATCGACAAGGTGGTGGCAATCTTCGCGAAGGTGAACACCGACGCGAATGCCGAAGACGAAGAAATACAAGACTTCTCCGTCAGAAAGGGCTATACCATATCATGCTATTATGAATTGCCTGAGATGTTTATCCCTTATGATGCACCCTTCTTGATTGCGCGGTAGTCGCTTTTATTAGGGTGATCTCTCACAAAAATATCAAGTAGTTAGTGTTCACCCAAGTGTAGCACCGTCACGGCATCTATCTTTAAGGGGTGCGCCGTGTCACACGGGTACGAACGATTAGAGAAGTGTGAGGTGGGTGAGTTGAGACCTCGCAGCAAGATCACTTGGTTGTCTTGACGTTCAGGCATGACCGTCATGAGCTCGGAACACGCCCATCGAAAGATGAACAAGAATCACATAGAGATGTGATTGGCAAGTTGGCCTACCGGTTGAAATTTTCGTCATCAGTGGTGTTACACCAATGGCGAACAATTGAAATGCGGGTCTTGTATCACTCACAATCAATTATGAGAGATATTGATTTGAGTGGGAGCGCACTTTAGAATTAATTCTGTTAATTCTTAGTACAATTAATTATGAACCTTGTCTAAAGTGAAAATAGCATAATAGTTATAGAATAATGGCTCACGTTTCCACCTTCCCTATTAAAATTGAATAGCTGTTAAATATCTGGTTAAAACTTTACGGTTGGTCATGTAATGTGAGGATTGTCCTCAAAAGTGCCGAGAAGGACTTTGTCCTATCGCATGCTTTTGGTATTCTCCCGCTAATGCTATGGATAATGTGACTCTCGTCCTTCGATCCAAAAGCTAGAATTCCGTTATGGTCAAGTGCAATATGTTTGCTTCCATGAGACCCGGACTTCAGAAGTTTGGGATAGCTATGTGATATTCATGGAACTGAAAATCATTTTCAGACACAAACAAAGGCTAAAAGATATGTGATATCCAAAGCAATGTTTGTTTTGCATACTATTAGTAAAAGTGTTTACTATACATTTGACTAATAGCAGGGGGATCCAGAAGAACGCCTATCATATGATGAAGGTGAATAAAACAACAACTTAAAGAGAAAGGAAATGTCCAAAGAGTGTTAGTGTGACTTACACACCTAGGAAGTCCAGGGCTAACGCCACTCTTAAGTTGAGTGCTTCTTCTGAGAGTAGGAGAAATACTGAAAGTTAAACTATTAGAAGCATAAAGGCAAAAAGAGAGAAGACTGGAATATCCAGCTCATGTATGAAAGTCATACAAGCTATTGATGTATAGAAGGCTGGTCAAAGAAATAGTTCTTGGGAATTATGATTAAACATGTTAATCACTGATCCTTGGATATTGTGAGTTGATCACAGAGATACCCGCTCGATTGCTTTCCGTTGCAATTCGATGCAAGAACTACTACGGTCTAAAAGACTGGCCGGAGTGAGGTTCAAATACGCGCTGGGAACATAGTAAATGTTACTATACATTCCATTGGTGTATTACCTATGTATATAATTTCATAATTCATTTTAGAGTTTTACACACTCTAGCCCATTGCATAAGGTATCTTGCAAGAAGGTTGTTCATAAGAGAACTTTTGATGTTCGGTGTTATGAATAACATAAGGGCCATACTTTCATTATGAATGAGTTGTATGTTATGAATATTGATAATAATACATTACCTCTGTATTTACTTTCATAATTCATTTTAGAGTTTTACACACTCTAGCCCATTTGCATAATGTTTGTTGCAAGAGTGTTGTTCATAAAAGAACAATTGTTGTTCAGTATTATGAATAACATAAAGGCCATACTTCCATCAGGGTGGGATGTATGTTATGAATATTGATGGTAATATGATACATCCATAACACTGACGCTAAATGTCGCAAGACTAAAAGAATACCACACATGTGTGGCACTGCATTTGGTCACATTGGAGAAACCCGCATGGAGAAATTCCATAATGATGGATTTTGAAGTCGTTTGATTATGTATCATCTGACACTTGCAACTTTCCTCCGAAAAGTGAAGTGACTGAAATACCGTTCACAGGCCATAAGGAACGAGCAACAAACTTATTGGTGATCATACATTTTTGATGTATGTAGTCCGATAAATGTTGTTGCTAGCAGTGGATTTTATCTATCTTCAGAAATGACTCAAGTAGATATATGGATATTTACTTGATGAGACGTAAGTCTGGATCTTTTGAAATCATTCGAAAGGTTTTCAACATCAAGTAGAAATTATTGTAACAAGAAAGACTATGTTTCTGCAAACTAGATTGCAGAAAGGAATATTTGAGTTACAAGTTTAGCGAATGTCTGATGAGTTGTGAACGGAGTTTCATAACTTACACCTCCCGGAACACCACTATGAGTGGAATGTCCGTGAAGATGTAATCAAACCATTTATGACATGGTAAGATCAAAGATGACATAAATCAATTTGCCATTATCCCTTTTAAAGTAATGCTTTAGAGACTGTGGCTTTTACACTGAAAAGAGCACCATCAGGTCTGTTGAAATGACGCCATGGTATGGTACGCCCAACCATGCTTTGTCTTTTCTTAACATTTGGAATGTGGGGCTTGTGTAAAATATTTACAAACCTATTCCAAATCAGACAAGTACTACTTTGTAGGTTATCACAAGTAATTGGGAATTCCTCCACCACTATACCGAGGCAAAGAGTTTTGCCACAAAAACGGTATGCTTTTGAAGAAAATGGTTCTTGCAAAAAGGTGAGTAGGAGGACAGTGCAACTCGACGAGATAACGGTATCTTCGTCATCAGATCGAAGGAAGGAAACCTTGGAAGTAATTCCAGAGTTTCCTACTGCGACTGATACGGAAGCCTCTACATGAGATGTATGGACTTCGGTCGAACTTGCAACTGAACCACGTAGGCAAAACTCGTGCAAACCTCTC
This sequence comes from Elymus sibiricus, assembly GCA_039707655.1. Classification (NCBI taxonomy): domain Eukaryota; kingdom Viridiplantae; phylum Streptophyta; class Magnoliopsida; order Poales; family Poaceae; genus Elymus; species Elymus sibiricus. Next base: position 434,957,546 of record CM077668.1, on the reverse strand, counting down.
AGGTGCGCAAGTGAGATATTGTTGTTAGACAACAGTATACCTACGATACACAAGGAAACGTTGATGGGCCCTGACTCCGGAATTGGCTAAATGCCAATATAATCCGAGATAGTTTCCATATAAATGATTCAAGATTATATCTTGATAAACCCTTCGGAAGACTTAGAGTCTAACAAACATTAATGGAACTGTAAACTGATGTGGATAAAATGTTTTATCCATAAAGCTCGACTTGTTGCAATAACAAATTCAAGGAGTTGACTACGATGAGATTGTCTCACCGTAGCGATGCTTAAAGTCAGATCGGGTTAAACTAGAAATTAATACATATTTCAATCTTGAGATATAATACATGGATGCCAAAAGAATTTCCATGTGATGGAAATACAACCCAGGACTTACATGTGATACAGTCCAAGGTATTTTGTCAGCCCAGAGGATGCTAGTGAGTATGCAAACTTCAGAGTTCCAGCAATGGACAGAAGAGAGCAAAATGAATTTGGAATCTTCGTTTTTGATGAAATAGTCAAAAGAGTTTGATTTCATCAATGGATAACGAAGATGCTTGTGGTTTCAAGAAAGTAAGTGGGAGCATAATAATATTTCTAAAAACTTTGTGTGCTTGACACATTATTGATTGGAAATAATATAAATATCTTGACACGAATTAGGACTTCATTGAAAATAGTTTTTCGATGAAGTGCTTGGGCTAAATAGCCTAGATATTAGGCATATTTATCTACGAGATAGAATTGCCTAATAGGCTAAGCCAAAAATACATATTGACAAGATGCTAAAACAGTTTAGCATAAGAACGCCAAGGAGTGATTCTTGCCGAAGTCACATGGAAAGAGTTTTGCAAGACTCAGTGTCCCAAAACACTGATGAGCAAAATACATGATAGAGATTCCACACGCTCTTGTGTTTGGATTAATCATGTATTCCATGGTATGTAAAACAACCAGATATGTCCGATACTTCCAAGGAGTTGTGAGTAAAGATACCAAAGTGATCAAAGTACTGATCATGGGACAACAGTGGAAAATGTCATTAAGTACTAAAGTAGCACTGATGACATGTTTTCTCGCAAGAAGAGATTATGAAGTGCTCGTTGTAAGTAATTGCATCGATACAGTCTTCATCATTACTCCATGCGATTTTTGATTTAAGTTAAGGGTTTTGTGTAATACACGATATGGTGGCACGGTGTTTGGAAATCATTCCAAACAGGTTACTGTGGCGAATTCTATAACAAAGGCTAAAGTATGTTGCCACTTTCAAAGCGACATAGAAGATGTTGAATCATACAGTTCGTTCATGAACTTAGTATGATTCCAAGATGGCTTTGGTCAATGGAACACTATTGAAGATAGTTGCTCCATAGCCCAGTCTGAGGAATCAAGGTTTGTCCAGTGATTCACATATATACGAAGCCAAGTCCACAAAAAATATGAATTTTGTGAAAGCGTGAAAACGCGAGGACATGCAAAGATACACACGGAACTGAAGTTGTCAGATCCGTTGGACATCAGACTATACCACAAGCGAAGCATGTTTTACACCGGTATGACATAGGTGTAAAGTGCATCAACATTGACTAGATTATTGACTCTAGTGCAAGTGGGAGTCTGCATGAGATATGCCCTAGAGGCAATAATAAGTTTTATTATTTATCTCCATGTTTGTAGTTAAGTTTATATTCCGTGCTATAACTGCTATGGTTCTCGAGTCTGCAATAACCACGAGGCTCGGAGGAAGACTCATATGCACGTGTGGAATAATAAACGGTAAAAAGTATTCCTAGTCTGGCCTCTAAGACTAGCTCAAGTGTTGCATGATGGTTCTGTTTTCCTGATCATGGGCATGACTACGCCGGCAACTTTGAGGGCACAATGTTAGGAGAACACTTGTGTTGAATTGACCCGAATTGATGTTATGCTATGAGATTCATTCGTCACAAGTTAATGGTTAATAACACAGAGAAGTTAACGTTTGCATAATTCCTTAGACCATGAGGGTGTCGAGTTTCTTCATGCTTGCTTCATGAACTTTGGGGTTTGTTAAACGTCATCCGTAAATGGGTGGCTATTACGGCGGCTTACTGGTTCATGGAAAAGTATGTCAAGTAACTTGATAGCTCAAGATTGGGATTTGCTCCTTTGACGATGGAGAGATATCTCTGGGCCCTCTCGGTGTTACGGTATCCACCATCGTCTGGCCAGACACATTGTGATTTGATCACAGGGATGCCGAAACACGGAAACGAGAAAAGAGAACAAAACCGGTAACGAGGTAACTGCCATTGTGGACAAGTGTTGATCCACGGGGATGCCGATGTTTCTCACCTCGGGTATTTGTAACATATCGTGAAGCAACTGGAATAGCACACGGCAACTGGAGGTTCACTCGAATATTCATTCATGTGGGTATAGGGGTCAATATGGGTGTCCACGGCTCCGATGTTGATCATTGATCGAAAAGAGTTCCGGTCATGTCTATACTTCACTGAAACTATAGGGTCACATGCTTAAGGGTCATCTATCTGCTGAATACTAGACAGGGAGTCTGAGACAAAGTCACCGAAAAAGTTTCAGAGATAACGGAAACGTTCCGGAGAGAACACCGGAATAGTTTCGGTGAAACTGAAAAGTTGTTTCAGGGTATTCCATTAAGTCATATTGGTTCCGGCACACGCCTGGAAATTCTTGGAGGGTGCCAGAATTTTTCTGGTAACTTCTGGAATTTTTCCGGACAGAAAAACCGGAAATGTTCTGGAGCAGCCGGAACCGCTATGGTAGCTTTTCGCTGAAGAAAAACATTGTTCCGGAATTGTTTCGGAATGCGTTCAAAATTGTTTTAGTGGGTACTGGAATTATTCTAGGCACACAGAAATAATTTGGGATTTATCGGACGCAGAAAAATGTCTTCGTGAATAGTGAAAGTGCTTTTTGGTTTACTTTATGGAAAGCCACCTTTTAGGGCTTTTTGGAAAGGCTTATAGAAGGACTTGGGGGCTAAGAAACCCCCCCTCGGGGGGCCCCCAAGAGGGTTGGTCGGCCACATGAGGGGCTCCTCCATGGGGCCCCACTTGCTCCACTACTTCCCCTTTATGCCCTTGTGGAGGACTCCATACATGGCCATTTTTGGGTTTTTAGAAGTGCCCATCCTACCCCTTGGTTCTCCTATAAATAGAGGTGGAGAGGTGCTCTCCACACTCATCCCTTGCTCTCATACACATGCCATGCTCGTCTGGCTCTCTCTCTCCCTCCCACGAAAAGAGTTTTCGTAGAGCCGAAAGGCTGTCTGGGTTCCGGTGGGAACTAGTTCTGGACGGCGAAGCCTTGCCGGATAGATGACACCGTATGTGTGCAACTCTGTAGAGATATCGTAGTTTCGGTCTTAGTTTCGAGAGTGCCTCCCAAAGGGCTGTTCGAGTGACCGTCCGAGTTTCGAGGGTCCTCCCGAAGGGCTGTCCGAGTGACTATCCGAGTTTCGAGGGTCCTCCCGAAGGGCTGTCCGTGACACCGTCCGAGGGACTGTCCGACCGCCTCCCGGAGGGCTGTCCAAGGGGCAGATGAGGGAGTACATCCTCGCGGTTGGGAGGTTGTAAATCCTAGCTGCGGGGATATGCACCGCCGATCGTCATCGACTCTACTTCCGCTGCGCTACGAGTCGGTAACGAAAAAGATCAAACCTTGTATGCAGTCTCCATAGTGGTCCTGGGCTGGTGCGTAGGTCGGAAAATTTTTGTTTTCTGCTGCGTTACCCTACACAACACTTGTCCACAATGCCAGTTACCTCATTACCGGTTTTGTTCTCTTTTCTCGTTTCCGTGTTTCGGCATCCCTGTGATCAAATCACAATGTGTCTGGCCAGACGATGGTGGATACCGTAACACCGAGAGGGCCCAGAGATATATCTCCATCGTCGAAGGAGCAAATCCCAATCTTGAGCTATCAAGTTACTTGACATACTTTTCCATGAACCCGTAAGCCGCCGTAATAGCCACCCATTTACGGATGACGTTTAACAAACCCCAAAGTTCATGAAGCAAGCATGAAGAAACTCGATACTCTCATGGTCTAAGGAATTATGCAAACATTAACTTTCTCTGTGTTATTAACCAATAACTTATGACAAATGAATCTCATAGCATAACATCAATTTGGGTCAATTCAACACAAGTGTTCTCCTAACATTGTGCCCTCAAAGTTGCCAGCATAGTCATGCCCATGATCAGGAAAACATAACCATCATGCAACACTTAAGCTAGTCTTAGAGGCCGGACTAGGAATACATTTTACCGTTTATTATTCCACACGTGCATATGAGTCTTCCTCCGAGCCTCGTGGTTATTGCAGACTCGAGAACCATAGCAGTTATAGCACAGAATATAAACTTAACTACAAACATGGAGATAAATAATAACATTTATTATTGCCTCTAGGGCATATCTCCTACAGACTCCCACTTGCACTAGAGTCAATAATCTAGTCAATGCTGATGCACTTTACACCTATGGCATACCGGTGTAAAACATGCTTCACTTGTGGTATAGTCTGATGTCCAACGGATCTGACAACTTTAGTTCCGTGTGTATCTCTGCATATCCTCGCGCTTTCACGCTTTCACAAAATTCATATTTTGTGTGGACTTGGCTTTGTATATATGTGAATCATAGGTCAAACCTTGATTCCTCAGACTGAGCTATGGAGCAACTATCTTCAATAGTGTTCTATTGACCAAAGCCATCTTGGAATCATACTAAGTTCATGAACGAACTGTACGATTCAACATCTTCTATGTCGCTTTGACAGCGGCAACATACTTAGCCTTTGTTATAGAATTCGCCACAGTAACCTGTTTGGAATGATTTCCAAACACCGTGCCACCATATTGTGTATTACACAATACCCTTAACTTAAATCGAAAATCGCATGGAGCATTGATGAAGACTGTATCGATGTAATTACTTACAACAAGCACTTCATAATCTCTGCTTGCGAGAAAACATGTCATCAGTGCTACTTTAGTACTCAATGACATTTTTCACTGTTGTCCCATGATCAGTACTTTGATCACTTTGGTATCTATACTCGCAACAGCTTGGGAGTATCGGACATATCTGGTTGTTTTACATACCATGGAATACATGATTAATCCAAACACAAAGGTGTGTGGAAAATCCATCATGTATTTTGCTCATCAGTGTTTTGGGATACCGAGTCTTGCAAAACTTTTTCCATGTGACTTCGGCAAGAATCACTCCTTGGCGCTCTTATGCTAAACTGTTTTAGCATCTTGTCAATATGTATTTTTGGCTTAGCCTATTAGGCAATTCTATCTCGTAGATAAATATGCCTAATATCAAGGCTATTTAGCCTAAGCACTTCATCGAAAAACTATTTTCAATGAAGTCTTAATTCGTGTCAAGAAATTTATATTATTTCCAATCAACAATGTGTCAAGCACACAAGGTTTTAGAAATATTATTATGCTCCCACTTACTTTCTTGAAACCACAAGCATCTTCATTATCCATTTGATAAAATCAAACTCATTTGACTATTTCATCAAAAACGAAGATTCCAACTCCATTTTGCTCTCTTTTGTCCATTGCTAGAACTCTGAAGTTTGCATACTCACTAGCATCCTCTGGGCTGACAAAATACCTTGGACTGTATCACATGTAAGTCCTAGGTTGTATTTCCATCACATGGAAATCCTTTTGGCATCCATGTATCATATCTCAAGATTGAAATATGTATTAATTGCTAGTTTAACCTGATCTGACTTTAAGCATCGCTACGGTGAGACAATCTCATCATAGTCAACTCCTTGAATTTGTTATTGCAACAAGTCGAGCTTTATGGATAAAACATTTTATCCACATCAGTTTATAGTTCCATTAATGTTCGTTAGACTCTAAGTCTTCCAAAGGGTTTATCAAGATATAATCTTGAATAATTTATGGAAACTATCTTGGATTATATTGGCATTTAGCCAATTCCAGAGTCAGGGCCCATCAACCCTTCCTTGTGTATCATAGGAATACTGTTGTCTAACAAAAATATCTCGCTTGCGCACCTGAGAGGTTTGCACAAGTTTTGCCTACGTGGTTCAGTTGCAAGTTCGACTGAAGTCCATACATCTCATGTACAGGCTTCCGTATCAGTCGCAGTAGGAAACTCTGGAATTACTTCCAAGGTTTCTTTCCTTTGATCTGATGACGAAGATATTGTTATCTCGTCGAGCTGCACTGTTCTCCCACTCACCTTTTTGCAAGAACCATTCTCTTTAAAAGCATACCGTTCTTGGTGGCAAACCTTTTTGCCTCGGTATAGTGGTGGAGGAATTCCCAATTACTTGTGATAACCTACAAAGTAGTACTTGTCTGATTTGGAATAGGTTTGTAAATATTTTACACAAGCCCCATATTCCAAATGTTAAGAAAAGACAAAGCATGGTTGGGCGTACCATACCATGGCGTCATTTCAACAGACCTGATGGCGCTCTTTTCAGTGTAAAAGTTGCAGTCTCTAAAGCATTACCATTAAAAGGGATAATGGCAAATTGACTTATGTCATCTTTGATCTTACCATGTCACAAATGGTTTGAATATATCCTCACGGATGTACCACTCACAGTGGAGTTCCGAGAGGTGTAAGTTATGAAACCTTTTTCACAACTCATCAGACATTCGCTAAACTTGTAACTCAAATATTCCTTTCCGCAATCAAATTGCAGAAACATAATTTTCTTGTTACAATAATTTCTACTTCATATTGAAAACCTTATGAATGATTTCAAAAGATCCAGACTTACGTCTCATCAAGTAAATATCCATATATCCACTTGAGTCATTTCTGAAGATAGATAAATCCACTGCCAGCAACAACATTTATTGGACTACACACATCAAAATGTATGATCACCAATAAGTTTGTTGCTCATTCCTTATGGCCTATGAACGGTATTTCAGTCACTTCACTTTTCGGAGGAAAGTTGCAATTGTCAGATGATTCATAATCAAACGACTTCAAAATCCATCATTATGGAATTTCTCCATGCGGGTTTCTCCAATGTGACCAAATGCAGTGCCACACATGTGTGGTATTCTTTTAGTCTTGCGACATTTAGCGTCAGTGTTATGGATGTATCATATTACCATCAATATTCATAACATACATCTCATCCCTGATGGAAGTATGGCCTTTATGTTATTCATAATTCTGAACAACAATTGTTCTTTTATGAACAACACTTTTGTAACAAACATTATGCAATGGGCTAGAGTGTGTAAAAATCTAAAATGAATTATGAAAGTAAATACGGAGGTAATATATTATTATCAATATTCATAACATACATCCCATCCATGATAGAAGCATGGCCCTTATGTTATTCATAACACCGAACATCAAAAGTTCTCTTATGAACAACCTTCTTGCAAGATACTTTATGCAATGGGCTAGAGTGTATAAAAACTCTAAAATGAATTATGAAAATAAATACATAGGTAATGTACCGAGTATAGCAACTTTTACTATGTTCCCAGCGCATATCTAAACCTCACTCCGGCAAGTCTTTTAGGCCGTAGTAGTTCTTGCATCGAGTCACAGTAGAATGCAATCGAGCGGGTATCTTTGTGATCAACTCACAATGCCCAAGAATCAATGATTAACATGTTTAATCATAATTCCCAAGAAATATTTCTTTGACCAGCCTTCTATACATCAATAGCTTGTATGACCTTCATACATGAGCTGGACATTCCAGTTTTCTCTCTTTTGCTTTTATACTTCTAACAGTTTTACTTCTAATAATTCTCCTACTCTCAGAAGAAGCACCAACTTGAAGAGTGGCGTCAGCCCCGGACTTCCTAGGTGTGTAAGTCATACTAACACCCTTCGGACATTTCCTTTCTCTTAAGTTGTTGTTTTATTCACCATCATCATATGACAGGCGTTCTACTGGATCCCTCTGTTATTAGTCAAATGCATAGTAAACACTTTTACTAATAGTTTGCAAAACAAACATTGCTTTGGATATCCCATATCTTTTAGCCTTTGTTTGTGTCTGAAAAATGATTTTCAGTTCCATGAATATCACATAGCTATCCCAAACTTTTGAAGTTCGGGTCTCATGGAAGCAAACATATTGCACTTGACCGTAACGGAATTCTAGCTTTTGGATCGAAGGACGAGAGTCACATCATCCATAGCATTAGCGGGAGAATACCAAAAGCATGCGATAGGACAAAATCCTTCTCGGCACTCTTGAGGACAATCCTCACATTACGTTACCAACCGTAAAGTTTAACCAGATATTTTAACAGCTATTCAATTTTAATAGGGAACGTGGAAACGCGAGCCATTCTTCTATAACTATTATGCATATAACACTTAGACAGTGTCCATAATTAATTGCACTAAGAATTAAAAGAATTAATTCTAAAGTGTGCTCCCACTCAAATCAATATCTCTCATAATTGATTTTGAGTGATACAAGATCCAGACTTCAATTCATCGCCATAGAATCATCATCTCATGACGGCAATTTTAATCGGTAGGCCAACTTGCCGATCACATCTCTATGTGACTCTTGTTCATCTTTCGATGCGTGTGTTCCGAGCTAAGGACGATCCTGCCATGAACGTCAAGACAACCAAGTGATCTTGCTGCGAGGTCTGACCTCAGCCGCCTCACACTTCTCTAATCGTTCGTACCCATGCATCCATGGCGCACCCCGAAAAGATAGGTGACGTGACGGTGCTACACTTGGGAGAACACTAACTACTTGATATTTTAAGTGGGAGATCACCCTAATAAAAGGCGACTACCGCGCAATCAAGTAGGGTGCATCAAAGGGATAAACATCTCAGGCAATTCATAATAGCATGATATGGTATAGCCCTTTCTGACGGAGAACTCTTGTATTTCTTCGTCTTCGGCATTCGCGTCGGTGTTCACCTTCGCAAAGTTTGCCACCACCTTATCGATGCACCAGATAATATTGCTATCTCTATAGCTAATAAAATAAGTGCATTACTTAAGGTTGACACGCAGGTCATTAAAGTGACAATCATATGGCTCGAGCCATCATGCTGAATCATGACACGCAGGTCATGTTAATTTACATTGTATAGTCATCTCATACATAATCAAATTAAATACGAGCACTGCTATACCACATCACATGCACATTCTGCAAAACCAAGTTAGACGCCTCTAATCGGTTTATGCAAAATTTCATTTTACGTGGCTTCTAAGGTTTCGAAGAAAACCGAAGCTACCAACGTCCATCATCAAGTATGATTATTCAAGTCGCTAGATTAACTTTACGGGGTGTATGAAACATGAGATAATAAAATCTCGAGCCCCATACTGAACTTCGTCATACGCATGACCCCCGTGCAGATCATATCTGCATTGCCCTTTTGTCTGCAAAATTTCATCTTTCTTTTTAACTATGGTGGAATTCAACGAACTGTTAGCACTTCGTTGATCAATCAGGATCGCGGATTGCCAGAACTTTGAAAATTCACCATGCTATTATCAAGATCAGAAATATGCAAATTCCAGGGAAGCAACAAGAACATCGGGTAACAGATTTCATCTGCTACCCGCACAAATAATTATCAGTAGTAGAACTCATCTACTACAAATTATATTGTGCAACACCCATACATCTCATGTATTCTAGATCGTAACCTGCATCTACGCATAACACGGCTCATGATGCCACTGTAGGGGAACACAGCAGAAAACAAAAAAATTCCGACCTACGCACCAGCCCAGGACCACTATAGAGACTGCATACCAGGTTTGATCTTTTTCGTTACCGACTCATAGCGCAGCGGAAGAAGAGTCGATGACGATCGTTGGTGCAGATCCCCACAGCTAGGATTTACAACCTCCCAACTGCGAGGATGTACTCCCTCGTCAGCTCACCGGACGGATCTCCGGGCAGCCCTTCGGGAGGCCTCGGGACAGTCCCTCGGATAGTCCCACCGGACAGATCCTCGGACAGCCCTTCGGGAGGCCTCTGGACAGTCCCTCGGATAATCCCACCGGACGGATCCTCGGACAGCCCTCCGGGAGGCCTCTGGACAGTCCCTCGGATAGTCCCACCGGACGGATCCTCGGACAGCCCTCCGGGAGGCCTTTGGACAGTCCCTCGGATAGTCCCACCGGACGGATCCTCGGACAGCCCTCCGGGAGGCCTCTGGACAGTCCCTCGGATAGTCCCACCGGACGGATCCTCGGACAGCCCTCCGGGAGGCCACACGGACAGCCCTTCGGGCGGGTCACTCGGACAGCCCTCCGGGCAGGTACTCGAACAGCCCCACGGGCAAAGGATCGAAACTACGACCTCTCTACGGGGTTACACACATATGGTGTCAGCTATCCGACAGGGCTTCGCTGTCCAGAACTAGTTCCCACCGGAACCCAGACAGCCTTTCGGCTCTACGAAACTATTTCGCGGGGAGGGAGAGAGAAGGCCAGATCATGCATGGCTTGTGTATGTTGAGAAAGAGTGTGTATTTAGGCAGCCCCCTCCACCCCTATTAATAGGCCAAGCCCAAGGGTGGCTTCTCCAAGAAGCCAAGGGGAAAAATACCAAAAGGCCCTCAAGGTGGCTTCTCCAAGAAGCCACCCAAAAAGCACTTTCACTATTCATGGAAACATTTTTCCGCGACCGTTAAATCCGAAAATATTTCTGTGGGTCTTAGAATAATTCCAGCACCCACTAAAGTGATTTTGGACGCGTTCTGAAACAATTCCGGATTAGTGATTTTCATCTGCGAAAAGCAACCAAACCGGTTCCGGCAGCTCCGGAACATTTTCGGGTTTTTTCTCCGAAAAATCCCAGAAGTTCCCAGACCAATTCTGGCACCCTCCAAGAATTTCTAGATGTGTGCCAAAACTAATTTGACTCAATGGTATACCCTGAAACAACTTTTCAGTTTTACCGAAACTATTCCGGTGCTCTCTCTCCGGAACTTTTCCGCTGTCTCCAAAACTTTTTCGATGACTTTCTCTCAGACTCCCTGTCTAGTATTCAGCAGATAGATGACCCTTAAGCGTGTGACCCTATAGGTTCGGTGAAGTATAGACATGACCGGAACACTTTCCGATCAATGATCAACATCGGAGCCGTGGACACCCATATTGACCCCTATACCCACACGAATGAATATTCGAGTGAACCTCCAGTTGCCGTGTGCTATTCCTGTTGCTTCGCAATATGTTACAAATACCCAAGGTGAGAATCATCGGCATCCCCGTGGATCAACACTTGTCCACAATGCCAGTTACCTCGTTACCGGTTTTGTTCTCTTTTCTCGTTTCCGTTTTCCGGCATCCCTGTGTTCAAATCACAATGTGTCTGGCCAGACGATGGTGGATACCGTAACACCGAGAGGGCCCAGAGATATATCTCCATTGTCGGAGGAGCAAATCCAAATCTTGAGCTATCAAGTTACTTGACATACTTTTCCATGAACCCGTAAGCCGCCGTAATAGCCACCCATTTACGGATGACGTTTAACAAACCCCAAAGTTCATGAAGCAAGCATGAAGAAACTCGATACTCTCATGGTCTAAGGAATTATGCAAAACATTAACTTTCTCTGTGTTATTAACCAATAACTTGTGACGAATGAATCTCATAGCATAACATCAATTCAGGTCGATTCAACACAAGTGTTCTCCTAACATTGTGCCCTCAAAGTTGCCAGCATAGTCATGCCCATGATCAAGAAAACAGAACCATCATGCAACACTTGAGCTAGTCTTAGAGGCCAGACTAGGAATACATTTTACCATTTATTATTCCACACGTGCATATGAGTCTTCCTCCGAGCCTCGTGGTTATTGCAGACTCAAGAAGCATAGCAGTTGTAGCACGGAATATAAACTTAACTACAAACACGGAGATAAATAATAACATTTATTATTGCCTCTAGGGCATATCTCCTACAAGATTATCCATGAATATTATTTGAGTAGTCTCTGAACTCTTTTATGCATGATTATTATAGCTTCGTATTTCTCTCCGATCTATTGATTTGGTTTGGCCAACTAGATTGATTTATCTTGCAATGGGAGAGGTGCTTTGTAATGGGTTCGATCTTGCGGTGCTCAATCCCAGTGACAGAAAGGGACATGACACGTATGTATCGTTGCTATTAAGGGTAAAAAGATGGGGTTTATTCATGCGTGAGTTTACTTTGTCTACATCATGTCATCTTGCTTAAGGCGTTACTCCGTTCTTTATGGACTTAATACACTAGATGCATGCTGGATAGCGGTCGATGTGTGGAGTAATAGTAGTAGATGCAGGTAGGAGTCGATCTACTTGTCTTGGACGTGATGCCTATATACATGATCATTGCCTTGGATATCGTCATGATTATTTGCTTTTCTATCAATTGCCCAACAGTAATTTGTTCACCCACCGTATGCTATTTTCAAGAGAGAAGCCTCTAGTGAAAACTATGGCCCCCGGGTCTATCTTAATCATATATTGAAAATCCTAAAAATATCTTGCTGAACTTTTACTTTATTTATTTTATTTTGTAATTTTGTTCGATCTATTTATCTATCACCATACAATTTAATCTTGCAATTAACCGCCAAGGGATTGACAACCCCTTGTTCGCGTTGGGTGCGAGGATTTCTTGTTTTGTGTGCAGGTACTGCTAACGAGTTGTTGTGTGATTCTCCTACTGGATTGATAACCTTGGTTTCATAAATAAGGGAAATACTTATCTCTACTGTACTGCATCATCCCCTCCTCTTCGGGGAAATCCCAACGCAGCTCACTAGTAGCAGGAAGAATTTCTGGCGCCGTTGCCGGGGAAACATCATCAACATCTATCAAGTACCTACGCATAAAACTTTCATCTCCTTGCATTTATTTTATTTGCCTTTGCCTCTCGTTTTCATCTCCCCCACTTCTAAAAAGTTTTTACAAAAAAAATACAAAAATATTTTCCGTTTGCCTTTTGCTTGTTTGCTTGTTTGCTTGCTTGTTATCTTGTTTGCGTAGCCACGATGTCTCAAGAAAATACAAAATTGTGTGATTTTTCTGATACTAATAATAATGATTTTATTAGTACTCCGATTGCTCCTCCTGCCGCTAGTGCGGAGACTTGTGATATTAATGCCACTTTGCTAAATCTTGTCATGAAAGAACAATTTTCTGGTAGTCCTAATGAAGATGCTACATCCCATCTTAACACTTTTGTAGAATTGTGTGATATGCAAAAGAAAAAAGATGTGGATAATGCTATTGTGAAATTAAAATTATTCCCGTTCTCATTGCGGGATCGTGCAAAAAATTGGTTTTCATCTTTACCACGAAATAGTATCGATTCTTGGGATAGGTGTAAAGATGCTTTTATTACCTTCCTCCCGCGAAAATTATTTCCCTTAGGAACCAATTATGAATTTCAAGCAACTTGATCATGAACATGTTGCCCAATCTTGGGAAAGGATGAAATTAATGATAAGAAAATGCCCTGCTCATGGTTTAAATTTGTGGATGACCATACAAAAAATTTATGCGGGATTAAATTTTGTTTCTAGAAATCTTTTAGATTCCGCCGCGGGTGGTACTTTTATGGAGATTACATTGGGAGAAGCTACTAAATTTCTTGATAATATTATGGCAAATTATTCACAATGGCATACTGACAGAGTTCCTACTAGTAAAAAAGTGAATTCTGTTGAAGAAATTAGTACCTTGAGTGATAAAGTTGATGCGCATATGAAATTGGTTGCTAGCAAAAATACTCCTATTGATACTAATGATGTGCCTTTATCCACCTTGATTGAGCAAAACAATGATCCCGTAGATGTGAATTTTATTTCGCAAAACAATTTTAATAATAATGCTTATAGAGGTAATTTTAATCCTAGGCCGTTTCCTGGAAATCCCTCTAATAATTATGGCAATTCCTATGGTAATTCTTATAATAATAATAATAGGATGCCCTCTGATCTTGAAAGTAATATTAAAGAATTTATTAATGCACAAAAAGTTTTCAACACTATGATAGAAGAAAAAATAAGTAAACTTGATGATATGTCTAGGAGCATTGATAGAATTATTCATGATGTGGAAAATCTCAAGGCTAAAATTTTGCCACCCAAAATTGATATTAATGAATCAATTAAGGCTTTATATGTCTCCATGGATGAGAGTAAGAAAAGAACTGCCATGCTAAAAGCTAAACGAGAATTTTTTAGAAAAAGCGATTCCTCCTGGTTTCTATCGTAGTAATGATGAGGACATTAAAATGATTGGTGTTTCATCTATTTATTCCTTGTTTAACAATATAAAACTTGATGAAAAAGGGACTAAAGAAGAGTCAACTTTAGCTAGGAGGCGTCCCCATAATTCGGAGGGTGAAAATCTTGATGAAAAAATTGATAAAAGTGGGTCTGGAGAGGTAAAAACTTTAACTAGCGATGTGCCCACTCTCTTGGATTACAAAGACTTTAATTATGATAGTTGTTCTTTGATTGAGTGTATTTCTTTGTTACAATCCATGCTAAATTCACCCAACGCTTATGAACAAAATACGGCTTTTACTAAACACATTGTAGAAGCAATGATGAAAGCGTTAGAAGAAAAGCTAGAAGTAGAAATTTCAATTCCTAGAAAATTATATGATGAGTGGGAACCCACAATTAAAGTTAAAATTAAAAATTATGAGTGCAATGCTTTATGTGATTTGGGTGCTAGCGTTTCCACAATTCCAAAATCTCTATGTGATGTGCTAGGTTTTACCAATATAGATGAATGTTCTCTTAATTTGCACTTGGCGGATTCTACTATTAAAAAGCCATTGGGTAGAATTAATGATGTGCTTATTCTTGCAAATAGAAATTATGTGCCCATTGATTTTATTGTACTTGACATTGAATGCAATCCTTCTTGCCCCATAATACTTGGTAGAGCGTTCTTACGAACTATTGGTGCTATTATTGATATGAAACAAGGTAATATAAGATTTCAATTTCCACTAAAGAAAGGGATGGAACACTTCCCTAGGAAAAGAATTAAAGCACCTTATGAATCAATTATGAGGGCCACTTATGGAATCAACTTGAAGGATGATAATACTTGAAACTAAGCATTATGCCTAGCTAGGGGCATAAAACAATAGCGCTTGTTGGGAGGCAACCCAATGAATAAAATAATTTTTTGCTTTTTGTTTCTGTTCTTGTGTGTTTTCACAATTATGCTACTGTTATGATTGTGTTTTTATGTTTTAATTAGTGTTTGTGTCAAGTAATGCCTTTGGGGTGATTTGGATGATAGTATAATTGATGTTGTTTGGAAAACAGAAAGTTTTGCGTCCAGTGCTGGAATTTTAATTCTGTACTGGAGCGTCAGAAAAATCTGAAATTTTTACAAAGTATTGGTATATGAATTTCCCACATTGTCCTAAGTTTTCAGAATTTTGGGAGTTACAGAAGTATAGCTTTTAAATAGATTTTTACAGATTGTTCTGTTTTAGACAGTGTGACGCCCCCGACTTAATCGTGCACTACTCATACACGCAAATACGCACGATCAAGCGTAGGGACCCACGGGAAGATATCACAGCACAACTCTAAACAAAAATAAAATAATACAAGCTTTATATTACAAGCTAGGGGCCTCGAGGGCTCGAATACATAAGCTTGAGTCATACAAGCATCAGCGGAAGCATTAGATATCTGAGTATAGATATACAAGTTAAACAGATAAGCCTTAACAAGGTGGGGCAAAATAAAAACACTGGTCAAAAAGGCGCAGGCCTCCTGCCTGGGAGCCTCCTAACTACTCCTGGTCGTCGGCAGTCTCCATGTAGTAGTACGCTCCTCCAGAGGGGTAGTAGTAGTCGTCGACGGCGGCAGCTGGCTCCGGGGCTCCGTCATCTGGTCGCAGCAATTGGGTATGGGGAAAAAGGGGAAGCAAAGCAACCGTGAGTACTCATCCAAAGTACTCGCAAGACTGACATCAGAACTAATCTAGATATGCAACATTTTCAAGGAAGGTTGTATATGTGGACTTGACTGCAGAAAGCCAGAATAGAGACAAAGGCCTAGCCTATCGAAGACTAGCATCTTCGGGGTCTTGCAGCATTAGAAGAGTGCAGATTAGTATCATATAATAAAACAACAAGCATGTTGAATCGAAGCCTAGAGATCCTTCCTCGACTCCCTGCGAGAAAGCGATCCCGGAGCTTCGAATTAATTAAATTATCCAGTTCAAGTAGTAGTAGATCGGGATACAACACTGAGCGTCATGTTACCGTGGACACGGCTGTTCGAATAGATAATCTTCCCTGCAGGGGAGCACTACTTGAAAGAACATGTGCTGCCCCCATGTTTGGTTTTGGTAATTGATGACAATCTCTATGGACTAATGGTTGCCTTGAGTTATATTTGAAGGGTTTGTCCATAGGCTTTGCTTGAAGACCATTTGTTGGTTTCAAGGTCATTAGAAGAAGAATATGTGTTGACCAAGGTTATTCATGGAGTTATCCAAAGATTGGTCATGTAAGAGATGAGCCTATTGCAAGCATGTCTTGAAGAAGAAGATTGTGTGAACATTCATGTTTACCTTCAAGACATCATCCTAATGAAGAGAGTTGGAAAGATTCAAGGTTGATCAAGAATAAATATGAAGAGTGATTCAAGTTGATCAACACACAAAGCGTAGAAGATGTACCGAGTGGGATCAAGTGATCTCACGGTATTGTAAGCATTGTCCATTACGCTTTGTGTACTAACCCATGTTCTATGCGAGAGTTTTATGTGGGGTTAGGTATGTTTCCATGGGCTTGCGTCAAGAGGAAGATCTCATTCAACCCATGGAGGATGACATCAAGTGGTGATCGTCATCAACATTGCGGTGTGCAAGTTCAAGTGGAGCATCACGAAGAGATCACATGCTTGAAGCTTGTCGTCCATTGTGGTGACAATGGACTTGTGAAGATGTGCCGAAGAGTGGCTCACCCATAGTGGAGTATGGGGGAGCAATCAACTAGTCTTCATCGAGCCGGCGCAATCAAGAAAGGTGGTCCAACTTGAGGAGGTCAAGATCGTCATCATCTAGCTCAAGTGGACTTTGCGCAAGGCAAAGGTTTGCCCTTGATAGGTTTTCTATTTTTCCGGTCTCATGGTAGTAGTTGGGAGACCGGGTTATAGGATCGATAGCCGTACTATCAAGGGGGGCTCTCAAGTGAGTAGCTTTATCGTATCTTCGTAGAGAGCTCAAACCATTGCATCCTTGCATCATCTTTCTTGGTTCTTGTTCGGTGTTTCTCTTGGTGAGTCTTTGAGCTTTTGGTCATCTTCATGACAAGCTCGAGGTCATCGAAAACGGAGTTCATCTATGCATCTTCTATGATGTTTTCGATGTTGGAGTTTATGCCGGTTCTTCATTCATAGAGGTTTCTCATCTCTATATGTTAGGCATATCTCCCCTGCCACTTCTTATTATAACCAACAAGCTTGAGTTTGCTCAATTCGGAGCTCATTTGTCGTCATCTATCCAACAAACTTGAGTATTTGTCGTCATCTATCCAACAAGCTTGAGTTTGCTCAATTCGGAGCTCATTTGCAGAAGTTATGGCAGTTCTGGTTTTATTTGTTTTCTCTGTTTTCTGTGGATTTTCTGTGGCATGCAAGCGGTAGTACCGCTGGTGCCCACGGTAGTACCGCTGGGTACTTCCGTGGCACTGCCATTTGGGGTTTCCCCGAGCGTGCAACTCTCTGTTGCCAGTTTGCCATTCACGGTAGTTGCACGGTAGTAGCACGGTAGTATCGCTCTGGCGGTACTACCGCCCTTACTAACGCCGCCACTACCGCTTGCGGGGTTTCCTCAGTGCACGCTTCTGTTTCCATTTTCCCTTAAGCGGTAGTAGAGCGGTACTAGGACGGTAGTACCGCTTCGAACGGTACTGCCGCCCTGGGTGCCTCTACTACTGCTGCCTCTCCTGGTCTTTTCCCCCTAAGCGGTAGTACCGCCAGGGGCAGCGGTAGTACCGCTCCGGCGGCACTACCGGCCTATGTTCTGTGAACTGTTGTGTATTGTTTCCGGAACTACCGCCCTAGCGGTAGTACCGCTCCTTGGAGCGGTAGTACTGCTGAGTGCGGGCTGCGGGCAGATAACGGTTGGATTTTCCCCATCTATAAATAGGGGGTCTTCTTCCCCCTTAAGCTCTATCTCTTTAGCTCGTGTTTGCCCCCCATTGTTGACCTTCTTGAGCTTGCCTAACTCTCAATCCCTCCAATGATTCTTGCTCCTTCTTGAGGGAAAAGAGAGAGGAGATCTAGATCCACATTTCCACCAATCACTTTCTCCTCTAAGTGAGGGGAACCCCTTGGATCTAGATCTTGGAGTTCTTGGTGTTCTCCTTATTCTTCCTCTCACTTTCCTCCATAGCTTTTGTTGCTTTGGTGGGATTTGAGGGAGAGGGACTTGAGCACTTGGTGTGTTCTTGCCATTGCATTAGTTGCATCGGTTTGAGTTCTCCACGGTGATATGTGGAAGTTAAAAGTTGAGAAGCTTATTACTCTTGGGTGTTTGAGCACCCTAGAGCTTGTTACTCTTGGGTACTTGGTACCCTTGAGCTTGTTCCTCTTGGGTGCTTGGGCGCCCTAGACGGTTGGTGGTGCCTCGGAGCTCAATCATTGTGGTGTAAAGCTCCGGGCAAGCGTCGGGGTCTCCAATTAGGTTGTGGAGATCGCCCCGAGCAATTTGACGGGTACCGGTGACCGCCCCCAAGGGTTGCCAAAGTGTACGGGTTCGGTGACCGCCCTCAAGGGTTGCCATTTGTACGGGTTCGGTGACCGCCCTCAAGGGTCCCTTAGTGGAATCACGGCACCTTGCATTGTGCGAGGGCGTGAGGAGAATACGGTGGCCCTAGTGGCATTGTTGGGGAGCATTGTGCCTCCACACCGCTCCAAATGGAGATTAGCATCCGCAAGGGTGTGAACTTCGGGATACATCGTCGTCTCCGCGTGCCTCGGTTATCTCTTACCCGAGCCCTTTACTTATGCACTTTACTTTGTGATAGCCATATTGTTTCTAGTTATATATCTTGCTATCACTTAGTTGTTTATCTTGCTTAGCATAAGTTGTTGGTGCACATAGGTGAGCCTAGTCGATTTAGGTTTTGTGCTTGACAAATTAAACGCTAGTTTTATTCCGCATTTGTTCAAGCCTAAACCGTAATTATTTTAAAGCGCCTATTCACCCCCCCCCCTCTAGGCGACATCCACGATCTTTCACTACTGTTACCCAACACGCTCGATTAACTCCGGCCGGACACACTTTCCTGGGTCATGCCCGGACTCGGCTGATCGACACACCGTAGCCCTACCTAGAGCTCAGCAGAGAGGTCCCCGCCGGTCTACATCCTAAGAGCTCAGGGGTCTTGGGCCATCGCCCTGTGCCCTCTGGGTCGTTGTGTGCAGGGTGGATACCAGGCACCACCTCTGGGGCGCCGATCCGACCCGGCCACAATGCTGAACTGGATGTCTGACAGAGCTTTCGGCTGATACATACGGCGCCGAGGGCCCCATTAAACCATTATCCCGTATAGGCCAGTGGCCAACTCAGATCAATACCCAAATCTGTTAGTGCATTATTAATATAAGTGACGGCTGTCGGGGACAAGTCCGGAGCTACCACCACAACCTGGGTGGTACCGCTAAACAGCCAGCCGCCACAGTAACTCTCACGGGTGCTCTCCGGGCCCGCCCGACTTACATGTGTATCTCTCGCGGGTACCCCTCGGGGTCGACCCGTCTTTATTCAGTAGCAGTAGTAAAGTGCAAGTAACCGTGTGTCCATAACATCAAGCAGGAATCCGAGGAATCACCCTCGTTGGATTCCCACTATATGTAACCGACAAGGTGAACCCGGAGGAATCACCCTCGATGGTATTCACACAAGCGGGGTTGCACGACAGAAGCTTCGTCGGAGGTGGTGAAAGAGAAATCACCCTTAGTACCCACAACCGGCTAGCTATGCTACTGAGGCAACATCAGGAGTGAGATAAGAGGTGTCACCCTCGGCACTCGATGATAACTCTGCAGAGTCGAGCAACTTAAGGGGGTGAGGTGATGTGCTAGTCTCAGCCCGTTCGATCATATCGTTCGGGGCACCGGTACTAAAGCGAGGCAACTACAGCAAGGGAGAGGGGCCACAGATGATTTACCATCCAATATATACTAAGCATTTTGGATAACAGGCAGGTATCAATAATAGTTACAAGGACAGGCTATGCATCAGAATAGGATAAAACAATAGCAGTAGCAAATTCTAATGCAAGCAGGAGGGAGAGAGAATAGGTGATATAGGCATGCGTCAAGGGGGGGTTGCTTGCCTGGAAGCTCTGTGGCAAAAGAGGGATCGTCAGCGGTGTCGTCGGTCTCCTGAGCTACGTCGGTCTCGGGGGCTATCGGAATAGAAGAGGGGGAAGAAACAATAAATAAAAGCAGACAAATGCAACACAGATGCACGGTATGGCAAAATGCAGTGTTAGTGGTGACCTAATGCAATGCTACATGTCGCAGATGAAACGGGAAAATATCTGGGATATTTTCCCGGCGTTTAGGCTGATCTCGGCATACTGAACCGGAGGGGACGGATCCATGTTCAGGTAGTTAGGAGTGATGGTCAAGCATTTTGACCGCGTATTCGGATTCGTCTCGTTTTTCTGATCAACTTTCATGTAGAAAGTTTTTCGATCCGAGCTACGGTTTAATTTCTATGAATTTTCAAAGTTTTAGCAATATTCTGAAATTATTTAAATTAACAGAAATGCCAGAAATGGAATATGACATCATGCTGACGTCATCACTGTGTCAACAGTCGGCTGACCAGCTGACTGGTCAAGCTGGCAGGTGGGACCCACCTGTCAGCCTCGGAGGGTTTTAACAGCGATTAAATTTAAACTAACAGACTAATTAGTTAGGTGGGGCCTACTGTCAGTGTCACTAACTAAACTAACAGAATAACTAATTAAACTGCTACAGTAATTAGTCTAACGTGGCCCACATGTCAGTGTCAACGATGAACAGTAATCCGCGTTGACCGTGGTCAACGCGGTCAAACGGCGGCCAGGGGCCCACTGGCAGTGACCCAGTGGTGGGCCCCGGCCCTGCCAGGTCAGCGCCGGCGCCGGAAAACACTCCGGCGAGCTCTCCGCGGCGGTTGTCTCGCCAGCGAGGCTCGGGATTCGGCTATAGGGGGTCAAATCGTGTGTTTTTGGGCTCATTCGATCGGCCTCTTCACCCCGCGTCGATCTACGGCAGTCTCAGGTGCGGGGGTGGCCGGAGTGGAGCTGGGCGTTAATGGTGGCGGCGGTGACTTTCGGGCGGAAATCGGGCACGCAGCTACGGCGAGCTATCGAGCTAACGGAGCTCACCGGCGGCCTCTACGAAGCAGCAGGAACACGGCGGGCAACGTGTGACGGCACGGGCGGCTGTGCTTCGAGCCATACGCAGGCAATGGCGCCGCCGAGCTCGGGCAATGCGGGAACGGCAAATGGAGTGACTAGCGGAGCGAAAAGGAAGGGGGAGACGACGCGGATGCTCAACGTGCGGCACAAGTAGGCCCGCGAGAGGATTAGGAGCGCGGAGGTGGCCGTAGTCGACGGCGATCGCCGGAGATGCCGAAGTAGAAGGCGGCTCGATCCGCTCACGGTAGAGCTCCCCGGCTCCCGTAGCTGGTCGAGGAGGAAGTAGTGGTGGACGGTGCGCCTCCCAGACACGGCGGACGGTCGAGCGGGCGCCGGTGGCCGCGACGGTGGCGCTCGGCTGCGCGGTTAGAGGAGAGGGAGGAGCGAGCGAGTGCGCGAGAGAGGGGAAGGGGAGGACTGCGAGCGTCCAGGGGAGGCGAACGAGGGCGCCCTTATCCCCTCGGGCTACCTGCCCCGGCGCCGTGGCAGCCAGCGGCCGGAGCTCGAGCTCCTGGCCATGGCGACGCCGACAGCGAGGCGGGAGGAGGTGAGCGAAGCAGTAAGTGGGCTGGGCTCGGCCCAGTAACAGGTAAGCTCTTCTGCCCACTTTTCCTTTTTTTGTTTTTCCTGTCTTTTCCATTTAATTAATTAAACAGAGACAGAAAATAAATATTTGGGGCCACCAATTGAGCTGAGAAAAATGTGGAACTTAGCCCATTAATTACTTTGCATTTTTAGGCACTGCCACAAATATTTTGGGAGCAAGATGAATTCATTTGGAATTTTCATAAATGAATTTGCATTTTAAAATTGCTGGATTAGCACTATTTTAAATGCTAATGCTCATTTTAGCAACATGGTGATGTTGTTTTTCTTAACAATAAATTGTTTTGAATTATTTGCTAAATGATGAACATTTTTCCAGCAACTTTTGTGCAACCTCAAAAATTCACTTGCAATTGAATTTGAATTCAGTGGCAGAATTTGAAATGAGATATTAATCCAACATGATTATCATTGCAAATCTCAGATGACTTGGCATTAATATGGTGGGTCACTGTAGCTCATTACATAGGGGTGTTACAGACAGATTCTGTTTTTGTTGCATAGTTTGCTTATTTTGATGAATCTATGGATCGTATCGGGGGGGTATGAGTCATGGAGAAGTTGGAGTACAGTAGCATTATGCCAATATTAAATATGAATCAATTTACTACAGTACTTAGAGTTAAGGATTTATTTGTTATACTAACGGATCTCACGAAGGTTTTGTTGAGTTTTGTGTGATCGGAGTTTTCAAGTTTTGGGTGAGATCACGATAGATGAAGGAATAAGGAGTGGCAAGATCCTAAGCTTGGGGATGCCCAAAGCACCCCAAGGTAATATTCAAGGAAGACTCAAGCGTCTAAGCTTGGGGATGCCCCGGAAGGCATCCCCTCTTTCTTTTACCAACTATCGGTAATTTTACTTGGAGCTATATTTTTATTCATCACATGATATGTGTTTTACTTGGAGCGTCGTGTATTATATGAGTCTTTGCTTTGTTTGCTTTTTAGTTTGTCACAATCATCTTTGCTGGACACACCAATTTGAGAGAGCCACACGTTAATCATGATTTGTTATAATACTCTATGTGCTTCACTTAAATCTTTTGAGCTAGGCAGTTGCTCTAGTACTTCACTTAAATCTTTTTGAGCATGGCGGTGGCTATATTTTGAAGAAATATTTAAACTCTCATGCTTCACTTATATTATTTTGAGAGTTGATAAGATTAAAATTTTGAAAAAATATTTGCACTCTCATGCTTCACTTATATCTTTTTGAGAGTTGATAATAGTAATGGTAATTTGCACAAGATATGAATTTGGTCCCAAAATGATTAATATTCAAGAGGGATATAATAAAAACTTTCATGAAAGATCATTGGATATGATAAGTTTGATTCCTTGCAATAGTTTTGCGATATGGAGATGATAATATGTGAGTCGTGTTAGTGAGTAATTGTGATTTAGTAAGAATATTGGTGTTAAGGTTTGTGATTCCCTATGCATGCACGTAAAGTCAATAATTATGCAACGAAATTATATCCTACTTATGGTGCATTATTCGGTGTTAGTTATGTTTAATGCATGTTTATGACTGTTTTTGCTTTTTGGTTGGTTGCTTCTCAATCTATTTGCTAGCCTTCATTTGTACTAAGCGGGAATGCTACTTGTGCATCCAACTCCTTAAACCCAAGTTGTGCCAAATGAGTCCACCATACCTACCTATATGCGGTATTTCCATGCCGTTCCAAGTAAATTTGCATGTGCCAACTCTAAAATTTTCAAAATAATTTTCCGTTTTGTGTGCTCGTACCGCTCATGAAGCGGCAGGGGGTGGCCAATATTTTCCATGCTAGGTGTGTTATTCTCACGATGAGTGTTTATTCACTTGTCATTGCACGAGAGAGTGGCAGGTAATAGGGATGCCCAGTCCCAAAATGAAAAAAAATTAATGTGATGATAATAATAAATTCCCTGGAAAGTGTTGGTATGAAGGGCACCCGTGGATACGGCTAGCCATGGATTGTGAAAGAATGGTGGAAAGGAAATAAACTTTCTTTTCTGTTTGGGAACCGCCTATAATGTGTCTAGCATGGAAGATATTGGGAATTCTCGGTGTTTTCGTTGACAGGAAAAGCATGCCTCTCAAAATAATTTTATCTCTCTAATTTAAGCCTTGAGCTCTGGCACATTTGCAAATCTCTGCTTCCCTCTGCGAAGGGCCTATCTATTTACTTTTATGCAATTTTTATTTTTATTTTGAGTGTCCATCTTCTCTTACAAAGCACCAACTAGAGAGCACTATTGTCATACTTGTGCATTGTGTGTAGCCAATATTGAGTGTGTTTCATGAATGGATCAATGATTGAGCATAATGGACTAGGGATAGCTTTCTTTAGCGTTGATATTTTGAAAGACATGGTTGCTTGTTAGTATGCTTGAGTATTTATGTCTTCATGTCAAACTATAGACTATTGCTTTGAATCATTCAAGTCCAAATGTCCATGCTACAAAAGAAAACAGTATATGATGAATATGATAAGTAGCATTCCACATCAAAAATTCTGTTTTTATCATTTACCAACTCGAGGACGAGCAGGAATTAAGCTTGGGGATGCTGATACGTCTCCAACGTATCTATAATTTTTGATTGTTCCATGCTATTATAGTATCAATCTTGGATGTTTTTATATACATTTACAGCAATTATATATCATTTTTTGGGACTAACCTATTAACTTAGTGCCCAGTGCCAGTTGCTGTTTTTTTGCCTGTTTTTGGTTTTCCAGAATATCAATACCAGACGAAGTCCAAATGCCACGAAACTTTTTGGAGATTTTTTTTGGACATAAGAGACACTAGAAGCTTTGGGAGAGGGCCAGAAGCCAGAGGAGGTGGCCACGAGCCACCAGGGCACGCCCCAGGGGGGTGGCGCGCCCTGGTGCCTCGTGGGCCCACCTCTGCTCCGTTTGACCTAATTCCACCTCTATAAATTCTCTAAAATCGGGAAACCAACAGAGGAGTCCACGAAATACTTTTTCCGCCGCCGCAAGTTTCTGTTCTCGAGAGATCCCATCTGGAGGCCTTTTTCGGTACTCCGCCGGAGGGGGAATCGATCACGGAGGGGCTCTACATCATCCTTGCTGCCCTTCCGATGATGCGTGAGTAGTTTACCACAGACCTTCGGGTCCATAGTTAGTAGCTAGATGGCTTCTTCTCTCTTTTTGATCTTAAATACAATGTTCTCCTTGATGTTGTTGGACTTCTATCCGATGTAATCACTTTTTCGATGTGTTTGTTGGGATCCGATGAATTGTGAGTTTATGATCAGATTATCCATGAATATTATTTGATTTTTCTCTGAACTCTTTTATGCATGATTATTATAGCTTCGTATTTCTCTCCGATCTATTAATTTGGTTTGCCCAACTAGAATGATTTATCTTGCAATGGGAGAGGTGCTTTGTAATGGGTTCGATCTTGCGGTGCTCAATCCCAGTGACAGAAATGGACATGACACGTATGTATCGTTGCTATTAAGGGTAAAAAGATGGGGTTTATTCATGCGTGAGTTTACTTTGTCTACATCATGTCATCTTGCTTAAGGCGTTACTCCGTTCTTTATGGACTTAATACACTAGATGCATGCTGGATAGCGGTCGATGTGTGGAGTAATAGTAGTAGATGAAGGCAGGAGTTGGTCTACTTGTCTCGGACGTGATGCCTATATACGTGATCATTGCCTTGGATATCGTCATGATTATTTGCTTTTCTATCAATTGCCCAACAGTAATTTGTTCACCCACCGTATGCTATTTTCAAGAGAGAAGGCTCTAGTGAAAACTATGGCCCCCGGGTCTATCTTAATCATATATTGAAAATCCTAAAAATACCTTGCTGCACTTTTACTTTATTTATTTTATTTTGTATTTTTGTTCGATCTATTTATCTATCACCATACAATTTAATCTTGCAATTAACCGCCAAGGGATTGACAACCCTTTGTTCGCGTTGGGTGCGAGGATTTGTTGTTTTGTGTGCAGGTACTGCTAACGAGTTGTTGCGTGATTCTCCTACTGGATTGATAACCTTGGTTTCATAACTGAGGGAAATACTTATCTCTACTATACTGCATCATCCCCTCCTCTTCGGAGAAATCCCAACGCAGCTCACAAGTAGCACGATGGCGAGCGAGGGAGTGGGGAACTGGGGGCTAGGGTTTCGGCCAAGGGGTGCGGGGCATCAAGTAGGCGTCGGGGGAGGTGCCGGATGGCCGCCACGCACGGCATGGCCAGCGGATAGTCGCCACGATCCCCCTGCCTCCCCTCTGTACAGTACAGAGGTAGGCGAGAGGTCGGTGGTGGGCTTGGGCTGGCACTGTAGCACTGGGCTTCAAGTGCACAGTAGTGCATTTTTCTTTTTCTTTTTCTGCTTTGTATTTTCTCCACTATTTTGCATTTTTATAAATAGCAAATGATTTTTGTTGGACTTAATATTTAGCAAATAAATATTAGGCAATATCTTGAGTTAGCACACAAGATTTCAAGTGGTTTGGAAATGCATAAACATTTATTTATTTTGAAATGGCTATGTTAGTTGCTTTATAATTTGCTAGGGATTAATTGGTGAGTCAAATAAGATTGGTGTCAACATGACAAATGATCAGGGGAATTTATAGAATAATGCAAACATTTTAATTTTACTGTTTGAAGAAATAATAAATTGACTTGCATTTTAAATTTGAATTTGACTTTTATTTTTATCAAGTGGCAATTAAGCTTATCAAAC
Organism: Elymus sibiricus; assembly: GCA_039707655.1. Taxonomy (NCBI): domain Eukaryota; kingdom Viridiplantae; phylum Streptophyta; class Magnoliopsida; order Poales; family Poaceae; genus Elymus; species Elymus sibiricus. The sequence goes on along the minus strand of CM077668.1, from coordinate 434,930,736 downwards.
ATGGTGACACGACATCATTAGGTTGGAATTACTGTAGCATGATTATTGGGGTGTTACACCAACTCCTGGTGAAGGACGAGGAGATTAAGCATAGATGGCAGGAGTACTTCGCCAAGCTGTTCAATGGGGAGAATGAGAGTTCTATCATTGAACTGGACGACTCCTTTGATGATACCAAGAGGCGTTTTGTGCGGCGAATTCAGGAGTCTGATGTCAAGGTGGCTTTAAGAAGGATGAAAGGAGGCAAGGCTGTGGGCCCTGATTGTATCCCCATTGAGGCGTGGAAAGGCCTCGTGGACATAGTGATAGTATGGCTAACCAACCTTTTCAACCTCATTTTTCAGGCAAACAAGATGCCAGAACAATGAAGACAGAGTACATTAGTACCAATTTTCAAGAACAAAGGGGATGTTTAGAGTTGTATTAATTACCGTCGAATTAAGCTGATAAGCCATACAATGAAGCTATGGGAAAGAGTCATTGAGCACCGCTTAAGAGGAATGGCAAGCGTTACTGTATCTGCTTCAAGCGAGAGATCGTTCCATCTTGCGTAAAGCGACATATAGTCGTCGCGGTGCTATAGCGTGCTACTCTCTCTTTTTATTTCTTATTTTATGGTGGCTTTTATGTTGTTGTTTTTAAACACAAAAGCTATTTATTTTTAAAATGATTTTGTGAAAAATGAGATCTATTAAAAAATGTGATTTTTTAAAAGATGTAAACATTATTTTCAAACATTTTTTATAAATAACAAAAAATTGGAACTTTTTACTATTCTTGAGAACTTTTTTGAAAATTTGGAAACACTTTTTGGAAAATCGGGAAAATATGAAGAAAAAAAAACAAAACAAAACCTGGAAACCTGGTAGAGAAAACTCCCAAAAAAAGAACCTTATAAAAGGACCAAAACAAGATAATGGGCGGGCCCACTCTACAGCTCGGTTCAAAGGTCATGTGCGGTTACCCGACATTCCGTGCAAGAAAAGTGTGATAAATAAGGAAAGTACACCAGCGGGACACAACAAATGTGTAACCCCTCCTCGGCTCACGCTTTGGACGGCCGATGTAGCAGTGCAACACTAGGAGGTGCGCATTTACGATGTCGATCCTATTCCCACGTAGGTTGGAGAATAGTGATCAAATGTGCACCCTGTATTGCGCGGCCCAATCAGCCAGGCTTCTCTTCCGGTTAGGGATGGTTCTACAACCTGCCAAGACCGCTTTTCTCTTTTCGTGTGATTTCTTTTAGTTTTTTCTTCTTTTTTCCTTTTTGTTCTTGTTTTCATTAATTATTTTCAATTTCTTATCTTTTTACTTTTTTCTTGTTCTTTCCCTTTTTCATTTGGCAAACATATTTCAAATTCGTGAACATTTTATTAAATCCCTTTTTTTAAATACTAAGCAATTTTTTAATTCATGAATATTTTTTAATATCTCGAAATTTTTCCAAAAAATTAAACATTTTTCTGAAATACTTGAATATTTTTCAAATTCATGAACATTTTAAAACATTGCAACATTTTTTTGAAATCATGATTGTTTTTTAATTCTTGAACATTTTCTAAAATTGCAACATTTTTTAAATTATAAAATATTTTTGAAACCTAGGGAACTTTTGTTTTGAAATTCATGAAAAAAATTCAATATGCAAACGATTTTAGAAATTCATGAACATTTTTCAAATTCGTGAGCCTTTTTAAAATTTGTAATATTTTTTCAAATATGTCAACATTTGTTTATACCTAGGAACATTTTCCAAACTCATGATTTATTTTTGAAATTTGGAACATCTTTTTAATCCGGAAAATATTTTAAATTTGAGATTTAAAAAATAGAACATTTATTGAAAATCATGACCTTTTTTGAAATCCTGAAATTTATTTAAAGAAGCAAAAAAAACAGAAAAGAAAAAGAAAAAAAGACACAAGAAAGAAAAAAACGAAAGAAAAAACAAAAAAAAGGGTATGGGCCGGCCCAAAAGCGCATGCGTTTTGGCAACGCCCATCGCACCACGCGCTAAATAAGAGGTCCCTTCCCCACGTAAGGATACCGGAGATAGTGAATCACAGGAACCTCTACATTAGCGTCCTGAGAAGCGACCAAGAAGGCTTCCCTGCCTCTGCCGACGTCATTGTCGGCCGGAGAGTGATTGAGAAATTAGTAGATGCTTTCCTTTACATAGTAGCAATAGGTTGTGGCTTCCCTTAAGGGTCTTTGGCAATATACCAGTCTGGAGTGCATCGCCGGAGCAAGCTGGTTGTGGTTTCCCTTATGGGCGTTTGTCAATATGCTTGTCTGGAGTGCATCGCGGAGCAAGCAGGTTGTCTCCGGTGCATGGTGGTTGTGGCTTTGCTCGTCGCGGTGTTCCGACGGTCAGAGCCAGTTGTGAAAGTTGGCTGCATCCTCAACATCTCCTTCAGTCGCCATGGTAGTGGTCAAGGCAATGAAGAGGAGTGAGAAGAAGGTTCTTACTGTTGGGTCTAGAGCTCATCATCAATGGCGTCGTAGATGGAGCTACGGCTCCCGCGTGAGAGAGCCAGCCGTCATCACCACTCCATCAGCCCTCTTGGTCAAAGGGAGGCCAACCCTATTCCTCCCGTCCGTGAAGCCTGATGGGAGGTAGTCCTGCTTCTTGGGTGTGTCCATGGCGTGCAACCGTGTAGCTCCCAGCGGACCAAGTGGTCTCGTCCCTAGTGCCTATGGGATTGGTGCTGCTCGGAAGTTGTTGTGGACCCAAATGCATTCCTCTTATGGATTTTGGGGTCCTCTTTGCATAATTTAGGGACTAGGTTGCAATTCATGTCTTTTTTTCTTTCAAATGGGCATCCCCTTCTCATTAACTGCTTAACGGAAATATACCAATATTCTTAGGTACAAAAGACATTAACCACAGATGCCAGCGACGGAGAAGGGAGGTCCGCGGGTGGTCCTCGGCATTTTCCATGACCCATGAGGTGTCTCAACACATGGCAGTTCAAGAGCTGTGGATTTGGGAAGTAATCAAAAATTTGTTTTCTAACCAACAAACTTGGTAAGTACTACCACGTGCACGTGTACGTAGTGCGTGTCCTCGTTGTATATTCTACTCCTATTAAAAAACTTGCTGGAAGGAAAAAAGAATGCGTGCACACCATCTTACTCATCGTTCTGCTTCGGATAATCCAAGGTCAAAGGCGACCATAATTTACGTCCTTGTAACTGAGACAACATACGTACGTACTGTACCTACGTGCATCCTGCACGTAACTTCAAGAATGGCAAGTATTTGAAAACTGCTTGTCGACGAAGAGAGCATATGTGTAGATCGACGGCTTGGTGCTTACGCTCCACATCAGCGGTGGCCGCGAAGGTCAAAGTAAGTCCGGCCGCCGTACGTCACCACAGTTATCAACTCGTGCTGCACTAGTAGAAAAAGGGCCATTTGTCCCGGTTCTGAAACCGAAACTAAAGGGTCGGGACTAATACCCAAAACCTTTAGTCCCGGTTTGCTTACGAACTGGGACCAAAGACCCTTCACGTGGCGCTGCCTGGGGCGGGGGAGGGAGGACCTTTAGTCCCGGTTGCTGTTACCAACCGGGACTAAAGGAATTTTTAGAAAGAAAAAAAATTGAATTTTTTTTTTGAAATTTTTTGAAATTTTTTTTGAATATTTTTTTGATTTGTTTTTAAGTTTTATTCCGATTTTTAAATCTTTGAATTATTTGACAATTTAATCTCTAATCATCCGTCCTCACTGCTCCAGCGTGGAGCACTCATTTCAAATCGTCTAACTTCCCGGCCGGTCACCCATCCTCTCACTGCTCCAGCCTCAGCACGCTTAACTTCCTGGTTCTATCGACCCTAGTTTCCAAGTCTGCACTTGTTGTTTTCCTGACAATAGTAAGCTATCAATCATATTAACCCTTAGGTCTTGATGTCACATGATTTAATTTTTTGAATTCTAAACAATTATTAAAATAAACAAAATAAGTACTAATAATATTGAATTTCAATGAAAATAAAATAAGTAATAATATTATTTTATTCATTTTTTTTTGCCATTTATTCATTTAATATGACATAATTAATATCTTTAAATCTGTAAATCGAAATTCGACAAATAATATATCCATTATTATCAGAAAAATGTGAGGAATCCAAATATGACATCATTTATTTATTTTTAAATAAAATTAATTTTTAAAATTATTAAAATTATTATTTTTTGATTTGAAATAACTTTTTTTACTTTAGGAATTTTGAGAATCTGAGAAAACTTCACCGGGTAAACCCTGGTGAAATCGAGTCCCAATCATACCGTCGACTACACATCTGCTAGCACAGTCCCAGCCAGAGTCACAACTAAGGTTAACCAAGTCAGAAAGGTATGCGGCCGTCGGTTTCGAAGTATCAGGGTTTCAGACGAAAACTCGTCTGTTACAAAGGCATTTCATTTTTTTTAAACTTATTTCAACTCCAGACTTTTTGTGTGTTCATTATGCACCATTCGAAGCCACGCCATCAATTTTCAACCCTTTCTGACTTCATTTGTTATTTTTCATGCATTTACTGATTTTTTTGAGCTAAATGACCCTGAAATTGAAAAGCACTACAAATGAACTCTGAAAAGGTTGAAAGTTGGCATGGTATCATCATTTCACCCACATAGCATGTGCTAAAAAGTTGAGAGGGTTACGGCAAAAACTGGATGCACTTCGTGTACAAAATGGACAATCTCTTTCGAAGTAAAAGGGTTTCAGACGAAAACTCGTTTGTTACAAAGGCATTTCATTTTTTTAAACTTATTTCAACTCCAGACTTTTTGTGTGTTCAGTATGCACCATTCGAAGCCACGCCATCAATTTTCAACCCTTTCTGACTTCATTTGCTATTTTTCATGCATTTACTGATTTTTTGAGCTAAATGGTCCTGAAATTGAAAAACACTACAAATGAACTCTAAAAAGGTTGAAAGTTGGCATGGTATCATCATTTCACCCACATAGCACGTGCTAAAAAGTTGAGAGGGTTACGGCAAAAACTGGATGCACTTCGTGTACAAAATGAACAATCTCTTTCGAAGTAATAGGGTTTCAGACGAAAACTCAGCTGTTATAAAGACATTTCATTTTTTTAATCTTATTTCAGCTCCAGAATTTTTGTGTGTTCAATATGAACCGTTCAAAGCCACATCCTTAAATTTCAACCCTTTTTGACTTCATTTTCTATTTTTTCATGGATTTAATGATTTTTTGAGCTAAATTAGCCTGAAATTGAAAAGCACTAAACCCAGGACTTAAAATGACCGAAAGCCCTAAACCCGGGACTTAAAACGTCCGAAACTCTATTATAAACAGTAAAACTAAAGGTTCAAACCCTAAAACCTAACCCTAAACTTGGAAATCTAAACCCTAGCATAAACCCTAAAACGTCTAAAACGTCCAAAAACTCTATTTTCTCTTTGGAATTTTGTGATTTTAAAAATTCTCGAAACGGAAAACAGGAAGTTTCTTCGGATAGATCTTTTTTTCTGCAAATTTTGATATATTATTTGTATTTTTCTGAATTAGAATGATTTAGTTATGATTTTTCTAAGATTTAGGGGCTCGCAGGGCCCCCCCTCTAGTCCCGGTTGGTGTCTTCAACCGGGACTAAAGGTAGACCTTTAGTCCCGGTTGAAGACACCAACCGGGACTAAAGGGCTGGGAAAAAATTTGAAAAAAAAAAATTGAAAAAAAAATTTGAAAAAAAAAATTTAATTTTTTTCCAGTCCCGGTTGGTATCTCCAACCGGGACTAAAGGGGCTGGCACCGTTCGAAGCCGGTCACAAACCCTTTAGTCCCTGTTGGTCTCTCTAACCGGGACTAAAGGTCCCGTTCGAACCGGGACTGATGCCTGCGCCGCTCGAACCGGGACTAATGCACCCATTAGTCCCGGTTCGTAACAGAACCGGGACTAATGCTCTAATCTGATCTGGACCAAAGCCCTGTTTTGTACTAGTGCTGCCGTTGCCGTGCATGTTTTTCAACGCTGATCATCGCGAGCATTGGTTTGCTGACTTTCCTTTATGGATGAAAGCTCAGTCCAAATTTCCACTCAAGCAAAGCAGCCAACAGCAAGCTGGAGCACGGGGTGTAGGCCCGGACGGCCCGGCCCGACCCGGCCCGAAAAAGCCCGACCTTGTCCACGGGCCGGGCCTGGGCCTGAGATCTAGGCCCGAAGGCCGGGCCAGGCCGGGCCCGGACCCGTCATATTAGCGAGTTAAGGAAGGGCCCGGCCCGAAGGCCCGAGGCCTGGCGGGCTTTTGCAGTGATGGGCCGGGCCTGGGCCTGATTTCTAGGCCCGACAGCCGGGCCGGGCCGGGCCCGGCTTTTTTGCTGTGGGCTTAGTCAGGCCCGGCCCGGCCCGACAGTTGGCCAGGTATAGGTGTACTCGTCCCTTTGACATGACATCTTTCTTCCTTACCTACAAACGAAGATCATCGTCCATTCGTCCGACGTCCACATTTCGGTCGAGTATACTACGTAGGAGTATATGTTATCTCTACTACTATTAAACAAGCAAACATATTCATCACTAAGTGCACCCAGCTTCGGCTACACATAACAGCACGGATCAATAACAGCCTCATGATTAGGATCCCTTAATTAATCTAACCGTTAAGATTACGCTATCCCTCAACCAAAACTGCGTTTAGCAATTTTGACGGGCGGACGAAAACTCTGCCATGTCTACGTCCGCAAGAGTAGTACATATCCCACGCCCGCACAAGTAGTAGAATAGGAAACAAACATCGCATCCCACCTCCAGCCGCCGCCACTGGCCCAATCATCGCACGAAAGTCGCGCCGCACCCTGCCCTTATCCTCGCTCGGGGATGCCGCCGACTCAGGACGGCAGGTGCTACCAATCCGTCCCCGAGATCGGCGAGGAGATTGGTCCCGCTCCACCGGCGACCACTACGCCGTCAAGTCGGATGACCGGTCACGCCTCGCTGACGACCTGGACCGCGGCCTGGCCGTGCTGGAGCCTAAGCTGGCCTCCGCGGGAAACCCGGCGTCGTCCAGGTGCACGTGGTCTACGAGGACGAGGCGTGGACGCACATGGTGATGGTCCTCTGCACCGGGCCGGACCAGACGACTGGGTCCGCCTTCGCCACCGCGCGCCCATCCCGGAGCTGGATGCCGCCACTGTGGCCACGCTGCTCGCCGAGGCCCTCGAGATCTTCCACCGCCGCAGCGTCGCGCACCGTGACGTCAAGCCGGACAATGTGCTCCTCGACGCCTACGACGACGGCGACGGGCCCGTGCCGCTGTGTGCCGAGACTCCCGCGCTGGCTCCCGCCGGGCCTACTGCTTCTTCTCCGGCGGACGCGGCGGCGGCAGCCGCCAGAAGCAGGTGCGCGTAGCTTCTCCTTACATTTAGATTAGCTCGTGAGTGAGGGCCTCCTTGAATAATAGGTGGGATTTGATACTTTTTAGGTTCAGATCCTGAAGAGTGACCTGCTAAATGCTACTGAAAACTGGTAATGTTTACCCTTGCAATTAGCGACTCATGAATCATTAGTACTTTCAGAGTGCTCAACTGTGGGAGTGCTGGTTTTTATATTGGATAATTGCTGAGTGTCAGTGATGAACTGATGATGCGACACAGCCAAATAGAATTAGGATGCTACTGTTGCTGCCATGTTTGACCTTGTTGATTGAGACCAGGTAGCTAGAGACAACCTTTTTTAGGGAAGTTAAGAGGCAATCCTGGACTTTGGTTGGAAACTCTGAATGCTTCATTCCGGACCCGCGCGTTCTCTGGATGCTTCACTCCGGGGAGGAGTCTCGGCTCACGGGCTCCCGCTGGGCCTACTGCTTCTTCTCCGGTGGTCGTGGATGCTGCCGAAAGCCGGTGCGCCTGCTTCTCCTGACTTTTCGATTAGCTCGTGAGTGAGGGCCTCCTTGAATATAGTTGGGATTTTATACTTTTTTGGATTCAGATCCTGAAGGGTAACCTGCTAACTGCTACTGCTGTTACACTTGCAATTGGTGACTCACGAATCATGATGCACTGGATTCAGAGTGCTGAATGGTGGAGTGATGGTGTTTTTCAATATACAAGATTGCTGAGCGAGCTGCTGTGTGCTTGCTGAGCTAGCTGCTCGCTTGCTGCTCGGTGCTGGTGCTGTGCTGGCTTGCTGGTGCTGTGTAGCTTTGCTGCTTTGAGTTTCTGTATGGTGTTGTTGCTTGCTGCCGCTGGCCTGCTGATGTTGTTGTTCACGCTAGGAAATGACATACTCACATGGCATCTCTGAGAGCGTACCACAAGGACTTGAAAAGAGCCATGGATACTACAAATAGGGCAGTGTTTTTATCTCATCTCACACAATCAATTATTCCCTGTCTTTATTGTATGCCATTTTATTAATTATTTATATATATCTGCCGTATCGATGTATTGATGTTTTTAGAAATTGCCGTATCCCGTATCTCCGTATCCGTATCGCCGTGTCTCCGTCCCGTATCGGTGCTTCACATTTAGCTGAGTTGGCTCTCTACTTGCTTGGATTGGTTGTAGATTGGAGACTAGCCTATTGGTTTAGATAAATGATAGGTTTCCAGCGTGTCGGAAAGGAGTATGGAGCAGAATTCTAATTTTTATTACCGCGGATCGCAACGGCAAGAGGTGTTGTATTACTTGACTACACATTTATCATATGATTATCTTGAACAGCGTGTTTCAAAATATGGTGGACAATCATGCTTGATGCCAAGAGGTATGGTGTTACTTGACTACACATTTATCTTCTGATTATCTTGAACAGCGTGTTTCAAAATAGATTGACATAGTAACGCACTATCTTGCCCTTCTAACTAATTATATGGGCATAGGTTATATCTATTTTGCCAGTCAGCATGTTGCGGCTATTTCAAGGCATGGTGTTCTATGCTTCATTTATTGTTAATTTTTTTGCAATACATCAAGATGACAATTCATGATGCTCCAGATTAAACATCTTCAACTTACTAAGTTTGTGCTTACCAGGGCAGCATGTTATATGTGCCACATAATTTTATTTTATTTTTGGTTTAACCATGGGTGAAGTCATTTCTAGATCTTTTCACCCAGGTGGTGGAATCACTATAAGAAACAAACTAAGGTTCTTATTCGTAGAAATGATATTATTGGAATGAGGGTGTATAGTAGCAAAACTCAAATTGGTTCTTTAATACTTGGGCATTGAATACAATTGTTCATGTAGAACATCTTGAATCCAAATCTTTTTAGAGAAAGTGGTTGGCTAATTTAACCAACTATCATGCAACCATTATTCAGGTATGTCTATATGCATTTTTTCATTAGGCTTGGAACTTTAGACCTGAAAATTGAGCTTGGCCAAAGTTACTTTAATAGAATGGAGAAAATATGTGATTTAAATATACTGGAAGAACAATTCACTTATTTTCCAGGGGTTAACAACCTTTTTTTGCTGGTTGGTATCAACATGGCTGAATCTTGGGTTGGTGCACTAGCATTTTATTTCAACTGAGATCTATAATTTGTAAAGTATGGCACCATGTCGTATTATATATGAATGTATTCTTGCCTGTTTTTTGTCGTTATATTTTACTTACACTAGCAGTAAATACTAAAAGTATATGGCAATATGAGTCATGCTTGCGAAGCGTCTTCTGTTTTTGTGGACAACTATGAAAGTATTGGTCTCCACTGTTGTGTGCAGACGAATGAGCACCAATGAGCAGCTTAATACCTTTTCCTTAATGAATAAGGATAAATAGGAAGCGCAGAATAAAATCTTGGTGAAGACATTTCAACAGAGATGCGATAGTGTTGTACAAGTGGATTTATTGCTTGGTTTCTATATTCCCTTTCCGGTTTATTATTATTCATTAGCACCTTGTAATAGAAGATATCTCATAATCAAATTTGAAGTGAATCTACATACGCCACGAGATGGTTGGCCATTGTTGCCCAAAACGTTATGTTCGATTTTCTCCACCACAATTTGCCCTTTGTTTGTGGTGGTATGTCTTTTTTACCAATTGTTTATTTATTTTATATTACATATATTTCATGCTCATAGTCTTTTTCACGACCAATATACGGACCCTATGCCCACTGTTGAATCTTGGGTACTTTAAATGCATGTTTGTCATGGTTTACTGAGGCATGTGAAAATCGAGACGTGCGTTGCACGTGCAGGCTTACTAGTGTAAAAAAATGTACGGAGTAGATATAAAACAAGCACGTTGTGGTCGGAAAGCACGCGCATGCTTCTGCTAGCTAGGATTACTCGTCAAAAGCCGACTTGATTGTTCGGATCTAGCTAATGACAGCACCTAATTAATTTGGACCGTGTCAATCTGTTGTGTGCACTTGAATGATATATATGCCAGCAACGCGCGAACGCAGCTCGATCAATTAGCGACTTTTCATTTCAGCAGAGCCCCGCGCAGTTTATGTGTGTGTACGAGCTTGAAGCTCAAGCCAGCGAGAGGAAGAAACCACCTTAGAGCATCTACAGCCGGGCACCCCAAATCCGCCTCAAACGTTCGGACAGACGACTCGGTCAGAAAAACTCGACCTAAATGGGCGCCTCAAATGGGCCTCAAACGCTCGGGCTGACCGGCACCCCTCATATCTAGCCCAAATATGGGGCGGATATAGGGAGGCCCGGGCGCGACCGGGCCCGTCCATCACGTCGGGCTAACGGCCGGGCCCCACAGGAAAACACTCCGAAACCAAGCGGTCTGAAGCCCGTCTCCTCTGTCGCCGCGTGGCGCCGCTCCGACGAGCCACGTAGTGCCCTAGCCCGGCTATTTAAGCCGACCATCGGCACCGAAACCCTACCCATCCACATTTTCCCCCTCCCGTTCACCGCCGACGCCACTTTTCACTCACCGTCCGCCACCAGTAGTAGCCATGCCCCCACGCCGCTGGGTAAGGAGCTACCCATCTAACGCCGGAGCGCCGGCTGTAGCTCCTTGAGCAGATCCGGGCAAGGCGCGAAGCCCGGATTGCCGCGGGGCTACCTCCGGACGCGGCGGATCCGGAGGAGGACTTAGAGGACGAGGAGGACCGCGGAGAAGGAGGAGGACGATGAGGACTTCGGGGACGCGGATCTGCAGGCGGGGTAGCAGGCGATCCTCAATTCCCTTCGGTCGAAATCGGAGGCGGAGGCCAAGCGTCGTCGTCTGCAGGAGGCGGAGACGGAGCAAGCCGCGGATGTCGACGAGATGCTCGCGTATATGGATGAGGAGGACGAGCCGGAGCCCTCCTACGCTCCCATCTACCCGACGCCCGGCAACGACGTCGTGGACATCTCCGACGACGAAGCGTAGTTAGGCTAGCGTGATGTGCATAGTACGTAGGATTACTTTTGCATGGTTTGTATGGATTTTGGGGGTGAAATATGAGGTATTCGGATGCATAGCACCAAGTATGAGGTGTGAGCGGTCAGTGTCCCGATCGCGTTCGCGGGCGTTTGAGGGGTCAGATTTGTCAAGTCCGGTTGTAGATGCTCTTAGGCATCTCGAGTGTTATCCTCTAAAATAGACACACTATCCATCCATAGACCGCGACCAAACGTGCTTGCAGACATGAAGCCGGTCATCCAACCATATACTCAAATGTGCGCGCCAAACTACAAGAACACTTGAAATGAAAAAGAGAGCCATTTGAGCTAGCTACCTTTCGCCCTTTGAGCTACACCTTCCTCCATTTGACATTTGAGCTAGCTACCTTCCGCCATTTGAGCTAGGTATAGCTAGTACACCTTCCGCCGTCTGAGCTAGGAAGCTAGTACAGCTTCCTCCATTTGATATAGGAAGAGCGAGGGGAGGATGCAATGTGTGGGGTATGTGGTGGCTTTTAGTTCATCGTGTTGATGTCGGAACTACCGCAAAACTTTAGTAGATTTGTTTTCGGTTTGTGGAAAAAACTGACAAATGAACGCATTCGTGGATAACTACGGTCCGTGACGTTTACATGCTATTTGAGAATGGGCGTTGGAGATGCCCTTGTCTCTTGCGGCTCGTGGCATTAAAGGCCGTCCAAACCGTCCATCTCTATAGCGGCGGCGTGATGCATGCACGGTTAATTGTGTGGTTGCATTGCACCTGGCCATCATCGATCCCGGATCAAAGTCCGGGATCGTATCGAAGATCAAAGTCCAAAAACCACCCGAATCCAAACCCAGACCCAGGGTACGGAAATACTAACATACTCAGCTTTTTTTTCATCGTCACATACTCTTTTTTTTTTTTTTTTTTTTTTTTTTGCGGGAATCATCGTCACATACTCGTCTTTTGATAGGAAAATATTTCACTGCTTTTTCTCATGCCACCCATTGTTCCTGCAGCGTGCCGTTGGACATGGTCTCATTCTGTGAAATGGGACAGAGGTGGAACAAACCCGCGATGAGTTTGGTCTACGGAGAATTTTCGCATCTGCACTGTGCTCAGTGCATACATACGGCGCTCACGGACAAAGGAGCAAAAGACATTTGAAAGTGGGTTTTTTTTTTTTTTTTGCGAGGAAAACTTCCAATCTATTCATCAACAGTCAAGATAGTACAAAGAACACCAGAAGTAAAAAATACATCCAGGTCCATAGACCACCTAGCGACGACTACAAGCACTGATGCGAGCCGAAGGCGCGCCGCCGTCATCGCCCCTCCATCATAGGAGCCGGGCAAACCTTGTTGTAGTAGACAGTCGGGAAGTCGTCGTGCTAAGGCCCCATAGGACCAGCGCACCAGAACAGCAACCGCCGCCGATGAAGAGAAGAGTAGATCGGAAATATCCAACCTGTAGACACACGAACACAGACGAACGAAGACCGGATCCACATGGATCCACCGAAGACAAACGCCGACCGAATCCAATGAGATCCGCCGGAGACAAACCTCCACACACCCTCCGACAATGCTAGAAACATCATCGGAACGGGGGCTAGGTGGGGAGGACCTTATTCCATCTGCAGAGAGCCGCCTCCGCCTTGCATCTCTGAGTAGGACACAAACCCTAACAAAACTTGAAAAAACATCAGAAAGCGAAACCCTCCCGTCGGCAAAGACCGGGATCCACCTCGCCTCCATGGCCCTAAGACCACATAAGACGAGATAGATCGGCCAGCCGACGGGAGGCAGGAGAAACCCTAGCCTTGTGCTAGGGTACGAGCGGCAAAAAGGCCGCACTAGCAGTAGAGTGGACCTTGGGAATTGGAAGGATTCAAGCAAGCAACAGAAGAGACCAGGAAAAACCAAACCTTAGGTTAAGCATCACGTCGGTCGGTGTTAGCCGGGATCGATCGTCAAAATACGTACGTACGCCCAGCAGATCGTACGTGTCTTTGCCATCCTACGTGAGCAAACAAAAACCATCCATCTCTCTGACACGGAGACCCCAAGGAAAACTTCAACCGGAGACCATTGCGCTTCGGTTCAGAAGCACAGAGCACTCTACAAAAACTGGCCGATCAGACGTACGTACGTACACGTACTAGCAGTATTGCATACGAACGCGTTGCAGCTCAGACCCCACCAAGGCGCGCGATGCCGACGGAGCGACAAGTTCGCGCCATTTTTCTCCGCGCGATGCCGGTCTTATCGCTCACAGCTCCACGCATTAAACACCGCCCCGTCCCCGATTAGCCGTCGCGTCATGGATGATGCCGATGGATGGCCGCACCTGCACGTGCCCGTCGCGCTCTTTCTTTAATCGCCAACTACCCGTGATCTTCACTGATCATATCCCGATTAGAATGGAGTAACTTTGATTGTAATTTAGATTAGTGGCATAGACTTCTCTCAGCAGAATGTGACCATTGGCGTGGACACATGAGCATAGGTTTCCAGCCAGCACACAGCATTTGCCAGAAGCAGCAGAAAGAAGTTTGAAACCGTGATCGCGGGCAATGGTAAAAGCGCGGGAGAAGCGTTCAACAACACCCGACTAAACTATGCTAACCAACACCGCAACAAGATCAAGAAGCTTCACACGTACTTTCCACAAAACAAAAGATAGTAACAAAGTGGCTTCAACCTTACGACGAATCGTAAAGAAAGCACACGTCAACTCGCGCGCGCGCGCCACCTCCCCACCAACCGACGACGGGAGCTCCCTCGCAACCTCCAAAACCGCATCCCACCACGACGCGCGCACGCAACCGCGGCCAGATCCGTCCACCCCTCCACCCGCAACCATCCAACCCGGCAAAGCGCCACAGCGATGGAAGTGAAGCTGCACGCGGCGCGGACGCTGGTGGGCCGGCTGCGGGGCGCGGCGGCGGTGCGGGACGCGGGCGCCACGGCGGCGGCCGTCGCCGAGCTGCGCCGCGCCTCCAAGGACGACCCGGAGGTGCGGGCGCCGCTTGCGGACGCGGGGGCGGTTCCCTTCCTCGCGTCGCAGCTCACGGCGCCCTCCACGTCCGCCGCAGCCGAGGACGCGGCCGCCGCGCTGCTCAACATCTCCCTCTCCGCGCGGGAGCAGCTCATGTCGTCCCCCGGCATCCTCGACGCGCTCGCCAGGGCCATCCGGGCCGAGGACTACGCGGCCGCGCACCACGCCGCCGCCGTCGTCGCCAGCCTGCTCTGCATCGACGCCTACCGCCCCATCGTCGGCGCCAAGCGAGCGCTGCTGTCCGCGCTCGTCTCGCTCCTCCTCCCCTCCAAGGCGCGGGGCACGCGCGCCACCAAGGACGCCCTCAAGGCGCTCTTCGGCGTCGCGCTCTACCCGCTCAACCGCGCGGCCCTGGTGGAGCTCGGCGTCGTGCGGGCGCTCTTCGGGCTCGTGATGACGGACGGCCGCACGGGCATCGTCGAGGACGCCACGGCCGTCATCGCGCAGGTGGCCGGCTGCGCCGAGAGCCTGGACGCGTTCGCCGCGGTGTCCGGGGTGCGCATCCTCGCCGACCTCGTGGAGCCCGGCGGCGCCGCCACTGGGCGGGCCAGGGAGAACGCGGCCGCCGCGCTGCTCAACCTCGTCATGGCCGGCGGCGAGCGCGCCGTGGCGGAGGTGCTGGACGTGGGCGGCGCCGAGGAGGCCGTGAGGGAGCTGGCGGAGGACGGCGAGGCCAGCCCCAGGGGGAAGGCCAAGGCGGAGGCGCTGCTCAGGGCGCTCGAGGAGGGCGCCGCCGGCGCGAGGCGGCGGCATGAGCACCGGTTCGCGGATTTCCTCAACGGGCTCGTGGTGTCGGACCCCTACTTCTCGTCGCCGGCGTCGGCCACCACGCACGACGACGCGTCACGCGTTACGCTTGGCTGACCCTGCACGTACGTACGTACGTGTCCAATTAATTTGACGCTGGTAGTAGTACTTCCGTGTTGGTGATCAGCTGATGTAAATACCACAGTACTCTAGTAGTGTGTACACTAATGGTTATTCGAGGAGATTCTTCTGTACTTTTGCAGGAAATTTGAGAAACTGATTTCATATTATTGTTTTGTTCAAATTTCAAATTCTTTGGCTGGCAAATTTCAGGAGAACTTGGTTTGGAAACCGAGCAACTGTTTTGTGTGTACGAGAGGATCAACTCTCACATTGACTTCCCCGCAAAAAAAAAAAAAAAAACTCTCACATTGACTAGTTTGTGTTGCAGTAGTAGCACTATGTTACTCGTGGGTGTATCTAGGTGATGGAAGATTATACTATATTTAATTACAGCTTGGAAACGACGCAAGCTAAAGTGGACGGTGATCGTCGGATTTGACCAAGCCGACCATCACGACCTTAGGGAGAGCCGTATGATTTCCTGGCCTCATGCGAGCTGCGAACGACATGCTATCGTGGTGTTGTGGTCAGCATGCACATCCAAATGAGTCCGATTTGTGCATCGCGTTTGGGCGATCATCAAACATAGAAATGCACGGTTTTTTACATCTTCGGCACAAGCAAGTCGTTCATAAACTAGCCGGATGGCCCGCGCCATTTAAGCGTCAATTTTTATGGTTTTGCTAAAACTCATTCAGCTGAGAATTTTTTTTGGTCTCATTCACTTTTTCAACCATCAGATCCAATCACGTCAAGATTTGTGTTTTGTCGAGATGAAGAGCTTCGTAGCCACAAGGCCCGGCCCATGTGTTGGCGCACCTTTTTTCTTGTCTCATGCTGAGGGAGAGGACCGTGTGATGGGGTTTTATCCGCTGGGCATGTGTGGGCGTGTGACGTTGGGTTCGATTCTTTTTTCTTTTTGTCCTAGGCTACAGGGGTGCATGGGAGATAACAAGGGAACAAGTGACTTTTTTTCTGCATTTTCGTTTTCCTTTGTTGTTTTATTTTTATCCATTATTCCTATTTAACTTTCTATTTTACCTTCCTTTTTTATTTTTTCACTATTTTTATTTTCATTTTTTGTTTGGGAGAGGACATGTAAATATTTTTTAACTAATTTTTACTCAGATAAGATTTGGTTAATTTTTGAAATGTACAAGAAGATAATTCTTTATACTTTTTTTTGTCTTCCCGGTTTTTTCTCTCATTTGTGTTTTCTTTTTTATGCTTATCATTATTCATTTTTTTTGACTCACAAAGAGGATGACAGCTAGATCCATTTTAGAATTGAAGAGAGCAAGAAAGAAAGTAGTGGTTCCCTCAATTTGCTTTATCTCCTCCAACTATAGTACGAGGGGAAGAGTAGTGGTTCTAGATTTTTTTTTTCTATTTTTCATTGAAAATTTTGGTTTTTTGTTGTTGTTCTAATTTTCTGCAAGTTTATATTTTTACTCATGCTTCCCTTTCACATTTTCTCATTTTTCTTCTTGCTATTTCTTCTTCTTCATCTATTAAAAAGTTCTTTCGTTTCCTACTACTGTAAGCAACATGCATGCAACTGCAGGCGTCGCACCAGACACGCAACAACAAGTCTGGCAACATGCACATAGTTGCAAGCGTCACGCCTCAAGCGCAACTGCAAGCATCACAACATGCACGCGACTGCAAGCATCATCGCATGTGCGTAAATGTGAGGAATTCTTCTTTTATCACTAGACATATAATCACAAGCCTTATAACCCGATCGCAACTGCACAGGCACAAAGCCAATGCAACTGGGGTCGAGAGGGAGGTTGTCGGGGCTAGTTGCATGTCCATCGTTAGACATGCAATTGCAAGTGTTGTAACAAGACTGCAACTGGGGTCGAGACGGAGGTTGTCGGGCCACTTGCATGTCCACCACTAGACATGGAACTGCAAGTATTGTAACCCGACTGCAACTGCAAGGGCACGCACTTGACTGCAACTGGGGTCAGTGGGGAGCTGTCAGGGCTAGTTGCATGTCCATCACTAGACATGCAACTGCAAGCGTTGTAACTCGACTGCAATTTCACGGGTACAAAGTGACTGCTACTGGACGGGCACAACGCGTCTGCAACTAGGTCGTGACGGGGTTGTCAAGCCACTTGCATGTCCACCACTAGGCATGCAACTTCAAGCGTTGTGACCTGACTGCAACTGCAGGGGCATGTACTTGACTGCAACTGGGGTCGGGTGGGGAGTTGTCAGTGCCAGTTGCAAGTGCACCACTAGACATGCAAGTGTTGTAACCCAGCTACAATGCATGTGCACAAAGCGACTATAATTGGGGTCGGGAAAGGAGGTTGTTGGGCCAGTTGTATGTGCATCACTAGATATGCAACTGCAAGCGTTGTAACCCAACTACAACTGCAGGGGCACACATGTGACTGCAACTGGGGTCGGGTGGGAGTTGTCGGGGCCAGTTCCATGTTCACCACTAGACATACAACTGCAAAAATTATAACCCGACTGCAACTACATGGGCACATGTTGACTGCAATTACGGTCGGGAGAGGTTGTCGGGCCAGTTGCATGTCCATGGCTAGACATACAATTGCAAGTGTTGTAACCTGGCTGCAACTGCATGTGCACAAAGCGACTACAACTAGAGATAGGCCAATTGCATATTTATTTTTTTATTTTTATTTTTATTTTTTTTGTTCTCATGTTGCGCAAACTTGGTGCATATGCTCGATTTAATTTTCTTTTAGATTTTTCTACTAGTCGCATGTGCGCGAGATGCACGTGACGCACAAATGCAAAATTTCACCCGTCGCAACAATTGTGCAACATGTGCGACTCAATATTTTTCTTCGGAAATAACATTTTTTCTACTCGCTCACCTTCATGCAACTGCACACGACACACGTCATGTTTGATTGCAAACACAACTATTTGAGACGGGATCGCTACATCCAATTTGTATTGTATTTATATGTACGGTTGCGAGTGAAAAGACACGCGTCGCCATTTTTTTTTGACAGGGACACGCGTCGCCATGTTATCTAGGGGAATGAAAGGACATGATCCATGCAAATGAAAAAAGAAAAAAAACAAGACACAAGCAGCAGTGAACATGATGCATCGTATATCCTACTTGACATGCGTAGGAGATGTGCGTGTAAGCCCTTCCTCCCTTTTTTCTCAAATACTCCAGCCATGCAAATGTAAAAAAAAAACAAGACACAAGCAGCAGTGGACGAGGAGTATATAGCTACGTAGTACAAAATAAGCCCAGCCCGGCCTACATAACAACGAGAAAAGGCAAAACAAGGGAAAAAACAATGACAACTCATATTAGTGATGTAGGGACAACAACAAACAGAGGTGAATGAGACCAAATTATATCTCATCTAGATGAGTTCTAGGCACTCCCCAATTTTTATTATATACACCAATCATAGGTGTATAATTGGTTGAGAATGTTACTATTAGGTTTTGCCCTAATTATATTTCATATGTTTGAGTACCGTGGTAGAAAATAATAATAGAAAATCCCACGGCTTAAGAGGTAATTTCATTCGTGGCCAAACTTTTGTCATGCTTTTGAAAATGAACTTGTGTTACTCAAATTACAATTCGCAAGACACAACTAAACTACATTGCCTGGACCAGAATGGAGCCATACATCTGCGCCATGTTCAATGCGTATAAATTTTGCCGTATAATAAATAATCGTGTTCTAGCCACAACTAAAGAGAGTAATACAAGATCTGTTAGTTGCATGAACTGTTCCTTCTCCCTAAGTGGGGGCTAAGGTATCTGGTCATTTAAATTCATTTTTTGAACCGTATCAAATTTTGTTGGGGTCAACAAAATTTCGGGTAAGCGATATGTGAGGATTTTATATATGGATGCACTTTTCTAACGGTCAGCTGTCGGGCCTCACAAAGGGTGAAAACCAACGTGCCCAATGCCTTCCGTACCTCCGCCTCGGGGATGGGATAGCACAACTCGTACGGTTGTGTTGTGGAAGGGTGGGGTTCGAAAATGCCGATTGATATATGGGACTTTGCAGCTTGTTGGTTTCTTTTTTTAGTGGGCAACTCTTGATTTTCTAATAATGGAAATTAGAGGGATACATCATTGGTCAGACCCTTCCCCAGACCCTGTGCAAGCGGGAGCTACGTGCACTGGGCTGCCCTTTAGAGGGATACATCATTGTAAGGAAAAGGAAAGGGAGCTCCTATGGCCTGACTTGTGTGTGTGGGGGGGGGGGGGGGGGGAGGGGGGGGGGGACAATGAGCAAACTGCGTACCCCATCACCTGGTGCACTCTGGGTCGGCCCAATGCGGGGGCGCACGCACCGGGTTTTCTTCATTCTTATTTTTGTTTCTATTATATTTATTTTTCTTTTCCTATCTTTTTTTTACGTAATATTGAAATGTTTGTGATTGTATGAAATATTCATAAATCTGAAAAAATATTCATAAATTCAATAAATGTTGATGATTTTGATTTTTTGGTGAATTTGAAAGAGTGTTCCTGAGTGCGAAAGATGTTTCCGAATTCAAAAAATACTCGTGAATAAAAAAAATGTTCGTGAAATCATAGAAAAATGTCCGTAAAATTCGGAAAAAGTTCATGAATTCATAAAATGTTCTTGGATTTAAAAAAAGTTCATGGATTCAAAAAATATTTGGGAATTCCAAAACTGTTCGCTAATTGAAAATTGTTCACGAGTTGATAAAATGATCACCTTTTTTAAAAACTTGTTCGCAAATTCCAAAAAAGATCGGAAATTAAAAACATCTGGATTTTTTTTTATGAATTTAAAAACATGTTCACTAATTCAAAAAATGGTCGCCAATTCAAAAATAATTTATGAATTCCTAAAATTTACATTTTTAAAAAATAGTAAGAAAATTGAGAAAATGTTCTCAGACAAAAATTTCCTAATTTCAAGAAATATTCATGAAGTAGAACATTGTTTCTATTTTTTCACCATAATTGTTCAGGAATTTAAAAATTGAGAAAAGGAAAATCAAAATATAAAACAAGTAAAAAATGAAAAGGAAGAGAAACCAGTTTAGGGAAGATTCTATAACAATCTTGTAAAGACCCCTAAAAAAGCTGCAATGGCCGGCCCAAGTAGCCTGTAGTGCACTATGGTGGTATGCGTTTGCTGCATATCCACCCGTGATAAATAGGCATCTCCTATACGGCGCTTAAGGCGCCCGTTATAGTATAGTTTGTCAACGGGCGCACACACCCCCTCCGCACTGGGCCGGCCCATCTTTGTTTTTTTTATTTCTGTTTTCAAACGCCAAAAAGCCGCGCGAGTGTTACGCCTCGAACTCACGACCTCTTCCTAAAGTGCTAGCTACGGCTCTAGTAGCCAACCAGGCAATGCACTTGATTGTGTTTAGTTATTTCTTTTCACTATTTTCTTCTTTCTTCTCTTTTTCTTTTTTTCTTTTTTCGTTTTTATTTTTTATTTTTTTGAAAATGCATGAACTTTTTCATATCAAAATTGCTGAAATTTCAAATTGAATATTTTTGTCCGAATTTGTGAAATATTTTTTGAAAATTCATGAACTCTTTTTCAAATTTGAAGAGTTTTTTTAATTCGACGATTTTGTTTTCAAATTCAATGAACTTTTCCAAATTCGATGAACTTCTTCTGAGAGTTGATGAATTTTTTTCCAAGTTTGATAAATGTTTTTCCAAATATGATGAACTTTTTAACAAATTCGATGAACTTTTTTCATATTCAATGAACTATTTTTCAAATGTGTGAACTTTTTTTCAAAATCATTGAATTTTTTAAAAATCAATGTTGTTTTTCAATTCTGAGAATCTTTTTCAAGTTTAATGTTTTTATATACCTTTTACGAATTTTTCATATTCATTTTCTTTTACAAAAGGCAAAACAGTCAACGGTTGAGCTAATGTAGGAATATTGCGTCCTGAGCGATAGGAGACTGAGCGAACAGCGTCCCGAGCGACCAGCCTTTGTTGGGCCAGGCCCAGGAAGCCTTCACGTGAGCGCCACTGAGGAGATCCGGCTCTAAAGGCGCCATATAGGACCTTCCTGATAAATAGGGAGCCTCTATAACACGTTTAATGCGAGCTGTAGCGGATCATCGCGCGCCTCGTGCCGGGTTACAAATACCGTGTCCCTCTCGGCGAGCCATAAGTACCGCATAGCTCTCACTTCCAACCAACTAGGGCAGACGCTCAGCTGTTTTTTTTTTATGCGAGAACGCTGAGGACAATTGCTTATGAAACATTAATGTAGCTACACCACTGGTTATCTTGTGTACGTGTGTGTTGAAAAGAAAAGTCTTGCGTATATGTGACGTATTGCAAGTTAGTTTCTTTTGCTTTTGTCTTTCTATTTTTTCTTTTTCTTTTCATTTTCTTCTCTTTTGTTTTGCATTTTACTCATTCCTTTCATTTTATTAAACTGTCCATCGCATATTTAAAAAAAATGATAGTCATTTTATTAGAAAAATGTTAAACATATACAAAAAAAGTTCCTGATCTATACGAAAATGTACAATGTGTACGAAAAAAACTTGACATCAAAACATGTACTTGAAAAAAAATGTTAATCATGTAACTGATTTTTTAAACATGTATAACAAAATATTTCTCAGAAATGTACAACATGTTTAAAAAAATATACTACACATATTCAAAGAAATGTTTAAAATATGTATTTGAGCAAATGTTAATCATATATTTGAAAAACATTAACATGTATTAAAAATGTTTCATATGTATAATAAAAATGTGCAATGTGTATGAAAAAAGTAGACATCAAACACATGTATTTTAAAACAATGTTAATCTTGTATTTGAAAATCTTCAACTTGTATAAAAATGTTTCATATGTACATGAAAAATGAACAATGTGGATGAAGAAAAGTAGACATCAAAACACATATTTAAAAAAAGGTTAATCATGTATTTAGATATTTTTGTAAATGTGTAGATAAAATGGTCCGTTATGTATATGACAAATGTACAATGTGTATAAAAAAATGGTAGACATCAGCCTGTATTTTTCTGAAGTGTTAATCATGTATTTAAAAAATGTTAAAGGTGAATATGAAATGTTTCTACTGTATAAAAATGTACTAATTGTATGAAAAAAATTAGACATAATTGGGAAAGGGAAAAGGAAAAGCAGATTTTTTTTCAAATAAACCCGTAAAGAAAAAATTGAAAAAGAAAAAGAAACAAAAACCATGGAAAACCCGAGAAAAATGATGAGAACCATAAATAAAAACAGACAAAAAACCCAATAAAAATTGAAGAAAGCCATAAAAGAAACACACAGGAAGTCAAGGAATGCTAAAAACAACGAAAACTCGATGAAAATTGTAAAGGAATCACACAAAAAAGAAAGAAAGAAATAACCATTGAAAACTGACGAAAAGCGTAAACAAAAACAAAAAGAAGAAATAAAAATAAATAAAATCGGAAGAAAATTGTAAAGAAAACACGTAGAAAAAAAAACCTAGTGAAAATCCATAAAGAAAAACACAGAAAAATAAAGAAAAAGACTATGAAACCGGACCAACAAACCCAACAGACAACAAAGAAGAAGAAATAACATCGAACAATGATAGATCAAGCGTGCAAGCATCACCTGGTTTGCTAGCCACGATACAGAGAGAAGAAATGGGTCGGCCCGATAACAATTCGAAGGGAAAGAACTTGAGGCAAGAGTAGCATAGGGCTCACTATAAGCAAGATATAGGGGAGCAACTAACTAAGAGCATCTCTAGCAGATCCGCTAAACCACGTCCTCTAAAAAACAGTATACGGTGCCCCCCCTAAAACGAATTTGTGCGAATTTATGGTACGATTTAGATGTGGGCAGAACAGATCCTGTATAAAATAAATGAATTTACATAAGGGTCCATGTAAAATAGCACAAAACACCCTACAACGCACAAAAGAAAAGCAATCGGATCCACGGCAGCCCGCAACTTGCGTGGCGGCGCCAGCCCACAGCTCGCAGCTTGCGCGGCGGCAGGCCAGCCCGCAGCTCGCGCGGCGGCGGCAATAGCTCGGGGCAGGGGTCGGCGGAAGGAGGCGGGTGCTCGCGCGGCGGCGGCTCCCACAGGCAGCAGCTCGCACGGTGGGTCGGCGGCCTCTCCGGCAGGCATCAGCTCGCACGGCGGGGGCGGCGGCGTCTCCGGCAGGTAGCAGCTCGCACGGCTGGGGCGGGGGCGTCTCCGGTAGGCAGCAGTTCGTACGGCGGGGGCGGGGGCAGGAGCTGAAACTTCCGTCCCGCCAACCGTTTCTATGTTTTAGAGGTCCCTGCAAAAAATGCCCTCAATCCTATAGATATGGAGGAAATGGACTCGCGGATTCGGGATCCCACAAAAAAATTTCCAGGACGACCGAATTTGGGGGATCTATTCGGGCCGGGTTTACGGGCTCTGTCCCGCAAACCGGCGGTTATTTTGCCGGATGGCCCGTTTTGCGGGATTTGCTAGAGATGCTCTAACGGTTCCCCTTGCGGGTGCCCCTCAAGGGTCACTTTTGAGCGGCTGAGAGCATGCCACTTGTCACGCTCTCAGCCGCCGCAATGTGTCGTGTGCTGGGCGCTCCATCAGAATTTTTTTGTACGCGTTTTCGAGGCTTAGATGGTTTTTTTCTAGTTTTTTTTTTGCTTTTTGGTTTGTCCCCTGGTTTTCCTTATATTTTGGAGAATTTTTATTTCCCAAAAAATCATTTTTGTGCGAAAACACGTTTTTTTGCTTTCACGAGAGGCACAGATTTGCCTCTCGGAAAGGAGAAAATACGTGTTGTTTTTCTTCCACGAGAGGCACATATTTGCTTCTTGTGGAGGCATATGTTTTCTTTCGCGAGAGGCCTCTCGAAAAAGGAAAAAAAACATGTTTTTTTCTTTAACGAGAGGCAAATAGTTGTTTCTTGTCGAGGCATAGATTTACTTCCATGCGAGGAACATCTGTGCCTCCCAGAATTGGAAGAAAAAAAAATCTGTTTTCTTTCTTTTTTGCTACTTGTGGAGGAACATGTTTGCTTCCATGAGTTGTGCCTTTCAGAAAAGGAAAAAACATGTTTTTATCCATGAGAAATACAAATTTACTTCTTGTGGAGGCACAGAAGTGTTTCTTCCGCGAGAAGCACAACTGTGCCTCTCGGAAAGAGAAAAAAGTGAAGAAAAACACGTGTTTCCGGCTACGGTTTTTTTCTATCAGTATTTTTCGGGTTTTTTTATGGAAAAAGTTTTCGTTGAAACCTATTAACATGCGATCTAGTTTCAATGATCTCGACGCGATGAATCTAACGGTAAAAACGGTTTAGGATTTGGACGCACGGTTCAAGAGATAAAACATTTTGAAAAACGAATCTACGAAAAAAGGGAAAACTCCCATGTTGCCACTTGTCAGCCCCTGGGGAGGTGCAAGTGACATTTGCAAGGGGTGCCTCTTAATTGTGATTTCGATGATATAGTTGCTGCGATAAATAGGAGAGGATGAAAAAAATTGAGACATAGATGAAAAAAAAACTCAGAGAAGGCCGAGCCATCTGACTACTCAGCCCACGTGAAGAAAGAGCCCACATGCGGAAACGGCTCAAAAGATCTATGGTACGACCGTCCCATTTTTATTGCAAGATTCGGAGTAGAATCGATTCTCTTCAAGAATTCTAACATTTTTCTACTCATCATCCCCCTCACTCCTCTTCAAGCTCGACATCCGGAAAGCCTTTGACTCAGTCCGTTGGGATTACATCATTGATCTCCTGCAGAGGAGAGGGTTTCCCCCCAGATTCCGTGGCTGGGTCACCGCCTTACTCCATACCTCCTCCTCGCAGATCATGCTCAATGGGGTGGCCGGACTTCCTATCTCACATTCGCAAGGTTTTTGGCATGGAGACCCACTTTCGCCGTTACTATTCGTCATCGCGATCGATCCATTGCAGAAAATCCTCAATCTCACAACCACACATGGTCTCTTCCATAAGATTCGAGGACGGAGAGCTATTTTCCGCACTTCCCTCTATGCCGACGATGCCGCAGTTTTCATGGCCCCTGTCAAGAGAGATATTCAGAATCTTGTGAGGGTACTTACCTGCATTGGTGATGTGACTGGCCTATGCACTAACTTTCAGAAGAGTTCAGTTGTCCCAATATGGTGCGGGTTGCTAGATTTGGATGCAATCCTAGCCAGCTTTCCGGCCACCCGGGCATCCTTCCATATCAAGTATCTGGGCCTCCCGCTCTCAGTTTGGCAGCTTCGGAGAGTGGGCTTCCAGTTTCTAGAGGACAAGGCAGCGACAAAGTTGGTGCCGTGGGATGGCCAAAACATTACGACCGTGGGGCGGTGTACTCTTGTCAAGTCTGTGCTCACCTCACATGTGATCTACCACATCATCGCTCTCAACCCTCCTCCCAGTACACTGTATAACTTCATCAAAATTGAGAGGGCTTTTCTTTGGTCGGGCACGGAGAAGACCACAAGTGCGAAGTGCAAGGTCAAGTGGCGCGACGTTTGCCGCCCAACCGACCTTGGTGGCCTAGGCATCATTGACCTTGCTAAGTTTGCGAGGGCCCTTAGGCTTAGATGGCTTTGGTTCGAATGGAAGGATCCAAAGAAAATGTGGGTTGACCTTGGAAACCCTTGCGACGAGTTGGATCGTGATCTCTTCTACGCATCCATGCACCTCATCATTGACAATGGGGCACGTACACCTTTTTGGGATTCTCCTTGGATCGAGGGGGTAAAGCATATTGACTTGGCACCGCTCATTTTCGAGGTCTCCTCTAGGAAAAATTGGAAGGTGCAGGAGGCGATGCGTAGTGACGCTTGGCTTACCAAGATTAAGCTTCCTTTGGACTAGACAATGGAACACATACGCCAAATTGTGACTCTTTGGGCACGTTCTCGTGCAATTCATCTTGTGGACGGTATTGAGGATGACATCATTTGGAAGCACACGGCGAGCGGGCACTACACCGCAACCTCAGCATACAAAGTTCACTTCCATGGCACCATCTGCTCACCCATGAGCTATGCGGTTTGGAAGGTTTGGGCACATCCTAAAGTGAAATTCTTGGCTTGGCTTGCAATTCAAAACTGGATTTGAACGACGGATAGGCTTCAAAGGCGTGGATGGCCAAATTGTGGCCTATGCCCTCTTTGTAAGCAAACCGAGGAATCGGTGGACCACCTCTTCTTCATGTGTCGGTTTGTAAGGGAACGTAGCGCAGGATCACTATGGAGATGCATACAGGGTTTGATCTGATCGTTACCGACTCGTAGCGCAGCGGAAGTAGAGTCGATGTTGATCGTCGGTGCAGATCCCTGTAGCTAGGATTTACAACCTCCCAACCGCGAGGATGTACTCCCTCGTCAGCCCCTTGGACAGTCCCTCGAACAGCCCTTCGGGAGGCGGTCGGACAGTCCCCCGGACGGAGTCACGGACAGCCCTTCGGGAGGCACTCACAGAATCTCGGACGGTCACTCGGACAGCCCTTCGGGAGGCACTCTCGAACAGCCCCTCGGGCAAAAATATCGAACCTACGACCTCTCTACGGGGTTGCACACATACGGTGTCATCTATCCGGCAGGGCTTCGCCGTCCAGAACTAGTTCCCACCGGAACCCAGACAGCCTTTTGGCTCTAAGAAATTATTTCGTGGGGAGGGAGAGAGAAGTCAGATCATTGCATGGCGCTTGTATATGAGAAAGAGTGAGTGTGGAGAGTGCGTCTCCACCTCTATTTATAGGAAATCCCAAGGGGTAGGGTGGAACTCAAAATACCCAAAAAAACCCATCATATGGATTTTCCAAAGGGGCAAAATGGGAAGGCTAGAGGAGCTCCTCCTTGGCCGGCCACACCCCATGTGGGCCCCCCAAAAGGGGGTTCCTTAGTCCCCAAGTCCTTCTAGAAGCCTTTTGGGAAAAGCCCTAAAAGGTGGCTTTCCATAAAGTAAGCAAAAAGTGCTTTTCACTATTCATGGAAACATTTTTCCGCGACCGTTAAATCCAAAAATATTTCTGTAGGTCTTAGAACATTTCCAGTACCCACTAAAATAATTTTGGACGCGTTCTGAAACAATTCCGGATTAGTGATTTTCATCTGCTAAAAGCAACCAAAGCGGTTCCGGCAGCTCCGGAACATTTCCGGGTTTTTTCTCCGAAAAATCCCAGAAGTTCCCAGAACAATTCTGGCACCCTCCAAGAATTTCCAGGCGTGTGCCGAAACCAATTTGACCTAATGGTATACCCTGAAACAACTTTTCAGTTTTGCCGAAACTATTTCGGTGTTCTCTTTCCGGAACTTTTCCGTTGTCTCCGAAACTTTTCCGGTGACTTTCTCTCACACTCCCTGTCTAGAATTCAGCAGATAGATGACCCTTAAGCGTGTGACCCTATAGGTTCGGTGAAGTATAGACATGACCGGAACACTTTCCGATCAATGATCAACATCGGAGCCGTGGACACCCATATTGACCCCTATACCCACACGAATAAATATTCGAGTGAACCTCCAGTTGCCGTGTGCTATTCCTGTTGCTTCGCGATATGTTACAAACACCCGAGGTGAGATTTATCGGCATCCCCGTGGATCAACACTTGTCCACAATGCCAGTTACCTCGTTACCGGGTTTGTTCTCTTTTCTCGTTCCCGTGTTCCGGCATCCTTGTGATCAAATCACATTGTGTCTGGCCAGACGATGATGGATACCGTAACACCGAGAGGGCCCAGAGATATCTCTCCATCGTCGGAGGAGCAAATCCTAATCTTGAGCTATCAAGTTACTTGACATACTTTCCCATGAACCTGTAAGCAGCCGTAATAGCCACCAAGTAACGGATGACGTTTAACAAACCCAAAAGTTCATGAATCAAGCATGAAGAAACTCGATACTCTCATGGTCTAAGGAATTATGCAAACGTAAACTTTCTCTGTGTTATTAACCATTAACTTGTGACGAATGTATCTCATAGCATAACATCAATTCGGGTCGATTCAACACAAGTGTTCTTCTAACAATGTGCCCTCAAAGTTGCCAGCATAGTCATGCCCATGATCAGGAAAACAAAACCATCATGCAACACTTGAGCTAGTCTTAGAGGCCAGACTAGGAATACATATTATCGTTTATTATTCCACACGTGCATATGAGTCTTCCTCCGAGCCTCGTGGTTATTGTAGACTCGAGAACCATAGCAGTTATAGCACGGAATATAAACTTAATTATGAACATGGGGATAAATAATAACATTTATTATTGCCTCTAGGCATATCTCCTACAGACTCCCACTTGCACTAGAGTCAATAATCTAGTCAATGCTAAAACACTTTACACCTATGGCATACCGGTGTAAAATATGCTTCGCTTGTGGTATAGCCTGATGTCCAATGGATCTGACAACTTTAGTTCCGTGTGTATCTTTGCATCTCCTCGCATTTTCACGCTTTCATAAAATTCATATTTTGTGTGGACTTGGCTTTGTATATATGTGAATCACAGGTCAAACCTTGATTCCTCAGACTGAGCTATGGAGCAACTATCTACAATAGTGTCCCATTGACCAAAGCCATCTTGGAACCATACTAAGTTCATGAATGAACTATATGATTCAACATCTTCTTTGTCGCTTCTAAAGCGTCAACATACTTAGCCTTTGTTATAGAATTCGCCACAGTAACCTGTTTGGAACAATTTCCAACTACCGTGCCACCATATCGTGTATTACACAAAACCCTTAACTTAAATCGAACATCGCATGGAGCATTGATGAAGACTGTATCGATGTAATTACTTACAACGAGCACTTCATAATCTCTGCTTGCGAGAAAACATGTCATCAGTGCTACTTTAGTACTCAATGAAAATTTTCACTGTTGTCCTATGATCAGTACATTGATCACTTTGGTATCTATACTCGCAACAGCTTGGGAGTATCGGACATATCCGGTTGTTTTACATACCATGGAATACACGATTAATCCAAACACAAGAGTGTGTGGAATCTCCATCATGTATTTTGCTCATCAGTGTTTTGGGACACCGAGTCTTGCAAAAACTCTTTCCATATGACTTCGGCAAGAATCACTCCTTGGCGTTTTTAATGCTAAACTATTTTAGCATCTTGTCAATATGTATTTTGGCTTAGCCCTATCAGGCAATACTATCTTCGTAGATAATAATGCCTAATATCAAGGCTACTTAGCCCAAGCACTTCATCAATAAACTATTTTTAATGAAGTCCTAATTCGTGTCAAGAAATTTATATTATTTCCAATCAACAATGTGTCAAGCACACAAGGTTTTTATAAATATTATTATGCTCCCACTTACTTTCTTGTAACCACAAGCATCTTCGTTATCCATTGATGAAATCAAACTCTTTTGACTATTTCATCAAAAACAAAGATTCCAACTCCTTTTTGCTCTCTTCTGTCTCGCTGGAACTCTGAAGTT
Organism: Elymus sibiricus; assembly: GCA_039707655.1. NCBI lineage: Eukaryota > Viridiplantae > Streptophyta > Magnoliopsida > Poales > Poaceae > Elymus > Elymus sibiricus. The sequence goes on along the minus strand of CM077668.1, from coordinate 434,901,033 downwards.
TGCATACTCACTAGCATCCTCTGGATCGACAAAATACTTTGGACTGTATCACATACAAGTCCTAGTTTGTATTTCCATTTCATGGAAATCCTTTTGGCATCCATGTTTCATATCTCATGATTGAAATATGTATTAATTGCTAGTTTAACCCTATCTGACTTTAAGCATTGCTACAGTGAGACAATCTCATCGTAGTCAACTCCTTGAATTTGTTATTGCAACAAGTCGAGCTTTATGGATAAAACATTTTATCCACATCAGTTTATAGTTCCATTAACGTTCGTTAGACTCTAAGTCTTCCGAAGGGTTTATCAAGATATAATCTTGAATCATTTATATGGAAACTATCTCGGATTATATTGGCTTTTAGCCAATTCCGAAGTCAGGGCCCATCATCGCTTCCTTGTGTATCGTAGGTATACTGTTGTCCAACAACAATATCTCGTTAGCGCACCTGAGAGGTTTGCACGAGTCTTGCCTAAGTGGTTCAGCTGCAAGTTCGACCGAAATCCATACATTTTATTGTAGAGACTTCCGTATCAGTCGCAGTAGGAAACTCTGGAATTACTTCCAAGGTTTCTTTCCTTTGACCAGATGACGAAGATATTGTTATCTCGTCGAGTTGCACTGTCCTCCCACTCACCTTTTTGCAAGAAACATTTTCTTCAAAATCACACCGTTCTTTGTGGCAAACATTTTTGCCTCGGTACACTGAGGGAGGAATACCCAATAAATTAGGAAAACCTACAAAGTAGCACTTGTCTGATTTGGAATAGGTTTGTAAATATTTTACACAAGCCCCATATTCCAAATGTTAAGAAAAGACATAACATGGTTGGGGTTACCATACCATGGCGTCATTTCCACAGATTTGATGGCGCTCTTTTCAGTGTAAAAGCCACAGTCTCTAAAGCATGACTTTAAAAGGGATAATGGCAAATTGATTTATGTCATCTTTGATCTTACCATGTCATAAATGGTTTGATTACATCTTCACGGACATTCCACTCACAATGGTGTTCCGGGAGGTGTAAATTATGAAATTATTTTCACAACTCATCAGACATTCGCTAAACTTGTAACTCAAATATTCCTTTCCGCAATCTAATTGCAGAAACATAATTTTCTTGGTACAATAATTCCTACTTCATTTTGAAAAACCTTTTGAATGACTTCAAAAGATCCAAACTTATGTCTCATCAAGTAAATATCCATATATCTACTTGAGTCATTTCTGAAGATAGATAAATCCACTGCTAGCAACAACATTTATCGGACTACATACATCAAAATGTATGATCACCAATAAGTTCGTTGCTCGTTCCTTATGGCATGTGAACGGTATTTCAGTCACTTCACTTTTCGGAGGAAAGTTGCAAGTGTCAGATGATTCATAATCAAACGACTTCAAAATCCATCATTATGGAATTTCTCCATGCGGGTTTCTCCAATGTGACCAAATGCAGTGCCACACATGTGTCGTATTATTTTAGTCTTGCGACATTTAGCGTCAGTGTTATGGATGTATCAGGTTACCATCAATATTCATAACATACATCCCATCCCTGATGGAAGTATGGCCCTTATGTTATTCATAATACTGAACAACAATTGTTCTTTTATGAACAACACTCTTGCAACAAACATTATGCAAATAGGCTAGAGTGTATAAACTCTAAAATGAATTATGAAAGTAAATACAGAGGTAATGTATTATTATCAATATTCATAACATATATCTCATTCATAATGAAAGTATGGCCCTTATGTTATTCATAACACCGAACATCAAAAGTTCTCTTATGAACAACCTTCTTGCAAGATACCTTATGCAATGGGCTAGAGTGTGTAAAACTCTAAATGAATTATGAAAATGAATACAGACGGTAATACACCGATGGAAGGTATAGTAACATTTACTATATTCCCAGAGCGTATCTAAACCTCACTCCGGCAAGTCTTTTAGGCCGTAGTAGTTCTTGCATCGAGTCACAACAGAATGCAATCGAGCGGGTATCTTTGTGATCAACTCACAATACCCAAGAATTATGGACTAACAGTTTAATCATAATTCCCAAGAACTATTTCTTTGACCAGCCTTCTATACATCAATAACTTGTATGACATTTATACATGAGCTGGATATTCCAGTCTTCTTTCTTTTTGCCTTTATACTTCTAACAGTTTAACTTTCAGTATTTCTCCTACTCTCAGAAGAAGCACCCAACTTTATGAGTGGCGTTAGCCCCGGACTTCCTAGGTGTGTAAGTCACACTAACACCCTTTGGACATTTCCTTTCTCTTTTAGTTGTTGTTTTATTCACCTTCATCATTTGACATGCGTTCTTCCGGATCCCTCTCTCATCAGTCAAATGCCCAGTAAACACTTTACTAATACTTTGCAAAACAAACATTGCTTTGGATATCCCATATCTTTTAGCCTTTGTTTGTATCTGAAACTAATTTTCAGTTCCATGAATATCACATAGCTATCCCAAACTTTTGAAGTTCGAGTCTCATGAAAGCAAATATATTGCACTTGACCGTAACGGAATTCTAGCTTTTGGATCGAAGGACGAGAGTCACATCATCCATAGCATTAGCGGGAGAATACCAAAAGCATGCGATAGGACAAAGTCCTTCTCGGCACTCTTGAGGACAATCCTCACATTACGTTACCAACCATAAAGTTTTAACCAGATATTTAACAGCTATTCAATTTTAATAGGGAAGGTGGAAACGCGAGCCATTCTTCTATAACTATTTATGCAAATAACACTTAGACAATGTCCATAATTAATTGCACTAAGAATTAAAAGAATTAATTCTAAAGTGCGCTCCCACTCAAATCAATATCTCTCATAATTGATTGTGAGTGATATAAGACCCGCATTTCAATTGTTCGCCATTGGTGTAACACCACTGATGACGAAAATCTCAACCGGTAGGCCAACTTGCCAATCACATCTCTATGCGATTCTTGTTCATCTTTCGATGGGCGTGTTCCGAGCTCATGACGGTCATGCCTGAACGTCAAGACAACCAAGTGATCTCTCTGCGAGGTCTCAACTCACCCGCCTTACACCTCTCTAATCGTTCGTACCCGTGTGACACGGTGCACCCCGAAAAGATACGTGTTGTAGACGGTGCTACACTTGGAGAACACTAACTACTTGATATTTTTAAGTGAGAGATCACCCTAATAAAAAGCGACTACCACGCAATCAAAAGGGTGCATCAAGAGGGATAAACATCTCAGGCAATTCATAATAGCATGATATGGTATAGCCCTTTCTAACGGAGAAGTCTTTAATTTCTTCGTCTTCGGCATTTGCGTCGGTGTTCACCTTCGCGAAGATTGCCACCACCTTGTCGATGCACCAGATAATATTGCTATCTCTATAGCTAATAAAATAAGTGCATTACTTAAGGTTGACACGCAGGTCATTAAAGTGACAATCATATGGCTCCAGCCATCATGCCGAATCATGTACGCAGGTCATGTTAATTTACATTATATAGTCATCTCATACATAATCAAATTATTATGAGTACTGCTATACCACATCACATGCCTTCTCAAGTCATCCTGCAAAACCAAGTTAGACGCCTCTAATCGGTTTATGCAAAATTTTATTTTTCGTGGCTTCTAAGGTTTCGAAACAAACCGAAGCTACCAACGTTCATCATCAAGTATGATTATTCAAGTCACTAGATTAACTTTGCGGGGTGTATGAAACACGAGATAATAAAATCTCGAGCCCCATACTGAACTTCATCATACGCATGACCCCCGTGCAGATCATATCTGCATTGCCCTTTCGTCTGCGAAATTTCATCTTTCTTTTAACTATGGTGGAATTCAATGAACTGTTAGCACTTCGTTGATCAATCAGGATCGCGGATTGCCAGAACTTTGAAACTCCACCATGCCGTTATCAAGATCAGAAATACACAAATTTCAGGGAAGCAACAAGAACATCGGGTAACAGATTTCATCTGCTACCCGCACAAATAATTTTCAGCAATAGATCTCATCTACTCCAAAATTATATTATGCAACACCCATACATCTTATGTATTCTAAATTGTAACCTGCATCTACGCATAGCACGGCTCTTGATACCACTGTAAGGGAACACAGCAGAAAACAAAAATTTCCGGTACTGCGAGCACACCCAGGATCACTATGGAGATGCATACATGGTTTGATCTGATCGTTACCGTCTCGTAGCGCAGCGGAAGTAGAGTCGATGTTGATCGTCAGTGCAGATCCCCGCAGCTAGGATTTACAACCTCCCAACTGTGAGGATGTACTCCCTCGTCAGCCCCTCGGACAGTCCCTTGGACAGCCCTTCGGGAGGCGGTCAGACAGTCCCCCAGACGGAGTCACGGACAGCCCTTCGGGAGGCACTCACAGAATCTCGGACGGTCACTCGGACAGCCCTTCGGGAGGCACTCTCGAACAGCCCCTCGGGCAAAAAGATCGAACCTACGACCTCTCTACGGGGTTGCACACATACGGTGTCATCTATCCGGCAGGGCTTCGCCGTCCAGAACTAGTTCCCACCGGAACCCAGACAGCCTTTCGGCTCTACGAAACTATTTCGCGGGGAGGGAGAGAGAAGTCAGATCATTGCATGGCACTTGTATGTGAGAAAGAGTGAGTGTGGAGAGTGCCTCTCCACCTCTATTTATAGGAAATTCCAAGGGGTAGGGTGGAACTCAAAATACCCAAAAAACCCATCATATGGATTTTCCAAAGGGGCAAAATGGGAAGGCTAGAGGAGCTCCATGGAGGAGCTCCTCCTTGGCTGGCCACCCCCCATGTGGGCCCCCCAAAAGGGCGTTCCTTAGTCCCCAAGTCTTTCTAGAAGCCTTTTGGGAAAAGCCCTAAAAGGTGGCTTTTCATAAAGTAACCAAAAAGTGCTTTTCACTATTCACGGAAACATTTTTCCACGACCGTTAAATCCGAAAATATTTCTGTAGGTCTTAGAACATTTCCAGTACCCACTAAAATAATTTTGGACGTGTTCCGAAACAATTCCGGATTAGTGATTTTCATCTACGAAAAGAAATCAAAGCGGTTCCGGCAGCTCCGGAACATTTCCGGGTTTTTTCTTCGAAAAATCCCAGAAGTTCCGAGAACAATTCTGGCACCCTCCAAGAATTTCCAGGCGTGTGCCGAAACCAATTTGACCTAATGGTATACCCTGAAACAAATTTTCAGTTTTACCGAAACTATTCCGATGTTCTCTCTCCGGAACTTTTCCGTTGTCTCCGAAACTTTTCCGGTGACTTTCTCTCAGACTCCCTGTCTAGAATTCAGCAGATAGATGACCCTTAAGCGTGTGACCCTATAGGTTCGGTGAAGTATAGACATGACCGGAACATTTTCCGATCAATGAGCAACATCGGAGCCGTGGACACACATATTGACCCCTATACCCATACGAATAAATATTCGAGTGTTCCTCCAGTTGCCATGTGCTATTCCTGTTGCTTCGCGATATGTTACAAACACCCGAGGTGAGATTTATCGGCATCCCCGTGGATCAACACTTGTCCACAATGCCAGTTACCTAGTTACCGGGTTTGTTCTCTTTTCTCGTTCCCGTGTTCCGGCATCCCTGTGATCAAATCACATTGTGTCTGGCCAGACGATTATGGATACCGTAACACAGAGAGGGCCCAGAGATATCTCTCCATCGTCGGAGGAGCAAATCCCAATCTTGAGTTATCAAGTTACTTGACATACTTTCCCATGAACCCGTAAGCCGCCGTGATAGCCACCCAGTAACGGATGACGTTTAACAAACCCCAAAGTTCATGAATCAAGCATGAAGAAACTCGATACTCTCATGGTCTAAGGAATTATGCAAACGTAAACTTTCTCTGTGTTATTAACCATCAACTTGTGACGAATGTATCTCATAGCATAACATCAATTCGGGTCGATTCAACACAAGTGTTCTTCTAACAATGTGCCCTCAAAGTTGCCAGCATAGTCATGCCCATGATCAGGCACTAGTAGAAAACAGGGCATTAGTCCCGGTTCGTAAGGTCCTTTAGTCCCGGTTCTGCAACCGGGACTAACGAATCGGGACTAAAGGCCCTCACTTTTAGTCCCGGTCGTGTTACGAACCGGGACTAAAGGGGCTCCACGTGGCCGCTGCGCAGCGCTCAGGCGGGAGGACCTTTATTCCCGGTTGGTAACACCAACCGGGACTAAAAGGCCGCCACGCGTCAGCCCCTGCCAAGCGCTGTTTTTTTAAAGGAGGGGTTTAGGGTTTTGGAGGGTTTAGGGGTTTCATTTTTATTTTATGTTTTCCATTCAACTCAACGCTAGCTACTAATAGCAATGAAGGAACCATTACACAACATCGTCATGAATATAGAGAAGTGACCTCTTTCTCCGTGCTTGGTCGAACAACAAATTTTCGTATATATGTTCGACGCTACTACATATAGTACACGTTCATGCATATATACAAAATAACATCTCTTACGATCCCTAATATCTAATTACCAACATTCACTACCAATTTCCAATGGTATTCTCCGGTTGTAGCTATGACCTCTTCAAGGAAGAATCCCGCCAATTCCTCTTGAATTGCCTTTACGCGATCCTTTGGTAGGAGATCGTCCCGCATCCGTTGGATCTAATTTAAAGAAGGGGGGTCAATATATATGAATGAAACTCAACACAATTGATGGTAATAAAATAAAATTGTGAATATTGTTTACGTACTTCAAGTTGTTGTAAATTTCTGCCAGTCTCACTGGTCGTCATTCGAATGAACTCGCAAACGTAGTATCCACATAAATTAGTCCCCCTTTCCTGCCTCAAGCACTTTACGAGAGTAGAGTTCAATCAAAATAATAATCAAGCATGATAATGGTATTGAAATTAACTAGAATCAAAGAGATGCGCGGACCTAGCTAGTACTACTTACAGTGAGTTGTCGAAATTGTAGCTCCTCTTTCCATTCACCCCTAGCCTTCTTGGTGAACCGTTTCCAAACCCTGCCCGGCAAAGAAAATAAATAAAGGAGTTATTAATTACTTGATATCAGGAAATGAACGAAAGTTGCCGATATAGTGCGATAATGATTGAAATTACCTCTGGAGCATATCACGCAGGTCCGCCCACATCTTAGGGTCTTTACGTAGCGAGTCATGACAAGTACGCTTCCTGAGTCAACCCGAATGACTAGCAGAATAAAGTGGAACCTGCGCACGCAGCATAACTCATCAATTACACTTAACATCGAGTAAGCGAAACAGAATGTGTATAAGACAGTATAACACTCACTTGAAGTTGTAAGGAAATAGTATTTCCCTTTTGTTTTGTTGTTCAATTAACGCCCTTAGCAAGATCTTCTCTGTATCCTTGGCGTTCATTTGTACCGTAACTTCATAAATAGTATTTGGGTTAATGAACCCAATGTCATAGATTTGTCCTCTTTTGCATTCGAGGATCTTCATTCTGCATAATATAGTGAGGATAATTATACATGCAATGAACGAGCTGAGCTAGAGACTTAATTACAGAAATGATACTTACAGACAATAGCAACTGACGATAGATTTGTCGACGGCGTCTTGATTGTAAAACTGAAATAATTCATCAAATTCAACGTAAATCTCCTCGTCTCCATTGAAGTAATGCTCATCTTTAACTCCCGCAATGATATAGTTGGTCCCTTCCTTTGAGGCTTCCATGTACCACTCATGCAATTTTCGCATTTGTGTTGGTAGTAGCCGAACCTCCTCAGGTTTGACGAGAGGCTTCCCGTGCTGGTATCTGTATGCTAACTCAGCCATGGGGAACTCTACCTCCTCGCCTAACAATTGACCAAGAGTGAAACCAACATCATCGGCCGCTACCCCCGGATCATAATCGATATCGGTAAACACCTTGAGCGGGGGGCACGATTGGTTTTTCTGTTCGCCGAGCTGGGGAATTGATTTCCCACTTGCACTACTGCTACTTCCCGGCCGCTTCACATGTTCTCTATATGACTTTACAATAGACCGGTCATAGTCTGATAGCAGCGGAGGCGGTGGTGGTCGCGTAAGGTTTTCTATACAGTGCTCCACTATTGCCGGATCTAATTTCTCCTTTGGATCAGGCCGTTTCGGTGCAAGCTGGCATTTCACATCGGCATCCACGACCTTCTTGGTTTCCTCATCAGTCATATCATATGGTAACTTGGCAGGAGCCTTCTTGATGCTTGTATCTGCTCTGGATTTCTTCACAGTTGTACTACTAGCCGCCGGAGCGGCGGCTCTCTTTCGCCGGTGCTGAGGTGGCAGAGGAGGCGGAGTCTGCTGACGTCGAGGCGGAATCTGCTGAGGGGCCTCCTCCGGCGGAGTATGCTGACGCGGCAGAGACAACTGAGGCGGCGGAGATAGAGCTGGATTGCTACTGTGAGGAGTCTGCTGAGGGGCCTCCTCCGGCGGAGTCTGCTGACGCGGCGTCCAATGTGGAAGCACGATGTGTTCCTTTTTCCATAGAATCGTAGTCCTTATGGCATCTCCCAGTGCAGTCTCCCCTTCACCTGTAGGGAAGTCAAGCTCCAGCTGCTCAAATCCGCTGAGAACTTCATCCACCCCGACAACAGCATAGCCATCTGGAATCGGAGAGCAATGGTGAGTTGCATCAGGTCCAGAAGGTAAGGCAAAGCCGATCGCCACCTTCAAGGATATGTTCATGCATTTCGCATGTAGATCACAATGTTCCCTCTGCGTGATATCATCCACGGGGTAGCGAGGAGCCGTGATATCATCTGTGGGCCGAACGAGCTCCGTGGAAGCCACACTGCTTTTCCTCTGAGATGGTGGGCCGGCAGCAGTATCGAATGCAGAATCTTCGTGCTGCTGAGATGGGCCGGTAGCTTGCTGGCTGGTAAGTGCCTCTATTTGCTTCTGCTGCAACGCTACTATTTCTTCTACCTTCTGCAGCCGGTCTGCATCCTGTCTCTTCTTTCTCGCTCGGCTTCTATAGGTGTCACTACTGTCGGGAAACCCAACCTTCCACGGAACGGAGCCTGATGTGCCCCGTGTTCATCCAGGGTGTTCAGGATTCCCGAGGGCGCGTGTCAGCTCGTCCTTCTCTCTGTCGAGATTGAACTTCCTGTCCTGCACGTCCTGCATTGCAGCTCGAAGGGCTTTGACGGGTGTTGCAAGTTGCTCTTTTGTATAAATATACTTCCCTATTTCTGGGTTCAACGTTCCCCCATGCCCGTAGAACCAAGTCCTTGCCCGTTCGATCCAATGCAATGGCTCTAGATGGATCCCTTTAGCAATCAGGTCGTTCTCAAATTTCTCCCACTTAGGCTTGGCAACCTTGTAGCCACCTGACCCCGTAACATGGTGATAATCTTTCTTTGCAACATTTATCTTATTTCTTTCTGACCTTCTCTTAGCTTCTTTCGATTTCTTGTACTTCACAAATACGTCCCAGTGATCTTTTAACTTCTCATGTGCTCCGGTGAATGTTGGAGTCTTGTCTTTCTGGACATAGTGTTGGTTCAATCTTTTCTTCTAGTTGCAGAATTGTGAGGCCATCTTCTTAAGAGCCCACGACTTGACTTTTCGCTCTATAACTGAGTTATTTGGATCCACCTCTGGCGGTAGGGTGAAATTTGTCATGAGCGTATTCCAAAGCATTTCTTTGCATCTATCCTCGACATAAGTAACTCCATCGTCCGCCTTTGGCTTATTCCATTCTTGAATGGAGATCGGGATGCTGTCCCTAACAATAACTCCGCACTGACTTACAAATGCATCTGCGCTCCGCTTGGGAGCAATCGGTTTGCCATGTGCATCGACTTCTTCGATCTTGAACCTTTCATTATCGCCCAACCTTTTTTCTGGGCCTCGTTTCTTTATCGAAGATTGGCTCGATCCGGAGGGCTAAAAGAAGAAAGAAGCGTTAATATATGTATATAAAAATCAATTAATGCATCTAGTCAGCAGAGGCTTAATTAATATACCTCGCCGGACTTTGTAATAATTAAGGTTCCAACACTAGAGCCGTCATCTTCTCGCTCCATTCTCTCACCGGAGCCGTCCATTCCCTCACCGGAGTCGTTCAGAAAATGTGAGGTGATATCATCATCTCCGTCGCGGATTATTTCCTCCAACATGTTTTCTTGCTCTTCGTCTCTGGCGTGTTCCGGATCCATAGTTTCTGCAATCACTTGCAAGTTATTTCATATGCATTTTATACAATTTTAGTATTCTGGACAGAACAGCAAGTTTATTTATTTTAACATGTATGATGATGGCAAAACATAATCTACAAGAGAAATAAAAACAAATGCATATAAAGAACGTCTCGGTCGGAGTTACGGTTCTACCGGAACGAAACGGTGAGGACTCTTCACCGGTGATCGTCGGGGACTGGAACGAAACGGTACGGTTCTACCGGAACGAAACGAAACACCACGGCCACCGTCAGGAGGTTAGGAAGAAGAATAATGGATGACACAAGTAGTGGGCGTGTGCTACTTTTTTTTTCTTGGTGCAACGCACGGGCAAGTTTGCTAGTATAAATAATATTGAACCTTTTCCCAAATACACATTGCATAGTAAATATATTTCTTAATACAAGATGAATATATTTCTTAAGGACTGTGCTAAATATCAAACGTTAGGTTCGTAAGCAATAGATCCAAACAATTTCTTAATTCCTTCGACCACCCTCACTCTTGAGTCCTCCTTTCTTTTTTAAACGTGGATGGAAGAAAGAGCACAACGATGCATGTTTAACACAAAAATGCTGACATCAGCAAAGATTCCACCGAAGTTATACCGAAGTTATCGGGGTTATGTTTTAACGATCCCCCCCCTCATGTCGAAGTTACGACGATATTTGTACCTATGTTATCATGTCTGTGGTGCGTAGATTTATACACAAGATGAATACAAGATGAATACACAAGATGAATACACAAGATGAATACAAGATTTATACACAAGATGAATACACAAGATGAAATTTATATAAAAAAATATCACAATTCATTACATACGCTTGGAACAAAAATATCACAAATGAAATTTTTGTAATAATTTCTTTAGGTTCGGAATTTGCAAATTTCTCTAACTTTGATAATGTCCTATGCAAAGCTTTTTTCTAGATTATTTCAAAATTGCACAAAGTAATATCAATGAGCTATTTCTCGATAATTTAGTAATTGTTCAATGAACATAATCTGAAAATTGCACAAAGTAATATCAATGAACATAATCTGAAATTTTTTATAAAAAAAAACAGTGCGGCGTCGGCCAGCAGAGCGCGGGCGGCGTCGGGGTCGGCGTCGGCCAGCAGCGCGGGCGGCGTTGGGGTCGGCAGCGGCGTCGGCGTCGGCCAGCAGGGGGGGCGATAGGAGTAGGAGGGGATCGGGGCGGCGCTCACAGCGAGGAGCGGGGGCATCAGGGTAGGGCATCGGGGCAGGGCGTCGGCGAGGGCGTGAGCGAGGGCGTCGGCGAGGGCGTCGGGGCAGGGCGTCGGCGAGGGCGGCGACGAGGGTGTGGCACCCCGGCTCAGAAAACCGGTTTACCAGTGTTTCCAACCCAGAGATCATGTCTTCTGGAAACACTCACAACAACTTGGAACAGAACAGAACTGATCTTTATTAAAATATCTCGAGTACAAGTTCATAATTTACATTGATAGCGAGGCCAAAAGCACATCAGGTGCTATGACAATATCTACATTATTTATGAAACAAAGCAGGGCCTCGATACTACTGGGTAGAACTATGGCGTAGCGGAACATAGCGCGGAAACTCCATCCACAAGGACACTGCTGTGGACACGGCCTAGTTAGCGTAGCACGAACCATCGGGACCTCCGTCCTCGGCTTCTCCTGCATCTGGCATGATACGCCAGGTGAGTACTTGGAATGTACTCGCAAGCTCATGGAAACCAAAACAATGCAGCAAACAATAGCATGGCAATAATCAGGTTAAGTGCTTAAACGCTTACTGGCACTGAGTACCCACTTACTCTCATCTGGGTTGTCCCACAACCCTCGAGATACTCATGATCCATCGGTACTTCCGATCATAAGACAAGTTCTTCCATCATTATCATCATTATTATGGTTGACCATCCTAGAGAGGCCTAAGCGGACTGTCCAATACCGTGGACGCGGCTATTTGAATAGGTTTTACACTCTGCAGAGGTTGCGCACTTTACCCACACCATGGAGCTGCTGGCCTCTTGTTCCCATTCGGGTGGACCGGGGCTGCTCCAACGAAACCTGCCTGACCCGTGACTCCTCCATCGTACCACCGACAATCATACCCTCCCAGGGTCATGTCCTGGGTGGCCCCTGTGTCACCCCGTGACACCTGCCACCGTCGTGGCCAAACAAACTGTCCCAAACGTGGACGCCGGCAAAATAACTCAACTGGGCTCACAGGATTATCGTCGTCTACCTGATCAGGGCAGCACGTACACATAACCCTCCCTAGTTTGGTGGTACCGATAAAAGAGCACCAAGCCAGACCAAGTCAAGGCCGTCCCATACCGGCAAATGTGGCTGCACGAAAAAGTCCGGGTAGGTGGCTCTTGATCAACCAACTAAGTTTAGTGTTGCCAAGAATTTAACCAGTATGGATATTCCACATAATTAACTTAATGTGGCAGTAACTATGCATCAAAATAATTTACTATGAATTAACACATATTTAAATAATGCACATAATTCAATTAAATAACCAACACTATTGAAATGCCTCATGAAATGGATGTCATGGCTTGCCTTGTTCTGTTGGGTTGTCCACAAACTCCTGGGCTTCAAAACCAAATGAATTTCCTTCTGAAAATATTTTTAAAATGCAATGGAAAATGTCACATATTACTGTTCTGTTCACCAGAAATTCTGTAAGCAAGAGAAAATTACCAAATTTTGCCAGAAAATAAAGGAGCTCAATACAAACCCAGAGCAAAAAGAATCAATTGATTTGGACTTATGGTTTAAAAGTTATGGCTGGTCAAAGTTTTGGTCAAAACCTGGAAATTATCAGAAAAACAGAAAATCCACAGCGGGCCACGTCGAAGGCGTATTTGCCGATTACTCCTCCACTTACCGCTTCGGCTAGCCACTGACTAGCGGGTCCCGCTGTCAGATTTAAACGGGGGAGAGAGAGAACAGAGAGAGGCGGGGCTCCGGCGATGCTCGCCTGCGATACTGACGGCGGCGAGGTCCGGCGACTACGGGAAGGATAGAGCTCTACGAGACGAACACGCACGTACCCGAGGAGTGGCGAGAGATGGCCGGACGGCGTCGTCCCCTTCCTCTCCGGCGGCGGCGGCGCTCGGGTGTCGTCGGAGACGGCGGTTCCAGCAGCGATTCGCTCGGGCAAGAGGTCGGGCGTGACCAGGAGGATGAGCTGAGCTCGATGGTGCAGTCGGTGGAGTCCGGGAAGGAGTGGAACGGCGAGGAGGCTGGGCTTGGGTGGCGGCGGATCTCCGGCGAGGTTCGAGGCCAGAGGGCCTCTCGGCCGTGGCTTGCTGCTCGGGAGGGCGATTGGGAGGTGGAAAAGTGGGGTGAGGAGCTCGGGAGGGCCGAGCGTGGCCTTTTATAGGCAGGAGGCGAGCTCGGGGGAGTTCTCTGGAAGCGGCGAGGTTCGGGCCACGTCGCCGGCGCTAGTACGCCGAGCTAGCTGGCCGGGAGCGGTGACGAGATGGGAGAGGGCAGGGAGGAGTTAAGGCGCGGCGGCAGCTAGCGGAGGAAGAAGACGCGCCGCTAAGCCACTGTGGCCGCACGGGCGCCAGAGTGCTCGGATGCGGTGGCGGCCGCCAAGGACGTTTCCGGCGAGGAGAAGGATCGGGAGAGGGCTACGTGGACGGCAGCGGCTTAGTCGGCACCTCAGGACATCAAATGGCAGCACGAGGTCTCTGGAATGACCTCGGCCGTTGCCGGCGAGGTGCAGAGCACGCATACTGGTATGCCAGTACCGTGCTCACCACGGGAAGTGATGTCTCGAGGCCATTCAAGTCCAGCGCATCATGTCCAGTGCCTTCTCCTTTGATCATCTAGCCTCCCTGTGCCTCTGGTTTGGCTAGGTTCACTCTGCTGCGAAGTGTAGCTTCAGCTACAGTTTCTGACAACAATCTTGAGAGAGATCTAGAGGAGAGGTGAGTTGGAGATGGAGCCAATGGAGATGTCTGGGAGGATCTATGTTGGAAGGACTCCAAACTGACCAAGTTTGAAAGGATTTCATCAAGAATTGAATATAGTTCATGTACAACTGCTGTACTGAACCAGAAACATAGATGAGCTTGATGCACTCATCTGGTTGATTTGCTGGGGCTGAATTTTGGTGTAGGAGAGTCATTTGGTGAGGAGAAGATGCCGTAAAATTTTCAGCTCAATTGGATACCTCTAGCTGGTACTTCCTTCACAGAGGTTCCAATTGGACAGAAACTTGGCAGAATATTGCTGATGAAAATTTGTACTGGACAAGATGATATTTTTAGATATTGTGGCAAGATAGACTCCCCAGTATCCCAGGGAATTGTTTGGGAATTTTCTGTGTTGGGAAAATAGGGGTTGCTTCACAAATGGCCAGTACTGTCCAGAGAGCAAATGGAGTTTTCTGGACAAAATGTTGTACTGGACCATGAAATGTTTTTGGAGATTGTGGGAGTAGATGATGACAAGAAGGTGTGGGATTAATTTGGGATTTTTCTGATCACCAAAACTATAGGTTGCTTTGTAACCCATAGTGATGACAGAATTTCCCAAGGGAAGAAAATGATTATTTGGGAAAGATGAAGAATTGGAAATTGGTCCAGAAGGTGTGTGACAGGATTTTGGCAAGATGCTGAGGGCTTTGGATCATTGAGAGGAATTCATAAGTCCAAAGTCAACTGAAAAGGTTCAAAATCCAACCCAATTGCAAATAAAGCCAGAGAGAGTTTGAAAAGAAAAAGTTGCCAAAACCAGGGTGTCACAGAGGGCGTCGGGGCAGGGCGTCGCAGCAGCCTGGCGGCGGCGTGCGGTGGTTCAGCGTCGGTGCAGAGACGCGAGAGAAAGAAGATTGGGGAGGAAGAAGGCCGGGGCGCGCGGTTAATATACCTCGAGCTTTAGTCCCGGTTGGTCGGAGGCACCAACCGGGACTAAAGCTCGTTTTCGGCAGCCAAATGGGCGCGAAAGGTCAGGCCTTTAGTCCCGGTTGGTGCCTCCGACCGGGACTAAAGGTAGGCCTTTAGTCCCGGTTGGATCCACCAACCGGGACAAACCTATATTTTTAAAGCTTTTAAATGGTGTTTTAATCAAAACAGATTATGTTTCTTTTAGTTTTATACCTTTTTCCTTTGTTTTAATTATTTTAGTTTATGTTTTCTTGTTATTCTTTTGCCAAATTATATTATGTTTCGGTTAGTCAACATGAGGATATTTTAAATAGGTGTTTTAAAATTATTTTAATGTTTTGATTTAATTCTTTTTGCTATTAAAGTTTTTAACAAAAAATACTTTATGAAAATTTTAGTTGGATAAATTTTATATAATTTTAAGTTATTATTATTTTGATCATAACTAGAGTTTTATAAAAGCTTTTTAGTTGATTCTTTTTGCTATATTGAAGAATATTATAAAATACTTTTTGTTAACCTAATAATGTTATATTTTCTTTTCTGTTAAGTTATTAGTTTAGTATTTTGTTTTGTTTTCTATTTGCTTTTTCTTATTGTTTTCTTTATTGCTTTATTCATTGATTGTATTTTGATTGCTAGAATGCTTGCTAGAGTGAATGCTTATATGAATGCAATGTTTGATTATATAGATTTTCATCAGATAGTGACAAAAAGTTCTATCAAGTTATTTTTCATAGGTACCATTGCCGCAACATTTCGCATTGACGGGCTAGCATCAGGTGGTGGTTTGTCAATATGTTTTTGAAAATATGACACAAGGCGATCAATGCTGTCAAAATCTTTCTTCCAGAATCTAAAGCCCTTTGGGTATAACCCAACATACTCATGATGTGGGTTTCTACTCCTAATGTAAGATAATATAAAGGTGCCTGGATGTTCATGAGATATGCCTGCATATTTGTACAAGGAAAGAAACATATATTTACCAAAAATTAAAACAGATGCCAATCTTGCTAGTTAATACATCGCCTTCATGTAACTGTAGTGATTCTAGATCAAAGCCATCATCAGAATAGTTGTGGAGCATAACTATGTCCTCAGTTTCACCAGAAAGCAACCAGAACTCCTCTCATCTGGACTTGGCTCGGCATAAGGGGTCCTCCGATCAGAGAAACAACACAGTAAGGGTGGAATCTTGCAAAACTTGGGATTTTCCAGCTATAAGTCCGGAAACTCACTAGAGAGAAAGTCTTCACTTTTTCTTCGTGTGTATCCCTTGCTTATTGTGCCGTAACGATGGATAATCTTCATCATTTAACAGGATGCTTGGGCCAGTCTTCACTGTGAAGGGAGGAATTTCATCAAACTTTTCATAATCTTCCGACTTGTCTGTCTGGTCCTCCACTCCCACGATGTTTCTTTTCCCTGAAAGAACTATGTGGCGCTTTGGCTCATCGTATGATGTATTCGCTTCCTTATCTTTTCTTTTTCTCGGTTTGGTAGACATGTCCTTCACATAAAAAACCTGCGCCACATCATTGGCTAGGACGAATGGTTCGTCTGTGTACCCAAGATTTTTGAGATCCACTGTTGTCATTCCGTACTGCGGGTCTACCATTACCCCGCCTCCTATCAGATTGACCCATTTGCACCAGAGCAAAGGGACCTTAAAATCACATCCATAGTCAAGTTCCCATATCTCCTCTATGTAACCATAATATGTGTCCTTTTCCCTATTGGTGTTTGCTGCATCAAAGCGGACACCACTGTTTTGGTTGGTGCTCTTTTTATCTTGGGCGATCGTGTAAAATGTATTCCCATTTATCTCGTACCCTTGGAAAGTCAATACAGTCGAAGATGGTGTCCTGGCCAACAAGTACATCTCATCTCCAACAGCATTGTCATTCATGAGATGTGTTTGCAACCAACCGCCAAAAGTCGCCATGTGTGTACATTTAATCCAGGGGTCAGACTGCTCCGGGTTCTTGGAGCATACAATATGCATGTGTTCCTCGATATACGGGCCACCAAGGTAGAACTTTGTAGAACTGTGTAGTGTGCTTGAGTGAAAGAATGCCCGTCCCTACATATTATTGCTTTCGGTCCTAGCGTGCCTTTTCCACTCAGTCTCCCCTCATGCCACGATTGAGGAACACCAATCGGATTAAGGTCAGGAATAAAGTCAACACAAAACTCAATAACCTCCTCTGTTTCATGGCCCTTGGAGATGCTTCCTTCTGGCCTAGCACGGTTATGAACATATTTCTTTAAGACTCCCATGAACCTCTCAAAGGGGAACATATTGTGTAGAAATACAGGACCCAGAACAACAATCTCTTCGACTAGGTGAACTAGGACATGCGTCATAATATTGAAGAAGGATGGTGAGAACACCAACTCGAAACTGACAAGACATTGGACCAAATCACTCTGTAACCTTGGTAGGATTTCTCCATCGATTACCTTCTGAGAAATTGCATTGAGGAATGCACATAGCTTCACAATGGCTAATCGAACATTTTCTGGTAGAAGCCCCCTCAATGCAACCGGAAGCAATTGCGTCATAATCACGTGGCAGTCATGAGACTTTAGGTTTTGGAATTTTTTCTCTGCCATATTTATTATTCCCTTTATATTCAACGAGAAGCCAGACGGGACCTTGATACTGAGCAGGCATTCAAAAAAGATTTCCTTCTCTGCTTTGGTAAGAGCGTAGCTGGCAGGACCTTGATACTGCTTTGGATGCATGCCGTCTTTTTCGTGCATACGTTGCTGGTCCTCCCGTGCCTCCGGTGTATCTTTTGTCTTCCCATACACGCCCAAGAAGCCTAGCAGGTTCACGCAAAGATTCTTCGTCACGTGCATCACGTCGATTGCAGAGCGGACCTCTAGGACTTTCCAATAGGGTAGCTCCCAAAATATAGATTTCTTCTTCCACATGGGTGCGTGTCCGTCAACGTCATTCGGAACAGATTGTCCGCCAGGACCCTTTCCAAAGATTGCTTTTAAATCCTTGACCATATCAAATATATCATCACCAGTACGGTGGACAGGCTTCTTCCGGTGATCTGCCTCACCTTTGAAATGCTTGCCTTTCTTTCTTAAGGGATGCCTGCTCGAAAGAAATCGACGATGTCCCAGGTACACATTCTTCTTACATTTGTCCAAATATATACTTTCAGTCTTATCTAAACAGTGCGTGCATGCTCATCCCACACACATACACCTTTGATATCCCACAACTGTAAAAGTTCTTCAACTAATGGCCTTAGGTACACATCAATGTCGTTGCCGGGTTGCTTAGGGCCTTGGATGAGCACTGGCATCATAATGAACTTCCGCTTCATGCACAACCAAGGAGGAAGGTTATAGATACATAGAGTCACATGCCAGGTGCTATGATTGCTGCTGTGCTCCCCAAAAGGATTAATGCCATCTGCACTTATACCAAACCATAAGTTCCTTGCGTCATCTGCAAACTCCGGCCACTTTCTCTCGATTTTTCTCCACTGCGACCCATCAGTGGGTACTCTCAACATCCCGTCTTTCTTACGGTCTTCTTTGTGCCATCGCAACAACTTGGCATGCTCTTTGTTTCTGAACAGACGTTTCAACTGTGGTATTATAGGAGCATACCACATCACCTTGGCAGGAACCCTCTTCCTGGGGCGCTCGCCCTCAACATCACCAGGGTCATCTCGTCTGATCTTATACCGCAATGCACTGCATACCGGGCATGCATTCAAATTCTCGTACTCCTCACCGCGGTAGAGGATGTAGTCATTAGGGCATGCATGTATCTTCTGCACCTCTAATCCTAGAGGGCAGAGAACCTTCTTTGCTTCGTACGTACTGTCAGGCAATTCATTATCCTTTGGAAGCTTCTTCTTCATTATTTTCAGTAACTTCTCAAATCCCTTGTCAGATAAACCATTCTCTGCCTTCCATTGCAGCAATTCCAGTGTGATACCGAGCTTTGTGTTGCCATCTTCGCAATTTGGGTACAACCGTTTTTTGTGATCCTCTAACATGCGATCGAACTTCAACTTCTCCTTTTCACTTTCGCATTCTCTCTGTGCATGAACAATGACCCGACGAAGATCATCAGCAGGCACATCTGGTGCCTCTTGATCTTCAGCTTCCCCCGTTGCAGTATCACCGTATTCAGGGTAGATAGTTGTCATCATCCTCTTCTTCTTCATTGTTCTCCATCATAACCCCTCTTTCTCCGTGCTTGGTCCAACAATTATAGTGGGGCATGAAACCGGACTTAAGCATGTGGTAGTGACGGGTTTTCGAGGAAGAGTAATCCTTCGTATTCTCACAGACAACACATGGACAATACATAAAACCATTCTGACTGTTTGCCTCAGCCACATCGATAAAATTATGCAGGCCCGTAATGTACTCGGAAGTGCGTCGGTCACCGTACATCCATTGCCGGTTCATCTGCATTATATAATTAAGTATATCAAAAACCATTACAGAACATCATGAATAGAGAAATGACCAAATTAATACAAGTTCATCATCACATTAAAACCAAAGTACAGTAGTGATCAAATGTTATTACTGCAAAAATAAATACATAAAGTTCATACATAGTTCTCATAAAACAACATTCAACTATCTAGAGCATCTAATTAAAACACACAATGAAACTAACATACAACTATGTAATACATTTAAATGCAACAACAAATGCGATCAAAATCGCAACTAAGGTAACAATTGATCCAACAGCATAATGATACCAAGCCTCTTTATCAATGGCATATTTTCTAATCTTTCTAATCTTCAAGCGCATTGCATCCATCTGGATCTTGTGTAGATCGACGACATCGACAACATGCAACTCCAATTTCATCTTCTCTTCTTCAATTCTTTTCAATTTTTCTTTCAAATAATTGTTTTCTTTTTCAACTAAATTTAACCTCTCGACAAGAGGGTCGGTTGGAATTTCCGGTTCACATACCTCCTAGATAAAAACATCTATGTCAAGTTGGTCGGCATAATTGTCATAAACACTAAATGAAACAAATAGTTATAAAAGATAATATACCATATCCGAATCATAGACCGGACGAGAGCCGACGGGGGCGGATATCAAAACCATGGCACTATATAATAACAAACAATAATACAAGTAAGAAAATTATACAAGTAGCTATCTAAATCATACAAGTAAGAATTTTTTCTTTTAAAAAAAAGATAAGAACAAGAGGCTCACCACGGTGGTGCCGGCGACGAGATCGGTGCGGGCGATCGACGGCGGTGAGGACGGGGACAGGGACGGGCTTGGAGGAAGAACAGAGGAGATGAAAGAGGAGAAAGCTTAAGTGTGGCTCGGGCACCTCATATCATGTTTGTTTTGTGTGAACTCATGCTCTCAGGCATTTCATCGAACACCTCATGTCCATAGGAAGGGAGAACAAAGTAGCACACACCTCCCACCTTATGTGAGGAAAAAACAGAGGAGAGGGCAGGCAGGGGCGGGGGTATATATAGGCAAATTTGTAGTCCCGGTTGGTGTCTAAAACCGGGACTGAAGACAGACCTTTAGTCCCGGTTGGAGACACCAACCGGGACTAAAGGGCACACCAACCGGGACTAAAGGGAATCGCACCCCTTTAGTCCCGGTTGCTGTCTCCAACCGGGACTAAAGGTCCCATTTGAACCGGGACTGCTGCCTGCCGAGCCCCGACCGGCGCCCTAGCCGCTCGAACCGGGACTAATGCTCACATTAGTCCCGATTCGTAATGCGACCGGGACTAATGTGTAGATCGAGTTTGAACCAAAGCCCTGTTTTCTACTAGTGAGGAAAACAGAACCATCATGCAACACTTGAGCTAGTCTTAGAGGACAGACTAGGAATACATTTTATCGTTTATTATTCCACACGTGCATATGAGTCTTCCTCCGAGCCTCGTGGTTATTGTAGACTCGAGAACCATAGCAGTTATAGCACGGAATATAAACTTAATTACGAACATGGGGATAAATAATAACATTTATTATTGCCTCTAGGGCATATCTCCTACACGGTTCACTAAGCGACTTTGGGGCATGATCAAGGCGTGGCTCAACCTCAACGACATGGACACTTCTCGTTGGAGTGTGGAGTGTTCCATCAAGGAGTGGTGGATCAATATGTCCGAAAAGAATGTGGCAAACCGAAAGGCGATGGCGTCCCTCACCATGCTCACTTGTTGGACCATTTGGTGTGAGCGGAATGCTAGGGTGTTTCAACATAAATCCACACTTCCATCCATCATCCTCTCCAACATCAAGAAGGAGGCTAGACTTTGGGTCATCGCCGGCGCGAAGCACTTGGGGAACATCATGCCACGAGAGTAGTGGCTTTGTATTGTTCTTTCGCTTTTGTTTGTAAAAGCAACTCTAAACTCCTTCTTAATTAATGGATGAGGCAAATCTTTTGCCTCCGTTTCAAAAAAAAAATCCATGTAGATCAGGTGTAGTATGTTACTCCCTCCGTCCCATAATGTAAGGCGTTTTTTGACTCTACACTAGAGTCAAAAAAGGCCTTACATTATGGGACGGAGGGAGTAGTTTAAGACTACCACTTGTCCACGGTCCGCGGTTTGTGCTGGTCATATCTAAGGTTCGGTTCATTGCATCAGGATAAAGTAACAGCTTTTGAGAGGGCCTGTTCTGGCACTACAAGTCTGCTTGGATAATATATAGATGATGGCTCACTGGTCACTGCATAATGTAACGAGGACCAGCAAGCTAGCGTCGTAGTAGTATATGTTATTGTTACCCGGCTGGGGATGTGTGTGTATGTTTTTTTTTTTTTTTGAACACGGGAAATACTATTGATCAACAACAACGTACATGTACAACTGTGCACTGGAGCACTTCAGTGAGTGCTGCTACACCTGCATTAAGGCAAGATCTGATTCCTGTACATAAACATCTGAACCTGAAAGGAGAATTTTGGATTTTGAGTGCTAGTCTAGCTTGATGATGTGCCCGAAAATTATAGCTCCTGTTGACATGGTAAATCCTGGTAGCATAAAGGCCGGAGAGGTTGTAATGTAAGCAAGTTGAGGCCTAATGGTCCAATGGCCCGGAGTATGAACCAGGCTGTTAGCCGCAAGCGTTGTCGCCAGAGTCGCGTTGTCCATCAGAAGAGTGACCTGCTGAAGCTTAAGCAGCTCTGCTATTTTGGATGCAAGCATGATGCCAAATGCTTCGGCCTGTATGGCCGATGTCACTGGTGGAGAAACAGCCGAGACACATAGGTGCTTGTACTGTCGATCGCCTGGAAATTGTATGAATACGCCTATACCTGCCACTGCCGGTTGACCTTCAGGTCCTGGATTCCATGCTGCATCAGAGTAGACAAAAGGACCTGAAAAATTAGAAATATCCATAATTGTCTTTCCTGGAGACGATGTTGTCTGATGGGAGTGATTTTGGCTTTGTACATGAGCCTCCACAGGCACAGCCTTGTTAGTCTGGGTTGACACTATTGCACTATTGCTTGGAGGGGTTGCAACTTGCAGGCTAGTTTCCTTGAAGATCGCCTCCGCTGCTGCGTATACGTGAGAAGGTGATCTAGATTTCCTGCAAAACTGATTGTCGTTCCGAGATTTCCAAAGACACCACAAAAAAGTATATAGCGAGACAATGTTTATTTGTGGGTGATTGGAAGTAAGGAGAGCTTTAATCATTTGTGGAACTGAAGTAATGTGTTGTGCAATGAGTTCAGTTTTAATAAACCATGGGTAGCTATACCAAGCTGCCTTAGCAAAAGGGCATAGGAAAAAGAGATGCATACCATCTTCAAGATTTCCGCAAATAGCACAATTTTCACTTATGTGTTTACAATACCTACCTGCTCTTTTGCCTGTGGCCAGTGCATTCCTAAGAAGTCTCCAAGCGAAGGTTTGGACTCTCGGAGCCATATTCTTCTCTTTCCATACCTGGTTGAGCAATTCTATAATCTGCGGTGGCACAACTTTTGGTCTTTGTCTTGAAGGAAGCTGAAGATTGTCGAAGCTATGTTTGTATGCACTTTTGGAAGAGAACAGACCTGTAGGAGTTAGCTTCCAAACAAGAATGTCTTGGTCAGCAGTACATATAATCGGAGTGTGAATTATTGAATCAGCTATTACAGGAGAAAATAACATATTAATAAGGTTTACATTCCAAACTTTCCCCCCAGGAATCCATAGGTCCTTAATTTGAGCAGGGTAATTAAAAGGGTGGGGTTGTATGATTAGATTATCATAGATGTTTTCCCAGCCTTCAAACCAAGGGGTGGTCCACAGAGAACTATTTCCATCTACAATTTGATAAATGGATGCTGAAATGAGAAGAGGCCTTACCTTCAAAATTGCAGTCCAGAAAGCAGACTTCGGTGTATTATCCTTTGCTCTCCAAATAGTTGTGTCATGATGGTACTTAGCCTTGAGTATTTGGGCTAACTGGCTTTCTGGTTCCTTTGCAAGTCTCCATGCAGCCGAGAGAATGAGGCCCTGATTGATTGCCTGCAAATTCCTAATGCCCAGGCCACTAAGTTTCTTGTCCGTGCAAATATCCGACCATGCCCTGAGACAAAGACTTCTTGTTGTTTGGTCATCTTGAACACCTGTCCACCAAAAGTTTCTAATAATAGCCGTAATCCTAGCTAAAAACTTTCTTGAGAAAATTATATTGGACATGTAGTAGACAGGAATAGAGGCAAAGACCGATTTAATTAAAGTAAGTCTAGCTGCATGAGATAAACGATTGGCTTTATAGTTGGAAAGTTTTGATTTGAATTTATCATAAATGAAAACATAAGCCGCAGATCCGTCCTTAGAAGGCAAAGTAAGTGGGTGCCCCAAATGAACAAAGGAATTATCGATGTTGGGTGCCGGAAAAATTCTCTTAATGTTTTCTTTATCCTGCAAAGGAACATTGTTGCTAAAAAGAATTCCAGATTTATTCCAATTGGGAATTTGACCTGAATCATGGCAAAACTGATTTAAGATGTTCGATATTGTTTGCGCCTCCTGCATATTAGCTTTGCCACAAACTATAAGATCGTCTGCAAACATCAAGGAGTGAATAGAAGGGCAATCTGGTCCAAGAGAAATACCTGTGAGATGATTGGCCTGTAAAGCATCTTGCAGCTTTAAAGAAAGTTCATTGACTGCAAGAACAAAAAGATACGGCGACAAAGGACACCCTTGTCTAATACCTCTGGAGCTATTAAATTTTGCATAAGACTGGCCATTAATAATTACAGAGAAAGTCGGCGAAGATATGCATGCATACACAAGTTTTATGAAATGACCAGGAAGCCCTCTACGTTCAAGAGCTGAAACAATACAATGCCACTCTATTCTATCAAACGCTTTAGCTAGATCTATTTTTAACAGAAAATCATGGCTAGTCCAAGACTTAAGAGAGAAAGAGTGGGCTATCTCTTGTGCGACAATAATGTTATTGCTTATGCGTCTACCCTCGATAAATGCTTGCTGGGATGGGTGAATATAATCAGGAAGATGCATTTTAAGTCTATTTGCTAAAGATTTTGCAATAACCTTATATACTACATTGCATAAACTTATCGGCCTAAAATCAGAGGGTAGGTGACAAACAAGTTTTTTTTGGAATAAGAGCGATCTGGGTGTCGTTGAGATGTGGTGGGAGGATACCTGAGTTGTAGAAGTCCGCAACCACTTTCGTTACATCATCCCCTATCCACTCCCATGCTGAAACATAAAAAGTAACATTAAAACCATCTGGGCCTGGTGAAGCATTTCTCTTCATGGTCTTAAGAATATCCAGAATTTCCTGCTTATTCGGCACAGTATTAGTGAATTCATCTGCATGGTTTTGGACATTCATATTTGGATTATAGCTAACATTATTTGTAGACAAGGAGGTAAAGATGGACTGAAAGTAGTGAACAAATTCATTTGCAATTTCTTTTGGATCAAATAAATCATTTCCATGAGCATCCTGGATAGATACAATACGATTCCTACGCTTACGTTTTTGTACTGCATTGTGGAAGAAAGCCGTGTTTCTGTCCCCACGGGTAGCCCAATGTTTTTTTGCTCGCTGTCGATAATATTCAGTAAGTTTGGTCAGATTTACCTCATATTGGGCCACCAACTTAGCTTCTAGAGTGTGGTCCCGTTGCTGCAGCGGCTGCTTTTGTATGTCATTGATCTGGCCTTGCAAGCAATCCAGTTCTTGTTGAATTGGGTTTTTCTTCTTACACCATTTCTTCAAAGTACCTGCAAGGTTAGTAGTTCTTGCATGGAAAGATTTATTCACAGTAGTGTCCCAAGCATTTTTTGCAACAGTTTGAAAGTCATCTTCGAAGGTCCACCGGTTTTCAAATTTAAAAGTAAGTCTAGGCTTGCGAAATTTAGAGTCGGTGGAAATAAGAATAGGAGCATGATCACTAAGCATAATAGGTAAATTGAAGACATTAGTGTTAGGGAAAAGATCACACCATTCAGCATTTGCCAAGCAGCGATCAAGTCTCTCAAACACAGGGTAGGAAGAAAAGCGTCTATTCGTCCACGTGTAAGCGGGACCAGAAAAACCAAGATCAAACAGACCACATTGCTTTACATACCCATTAAAGGCACGCATACGATTATAATGAACATTAATAGAGGAGGTGTCCATATCATACATAATATTGTTAAAAGCACCTAAACATACAACAGGCTTACCAAGATTATCACTAATAAAATTGGAAATATTCTCCCAAATTATTTTAGTATGTCGGTGATGGGGGTCTCCATACACACAGGCAAGCACAAAATGAACATTAGTGGGAATATATACAGCTGAAGCTAAGATAATATTGCTATCTGAGAACTTGACTGAAAGGTGGATATCTTCAGACCAAAGTAACCACAGTCCTCCAGAGAGACCATCTGAAGGAACCACAAAACTAGCAGAAGTATGATCCTTTGAAAAGCAAGGCCACTTGCAGCTTGTTGGGGTGGCAATCCAGGCATGCATGAACACCTGCACCTGGTCGGTCAGGTGAAGTGAATCTGGCCTCATGCATGTCCCTCTCATTATTTGTATACTTGTACATGTGAAACTACCCCTTCGGTCTAGAAACGTAAAGCACACACGTATTATGATTAACGGTTATAGTTTTACCACTGCCAATGCAAGTTTGGTATCCCACAAAAAGAAAATTAGTACAGTACTAGTTCCAAGTTTGGTACCACTGCGAAGTGAGTCTTAATAAAATTCCAACGACATCAATTTTGTATCACCTAGTCCATGTATTGCTTGCTGAACAATATTTTGTTGTCAAAAAGAAATTAATTTTGAGAACCAGGACGGGTGCGCTTATATTTCTGCACGATGGGAGTGTTAGTTAGTTAGGGAGCATAATGAAAAAAAAATGTGAACTACAACCTCCGTTTTACTAGTTGTGCAGATACACTAATTTCAACGATAGTTAATTCTGGACACAGAGAGTACTCCCTCCGGTCCTTTTTACTTCGCGTATTAGATTTGTGTTAAGTCAAACTTAGCAAAGTTTGACCAAACTTATATTAAAAACTATCAACATCTACTATACCAAATATATGTACTATGGAACTACATTTCATAATGAATCTAACAATATTGATTTGGTATTGTGAATGTTGATACTTTTTTATATAAATTTTGTCAAAATAGAGATACTATGACTTCGGACAAAACTTCTATTCAAACTAAAAAGGAGAGGGAGTACTAGTCCGTGGTAAGTGAAAAGTGAGCTACGTGTCATAAATTGGATAACCGTTCTCTGACCACTTAGTTAATTAGATTAGTCTTTCATAATGCAAAAATCATTTACTTAAACATTTATATATTGTTCGAGAAACAATGTACTACATCCGTCTGGGTTTATTAGTACACATCGTAAATTGTGTCAAAATTTGACCACATATTTGACTAACAAGATGTCAATGAATGTCATAAAAAATTATATTGTTGGATTCGTATTTGAGTGTGGTTTTTCACTGATATTATTTATATTATGTATAACTTATATTTTATTAGTTAAAATCATAGTTAAAATTTGAAAAAAAAACGAGGAGACTAGTAAACCAGACAGATGTAGTACCAAGTTACAATGCATATTTATCTGAGCTGGGGTTACGATGCATGTGATGACATAAAAGTTAGCTGAGCTGGGTTTCTCCAGCTAGCTAGGTGCATTGAAAGCTCCTGCAGTCATCATGCATGGTACGTATACGCAGGCAGGTTGGATAATTCGTTATACTGAGAGCGATGTGTGCACGGTCCAGCTCTGTCATTAGTGTGTTCTATAGCATCCTAGCTCGGCAAGAAGCGTTGTGTGTGTGCCACTCCATCCAGGAACCAGGAACACGCGCGCACCAGGAACCAGCCAGCTACACGCCGCTCTAGCTGCTAGCTCACTTTGTCAAGCTCAAATCACATGCATACGTAGGTAGCCAGGAGCCAGGATACGGACAGCGAGCGCGCGAGCAAGCTCCGGACATGGAAGGGAGCGTGGCGACGACGATGCTGCTCGTGGCGGCGGCGCTCCTGCTGCTCCCGCTGTTGCTGCCCACACTGCCGCCGCCGCCGTCGCTGCTGCTGCTTGTCCCCGTGGTGCTCATGCTCGCGCTGCTCGCCCTCGCCTTCCTCGTCCCCAACCGCGACGTCGCCGCCCGCGGAGCGCCGTGGTCTGACCACTTCCCGCGCTGAATCGGTCGATGAGGGCGCATGAGGCATCGTTCGCGGATGCAGCCAGGGGAGGGGCCGGCGCCGGCGCCGAGATCAATCGATGTGAAGTGCGCGCGCGCCCGTGATCGTTAAGCTCTCTCGAGTCTCGACCAGCAGTAAGCTCGTTGCTTCGGATCTTCTATTGCCGCTGATTAGCAGGGTTGATTCTTCCAAAAAAAAAACATTACTGTTCGCTACTGCACATGCAGTTGGATCGATCGGATAACACAAGTCAGTGTGATAACACAGGTCAGCATAGTGTGCGATTTCTCACGCAAGTCAACTGGGCTCCATTTTGGTTCATTATGTATAGTTGTTAGAAAGGAAGTTACTAGTGGTAACTAGATGCATTTTTTTGTGATATTTACGTCTACTAGTAAATCCGTACATGCAACGCACGTTGATATTAGGCAGCTTATTAATTGCACGCAGATATTAGATGAGACATTATTTGCGTGTTAATTACTCCCTCCGTTCCTCTATATAAGGTGTATTTGTTTTTTGAAGAAATTCCAGAATGTAAGGTGCATTTCTTCCAATTCCCCATAATGCCCTTGTTAGTCCTCCTAAAAAAGGAAAGTATCTCTTTTCTGATTGTCTGTATCTCTTCTTATAGCAAAACAGGGAAACAATCTCTTTGTCGATTGCATGTATCTCATACTTTTCTAGACTAATTGGTTAACTATCCACTAACCAACAAATTTGTCAAGGGTAATTTGGTCTTAACATGTCTATAATTATGTGCCTTGGTCACCGTGTCAAAAATAATACACCTTACATAAAGGAACGGAGGGAGTATGTGATTAGTGTTGGAAATATGCCCTAAAGGCAATAATAAATTGGTTATTATTATATTTCCTTGTTCATGATAATCGTTTATTATCCATGCTATAATTGTATTGATTGGAAACTAAAATACATGTGTGGGTACATAGACAAACACTGTGTCCCTAGTAAGCCTCTAGTTGACTAGCTCGTTGATCAAGAGATGGTGAAGGTTTCCTAGCCATGGACATGAGATGTCATTTGATAACGGGATCACATCATTAGGAGAATGATGTGATGGACAAGACCCAAACTGTAAACGTAGCATATGATCGTGTCAGTTTATTGCTATTGTTTTCTGCATGTCAAGTATCTGTTCCTATGACCATGAGATCATGCAACTCCCTGACATCGGAGAAGTACCTTGTGTGTATCAAACGTCGCAACGTAACTGGGTGACTATAAAGGTGCTCTACAGGTATCTCCGAGGATGTCTGTTGAGTTGGCATGGATCAAGACTGGGATTTGTTACTCCGTGTGACGGAGAGGTATCTCAGGGCCCACTCGGTAATACAACATCACAATGAGCCTTGCAAGCAATGTGACTAAAGTGTTAGCCACGAGATCTTGTATTACGGAACGAGTAAAGAGACTTGCCGGTAACGAGATTGAACTAGGTATAGAGATACCGACGATCGAATCTCGGGCAAGTAACATACCGAAGAACAAAGGGAACAGCATACGGGATTAACTGAATCCTTGACATAGAGGTTCGACCGATAAAGATCTTCGTAGAATATGTAGGAGCCAATATGGGCATCCAGGTCCCGCTATTGGTTATTGACCGTAGAGGTGTCTCGGTCATGTCTACATAGTTCTCGAACCCGCAGGGTCTACACACTTAATGTTTGGTGACGATATAAGTATAGTTGAGTTGTTATGTTGGTGACCGAAAGTTGTTCGGAGTCCCGGATGAGATCCCGGACATTACGAGGAGCTCTGGAATAGTCCGGAGGTAAAGATTGATATATGGGATAATAGTGTTTGGTCTCCGGAAGGGTTCCGGAATTCACCGGAAGGGGTTCCGGATGTTTCCCGAAATGTTCGGGTACGAGAACACTTTATTTGGGCCAAGGGGTAAAGCCCACGAGGCTTTAGGAAGGTGCAAAAGGAAGTTTTGCGGAGGCCAGGGGCCAGACGCCAGGGACCCTGGCGTCTGGGGCCAGACGCCGAGGACCCTGGCGTCTGGTCCTGGAGTCCGAGCAGGACTCTTGCCTTGCGGGCCAAACCGACTTTGAGGAGCTCTTTCTCCAAGTTTCGACCCCAGGGCTCAACATATAAATAGAGGGGCAGGGCTAGCACCCGGGATAGATCAAGATTTCCCCAAGCCGTGTGCGGCAACCCTAACCCTCTAGTTCCTACGTCATAATCTCCGTAGCGCTTGGCGAAGCCCTGCAGAGATTGTTCCTCACCACCATCACCACGCCGTCGTGCTGCCGGAACTCATCTACTACTTCACCATCGCTCGCTGGATCGAGGAGGTGAAGGCGTCATCAAGCCGTACGTGTGTTGAACGCGGAGGTGCCGTCCGTTCGGCACTAGTTCGTGATCGGTTCGAGGGACGACTTGCGATTTGGATCGCGGAGACGTTCGACTACATCAACCGCGTTTCTTAACGCTTCCGCTTAGCGATCTACAAGGGTATGTAGATTCACTCCCCCTCTCGTAGATGCTCATCACCATGGATAGATCTTGTGTGTGCGTAGGAAATTTTTTGTTTCCCATGCAACGTTCCCCAACAGTGGTATCAGAGCTAGGTCTATGCGTAGATGAGATCTCGAGTAGAACACAAACGAGTTGTGGGCGTGGGTGTATACATATTGCTTGCCGTTACTAGTTGATACTTGATTCGGCGGTATTGTGAGATGAAGCGGCCCGGACCGACATTACGCGTACGCTTACGCGAGACAGGTTCCTTCAACTGACATGTAACTTCGTTGCATAAAGATGGCTAGCGGGTGTCTGTCTCTCTCACTTTAGTTGAATCAATTTCAATGAAGAGGGTTCTTTTAGAAGATCAAAAAGCAATCACTACACCACGTTGTGGTTTTGCGTAGGTAAGAACGGTTCTTGCAAACCCGTAGCAGCCACGTAAAATTTGCAACAACAATTAGAGGACGTCTAACTTGTTTTTGCAGGGTATGTTGTGATGTGATATGGCCAATTACATGATGAGATATATGTGATGTATGAGATGATCATGTGTTGTATAGAATATCACGACTTGCATGTCGATGAGTACGGCAACTGGCAGGAGCCATAGAGTTGTCTTTAATTATTGTATGACCTGCGTGTCAATCATTAAGCGCTATGTAATGCTTTACTTTATCGCTAAACGTTAGCAATAGTCGTGGAAGCAACAGTCGGCGCGACAACCTCATGGCGACACGTTGATGGAGATCAAGATGATGGAGATCATGGTGTCATGCCGGTGACGATGGAGATCATGCCGGTGCTTTGGAGATGGAGATCAAAAGCACAAGTTCATGGCCATATCATGTCACTTATGATTTGCATGTGATGTTAATCCTTTTATGCATCTTATTTTGCTTAGGACGACGGTAGCATTATAAGGTGATCCCTCACTTAAATTTCAAGATAAATTGTGTTCTCCCCGAGTGTGCACCGTTGCGAAAGTTCGTCGTTTCGAGACACGCCGTGATGATCGGGTGTGATAGACTCTACGTTCACATACAACGGGTGTAAGCCATGTTGCAGGTGCGGAACACTCGGGTTAAACTTGACGAGCCTAGCATGTACAGACATGGCCTCGGAACACAAGAGACCGAAAGGTCGAACATGAGTCATATAGTAGATATGATCAACATGAAGATGTTCACCATTGAAACCACCTCAACTCACGTGATGATCGGACTTGAGTTGGTGGATTTGGATCATGTGACACTTGAATGACCGGAGGGATGTCAATTTGAGTGGGAGTTTTTAAGTAATATGATTAACTAAACTCATTATCATGAACATAGTCAAAATGTCTTTGCAAATTATGTTGTAGATTACTAGCTCGCGCTGTAGCTCCCTTGAATTTTTATATGTTCCTAGAGAAATAGATTTGAAAGATGATGGTAGCAATAATGCGGACTGGGTCCGTGATCTGAGGATTGTCCTCAATGCTGCACAGAAGGCTTATGTCCTTAATGCACCGCTCGGTGCGCCACCCCCTCAAGCGTCGTCTGTAGATGTTGTGAACATCTGACAGGCACGTTCTGATAACTACTTGATAGTTCAGTGCGTCATGCATTACGGCTTAGAATTGAGGCTCCAAAACGTTTTGAACGTCACGGAACATACGAGATGTTCTAAGAGCTGAAATTGGGATCTCAGGCTCGTGCCCGTGTTGAGAGGTATGAGACCTCCAACAAGATTCTTTGCCTGCAAGATGATGGAGAATAGCTCAATCGTTGAGCATGTGCTCAGATTGTCTGGGTACTACAATTGCTTGAATCGAGTGGAAGTTGATCTTCCAGATAAGATAGTGATTGGTATAGTTCTCCAAGTCACTGTCACTAAGATACTAGAGCTTCGTGATGAACTATAAAAGGCCAGAGATGGAAATAATGATCCCTGAGCTATTCGCGATGTTTGACCCCGCGAAGGTAGAAATCAAGAAGGAGCATCAAGTGTTGATGGTTAGTAAAACCACTAGTTTCAAGAAGGGCAAGGGCAAGGAGGGATACTTCATGGATGGCAAGCCAGTTGCTGCTCCAGTAAAGAAACCCAAGGTTGAACCCAAACCCGAGACTGAGTGCTTCTATTATGAGGAGAACGGTTGCTGAAGTGGAACAACCCTAGATGCTTGGTAGATAAGAAGGTTGGCAACGTCGACAGAAGTATATTTGATATACGTGTTATTGATGTGTACCTTACTAGTACTCCTAGTAGCACCTGGGTATTAGATACCGGTTCGGTTGCTAAGTGTTGGTAACTCGAAATAAAAGCTACGGAATAAACGGAGGCTAAGGGTGAGGTGACGATGAGTGTTGGAAGTGTTTCCAAGGTTGATGTGATCACCATCACGCTCTCTCTCTACCTTTGGGATTAGTGATGAACCTAAATAAATGTTATTTGGTGTTTGCGTTAAGCATGAACGTGATTAGATCAAGTTTATTGCAATACGGTTATTCATTGCAGTTAGAGAATAATGGTTATTCTATTTACATGAATAATACCTTCAATGGTCATGCACCCAATAAGAGTGGTTTATTGAATCTTGATCGTAGTGATACACATGTTCATAATATTGATGCCAAAAGATACAAAGTTAATAATGATAGTACCACATACTTGTGGCACTGCCGCTAAATGTCATATTGGTGTAAAACGCATGAAGAAACTCCATGCTGATGGATCTTTGGACTCATTCGATTTCGAATCGGTTGAGACATGCGGACCATGCCTCATGGGCAAGATGACTAAAACCCCATTTTCCGGTATGATGGAGCGGGCAATTGACTTATTGGAAATGATACATGTTGATGTATGCGGTCCAGTGAGTTTTGTAGTGGGCGGTGGATATCGTTATTTTCTTACCTTCACTGATGATTTGAGTAGATATAGTGTATATTTACTTAATGAAACACAAGTCTGAATCGTTTGAAAAGTTCAGAGTGAAGTTTGAGATCATCGTGACAAGAAGATAAAATGTCTACGATATGATCGTGGAGGTAAATATCTGAGTTACGAGTTTGGTATATAACTTAAGACAATGTGGAAGTTGTTTCACAACTCACGCCACCTGGAACACCATAGTGTGATGGTGTGTCCGAACGTCGTAGTTGTGCTCTATTAGATATGGTGCGAACTATGATGTCTCTTATCGATTTACCACTATCGTTTTAGGGTTATGCATTAGAGACAACCACATTCACTTTAAAAGGGGCACCATAAGTCCGTTGAGATGACACCGTATGAATTTTGGTTTGACGGAAACCTAAGCTGTCATTTTTTAATGTTTGGGGCTGCGACGCTTATGTGAAAAACGGTTTTCACCTAATGAGCTCGAACCCAAAGCGGACAAATGCATCTTCATAGAATACCCTAACGTAACAGTTGGGTGAACCTTCTATCTCAGATCCAAGCACAAAGTGTTTGTTGCTAAAACGGGTCCTTTCTCGAGAAAAAGTTTCTTTCGAAAGATTGAGTGGGAGGAAGATAGAACTTGATGAGGTTGTTGAACCTTTGTTTCAACCAAAGAGTAGCGCAGCGCAGAAAGTTGTTTCTGTGGAGCCTACGTTAGTTGAAGAGGAAGTTAATGATGATGATCATGAAACTTCGGATCAAGTTACTATCGAACCTCGTGGGTCGACAAGGACGCGTACTGCTCCTGAGTGGTACGGCAACCCTGTCTTAGAGGTCATGTTGTTGAACAACGATGAACCTACGAGCTATGGAGAAGCGATGATGGGCCCGGATTCCGAGAAATGGTTAGAGGCCATGAAATCCGAGATGGGATCCATGTAAGAAAACAAAGTATGGGCTTTGGAAGTATTACCTGAAGGGCGTAAGGCCATTCAGAACAAATGGATTTTTTAAGAGGAAGACGGACGTGGATGGTAATGTCACCGTCTATAAAGCTCGACTTGTGGCAAAGGGTTTTTCACAAGTTCAAGGAGTTGACTATGATGAGACTTTCTCACCCGTAGCGATGCTAAAGTCTGTTGGAATCATGTTAGCAGTTGCTGCATTTTTCAATTATGAAATCTGGCAGATGGATGTCAAAACATCGTTTCCTTAACGGTATCCGTAAGGAAAGGTTGTATGTGATACAACCGGAAGGTTTTGTCAGTCCTAAGGATGCTAAAATGTATGCAAACTCCAGCGATCCTTCTATGGACTGGAGCAAGCATCTCGGAGTTGGAATATACACTTTGATGAGGTGATCAAAGTTTTTATGTCTATACAAAGTTTATGAGAAACTTGTATTTACAATAAAGTGAGTGGGAGCACTATAGAATTTCTGATAAGTATATGTGGTTGACATATTGTTGATCGGAAATGATGTAGAATTTCTGGAAAGCATAAAGGGTCGTTTGAAAGGAGTTTTTCAAGGAAGACCTGAAATAAAGCTACTTAAATATTGGGCATCAAGATCTATAGAGATAGATCAAGACGTCTGATAAGACTTTCAATGAGTACATACCTTGACAATATTTTGAAAGAGTTCAAAATGGATCAGTCAAAGAAAGAGTTCTTGCCTGATTTGTAAGGTGTGGAGTTGAGTGAGACTCAAAGCTCGACCACGGCAGAAGAAAGAGAAAGGACGAAGGTCGTCCCCTATGCCTTATCCATAGGCTCTGTATAGTATGCCAAGCTGTGTACCGCACCTAGTGTGTGCCTTGCCATGAGTCTGTCAAGGGGTACAAGAGTGGTCAAGGAGTGGATCACTGGACAGCGGTCAAGATTATCCTTAGTAACTAGAGGACTAAGGAAATATTTCTCGATTATGGAGGTGATGAAGAGTTTGTCATAAAGGGTTACGTCGATGCAAGCTTTGACACCTATCCGGACGACTCTGAGTAGCAGTCAGGATACATATAGTGGAGCAGCCATTTGGAATAGCTCCAAGTGGAGTGTGGTAGCAGTGTCTACAGTATGACATAGAGATTTGTAAAGTACACACGGATCTGAATGTCACGGACCCATTGACTAAAGACCTCTCTCACATGCAAAACATGATCGAACCCCGAAACTCATTGGGTGTTAGAACAATGTAAATCACATAGTGATGTGAACTAGATTATTGACTCTAGTGCAAGTGGGAGACTGTTGGAAATATGCCCTAGAGGCAATAATAAATTGGTTGTTATTATATTTCCTTGTTCATGATAATCGTTTATTATCCATGCTATAATTGTATTGATTGGAAACTAAAATACATGTGTGGGTACATAGACAAACACTGTGTCCCTAGTAAGCCTCTAGTTGACTAGCTCGTTGATCAAAAGATGGTGAAGGTTTCCTAGCCATGGACATGAGATGTCATTTGATAACGGGATCACATCATTAGGAGAATGATGTGATAGACAAGACCCAAACTGTAAACGTAGCATAAGATCGTGTCAGTTTATTGCTATTGTTTTCTGCATGTCAAGTATCTGTTCCTATGACCATGAGATCATGCAACTCCCTGACATCGGAGGAGTACCTTGTGTGTATCAAACGTCGCAACGTAACTGGGTGACTATAAAGGTGCTCTACAGGTATCTCCGAGGATGTCTGTTGGGTTGGCATGGATCAAGACTGGGATTTGTTACTCCGTGTGACGGAGAGGTATCTCAGGGCCCACTCGGTAATACAACATCACAATGAGCCTTGCAAGCAATGTGACTAAAGTGTTAGCCACGAGATCTTGTATTACGTAACGAGTAAAGAGACTTGCCGGTAACGAGATTGAACTAGGTATAGAGATACCGACGATCGAATCTCGGGCAAGTAACATACCGAAGAACAAAGGGAACAGCATACGGGATTAACTGAATCCTTGACATAGAGGTTCGACCGATAAAGATCTTCGTAGAATATGTAGGAGCCAATATGGGCATCCAGGTCCCGCTATTGGTTATTGACCGTAGAGGTGTCTCGGTCATGTCTACATAGTTCTCGAACCCGCAGGGTCTACACACTTAACGTTTGGTGACGATATAAGTATAGTTGAGTTGTTATGTTGGTGACCGAAAGTTGTTCGGAGTACCGGATGAGATCCCGGACATGACGAGGAGCTCTGGAATAGTCCGGAGGTAAAGATTGATATATGGGATAATAGTGTTTGGTCTCCGGAAGGGTTCCGGAATTCACCGGAAGGGGTTCCGGATGTTTCCCGAAATGTTCGGGTACGAGAACACTTTATTTGGGCCAAGGGGTAAAGCCCACGAGGCTTTAGGAAGGTGCAAAAGGAAGTTTTGCGGAGGCCAGGGGCCAGACGCCGAGGACCCTGGCGTCTGGTCCTGGAGTCCGAGCAGGACTCTTGCCTTGCGGGCCAAACCGACTTTGAGGAGGCTCTTTCTCCAAGTTTCGACCCCAGGGCTCAACATATAAATAGAGGGGCAGGGCTAGCACCCGGGATAGATCAAGATTTCCCCAAGCCGTGTGCGGCAACCCTAACCCTCTAGTTCCTACGTCATAATCTCCGTAGCGCTTGGCGAAGCCCTGCAGAGATTGTTCCTCACCACCATCACCACGCCGTCATGCTGCCGGAACTCATCTACTACTTCACCATCGCTCGCTGGATCGAGGAGGTGAAGGCGTCATCAAGCCGTACGTGTGTTGAACGCGGAGGTGCCGTCCGTTCGGCACTAGTTCGTGATCGGTTCGAGGGACGACTTGCGATTTGGATCGCGGAGACGTTCGACTACATCAACCGCGTTTCTTAACGCTTCCGCTTAGCGATCTACAAGGGTATGTAGATTCACTCTCCCTCTCGTAGATGCTCATCACCATGGATAGATCTTGTGTGTGCGTAGGAAAATTTTTGTTTCCCATGCAACGTTCCCCAACAATTAGCGCTAGAATTGATATTTGGTATGATATTAACTGCACGCTAAATGTGTTGAGCGCTCACCATTGCAGCATGGGTCATCGGATTGACCTGGTTTGATGGCCAAGATTTGTTGGATCTGCCTCTTTGTGTCTTTTTATATTGGTATAGATGCACTTGTAAGATATTGACATACAAGAAAGGAAGACTACTCGTTTGCCGGCCGTGACAGCCTGCCAAGAAGTAGAAGACCGGCGGAGGGCGTGCTGGTGGCGGACAAGGCGGTGTGCGTGCAGGTCGTGGACGTGGTGGAGGTGGGGGCGGCCCGGGCCGCGGGGCCTCGCAGACCGTGCAGACGCCGCTATGCCCGGAACATTACAAGGCCCCGTACTTTTACGCCGCCAAGCAATCGGGTAGGCAGTCACCGGCATCCCTCGCCGTGCCGTTCATCGTCGACGTCAATGCGGCGCCGCTGGTTTTCTCTGAGTGTTCATCGCCGCTGCTTGTCTGGATGCGGACGACGGACGTGGAGCAGATGGGTGCCCGCACGCTGTTCGCTGGTATGCCTAAAGCGGGAGAGCCGACGTACGACGACGCGGACAGGGAGATGTATGAGATGATCCACAAGGGAGGAAGAGGGGGAGGTCCCTATGAGGACGGGTAGGTGGATGACTCGGAGCCCACCCAGTCCGGCACCTACAACCAGCTGGGCACGCAACAGTACACCCAGTCTGGCACCTACACCCAGCCGGGCAAGTATGAGAACTACAACCAGCTGGGCACAGACACACAGTAGCAGGATTGGGTTGCCGGACAGCAGGAGGAGGAGGACGGTGAGGGCGATAATCCAGATGATTTCGGTGGCGATTCAAAGAAGAGGGGCAGGGGAGAAAGCTTCAACATGCGGGAGGACGAGCTGTTGTGCGATGCATTGTTGGCTACTAGCCTCGATCTGATCCATGTCACGAAGCGGAAGGGCACAACCTTTTGGGCTAACATTCATACTTGGTACCATGAACACAAGCATTTCACACGCTACTCCGACGAGGTCATCCGCAACCGTGAATCGACCTCAACCATCGATGGTACACATCCAAGAGGCCGTGTCGAAGTATTGCGGCCGCTTGAGGCAAGTCATCGCACGGTGGCCTAGTGGTGCGCAAATCACCGAGCAAGTAAGTTGTTAATATGTGTACATCACTTGCCGGATATGCATTGTTGTGTAGATCATTTGTAGTCGGATATGCATAGTTTTGTAGCCGGGTATGTATGCATTGGTGTGTAGATCATTTGTAGCTGGATATGCATAGTTTTGTAGCCGGATAGGCATAGTTGACATTTTTTAATTTGGTAGCCTTCTCGTGCGTGTAGTGTGTTCAAGAAGTTGGAGAAGAAAAACTTCACCGTCATGCATTGTTGGTTGAAGTTGAATGGACAACCCAAGTGGAACCTATACATTGCCAAGACCGTCGCCCAAGGCACCGATGAAGAAACCGGTGACCCAACCAACCCAACAAATGAACCGCCCAAGAAGGTTAGAAGAGGGTTTCGAGGAACGACACGGGGGGAGGAGAAGGCGAAGCGAGAAGGTGTGGCGGCCAAGATGACGGAGAGGTTCGAAGACACCTCGACGAAGAAGGAGGAGGCATACGTCAAGCGCTCCGACATCAAGGAGAAAAAAAAGGCGGCGAGGTTTGACTTGTTGATGAAGGTGACCGAGAAGAAGCTCAAGCTCGAAGAGAAGAGGGCCATGATCGAAGAGAAGAAGGCCAAGCTCGAGGAGAAGAACGTGGAGTTCGCAGCCGCTTTGGAGGACGCGAAGATGCTCACCTTGAAGGTGGCAGAATTGGATGACGACGCAAGAATGATCGTGCAAGCCGTCCGTTTCAAGATGTTGCAGCGGCAGAAGGATGATCTGGAGAGGACGGAGCAGGAGGAGATCGAGGCGGCGAAGAAGGAGGCAGATGCCGAAGCGGAGGTGGAGGCGGTCTACACGGTGGCGACGGCAGATTGAGCGTGGAGGCTCGGATTGACGGTCCGACAGGGCAAAATGCACGGACTGCCGGACTGATATTCTTTTGTGATCGGGTATGTAAAAATTAAGTATACTTGCCTCTTTTTGGTTGTGATCGGTTGATGATGTGATGCGGTGTGTGATCCGGCGCGCACTATGGATCAGACATATTTAAATTTTAAATTGCTTTTTACTGGCAGACACATAGTGACTAGTATTGAATGGCCGGCTCCCGCATACGTGTCCGCGGGCAGACTTCTCTGTCCACGAACGGACGGATGTGGTGTACGGGTGAGGAGATGCCTAGGCTGTTCGATGGACCATTTAAATGGGTAAAATGTCACTATGCATTGGGAGAGGTCATAGACAGGTCCCTGCGGCTGCAAGCATGCACAGTGGCCATGGATACACTGGACCTGCAGGCGCATCAAACTGCAGACCCTAAGGCTAAAACGGGGAGTTTGTGAGAACTAACTTTGCTGTGATTGATGCTGAAGCTATCCTGCGACTTCCAGTCAGTGTGGGAGAGGATTTCTGGGCATGGCAACCTGATAAGATGGGCATTTTCTCTGTGAGGTCGGCTTATAAGTTGTTGACTGAGGAACAGGGTAGGATGACCCAGGTGTCAGGCTCGGACAATGGGTACTGTAAGGCGTTTAAGATACTTTGGTGAATGGAGGTTCCTCCCAAAGTAAGATGTTTCTGGTGGAGAGTTATACACAACTTTATTCCGTGTCGTGTTGTGCTGCGAGATCGTCATATCGAGAAAATACCTTACTGTGAGGATTGTGGTGTTGAAGAAACTACATACCATGCTCTATTCACTTGCAATTGGGCTCGCATGTTCTGGGAGCAGATGAAGGTACGCACTGGGATTAAAATTCCAAATCTTCATCCCGATTCATGGCCCCTTGATATGATACAGGGAGGTAAGGTGGATCACTTTTCAGCATGTACGATCTTATGCGGGGTATGATCAGTTTGGTCTGAGCGCAATGCCAGAAGACATGGGGAGCAGCGACGATCAATTGCAAAATCTATCCAGTGGGCAATAGATATTGCAGTAGATTTATCACAGCTTGGGAAGGAACAACAAAAGCCTAGTCCGCGGGTGCAAGCTCGCTGGAAGCCACCGGATGAAAATGTTCTAAAACTGAATGTGGATGCTCAGTATGGGGAGGCTGCAGGTCATGGGGGAACCGGATGTGTTGTCCGTGGTACAAATGGGAACCTTATTCGGGCACAATCCAGATGGTATGAATTTGCCTCTTCTGCTAGAATGATGGAAGCATATGTAATTCGTGATGCGGTCCGGTTAGCGAGCGACATGGGATGGCAACGGATCAAAATCGAGACTGATGCTTTGCAAGTTGTCAACTCGTGGAAGGCCCAAGCATTGGAAAGGGCTGATATTGCATGTCCTATGCAGGAGGTCAAGGAGCTATGCGGGAACTTTGCTAGGTTTAGTATATCTTTTGTTGGCAGGGAAGCCAATATGGCGGCCCATCTCTGTGCTCATCAAGCTAGTGAGGTTCGTCGGAGATGTCTTTGGATCAACTTTGTTCCAAATTTTCTCCGTGATTGTATTACCCGCGAATGTATTACGACTGAGTAATCAATAAAGCTCCTGAATTGCAAAAAAAGAGAGGCTAAAACGGGGATACCATACCGTCCTAGGTTAGTTGAGACTTTTGAATCCTCGACGCAAATTCTGGACTGGTGCTTTGTTGTTTGTTGCCTAGTGGCTACTGTCTAGTCTGAATTAAAGCTTATCGATCGAAATCAAAGACCACTTGGGCGTGCCTTAATCTATCCAACATGTTGGCACTAAATTAGCTGGTGCACCGTATCAGTACAGAAGCATGCACCGAGCCTGGCAATGCAACGATAAGATTGACCCAGCTAGCACAACTAAAATTCGGCTAGTCAAATATTTGAACCATTATTTTGCTGGCCTATGCTTCGAACGGCGAAATAACTGAACTAGAGCGATCAAACAGGGGTGCGTCTGTATCTCGCCTATTGCGAGACGTAAGCACAACTCGTCCGTAGCATTCTATATGGGCCAGGCTCAGCGGCGTGAGGAGTGCGTCTTGCACGAGTGACATCTTAATGCACAATTTTTGTTTTTTTTCCTCTTTCCGGTTTTTCTTCACAATTTATGTTTTCAGTTCTTTTTCCCTATTTCTATTAATGCTCGTGATATATTTTAAAAATGTTCATGAAATGGAAAATTTGGTTCGCATAGTTGGGGAAAAATGTTCATACCATTCAAAAAAGTGGTCATGACATTTAAAAAACATTCACATGTTTTTAAAAATATGTTCATGGAACGTAAAAAAATTGTTCGTGTAATTAAAAAAATGTTTCGTACCATCCAGAAAAAATGTTCATGACATTTAGAAAATGTTCATGAATTTTTTGAAAAATATTCAAGATGTCTTCAGAAAAGGTTTACCATGTATTTTAAAATGTTCAACATGCATTTGAGAAATGTTCAACATGCATTCAGAATTATTATTTTTTGACCAAATACAGTAGGGAAAACCCCTACTATGTGTCATTTTCATTTGCAGCAATGGGAATGTACAATGGAGGGTTACATATGGGGTTGTTACATTGTTTAGAAAATGTCTAACAAATTATTCATACATGGTCTAAGTAGGACAACATGCCTTCTTTCAAGCTAGGCTTAGCCCTCAGCATGGCTATATTAAAATTCTTCTGAAGTCCAGCTTGCAAGTGTCAGTGGAACACTAAATACAATAAAAAATCATTCCATTCCTTTGATTCTAGATACTCCAGCATCCAATGATCAGATTTCCATGATGAAGTACATATTGTATCTATTTTTAGCATCAATAATCATTCCATGAATATTTTCATCAGTGTTCCATTCCATACCAATACTCCACTAGAACCCTTGACCGAAGATCCATTTAAAGAACATATGCCTCCTATTTTCCATATTGCAATCATGACACAAGCAACACTGAATACTATCAAGGTGGAAGTTCTTTCTGAATAGCAAATCACATGTGTTGACCCTATCATTCAGCATAAGCCAGCAAAAGAATTTATGTTTAGGCAAATAGCAGGACTTCCAAATCCATTTAATAGGCAATCGTGAACTGGCAGATCCCATAAGGGCATTATACATCTTCTTGGTGCAGAATTTATTGTCACCCCCATGAACTTACAAATGTCCAGATTATCCAAGTTTCTATCACTGTCAAGTTGGGAGGATAGTTGATGATATTGTTGGTGTGCAATCACAGACAGTGGTAATTGAAAATGCTTGACGTGTAGTTATAAAAATGTAAACGTTAAGAAATGTAAAGAAAAAAACTCTTTGTGCCACTTAAAAATGTTCACATGGTTAAATAAAATATTAGGAAAATTTTAAAAATTGTCACACAATTTCTAAAAACTTTTCATGACATGGAAAAAATGTTCATACACTAATATCAGAAGGATTAAAAAAATTATGAATTTGAATAAAAAAAGGATGGGAAAAACAAAAGCAGAAAATGAACAGACAAAAAGTAAAATGTAAAATAAAAAATAGAACTGGTAAAAACACATTAAAAACTGGATGAAACCTTCTCAAAACCAAGCAATTGGTTCCGAAACCAGCCATGGAAGATCCCAAAGTTGATGAAGACAAACGATGACTATCCGCCACTGGGCTACAACCCGCTTTCCATCAACAGACGCGAGCGCTATCTCTGCCTCGCAATCAGTGAGATATAGCACTAACAATCAGATAGGCACTCCTCCCTTGGATCTAATGTTGGGGAACGCAGCAGAAAAAAAAATTCCGACCTACGCACCAGCCCAGGACCACTATGGATATTGCATACAAGGCTTGATCTTTTCGTTACCGACTCGTAGCGCAGCGGAAGTAGAGTCGATGACGATCGGCGGTGCAGATCACCGCAGCTAGGATTTTACAACCTCCCAACCGCGAGGATGTACTCCCTCGTCAGCTCACCGGACGGATCTCCGGGCAGCCCTTCGGGAGGCCTCGGGACAGTCCCTCGGATAGTCCCACCGAACGGATCCTCGGACAGCCCTTCGGGAGGCCTCTGGACAATCCTTCGGATAGTCCCACCGGACGGATCCTCGGACAGCCCTCCGGGAGGCCTCTGGACAGTCCTTCGGATAGTCCCACCGGACGGATCCTCGGACAGCCCTCCGGGAGGCCTCACGGACAGCCCTTTGGGCGGGTCACTCGGACAGCCCTTCGGGAGGACCCCCGAAACTCGGACAGTAACTCGGACAACCCTTCGGGAGGACACTCGAACAGCCCCTCGGGCAAAAAGATCGAACCTACGACCTCTCTACGGGGTTGCACACATACGGTGTCAGCTATCCGGCAGGGCTTCGCCGTTCAGAACTAGTTCCTGCCGGAACCCAGACAGCCTTTCGGCTCTACGAAACTATTTCGCGGGGAGGGAGAGAGAAGGCCAGATCATCCATGGCTTGTGTATGTTGAGAAAGAGTGTGTCTTTAGGCAGCCCCCTCCACCCCTATTTATAGGCCAAGCCCAAGGGTAGCTTCTCCAAGAAGCTAAGGGGAAAAATACCAAAAGGCCCTCAAGGTAGCTTCTCCAAGAAGACACCCAAAAAGCACTTTCACTATTCACGGAAACATTTTTCCGCGACCGTTAAATCCGAAAATATTTCTGTGGGTCTTAGAATAATTCCAGTACCCACACAAATGATTTTGGACGCGTTCCGAAACAATTCCGGATTAGTGATTTTCATCTGCGAAAAGCAAACAAAGCGGTTCCGGCAGCTCCGGAACATTTCCGGTTTTTTTCTCCGAAAAATCTCAGAATTTCCCAGACCAATTCTGGCACCCTCCAAGAATTTCCAGGCGTGTGCCGAAACCAATTTGACTTAATGGTATACCCTGAAACAACTTTTCAGTTTTTACCGAAACTATTCCGGTGCTCTCTCTCCGGAACTT
The DNA here is from genome assembly GCA_039707655.1 of Elymus sibiricus. Classification (NCBI taxonomy): domain Eukaryota; kingdom Viridiplantae; phylum Streptophyta; class Magnoliopsida; order Poales; family Poaceae; genus Elymus; species Elymus sibiricus. The sequence goes on along the minus strand of CM077668.1, from coordinate 434,856,871 downwards.
TTCCGCTGTCTCCGAAACTTTTCTGGTGACTTTCTCTTAGACTCCCTGTCTAGTATTCAGCAGATAGATGACCCTTAAGCGTGTGACCCTATAGGTTCGGTGAAGTATAGACATGACCGGAACACTTTCCGATCAATGATCAACATCGGAGCCGTGGACACCCATATTGACCCCTATACCCACACAAATGAATATTCGAGTGAACCTCCAGTTGCCGTGTGCTATTCCTGTTGCTTCGCGATATGTTACAAAACCCGAGGTGAGATTTATCGGCATCCGCGTGGATCAACAACTTGTCCACTATGCCAGTTACCTCGTTGCCGGTTTTGTTCTCTTTTCTCGTTCCCGTGTTTCGGCATCCCTGTGATCAAATCACAATGTGTCTGGCCAGACGATGGTGGATACCGTAACACCGAGAGGGCCCAGAGATATCTCTCCATCGTCGGAGGAGCAAATCCCAATCTTGAGCTATCAAGTTACTTGACATACTTTTCCATGAACACGTAAGCCGCCGTAATAGCCACCCATTTACGGATGACGTTTAACAAACCCCAAAGTTCATGAAGCAAGCATGAAGAAACTCGATACCCTCATGGTATAAGGAATTATGCAAATGTTAACTTTCTCTGTGTTATTAACCATTAACTTGTGACGAATGTATCTCATAGCATAACATCAATTCGGGTCGATTCAACACAAGTGTTCTCCTAACATTGTGCCCTCAAAGTTGCCGGCATAGACATGCCCATAATCAGGAAAACAGGACCATCATGCAACACTTGAGGTAGTCTTAGAGGCATGACTAGGAATACATTTTACCGTTTATTATTCCACACGTGCATATGAGTCTTCCTCCGAGCCTCGTGGTTATTGCAGACTCGAGAACCATAGCAGTTATAGCATGGAACATAAACATAATTATGAACATGGGGATAAATAATAACATTTATTATTGCCTCTAGGGCATATCTCCTACAGACTCCCACTTGCACTAGAGTCAATAATCTAGTCAATGCTAATGCACATTACACCTATGGCATACCGGTGTAAAAATGCTTCGCATGTGGTATAGCCTGATGTCCAACGGATCTGACAACTTCAGTTCCGTGTGTATCTTTGCATGTCCTCGCGTTTTCATGCTTTCACAAAATTCATATTTTGTGTGGACTTGGCTTCATATATATGTGAATCACTGGTCAAACCTTGATTCCTCAGACTGAGCTATGGAGCAAGTATCTTCAATAGTGTTCCATTGACCAAAGCCATCTTAGAATCATACTAAGTTCATGAACGAACTGTATGATTCAACATCTTCTATGTCGCTTTGAAAGCGGGAACATACTTAGCCTTAGTTATAGAATTCGCCACAGTAACCTGTTTGGAACGATTTCCAAACACCGTGCCACCATATCGTGTATTACACAAAACCCTTAACTTAAATCGAAAATCGCATGGAATAATGATGAAGACTGTATCGATGCAATTACTTACAACGAGCACTTCATAATCTCTGCTTGCGAGAAAACATGTCATCAGTGCTACTTTAGTACTTAATGACATTTTCCACTGTTGTCCCATGATCAGTACTTTGATCACTTTGGTATCTTTACTCGCAACTCCTTGGGAGTACTGGACATATCTGGTTGTTTTACATACCACGGAACACATGATTAATCCAAACACGAAAGTGTGTGGAATCTTCATCATGTATTTTGCTCATCAGTGTTTTGGGACACCGAGTCTTGCAAAAACCCTTTACATGTGACTTTGGCAAGAATCACTCCTTGGCGTTTTAATGCTAAACTGTTTTAGCATCTTGTCAATATGTATTTTTTGCTTTAGCCTATTAGGCAATTCTATCTCGTAGATAAATATGCCTAATGTCAAGGCTATTTAGCTCAAGCACTTCGTCGAAAACTATTTTCAATGAAGTCCTAATTCGGGTCAAGAAATTTATATTATTTCCAATCAACAATGTGTCAAGCACACAAGATTGTAAGAAATATTATTATGCTCCTGTAGGGTAACGCAGCAGAAAACAAAAAATTTCCGACCTACGTACCAGCCCAGGATCACTATGGAGACTGCATACAAGGTTTGATCTTTTTTGTTACCGACTCGTAGCGCAGCGGAAGTAGAGTCGATGACGATCGGCGGTGCAGATCCCCGCAGCTAGGATTTTACAACCTCCCAACCGCGAGGATGTACTCCCTCGTCAGCTCACCGGACGGATCTTCGGGCAGCCCTTCGAGAGGCCTCGGGACAGTCCTTCGGATAGTCCCATCGGACGGATCCTCGGACAGCCCTCCGGGAGACCTCTGGACAGTCTTTCGGATAGTCCCACCGGACGGATCCTCGGACAGCCCTCCGGGAGGCCTCTGGACAGTCTTTCGGATAGTCCCACCGGACGGATCCTCGGACAGCCCTCCGGGAGGCCTCACGGACAGCCCTTCGGGAGGACCCCCGAAACTCGGACAGTAACTCGGACAGCCCTTCGGGAGGACCCTCGAACAGCCCCTCGGGCAAAAAGATCGAACCTACGACCTCTCTACGGGGTTGCACACATACGGTGTCATCAATCCGGCAGGGCTTCGCCGTCCAGAACTAGTTCCCACTGGAACCCAGACAGCCTTTCGGCTCTACGAAACTATTTCGCTGGGAGGGAGAGAGAAGCCAGAAATGTCATGGCACTTGTATGTGAGAAGGAGTGAGCGTGGAGGCAGCCCCTCCACCTCTATTTATAGGAAATCCAAGGGGTAGGGTTGCTTGGCCCCCAAGCCTTCTAGAAACCTTTTGGGAAAATATCCCAAAAGGTGACTTTTCCATAAATATCCCAAAAAGCACTTTCACTATTCACGACGACATTTTTCAGCGTCTGATCGAACTGAAAATATTCATGTGGGCTTAGAACATTTCCAGTACCCACCAAAATAATTTTCAACGCGAGCCAGAACAATTCCGGTTTAGTGATTTTCATCTGCGAAAAGCATCTGAAGCGGTTTTGGCAGCTCCGGAACATTTCCGGTTTTCATTCCGGAAAATTCCAGAAAGTTTCCAGAATGATTCTGGCACCGTCCAAGAATTATCAGGCATGTGCCGAAACCAATTTGACTTAATGGTATCCCCTGAAACAACTTTTCAGTTTTACCGAAACTGTTCCGGTGTTCTCTCTGCGGAACTTTTCCGGTGTCCGAAACTTTTCCGGTGATTTTCTCTTAGACTCCCTGTCTAGTATTCAGCAGATAGATGACCCTTACGCGTGTGACCCTATAGCTTCGGTGAAGCATAGACATGACCCGGAACCCCTTCCGATCAATGATCAACATCGGAGCCGTGGACACCCATATTGATCCCTATACCCACACGAATGAATATTCGAGTGAACCTCCAGTTGCCGTGTGCTATTCCTGTTGCTTCGCGATATGTTACAAATACCCGAGGTGAGACATGTAGGCATCCCCGTGGATCAACAACTTGTCCACTATGTCAGTTACCTCGTTACCGGTATTGTTCTCTTTTCTCGTTCCCGTGTTCCGGCATCCCTGTGATCAAATCACCCTGTGTCTGGCCAGACGATGATGGATACCGTAACACCGAGAGGGCCCAGAGATATCTCTCCATCGTCGGAGGAGCAAATCCCAATCTCGAGCTATCAAGTTACTTGACACACTTTTCCATGAACCCGTAAGCCGCCGTAATAGCCATCCATTTACGGATGACGTTTAACAAACCCCAAAGTTCATGAAGCAAGCATGAAGAAACTCGATACTCTCATGGTCTAAGGAATTATGCAAATGTTAACCATCTCTGTGTTATAAACCATTAACTTATGACGAATGAATCTCATAGCATAACATCAATTCGGGTCGATTCAACACAAATGTTCTTCTAACATTGTGCCCTCAAAATTGCCAGCATAGCCATGCCCATGATCAGGAAAACAGGATCATCATGCAATACTTGAGCCAGTCTTAGAGGCCAGACTAGGAATACATTTAACCGTTTATTATTCCACACGTGCATATGAGTCTTCCTCCGAGCCTCGTGGTTATTGTAGACTCGAGAACCATAGCAGTTATAGCATGGAACATAAACCTAATTATGAACAGGGAGATAATCAATAACATTTATTATTGCCTCTAGGGCATATCTCCTACAGCTCCCACTTACTTTGTTGAAACCACAAGCATCTTCGTTATCCATTGATGAAAACAAACTCTTTTGACTATTTCATCAAAAACGAAGATTCCAACTCCATTTTGCTCTCTTCTATCCATTGCTGGAACTCTGAAGTTTGCATACTTTCTAGCATCCTCTGGATTGACAAAATACCTTGGACTGTATCACATGCAAGTCCTAGGTTGCATTTCCATCACATGGAAATCCTTTTGGCATCCATGTACCATATCTCAAGATTGAAATATGTATTGATTGCTAGTTTAACCCGATCTGACTTTAAGCATCGCTATGGTGAGACAACCTCATCGTAGTCAACTCCTTGAACTTGTTATTGCAACAAGTCGAGCTTTATGGATAAAACATTTTATCCACATCAGTTTATAGTTCCATTAATGTTCGTTAGACTCTAAGTCTTCCGAAGGGTTTATCAAGATATAATCTTGAATCATTTATGGAAACTATCTCGGATTATATTGGCATTTAGCCAATTCCGGAGTCAGGGCCCATCAACGCTTCCTTGTGTATCGTAGGTATACTGTTGTCTAACAACAATATCTCGCTTGCACACCTGAGAGGTTTGCACGAGTTTTGCCTACGTGGTTCAGTTACAAGTTCGACCGAAGTCCATACATCTCATGTAGAGGCTTCCATATCAGTCGCAGTAGGAAACTCTGGAATTACTTCCAAGGTTTCTTTCCTTTGATCTGATGACGAAGATACTGTTATCTCGTCGAGTTGCACTGTTCTCCCACTCACCTTTTTGCAAGAACCATTCTCTTTAAAAGCATACTGTTTTTGGTGGCAAACCTTTTTGCCTCGGTATAGTGGTGGAGGAATTTCCAATTACTTGGGATAACCTACAAAGTAGTACTTGTCTGATTTGGAATAGATTTGTAAATATTTTACACAAGCCCCATATTCCAGATGTTAAGAAAAGACAAAGCATGGTTGGGCGTACCATACCATGGCGTCATTTCAACAGACCTGATGGCGCTCTTTTCAGTGTAAAAGCCACAGTCTCTAAAGCATACCTTTAAAAGGGATAATGGCAAATTGATTTATGTCATCTTTGATCTTACCATGTCACAAATGGTTTGAATACATCTTCACAGACGTACCACTCACAGTGGAGTTCGGGAGGTGTAAGTTATGAAACCTTTTTCACAACTCATCAGACATTCGCTAAACTTGTAACTCAAATATTCCTTTCCGCAATCAAATTGCAGAAACATAATTTTCTTGTTACAATAATTTCTACTTCATATTGAAAACCTTATGAATGATTTCAAAAGATCCAGACTTACGTCTCATCAAGTAAATATCCATTATATCTACTTGAGTCATTTCTGAAGATAGATAAATCCACTGCTAGCAACAAAATTTATCGGACTATGTACATCAAAATGTATGATCACCAATAAGTTCGTTGCTCGTTCCTTATGGCCTGTGAACGGTATTTCAGTCACTTCACTTTTCGGAGGAAAGTTGCAAGTGTCAGATGATTCATAATCAAACGACTTCAAAATCCATCATTATGGAATTTCTCCATGCGGGTTTCTCCAATGTGACCAAATGCAGTGCCACACATGTGTGGTATTCTCTTAGTCTTGCGACATTTAGCGTCAGTGTTATGGATGTATCATATTACCATCAATATTCATAACATACATCCCATTCATGATGGAAGTATGGCTCTTATGTTATTCATAACACTGAACAACAATTGTTCTTTTATGAACAACCCTTTTGCAACAAACATTATGCAATGGGCTAGAGTGTGTAAAACTCTAAAATGAATTATGAAAGTAAATACGGAGGTAATATATTATTATCAATATTCATAACATACATCCCATCCATGATGGAAGCATGACCCTTATGTTATTCATAACACCGAACATCAAAAGTTCTCTTATGAACAACCTTCTTGCAAGATACTTTATGCAATGGGTTAGAGTGTATAAAAACTCTAAAATGAATTATGAAAAATAAATACATAGGTAATGTACCGAGTATAGCAACTTTTACTATGTTCCTAGCGCATATCTAAACCTCACTCCGGCAAGTCTTTTAGGCCGTAGTAGTTCTTGCATCGAGTCGCAGCAGAATGCAATCGAGCGGGTATCTTTGTCATCAACTCACAATACCCAAGAATCAATGATTAACATGTTTAATCATAATTCCCAAGTACTATTTCTTTGACCAGCTTTCTATACATCAATAGCTTGTATGACTTTCATACATGAGCTGGACATTCCAGTCTTCTCTCTTTTGCTTTTATACTTCTAACAGTTTTACTTCCAATAATTCTCCTACTCTCAGAAGAAGCACCAACTTGAAGAGTGGCGTCAGCCCCGGACTTCCTAGGTGTGTAAGTCATACTAACACCCTTCGGACATTTCCTTTCTCTGAAGTTGTTGTTTTATTCACCATCATCATATGACAGGCGTTCTACTGGATCCCTCTCTTATTAGTCAAAAGCATAGTAAACACCTTTACTAATAGTTTGCAAAACAAACATTGCTTTGGATATCACATATCTTTTAGCCTTTATTTGTGTCTGAAAAATGATTTTCAGTTCCATGAATATCACATAGCTATCCCAAACTTTTGAAGTTCGGGTCTCATGGAAGCAAACATATTGCACTTGACCGTAACGGAATTCTAGCTTTTGGATCGAAGGACGAGAGTCACATTATCCATAGCATTAGCGGGAGAATACTGAAAGCATGCGATAGGACAAAGTCCTTCTCGGCACTCTTGAGGACAATCCTCACATTACGTTACCAACCGTAAAGTTTAACCAGATATTTTAACAGCTATTCAATTTTAATAGGGAAGGTGGAAACGCTAGCCATTCTTCTATAACTATTATGCATATAACACTTAGACAGTGTCCATAATTAATTGCACTAAGAATTAAAATAATTAATTCTAAAGTGCGCTCCCACTCAAATCAATATCTCTCATAATTGATTTTGAGTGATACAAGATCCAGACTTCAATTCATCGCCATAGAATCATCATCTCATGAGGGGAATTTTAATCGGCAGGCCAACTTGCCGATCACATCTCTATGTGACTCTTGTTCATCTTTCGATGCGTGTGTTCAGAGCTCAGGACGATCCTGCCATGAACGTCAAGACAACCAAGTGATCTTGCTGCGAGGTCTGACCTCACCCGCCTCACACTTCTCTAATCGTTCGTACCCATGCATCCATGGCGCACCCCGAAAAGATAGGTGCCGTGACGGTGCTACACTTGGGAGAACACTAACTACTTGATATTTTAAGTGAGAGATCACCCTAATAAAAGGCGACTACTGCGCAATCAAGTAGGGTGCATCAAAGGGATAAACATCTCAGGCAATGAATAATAGCATGATATGGTATAGCCCTTTCTGACGGAGAACTCTTGTATTTCTTCGTCTTCGGCATTCGCGTCGGTGTTCACCTTCGTAAAGTTTGCCACCACCTTGTCGATGCACCAGATAATATTGCTATCTCTATAGCTAATAAAATAAGTGCATTACTTAAGGTTGACACGCAGGTCATTAAAGTGACAATCATATGGCTCCAGCCATCATGCCGAATCATGACACGCAGGTCATGTTAATTTTACAGTATATAGTTATCTCATACATAATCAAATTATTATGAGAACCGCTATACCACATCACATGCACATCTTATGTCATCCTGCAAAACCAAGTTAGACGCCTCTAATCGGTTTATGCAAAATTTTATTTTACGTGGCTTCTAAGGTTTCGAAGCAAACCGAAGCTACCAACGTCCATCATCAAGTATGATTATTCAAGTCGCTAGATTAACTTTACGGGGTGTATGAAACACGAGATAATAAAATCTCAAGCCCCATACTGAACTTCGTCATACGCATGACCCCCGTGCAGATCATATCTGCATTGCCCTTTCGTCTGCGAAGTTTCATCTTTCTTTTTAACTATGGTGGAATTCAACGAACTGTTGGCACTTCGTTGATCAATCAGGATCGCGGATTGCCAGAACTTTGAAAATTCACCATGCTGTCATCAAGATCAGAAATATGCAAATTCCAGGGAAGCAACAAGAACATCGGGTAACAGATTTCATCTGCTACCCGCACAAATAATTATCAGCAGTAGAACTCATCTACTACAAATTATATTGTGCAACACCCATACATCTCATGTATTCTAGATTGTAACCTGCATCTACGCATAGCACGGCTCATGATGCCACTGTTGGGGAACGCAGCAGAAAACAAAAAATTTCCGACCTACGCACCAGCCCAGGACCACTATGGAGACTGCATACAAGGTTTGATCTTTTCGTTACCGACTCGTTGCGCAGCGAAAGTAGAGTCGATGACGATCGGCAGTGCAGATCCCCGCAGCTAGGATTTTACAACCTCCCAACCACGAGGATTTACTCCCTCGTCAGCTCACCGGACGGATCTCCGGGCAGCCCTTCGGGAGGCCTCGGGACAGTCCCTCGGATAGTCCCACCGGACGGATCCTCGGACAGCCCTTCGGGAGGCCTCTGGACAGTCCTTCGGATAGTCCCACCGGACGGATCCTCGGACAGCCCTCCGGGAGGCCTCTGGACAGTCCTTCGGATAGTCCCACCGGACGGATCCTCGGACAGCCCTCCGGGAGGCCTCACGGACAGCCCTTCGGGCGGTTCACTCGGACAGCGCTACGGGAGGACCCCCGAAACTCGGACAGTAACTCGGACAGCCCTTCGGGAGGACACTCGAACAGCCCCTCGGGCAAAAATATCGAATCTACGACCTCTCTACGGGGTTGCACACATACGGTGTCAGCTATCTGGCCGGGCTTCGCTGTCCAGAACTAGTTCCTGCCGGAACCGAAACAGCCTTTTGGCTCTACGAAACTATTTCGCGGGGAGGGAGAGAGAAGGCCAGATCATGCATGGCTTGTGTATGTTGAGAAAGAGGGTGTCTTTAGGCAGCCCCCTCCACCCCTATTTATAGGCCAAGCCCAAGGGTAGCTTCTCCAAGAAGCTAAGGGGAAAAATACCAAAAGGCCCTCAAGGTAGCTTCTCCAAGAAGACACCCAAAAAGCACTTTCACTATTCACGGAAACATTTTTCCGCTACCGTTAAATCCGAAAATATTTCTGTGGGTCTTAGAATAATTCCAGTACCCACACAAATGATTTTGGACGCGTTCCGAAACAATTCCGGATTAGTGATTTTCATCTGCGAAAAGCAAACAAAGCAGTTCCGGCAGCTCCGGAACATTTCCGGTTTTTTTCTCCGAAAAATCCTAGAAGTTCCCAGACCAATTCTGGCACCCTCCAAGAATTTCTAGGCGTGTGCCGAAACCAATTTGACTTAATGGTATACCTTGAAACAACTTTTCAGTTTTTACCGAAACTATTCTGGTGCTCTCTCTCCGGAACTTTTCCGCTGTCTCCGAAACTTTTCCGGTGACTTTCCCTCAGACTCCATGTCTAGTATTCAGCAGATAGATGACCCTTAAGCGTGTGACCCTATAGGTTCGGTGAAGTATAGACATGACCGGAACACTTTCCGATCAATGATCAACATCGGAGCCGTGGACACCCATATTGACCCCTATACCCACACGAATGAATATTCGAGTGAACCTCCAGTTGCCGTGTGCTATTCCTGTTGCTTCGCGATATGTTACAAAATCCGAGGTGAGATTTATCGGCATCCCCGTGGATCAACAACTTGTCCACTATGCCAGTTACCTCGTTGCCGGTTTTGTTCTCTTTTCTCGTTCCCGTGTTTCGGCATCCCTGTGATCAAATCACAATGTGTCTGGCCAGACGATGGTGGATACCGTAACACCGAGAGGGCCCAGAGATATCTCTCCATCGTCGGAGGAGAAAATCCCACTCTTGAGCTATCAAGTTACTTGACATACTTTTTCATGAACCCGTAAGCCGCCGTAATAGCCACCCATTTACGGATGACGTTTAACAAACCCCAAAGTTCATGAAGCAAGCATGAAGAAACTCGATACTCTCATGGTCTAAGGAATTATGCAAACGTTAACTTTCTCTGTGTTATTAACCATTAACTTGTGACGAATGTATCTCATAGCATAACATCAATTCGGGTCGATTCAACACAAGTGTTCTCCTAACATTGTGCCCTCAAAGTTGCTGGCATAGACATGCACATGATCAGGAAAACAAGACCATCATGCAACACTTGAGGTAGTCTTAGAGGCATGACTAGGAATACATTTTACCGTTTATTATTCCACACGTGCATATGAGTCTTCCTCCGAGCCTCGTGATTATTGCAGACTCGAGAACCATAGCAGTTATAGCATGAAACATAAACATAATTATGAACATGGGGATAAATAATAACATTTATTATTGCCTCTAGGGCATATCTCCTACATCTAAAGCTCACCTGTTATCCCACGCAGGAGCTATACGGGCCAGAAAAGCGGATAAATAAAATTAAATGTGTTAGCGGCATGGGCAGCTCAAGATGCAACCATTGGCGGGAAAATGCTCATGGGACAAGCGACTAGCCAGCCCACTTCAGCAATGTTACACTACAACGATTTTCCTTGGCACTCTACTGGTTTTCTGTTTTTGTCCCAACAAACTCAAAGCAAAATTTATTACAAACTAAAAAAAATGTAATTGCATATTTAATTTTATTCACAAATATTAAAAGTTTACGTGAATTCCAAAAAAGGTCCATATTTGTTTTTTGACTGGCATGAATTTTAATTAATTTCATAACTTCAAACTTTTATATATTTTTTAAATGTTCACAAATTTAATTTTTAATGTATTTTAGAAATTAGCCTTGAATTAAAAAATATTCAGGAATTTTCAAAATGGATCCGATATTAACAAGTGATTCTTGAATTTTATAAATATGTATTTTAAAAAAAATGTTCGTGTCTTTAATAAAATTTCAAATTTTTATAAAATGCTCAAGTATTTTTTCAAAAAACTTAAGTAAAATATATTTTCACATTTGTTTAAAAGTTCTGATATTTTAAAAAATGTTTGTGAACTAAAAAAAGTTGAAAAAACATGAAAGTGAAATGGGAAAAATAATAAAAGGAGAGTAAATTGGAAGAGGAAAATAGAAACAAAAACGTGTACGATAAAGAAGAAAACCTAAGGACGAACGCGGAAACGAGAAAAACGTCAATGGGACAAGACGTGGGCCAGAGTATAGGAATTACCAATAAATCCGACCTAATTAAGAGTATCTTCAATCACAAATATCAAATTTGGCTACGCCCACGGACTCCGGACGTGTACACTCTTCTCGCCCATTTATTTTCTTCTACCAGGGTGTTCCCCAATTAATCCCAACATTATCCTAACACATGCTTATGATTAGTGAGGATGGAGAGAGAAGAAAGTGCAAAATAAAAGAGAGAAAGTGGTAGGCGGACATGTTCGGTCTCCAGACTTATGGGCTGAGTTTGGGAAGTTTGGACAGTCTGGACATATGTTTCGCAAGTGCAACCGAAAACCCGTATATATTAAAAAAACTCCCCTACGCAGCGGCTAGGGTTTCCTTCCTCCTTGGCGATCCCATCGCCACCGGAGTCCCATCCGATCTGTGACCGCGCGACGGCCACATCCGCCTGTCCCCCTCGCCGCCAAGCCTCTCTAGGGCGATGGCGTCTTCTTTAGATGCGCAGTCGGCAACAAGTGGCGAGGCTAGGGCCGCAAACCCCAGCAATCTGGATGACTTCTTCAACCAACTCGACCTTGATGGAGAAACCTTCGACGATCTTGTGATCGATGAGGATGATCTGGTCATCAATGAAAGTGTTCGTTGGCTAGCCCTGGCTAGAGTTTACACGGAGAAAAACTTCAGTCAGGCAGCCTTTTTCAAAGATATGCGTGCGGCATGGAACACGGCGCAGGAGGTTCGCTTCAGGCCAGTGGGTAATAATCTCTTTGTTGTTCAAGCCTTTTGCCTAGGAGATTATGAGCGAATTGTAGAGAACGGTCCATGGATATTCAGGAACTTGGCTGTTCTCATACAGCCGTATGATGGTTTCAGCAAGACAGATGAGATCGAGATTGTGCACATGCCCATATGGCTCCAAATTCATAAGCTACCGGATGGATATTGTAAACAGAATCTAGTTGAAAAGCTAATCAGAAAAGCAGGTGAGGTCCTAGAGACTCGTCTGCATGGTAATTCACGGGGTGATTACATCAGAGTACGGGTTAAGCATGACATCAGGGAACCGCTGACCAAGCATGTTAGCATTGTCAGAGGAAGAGAAAGACAAGTTTTTGCTGTCAGATATGAGAAGTTGGCCCGTTTCTGTAAATTCTGTGGTAGGATTGGTCATGACTTCAAAGAGTGTGGTACAGGGGTGTATGCTACTAAGGATCTTACATTTGGAGATTGGCTATATGCTGACCCCCCCAACTTCTCTCAGCCAAGAGGAGGTGCAAGGCAGAGTACGTACAAGGAGGCGGCACACAGCGGCGCCCCCGGTACACAGAAGGCTGAGGATGAGCTTAGGGATACTGCTTCCAGCCCGATAAAGAATCAGGCGATGACGGCAATGAGTGTTGACAGAAACTCTAGGAAGCGGTTGAGCCTAAATGAGAACGTCATTAATGCTGCAGATGAGAATAAAACTGGGACTGATCAATTGATGCTGACAGACAAACTGCATGAGGAAGGGGACGATGAGTCTCCAGCGAACAGTCGGGACAACAAGAGAATGAAGAGAGATGGAGACAGTGGGAACAAATCATCTACATCGGCGGACCTCCTCGAGGGGTACCGTCGGGAGCAATGAATCACCTAATGTGGAACTGCCGGGGGGTGGGGAACCGCCGGACAGTTCGAGATTTGTTGGCCCTATCAAGGGTCAAGCCCCCCAAACTCGTCTTCCTCTGCAAGACGAGGCAATCTGCTGTGAAAGTCAAGAAAATTAAGTGGAGACTTGGGCTCCGAGGTTTTAAAGGTGTGTATTCAGAAGGGAAAAGTGGAGGCCTTGCGCTCTTTTGGGACGAAGGCCTTCAAGTGACAGTAATAGAAGCCTGCAAGAGATTCATAGATGTGAGAATTGTTGACCCGGCAGAGGGGAAGCAATGGCGCGCGACTTTTGTTTATGGTGAACCCAGAGTGGAGAATAGGAGACATATGTGGGATCACCTCACAAGATTAAGAGGTGTGTCGAGTGAGCCATGGGTAGTCTGTGGGGATTTCAATGAATGTATGTGGCAGCATCAACATTTGTCCTTTACTACCCGGAGCTCGTCACAGATGGAAGCCTTTCGGGACTGTTTGGAAGTGTGTGAACTAGTAGACATAGGGTTCTCAGGTTTGCCCTATACATACAATAACAATCAGTATGCAGCAATGAATGTTCAAGTGCGACTTGATAGGGTGTGTGCGGATGAGCAATGGCGAGACATGTTCCCTACAGCAAAGGTGAAGCATCTCACTTCGCCTGCTTCGGATCACTGCCCTATTCTGCTTGAAGCGTGTTCGGAGGAGCCCGTCAAGCGACACCCTAGCGCTGGCCGCTACGAGATACTGTGGGAGAGACATGCAGCGCTCCCGGAGGTCATTGCCAAGGCTTGGTCCAGAAGACGAGCGCATAATTTGGGAGAGATAGCAGTCAGTTTGAAGGAGGTGATGAAGGACTTGCGGGAATGGAGATCTGTAATCCGTGAAAAGATGTATGTGTTGGATGAGCTCCTTTATAGGGAGGAAATGATGTGGTTACAAAGATCGCGTATCAATTGGCTCAAAGAGGGCGACCAAAACACTCAGTATTTCCATAGGAAAGCGGTATGGCGGGCGAGGAAAAACGCAATTCGGCGCCTTCAGAGAGCGGACCGCTCGTGGTGTTCGGTACCTACTAAGATGGAGTTGATGGCTAGTTCATATTTTAGGGAACTATACACTAAGGATCCAACATTGAACTCGGAGTCTTTGTTAGGGTGTATACAGTCCAAGGTAACGCAACAGATGAATGATGCTCTTGATGCAGTTTATACGGAGAAGGAAGTGGCCGATGCGTTATTTCAGATTGGACCAATCAAAGCACCTGGTCCGGAAGGCTTCCCGGCCAGGTTTTTTGAGAGAAATTGGCAAGTATTGAAGGAGGAGATCACTACGGCGGTACTGGATTTCTTTGCCACAGGATCCATGCCACCCGGAGTTAATGAGACTGCAATTGTTTTAATCCCTAAGGTTGCGTCCCCGACGGACTTGAAGGATTTCAGACGAATAAGTCTATGTAATGTCATTTATAAAGCGATGTCCAAATGTATGGTCAACCGTCTTCGGCCCTTGTTGGCGGAGCTCATATCTGAAAATCAGAGTGCGTTCATACCGGGAAGGCTTATTACTGATAATACTCTTATTGCCTTTGAATGTCTCCATCATATTCAAACCTCTTTGTGCTTACAAGTTGGATCTCTCAAAGGCATATGACCGGGTGGACTGGGATTTCTTGGAGAGTGCCCTTCACAAGTGGGGATTCTCAGCGAATTGGGTGAACCGTGTAATGGTGTGTGTCAAATCAGTCAAGTCTCCGTCAAGTTTAACGGGAAGCTATTGGATCAATTTTCGCCCTCCCGAGGCCTTCGGCAGGGTGATCCCTTATCCCCCTTTCTATTTTTATTTGTGGCTGATGCTTTATCTGCTCTGTTACATAAAGCTATAAGGGAGGATGGTTTGGAAGCTATGAAAATATGCAGAAGGGCTCTGGCGATCTCTCACCTTCTGTTCGCAGATGATACTCTCCTATTTTTTCGGGCAAGGCCCGACCAAGCGGTAATTGTCAAAGAGGTGTTGAACACGTATGCAGCGGCGACGGGACAACTCATCAACCCGGCCAAGTGTTCCATCTTGTTTGCCGACAATTGTCAGAGGTTGGTGTCTGAGGAAATCAAACACATTTTGGAAATTACTCAAGAGGTATTTGAGCCAAAATATCTGGGACTACCGGTTCCAGAGGGAAGGATACATAAAGGTTTGTTACAACCTCTACTAGCAAAATTAGCAAAGAGATTAGTGGATTGGAGCGAGAGGTATATGTCCATGGCTAGCAAGGAATTATTGATAAAGGCAGTAGCGCAAGCTATTCCTACTTATGTTATGGGTGTTTTCAAATTACCTTTGTCAGTGTGCGATGACTTGTCTAAGCTCATTAGACAATACTGGTGGGGGGTGGAGGAAGGCAAGAGGAAAATGGCGTGGCTAGCATGGGATAAAATGGTCCTACCAAAGACGATGGGTGGAATGGGATTCAGGGACATGCGCGCTTTTAACCAAGCTCTCCTTGCCAAGCAAGCTTGGAGATTGATCTCACATCCAGAAAGTTTGGTTGCAAGGTTTCTCAGTGCTAAATATTACCCTACAGGAAACTTGGTGGATACTGTTTTTACAGGAAACGCATCGGCTATATGGCATGGTCTCGAACTAGTGAAACGGGGCATGATATGGCGTGTTGGGAACGGGAGCAAGATCAGAACCTGGAGGGATCCATGGATCCCAAGAGGTCCTTCTCTAAGACCAATTTCGCCAAAAGGGAGATGCAGGCTGAACAAAGTCTCGGATTTCCTAAATAACGGAGTTTGGAATGTCGAGTTGCTTAACAGATTCTTCGTGCCAGACGAGGCCGCGCCCCAAACCCTAGCCGCGGAGGGATGGGTTGGGCGCGAGCGTTCGAGGGGGGGAGGGACGGATCTGGCCGGAGGGATCGACGCAGCGGGGCGAGGTGAGCTCGGTAGCGTGCTGCGCGCCGGCCATGGCCGCCGGAGCTCGCCGGAATAAGGTCGGCGGCGGCGGCGGCTAACCCTAGGGCGCGGGAGAGCAGAGAGGAGATGCGGGTGCGGATGCGGGGGAGAGTGGCTTCAACGCGGCCGGGTGGGGATTTTCTGTTTATTTATTTTCCTATTACTTTGCCGTCGGTTGGACTAAGGGCAGACGGCAAAGCACCTCATTTTGCCGTCAGCTTTCCAGAAAATGTGACGGCAAAGCCAGGGCACCGTTACCTGACGTTAGACTGGACACGTGTCCATCCTTTGTCGTCAGCCAACAAAACCACTGACGGCAAAACATCATTTTGCCGTCTGTATTTCTTTGCCGTCATCTTTTTCTAGATTTGCCGTCAGCCATTCTACCCACAGACGGCAAACCGTGTGTTTGCCGTCAGCTGATGACGGCAAACCTTCTCTTTGCCGTCTGCCCCGATGAAAAGCTGACGGCAAAGAGGCCTCCTGACGGCAAATTAGCTGTTTTCCGTAGTGAGTCTAGCTAGCCTCCACACACACACACACACACACAGACCCTCGGCCAAAGCATAGTGGGGGCGGCGTGCTATTGAAGTGCACGTATGTACTGCATGTCCGCATGGTGCCGCCCAATTCCACAGGCTTACTTTCTTGCTAGCCCCAAGGTCCCACGAACGAACGTACGTGCGTGATCGATCATGCAGCAGCTGAAGATGATCGAAGTCATCCTCCATTGGTCGGTGCCGCGTGATTCACGACTGGCAACGGCAAACGAAGCTAGCAGTACTTTGTCATCCGAATTCAACTCCATGAATTCAGCATTCACACAGAAGGGGGTTTCCAGCAGGGCACACGCCAGGTTTTCCAGTAGCATGCAGTTGAGAGCTACAATGACCGGTCCCTTGACAATCAAAGTGTGCACTACTGATTGCAATACTGGTCCATCTGAAGGCTGATCAATCAATCTACTCATGTATGATCGACACCTTTTCTTATATAGTTATATGGTACATACGATTGATGTTAATAAATAGGATTAGTTAGCGTGTGAGCTAACCAACTAGATTTGGCATCCTGTGTATCAACAGGATCTGACCAAACTCTTTTTGTTTCTTAAGGCCATCAGTTTTTTAGATAACCTTTTTGCGGGTACAGGATACCATCTGCTTTGGGTACTGTATTATCTTCTTCGGAAGATTTAATTTTAGGATCGTTCTGTTGATGCTGTTGTAATTCAACCTCCGCTAATTCTTTTTTATACGCGGTCAAAACGTACAAACTCTAAAAAGACACGCATTTTGATTCAGAAGTAGCGTTGGATTATTTATTTACACGGCAATTCTATATGGTATAAATTAGTCGCCGGAGTTCTGCAATTCTGCAGCAGCAAGTGGTGCAAGAAACTAAAACTAGCGTGGATCCGAATCTACAATTCTACATAGGACTAGTTCAGGGCACAAATCAATAGGAAATGCTATTTGCTTCTTAAGAGCCTTGTTGGAAAGAGCCTTGTTGGAATGAAAGAGTTTCTACGGAACGTTGCGGATACCATTCATTCAAGTAAGGAACAAGTGTTATCGATTATTTCAAAAAAAAAAAAAAAGGAACAAGTGTTATCGAAGTATTTCCTTCCATTCTTTCTAGACCGCACCACCCGCAGCATACTTAGCAAATAGCGCCTAACTGAAAACTTCATCAGCTTTCAGGACTCCGACCTTCTTCCATCCATAGCTCCTTCTAATGTCTTCACTTTAAAGAGAGAGAAGGAACCCGAGGTTAGAAAGCGTCCTCAGCGACATTATATGGCTGGGCATCTTGTAGCTAGTCAACAACGGTCGCTGTGAGTGTCCAATCCCCGCTCAGAAAAAGAGAAAATTTCGGTGTACATGTCTTGAGAACAGCAGTTATTACCAGGCACACGCAGCCAGTAGCACTACCTCGTTTTTGTCGAAGATTCCCTGCAAGCACTGGCGCTGCAGGCTTCTCAACATGTCCATCGCCGCCAATTTTATTCGTGTCCACATGTATATCTTGTTCAGCCACGGATGAAATATCAATTTTCCCGCACCGTAAAGCTTAAGAGCAGCACTCTTACACATTGCCGTCCTTAGCCTTGACGACGAACTGAAGGAACAACAGCAGTGCAGCAACCACGGCCACCTTCTTCATCAGCATCGTGCAAGCTGCTAGATCGATGCGCCCCTTTGATTGATTGGGTGGTTTGCTTGGTTGCATCCTGGCACGGGAAGGTAAGGGGTATTTATACTCACGTTCTCAGTCCAGCTAGCCTCTACACACACACACGTACACACACACACACACGAGACCAAAGTATAGTGGAGGCTGCGTGCGCTCTAGCTGACTATTGAAGTGCACGTATGTACTGTATGTCTTCCACAGGCATGCTTGCTTGCTCCGAGGTCCCACGAACGTACGTGCGTGATCGATCATGCAGCAGCTGAATATGATCTAAGTCTAAGTCATCGTCCATTGGTCGGTGCCGCATGATTCACGACTGGCAACGGCAAACGAAGCTAGCAGTACTTTGTCATCCACTTTGCAACTCCATGCATTCAGCATTCACACACAGAAGGCGGACTTCGAGGTTTTCCAGAGCAGCATGCAGTTGAGAGCTACAATGACCGGTCCCTTGACAATCAAAGTGTGCACTACGGTTTGCAATATTGGTCCATCTGAAGGCTGATCAATCAATCTACTCATGTATGATCGACACCTTTTCTTATATAGTTATATATATATGCTACATATGATTGATGTTAAGAAATAGGATTAGTTGATTTGGTATGACGAAACTCCATTGGTTTCTTAAGAGTTAGTAAGACCATACCATCAGTTTTTTTAACTGACCTCTTTGCTGGAAGGTTACCATCTGCTTTGGGCACTTTATTATCTTCTCCGAGAGATTTATATTTATGATCGCTCTGTTGATGCGGTTGTAATCTGACCTCCGCTAATTCTTTTTTTACACGGTCAAATCATAGAATCTCTAAAATCACATACATTTTGATTCAGAAATAATGATTGATTAGTTACATGGCAATTCTACGTGGTACAAATTAGTTGCCGGTGTTCTGCAGGTCTGCATCCAGTGGTGCGAGCGACTGAAATTGGCTTGGATCCTAATCTATACATAGGTCTAGTCGAGGGGACAAATAAATACAAAATGCTATTTGCTTCTTAAGAAGAAGATTTTTCTTTTTTTTTTTAAATGAAAGAGTTTCCACGAGCGTTTGATATCGTTCCTCCAAATAAGGAAGAAGTGGAATCGAAGTACTATTTCATTCCATTCTTCCTAGACCGCTCCTACAGCATACAGAGCAAATAGCCCCTGACTGAAAACTTCACCAGCTTTCACGACCCCGATCTTCTTCCATCCATAGCTCTTACGCTGCCCGCAGTGAATAGTATCATAGATACTACCTTTGTAATGCATAGTATCATATATGACTTTATTTATTGCCATGCAAGACATATAGTAGTAAAATATTTATTATAATACGATATCATGATATGATACTCAACCCTCTATTCTTTTATTTAATTTCATACCACCTCATCAAAATTGTCTAGTTGGCATACATGATACTAGATATGATAATCCCATTACGAGCAGTCTTACTAACTAATGTCTTCACTTTAAAAAGAGAGAAGGAACCCGAGGTTAGAAAGCTCCTCAGCGACATTATGTGGCTGGGAATCTTGTAGCTAGTCAACAAAAGTCGCTGTGAGTGTCCAATCCCCGTACAGAAAAAAAGAAAATGTCGGTGGGCATGTCGTGAGCACAGCAGTTATTACCAGGCACAAGCCAGCAGCACTACCTCGTTTTAGTCGAAGATTCCGCTGCAAGCTCTGCTGCTGCATGTTTGTCATCACATGTCCATCGCCGCCACTTTTATTCGTGTTCACATGTATATCTTGTTCAGCCATGCATGAAATATCATTTTTCCGACGTCATAAAGCTTAAGAGCAGCTCTAGCATATGCGTCATATATGCCCATCGTCATAATGACCGTTAGTATGAGAACAATACATACAAAAACATTGTAGCAGAATCGTCGTATGCATCCGAATCACCATAATATATGGAGCTCGCTCCAAACACAAGCTCGTAGGCTTCATATTTGATGGTTGTGAACAACTGGCCTGTTGTGGTGCGGGTGAAACTTCATCTTCTTCCTCCCCGCGCCACAGCTGGGTTTGAAGCACATCGTCGGCCCGTACGGAAACCACAGGCACAAAAAACCACCTGCAATGGGGGTGACGTGAACGCTAACCACTCGCCATTAGTGGTGCGCCGACTTGCTCATAATACCGTGATGGCCCGTCGGATGCCCTCCATGCAGCAACATCTCCTGCCGTGCCGCCCGCTATCCCTGGCCATAAAAGCCTGGCGGCAAGGTTTCCCATCACCCTAGCCGCCGCCTCCTCCCATAGCCGCTGCCTCCTCCCCTCTCCGTGACAATGTAGCCGCATTGGGACGTGACCTATTGGTCTTGACCCTCCTCATGGACTACATCCTGCCATCGTAAATGTGGCATGCCGGCAGTGCCACCTTTCCCGATGGCGCATTAGCCATGGCACGCATGTCTGGCGGCGGACGCACGGAATCTGGCGCCTTGGGTGGCATCATCCCTGTTGTTTACTCGTCGTTTCTTCTTGGAAGCGTTGTTTTGCACAACCTTTCTAGTAGTTCACATGTTGTCAAAAATTGTGGATGTTGTCGTTGCTTGTCTGTTGTTTGTGATACGTTGTGTCGGCTCTTCTTGTTTTTCCTTCTTTGTATATTTTTTGATTGTGTGTGCGTTCTAATTGTCTTGAGGGGTCTTGATATTGTGTCATTGTAAAGGCTAGGTGTAATTTATATCATTTGCTATTAATATATTGCTCTTTGTCAGAAAAACAATATAGCCGTGTAATCAATTTTCCCATGATGTATGCAATGTGCATTTGACTTCTCTGGTATATATCTCAGTCTGACACCTGCGCAGCCGCCTCCTCTCTATAAAATAGCTTAGGGTTCCTCTGCCTCCTGCCGGCGCCGCCGCTGGTCCGCCACGTCTCCGATGGCTTTAGTGCCATGGGGGCGCGGTGGATCTTGGTCCTTGCCGGCGGGAGGGCTTCGTTTTTAGATGTTTCTTCGAGTTTTGTTAGGATTTGTATCCTGCTTAGGAAGACGAGACAGCGGCGGCTCCCTGAGGATGGAATAAGTTTCTTCCCGCTTAGCCCCGTCCCGGTGGTGCGCCTAGCATCGTCGATAGGCGTGTGGAGGTGTGTCTCCGGCTGATCTGTCTTTGGTGGATTTGCGCGGATCTGGTCGTCGTTCGCCTACGTTCATGTGTTTTCAGGTTGGATCCTTCTGATCTATGGTACTCTTCATCGGCGGTGGTTGTTATTCTGGTGGAATCCGGGGGCCCGGGACAAAACACAAAATAGGGTCCTAAATTTTTCAAATTCCTATAACTAAAGAAGTTTCCAAAGAATACCTCAGATTTCAGTGGCCAAATAATACTTCATAGCTATCCAAGGAAAACCTCATGCTAAAGCATACATAAATTTGCTCGACTACATAATATACAATATATGTAGAACTGAAACTCAATGTTTAATGATCGAACCAAATAGCTTAAACATGACAAAAAATAACAAATAATAATAAGGGATACAAAAGATACCAAATCAATAGTTTGCTTCATTCATTCCTCTCATATGTGTAGACACTCCTGTTGTTGAAAGGCGCCAATGAAAATATGTCTTCATCATATTTTTCTGTAACACATGACATAAAATTGATATAAAAATGCATCAATTCGGGTTTAATCCTACATAAGCACATTTCTTTTTCAGTTCAAAATCACTTCATTGTTCAAATGCATCAATTTAGAAATTAACACATACAACATGTCAGTTCGAACTTCGAATGCATCTCCTATTGTTGCTTGCCTCTCTCGGTCCAAGAAATTAGTGAATTACCCACTGACTACTGGCCGATGCGACAAGCAACACCGGTGTTTCTTGGCTGTGGAGGGGCATCTTGTCTTCGGTGTTGCGGGAGGGAAGGCCAGCGCCCAGCGGCCGGGCAGAGGACAGGAATCACTTCCAGGCATGGCATGGTACGCTGGTACTAGCACGGAGCAGCTAGTAGGGGAGCTAGACTGGGAGAGCGGCCGCCGCGGCGCTCTGCAGAAGACCAGCACTCGTGGATTCATTGCACGGGAGCATGCGAGATCGCGAGAGGCGGCGGCGGAGGACTGGCGGAGAGGTCACGACCCTAGGGCTCAGGTTGTAGCGGGCCACGCGCAGGCAGTTTACCTTCACATTTTTTATTCAATCGGGGGCCCCATAATTTTGGGGGCCCTGTGCGGTCGGCCACCTTGGCCCCCCTCATCGACGGGCCTGGCCGTGTAATCAATTTTCCCATGATGTATGCAATGTGCATTTGACTTCTCTGGTATATATCTCAGTCTGACACCTGCGCCGCCGCCTCCTCTATATAAAATAGCTTAGGGTTCCTCTGCCTCCCGCCGGCGCCGCCGCCGGTCCGCCACGTCTCCGGTGGCTTTATGGCCATGGGGGCGCGGTGGATCTTGGTCCTTGCCGGCGGGAGGGCTCCGTTTTTTAGATGTTTTTTTTGAGTTTTGTTAGGATTTGTGTCCTGCTTAGGAAGACGAGACGGCGGCGGCTCCCTGAGGATGGAATAAGTTTCTTCCCGCTTAGCCCCGTCCCAGTGGTGCGCCTAGCATCATCGATAGGCGTGTGGAGGTGTGTCTTCAGCTGATCTGTCTTTGGTGGATTTGCACGGATCTGGTCGTCGTTCGTCTACGTTTATGTGTTTTCAGGTTGGATCCTTCTGATCTATGGTACTCTTCATCGGCGGCGGTTGTTATCCTGGTATGTTGGTCCTATGGGGCCTTAGTATGACTAATTCCTGACTATCTACTACAACAAGCTTTGCAGGGCTCCGGCAAGGGAGGGATGATGATGGCAGCGTGCCTTTGGCTCGCTTCAATGCTTGCAGTCATCACTAAGTGGTCTACGGATCTGAAGTACTTTTATTATTTTCTAGTGTTCGTTGTACTGCCATAATTGAAGATGAATACTCCCTCCGTTCCTAAATATAAGTCTTTTTAGAGATTTCAAATGGACTACAACATACGGATGTATATAGACATATTTTAGAGTGTAGATTCACTCATTTTGCTCCGTATGTAGTCCCTTGTTCGAATCTCTAAAAAGACTTATATTTGAGAAGGGAGGGAGTAGATTGGAAGTTTTTCCAAAAAACAGAACTTCTCTGGTAATGTAAAGTTCTTTACGTTAAAGCCCTCCATAGCCTCAAATCCACCAGCCTCATGGTACTTATCCAGAGCGCATGACCGACGGTCGATGGCACGACGACCGACCGGGCACATCAGGGATCATGCGCATGGTACTATTACGACGACTTGCTAGCCAACTCCAAGGTCAGACGCACAGTTTGGCATTCAGGACACTCGCTCGCCTACGTACGTGCGGCTAATTCAATCAAGCGGGCCATTCACACACAAGTACCACACGAAGAGCTATAGCTGAGAGTTAAAATGCCTGGTCTCTTAACAATCGAAATGTATACTTCTGTCATGTCGGTCGGTCAACTGATTGCTGATCGACCTACTACTCATATGCTTCCTCTGATTTATTAGTCCCATCGTATTTTACATAAATGAGTATAAATCTAACTAATAAAATATAATTTAAATGTAGCAAAAATAATATTATTAGAACCCTCTTTCGCATGCAAATTCAACAATATAACTTTTATATTATATCTTGCATTTTATAAGTCAAATCTATGATCAAAGATCAACTAAAATACAAGAGGGGCTAATAAACGAAGGGAGTACTACGATTGAGACCTTGATCAAGAATGATTTCCTCAGCATTGTAGGATTGCTTGGGGCACACATCCATTTGCTCCGACCACGAAGATGTTGAAATAATGATAGACCACCTGATAAATCACGAGTGGACATGGTGCCACGCGAGGATGTAATCCTGCCCGTCAGCTCCCACGTGATTCGTGCAGTTTTAATACACAAAGTGCGTATACTAATATCTCTTGACCGTATCCAGGTAGTATAGTTTTCCTATTCGCTCTGAGCGCATTGAGTTTTTGTCAGGCTGTATGGGTACCTGCAACACGCTCCCTGCAGTTTTGTGCGGATCAGAACGCATTGAGTTACTCTCCATTTATGTGCTACCAGCTTCAGGCGAGAGGGGAAAATATCAGATGCTACCACACATTACATGCTACCATGCTATCATTTTTCAAAAATCATATTTAAATGTTTCACATAATTCCGAAAAAATTTGTGAGTGTTCAAAAGGCATGTGTCTACAATCTGTAAAAAGTTCGAATCAAAATTCAAAACACACATTGAGAAACAAAAAAGACAAATTCAGTATTAATAGTGCCACAAAAAGACAAAAGCCAGAATGACACTATTTACGTTCGGATTTGTCCTTTTTGTTTCCCCATGTGTATTTCGAATTTTTGACTTGAACTTTTTACAGGTTGTCGACATATGTCTTATGAACACTCATAATTATTTTCAGAATTTTTTGAAACATCTAAATATGTTTTTTGAAAAATTGTATCATGGGAGCACCTAATGTGTGGGAGCATAGGATATCCAGATGGGCAGGAGTGGCAGTTGTGAAAATAACCCAAAAACTATGTCAGTGACCAGACGTATGCTGGCCTTTCGGCAGCAATGATGATACCTGGCCCACATCCTGTTTGCCATTGATCCCACCATAATGATGTTGATTATGGCTCATTATCACAACCCACCCTAGCAGATGTACTCACGTTCATGTTAATTTGCTACTCCTAAATGTAATGAAGACCACAACCCAGCTGCTCCTAGATGTAATACTAGTTTCTTGCAATCCAGTTTTTAAAGCTCGGCATATATAGATGTTTGTGTTAACATTTTTTATTTCAAGTAATGTTATATCTCCTCAATAAGACTAGTAACTAAATTGTCTTAGGCCCCTAAACATTTGAAAAAAGAAAACATCATATATATGTCGAACCCTACTGTCTCCGCTAGGGTAGGCACTATCACAATCCCAACAAATACTATGAACAACTTAAAAAAAAACACGTACTATGAACAACGGTTGACCAAAGAAGAAAAAATGAGTCGTTAACCCCACGCGGTTTAATTACCAACATTCAAGGTGTGCAGGGAAACTACTGGGCCATTAAAAACGCGCAGCACCTCACATTGATCTCTCAAGTACGTATCCAGCTTCATTTAAGATGCCCAGCCACCAGCCCATATACCTGTATTTGCTGAATTAACCTAGCATAGCGTTGGCGTATTCATTTAATCGCTATATAAAGTGCTAATCACATAGCATGCATGGACTGCCCAGATTACATCCTCGCGTGGCACCATGTCCCAAAAATCCGCGTCCTAGACCACCTCTTTAGTTAAAGGCACAAAGAAAATATCTCAGCTCACTCATTCAAACTCGGTCTCCCAGTGTCTGCCCGGTGATACACACACAACAAGCCGTTGCCAGGTTTGGTTGCCGATCTCTAGACGGTGTGACATACTTTCTGACACGAATGACGATGCTCAACTAACGCGTTTCACATTAACCACTCTAGATTCTTTTTTTGGATTTTTGTGAGTTACGGCAGATACTTATTTCTCCTGAAAACACCAACAGGTACACATGAACAGGCATTTCCGATACTTTGTTATTGTGTGAATCCAAAAAATAATTAAACAATAAAATTATAACATAAAATTATAGATATAATTTAGCACATCTCAATTTTTACGTTCTTTATCATTTGCATGACATCTAGTTGCTTGATCGTTATTGTGGATATAGCCTAAACTTATATGCAACAATATTATTGTCTTACATATACTTATGCTTACGCCCTTAGCAAGAATTTGTAACTAATAAAAATAATTAAGTTAAAGTCTAACCATAACTTTAAGATATGGGGTCCCTATTCAACACCATCATGCTCCAGCACCCCCTCATAGACTTATTATACATACAATGCTCAGCTCTAGGTGCAGAAAGGTAAAGTGATATGCAATCGACGTTTGTACATCACCACTAAGACATTACACCACAGCATATAATTGTCAAACATCAATCTTTGTTGTAATTCATATGTCCCTTTACAACGGGCTTTCTCTCATGCACGCAAGAGCGTGATAGAATTACTCACAGTGCATCATAAATAAATAATCAATGGGAGATGAACATGATTAACAATCTGAATCTATTATCTCATCATAAAAATAAGGCCTCAAGTACTAAACAACAATTAACATCGAGAAGTGATCACGGTAACTAATCTATGTCAATTGCTCATAGTTGGTGATGGAGGTGGACATGGGGGTTGGTGCTATGGATGGAGATGTTGGTGATGGAGTAGATGAAGATGCTCCAATGATGCTTTGAAGTTGTTGATGATGATGATTTTGAATTCCCCCGATCGAAGGTGGCACATCCGGCAAAGCCTTGTGAGGAAGAAAAGTTGAGTTCTCTGTTTCGCCCCGACGGTGAAGAAATATAGGGAAAAAAATTCATGATGTTTTTTGGATGAACAAAGAGTATATTGAGTTGGAGAGTCACCAGGGGGACATGTGGGCACTATAAGTGTAGCACACACATCCTAGTCCGGAGCGCTTGTCCAAGAACTATGGGCCACTCCTAAGCTCATCTACTGGCACTGGTGCTCAACTTGTAAAAATACCTCTGTATTTTCTCTTTAGTTTCCTCGCTCCTAAAAGTATTTTTCTTCATGAAACATTTGTTTTTCCAGCTCCTTCCTCTAGTGTGCAAACTTTCAATAGGAGATAAAATATAGGTAAAATGGTATAGTGATGGCTAAATATGCATGATATTTGAACACTTTATCTTATGAAGTTGTGATGCAAAATACATGTATCTGCAGACACATCGCACGTCATGAACGTGCCATAGGGTTTAGGTTGAAGAGTTGGGCCTCACCGAAGGTGAGGGTCAATGTGGTCAATGCAAGCTCATCGGGTTCTTTTGTCCAGAAGTAATACCCCCCTTCCCCCCCCCCCCCCCCCCCCCCCCCACGCACACATCATGTGATGCCCACAACCATCTTTATTAAATCAATGTATTGAACATTCGATACAAGAGTTATATGACCAAAAAATCCCAACTATAACCGTCCGATAATAAGATTACGTGACTCATACTCATTGCCCATTATATTACTTGTTCGCTAGCTAAACCAGTCAATCATAACCGTGCTACCGTCTCCCAACGGCTACACCCAAAAGCTATAGGCATGCGATCATTTGCACGTTGCAGAGAGCACTTAGTACGAAACCAACCTGTAGTTTAGAGGAGAACCTACTATTAATTTGGAAGTGTTGATAACTTTTGAGATGGAAAATTTTGTTGAAGCATTGCAAAAGAGTTCCGGTTTAATGACTGATAACTACTTCGTGAACATCTTGATAACCGACATAACACGGGCCGATAGCTTATAACCCGAGAAATGTCGTCAAATATCAACAGGGAATCTAGTTCCCAAGGTCTCATCACGAAAGATTTAATGGTGAAAGTAGATTTTGAATTGGATTTTTTTAGAGATAAATATTTTTGGAATTTTGAAAATAGGAAAGAATGTTGACATCACCTGTCTTATTCTTATTTGCTTGCATGCAACCTTGTAGAGTGGATAGAGAAAAGCAACCCTAAGTGGCTTGGAGGAGTGTGTTGTACTTACTCTAAAATGTAACATTTGTTATATAGTGTGGTCCATTTATGGTATTCAATTGATGCTACGTTCTCACAACGGTCAAGCACTCGGTCTCACTTGCCTTGTTGAATTTGGGCACGTTCCCACCCACATCCCAGGTCGCGAACACGTCGTTGAGGACAAGGGTCAAACGTTGGGTCTCACAGATGGTGAGAACCAACATGGCCAATGCCTTCCGTACCTCCTCCTCGAGGATGGCAGCGTGCAGCCCGTACAGTTAAACTGTGCAAGGATAGAGTTTAAAAATGCCGGTTGATGATGCAGCTCATTCTAATAATGGGATTCAGATGAAAATAACTTTGTATTATTTTTTTAAGATTTTTTCAGAGAGATAATGATACATGTTTGTCAGAGGAAGTGTGTTGCCAGGGTGAAAGCGCATTCTGGCCCCGCCAGGTCGACGACGGCGACGCCCTTGGTAACGTCTCCTTCTTGAAGGTGTCGTCGCGGTTCCTCTTCGCCCCCCTTGTTGCTCTGGCGGACCGATCCCTGGAATGGGCGGTGGCGGCGGTACATTGTTGTATCCTTCTTGAAGGCACCGCCTTGGAGCTCCCGGTTCGTCATGCACAGCTTCTCCTCGCGTTGACCTCCTCACCGGCAGGGCCCCGGAAGCTTCAAGCGGTGCCCCTTCTTCCTACATATAAATTGCTTGGAGTAGTAGGGGGACTGTAGATGTTCTTATCACCCTTGTATCTTGGCTTGAGTGTGTGTATTGTGGTCCGAGTGGGTGTGCAGGGCCGGCCTGGGGAGGGGTGGGAGGGGCGGCCGCCCCGTGCCCCCAAAATCCAGGGGGGGGGGGGGGGGGGGGGGGGCTCCCAGGTTTACCTGACACATCATGACGTAGATGCAGCAATGCACGCAAGTAGTCTGATGACTCCATGACTAGTTTTTTTTGAGTCAAAACAGCGCACTTTATTTATTCAAGAATGTTTCTAGGGATACAAAGGTTACTAGGAGGAGTGGATAGCCACAGATGGCGCCCCACATCCAAGCTAGTAGCCACTCTAGCAATGTTATGTGCTTCAAAGTTATGCCCGCCCTGCTCGTGGCATATTTCACATGCCAAAAAACTAGACCTGCGAATTAAAATTTCATTCGCAATCATACAGTAAGCTCCTAGATGATTGGCCGCCCCTAGCTCTTGAGTCAGTCTCAGACAGTCAGTAGCGATGCAAATTCTGCGCAGCGCCAGTTCTTCCGCAAGAGCTTGGGCCTCCCTACATGCATAAGCTTCGAGTATTTCCGGCTCAGTGATGCCTTAAAAAATAACCGCTGATACCCCAAGGAAATTACCATCCACATCTCGACATATCACTCCCACTCTGCCCCTCTATTAGCATTCTTTGCTACCGCTGCATCAGCGTTTAACTTTGAAAATCCAGGCGGTGGTGTCTTCCAAGCATTCATCTTGGTGGGAGCCGAAGGGTCACGGTTGCATGCTCTTGCATGGCATGCACTAACTTCATCCAAGTACCTAAGTATGAAAATAAGAGTTGACAGTGGGCTTTCAAATTCTTCTTCATGGATAGCCTTGCACCTCGCCCACCATATCGCCCATAGCGTGACAAGAACTTCTATAAATTGACATTGCTACAAAGTTTTCGCTAAGTCGAACAGCCACAGCTTCACATTGGGAGTCTCGTCCAAACTAGCGGCACCATCACATCGTCCTCCCTCATCGCCCATATTGCCTTGGCCATTGATACGTCTCCAACGTATCTATAACTTATGAAGTATTCATGCCATGTTTACAACAATTTTATATGGTTTTGGTGCACTTTTATATGATTTGAATGGAACTAACCCGGATTGACGCTGTTTTCAGCAGAACTATCGTGGTGTTATTTTTGTGCAGAAATAAAAGTTCTCGGATTGGACTGAAAATTTACGGTGATTTTTTATGGACCAAAAGAGACCCACGGAGTGCCAGAGATGGACCAGGGGTGGCCGAGAGAGCCACAAGCCTGAGGGGCGCACCCCCTGAGCTTGTCGGTTCCTCGTGGGCCCTCCCGGCGTAAATCCAACGCTGAAAAATCCTATATATTGGGAAAACCCTGAAAAGAAACCTAGAACTCCCATGCCGCCGCCACCGCCGCAAGCCTCTGTACCGAAGCGATCTCATCCAGAGCCCTGTTCCGGCACCCTGCCGGAGGGGGAAATCATTATCGGAGGCCATCTTCATCATCCCGGCGGTCTCCATGACGAGGAGGGAGTAGTTCACCCTCGGGGCCGAGGGTATGTACCAGTAGCTATGTGTTTGATCTCTCTCTCTCTCTCGTGTTCTTGATTTGGCACGATCTTGATGTACCACGAGCTTTGTTAATATAGTTGGATCATATGGAGTTCTTCCCTCTCTATCTTGTTGTGATGAATTGAGTCTTTCCCTTTGAGGTTTCATTGTTATCGCATTGAATATTTTGTATTTGAGAACACTTGATGTATGTCTTGCATGTGGATACTCGCGGTGACAATGGGGTATTCTATTGAGTCACTTGATGTATGTTTTGCTAATCAACTTGTGGATTCCCGAGGTGACATTGGGGTAATCTAGGCATAGGGGTTGATGCACGTTTTCATCCTACTTTCTCTGATAGAAACTTTAGGGTACTGTTTGAAGTTCTTTGTATTGGATTGAATATTATGAATCTGAAATTGCTTGATGCATATCGAATAATTGACTCACGGATATTGTGATGACATTGGAGTATCTAGGTGACATTAGAGTTGATTGATGCGTATCATATGGTATTATTTTAGTACTAACTATAGGGATGTTTGTGTCACTTATAGGGATGGCTTAATAGATTGATCGGAAAGGATAACTTTGAGGTGGTTTTGCTACCTACAACAATTTCTTCTTATGTTCTCCGTTTGCTAGGAACTTTGGAGTGATTCTTTGTTGCACGTTGAGGGATTGCTATATGATTCAATTATGTTAGCACTATTGAGAGATTGCACTAGTGAAAGTATGAACCCTAGACTTTGTTTTCAAGTATTGCAATACCGTTTGTGCTCACTTTTACTACTTCCTACCTTGATGTTTTTATTATTTCGGATTACAAAAACGTATATCTACCATCCATACTACACTTGTATTACCATCTCTTCGCCGAACTAGTGCACCTATACAATTTATCATTGTATTGGGTGTGTTGGTGACACCAGAGATTGTTTGTATTTGATTGCATTGTTGTTTGAGAGAGACTATCTTCATCCTACACCTCTCACGGATTGATAAACTTTATATCATCCACTTGAGGAAAATTTGTTGCTGTCCTACAATACTCTGCGCTTGGAGGCCCAACAGTGTATACAAGAAATAAAGTTGTGTAGTAGACATCAACCATGTTGCAATCAAGCAGAGCATGGTTCCATGAATTGCTTGTTGCATTGCAAATAGTACACACAGCCGAGGTGACCATATTTCTACGTACACGCTCCTCGCCAGTCGGCAGTGATGACCGTGCAAATCTCCAGACAAATACCCTCAACTTGGGTGGCACTTTGACCCGCCACAAAGATTTCCACCCCTTCTTGACATGCTCAGAACCTGAAGCTGCTGCTGCACCATTTAACCAATCTTCTCTTCGCTTCTTTGTCTCAACAATCTGTTTATAGGCCGACCTAACAGAGAAGGACCCAGTTCGTTCATAGTGCCATGCCCAAATATCTGATTGGAAAACATGGCTGATAGGTATCTGGTTGATCCTCTCCACATCCATTGGTAACAAGTACTGGTCAAGTGTTGCCACATCCCATGTTCTGGTAACTGGACAAATCAGTTCGGCCACAACTTCAGGAGGGTCCAACGATATAGAGCAAATTGGACACATATTATGATCTCTAGGGATCCAATTATTGTTTCAAATGCTGGTTGTTTGGCCATCACCAATTCGTCTAATGAGACCCGATTTCAGAATGTCTCTTCACAAATTGATCTCTAACATGAGAGGGGTGATTAACAACTTCTGCATTCAATATGTCACTAGTTGGGAAGTAGACCGCCTTCAACATGCGGGCACTCAATGATGTTGGATCTTTCCGTATTCGCCACACCCTGCTTGGCTAAAGGAGCAATATTAAAGATCTCAAGATCCCTAAATCCCAAGCCTCCCTTGTACTTTGGCATCGTCATATCGTCCCAAGCGACCCATGTGGTTTTCCTTCCCCCGACCTTGCTACCCCACCAAAATTTTGAATAAGTGATGTTAAGTGCTGACACAAACCCCTCGGTAATTTAAACAGAGCCATGGAGTAAGTATGGATCGCTTGTAACACCGATTTGATCAGAATTATCTTGCCACTCCCAGCCAATGTCTTCTCTATCCATCCATGAACATGTTTCCAAATTTGGTCCTTTAGATAAGAAAAGACACCATTTTTTGATCGCCCCATATCCGTAGGAAATCCCAAGTACTTGTCGTTCAGAGATTCATTGTGCACCTGCATCACAACTTTTATCTCTTGCCTGACCACTTCCGGGCAGCCCTTCCCAAAGAAAATGGTCGAGTTATCTCCATTAATGCACTGGCCCGACACCGCACAGTAGGTGTCCAGAACATGCGTCGATGCTATTACTTCCTCATTCTTGGCTTTGCAGAATAGAATGCAATCATCCGCAAATAATAGATGATGAATCGTTGGGGCTTGGGGTGCACTTCTTATACCTTCTATCTCTCCATTAGCATTTACATGATGGAGAAGACATGAGGGTCCTTCTCCTGCTAGTAAAAACAAATAAGGGGAGATCGGTACCCCCTGTCTTATCCCTCTCGAGGGTGAGAATTTCCTCGTTCGACTTCCATTAAAGAGGACTATGAATGAGACCGATCGTACCCCTCGCATAGCAGCGTCCACAAAGCTCCCAGAAAGTCCCACTTTCCTCATGATGGCCTCCAAGTAATTCCATTCAAGCCTATCATAGGCCTTATACATATCAACTTTTATTGCACATTTTGAATTTTTCTTGCTTCTATTCCTTTTCATATAATACAGGCATTCATAGGCCGCAATGACATTGTCGGTGATGAGCCTTCCGGGCACAAAGGCCGATTGCTCTTCGGAAATTAAATAAGGGAGAATCTGCTTCAAACAGTTAGCAAGCTCCGTCTCTCTCTTGCAACAGATCCAACCTCCCCGTGTCGTGGTCAGCGACGTTGTACTCCTCCTCTGTCTTTCCCTTCCATGCTCCATCTCAAGCTTCACCTCTAGTTTTCTTGCGCCGTGGTCACCGGCTCCCCTGATTCCAAGTGTTTTAGCAGTACTGTAATTGGTAACTTCGTATTCTGTCTCAGCGTAGGACGCCAATCAAGTAGCTAGTGACATCACTCATCACACGCAGCTACTGATACCTACCATGCGCGCCTCCGGATTTCCTTCATCGCATCAAGATGGCAGGACGTCGGCAGCAACCTCCTACGCAACGTCTTCACCGCGCAGCACTTGCACGACTAGCTCACCACCGGCAGAGCGGGCTGGGGGCGCCCACCACCAACTCTCTTACGGGCGACGATGATGGAGTTGATAACCTCGTGGTTGTCGGAGTGGTGCACGGCCAGCACGTGGAACCCGCCACGCCCGACGTCCTCGGGCTCCGATGGCGCACAGGAAGCCGTGGCCACCTGCGCGCTCCTCGTGACGACAACCACGCCGGCCGCCATGTGCTCGCCGAGGTGCGCTATGACGCGGGCCTTCTTCCCGGCTGCCACACCGATGGGCACTGCCAGGAAGCCACGTTGTACGCGGCGAGCTCATGTGTCAGTCTCAGTTCCTCGACGACGGCCGTGCGGAATGACATGTGCGGGGGCCCGCGAGCGCAGCAGCAGCCTGCTCGCCCGGTCGAAGACCGCGCCGCACCTATCATAGCTATCCACGACCACGTCCGGCATGTGGCGCGCAGCCAGCAGGAGCGAGTTGAGCGGCAGTGAGCCCTACCCGAGGAACGCGACGCGCACGGGTACAGCGAGGTAGTCCGGTACTCTTTTTTTTTTACCGGTGGTAGTCCGGTACTTATTGCTCGGCTGATGCGCTCGCGCAGTTTCTGCACTGGCACCTTGCCGCCTTGCCGCCAGAGTCGATTGTGTTTGTTGAGATTTAATTAGCACATGTAATTAAGGAAATCCACGCTTGTAACCGACGTGTTGTTCCCGCACACATCCCCTCCTATTCTTTGGGCAACTGACGCTTCGATGCGTCTCTCCCAAGCGTCGCGTCTGTGCGATGTGTCCCTTCAGGGGTTATATATACATCTAGTCCATCGATCAATAAAGCAATCAGTTACTGTTCATTTACATTGACTAGTAAGTATGCACGTGCACGCACGTCG
This sequence comes from Elymus sibiricus, assembly GCA_039707655.1. Taxonomy (NCBI): domain Eukaryota; kingdom Viridiplantae; phylum Streptophyta; class Magnoliopsida; order Poales; family Poaceae; genus Elymus; species Elymus sibiricus. The sequence goes on along the minus strand of CM077668.1, from coordinate 434,822,773 downwards.
TGTTAGAATCAATATTTATATGAAGATTACATTTTTCATTTTTCATTCAGATATAGCCATACTTAAATCTTACATGCGCAATGATTTAGCATAGATTCCACGTACTATGCGAATTTAATTCTTGATGGGACTTAAAACAGACTTGCCTAAAGCATATTGCTATTAAATCCGGCACCACCACTCAGAAATCAAGAATCTTAATTAACAGCCGTAACATTCCTCCCTTGCTGAGCCCATAAAATACCTATTCCAATCCAGACACCTCTATGGGGCACATCGGATCATCACAATGACCAGAAAACGTATAGATAAGTTAGAATCAATCAAAATATATTTCTCACAATATTACTCTGGCTACAATTCACCATCATTTAGCTGTTGAGATCATCGCCTGTGTTGCGTGAAACACCCACCTCCACAGCTCAGTGTTCTCTCCTTGACACCGATCTGTCGGCCTAATCCTCTTCTTCCTCATCATTTAGCTCATAGAATATAGTTTCTCTTTTCAGGCTACATGTTGGCTCCGATCAAAAGAAGCAATTATAAAACAAATAATGTTAGCTCAACAAATTGGCAAAAAACTGTGAGTGCTGATTTCATTTCATTGAGAGAACGCAGACACAATTAAAAGTGTAAAGAGAAAATTTTCGAGAGTAATAAAGAGAAATAAAGAGAGAGAATGCTAGAGGATTATTTCTAGTCAGGGGGCATCCACATCGCCCCAGCAAGGCCAGGTAATCTCCAAGAATGGATCTCACCAGCAAGGCTAGCTTCCCCTCCATGGGCACCTTCGCCTTCCCTTCATCCTCCTCTACCTTTCCCTACCAAGGCTTCCACTCTCCCTTCAACTCCGCCGCTGACCTTTCCCTCCTGCAGAATCTACTGGACTGGGGAATCTCGAGGCATGCTGCTGCCCTCTTGCCCCCTACATGTTCGAGGAAATACACAAACAATACAGTACGCGTGCACAAATACTCAAATTCATATGGATATACAAATACTGATAGCACTAAAAATATTACAAATCAACCTATAATTTAAATGAGTTTCAAGCAACGCTGTAATTTAGCCTAATGAGGCAAAGTAGCGTAATAATATTTTACCAGCTTGTTGTTTGTGAAAGAGTACAAAGTCCTAATGTTAGCTGATGGATGAAACTCCAAAAACAAATCACATGATTGATTTTGAACAAAAGGGCCCGATGCCAACATTATTATAGGCAGACATCACGACAAGTGAATGCTATGGAGACATTAAGGCTTGCAACTTTTTCTAAAGCTTGGCATGTAACTGGCGGCTGCTAAAAAATGGCTCAGTACGCCAGTCCAAATAATTATGCTGTCGTCAAGTCTTGATAGATTATTTACAACAGCAGCACTGTTAAAGAAACTTGCAACCTGCGGTTCAGCAAATGATCTAATTTACTGTAACTCATATATCTGTTGTGACTGATCTCTCTCTATATTACGCTGAGATGATCATAATTACAGAAACAACATCAAACAAATTTTGGTTTTGATCGGACACCACCAAACGATCTCCAGCAAGGATAGCTAGGATTGGTTTTATACGCGCTAATATTGGAACAATGACTGAAAACAAAGGAGGTGGAGGGGGATTTGCATTACCAGAATCAAAAGCCTAGGGCGGCGTGGCAGCGGTGAGCTGCTGCTCAGATGGTCTAGGATACGGCGTGGTGCGGACTCGGTTGTTGGCGCGACGCCGGCGTCATTCAACACGTAGTATCAGCGATGGTTGGGACGTTGGCGGCAGATGCGACGTCCAAGCCGTTGGTGACGGGATGAGAAGAGGCGTGTGCGGCATCAGTCAATCTAAATTATCCTGTCTAGAGCTAACCCCGATATGTCCAGTTCGATTGCATCTTAGGCTAGCAATCTTACACTGACCTCAGTATGACGGAAGAGGTGTGCACCGCTACAACTGAAGGCGGCTTCAGATGTAGCCTGTTCTCCTCTCTTGCATGACTCTATTTGGCCTTCTCACTTGTACCCAACACCTTTCTTCTCCTTCTCTACCTACCAGAAAAAATACCACAAGGATATCAACAAAAAAATTGATTGAATCAGCAGGAAAACATTTCTTGTTAATTCATCATAGCCAGAATCTCCTCACTTGAACAAACCATTGAAACTGTACCATAAAAGTCAGAAATTTGCAAATAAAGTTTGTAAGGAAGGATAACTGGAATATCAGCGGCGTGACAGCGGAATAATTAGAAGTTACGGACCAAGGATAATCCAAATCGACCTTCAACAGTTCGTCCTATACTCCTATTCACCTCTGAATTCATACTCCTTCTAATTTTCCAGGCGGGGATCCTGACAAAAAAGTCCAAACACACGGAGGCAAATAAAGTAAAGGCACATAAATAAGTATGACTCGGCTAGTCAGATTTCAGAAAGCAACTCGTTTGGGGAATTTCAAAGAACCCTAGTGCTCGCACCTACAGAAGCGTTGTTTCAATGAACACCTAATAATCGTCTCAATTAAAAAACGGACTTCCCGTCACCCTGTAAACAATTGAAAGTCCATACAAGCCGCTCGCCACTCAAAGGTTTGGACATCACGCTGACCGTTGGCAGATTCAGAATTTCTAGAGAACAAGAAGTTTGCAGAATATAGTTTAATGGACATGAACGTTCATGAGAGCAGTCAAACTATGAATTAGTTCTACTATTGGGAATCAACATAGAGGATTTAAAAGGTGGGCTTGCCTCGCTGCCGACTGCAGTAGCTTATAAAGAGGGAACGTGAGAAGCATGGAGAGGAGATGGAGGAAATCACAGTACTAACAAGAACTCATGTATAGGTCTGGTCGCTGTGATGGTGGAGCCGGACGCCGAAGGCGGAAGGGCGGCGGGGCGGCCGCCTGCGGGCTGAGCGGGTGGGGCTGCCTGGGCGCTGTGATGGTGGAGCAGCGACGCCGGAGGCGGGAGGGCCGCGGGCGACCGCGTGCGGGCGGGCTCAGCGGGTGGGCGGCCTGGTCGCTGTGATGATGGAGCGGGGACGCCGGAGGCGGGAGGGCGGCGGGCAACCGCATGTGGGCTTATCGGGTGGGGCGGCGCCGCAACCTGGTGAAGTGGCGGCGGGCGGTGGGGACGGCATGCAGGGGCTGTGTGGTTGGTGGTTTTTTCAGGTACCGTAATTTTAGCAGATGAGGGTGCGGACGTGCGGAACTTTTTTTTGCGTGATTGTAGGGGTCGCGGATGGGCAGAGTTTTCGTCCGCTCCGTGAAATTGCTAAAGATATTTTTGTGGAGGGTTGGTTGCTATGTTGACGGTTAGATATAAATGAGTGGGTCTAATCATATGGCTCTAATTGCTTCGGATTATTCTGTGTACGTCAGACGGGGTGTGGTTAGAGAAGATAATGTTTGCTTGTTTTATAGTAGTAGAGATTATAGTAGTAGAGAGTCATCACACGTTATCAGCACCTTGCTCTCCGTTGAGAGAGATAGGCCGCGCACGAAGGGAACGGAAGGTTGCCCTGCTCGCAGGAATCAGCGGCGATGGCGAGCAGCCACTCACGACGGCGCAATTTGTCTGCGAGCATCATGGCGGCGCGATTCCTCTGCGACAACGCAGCGCGCGCTCGGGGTTCACGTACAGCGAGCGACGGCCCGGTGTCGCATCTAAACTGAGGCAGAGCGCGGCTGTGGTTGGGCTCTCGAGGCGGCAACACACCATGCCGCACACGGCAAAGACGCGCATACATGAATCTGTGCAACAAATTGCACAGTCGTCCTCGGCGTCGTCAATGGCGGCAGCACCAACGGCGTACAGCACAGGGACAACTGGGCGCTACTGCTGTCTGCGTGGCGCGGCGGAAAGGCGTGCGATCCTGTTGCTCGACGTGAGGCGTCGGCACAGCATGGCAGCAAGGCTGGCTGCGCGACGCGCGGCGGGGCGCACGTCCTGCAGGCGGCGTGGCCACGAAGAAGACGACATGTGGCGGCGAGCGACCCAGATGCTGCTGCTCCTGGCGGAGGACGGCGGGCGAGCGGGCGCTGGCTGCTACGCCCAGCGAAGCAGGCTTGGCCTCACTACCGGAATAAGGGCAGTTGCCGACGGCACTTTCTATGCCGACGGCATTTTGTCGGGGCCGTCGGCATAAGAAGACGTATGCCGACGGCCTGTGGAAAGCCGTCGACATAGAAAAGCCGTTGGCACAGACAGATATATGCCGACGGCAACCGTAGGCATACAAAGGCCGTCGGCATATACCGCACTGTGCCGACGGCGGCCGTCGGTATATATCAGCCGTCGGCATATAAATGGCCCAGGCGATCCCACCTGCGACGGCCAGCTGACGCCGTCGAAGGTATGCCGACGGCACTGACGGAGGCCGTCGGCATAGTTCGAGCTGTCATGTGGGAGAGCTATGCCGATGGCACAGCCGTCGGCATATCTGTGCACCTATGCCGACGGCTTTGCCGTAGGCATCGCCTTCGGCTAGGAACCACCAGGAACTGCCACGGGGTAGTACTACTGAATCTGATTTATCTAATTTATTTTCATTTTTAGGTTGAAATCAGACTTATCTAAACTTAAACATACACAAATTATATATCGATTTCGGGTAGAATTTTCCATAGATTATGAATATCCAGTTTGTTTTTCTTTTTGAGTATGTTATAACTGTGACCTCATGTACTTTTGCATATAGGTCCTTATACTTTGTTAAAATCATAAGTAATTGATACTTGCATCGATTTGACAAATTTAATATGGTTTGTTATCAAAATCTTGTAAAGATTCTGTTGCTATACTATGTTTTCAAATTTGAACAAACTTAAATCATGTTTGCTTCAGATTTACAGAAAACACCCTTTTGTTTTGACTATTTTGTATATTTTTCATTCCTTGGCCAAACGAGACAAATTTTATATGTACATCCATCAGATTGTTTCTACGAGTGCGGTGGCGGGTGCAAACACCCGGCACGCGGCTCCGGAGTGTGACCCCTTTCACGGACGGCGCTGCCGCCGGCGCTTGGAGGGGGGAAACAGCCGCGTCGGGCCGACACGGAGGGGATCCTGTGGTGGGTTGGGCCCGGACCTTGTTCCGGAGTGTTCCCATGAGCTGACCTATCACAACCAGGTGGAGAAGTCTATTGGTCAAACCCCGTTTGGCGATAGTCAAAGGCGTAGATCTACGGGTCAACTGGTCCAGGGTTCGGCCTGTCGGGGGCCTTGGGGGGGTAGCAATGCCACCAGAGCATCGCGACGGGTCCTCACACGTGTCTTAACATGTGGTGGCATGTCTGAAGAGTCAAGGCGCGTCTCCGAGGTGTGGCCCCCCTCATGGACGGCGATGACACCGGAGTGACGTCCTGCGGTTTTGGTGCTGCGTGAATATTCCTGAACACCCGGAGGGTGATAAAATCATGAGTTTTTTACACGGTGCTTACACATGTGATATAGGATGTGTAGTCATTTTTCATAATTTTTTAAGATGCAGAAGTAAGTGGAAAAATTCCTCTTTCCGAATTGTTCCTCGCATGTCTACGGGTGTGGTCAGGGGACTTCGTGAGGTAACTATGCCACAGAATCTTGCGCTGGGCCCTCATACATGTCTGGAAGTGCGGTGGCCGGTGCAAGCACCCGGCACGCAGCTCCGTAGTGTGACCCCCCTCACGGACGTCGCTGCCGTCGTCGCACGGAGGGGTGAAACGGCCACGTCGGGCAGACACGGAGCGGATCTTGCGGTGGGTTGTGCCCGGACCTTGATTCGAAGTGTACCTATGGGCTGGCCAATCACAGCCAGGTGAAAATGTCCATCGGTCAAACCCCGTCCGGCGAAAGTCAAAGGCGTAGATCTACGGGTCAACTGGTCCAGGGTTAGGCCTGCCGGGGGCCTTGGGGGGTAGCAATGCCACCAGAGCATCGCGACGGGTCCTCACACGTGTCTTAACATGCGGTGGCATGTCTGAAGAGTCAAGACGCGTCTCCGGGGTGTGGCCCCCCTCACGGACGGCGATGACACCGGAGTGACGTCCTGCGGTTTTGGTGCTGCGTGAATATTCCTGAACACCCGGAGGGTGATAAAATCATGAGTTTTTTACACGGTGCAGACACATGTGATATAGGATGTGTAGTCATTTTTCATAATTTTTTGAGATGCGGAAGTAAGTGGAAAAATTCCTCTTTCCGGATTGTTCCTCGCATGTCTACGGGTGTGATCGGGGGCCTTCGTGGGGTAGCTATGCCATAGAATCTTGCGCTGGGAGGGTGATAAAATCATGAGTTTTTTACACGGTGCAGACACATGTGATATAGGATGTGTAGTCATTTTTCATAATTTTTTAAGATGCAGAAGTAAGTGGAAAAATTCCTCTTTCCGAATTGTTCCTCGCATGTCTACGGGTGTGGTCGGGGGACTTCGTGGGGTAACTATGCCACAGAATCTTGCGCTGGGCCCTCATACATGTCTGGAAGTGCGGTGGCCGGTGCAAGCACCCGGCACGCAGCTCCGTAGTGTGACCCCCCTCACGGACGTCGCTGCCGTCGTCGCACGGAGGGGTGAAACGGCCACGTCGGGCAGACACGGAGCGGATCTTGCGGTGGGTTGTGCCCGGACCTTGATTCGAAGTGTACCTATGGGCTGGCCTATCACAGCCAGGTGAAAATGTCCATCGGTCAAACCCCGCCCGGCGAAAGTCAAAGGCGTAGATCTACGGGTCAACTCGTCCAGGGTTAGGCCTGCCGGGGGCCTTGGGGGGGGGTAGCAATGCCACCAGAGCATCGCGACAGGTCCTCACACATGTCTTAACATGCGGTGGCATGTCTGAAGAGTCAAGACGCGTCTCCGGGGTGTGGCCCCCCTCACGGACGGCGATGACACCGGAGTGACGTCCTGCGGTTTTGGTACTGCGTGAATATTCCTGAACACCCGGAGGGTGATAAAATCATGAGTTTTTTACACGGTGCAGACACATGTGATATAGGATGTGTAGTCATTTTTCATAAATTTTTTAGATGCAGAAGTAAGTGGAAAATTTCCTCTTTCCGGATTGTTCCTCGCATGTCTACGGGTGTGGTCGGGGGCCTTAGTGGGGTAGCTATGCCACAGAATCTTGCGCTGGGCCCTCATACATGTCTGGAAGTGCGGTGGCGGGTGCAAACACCCGGCACGCGGCTCCGGAGTGTGACCCCCTTCACGGACGACGCTGCCGCCGGCGCTTGGAGGGGTGAAATGGCCGCATCGGGCCGACACGGAGGGGATCCTGTGCTGGGTTGGGCCCGGACCTTGTTCCGGAGTGTTCCCATGGGCTGACCTATCACAACCAGGTGGAGAAGTCTATTGGTCAAACCCCGTCCGGCGACAGTCAAGGGCGTAGATCTACGGGTCAACTGGTCTAGGGTTAGGCCTGCCGGGGGCCTTGGGGGTAGCAATACCACCAGAGCATCACGACGGGTCCTCACACGTGTCTTAACATGCGGTGGCATGTCTGAAGAGTCAAGACGCGTCTCCGGGGTGTGGCCCCTCTCACGGACGGCGATGACACCGGAGTGACGTCCTGCGGTTTTGGTGCTGCGTGAATATTCCTGAACAACCGGAGGGTGATAAAATCATGAGTTTTTTTACACGGTGCAGACACATGTGATACAGGATGTGTAGTTCATAATTTTTTGAGATGCAGAAGTAAGTGGAAAAATTCCTCTTTCCGGATTGTTCCTCGCATGTCTACGGGTGTGGTCGGGGGCCTTCGTGGGGTAGCTATGCCAGAGAATCTTGCGCTGGACCCTCATACATGTCTGGAAGTGCGGTGGCCGGTGCAAGCACCCAACACGTGGCTCCGTAGTGTGACCCCCCTCACGGACGTCGCTGCCGCCGTCGCACGGAGGGGGGAAACGGCCACGTCGGGCAGACACGGAGCGGATCTTGCGGTGGGTTGTGCCCGGACCTTGATCCGAAGTGTACCTATGGGCTGGCCAATCACAGCCAGGTGAAAATGTCCATCGGTCAAACCCCGTCCGGCGAAAGTCAAAGGCGTAGATCTACGGGTCAACTGGTCCAGGGTTAGGCCTGCCGGGGGCCTTGGGGGGTAGCAATGCCACCAGAGCATCGCGACGGGTCCTCACACGTGTCTTAACATGCGGTGGCATGTCTGAAGAGTCAAGACGCGTCTCCGGGGTGTGGCCCCCCTCACGGACGGCGATGACACCGGAGTGACGTCTTGCGGTTTTGGTGCTGCGTGAATATTCCTGAACACCCGGAGGGTGATAAAATCATGAGTTTTTTACACGGTGCAGACACATGTGATATAGGATGTGTAGTCATTTTTCATAATTTTTTGAGATGCGGAAGTAAGTGGAAAAATTCCTCTTTCCGGATTGTTCCTCGCATGTCTACGGGTGTGGTCGGGGGCCTTCGTGGGGTAGCTATGCCATAGAATCTTGCGCTGGGCCCTCATACATGTCTGGAAGTGCGGTGGCGGGTGCAAACACCCAGCACGCGGCTCCGGAGTGTGACCCCCTTCACGGACGGCGCTGCCGCCGGCGCTTGGAGGGGGGAAACGGCCGCGTCAGGCCGACACGGTGGGGGTCCTGTGGTGGGTTGGGCCCGGACTTTGTTCCGGAGTGTTCCCATGGGCTGACCTATCACAACCAAGTGGAGAAGTCTATTGGTCAAACCCCGTTCGGCGAAAGTCAAAGGCGTAGATCTACGGGTTAACTGGTCCAGGGTTAGGCCTGCCGGGGGCCTTGGGGGGTAGCAATGCCAGCAGAGCATCGCGCCAGGTCCTCACACGTGTCTTAACATGCGGTGGCATGTCTGAAGAGTCAAGACGCGTCTCTGGGGTGTGGCCCCCCTCACGGACGGCGATGACGCCGGAGTGACGTCCTGCGGTTTTGGTGCTGCGTGAATATTCCTGAACACCCGGAGGGTGATAAAATCATGAGTTTTTTACACGGTGCAGACACATGTGATATAGGATGTGTAGTCATTTTTTATAATTTTTTGAGATGCAGAAGTAAGTGGAAAAATTCCTCTTTCCGGATTGTTCCTCGCATGTCTACGGGTGTGGTCGGGGGCCTTCGTGGGGTAGCTATGCCATAGAATCTTGCGTTGGGCCCTCATACATGTCTGGAAGTGCGGTGGCCGGTGCAAGCACCCGGCACGCGGCTCCGTAGTGTGACCCCCCTCACGGACGTCGCTGCCGCCGTCACACGGAGGGGGGAAACGGCCACGTCGGGCAGACACGGAGCGGATCTTGCGGTGGGTTGTTCCCGGACCTTGATCCGAAGTGTACCTATGGGCTGGCCAATCACAGCCAGGTGAAAATGTCCATCGGTCAAACCCCGTCCGGCGAAAGTCAAAGGCGTAGATCTACGGGTCAACTGGTCCAGGGTTAGGCCTGCCGGGGGCCTTGGGGGGTAGCAATGCCACCAGAGCATCGCGACGGGTCCTCACACGTGTCTTAACATGCGGTGGCATGTCTGAAGAGTCAAGACGCGTCTCCGGGGTGTGGCCCCCCTCACGGACGGCGATGACACCGGAGTGACGTCCTGCGGTTTTGGTGCTGCGTGAATATTCCTGAACACCCGGAGGGTGATAAAATCATGAGTTTTTTACACGGTGCAGACACATGTGATATAGGATGTGTAGTCATTTTTCATAATTTTTTGAGATGCGGAAGTAAGTGGAAAAATTCCTCTTTCCGGATTGTTCCTCGCATGTCTACGGGTGTGGTCGGGGGCCTTCGTGGGGTAGCTATGCCACAGAATCTTGCGCTGGGAGGGTGATAAAATCATGAGTTTTTTACACGGTGCAGACACATGTGATATAGGATGTGTAGTCATTTTTCATAATTTTTTGAGATGCGGAAGTAAGTGGAAAAATTCCTCTTTCCGGATTGTTCCTCGCATGTCTACGGGTGTGGTCGGGGGCCTTCGTGGGGTAGCTATGCCACAGAATCTTGCGCTGGGCCCTCATACATGTCTGGAAGTGCGGTGGCGGGTGCAAACACCCAGCACGCGGCTCCGGAGTGTGACCCCCTTCACGGACGGCGCTGCCGCCGGCGCTTGGAGGGGGGAAACGGCCGCGTCAGGCCGACACGGTGGGGGTCCTGTGGTGGGTTGGGCCCGGACTTTGTTCCGGAGTGTTCCCATGGGCTGACCTATCACAACCAAGTGGAGAAGTCTATTGGTCAAACCCCGTCCGGCGAAAGTCAAAGGCGTAGATCTACGGGTTAACTGGTCTAGGGTTAGGCCTGCCGGGGGCCTTGGGGGGTAGCAATGCCAGCAGAGCATCGCGACAGGTCCTCACACGTGTCTTAACATGTGGTGGCATGTCTGAAGAGTCAAGACGCGTCTCTGGGGTGTGGCCCCCCTCACGGACGACGATGACGCCGGAGTGACGTCCTGCGGTTTTGGTGCTGCGTGAATATTCCTGAACACCCGGAGATTGATAAAATCATGAGTTTTTTACACGGTGCAGACACATGTGATATAGGATGTGTAGTCATTTTTTATAATTTTTTGAGATGCAGAAGTAAGTGGAAAAATTCCTCTTTCCGGATTGTTCCTCGCATGTCTACGGGTGTGGTCGGGGGCCTTCGTGGGGTAGCTATGCCACATAATCTTGCGTTGGGCCCTCATACATGTCTGGAAGTGCGGTGGCCGGTGCAAGCACCCGGCACGCGGCTCCGTAGTGTGACCCCCCTAACGGACGTCGCTGCCGCTGTCGCACGGAGGGGGGAAACGGCGACGTCGGGCAGACACGGAGCGGATCTTGCGGTGGGTTGTGCCCGGACCTTGATCCGAAGTGTACCTATGGGCTGGCCTATCACAGCCAGGTGAAAATGTCCATCGGTCAAACCCCGTCCGGCGAAAGTCAAAGGCGTAGATCTACGGGTCAACTGGTCCAGGGTTAGGCCTGCCGGGGGCCTTGGGGGGGTAGCAATGCCACCAGAGCATCGCGACGGGTCCTCACATGTGTGTTAACATGCGGTGGCATGTCTAAAGAGTCAAGCGCGTCTCCGGGGTGTGGCCCCCCTCACGGACGGCGATGACACCGGAGTGACGTCCTGCGGTTTTGGTGCTGCGTGAATATTCCTGATTACCCGGAGGGTGATAAAATCATGAGTTTTTTACACGGTGCAGACACATGTGACATAGGATGTGTAGTCATTTTTCATAATTTTTTGAGATGCATAAGTAAGTGGAAAAATTCCTCTTTCCGGATTGTTCCTCGCATGTCTACGGGTGTGTTCGGGATCATCGCGACGGGTCCTCACACTTGTCTTAACATGCGGTGGCATGTCTGAAGAGTCAAGACGCGTCTCCGGGGTGTGGCCCCCCTCACGGACGGCGATGACGTCATCGCATGGAGGGGGGAAACGGCCACGTCGGGCAGACATGGAGCGGAGGGAATCTTGCGGTGGGTTGTGCCCGGACGTGGCCGTTTCCCCCCTCCGTGCGATAATACACATTTAAATTAATCAAATTTTAATTTAGGGAAAAAAATAAAAAAAATAAAAAAATTAAAACGACAAAAAAAATAATACATAGCTATGCCCCGGATGCCACGGATCGATGACGTGGCACGGCTCGAGCTATGCCGACGGCAAAGCCGTCGGTATAGCTATGCCCCGGATGCCACGGATCGATGACGTGGCACGGCTCGAGTTATGCCGACGGCTAAGCCGTCGGCATAGCACCCCCAACCATATCCACTCTGCCTCTCCTCCACTCCTCCACTCATCCACACCCCCCCGGCCCGACCCGATCCCCAACCGCCGCCGGCCGCCACCCCGATCCACGCGCGTCGCCGTCGCCACCACCACCGCCGCGGCCGCCCATGCCCCCGACCACTCCACCGCGGCCGCTCTCGCCCCACTCCGCCCCCTGGAACTTCCTCCACCGCGCGAGCCCGCCAGTGCCAACCTCTCTTCCGCGCGGCCCTATCCCGCCCTGCCTTCTCCTCGCCGCGCCTCGACCCCAGCTCGCCCCCGTCCGCGAAGGAGAAGACCAGCAGCGGCGGCCCCAGTCGAGGGAGGGAGGTAATGGGGGTCAGTTGGTGTTGCCCATTAGTCTATCTAGTTAGCGTACTGTAGTCTCTAGTTAACGAATATCATCGGGTTCCCAGATTCAGATTTGTACTGTATCCCCAACTATCATCCGAGATCAATCGGAAACAGAGTCAGATTCGAGTGCATTTTGTTGCGAGTGTGAATCGAGTCTTGTCATTGAGGCCTTTCTTGTACAGTTTTTATTCAAAAGAAAATTAAGTGTTGCCTGACTGAAGATGTCAACCGAAGCTCAAACCAGCTTGTAGTGTGAATGTACATTTTGTTCTGAATTCTGATGCACGTACATACATTAGTTACACATCAATCATGGTTTCAGAAGTATATATTAGTGTGAATGTACTCTGTACTGAACATGCATGCATTTCTTTTTGTTGCTGGGTGATGTAGGACAATAGGGAAAGGCCACCATGGGCACTCCTTTTTCATGGTTATACTCGATACTGAACTGTTTGACTTATTCTGTTTATGCCTTGGATTTGGCCCTTGTGCATGTATTGTTCCTGGGGAAAATTTAAGTTGCTGAAATACATTATTTCTGGATATATTTGGCAATTTTTTTGCAAACGCTATTTTGAAATATAGCACGCTATTAGCGCGCTATAACTTGTGTAGCATTTGGAGAAGGGCCTCGCTATATTTGATAGCGCGCTATTTTTTTCGTTGATATTGAAGCTAAAAGCATATCTGTATGTAAACAAGAACACACAACAGGGCAGAATTTCAGAATGCATATAGGATCTGCCTCGCCTAAAAGTATGGTAACCATGCATTGCTTTCCCAACCATATTTCATTGTTCTGCTCTTGCCTAAAAATTTTTAGACACTTAGTTTATAAAATATGGATGAATGGATGTTGGTCAAGTTAGTGATAGATGGATGGATGGATATTGGTCAAGTTAGTGTTAGGTCATGTTGATTCATAGTTAAAGAAGCAATTCGAGACACTTAGTTTCTAAAATAGTTAATGAAGCTTTATTTTGCAATTTGAGATGTTGTTAAATAGCTATGTGAGATGTGCTCCAAAATTGGGATATGATGAGTGGTTACTTCATCATGATCATCTTGCTAAAAAAAATTGAAGAACAAAATTTCACACTTGACAGAGAAATTAGGACTTGAAGTATCATGATGATCTAAAATCTTCACTAGATGTCATTAGCACTATGTTTTTTTTTCATAGTTTGAAGTGTCTATGCTTTATGTGATGCGATGACCTAAATTTTTTTCACTCGGTGAAACTTACAGGATTTGTGGTGTTGCATCTCCGTGGAGTGATCGTCGACGTTGGAGCTGTTGGTCCACGATCGTCCCTCCGCTGATCGACTACATCCTCTACATCCGAGGGTGAGCTACAATTCCATCTCCTCCTCTGCTTTTTTTCATGTCACTAGATTTCACTTTCACGTCAAGTCGCGTAACCTAGGCGTCTCCCGTCCGAAAGGGTTGCATCGATAAATATGCATTCAATTGTATATTTATCATCATAACTCATTCGGATTGTCCAGCGTTTTTCACGGACAGCCCGAGGATGTGTAGATTGGGTACGTTCTCCATGCTCTACCCCATTCCGAGACAAAATTTTGTCAGCGCCTCCCCGTTGTTCTCCGGATGCACATTCTCTCGGGTTTTGCCAGGACATGTATCTGGAGAACAGCGGGGAGGTGCTGCCGAAATTTTGTCTCGGAATGGGGTAGAGCAAGGAGAACGTACTCAATCTACACATCCTCGGGTGGGATTATGACCCATCTTTACCTATTAGAGATGTAGGTGGATTCAATGTCGTTTCTCGTCAACCCGGTAGAAAATAAAACATTGATGTGATTAATTTAAATGAATCCTTAATTTTGGTGTGTCCCTCCCAATAAAGCAGAGATGGCAGATAATCAATGGATGTACAGTGGTTTTTTCCGTCGGAATCAAGTAACAACAGAGTGGGCTAAGAGAACCGATGTGTTTTTGAAGGAGATATTCCGTCGTCCAATGAGAATGGTGCCAGAATGCCCCTGTGCCAAATGTAAGAGACGTATCCGTAGAGATTAGGAGATGACTTTGCACCTTCGCACGAATGGATTTATGCCAAACTTTAACATGCCAATAAACTTTGCCCAGCGGGACCGTGGTAGAGAGGAGGTGATACGACAACGCATCGCTGGTCATGAGGACGATGGGGTTAGAGACATGCTAGATGATGTCTGTGCTGCACAGACGGCAGCTGCGACACTTTCAGCGAATGAACCGGAGGAGCCGGAGGAAAACGCAAAGGCCTTCCTGGATATCTTGGCCTTGTCAAAGAAACCTCTTTATGAGGGTGCCAAGCTCTCTCAGCTGGATGCCATCTCGCAACTGATGGCAGTCAAGGCGGAGTACGGTTGTACCCGAGGTTGCTTCGAAGCATTTCTGGGAGTATGGGCTAACAGCCTCCCTGAGGGCCATGAACTGCCGAAAAGCATGTATGCTACGAAGAAAATCATGAAGGCGCTCTCTATGGATTATGAGAAAATACATGTTTGTCCAAAGAATTGCCTTTTGTTTAGGCACGAGTATGCGAATGACAACTACTGTAGCAAGTGCGGTTCCTCTCGGTATATTGAGGTGCTCGATGAGCAGGGTGAGAAGAAGCAGCTAGCCATCCCTGCAAAGGTTCTTCGGTATCTCCATTTCATAGAAAGACTGCAACGCCTTTTCATCACCGAGGAGTCTGCCAAAATGATGAAGTGGCACAAGGAAGGAAAAAGGTACCATGCAGATAAAATCGTACATCCATCAGAAGGTGAAGCATGGAAGTCATTCGACACAGAATACCCTGAGGAAGTAGCCGAGGCTGGGAATGTCAGAATTGCTATATCAGGTGATGGGTTCAATCCATATGGTATGTCGTCTAATCCATACAGCTACTGGCCCGTGTTTGTTATTCCGCTGAATCTCCCTCCCGGCGCCATAATGCAACGCAAGACGATGTTCCTATCGCTGATAATTCCGGGGCCTGAATATCCGGGGAAGAATTTGAGTGTGTTTATGCAGCCGTTGGTGGATGATTTGCACCATTCTTGGTACTTCCCGAAGTTGACATACGATCGACATCTACAGAAAAATTTCTTGATGAAAGTTTGGCTGCAGTATTGCATGCATGACTTTCCCGGCTATGCCCTATTCTACGGATGGTGTACAAGTGGGAAGATGCCATGCCCAGTGTGCATGCAGGCCTTGCGTTTCATTTGGCTGAAGAAGGGTGGCAAGTATGTTGCCTTTGACCTACACCTCCTGCTACCGAGGAGAAGAAGTGGCTCATTGAACCCGCGGGGACAGAGTAAGTGCCTCTCAATCATAGTTTCAACACATACTAACATTTTCATTGTACACATGCTAATTTTTTTGTTTCTTTTGCAGCAATTGGAAAGTTCTTGGAGAGGGCCGTAAACCGAACGGCATTATCACTATCCTGTTGAAGGATTTTTGGCCGGGCCTATTCTACCCTCGGCCAGACAGGGACCCGGAGCTGCGGGTTTTGGCCACGAGCTGGGACCACTACGAGGCTGCCAGCCTCGCGGAGTACGGGACGGCCGCTAAGGCCGTGATCAATAAATTTTGGGTAACTTCTCTTCAGAATCACTTGTCTTGAGTTTCGTTCATAGTTTATCATCGAGTCACTTAACTCATGCCTTGTTTCATTCTGGTTTTATGCATGATTGTAGCAATTCTATAAGGTTCTTGAGGAGCACAAGGCCAGAGCCGACGTGGTCTTGGTGGCGGCTGCGAGGAAGAAAACTCGCCAGATTCAGTACGAGGTGCGCTGGGTTGCCATCTCGCACTACTACCACAACTACCTTGGTCAAAAGATGACCAAGAAAGAAGCGCAGAAGCAGCGGCTTACCTTGAGCAGGGAGCAGTACATGATGGTAAGTATTATAGACTTTTCATTCCGACGTATAAACAGTCAATTTCATTGTTTCGTGATGACATGTCATGCTTCCATTATTTAGGTTATTCCTACTTGGTGCTGCGGAAAGGATGACGGATGGGCGAGTTTGGTGGATAGGTGGCTCGGTGAGGATGCAGAGTTTGCTGCCAAGAGCACAAAGAACCGGGCTAATCGTGGAACCGACGGAACACACGGCCAAGGAAGCAGGAACCACTCGGGCTACAAGGCCATCCAGGTTTACCAGGATACATTCTTTTTTTTCTTTTTGCCGTCATGTTCTTATGTATGGCTAATTTCTGTTTGACGTTGCAGGAGGGCAAGTTGAAGAAGCCGCTCTCAGACATGGAGTCGTGGAAGCTGGCCCGTGCGCGGAGTAAGCGCAAGGACGGCGAGAGCGATTATTACGGCAATACCGAGAAGAACCTGGAGTCCTACTCGGAGTCGTTTACGAGGTTAAATCCTGGTTCGGATGTTGCTGACCCCATCCTGTCTCAGACCGACGAGACGGCGGTGGTGGCCATCCAGCCGAAGTATCATGGCCGCTACCCGTGCCTCGATGGCGTGATCACTCCTTCTGTCTCCTACACACGGCTCCGAGCTACCAACCCGAGCCCGAGCGGCAGTACGGGCCGTTCGCATCCTAGCTTAGCCAGCTAGCATGCTATAAGTATTTCCCCCCTTATCTTCTTTTTTTCTCACTTTCTCACTTTATTTTCAGCATTGCCCACTTACAAACAACCTAAATTTTGTAGGCATATAAGGCCTTTGTCGAGCTTAAGCATGTCGAGGTGCGGGAGTACTTGCAATGAGTAAAGGCAAACGAGGATTACAACCGTCTGATGATGGCGGTTAGTTTTGTCCACTTAGAACCAACCTAAATTTTGCACTTTCATTTCTTCTGACCTTCGTGTTTGCTTGGTTAACTAACAACCAGGCTATGTGGTCGTCTATGCAAAACCACACGGATCCACCACCAATGGGACCCGCACCACCACCTTCTGGAGAACCCCCACACGTGCCCACGTTCGATGAATGGGTGGCACTAGGCAGTGGGACTCCGGTTAGTACATTGCCTAACTATTCACCAACTAGTTCTCATTGATTCAACACTATCCTATTTACCCTTACAATCTCTTTTCAAATATGTAGGGAACCGGTGGATCATTTCGTGGCTCGACTCCTGGTTCAGAGAGCCCAGTCACTCCGGTCTGGCTAGGTGGTGCTGGTCTTGGAGGTGCTGGCGGCGATGATCCTAATCTTCGCTAGATGATGATGTTTTCTATGTTCTGCTATGCTTTCATGTTCCATACTTCCATACTTCTTCCTAGTGTTCTTTAGATGACGATGATGATGTCCATGTCTCGTACTTATGTTTATTAAGTTTCGACGATGATGATGTTGATGAACTTGAGATGATGATGATGTTGATGATCTTGAGTTGACGTTGTTGATGATCTTGAGATGATGATGTTGATGATCTTGAGATGATGATGATATTTCATGTTGAGATGATGATGATGTTGATGCTTCCTGCATAGCCGTCGGCATAGCCACGCCCAGGAGGTCCCAGCGGGCACCAATTGACAGACATACGCCGACGGCCTGGCCGTCAAATCTATGCCGACGGCCAGGCCGTCAGCGTATGCCCCTGCCAGAAGCTCCCAGCGATTGCTGCGTGGCACGTATATGCCGATGGCCAGGCCGTCGGCATATAGCACTGAGAGATGCTTGAGGATGGCGACACGTGGCGCCTATAAGCCGACGGCCCAGCCGTCGGCTTATAGGCGCCACGTGTTCTCTTCTTATTGGTTCCGCCTGGTCACGGCGCCGTCAGTGGACGTCCGGCGGATTTTTTTGCCGACGGGGATTATATGCCGACGGCCGTACGGATGCCGTCGGCATATACGGCTATGCCGACGGCACTTCTATGCCGACAGTCTGACAAGACTACGCCGTCGAGATCGACGCCGACGGGGATATGCCGACGGCAGCCGTCGGCATAGACCTATGCCGACGGTAAACGGCCTATGCCGACGGCAAAAGGCCGTCGGCATACTGGTTAATTCTAGTAGAGCTTCCGGACGGCAACGGCGCAGGCGCACGGGCCATGGCTCCCAGAGGTCACGGACTTACATGATATTTTTCCCATTGCAACCGCATGGCATTATGAACCTTATCTCTTTGGATATTTTGTAATCAGCCCTCCTACTATACACTAATCCCGTGTGAGTCCCTTGTTTCTTTTGTTTTGTCCACAGGGCACAGGTTAATGAACCCTTGCAGTGTAGCACTTTGGCTCGCCGCATTTCACGATAAAGCCATCAGATTCATATTTCGGTTGTGTTTGTGTAGCCCCCAGACTTGCAAATTTTATTGTAGAGGATTTCAGATTTGCAGTTTATCTTTACACATCTCAGTATCGTGAATATGGCCAATCAAGATGGTGATGAAGCGGAAAGAGAGTGGCTCAGTGAGGATTAAGGGTGGCGACTGTAACTGCCCACCTACCCTGTTGTTCGGATGGACTCAGGCGCCTCTGGTAAGCCGCGATCAGGTGGGCTAGGCCGAAAGGTCATACGGTTTTTAGCAATACAATTTTTGCTCCAATGTGTTTTTACAGTAATTTATGGTATATTACTGTATTGTGAAGCACACTAATGTATCAACATATTTGATTAGGCAATTTGTGATTGCTATTAGTTGATGATGCTTGAAAATTAGTTTACTAGAAAGTAAATTTATGGGCATGATTATTTCATGTGGGATATGTTGGACATATCCAATAAATAATTTGCTGAGATTGTCATTTGGCATCGAATTTCTGACTTTGGCCATGGATGTTAAGATTAACTTGCATCTCAGAGTCTCAGTTCCACCATAATCACATCGGTTAATTGGGCTCCTGCTATAGCTGATATAGCAAAGTATGTTGCTTTACGCTTCATTTGACACCACCTGCACCATGATCTGAAAATAGTGTCTGATGAAGAAGAATTCTCCAACACTCTGGAACTCCTTAAATGGAGTGATATGATCAGCAGAGGGTGGTAATTATGCATGAAGTCTATTGGAAATGAACACTCGTCTGATTTCATGACTTTGAGTCAGTGACAACATACAACTCTATTGTGCATCAAATCAAATGAGAGTTAAGATTCTGCAATAGTGCGGTTTCAGATGCCAATCTCATCAATGTAATATTCCATTTTCAATCCTTTTATGAGGATTTTGACTGAATAGTTTCGTCAATGGTGAAGGAAAGTGGAGACATGATGAGAAGTAGATATGAATGGAGCACAAAATGGCAAAAGTCATTTCTTGGCGAATGACAAGGCCAGTAGCATTGGTTGCTATACTTGTGGTTATACGACTCACAATGCAAGGAAATGTGATACTTCCATGCATTTGGTGGATATGTACATGCATCAATTGGCTAAGGGCAAAAGGCTCATGGGAACCAGTATTAAGCTTACCGAACATAATGGTTATTTCTCTATGGTTGAAAGTTTCCAAGATGTTCCTCAGAATGCGGGCAACCAGGAGCATGCTCATCAAAAGGAAGGACCACTACTTAGTGTCGATGACATGCTAGTGGACTTCTCTAGCAGTGACATATAATGTATGTATTTCTACATGAGTTTATATGTATATTGAACTCTATAGAAACCTATGAAATAATCCAGTTGGGAAGGAAATGTGTTAAGAGGAACTGGGCCTACTAACACAATATTAAGGGAGATTGAGTATTTCCTGACTTTTGAGAAGAGTTGTGGAAGTTTTCATGACAAGTGCGGCCCCGATGCGGTAATTGTTGGTTCTAGTCAAGCCACAAATTGCACTCCCTATGGGTATTACATAGTAATCTTGGATGCATTGATGTATCTAGATTCTACTCGTACCTTGCTGAATTTTAAGGATATTCGTAATGGTTTCTATGTTGAAACTTATGAAGTGAGTAAGGTACATACCTACTCATAACTCAGCAAAAGGGATTTGAAGGAAATCCTAGAGTAAAATGCCTTCCCTATCTCCTGGATTGTATTATACATACATTAAATGTGATACGCATTTGGCATACAAAATATTTTTCTATAATCTTGATAAGTTCAAGATATGGCATGGTTGCCTGGGTCTCCCTGGTATTGGGATGATAAGAAAATTATTGATGGTTCTACTACACACAATCTAATGGTGTGAATTTTACAAACTCATTGGATTATGTATGCACAATATGTGCAGACTGGAAAATTGATCGCAAGGCCATCATATCTAAAGATAAAGGATGAGCCAATAGATTTCCTTGTACAGGAGATATATGTGATCTAATTCAACCGTTATATGGAATTTTCCGATATTCCATAGTGCTTTCGAGTGCACCAACGAGATGGTCCAGTGTGTGTCTTACTTCTATAAGGAACCATGCTTTTACGAAGTTGATTGCTCAGACCATTAATTTGAGAGGAAATCATCCCGGGCACGGGATAAATCCATCAGAATGGATAATGCTATGGAATTTAGTTCATGAGCATTTGATGATTACTCCCCAGATTTAGGCATAACTGTGGAGCATATTGGTACTTTGTGTACATACGCAGAATGGTCTTGCGGAATCACTTGTCAAGAGGATAAGTTGATAGCATGATTGCTCCTACAGAATTGTAATCTCCCAACATCTTGTTGGGGACATGCAGTTTTACATACTACATAGCTGATACAAATTTGACCAACTACACATTATACGGTCTCCCCATTGAAGTTAGTACATGGAAATTAGCAAGTATTTCCCATCTGCGATAATTCGGTTGCGTTGGATACGTACCGATTTCACCACCGCAGGGTACATATATGGGCCCTCATAGAGAAATGGGGATCTATGTGAGGTACAATTCTCCGTCAATCATAAAGTGCCTATACTCCTTAGAAGGGGACTTGTTTATGGCCTAGTACGCTGGTTGTATTTTGATGAGCACATTTTTCCGGCAATAGGGGGAGATAAGAACCACATTGAATGCCGGAAAATAGAATGAGATGTGAATAGACATCTAGTCCTTAGGTCCATGTATGAATGAATCTGAACTGGAGGTTCAGAAGATTATCAATTTGCAAAGTATCGCAAATAATCTGCCAGTTGCATTTACTAAGCATAAAGGTGTCACAAAGTAAAATGTTCCCGTAGTGAATGTGCCAAAGAGAGTGGATGTGACCCATAGGTCCACTCGGCCACCCAAGAGGGGGAGGAATCTAGGCACAAGAGGACAAGGCTTCACGAAAGCGTCCGAGGGGAATGAGGAATCCTCAGAGAGTAGATGCATGCCAATTTCATGTTGACATTCAACCTAGGGTTGAAGGACACCTGAAGGATGTTGGACACATCCAGGCCCCAGCACGAGTGCACACACAAATTTGGTGCTGGGACATCAGAAGACCTTGACTCAATTGTTGTGGGAAATCACGAAGAGTCAAAAGGTAATGATGAAATCTCCACTATGTATATGGATTCGGGAGAATCATATAATAAAGACTACATTATGTCGATATTTATTTCTCCTCGAGAATTGCAAAAGACCTTGGATTGGATCTAGAACTTAAGTCCATGCATGGCTGAGTGTCTTGGACGCTCTAGTTGATCCAAAGGAAGGCAACAATTGAGGAGGCGCTCGCTCTCAAGAAGAGGGGGTATTGACCTGATCAGTAATACCCCACTACTCTGAATGTGTTCCCTGGGGTAGCACAATGGGTTTTTGTTCATGAGAGGAACGAAAACAATGAGGTGGTGAGACATGAAGCGAGGCTTGTAGCACACGGGTTCATGCAGAGACCCTTCATCATTTAAGATTAAACATGTTCTCCTGTTGTGAGTGGAATAATGTTCCGATATTTTATATCAATGGTAGTGAATAATGAATTTGTATATCCAACTAATGGATGTTGTGACTGCATAGTTGTATGAGTCATTTTATTCGGATATCTCTATGATAGTTCCCGAGGGAATGAAAATTCCGAGTTTAATCGCAACATGTGTTGCGTAAAGCTTCAGAAGTCATTATGACTTGAAGTAGTCGGCAATGATGTGGTATAACCGACTGAGTGATTTCCTTTGTTAGAAGAATTACTCAAACAATGATGATTGTTCATGTATGTTCATCAAGAAATCCAAAGAAGGATTTGTACAAATTGTGTGTATGTTGATGTTTTGAATATCATTGGAACTACACAAGAAATACATGAGACAAGAAAATCATCTTATGACGGAGTTTAAGATGAAAGATTTGGTTGATACCAAACTTTGCTTGAGTTTGGAACTTGAGCGTATTCCTTCGGGAATGCTTGTTCACTAGTCTACATTTATCCAAAAGATTGTTGAAAGTTCAACATGGATAAGTCATATCCATTAAAGAACTATGGTTTTGAGATCTCTGGATTACTAGAGATAAGGACCCATTAAGGCCTAATGGCAGTTATGAAGAGATATTTGGACTTGAGTTTCCATATCTCGGTGCAATGAGAGCACTAATGTATCTAGCAACTGCACCAGGCCTGGTATATTACTTGCAGTGAATTGATTGGCTAGATACAATGCATCACCAATAAAAGGTATTAGGTTGGTGTGAAGTATATTTTCATATAACTTCTGGACACGAGATATCTTGGTTCGTTCTTTGAGAAAAAGAAAATCAAGATATGACCATGGTTGGATATTGTGATGTTGGGTATATATTACATCCCCATAATCCTAGATCATAGACTGGTTTTTGTCTCCTCGAATGAAGGTGTGACCTTTTCTAGGAAGTCGAGAAGACATATTTTAGTGGCTACATGCACTAATCATTCTGTAATCGTTGATTTGTATGAAACATCACATGAATGTATGTGACTTCACAGAATGATGAACTTTGTTGAAAGTTCAAGTGGGATTGGTTGGTAAGAACCACCCTCTATTATCTATGAAGATAATGTTGTTTGTATTACACAGATGCAAGTAGGTTCTAAGCAGCAATTACAAAGTGTATTGCTCTGGAAGTATTTACTTCCCCATAAGTTAAAAAAGGTGGGAAGATAAATATTTTGCAAACAAAGTCAAGTGATAATCTTGATTATCATGTTAATGGAACTGGTATGAGATGACTTTGTGTTTTGCATGATTCAGGGGGAGTGTACTCCCATATGATAACCTGTTCAAGATCTTTGGATCTTAGATATTGCACTCTTTTTCCCTTTATGAGTTTTTCCTGTATGTTCTCCTAGAAGGTTTTTAATGACGCAATAGTAATACAGGCACTGTGATATGTCAATTTCTCCTTATTTTCCCACTGGGTTTTTGGAAGGAGTTTTTCACGACATATTTGGTATATTTCCTCATATTTTTTCCTACAAGGTTTTTGGAGGAATATTATTGAAGAATGATGGAGCTACATGGACAAGCGTAGATTAGGGGGAGTGTTGAGATTTAATTAGCACATGTAATTAAGGAAATCCACGCTTGTAACCGACGTGTTGTTCCCGCACACATCCCCTCCTATTCTTTGGGCAACTGACGCTACGATGCGTCTCTCCCAAGCGTCGCGTCTGTGCGATGTGTCCCTTCAGGGGTTATATATACATGTAGTCCATCGATCAATAAAGCAATCAGTTACTGTTCATTTACATTGATTCATCACGGTGTTCACGTTGCCTGCAGCTCTATTGTGCACACCGATTGCTCTTGCGTTGCCGAGGTCATGAAGCCATGGCGCCTGCCACGCCAAGAGCTCACGCCTACGGTGTGTACGTATGTTTAAGATCCATCCATGTTGGGCTACTTCCGAATCCAAATTCCTCTGTCTCTTATTTTCTTCGGCAACCGTAATTAACATACTGTAATGATGGATTTGGCCAAAGAAAAAGATAGATAGGAGAAACAGAAGCAGAGTGTGGGAAGAAATTGGAAATGACGTATAGGCCCATGTAGTGAGTGAGATAAGTGTGATTTTTTGATCGGGATTGTCCTTTTCCCAACGCTACAAACAAGTATTTAGCAGGAATCAACCGGGATAGACTGAGATTAGAAAGTACAGGGTGCTAATTTCAGGGATTTTGAGTTTGGGGTTCGATTTAGACTGAGAGTATGAATTAAAGGTTTATTTCAGACTTTTCTCGTTTAGATATCATGTTTCCTTTTTATTTTTACATAATATTAAAAAGTTTCTGAATTTAAGAAATACTCATAAATTCAAAAAATGTTTGTGATTTTGAAAATGATCACAATTTTCAAAAATGTTTATCAATTTGAAAGAGTGTTTGTGAGTGCAAAAGATGTTCGAAAAATCAAAAAATGTTTGCGAATACGAAAAATGTTCATGAAATGACGGAAAAATGTTCCAAAAATTTGAACAAAGTTCATGAATTCACAAAAAGTTCTCGGATTTCAAAAA
This sequence comes from Elymus sibiricus, assembly GCA_039707655.1. NCBI lineage: Eukaryota > Viridiplantae > Streptophyta > Magnoliopsida > Poales > Poaceae > Elymus > Elymus sibiricus. The sequence continues at coordinate 434,798,389 of CM077668.1, read as the reverse complement.
ATATGATGGATTCCAAAAATGTTTTGGAATCCCAAAAATGTTCCCTAATTAAATAAATGTTTAGGAGTTCATAAAATGTTCACATTTTTTAAAAGACATATTAGGGATTTTGCAAATGTTTTCAGATTAAGAATATTCTGATTTTCAAAAACGTTTGTAAATTTAGGAAAATTTACTAATTCAAAAATTATTCACCAATTCAAGAAACATTCATGAATTCCTAAAATGTTCACATTTTAAAGAAATAGTAAGCAAATTCAAAAATATTCTCCAATTGCAAAACAAATCCTAATTTTAAAAATATTCATGAAATAAATAATTGTTTGTATTTTTCAGGAATTTAAAAATGGAAAAAGTAAAAGGAAAACATAAAACCTATAAAAAATGGAAAAAGAGAGAGAAAACCATTTTAGGAAAGGTTCTAGAATCTTCTTAAAAGACGTGTAAAAAGCCGCAATGGGCCGGCCCAATTAGTGTACCATCGCGGGGCTCATGCCGGGCCAGAAATACCACGTCCCTCCCGGCGGGCCATAAATACCGCATCGCTCTCACTTCCAACCAGCTGGGGCAGACGCTGAGTTTTTTTTTATGCGAGAACGCTGAGCACATTTGCTTATGAAGCACTAATGTAGCTACACCGCAGGTTTTTTTAGGGGTCTACACTGCTGGTTATCTTGTGTACGTGTGTGCTGAAAAAAAAAATCTTGTGTATATGTGGCATACTGCAAGTTAGTTTCTTTTGCTATTGCCTTTCTATTTCCCCTTTTTCTTTTCATTTTCTTCACTTTTCTTTTTCATTTTCCTTTAATTTTATAAATGTGTTCATCGCATATTTAAAAAATGCTAATAATATATTTGACAAATGTTAACGTGTATAAAAAAGTTTCTGCTGTATACGAAAAATGTACAAGATGTATGAAAAACATAAACATCAAAACATGTATTTGAAAAAAAATGTTAACCATCTAATTGAATTTTTTAACGTGTATAGGAAAATGTTTAACAGAAATGTACAATTATTTTAAAAAAAGAAACTACATGTATTCAAAGAAATGTTGAAAATATGTAATTTGAAAAAAAATGTGAACCATATAAAAATATGTTTCACATGTATACAAAAATTGTTCAATGTGTAAGAAAAAAATTAGATATCAAACACATATGTTTTAAAACAATGTTAATCTTGTATTTGAAAATGTTAAACTTGTATAAAAAATGTTTCATATGTATACAAAAAATGTTCAATGTGGATAAGAAGGTAGACGGCAAAACACATATTTAAATAAAATGTTAATCATGTATTTTTTTAAATGTGTAGAAAAAAAATGCTTCCTTATGTGTATGAAAAATGTACAATGTGTATAACAAAGGGTAGACATTGGCCTATATTTTTTTAAATGTTAATCATGTATTTAAAAAATGTTAAAGGTGAATATGAAATGTTTCTATTGTATACAAAAAATGTACAACATGTTTGAAAAAATTCGACATTAATTGAAAAAAGTAACAGGAAAAAAAATAACCCAATAAAATTCAAAGAAAACCGTAAAGAAAACATTGAAAAGGAAAAAAGAAACAAAAAAACCAAGGAAAACCAGAGAAAACTGATGAAAACCATAAACAATGACACACACAAAACCCCAAATAAAAACTTAAGAAACCCAATGAAAACCGTAACGAAACACACACAAAAATGAAAAAAAAACCGAAGAAAACCATATAAGAAAAACACATGAAAGGAAGGAACGCTGAAAACAACGAAAACCAGATGAAAATCATAAAGGAATCAAACAAAAAATAAAGAAAATAAATAACCATTGGAAACTGAAATAAAAACACAAAAAAGAAAGAAAAGAAAATAAAAACCAAAGAAAACACAAATAAAGCAAAACCCCGTGAAAATCTGCAAAGAAAAACACAGAAAAGGAAAAAAACATGAAAACTGGACCAACCAACCAACAGACAATAAAGAAGAAGAAAAAAACATTGAACAACGATAGAGCAAGTGAGCGAGCATAACCTGGTTTGCTAGCCATGATACAGAGAGAAGAAACGGGCCTGCCCGGTAACAACTCGAAGGGGAAAAACTTGGGCGAGAGTAGCATAGGGCCACGATAAATAGTTTCTCAAAAAAAATAGTTGCCACGATAAATAGGAGAGGATGAAAGAAAAAACTTTACCCCCTTTTAAAGAGCAAAACTCAGATAAGGCCGAGCCATATGACCACTCAGCCCACGTGTAAGAAAGAGCCCACCTGCGGAAACGGCTCGAAAGATCTATGTTACGACCGTCCCATTTTCATTCCAAGATTCGCAGTAGAATCGATTCTCTTCAACAATTCAACATTTTTCTTCTCATTATCCATGTAGATCAGGTGTCCACGGTCCGCGGTTTGTGCTGGTCGTATCTAAGGTTCGGTTCATTGCATCAGGATAAAGCAACAGCTTTTGAGAGGGCCTGACTGGCACTACAAGTCTGCATGGATAATATATAGATGATGGCTCACTGGTCACTGCATAATGTAACGAGGACCAGCAAGCTAGCGTCGTAGTAGTATATATGTTATTGTTACCCGGCTGGGGATGTGTGTGTGTTGATGATCCTTTGAAAAGCAAGGCCACTTGCAGCTTGTTGGGTTGGCAATCCGGGCATGAACACCTGCACCTGGTCGGTCAGGTGAAGTGAATCTGGCCTCATGCACGTCTCTTTCCTTATTTGTATATTTGTACGTGTGAAACTACCCCCTCAAATGGCTAGAAATTTTGGTTAATTAGATTAGTGTTCCATTTCGAAACTAGATATACAAATCAGGATTGCTAAATCTTAGTCGACTGAGATTTAATCAAATCTCAATCGATGCTATATTCGTAAGATCTTACGTAAAGATCCGTGCAAAATTTCTTTCTTCTTCTCTCTTCCTTTTCATATGTTCTGCCATTTGACTGGGACTTGATTAAATCTTAGTCGACTGAGATCTAGCCACACCCTATACAAATATACAATTAAGTTTCGACAAACATCTGACCACTTAATTAATTAGATTAGTCTACCATACTGCAAAAATCATTTACTTAAACATTTATTTACTGTTCTACAACCAAGTTATAATGCATGTTTATCTGAGCTGGGGTTACGATGCATGTGATGACATAAAAGTTCGCTGAGCTGGGTTTCTCCAGCTAGCTAGGTGCATTGAACGCTCTCCTGCAGTCATCATGCACGGTACGTATACGCAGGCAGGTTGGATAATTCGTCATACCGAGGGCGACGTGTCATAGGATGTCTCTTTTTTTTTTAAAGGAGGATTAACCCCGGCCTTTGCATCTGGACGATGCATGTAGTCATTTTATTAATTATTCATAAAGACCTTACAAAGTAGTACATCAAGTAGTCTGAAGACACCATCTTAGCAACAACTGTCGCTACTCCTATCCACTTGATGAAGGGGTGCCGATAGTCCGAGCCTAATACCAAACAGACATCGCACCAAATCCTAACATCTAAAGCCGGAGGCCCCAACCGAGCCACATATTGGGTTTGGGGTACAAACCGGTCCGACGCACTCTCATGTGTCGTCGCCGCCGTCTTCCACCAATCCATCTTCAGAGCCGAAACTAACGCACCGACCTTGCCACGCCTCTCTGCCATCGACGCCACCATGACACCAGACATCGTTCTCCTCCTGCGCGAGTCCATCTCCGTGCATTGGACGCCGAGTCTCCATTGCGCCACGCCGCCGAGATCCGCCACCATCAATGAGTAAGATGAAACACCGCTCCACCAAAGAAGCCGTCCACTGTTCCCTCGAGCCCGTGTACACCTCCAAGAATGACGCCCTCAAGGGGGAAACGACACCAGAGCGTCGCCGTCATCCGATCTACTGATCTAGGGTTTCCCCCAGAGGTAGCGGATAGAGGTCTGGAGCTTCTCCACGGCGATGCCTTCAAGAAGGTAATGACACAAAAGAGTGCCGCCATCGCCGGTCTTAGCAACAAGCCGAGAACGAGGTTTTCACCCGGATCCGCTCGACGAACCTCCATCTCGCATCGTGCGCACGGACCACCACCGATCTCCGCCGCCGCGGAGCGAGCAAGCCACTCTGGCTAGATCAGATCTGACCGAAGGGCCAACCACACCCGCAGCCGACCAGTCCACCAAAGCCCTCCATGCCGCCACCCGATCCGAGGTGCCGCAGCGCCGCGGCCAGGTGCAGCAGCTCCACCACTCCCTGCCGCTCGCCGCCGGGAGCGAGCCACCGCCGCGGAGGCTCGGATCCGGGGGCGCACTTCCGCTCGCCCGGGTGCCCCGCGCCACCCTCGCGCACGAGAAGGACGCGCCACCCTCGCGCACGAGAAGGAGAGGCTCCTCCGCCACCGCCGTCAGCCGCCCGGGCTTAGCCCGGCGGCTTCCTCCAGCGGCGGTGGAGGGGAGGGATGGGAGGGGGAGTGACCGGCGGCTAAGATTGGGGCCCCTCGGCGATGAAGTGGAGAGGAAGGGAGGAAGCAGCGGGCGGCGGCGCTGCTTTGTGGCGGCGGCGGCGGCGCTAGGTTAGGTCGCGAGGTGAGATTGGATCGGGAGCTTTTTTTTCGGTGTCTTGACGGGTGTCACCCTAAAAAATTGGGGGAGAATTTCACTTCCCGGCCTCTGCACGAACTAGGAACCACACACCAAGCTTGATTCTCAATAAATGGAGGAAAACCCTTGTGCATCACCTGTCAATTCTAGAAATTGAACTCGGATCGTTAGGTTGCACAACCGCATGCTCAACCACTGAGCCAAGGCTCTCTTTGCAAAAGGATGTCATAGGATGTGTAGTGAGGAAGGAGAACACCGAAGAAGCTTTGTGCGTCTGCGCCACTCCATCTCAGGACACACCGCTCTAGCTCACTTTGTCAAGCTCACATCACATGCCACACAGATAGCGAGCGGGCTGGCTCGAGATATGGAAAGGAGCATGGCGACGACGGCGCTTCTCGTGGCGGGGGCGGCGGCGGCGCTCCTGCTGCTCCCGCTGCTGTTGCCCCCGCTTCCGCCGCCGCCGTCTCTGCTTCTGCTCGTCCCCGTGGCGCTCATGCTCGCGCTGCTCGCCCTCGCCTTCCTCGTCCCCAACCGCGACCTCGCCGCCGCCCGCGGAGGCGGAGCGCCGTGGTCTGACCACTTCCCGCGCTGAATTGACGGTAGCGCGTTGTGGTCGTCTTTCGCGGATGCCGGCGCCATTGAGGAGATCGATCGACGCGCAGTGCGCGCACGCCCTTGACCGTGTAAGCTGCAGTAAGTAAGCTTGTGCGTCAGATCCTCGATCGCGTTGATTATCGGGGTCGATTCTTCCAGAAATATTTGAGGGGTCGATGTGCATCTACAAGGAAGGAGAATTGACCATGTACGTATTATTTTGAGCGAAATGAAGGTCCGTTTACTCGAGGGCATGCAGATATTGTTATTCTTGCATGCATATATACCTTCTTCGATAGTATTTCTATTTGCATATGCTGTAAGAATACGATCAATGATCGTTGAAAACTCGATGAACCAGGTCAGAGTGCCCCTTTCTTTCATTTTATTTTCTTTTTGAGAGGAACCTTGTGCCTTCTTGCTTGTGAAGGCAACTGACTAGTGACTTCCCGAACTATACAATGCAATTTTACTCGCAATTTATGCCCCATTTTTGCTCATTATAATCAAGTTACTATTCGGGTTCGTCGCGCAACTCGTACTTGATGGACTTGATGCTTTGCTTTATATACAAAACTAGGCGAAAGCCTATTTTTAAAAAAAGTTCATGTTTGACAGTCCGTTTGATCAACCATTTCAATGGGTACAATTTCACTATCTCATTATGCATTGCGAGAGACCATAGAGAGGTCCCTGCGGCTGCTAGCATGCACTTGTGTCCAATCCATCATTGTTAATAGGTACAGTGGCCAAGTACAGGCTCATCAAACCGCGGGCCCCAGCCAAAACGTCCTAGGTTAGTTGAGACTTTTGAATCCTCGACCCAAATTCTGGACTGCTGCTTTGTTGCATCTTGCCTAGTAGCTAGTGGCTACTACGGCTGTGTTTGTTACAGCTTTGGGAGGCAGTTTCGGACTGGGAGAAACTGAAACCGCAACACAGCCTAAAGCCGCTTCAGGCTACGGCTGTGTTTGTTACAACTTTGGGAGGCAGTTTCGGACTGGGAGAAACTGATACCTCAACAAACAGCTAAATCGGAACCGCTTTGAGTCCACAGCCTAAAGTCGCTTCAGGCGTTTTTACGTGTTACAGGTCGAAGCGAGCCGACGCGTACTTCGACCAGGAAACTGGTTTCCCTCGGTCAAATTCCCACCGGTGCCCTTGTCAGTTCAGCCAATTTACGGACAGAATGCCACCGGTGCCTGTTTCGGTCAATCCCCTGGTCTCGTCTCTCCTTTATCGCTCACAGAACGCATGCACGCAGAGGAGAGAGAGAGAGAGAGAGGAACCTAGGCTGAAATGGACCTGATGTTTGATGACCGTCATGTCACTTGGCTGAAATGGAAACTATGTATTGTCAATGGAAACAACATAATTCTTTTGCTCACTGTTATTCTATGTATATATGAGCAAGAAAGTGAGAGAATTATTATTATGAAATATTTTATGCATTAACATAGAACAAATCATTCCCTGTCAGTCAAAATACCATTTAAACAATTTATTGACACTGAATCAACAAGTTACACTGATCTCAGTACTCTAAGGGCATTTCAGGCTTTTCACCAGCTCACAGTCATTTCCACAGCTGCGTTGCCAAACAGCTAATCTTCACTACAGTTGTTTCCTCAGCACAGCAGTTTTGCCAGCACAGCAAGTCCACAGCTGAATCTGTTGAAACTGAAGCCCAAACAAACACAGCCTACGTACTCTGAATCAAAGCTACCAAAACCAAGGCCACTTGGGCGCGTGCCTTAATCTATCCAACATGTTGGCACTAAATTAGCTTTTTTTTTGAGAATTGATAGACCTTTATTAGCTCAAAATGTTTTCGGGAATACAAATCATATCTGGTCTACCAAGAAGCCAAACATGCCTGGCACGATCTAAAGTAGTCGCTGCCTTTGCCAACGAATGAGCTTCAGTGTTTACATTCCTATTTTCATGGACCACCTGAACTGAATCAAACATCTGGACACTCCTCTTTATCTGATAAATGATTGAGGCCGAGGGTCCCAGATAAGCTTCCTTAATGTGTTTAACAGTGGCGGAGCAGTCCGTAGCAATGACAACATTACTGCATGCAAGATCAAGCACTAGTGATAGCCCTTCACTGCTTGCCTCCAACACTTCAGGTTCAGTCATATCCTGAATGGAAATTACAGATGCACCTAAGAAATTCCCTGTTCCATCCCGGCACACAGCAGCAACAGCACCTCCATCCTCATGGCGTCCAACAGCAGCATCAACATATATCTCGACAGCTCCCGGAGGAGGAGCTTTCCACTTTGGGCCATCTTGATGAGATTGCACCCGACCTCGATGCACTTTTCTTGCTGATTCAGCAATGTCCTCCAAGTAACTCGTGATGAAGGAGTATGTCGACAGTGGTGATTGGAAGCTCTCCTCATGTATAGCCTTTCGGCGCACCCACCAAATAGACCATAATGTCACGAGAACTTTAACAAAATCTTCATTGTTTACTGAATCATGCAACTCGATTAACCACAGTCTAGCATCATCATGTCTACAAGCGATCAGGTGTTCTACCAGCTCTTCATCAACAAGAGACCATACACTCTTAGCCATAGTGCAATCGATCAGCGCATGTCTCCAAGTGTCCGCAGCAGAATTGCACACTGGGCAAACCTCATTATCAGCCATATTACGATGGTGACGCAGAGCCTGGCAAGGACAAGATTGGCCCAGCTAGCCCAACTAGCTAGCTTCACATGCGCACACACACACACACATCAAAAACTATAGCCAGGTTCTTATTTGCAAAAAAAAAAATACTAGTCAGTGAGACACCTCAGCTACCTTGTGACCTGCTTGTTCGCAAAAATGAAGCTATGTGACCACATTACAACAATTTGAGAGATGTGTGACCGATTGCGTGTTTATCTCTTTGTGCGCAAAAGCTAGGTGAATCCTATATGACCCATAGTGCGCGGTTTGCGGACCAAACGCACATGCGCGGCGTTGTAGGTTGGCCCAGTCCGAGGTCAAGCGCTGAACGCTCATCAGGTTTTTCACGTATTTTTTTTAACTTCTTTGGCCTGCTCCAGTTTTTACTAGAGGTCAAGCGCTGAACGCACATGATGACCCATGAGCATTTTTAAATGTAAACTACTTCTAATTACATGACTCTCTAAACACCTTTTCAAATGTGAACATTAAAAAAATGAAAGAATTTTTTCTTAAAATGTAAAAGTTTTTGGAAAATGTGAGCATTAAAAAAAATATGTTTGAACACTTTTTGAAATGCGTTAGAAATTTCCTAGAAAAAAATGAGTTAATATATTTTAAATTTTAAAAACACCTTTAAAAATGTTCTTCATGTATTTAAAAAATATTTACCGTTTATTAAAGACATATACCTCATGTATTCATAAAATTTCATCATGGATTTTTACAAATACTGTCTGTAAATATTGTATATATAGGATTAAAAGGAAAATAAATAAGTTACAAAAACATAAAGAAAAAGTGAAACCAAAAGTAAAAAAAAACCCCACAATAAACGTTAGAAACGGGAAAGATGAAACAAAAAGAAAACAGAAAACAGAAACAGAAGAAACTGGTTGCAAAACCGGCAAATGGACCTGGCGCACGGGTCCCTAAATGGACCGGCCCATAAAGGGAAGAGGTCGGGCTCCTTGGGGCACGTTTTTTGTTACTTTTAATTATACATTGGAAGTGGATAAAATATTATTTAAATTTTAAAAAAGGTTCATCACGTGTTAAGGAAAAATGTTAACGCAGTGTTAATTGTTTTTCCACACAAATTTTAAAAAATGTTGATCGCATTGAAAATCAATGTTTGTAACATCTAAAAAATGTTTCAGCTTTCAAAAATTGTTGTGTAATTGAAAGAAAATATTTCATACCATTTATAAAATGTACGTGACATTTAATAAAATTATGCATACATTTCAAAAATATATTCATGACAATTTTTAAAAGATGCTTATACAATGTAAAAGAATGATCAAGTAGGTAGAAAACTGTTTCATATCATTCAAAAAAGTGTTCAACATGTATTTGACTTTTTTAACACATAGTCGAAAAATATATTCAAAACACATATTTAAAAAAAATATTAATCATGTATTTGAAAAATATTAAGCATGCATAGAAAATGTTTCTGATGTGTTGACACACGAACGCGTCACGCGTACCCTCGATGCCGGGGGTGATGCACCGCAGCTCACGTCGAGGGAGGTCCTACCGGCAGCGCGATACGCAAGACAACCGGAGGACGCTTTTGAAGACCCGAAACCCCGCGCACCCGGGAGGGACCCCGTCAGGGAGCGCGGCGGCTATGGGCTGCCCTAGGTCGATTCGCTCGCCCCTAGGGCCTCGGAGTTCGCAGCTCTCCAACACGAAGAACGACGAAGAACGAGGAAGAAGATACGAGGGTAGGAGACAAAACGTAGGTGAAAAAGTAGTATATTGATTGTTCGATTGTGTGTTCTTTCAATCGGCCGTCACCCCCAACATATATAAGAGGCGGCTGGACTTTCCGTACAAGCAAAGGATTCATCTAGGCTTTCCTTACAAGAAAATTACATTAATTCACGTCCTAGAGTCCTAGTTCTGGTCTCGCTCGGATTCAGCCTGAATCTGGTCCAATCTCCTGTCTTGCTCCTTGCGTGGGCCGTGGAATCTGCACACGACCTCCGATGGAGATGGTCCAAACACGAATTTTGTGCGCTTCGACGAGGCCAATAATCCGTATATTGATCACTTTTCCAAATAAGGCCATCTTGAATACTCCACGGGGTCATCCTTAATTTCGAGTCGGACTCATTCATATAGCTGACTGGACCGTCCGACTCTTGTATCGTCTCTGCAGGTCATATACTACGTCGGATGACGATGACTCCAAAAGCAAAGTTGACCGTTTCGACGAGACGAACAACTTTCATGTTGAACACTTTTTGATCTGAGACCATCTAGATAAGTATTTGAGCCCATCTTCAGCATCTCGTCGGACAGTTTTTACTGTTCACGCGGCAAGCTTTCCGCGGCAGGTACTGTTCACCCGGCAAAGGTTACTGTTAACGCGCGGCAAACTTTTCCCCGGCAAGGTACTGTTCACGTGGCAAGATTACTGTTCATGCGCGGCAAGCTTCCCCCGGCAATGGTACTGTTCACGCGCGGCAAGCTTCCCCCGGCAAGGGTACTGTTCACGCGGCGAGGGTACTGTTTTTCACCCGGCAAGTACTGTTCACGCGCGGCAAGCTCCCCCGGCAATGTACTGTTCACGCGTGGACAAGCTTTTCCCGACAGGTACTGTTCACCCGGCAAGGTTACTGTTCACGCGCGGCAAGCTTTCCCCGGCAATGGTACTGTTCACGCGCGGCAAGCTTTCCCCGGCAAGGTACTGTTCACGCGCGGCAAGCTCCCCCGGCAATGTTACTGTTCACGTGCGGCAAGCTTTCCCCGGCAAGGTTACTGTTCACCCGGCAAGGTTACTGTTCACGCGGCAAGCTTTCTGGCTGCACCTTGCGGGCCCTTTTTGAGGCAGTAAACGACCTCGGATGAAAATGTGCCCAAAAGCAGTTTTGACCGTTTCGACGAGACGAACAACTTTCATGTTGAACGTTTTTCGATCCGAGGCCATCTTGAATGGATAATTGCTCACGCATTGCATCAGACACTCGCCAAGACGTGTCTGGTCTCCCGCGTCTTATTTCGCCTCTTGACATGGCTGCATTCAGATAGCTCTAACTTTTGCATACGAACTCGGATTGAGACGATTTTTATATGAAAATCGACCGATTCGACGAGACGAAGACAATTCATGTAGAAAGTTTTCTCATATGAGATCATCTTGAGGCCGTAATCAGCCGAATAGTGTTCTGGATACAAAATCCCAGTACTTCGAACACAATTTCGGCTTTCGAGATGAGATCGGATGGCAATGGCCCAAACTTCAAAGTTTCTCCTTGCCGGATCACCTCCTTGCCGGGCCGTCTCCATGCCGGATCACCTCCATCCTGGGCCGTCTCCTTGCCGGATCGCCTCCTTGCCGGACCGTCTCCTGCCTCTGTTTGGGTCTTCGGCAAGCACTCACAACCGGCAAGCTTTTCGCTTGAGCCCACCTTTACTGCATTCTGCATCGTGCCAAAATCAGGTGTCAACACATGCCCCCTGTTTTTCGGCAAAACTTGTGTGCCGAAAAATAATTTGCATTAGGCTTGTTCTAAGGACGATGTCAACACTCCATCGGCCATTAATATGTGCTTAGGGCGATAATTATATATCGGCCATTGCCTATTTAGGCTTCTTGCCACACACTTGGGTGGTACTTCTTCAAATACCTGCCATTGAGAGCTCGAGGTAGCAATGTTCCTTGCATGGATTCCACCAAATATGAATTTCCGGGAACTATTCTTGCAATCTTGAAAGGACCTTCCCAGCTTGGAGACCACTTCCCGAATTTTCTGTCCTTTGAACCAATCGGTAGAATCACCTTCCATACAAGATCACCAATCTGAAAATTCTTCAACCTGACCTTCTTATTGTAAGCTCTTGCTACCCTCAACTTGTCCCTTTCTATGGCTTTTAATGCAGTCAAACGTTTATCGGCAACCTCATCAACGTTGTCCATCATCAAGTTATAAAAGTCCACTGCCGATAAATCATTTTGTTTGGCTATTCTCAAAGCATTCAAATTCACCTCTACCGGTAAAACGGCTTCTTGACCATATACGAGCTCATATGGAGTTACCTTCGTCGCACCATGCCTTGAGATTCTATGCGCCCACAAAGCCTCGGACAATAATTCATGCCACCTTCTTGGATTATCTTCAATCTTCTTCTTGATGAGCTTGATCAAAATTTTATTGCTAGACTCAGCTTGTCCATTGGCTTGAGCATAATACGGGGAGGAATTGAGCAACTTTATCTTATATGATTCGGCAAATTCTCCAACTTGATGAGACATGAAAGATGAACCTTGATCCGTAGTTAATGTTTGCGGAATACCGAATCTATGAATAATGTGCTCACTTATGAATTGAATTACCTCCGTATGCGTCATATTCTTGATAGGTACTGCTTCAGACCACTTAGTGAAATAATCAGTTGCCACCAACACGAACCGATGCCCCTTTGAAGAGGAAGGATGAATCTCTCCAATAAAGTCCAATCCCCAACCTCTAAAGGGCCACGGCTTGATAATAGGATGTAACATAGCAGCGGGAGCTAACTGAATATCACCAAACTTTTGACAAGCTTCACATCCTTTATAATACCTGAAGCAATCATTGATCATCGTCGGCCAATAAAATCCAGCACGTCGTAACAACCACTTCATCTTGGGGGCCGACTGATGAGTACCGCAAATTCCTTCATGAACCTCTCCCATAGCAACTCTTGCTTGATCCTCGTCCAAACACTTCAAAAGAACATCTTCAACCGTTCGGCGATAAAGACCACCGTCTCTTATTGTATATTTGAAAGCCATGCGCCGAACAGCCCTGTCCACCCTTTCACTCGGATTGTACAAGTAATCAATAATGGGCTTTCTCCAATCATGATTTTCACCTGTACTAGATTTATTGTTAGTGACCGAATCAGTGGGCTCTGGTTCGGCCTCCCCTATATTAGCAAGACAAGACATCGGCTCTTGAGAGATATGAAACATGCCATGATTGACATGATAGCCAGATGCTTGCTGTGCTAACTCATTTGCTCTCCAATTATCAAGTCTAGATATATGAGCAATGCCAAAATGATCCAAAGTAGAAATTATATCCAGACATTTATCAAGATAAACATTAAGTGATTCGTCTAAACATTGAAAAACTTTGGATACTTGTTGCACTACTAATAACGAATCACCAAAAGCCTCAATATGTGTAGCACCTATGGCCAGCAACATCTCTAAACCGAATAACAATGCTTCATATTCAGCTTGATTATTTGTGCAAAAATATTCTAAGCGGCATGAGGCTTCAAAAACAGCACCATAAGGAGATATATAAGCAACACCAACACCTTGGCCGTTGCTACAAACTGAACCGTCAAAATATAATCTCCATGGTACTAACGAGACAAGGTTTATATCAATATCTTGCTCGTCATTAATCCGATGCTCAACGATAAAATCAGCAACAATTTGGCCTTTCATGGATTTTAGAGATTCATAAGCCAAATCATACTCAATTAAAGCATAAGCCCATTTACCAATTCTACCACTAAGAATTGGTCTATGCAACATATATTTAATGACATCGGTTTGACAAGCTACTATGCAAGAACTTGGCACTAGATAATGTCTCAATTTTGTGCAAGCATAGTATAAGCATAGGCATAATTTTTCAATATACGTATACCTTGTCTCAGCATCCAATAGACGTCGGCTCAAATAAGTGATAGCATGTTCTTTTCCTTCGGTTTCTTGAGTCAAAACAGCACCAATAACACCTTCCTCGGCTGCAATGTAAAGTCTAAAGGGCTCTCTATGCTTGGGCGCCTTCATCACTGGAGGAGTGCACAAATAATTTTTAATCATATCAAATGCTTCTTGCTGTTTTGCCCCCCAAGTAAAATCAACATCATTCTTCAACCGAAGGATATGAGTAAATGCATCAACCTTCCCTGACAAATTAGCTATGAACCTCCTCAAATAATTGACCTTGCCAAGGAATTTTTGCATATCTCTCTTGCATATTGGAGCCTCCACTTTTTGTATAGCTTCTATCTTTTTGGGATCAATCTCTATGCCATCTTCATGAATAATGAAACCCAAAAACTTACCAGCCGACACGCCAAACGCACACTTCAAAGGATTCATCTTCAGCCCATATTTCTTCATCCTCTCAAAAGTTAAACGCAAATCGGCTAAGTGAGATTTAAAAGCATCCGATTTGACAACAATATCATCAATATAGACTTCAAGTATAACCCCGAGTAAATCATGAAAAATCAAATTCATAGCCCTTTGATATGTGGCGCCGGCATTCTTCAATCCAAAGGTCATTACTGTCCACTCAAATAATCCAAGGAAACCGGGGCACCGAAAAGCCGTTTTGGACATGTCCTCTTCGGCCATGAAAATTTGGTTGTACCCCGCATTGCCATCAAGAAAGCTAATAACCTTATGTCCAGAAGCATCATTAATAAGCATGTCGGCTATAGGCATAGGATACTCATCTTTGGGCGTAGCTCTATTCAAATCTCTGAAATCAATGCACACCCTCAACTTGCCGGAGCCTTTCTTTTCCACTGGCACAATATTAGAAATCCACTCGGCATACCTGCAAGGTCTAATAAAATTAGCTTTAAGAAAACGACCGATCTCTTCCTTGATCCGGTCATATATTTTTGGATTGAACTTCCTAGCCGATTGTTTATACGGTCTAAAACCGGCTTTTATAGGTAACCGATGCTCCACTAGCTCTCGGCTTAAACCTGGCATCTCATGATATTCCCATGCAAAGCAACAAATATATTCTTTCAATAGCTCGATTAACTTGACTTTACAATCGGCTTTCAAATTTTTGTTTACATATGTCGGCCTAGGAATTGAGCCATCTCCAATATCTACTTCTTCTAATGGATCGGCCGATGTAAAACCTTGTCCCAGTTTATCCATATCACCTAACTCCTCTATAGACTCATACATATCGTTCCCATTGGACCGATATTCTGCAAGCCGCTTTTGTAACCACTCAGAGTTAGGATCCATTTAAATACGTCATACCTTGGAGCCGATTTCCACCAACCGGCTTTAAAGAAACGGGTACAAAACCACTCTTGGTGGCGCTGAGAAAGTCAAACTCTGATAAGTCCCGTCCCGTCAAGCAAGCAGCATTGGGGTGTTGCCAATCCACCGGGGTATCGGCTAAAGCAACGCAAGCCGAATTATCCGCATGAACGATCTCCACTTCATCATCAACCCATTGAATAAAAAACTGGTGCATAGTGGATGGCACACATTGGTTTGCATGAACCCAATCACGGCCTAGAATGACGTTGTAGTTACCTTGCACCTCGGCGACAAAGAATGCAGTAGCCAAAGTTTTGCTCCCAACCGTAAGCTCCACGTACATCACCCCTTTGGCTTCGGTTTTCTCTTTGCCTTCAAATCCATTGAGTACCATATTGGTCTTTATCAATCCTTCGTCGGGCAAACCCAATTTCTTGAAGATTGAATAAGGCATGAGATTCACTACAGCACCACTATCGACAAGCATTCGAGTAATCGGTGACCCGTTGATATGGCCTCTGAGGTACAACGGTTTCAAGTGCGTCACTGGTTCTTTTGGCTTCTCAAATATTGCATTCTTAGGACCAAAATCCAGCTGAGCCACCTCCCCTTCTTCATCTATAGCACGAAACTCAGCGGGTAAATAAAACACCATGTTGATATCCATTCCTTCATGTACTGGTGTATGCTCACAATCTACCACGTCGCCCTCCTCCTCGGGTGTGTTCAGTGCTGGGCTTGCCGGGCCTGCCGAGCTTGCCGGATCTGCCGAGCTTGCCGGGTCTGCCGAGCTTGCCGGGTCTTCCGAGCTTGCCGGGTCTGGGTTTGCCCTCTTCATTGATTTTGAAATCTGTTCGGGCGAAACGGAATCAATAGGCGCTGTAGACGATGTAACAGCAGTAGCATCGTCCTTCCTTGGTGGTACAGGTGCTGATGTGACAGATGTAGAAACCACCGCACTTTGTATTCGCTTAGGCACCCATACTTGTTCTGTAGATACCATGGGCCGAACGTCATTGAACCACTCATCTCTTTGCTTCTCGGCCTCCTGTTCTGCCATCTCATGACTCCTTAACCTCTGTAGTTTCCTCTTTTGCGTTTTTGTTAGCCCTGGAGGACACCACTTAGGCTGCATGTACTTTGGATCTTTGAACTTGGCTTTGCTCGTGCTAGCTTCATGATTTCTAGCCGAGTGTTTTGGCGCGATAGCAAGTATCGGCTCAGCAGGGTTGCTACGCACAGTCGGCTGTTGTATGGTGAATGTTTCAGTACCCAAGATGAGTGAGTCAGCATCAACTTTTTCTTTGCCCTTTCCAGACCCAACCGCTGCACTTGGTGATTTGACACGCCACACCCGTTTGTTGACCTTTTCTTGATTATTCTGCATCGGCTGATTGACACCATTGTTCAAACGGCCTCGTGCGGGATAAGAAAGCCTCTCACGCATAGGCCTCCTTGGTTCTGCCCATCCTGGATGAAAAGCATAAGGGGCCATTGGGGGCTGCCCCCATCCTCCATTGAATCCTCCCATGAAGTAGGGTGCATAGGGAGGTGGCGCCATCCACGGTCCTGGCGCCCATGGCCCGTATGGCCTTGTGTGATGCTGCAATTCTTGCCTCGGAGGTGATCCTGGACGCTTCAAATTTGATGACCGATTAGAGCTAGAACCGGCCGCTTGATTAGCATACTTGGACAGCAACATATCAAAAGTTGGCTTGGCTCTCTTGCGCTGCACTTTGGCTTCATTCAGCTTCCACTTGCCAACTTCCGGACTCTTGGGCTTGACAAATTTGACACAGGTATTCTCTTGCTCTTGTGGTTGCCCCCCGAGTGCAGGATTCTTGACAGTGATTTTGATTATCTCCCCGCCATCGGGTTGCTTGTCGAGCACCACTTGCCTTCAGAAGACCTTGTCGCCATCTCTGTTTTTCCTGGGCTCACCAATGACAATATTAGTTTTATTAGCGGATTCGGCCACTTCCGGCCGAATGAGCACCTTTTTCCCCTCCAAATCCAGAGTATTCATTGGGAAGGGCTGTTTATCAACTTGCATCTCAGAAAAGTTCAATCGTCCGTCATTAATGGCCGATTGTATCTGTCGTCGAAAAACATTGCAATCATTAGTCGCATGAGAAAAAGAATTATGATACTTGCAATAAGCACGCCGTTTCAGCTCTTCAAACGGCGGTAAAGTATGAGATATTCTAATAATCTTAGCTTGTAGCAAAGCATCAAATATTCTATCACATTTAGCAATATTAAAAGTAAGCTTCATCTCATCATCACGATTCTTATGAATCGGCTTTAAATCATTGCAAGTAAATGGTTTGGCCTTCGAGGGCCAAACAAATTTAGCAGCATAAATATCACCCTCATCGTCCGAACGATCACTATCATATTCAACCATATTCATCTTTGGACGATCAGTTTTATATCTATGCACTTCTTTAAGCTCCTTGCTTCGGCTTTCATGAGCCAAAGCCCTCTGTAAGACTTGGTTGATACTTATAAATTCATAGCCTTCTAGTTTCTCTCTAATATGAGCTCTCAAACCATTAAGCACAAGATCAGCCAAGTCTCTCTCAGTTATCACTAAACTATAGCACCGGTTTTTTGTTTCCCTAAATCTCTTGACGTAATCAGAGACCGATTCGTCATGCTTCTGCTTAACCGATGTAAGATGTGACAACTTAAGTTCATTATCGCCGCTATAAAAATGATCATGAAATTTTTGCTCTAGCTGCAACCATGCACGAATAGAGCCATGCGGCAAAGAAGAAAACCATGAAAATGCGGTACCAGTTAATGACAAAGGAAATAAACGCACTTTCAATTCATTTATCGAACCTGCTTCACCCAATTGTGCTAGGTATTGGCTAACATGCTCCCATGTGGTTTTTGTGCCCTCTCCATTAAACTTAACAAAATCTGGAATTTTATACCCTTGAGGGCACGGAATTGCATCAAAGTATTCAGGATACGGCTTTTGATAAATCCGATTCCTAGGTAGTTCAACACCAAAATTCTCTCGAAGTGTTTTAGCCATCTCCTCTCTAAACCTAGCTAGAGCATCGTCCGTAGTAGACGATGAAGCTTGTGGCACTGGCATAGGAGGATTGGGGTTAGCAATCATGGGTGTAAATTGTGACATGTTTGCCGAACCATAGTTCGGCAATGATCTAGCAATGTTTCCACCTATTTGGTTCGGCGTTGCCACCGAACTCTGCATAAAAGGATTAAGTGGTGCAGCCACAATTTGATTGGTATGGGTAGGAAAATAATTCATCGGCATGGGAGGCGCCGATGAAATAGGCAAAGCTGAATCAGGGTTTCCCATACTAGCAGGCATGTTAGGCATATTCTTCTGAGCATTAGTATTGTCTAAGAAAGCTTGATAGATCAGATTATTGCTATTAGTAATACGACTCTCAATTTCAGCCCATTGCTCAGGAGAAAAGGTAGTACTTACAGAAGGTTTAACCTGCTCAGTTTGAAGGGGAGGAAACTTGATTTCTCCAACCGGAGTGATATTGCCTTGGCGGTCCTTCTTGAAGTTTCCAAGGAACTCCTGCAACTCCTTCTCTTCACGCGCCTTCTTGCACTCCTCATAAGCTTGACGATGCTCGGCCGATAACTCCTCCAGATTGGGCTTGATAATGTTACGGCGTCAACTTCTGAGGGATTGGGAAGATTGGACATGATGGATGATGATGATGGATCAAAGTTCCCCAGCGGAGTCGCCAAAAAGTGTGTTGACACACGAACGCGTCACGCGTACCCTCGACGCCGGGGGTGATGCACCGCAGCTCACGTCGAGGGAGGTCCTACCGGCAGCGCGATACGCAAGACAACCGGAGGACGCTTTTGAAGACCCGAAACCCCGCGCACCCGGGAGGGACCCCGTCAGGGAGCGCGGCGGCTATGGGCTGCCCTAGGTCGATTCGCTCGCCCCTAGGGCCTCGGAGTTCGCAGCTCTCCAACACGAAGAACGACGAAGAACGAGGAAGAAGATACGAGGGTAGGAGACAAAACATAGGTGAAAAAGTAGTATATTGATTGTTCGATTGTGTGTTCTTTCAATCGGCCGTCACCCCCAACATATATAAGAGGCGGCTGGACTTTCCGTACAAGCAAAGGATTCATCTAGGCTTTCCTTACAAGAAAATTACATTAATTCACGTCCTAGAGTCCTAGTTCTGGTCCCGCTCGGATTCAGCCTGAATCTGGTCCAATCTCCTGTCTTGCTCCTTGCGTGGGCCGTGGAATCTGCACACGACCTCCGATGGAGATGGTCCAAACACGAATTTTGTGCGCTTCGACGAGGCCAATAATCCGTATGTTGATCACTTTTCCAAATAAGGCCATCTTGAATACTCCACGGGGTCATCCTTAATTTCGAGTCGGACTCATTCATATAGCTGACTGGACCGTCCGACTCTTGTATCGTCTCTACAGGTCATATACTACGTCGGATGACGATGACTCCAAAAGCAAAGTTGACCGTTTCGACGAGACGAACAACTTTCATGTTGAACACTTTTTGATCTGAGACCATCTAGATAAGTATTTGAGCCCATCTTCAGCATCTCGTCGGACAGTTTTTTACTGTTCACGCGGCAAGCTTCCCGCGGCAAGGTACTGTTCACCCGACAAGGTTACTGTTAACGTGCGGCAAACTTTCCCCGGCAAGGTACTGTTCATGCGGCAAGGGTACTGTTCACCCGGCAAGATTACTGTTCACGCGCGGCAAGCTTTTCCCCGGCAATGGCACTGTTCACGCGCGGTAAGCTTCCCCCGGCAAGGCACTGTTCACGCGGCGAGGGTACTGTTCACCCGGCAAGTTACTGTTCACGCGCGGAAAGCTCCCCCGGCAATGTTACTGTTCACGCGCGGCAAGCTTTTCCCGGCAAGGGTACTGTTCACCCGGCAAGGTTACTGTTCACGCGGCAAGGGTACTGTTCACCCGGCAAGATTACTGTTCCCGCGCGGCAAGCTTCCCCCGGCAATGGTACTGTTCACGCGTGGCAAGCTTTCCCCGGCAAGGTACTGTTCACGCGCGGCAAGCTCCCCCGGCAATGTTACTGTTCACGCGCGGCAAGCTTTCCCCGGCAAGGTTACTGTTCACGCGGCAAGCTTTCTTGGTGCACCTTGCGGGCCCTTTTTGAGGCAGTAAACGGCCTCGGATGAAAATGTGCCCAAAAGCAATTTTTACCGTTTCGACGAGACGAACAACTTTCATGTTGAACGTTTTTCGATCCGAGGCCATCTTGAATGGCTAATTGCTCACGCATTGCATCAGACACTCGCCAAGACGTGTCTGGTCTCTCGCGTCTTATTTCGCCTCTTGACATGGCTGCATTCAGATAGCTCTAACTTTTGCATACGAACTCGGATTGAGACGATTTTTATATGAAAATCGACCGATTCGACGAGACGAAGACAAATGATGTAGAAAGTTTTCTCATATGAGATCATCTTGAGGGCGTAATCGGCCGAATAGTGTTCTGGATACAAAATCCCAGTACTTCGAACACAATTTCGGCTTTCAAGATGAGATCGGATGGCAATGGCCCAAACTTCAAAGTTTCTCCTTGCCGGATCGCCTCCTTGCCGGGCCGTCTCCATGCCGGATCACCTCCTTGCCGGGCCGTCTCCTTGCCGAATCGCCTCCTTGCCGGACCATCTCCTGCCTCTGTTTGGGTCTTCGGCAAGTA
This sequence comes from Elymus sibiricus, assembly GCA_039707655.1. NCBI lineage: Eukaryota > Viridiplantae > Streptophyta > Magnoliopsida > Poales > Poaceae > Elymus > Elymus sibiricus. Next base: position 434,777,779 of record CM077668.1, on the reverse strand, counting down.
CTCAAAACCGGCAAGCTTTTCGCTTGAGCCCACCTTTACTGCATTCTGCATCGTGCCAAAATCAGGTGTCAACATGATGTATATGGAAAATGTATGCCGTGAATGAAAAAACATAGACATGTATTAGAAAGAGAAAAAAAAAGCCCGAAAAAGAAACACAGACAACCGAAACCCAAAAAGAAACATAGTAAAGAAACCCAAAATGAAAAACCGTTGTAAACCGGTCTATAGAACCTTCGTAAACCATTTGAACAGGTCATGCCATATGCAGGCAAGAGGAAAACGTGCGGGCGAGATATATTATGTCTTGCTATATGCCAGGTGGTAGAATAGGGGAGCAGCTATTCGTCACTTACTGCATTAAAGTGCCCCAATTTCACGGCGAAACCTATTTGGCGCTGCAGGCGCCGGTTATAGCTGTTTTCTGCAAACCGGCGCCTGCAGCTACGTTAGTTGGGCTCGGAACATATAGTGTGTTTTTAATCAGCAAAAAACAGCGCCAGTTTTATAGCTGGCAACTGTTTTCTTCTTTTATTCGTCCGTTTTCCTTTTTTCACTTTTTTGTTTTTCCCTTTTTTTTCGTTTTTCATTTTTCATTTTTCGTTTTTCGTTTTTTGTTTTTTTCTTCTTCCTGGTTCGATGAATTACTTTTGTAAATATGCGAACTTTTTCTTCAAATTGATGAACTTTTTTGGAAATTCGCTGAACTTCTTTTCAAATCGATGAACTTTTTTTTCAAAATCGACGATCTTTTCTAGAAAAATCCATGAACTATTTTCAATTTTGATGAACTATTTTTGAAAATCGATGAACTTTTTTACAATCTGATGAACTTTTTCCAAAATCGATGACATTTTTGACAATACGATGAACTTTTTTGAAGTTTGATGAAGTTTTTTTCAAAATTGATGAACTTTTTTCAAATTTGATGAGTTTTTTTATCAAATTCGATGAACTTTTTTGAAATTCGATGAACATTTTTCCAAATTAGATGAACTTTTTTTGAAATTGATGGTTTTTTTCTTCAAATCGATGAACGTTTTCATTTCTGATTATCTTTTTTTCTAATTTGATGAACTTTTTTAAACTGATGAACTTTTTTTGAAATTCGGTGAACTTTTTTCAAAATCGATGAACTTTTTTCCAATTTGATGAACTTTTTTAATTTTTGTGAACTTTTTTCCAAATTTGATGAATATTTTTAAAAAGTTGGATGAAGTTTTGCAAAATCTGTGAACTTTTCTGAAATCTTTATTTTTTTTCTTTTTTCATGGTTTTCTTCGTTTTAGTTTTTTCCTCTCTTTTTTAAAGTCAATGGTTGACCAGTCAACTGGTCAACCGTGACCGTACAAACAGCCCTCGAGGCTCGAGCAAGCGAGGGACCAGGCGGGGCGAGTTGAGCGAGCGACCGGGCGTGGCTCCCCACATGGGCCAGCCCACAATTTGGCGGCTGTGAGCGCCAGCCCTCTTAGCTGGCGCCTGAAGCGCCAACTAGGAGCACCCCAATTTCACACACGGAACCCCCAACTGGGTTGGCCCATTGCTTTGCACTCTAGCTGCTCATTTAAGGTACTGCAAAGAGCGGAACATTTTAGCAAACGACTTATTCCTTAGAAAAAACCAACCAATTTTTTCCAGGATGGGTTTTTACATTCAGTTTTTTTTAAAACATGCAGAAAAATTATTTTTGAAAAGAGAACATTCTTTTGAAAATTTGAGAAAAACAATTAACGCATTTGTGTGTATATATTTTTGGAAAACACAAACATTTTTTATAACATTTGAATATTTTCTAAAAAAGTCAAACAATTTTTTAAAAACGCATAATTTTTTTCAAGTTTGAGAACATTATTGAAACTTCAGACATTTTAAAAAATCTTAACATTTATTGAAATTTCCGGAAGATGTTTTGAGAAACATGAAGATTTTTTCAAATCTGAGAACATTTGGAATTTTATTTTTTAAAAAAACTTAGGGAACATCTTCTGAAAAACATGAGCATTTATTCAAATTTTAGAACAGTGTTTCAAATCCAAACATTTCATGAAAAACATGAACATTTTTCAAATTTCAGAACTATTTTGAAATTGTAAACAAATTTAAAAAGCTGAACTTATTTAGAAATTTCGGGAACAATGTTTTGAAAAGTATTAACTATTTTTGAAAAGGAAGATTAGACCTGATGGCACAATTGAAAGTACAAGGTTAGACTTGTGGCCAATGATTATAATCAAAATCTGTTAGTGACATTTAAAAAAATGGTTATCGATTGTAAAATAATGTTCAAGTATTTAGGAATTGTTTCTATCCCTTCAAAAAACTGTTTAATGTGTATTAAATTGTTTTAACACGCATGCTAATCATGTATTTAAAAAATGTTAAACATATATAAAAAAATGTTCCTGATGTATATGAAAATGTACACCGTGTATCAAAAAAGTAGACATGTATTGCAAAAAAGAAAAGAAAAAACAAAATAACCCAAAAAAGAAACACAGAAAACCAAAAGCCAATAAGAAAAACCATTGTAAACAGACATAGGAAACCAAAAAGAAGAAGAAAAAAAAGAAGAAAACCAGAAACTATGATGAAAGAAACAAGAAAAATGAAAGAAGCACATGGAAGATTCTAAAACCAATCTATAGAACCTTCCTAAAACGTTTTAATGGGTCGGCCCATATACAAGCAAGGGGAAAACATGTATGTGAGACGTATTTTGTTATGGATGCCGGTAAAATAGGGGACCACCTAGTCGACGCTTACTATGTCAAAGTGCCCCCGTTTCACACAGGGAACCCCCCAACTGCGTTAGCCCATTGCTTTGCACAGTAGCTGCCCAAGAATGGTACTACAATGAGTGGGACACTGTAGCAAACGACTTTTGCCTTAGAAAAAAACAAAATTTTATCTTGGTAGGTATTTAAATTCATTTTTTCAAAAACATGCGAAAAAATTAATTTCAAAAAGTAAAAATTTGTTTTTATTTTGAGAACATCTCTTAAAGCATTTCTGTCTATATTATTTGGAAAACGCAAACATTTCTTATAACTTTTGAACATTTTTCTAAGAAAAAGTCAAACATTTTTTTAAAAACGCACAAAATTTTCAAATTTAAGAACTTGCTGAAATTTCAATTTTTTTAGAAAATCTGAACATTTACTGAAATTTCTGGAATATTTTTTGAAAAACGCAAACATTTTTTTAAATCTGAGTACATTTTGAAATTTCGATTTTTTTAAATTTAGGGAACATTTTCTGAAAAACACGAGCATTCTTTTCAAATTTCAGAACTTTGTTTAAAATTTGAAATTTTCATGAAAAAAATGAACATTTGTTTTTCATATTTGAAAACAGTTTAAAAAGGCTCAGTTTTCTAAAAGGCTCAATTTTGGGAACTTTTTTAGAAATTTCAGGAACAGTTTTCTAAAAGTACAAACTATTTTTGAAATTGTGAATTATTTTTAAAGATGGATATTTACCAAAATTATGTACGATTTTTGTAAATTTCAAACTTTGTTTAACATGATGTTTTCTAAATTAAGGAAAAAAAGAAAAAAGGACAAAACCCGAAAGGAATCTAAAACTAGGAAAAACCAGTGCATGAACCTTCTTGAAGGTTGGGAAAACCGAAATTCCTATATACTTTGTATGTAGCTAATGGGCCAGCCTATCCCGAAATATTTACTTTGGTTTTGTGCGAAAGGGCTCCTATTTGACGCAGAATAAATTTGTACCCCGTTTTTCGTTTTCTAGCTGATTTTCTTTTTCTCCAGCCCAGGTGTTGTAGATACTCATATTTTTCTTATGAAATGGATTAAAGTTTACAAATTTCCTAATTTTATTATAATCTATATGCAGTACGCTATGAAAATGGAGGGAGTATAGATTGCTAGGCTGCATACAATGCGATCGACGTAGTATGTTACCGACTGATTTGCTGCAAACTTTTTCTCTCAATTTTGCTAGTATATGTTCTTTATGTTGATGATGTACTCTGCGTGTACGTTTTACACAAGGCAGGATTACAGAACTCTCCATCTGCATCGATGCATGTACAACAAATAGGAGTGGGGCCACAACCCTTCTGTTTTTAGAGAAGGGACTGCAACTTCTTGTGAGTGTGTGTAATGTACCATTTTAATTGGTTTGAATCATGAACAAACCCCAGTGAAAATAGGGATATCGGTAATTTATTTACCGTATTATCAGTTTGTCAGTCTACCCGTTGGTGGATTGATACAGGTGCAAACATTCATGCGTGTGTGCTAATATTTTGGTGAATCTTCTTCCCAGATCACACAAGACAGCTCCGTACCGATGGGGAATGGCACAAGTGCTTTGTTCATGGTGTTGGCATGATAAATCTGAATTTTACTTCGGAAAAGATCGTGCAACTGAAGAACGTGTAACATGTCCCTGCTATCAAAAAGAATCTTGTTGGCGTCTCCCTTCTATAGTGCTAGCCTTTCCCTAGCAGATTTTTGTAATAAACTCGTGAACCATATTCATTTGAATATTAATGAATCAAAAGTTTGGCACTTAGGTCTTTGTCAAATTAATTTTGGTTGTATGACGCGGCTAGCTAAGATGAATTTAGTCCTGAGTTTCACCGTTGCCAAACATAAAGTGTCATGTGTGTGTGCAAGAAAAGCAACCTCGTAAGCCTCCCATGGCTATGTAGGAGAGAGACATTTGGCACCATTAGGCACTACTGCAGGATGGTCCTAACGCGACACATGCATTAGAGACCTCTCGACCAAACTGTGTGCGATGCATTAATCGCAAACAGTGTCGTACTAAAACCGTCACCAATAAAACGAACTATGTGCGATGACGGGTCCATCAAGCACGATTCAGAAAAGATTTGCGTGTGCGAATCATGGCATACAGCTGATCCATATGAACCGTTTGCGATGAGCCAGAACAAAAGAAACGGTCAGCTAGATCAAAGTGTGTGCGATAGACGGCATACAGTTCACTCGGATGAACTGTTTGTGATGATCCAGTACAACAGAAACGGTCAGCCAGATCAAGGTGTGTGCGATAGACGGCAAACAGTTCACTCGGATGAACTGTTTCCGATGAGTCAAAACAACAGAAACGGTCAGCCAGATCAAGGAGTCTGCGATATACGTGCACACATTCTAATTAAAAGAACTGTGCGCGATGGTAATAACAAGCGCACACGGTTGATGGAACAAGTCGTTTGCTGACTGCTACTTGTAGTCTGCGTTGTTATTTCCCCGAAGAGGAGAGGATGATGCAGTACAGTAGAGATAAGTATTTCCCTCAGTTAAGAACCAAGGTTATCAATCCAGTAGGAGAACCAAGCAAAATTCCGTTAAGCGCACCTGCACACACAAGAGCAAACACTTGCACCCAACGCAAATAAGAGGGTTGCCAATCCTCTTAGCGGTTATTTGCAAGGATTAAATCTTATCGAGATAAATTGATAAACTAAAATACTAATTAAAATAAAAGTAAATAAATTGCAGCAAGGTATTTTTGGGTTTTTTATATGATAAAGATAGACCCGGGGGCCATAATTTTCACTAGAGGCTTCTCTCTCGAGAACAGAAACATACGGTGGGTAAACAAATTACTGTTGGGCAATTGATAAAAAAACAAATAATTAAGACGGATTCATGGCAATGATCATGTATATAGGCATCACGTCCGAGACAAGTAGACCGACTCCTGCCTGCATCTACTACTATTACTCCACCCATCGATCGCTATCCAGCATGCATCTAGGGTATTAAGTATGAAACAGAGTAACGCCTTAAGCAAGATGACATGATGTAGAGAAGCAAATTCAAGCAATATGAATAAACTCCATCTTTTTATCCTTAATGGCAACAATACAAATACGTGTCATGTCCCCTTCTGTCACTCGGATTGAGCACCGCAAGATTGAACCCATCACAAAGCACCTCTCCCAATCTAGTAGGCCAAACCAAATCGATAGATCGGAGAGAAATACAAAGCTATAACAATCATGCATAAAAGAGTTCAGAGATGACTCAAATATTTCTCATGAATAATCTGATCATAAACTCACAATTCATCGGATCCCAACAAACACACCGCAAAAGAAGATTACATCGGATAGAACTCCAAGAACATCGAGGAGAACATTGTATTGAAGATCAAAGAGAGAGAAGAAGCCATCTAGCTACTAGCTATGGACCCGTAGGTTTGTGGTAAACTACTCACACATCATCGGAAGGGCAGCAAGGTTGATGTAGAAGCCCTCCGTGATCGATTCCCCCTCCGGCAGAGTACCGAAAAAGGCCTCCAGATGGGATCGTGGAAGAACAGAGGCTTGCGGTGGCGGAAAGGTTTTCTCTTCCGGCTCTCTGGGGGTTTCCCAATATTTGTGAATTTACAAAAGTGGAATTAGGTCAAACGGAGTCACGTGGGCCCAACAAGGCAACACGGCGCGTCCCCGGGGGGGGGGGGGGGGGTGTTGCCTTGTGAAGCCTCCGTGAGGCTTCTGGCCTCCTCCTGAAGCTTCCAAGGTTTCTTCTGTCCAGAAAAAAATCTCCAAAAAGTTTCGTGTCATTTGGTACTGTTTCTCTGAAAAGCCAAAAACATGCAGAAAACAGCAACTGGCACTGGGCACTGGGTTAATAGGTTAGTCCCAAAGAATGATATATAATTGCATATAAAAACATCCAAGATTGATACTATAATAGCATAGAACAATCAAAAATTATAGATACATTGGAGACGTATCAAGCATCCCCAAGCTTAATTCCTGCTCGTCCTCGAGTAGGTAAATGATAAAAATAGAATTTTTGATGTGTAATGCTACCTATCATGTTTCATCATGTAATCTCTCTCTCTTACGGTATGAATAATAAGATCCAAATGATTCAAAGCAATAGTCTATAATTTGATATAAAGACATCAATACTCAGGCATACTAGAAAACAATCATGCCTTTCAAAATAAAAATGCTAAAGAACGTTATCCCTACAAAATCATATAATCCTGTCATGCTCCATCTTCTTCACACAAAGTATTTATCATGCACTACCCCGATGACAAGCCGAGCAATTGGTTCATACTTTTTAACGCGCTTCAGCTTTTTCAACTCCCACTCAATACATGAGCGCAAGCCATGGATATAACACTATGGGTGGAATAAAGTATGGTGGTAGAGATAAATAGGAGAAGTCAAAAATGGAGAAAGTCTCACATCAACGAGGCTAATCAACGGGCTATGGAGATGCCCATCAATTGATGTCAATGCGAGGAGTAGGGATTGCCATGCAACGGATGCACTAAGAGCTATAAGTGTATGAAAGCTCAACATGAAAACTAAGTGGGTGTGCATCCAACTTGCTTGCTCATGAAGACCTCGGGCATTTGAGGAAGCCCAGCATCGGAATATACAAGCCAAGTTCTATAATGAAAAATTCTCACTAGTGTATGAAAGTGGCAAAATAGGAGACTCTCTATATGAAAAACATGGTGCTACTCTGAAGCACAAGTGTGGAAAAAGATAGTAACATTGCCCCTTCTCTCTTTTTCTCTCATTTTTTATTTTTTATTTTTTCATGGCTCTTTTTTCGCCTCTTTTTTTTTGTTTTTTTAGAATGATCTCATGGACCTCATCCCCAGTTTTTCGAGGACTCATTAGTCTCCATCATTCTTTCCTCACTGGGACAATGCTCTAATAATGATGATCATCACACCTCTATTTACTTACAACTCAACATTTCAACTCGATACTAGAACAAAAATATGACTCTATATGAATGCCTCTGGCAGTGTACCAGGATATGCAATGATGCTAGCGTAACATGTATAACAATGATGAACGGTGGCTGAGCCACAAATACTATGTTAGCTATATGATCATGGAAAGCAATATGACAATGATGATGTATGTCATAAAAACGGAACGGTGGAAGTTGCATGTCAATATATCTCGGAATGGCTATGGAAATGCCATGGTTGGTAGGTATGGTGGCTGTTTTGAGGAAGATACAAGGAGGCTTATGTGTGATAGAGCGTATCATATCACGGGGTTTGGATGCACCGGCGAAGTTTGCACCAACTCTCGATGTGACAAAGGGCAATGCACGGTACCGAAGAGGCTAGCAAATTGCGGAAAGGTGAGAGTGCGTATAATCCATGGACTCACATTTGTCATAAAGAACTCACATACTTATTGCGAAAGTTTATTAGCCCTCGAAGCAAAGTACTACTACGCATGCCCCGAGAGTGATAGATTGGTAGGACAAGGTCCATCACTCGTCCCCGACCGCCACTCATAAGGTAGACAATCAATAATAAATCATGCTCCAACTTCTTAGCATAACGACATATCATACGTGCATGCTTCGGGAATCACAAACCTTAACACAATTATTCTTACTAAACCACAATTATCTACTAATACCTCCCCCATATTACCATCTTAATATCGCAAAACTATTGCAAGGAATCAAATTTATCATATTCAGTGATCTACATGAAAGTTTTTATTATATCCCTATTGAATACCTATCATATCAGGACCAAATTCATAACTCGTGCATATTACCATTGCTATCATGAAACTCTCAAAAAGATATAAGTGAAGCATGAGAGTGCAACTATTTCTTTAAAATATAACCACCGCCGTGCTCTAACAGATATAAGTGAAGCACTAGAGCAACTGCCTAGCTCAAAAGATATAAGTGAAGCACATAGAGTATTCTAACAAATCACGAATAATGTGTGTCCCTCTCAAAAAGGTGTGATCAGCAAAGATGATTGTGACAAACTAAAAAGCAAACAAAAGCAAGCAAACTATTTCACAAGACGCTCCAAGTAAAACACATATCATGTGATGAATAAAAATATAGCTCCAAGTGAGTTACCGATAGATTGTAGACGAAAGAGGGAATGCCTTCCGGGGCATCCCCAAGCTTAGACGCTTGAGTCTTCCTTGAATAGTACCTTGGGGTGCCTTGGGCATCCCCAAGATTAGGCTCTTGCCGCTCCTTATTCGTTTATCCATTGTAGTCTCACCCAAAACTTGAAAACTTTAGCACACAAAACTCAACAGAAACCTCGTGAGATCCGTTAGTATAACAAATAATTCTTAACTTTAGGTACTGTAGTAAATTGATTCACATTTAATATTGGCATAACGCTACTGTACTCCAACTTCTCCATGACTCATACCCCCCGATACGATCCATAGATTCATCAAAATAAGCAAACTATGCAACAAAAACAGAATCTGTCTAAAACAGAACAGTCTGTAAAGATTTATTTAAAATCCATACTTCTGTAACTCCAAAAATTCTAAACAATTAGGACAACGTGGGAAATTCATATACCAATACTGTGTAAAAATTTCAGATTTTTCTGACGCTCTAGTACAGAACTAAAATTCCAGCACTGGACGCAAAACTTTCTGTTTTCCAAACAGCATCAATTATACTATCTTCCAAATCATCCCAAAGGCATTACTTGGCACAAACACTAATTAAAACATAAAAACACAATCGTAACAGAAGCTATAATTATTAAAACACTCAAAAACATAAGGTAAAAGCAAAAATTTATTTTATTCATTGGGTTGCCTCCCAACAAGCGCTATTGTTTTATGCCCAGCTAGGCATAATGCATAGTTTCAAGTGTTGTCATCTTTGGTTTTTGCTACTTTAGAAGGATTGGTCTCGAACCCGGGAGGCTCCTTGCGCTTCCCATGATTTTCAGAAAATAAAGCAATTTTACTATCTAAAGTGTCTATCTTCTTATTGCAAATAGTAAGGAGGTTATTCATACGATTGAGGTTACCGCTAACATTTTTAAGGGGTTCATTAGACTTTTGTAACTCCACCAATTTTTTTTGTATGTCACCTAGCTTTTCCAAAATTTGGATCTCTTCTTGAGTATAATTAGGTCCTTTTTGCAATGGTGGGGTTCCCACTATTTCCTCTATTAATTCATAAACAGTATTAGGATCACTGTCAATAAAATTTCCTTTGGTAGAAAAGTCCAAGAGTTGTTTATTGGGCATAGTTAGTGTTTCACAACAAATTTTTCATATCCCCTTTTATAGTGAAAACACGATAAGATTCAATTATCCTATACCAAGCGTCTTTCAAATTTTCTCCTTGTTTCTGTTTGAAGTAAAGAACTTCAAAATCCGGAGACAAAGGAGGGATGGTAAAACTAGTCATGGTGACGAGGCAAACAAGCAAATAATTTTTTTGTGTTTTTGTAAAAAAAATTAGAAGTGGGGGAGATGAAAACGAGAGGCAAATGCAAATAAAAGGCAAATAAAGTAAATGCAAGTGAATGATAATTTGTGCGAAGGTACTTGGTAATTTTGATGATGTCTCCCCGGCAACGGCGCCAGAGATTCTTCCTGCTACTTGTAGTCTGCGTTGGTATTTCCCCGAAGAGGAGATGATGATGCAGTATAGTAGAGATAAATATTTCCCTCAGTTAAGAACCAAGGTTATCAATCCAGTAGGAGAACCAAGCAAAATTCCGTTAAGCGCACTTGCACACACAAGAGCAAACACTTGCACCCAACACAAATAAGAGGGTTGTCAATCCTCTTAGCGGTTATTTGCAAGGATTAAATCTTATCGAGATAAATTTATAAACTAAAATACTAATTAAAATAAAAGTAAATAAATTGCAACAAGGTATTTTTGGGTTTTTTATATGATAAAGATAGACCTGGGGGCTATAGTTTTCACTAGAGGCTTCTCTCTCGAGCACAAAAACATACGGTGGGTAAACAAATTACTGTTTGGCAATTGACAGAAAAGAAAATAATTATGACGGATTCATGGCAATGATCATGTATATAGGCAACACGTCCGAGACAAGTAGACCGACTCCTGCCTGCATCTACTACTATTACTCCACCCATCGACCGCTATCCAGCATGCATCTAGGGTATTAAGTATGAAACAGAGTAACGCCTTAAGCAAGATGACATGATGTAGAGAAGAAATTCAAGCAATATGAATAAACTCCATCTTTTTATCCTTAATAGCAACAATACAAATACGTGTCATGTCCCCTTCTGTCACTGGGATTGAGCACCGCAAGATTGAACCCATCACAAAGCACCTCTACCATTGCAAGATAAATCAATCTAGTAGACCAAACCAAATCGATAGATCGGAGAGAAATACAAAGCTATAACAATCATGCATAAAAGAGTTCAGAGATGATTCAAATATTTCTCATGAATAATTTGATCATAAACTCACAATTCATCGAATCCCAACAAACACACCGCAAAAGAAGATTAGATCGGATAGAACTCCAAGAACATCGAGGAGAACATTGTATTGAAGATCAAAGAGAGAGAAGAAGCCATCTAGCTACTAGCTATGGACCTGTAGGTCTGTGATAAACTACTCACACATCATCGGAAGGGCAGCAAGGTTGATTTAGAAGCCCTCCATGATCGATTCGACCTCCGGCAGATTACTGGAAAAGGCCTCCAGATGGGATCGTGCAAGAACAGAGGCTTGCGGCGGCGGAAAGGTTTTATCTTCTGGCTCTCTAGGGGTTTCCCAATATTTGTGAATTTATAGAAGTGGAATTAGGTCAAATGGAGTCACGTGGGCCCCACAAGGCAACATGGCGCGCCCCCCTGGGGCGGGCCCTATTGCCTTATGAAGCCTCCATGAGGCTTCTGGTGTAGGGTAACGCAGCAGAAAACAAAAATTTTCCAACCTACGCACCAGCCCAGGACCACTATGGAGACTGCATACAAGGTTTGATCTCTTTCGTTACCGACTCGTAGCGCAGCGGAAGTAGAGTCGATGACGATCGGCGGTGCAGATCCCCGCAGCTAGGATTTTACAACCTCCCAACCGCGAGGATGTATACCCTCATCTGCCCCGCGGACAGCCCTTCGGGAGGACCTCCGAAACTCGGACTGTCACTCGGACAGCCCTTCGGGAGGCACTCTCGAACTAAGACCGAAACTACGATCTCTCTACAGAGTTGCACACATACGGTGTCATCTATCCGGCAGGGCTTCGCCGTCCAGAACTAGTTCCTGCCAGAACCCAGACAGCCTTTCGGCTCTACGAAACTATTTCGCTGGGAGGGAGAGAAGAATGCCAGATCATGCATGGCTTTGTGTATGAGAGCAAGAGTGTGAAGATGGCAGCCATCTCCCTTCCTATTTATAGGAAATCCCAAGGGGAATATCCCTTTCTCAAAAGGAATATCCCTTTGGAATATCCCTTTCTCAAAAGGAATATGCCTTTCTCAAAAATATTCAAAAAGTGCTTTCACTATTCACGACGACATTTTTCAGCGTCTGATCGAACTGAAAATATTCATGTGGGCTTAGAACAATTCTAGTACCCACAAAAATAATTTTCAACGCGAGCCGGAACAATTCCGGTTTAGTGATTTCATCTGCGAAAAGCATCTGAAGCGGTTTCGGCAGCTCCGGAACATTTCCGGTTTTCATTCCAGAAAATTCCAAAAAGTTTCCAGAACGATTCTGGCACCCTCCAAGAATTATCAGGCATGTGCCAAGACCAATTTGACTTTATGGTATCCCCTGAAACAACTTTTCCAGTTTCACCGAAACTCATCCGGTGACCTCTCTCTGCGGAACTTTTCCGCTGTCCGAAACTTTTCCGGCGTCCGAAACTTTTTCGGTGTTTTTCTCTCAGACTCCCTGTCTAGTATTCAACAGATAGATGACCCTTAAGCGTGTGACCCTATAGGTTCGGTGAAGCATAGACATGACCCGGAACCCCTTCCGATCAATGATCAACATCGGAGCCGTGGACACCCATATCGATCCCTATACCCACACGAATAAATATTCGAGTGAACCTCCAGTTGCCGTGAGCTATTCCTGTTGCTTCGCGATATGTTACAATTACCCGAGGTGAGAAACATCGGCATCCTCGTGGATCAACACTTGTCCACAATGCCAGTTACCTCGTTGCCGGTATTGTTCTCTTTTCTCGTTCCCGTGTTCCGGCATCCCTGTGATCAAATCACCCTGTGTCTGGCCAGACGATGATGGATACCGTAACACCGAGAGGGCCCAGAGATATCTCTCCATCGTCGGAGGAGCAAATCCCAATCTCGAGCTATCAAGTTACTTGACACACTTTTCCATGAACCCGTAAGCCGCCGTAATAGCCACCCATTTACGGATGACGTTTAACAAACCCCAAAGTTCATGAAGCAAGCATGAAGAAACTCGATACTCTCATGGTCTAAGGAATTATGCAAACATTAACTTCTCTGTGTTATTAACCATTAACTTATGACGAATGTATCTCATAGCATAACATCAATCGGGTCGATTCAACACAAGTGTTCTACCAACAATTGTGCCCTCAAAATTGCCGGCATAGCCATGCCCATGATCAGGAAAACAGGATCATCATGCAATACTTGAGCCAGTCATAGAGGCTTGACTAGGAATACATTTTACCGTTTATTATCCCACACGTGCATATGAGTCTTCCTCCGAGCCTCGTGGTTATTGTAGATTCGAGAACCATAGCAGTTATAGCATGGAACATAAACCTAATTATGAACAGGGAGATAATCAATAACATTTATTATTGCCTCTAGGGCATATCTCCTACAGACTCCCACTTGAACTAGAGTCAATAATTTAGTCAATGCTAATGCACTTTACACCTATGGCATACTGGTGTAAAATATGCTTCGCATGTGGTATAGCCTGATGTCCAACGGATCTGACGACTTCAGCTCCGTGTGTAACTTTGCATATCCTCGCGTTTTCACGCTTTCACAAAATTCATATTTTGTGTGGACTTGGCTTTGCATATGTGTGAATCATTGGTCGAAACCTGATTCCTCAGACTAAGCTATGGAGCAACTATCTGCTATAGTGTCCCATAGACCAAAGCCATCTTGGAACCATACTAAGTTCATGAATGAACTATATGATTCAACAACTTCTTTGTCGCTTCTCAAGCGTCAACATACTTAGCCTTTGTTATAGAATTCGCCACAGTATCTTGTTTGGAACAATTTCCAACTACCGTGCCACCATATTGTGTATTACACAAAACCCTCAATTTAAATCGAAAATCGCATGGAGCATTGATGAAGACTGTATCGATGTAATCACTTACAACGAGCACTTAATAATCTCTACTTGCGATAAAACATGTCATCAGCACTACTCTTAGCACTTAATGACATCTTTCACTGTTGTCCCATGATCAGTACTTTGATCACTATGGTATCTATACTCGCAACAACTTTGGAGTATTGGACATATCTGGTTGTTTTACATACCATGGAATACATGATTAATCCAAACACAAGAGTGTGTGGAATCACCATCATGTATTTTGCTCATCAGTGTTTTGAGACACCGAGTCTTGCAAAACTCTTTCCATGTGACTTCGGCAAGAATCACTCCTTGGCATTTTAAATGCTAAAAGGTTTTAGCACCTTGTCAATATGTATTCATTGCTTAGCCCTATTAGGTAAATCTATCTCCATAGATCATCATGCCTAATATTGAGGCTATTTAGCCCAAGCACTTCATCGAAAAACCATTTTCAAATGAAGTCCTAATTAGTGTCAAGAAATTTATTTCCAATTAACAATGTGTCAAGTACACACGGTTTTTAGAAATATTATTATGCTCCCACTTACTTTCTTGAATCACAAGCATCTTCGATACCCATTTGATGAAGTCAAACCCCTTTGACCATTCCATCAAAAACGAAGATTCCAACTCCACTTTGCTCTCTTCTGTCCATCGCTGGAACTCTGAAGTTTGCATACTTACTAGCATCCTTTGGATCGACAAATTACTTTGGACTGTATCATATACAAGTCCTAGGTTTCATTTCCATCAGATGGAAATCCCTTTGTCATCCATGTTTCATATCTCATGATTGAAATATGAATTAATTGCTAGTTCAACCCGAACCGACTTCAAGCATCGCTACGGTGAATCAACCTCATCGTAGTCAACTCCTTGAACTTGTTATTTCAACAAGTCGAGCTATATGGATAAAACATTTTTATCCGTATCAGTTTTTAGTTCCATAAATATTCGTTAGACTCTAAGCCTTCTGAAAGGTGTATCAAGATTTTAATCTTTAAACATTTATATGGAAACTATCTCGGATTGTATTGGCATTTAGCCAATTCTGGAGTCAGGGCCCATCACCGTTTCCTTGTGTATCATAGGTATACTGTTGTCCAACAACAATATCTCGTTTGCGCACCTGAGAGGTTTGCACGAGCCTTGCCTACGGGGTTCAGCTGCAAGTTCGACTGAAGTCCATACATTTTATTGTAGAGACTTCCGTATCAGTCGCAGTAGGAAACTCCGGAATCACTTCCAAGGTTTCTTTCCTTTGACCTGATGACGAAGATACTGTTTATCTCGTCGAGTTGCACTGTCCTCCCACTCACCTTTTGTAAGAACTATTCTCTTTAAAAGCATACCGTTTATTGTGGAAAACCTATTTGCCTCGGTATAGTGAGGGAGGAATACCCAATTACTTGGGATAACCTACAAAGTAGCACTTGTCTGATTTGGAATAGGTTTGTAACCTTTTTACACAAGCCCCATATTCCAAATGTTAAGAAAAGATATAACATGGTTGGGCGTACCATACCATGGCATCATTTCAACAGACCTGATGGATCTCTTTTCAGTGAAAAAGCCGCAGTCTCTAAAGCATCACTCTTTAAAAATGATAATGGCAAATCTATTTATGTCATATTTGATCTTACCATGTCATAAATGGTTCGATTACATCTTCACGGACTTTCCACTTGCAGTGGTGTTCCGGGAGGTGCAAGTTATGAAACCCCTTTCACAACTCATCAGACATTCGCTAAACTTGTAACTCAAATATTCCTTTCTGCAATCGAATTGTAGAAACATAATTTTCTTGTTACAATAACTTCTACTTCAATTTTTGAAAACCTTATGAATGAATTCAAAAGATCCAGACTTACGTCTCATCAAGTAAATATCCATATATCTACTTGAGTCATTTCTGAAGATAGATAAATCCACTACTTGCAACAATATTTATTGGACTTCACACATCATAATGTATGATCACCAATATGTTCTTTGCTCGTTCCTTATGGCCTGTGAACGGTATTTCAGTCACTTCACTTTTCAGAGGAAAGTTGCAAGTGTCAGATGATTCAAAATCAAACGACTTCAAAATCCATCACAATGGAATTTTCCATGCGGGTTTCTTCAATGTGACCAAATGCAGTGCCACACTTGTGTGGTATTCTTTTAGTCTTGCGACATTTAGCGTCAGTGTTATGGATGTATCATATTACCATCAATATTCATAGCATACATCCCATCCTGTATGGAAGCATGGCCCTTCATTTTATTCATAACATCGAACATCAAAAGTTCTCTTATGAATAACCTTCTTGCAAAATACCTTATGCAAAGGGCTAGAGTGTATGAAACTCTAAATGAATTATGAAAGTAAATACAGAGGCAATGTATTAATATCAATATTCATAACATACGTCTCATTCATAATGAAAGTATGGCCCTTATGTTATTCATAACACCGAACATCAAAAGTTCTCTTATGAACAACCTTCTTGCAAGATACCTTATGCAAAGGGCTAGAGTGTGAAACTCTAAAATGAATTATGAAAGTAAATACAGAGGCAATGTATTAATATCAATATTCATAACATACGTCTCATTCATAATGAAAGTATGGCCCTTATGTTATTCATAACACCGAACATCAAAAGTTCTCTTATGAACAACCTTCTTGCAAGATACCTTATGCAAAGGGCTAGAGTGTGAAACTCTAAAATGAATTATGAAAGTAAATACAGAGGGAATACACCGATGGAAGGCATAGTAACTTTTACTATGTTCCCTATGTGTATCTTAACCTCATTCCTGGCTAGTCTTTCAGGCCATAGTAGTTCTTACATCGAGTTGCAACAGAATGCAATCAAGCGGGTATCTTTGTGATTAACTCACAATACCCAAGAATTAGTGATTAACATGCTTAACCACAATTCCCAAGAACTATATCTTTGACCAGCCTTCTATACATCAAAAACTTGTATGACATTCATACATGAGCTGGATATTCCAGTCTTCTTTCTTTCTGCCATTATACTTCTAACAGTTTAACTTTTAGTATTTCTCCTACTCTCAGAAGAAGCACCCAACTTAAGAGTGGCGTTAGCCCCGGATTTCCTAGGCGTGAAAGTTTCACTAACACCCTTCGGACACTTCCTTTCTCTTTAAGTTGTTGTTTTATTCACCATCATCATATGACAGGCGTTCTTCTGGATCCCTCTTTTATCAGTCTAATGCATAGTAAACTCCTTTACTAATAGTTTGCAAACAAACATTGCTTTGGATATCTCATATCTTTTAGCCTTTGTCTGTCTCTGAAAATGATTTTCAGATTCCATGAATATCACATAACTATCCAAACTTTCGAAGTTCGGGTCTCATGGAAGCAAACATATTGCAGTTTGACTGAAAAGGAATTCTAGCTTTTGGATCGAAGGACGAGAGTCACATGATCCATAGCATTAGCGGGAGAATACCGAAAGCATGCGATAGGACAAAGTCCTTCTCGGCACTCTTGAGGACAATCCTCATATTACGTTACCAACCGTAAAGTTTTAACCAGATATTTAACAGCTATTCAATTTTAACAGGGAAGGTGGAAACGCGAGCCATTATTCTACAACTATTATGCAAATCACACTTAGACAGTGTTCAAAATTAATTGCACTGAGAATTAAAAGAAGTTAATTCAACAGTGCGCTCCCACTCAAACCAATATCTCTCATAATTGATTGTGAGTGATACAAGATCCACATTTCAATTCAACGCCATTGATGTGGACATCACTGATGACGAGAATTTCAATTGGTGGGCATACATGCCGATCACATCTCTATGTGACTCTTGTTCATCTTTCGATGCGTGTGTTCCGAGCTCAGGACGATCAAGCCAGAACGTCAAGACAACCAAGTGATCTCGCTGCGAGGTCTGACCTCACCCGCCTCACACTTCTCTAATCGTTCGTACCCATGTGGACATGGCGCACCCCGAAAAGTTAGGTGCCGTGACGGTGCTACACTTGGGAGAACACTAACTACTTGATATTTTTGTGAGAGATCACCCTTATAAAAGCGACTACCGCGCAATCAAGAAGGGTGCATCATAAGGGATAAACATCTCAGGCAATTCATAATAGCATGATATGGTATAGCCCTTTCTGACGGAGAAGTCTTTCATTTCTTCGTCTCCGGCATTCGCGTCGGTGTTCACCTTCGCGAAGATTGCCACCACCTTGTCGATGCACTAGATAATATTGCTATCTCTATAGCTAATAAAATAAGTGCATTACATAAGGTTGACACGCAGGTCATTAAAGTGCAATCATATGGCTCCAGCCATCATGCCGAATCATGACACGCAGGTCATGTTAATTTACATCATATAGTCATCTCATACATAATCAAATTAATATGAGTACTGCTATACCACATCATATGCACATGCAAACCATCCTGCAAAACCAAGTTAGACGCCTCTAATCGGTTTATACAAAATTTTATTTTACGTGGCTTCTAAGGTTTCGAAACAAACCGAAGCTACCAACGTCCATCATCAAGCATGATAATCCAAGTTGCTAGATTAACCTTCCAGGGTGTATGAAACATGAGATAATAAAATCTCGAGCCCCATACTAAACTTCGTCATACGCGTGACCCCCGTGCAGATCACATCTGCATTGCCCTTTCGTCTGCAAAATTTCATCTTTCTTTTTAACTACGGTGGAATTCAATGAACTGTTAGCACTTCGTTGATCAATCAGGATCGCGGATTGCCAGAACATTGAAACTCCACCATACTGTTATCAAGATCAGAAATATGCAAATTCTAGGGAAGCAATAGGAACATCGGGTAACAGATTTCATCTGCTACCCGCACAAATAATTTTCAGCAATAGATCTCATCTATTACCTAATTATATTGTGCAATACCCATACATCTCTATGTATTCTAGATCGCAACCTGCATCTACGCATAGCACGGCTCTTGATGCCACTGTAGGGTAACACAGCAGAAAACAAAAATTTTCCGACCTACGCACCAGCCCAGGACCACTATGGAGACTGCATACAAGGTTTGATCTCTTTCGTTACCGACTCGTAGCGTAGCGGAAGTAGAGTCGATGACGATCGGCGGTGCAGATCCCCGCAGCTAGGATTTTACAACCTCCCAACCGCGAGGATGTATACCCTCATCTGCCCCGCGGACAGCCCTTCGGGAGGACCTCCGAAACTCGGACTGTCACTCGGACAGCCCTTCAGGAGGCACTCTCAAACTAAGACCGAAACTACGATCTCTCTACAGAGTTGCACACATACGGTGTCATCTATCCGGCAGGGCTTCGCCGTCCAGAACTAGTTCCTGCCGGAACCCAGACAGCCTTTCGGCTCTACGAAACTATTTCGCTGGGAGGGAGAGAAGAATGCCAGATCATGCATGGCTTTGTGTATGAGAGCAAGAGTGTGAAGATGGCAGCCATCTCCCTTCCTATTTATAGGAAATCCCAAGGGGAATATCCCTTTCTCAAAAGGAATATGCCTTTGGAATATCCCTTTCTCAAAAGGAATATGCCTTTCTCAAAAATATTCAAAAAGTGCTTTCACTATTCACGACGACATTGTTCAGCGTCTGATCGAACTGAAAATATTCATGTGGGCTTAGAACAATTCTAGTACCCACCAAAATAATTTTCAACGCGAGCCGGAACAATTCCGGTTTAGTGATTTCATCTGCGAAAAGCATCTGAAGCGGTTTCGGCAGCTCCGGAACATTTCCGGTTTTCATTCCAGAAAATTCCAAAAAGTTTCCAGAACGATTCTGGCACCCTCCAAGAATTATCAGGCATGTGCCAAGACCAATTTGACTTTATGGTATCCCTTGAAACAACTTTTCCAGTTTCACCGAAACTCATCCGGTGACCTCTCTCTGCGGAACTTTTCCGCTGTCCGAAACTTTTCCGGCGTCCGAAACTTTTTCGGTGTTTTTCTCTCAGACTCCCTGTCTAGTATTCAACAGATAGATGACCCTTAAGCGTGTGACCCTATAGGTTCGGTGAAGCATAGACATGACCCGGAACCCCTTCCGATCAATGATCAACATCGGAGCCGTGGACACCCATATCGATCCCTATACCCACACGAATAAATATTCGAGTGAACCTCCAGTTGCCGTGAGCTATTCCTGTTGCTTCGCGATATGTTACAATTACCCGAGGTGAGAAACATCGGCATCCTCGTGGATCAACACTTGTCCACAATGCCAGTTACCTCGTTGCCGGTATTGTTCTCTTTTCTCGTTCCCGTGTTCCGGCATCCCTGTGATCAAATCACCCTGTGTCTGGCCAGACGATGATGGATACCGTAACACCGAGAGGGCCCAGAGATATCTCTCCATCGTCGGAGGAGCAAATCCCAATCTCGAGCTATCAAGTTACTTGACACACTTTTCCATGAACCCGTAAGCCGCCGTAATAGCCACCCATTTACGGATGACGTTTAACAAACCCCAAAGTTCATGAAGCAAGCATGAAGAAACTCGATACTCTCATGGTCTAAGGAATTATGCAAACATTAACTTCTCTGTGTTATTAACCATTAACTTATGAAGAATGTATCTCATAGCATAACATCAATCGGGTCGATTCAACACAAGTGTTCTACCAACAATTGTGCCCTCAAAATTGCCGGCACAGCCATGCCCATGATCAGGAAAACAGGATCATCATGCAATACTTGAGCCAGTCATAGAGGCTTGACTAGGAATACATTTTACCGTTTATTATCCCACACGTGCATATGAGTCTTCCTCCGAGCCTCGTGGTTATTGTAGACTCGAGAACCATAGCAGTTATAGCATGGAACATAAACCTAATTATGAACAGGGAGATAATCAATAACATTTATTATTGTCTCTAGGGCATATCTCCTACATCTGGCCTCCTCCCGAAGCTTCCAAGGTTTCTTTTGTCCAGAAAAAAATCTCTAAAAAGTTTCGTGGCATTTGGACTTCATTTGGTACTGTTTCTCTGAAAAGCCAAAAACATGCAGAAAACAGCAACTGGCACTGGGCACTGGGTTAATAGGTTAGTCCCAAAAAATGATATATAATTGCATATAAAAACATCCAAGATTGATACTATAATAGCATGGAACAATAAAAAATTATAGATATGTTGGAGACGTATAACTGACATCGTCGGTTGCAGTGCACACGCCACGTACGCATCCGAGAACGCTTGCCCACATTACGCCATCCGGGAATCGTGCCGCACTTCGAAACCAGAACCGTCAATAAATTTTGAGCTTGTTTCCCGTCACATTCCAAATTACCACGCTATATTTAATTGCAAACCTGTTCACACCGATCAAAACCTAAACGTTTTCCCACTTAGCAGCTTATTACTAGGTTATAAATACCACCTACTCGAAAATGACTGCCCATTGCTCCTCAATTCCTCATCAACAAACAAACAAGTCTTTCTTCGTTGTTCCTTGCATCTGCCATGGCCCGTAGGAGTTCTTGGTCGAGAATTGACCAGGGAGCGGCGAGCATGGAAGCAGAAGCAGCAGAGATGTCCCGCCTTGCCGCGATAGCAACTGGGAGGTCCTGCCGCGCCGCCAAAGCAGCAGCGAGGTCCCGCCACGCCGCCGAAGCAGCACAGTGGTCCGGCCGCACCGTGGAAGCAGCAAGGATGACCCGCCGCGCCACGGAATCAGCGAAGAGGTCCTGCACGCCGTGGCGGCCTGGGAAGATCTCTTCTGGGAAGGCGAGGGCTCTCACAGGCGCATGCGCGCTGAGCTCAATAAGCTGAAGGATGAGATCTCCGGCTGGGCGAAGCTGCACGAGGAGATCAATGCCTCATTTGATAAGGCGATCGGCGTCATCCGGGGACTAAGGGATGACAAGACGAAGCTCCGGACCCAGCGCGAAATGCTGAGGGTGAAGATCGCCGGTAGTGCAAAGCAGCACGAGGAGAGCACTGTCGTGTTGAAGAAGACGGCCGCCATGGCCGAGAAAATTATGGACGAGAATGCCAACCTCCGCATCGAGCGTAAAAGACTGGTGAGGGAATCCAAAGCTGCTGTCAAGCGAAGTATTGAGGATGTGAAAGAGATCATTGCTGTTCGCTGCGACAACTCCATCGCCATGGATGCAATGACGAAGATGGCGGAGGATAGGTGAAAGGAGGTGAAGGTCGTGGAAGCGATGAAGAAGGAGTTGGAGGAACTCCGTGCCCTGCAGCAACCCATCAAGAAGGAGTAGAGAGCAGCGACCCAGATTGTTGTCTGCGTCTTCTTCCTTCTTTTCCCCTGTGTCTTTCGGGCGTTGCCGCATGTGGCATTTTAAATTATCTTCCTGAATATGTAAGACAATTACTATCCATTGCCATCGTCATCATATATATCAGTCTTGCTAAGTCTTCGTTAAGTTTCAGCCGAGGCTACGTCCGTGAGTTATCCGTGCAAAATTTTGTTTTAAAATTTTCTTTTTTCTCCCTTAAATCTCAGTCGACTGAGACCTAGCCACACCATTAAGCGCCTATAAAATAGGGTCTCAGGCGCCATTAATGAAGAAGTTGGGAGCGAGGTGGGCGGCGGATGGAGGTCAAAGGGCTCGCCTCCCGGTGAGCCTGCGCAGCGGTCTGCTCCATGCTACTTGTAGCTTGCGTTGGTATTATCCCCGAAGAGGAAGGGATGATGCAGCACAGTAGAGATAAGTATTTCCCTCAGTTATGAAACCAAGGTTATCGAACTAGTAGGAGAATCACGCAACACCTCGTTAGCAGCACCTGCACACAAACAACAAATCCTTGCACCCAACGCAAACGAGGGGTTGTCAATCCCTCGGCGGTTAATCGCAAGATTAAATTGTATGTAATAGATAGATAGATTGAAACAAAAATACAAAATAAAATAAATAAAAGAAAATGGCAGCAATATTTTTAGGGTTTTTGTAATATGATTTAGATAGACCCGGGGGCCATAGTTTTCACTAGAGGCTTCTCTCGAGAAAATAGCATACAGTGGGCAGACAAATTACTGTTGGGCAATTGATAGAAAAGCAAATAATCATGACGATATCCAAGGCAATGATCATGTATATAGGCATCACGTCCAATACAAGTAGACCGACTCCTGCCTGCATCTACTACTATTACTCCACACATCGACCGCTATCCAGCATGCATCTAGTGTATTAAGTCCATAAAGAACGGAGTAACGCCTTAAGAATGATGACATGATGTAGACAAGATAAACTCATGTATGAATAAACCCCATCTTTTTACCCTTAATAGCAATGATACATACGTGCCATGTCCCTTTCTGTCACTGGGATTGAGCACCGCAAGATCGAACCCATTACAAAGCACCTCTTCCCATGGCAAGATAAATCAACTCAGTTGGCCAAACCAAATCAATAGATCGGAGAAGAAATACGAGGCTATAATAATCATGCATAAAAGAGTGCAGCAAAGAGTCAATTAACTTCATGGATAATCTGATCATAAACTCACAATTCATTGGATCCCAACAAACACACCGCAAAAAGTGATTACATCGGATAGAACTCCAAGAACATCGAGGAGAACATTGTATTGAAGATCAAAAAGAGAGAAGAAGCCATCTAGCTACTGCCTATGGACCCGAAGGTCTGTGGTAAACTCCTCACGCATCATCGGAAGGGCAGCAAGATTGATGTAGAGCCCCTCCGTGATCGATTCCCCCTCCGACGGAGTACCAGAGAAGGCCTCCAGATGGGATCTCTCGAGAACAGAAACTTGCGGTGGCTGAAAAAGTATATCGTGGACTCCCTTGAGGGTTTCTGATTTCCCCCTGAATTTACAGTGGTGGAATTAGGTCAAACGGAGCAAAGGGGGGCCCACGAGGCACCAGGGCACGCCTGCCCCCCCCCCAGGCCCCTAGTGGCTCGTGGCCACCTCCTGGGTCTTCTGGCCCTCTCCCGTAGCTTCTAGTGTTGTATATGTCCGGAAAAAAATCTCCAAAAAGTTTCGTGGCATTTGGACTTCGTTTGATATTATTATTCTGTAAAACAAAAACAGGGCAGAAAACATCAACTGGCACTGGGCACTAGGTTAATAGGTTAGTCTCCGAAAATGATATATAATTGCTGTAAATGTATATAAAAACATCCAAGATTGATAATATAACAGCATGGAACAATCAAAAATTATAGATACGTTGGAGACGTATCAGCATCCCCAAGCTTAATTCCTGCTCGTCCTCGAGTAGGTAAATGATAAAAACAGAATTTTTTATGTGGAATGCTGCCTAACATATTCATCACATTTTCTTTTATTTTATAGCATGGACATTGGACTTGAATGATTCAAAGCAATAGTCTATAATTTGACATGAAGATATAAATACTCAAGCATGCTAACAAGCAACCATGTCTTTCAAAATATCAACGCTAAAGAAAGTTATCCCTAGCCCATTATGCTCAATCATTGATCCATTCATGAAACACACTCAAATATTAGCTACATCCAATGCACAAGTATGACAATAATGCTCTCTAGTTGGTGCTTTTGTAAGAGAAGATGGAGACTCAAACAAAAATAAAAATTGCATAAAAGTAAATAGATAGGCCCTTCGCAGAGGGAAGCAGAGATTTGTCAAATGTGCCAGAGCTCGAAGCTGAAATTAAAGAGATAAAAATATTTTGAGAGGCATGCTTCTCCTGTCAACGAAAACGACCGAGAATTCCCAATATTTTCCATGCTAGACACATCATAGGCGGTTCCCAAACAGAAAGTAAAGTTTATTTCCTTTCCACCATTTCTTTCACAATCCATGGCTAGCCGTATCCACGGGTGCCCTCCATACCAACACTTTCCAAGGAATTTTGTTGTTATTAATTTGATTACATTGTGGGACTGGGCATCCCTATTACCAGCCACTCTCTCGTGCAATGACAAGTGAATAAACACTCATCATGAGAATAACACACCTAGCATGGAAAATAATGGCTACCCCCTGCCGCTTCATGAGCGGTACGGGCACACAAAACGGAAAATTATTTTGAAAATTAGAGTTGGCAACGACGCCAGAAATTCTTCCTGCTACTTGTAGCTTGCGTTGGTATTATCCCCGAAGAGGAAGGGATGATGCAGCACAGTAGAGATAAATATTTCCCTCAGTTATGAAACCAAGGTTATCGAACCAGTAGGAGAATCACGCAACACCTCGTTAGCAACACCTGCACACAAATAACAAATCCTTGCACCCAACGCAAACGAGGGGTTGTCAATCCCTCGGCGGTTAATTGCAAGATTAAATTGTATGTAATAGATAGATAGATTGAAACAAAAATACAAAATAAAATAAATAAAAGAAAATGGCAGCAATATTTTTAGGGTTTTAGTAATATGATTTAGATAGACCCGGGGGCGATAGTTTTCACTAGAGGCTTCTCTCGAGAAAATAACATACGGTGGGTAGACAAATTACTGTTGGGCAATTGATAGAAAAGCAAATAATCATGACGATATCCAAGGCAATGATCATGTATATAGGCATCATGTCCAATACAAGTAGACCGACTCCTGCCTGCATCTACTACTATTACTCCACACATCGACCGCTATCTCGCATGCATCTAGTGTATTAAGTCCATAAAGAACGGAGTAACGCCTTAAGAACGATGACATGATGTAGACAAGATAAACTCACGTATGAATAAACCCCATCTTTTTACCCTTAATAGCAATGATACATACGTGTCATGTCCCTTTCTATCACTGGGATTGAGCACCGCAAGATCGAACCCATTACAAAGCACCTCTTCCCATGTCAAGATAAATCAACTCAGTTGGCCAAACCAAATCAATAGACCAGAGAAGAAATACGAGGCTATAATAATCATGCATAAAAGAGTGCGACAAAGACTCAAATAATTTCATGGATAACTGATCATAAACTCACAATTCATCGGATCCCAACAAACACACCGCAAAAAGTGATTTTGTTGGTTGTTAATGTGCGCTCCTTCAAAAAAATCGGAACTTTTTTTACCACAGCATGTTGGTGCCACGTCAAGGCAACATGCCAAGTTTCATGATTTTCAGGCAAGTTTTGGATTTATAGGAATTTTGAAAACCAAGTTTGTCAATGTTTTCGGCCGAGCCACGACGCCTGGATGTTTGAAATTCATTCCCATTTCTTGCATGGGACCTAAACATTCACCCAAGGTCACATATACGATTTTTCAACCTATTTTGGTGCACTGGAGCATGTGCATGTAGTTCAAATTTGAATTATGCACATTAAATGCCTAGAAAACTCAATAAATGTATAAAAAAGGCCAAATGAACCCGGAATAATTCCAAAATTTAGCACGACACTCCTATTGGACTTTGTTGCCTTTGTAAAAAAATCAAGGCAGGAAGAGGCGGCGTATGTCGTTTCGGCCACAAAAGTGACACTTTCCCTATCGGAACCATGAGCCTTCTTGAGAGAATCCGGTTTGTAAGAAGCTTATACCAAAACTTGTCCCAAATCGAACAAAAATTTTACCATAGCATGTTGGTGCCATGTCAAGACACCATGCCAAGTTCCGTGATTTTTAGGCAATTTTTGGATTTACAAGAATTTAAAAACCAAGTTTCTTAATGTTTTCGGCCGAGCCACGACGCCCAGATGTTTGAAATTCATTCCCATTTCTTGTATGGGACCTAAACATTCACCCAAGGACACATATACGATTTTTCAACCCATTTTGCTACACTGGAGCATGTGCATGTAGTTCAAATTTGTATTATGCACATTAAATGCCTAGATACTCAATTAATGTATAAAAAAGGCCAAACGAACCCGGAATAATTCCAAATTTTAGCACGACACTCCTATTGGTCTATGTTGCCTATGTAAAAAAAATAAAGGCAGGAAGAGGTAGCGTATGTTGTTTTGCCCACAAAGGTGACACGTTCCCTATCGAAACCA
This sequence comes from Elymus sibiricus, assembly GCA_039707655.1. Taxonomy (NCBI): domain Eukaryota; kingdom Viridiplantae; phylum Streptophyta; class Magnoliopsida; order Poales; family Poaceae; genus Elymus; species Elymus sibiricus. The sequence goes on along the minus strand of CM077668.1, from coordinate 434,750,719 downwards.
TGAGCCTTCTTGAGAGAAGCTTCGGTTTGTAAGAAGATTATACCAAAACTTGTCCCAAATCAAACAAAAAATTTACCACAACATGTTGGTGCCATATCAAGACACCATGCCAAGTTCTGTGATTTTTAGGCAATTTTTGGATTTACAGGAATTTAAAAACCAAGTTTCTCAATGTTTTCGGCCGAGCCACGACACCTAGATGTTCGAAATTCACTCCCATTTCTTATATGGGACCTAACATTCAGCTACGGACACATATACGATTTTTAACCCATTTTGGTGCACTGGAGCATGTGCCTGTAGTTCAAATTTGAAATATGCACATTAAATTCCTAGAAAACTCAATTAATGTATAAAAAAGGCCAAACGAACCCGGAATAATTCCAAATTTTAGCACGACACTCCTATAGTTGCATGTTCACTGCAGATAAATGTTCTAGCAATTCAAACACCGACCTTTCCTGCCGTAACCCCATTTTGTCTTTCAAATCAAAATGAAAAAATCAAGTACACCACAAACAGTTTATTAGCAAGAATCGTGTGCGATGCAGTATAAAATATCTTGGGGCTCCCTCATGTATAGCTTACGCCGGAAGCTTCGTCGGCTACAGTCCACCGGCTGCGCGTCAACCACACTTGCGCGCCAGTTTTCGCTGCACCGTTCGTAAATTTTCGGCAACCGCGGAAATATCTAGGTCCCCGCCCCCTTCCCCCCACCAAAAGCCACATTTCCACTGTTTCCTCCTTCCTTTCCAAGTTCAAATCTTCACTGCTTGCTTTGCAGCACCACCTCCTCGCCGGCGGCTCTCCTTCCCGCTGCGCGGCCTCGTCGATATAGTCAGGTAATCCACACCCCACCCCATCCTCCTCCTCCTTCTCCATCCCACATGCCTCGACCGCCGGCGCAACACCTTCCACCCAAATCACTGCCCCACACATTATTGCGAGGAGCTCAAGGAGCATCTGGCAGCGGTGAAGCAAATCACGGCCGCACGTGCGGATGAGGTCGCGATGGCTGCCATGATTGCCGACCGCCAGATCTTGGAGGAGCACCTCGCCGTCGAGGCCGGCGTCGACCCCTCGCACGCGGACGCCGCCATGCGGTTGGCTGCTTTAAACGATAGTTCGTGGTGTTTTCTCGAGGCCGCCTCCGGTGCCTTCTAGTGAATTGTCCTCTGTAATGTTAATATGCAATCTGATCTTCTGAAATGTGATGTTCAGTTAACAGTTTGGTTCATTTGTTGTGATGTTCAGTTAACTGTTTGGTTCAATTCTGAAATGTGATGTTCAATTCCTGTGGGTACAAATTTTTTATTGTTATGCATGTGAGGAATAAAATCGAATTTGGATGTACTCTATACATGAGAAACATACACAAATGCTATATTTCCTAGTAGTTCTTAAGCATGCTTGGCTTGGTTAAGTGTATGATCTTCTAGTATATGTTCTATTCTGCAATGTGGTTCTCAGTTAACTGCTTGCTTCATTTGTTGTGGTGTCCAGTTAACTATTTGGTTCAATTCTGCAATGTGATGTTCATTTGTTGTGGGTACAAGTTTTCATTAATATATTCTACTGATAGTATGCCAACTCTCACTTAAACTGATCAATATCTGCCTTATATGTGTTGCAGGGAAACAATGGGAGGCACTGAGATTTACCATCAAGGTTTGCACAAGCATGGTCCTTTGGCTAATAACACATTATTGTGCAATTGCAGGAACCATTCTAATATTTAGGTTTTTAACAATTTGGTCTTGCACATGTAGGTCCTGCTATCAGAGGTTTAGACCCACTATTTGATCCATTTTGCATATGGGGAAATGAGATAGACATGAATATCAGTCAAGTCAAGAAACTCAGAAAGATTGTTAGGATAAAGAAACTAGCGATGAATAACAATAAGATCTTTGTTTGCACAATGAAGAAGACATCAGTCAACTATAGGATGGTACTAACTCTTTTACCTTGTGTTTTTCCTATGCACCATTTCAAAATTTAGAACAGATATTTATGCATATCTTTGTTTTCAGTCCTTTCCAAAGCATTTCACCGATGATTACCTCTCAAACCACCTGCATGGTCAAGAGGCGAGGAAGGTACTCATTCAACACCCACGGTACAATATTGAAGTCTTCCTCAAGAGGACGAAGGTTGGACGGGCAATCATCTGCAACCACTGGCCTAAAGTTGCAAGGATATTCAACAACATTGAAGGCTCAATATTCGCCTTCAGATTCAACAGTTTTCCAAATGAGATTCATCTGTCTATATACCGTATATGATGCTACTTTCCAAAGGTTTTAGATGTTGCATGTGAAACTTCGTGCTGTTGTGTAATGGCGCAGCTAGCTATATGCCTATATGGTGTAACTCAGTGCTGAAGCTATGTGATGTTGTACTCTGATGTAATTCAGCTATGAAATCCTGGTTGCCGTAATACGGCTATGAAACATATGGTGTGTTTGATATGAAATGTCAATTTGATTACTAAATGCATTATCTAGGCCAATTAGCCTGCTTATTGGGTTTTTGTATTGCAGACGGTTTCTCAGACAACACTGTGGGCGATGACCTCAAACAACGCACACAGTTTCTAGAAAGTAGCCGTGTTGGATCCATGAACAATTACACACGCTTCCGCCCGACAAATGTTTGCGTTAGGTCACCTTGCACAAACGTTTCCACATAAAAATTGTGTGTGATGTACATATGAACGGAAACGTTTGTCTGAGATTCACTGTGTGGGATGTACATATGAACGGAAATGATTGGGCCAGTATAATTGTCTGCGATGGCTCGCCCGATCGCACATGAGCTCTTTTTGTCCCGCGTGTGTGACCGGAGGCCCTATCGCCGACGGTTTCTAGGTCGTGTGGGAAGGAACCCCCCTATCGCACACACAGGCAAGGCGACAGTTTAAAACTCTGTCGCGGAAAGGGGGTAAAAACCGTTTGTATAGCAGGTCGCTGCACCAGTGAGGAGAGACACTTGGCATTCTTATCTGTGTGAGGTGAATGATATGTTGACTAAAGGTGGAACAAAAAATTTCATGACATTGATGGATGATTCCATTAGATATTACTATGTGTATCTGTTAAATACTACTAAAGACGAAACTCTACACTACTTTAAAATCTATAAGGAATAAGTTGAAAATCAACTTGAAAATTAAATTAAATGAGTTTGATATGATCATGGTGGAGTGTACTTATCTAACTAGTTTAATTCTTTCTGCGTGAAACATGGTATTATTCATGAGAGGATGCCTCCCTATTCACCTCAGTCAAACGGGGTTGTCGAACAGAAAAAGTGTACTCTAATAGATTTATCCAAGGCATGATGGGGGGGGTGATATTGACATCATGTCATGTCCCGAATAAGGTTCCCATGAAGGATAATGATATCACTCCTTATGAGCAATGAGAGAAGAAAAGAATGACACTCTCTTACTTACATACTTGGGGCTATTTGACGAAAGTCAACATGCCGATTACCAAAAATCGTAAGCTTAGACTAAAGACTGTGGAATATACTTTTCTAGGCTATGCTAAGCACAACATTTGATATAGATTTCTAGTGATGAAATCTGAGGTAGTTGATGTGAAGGTCATTACAATTATGGAGTCTAAAGATACGACATTCTTTGAGGATATTTTTCCTACGAGAGATATGCAAAGCCCTTCTAGACAGAAATCTGAAGAGACTCCTGATCCCGCCATTCCAATGGAATATTATGAACAAACGCATGATAAAAATCCCGTGGAGGAAGACAATGAAACTCTTTCTAGGAGCAAGAGATAGAGGACTCCAAAGTCCTTTGGTGATGATTTCCTTGGGTACCTCCTGGATGATACTCTCAGTTTTATTTCAGAACCTTACACATCTCCAGATGCTAACTACAGGAAGATGCAGTCCGTAGCGAGATGGATTCCATCATGGCTAGCGGGACATGGGGGACCACTCATCTCCCCTATGCCTGCAACCTAGTGGGATGTAAGTGGGTGTTCAAAAGGAAGCTTAGACCTAGTGGTACAATTGAATATATAGTGCAGGGCTAGGCTTGTGTCCAAGGGTTATACTTAGAGAGGGCGCAGATTTCTTTGATACTTACTCACCTGTGGCCAGACTGATGACCATTCGAGTGCTACTCTCGTTGGCTGCCTCACATGGTCTTCTCCTTCATTAGATGGATGTCAAGGTGGCTTTCCTAAACGGAGATCTAGGCGAGAAAATCTACATCCAACAGCCAGATGGCTTGGTAGTAGAAGGTCCGGAATGAAAGGTTTGTTAGTTACGACAATCTTTATATGGCCTGAAACAGGCACCTAAGAAATGACATGAGAAGTTTGATAAAACTCTGACACCCGCTTGATTTGTTGTTAATGAAGCTGACAAATGTTTATATTATCGCCATGGAGGAGGAGAAGGAGTTACACTGTGGCTGTATGTTGGTGACATATTGATATTTGGAACCAACCTCAACCTCATTGAGGAGATTAAGGTTTATCTATCTCATAACCTTGAGATGAAAGATCTGGGTGTGGCTGATGTTATCTTGAACATCAAGCTATTGAGAGATAATGAGGATGGATTATGCTTATGCAATCCCCCTATGTTGAGAAGATTTTGAGCCCATTTGGCTATTCAGATTGCAAAAAATTTCCAACACCATATGATTCTAGTGTGCAGATATGAAAGTTCAAAGGCATAGCTAAAGATCAATTGAGACACTCTCTAGTTATTAGTTCACTCATGTACTTAGCTTGCGCTACGAGGCCTGACATCATGTTTTTGTGAACAAACTGAGCCGGTTTGTTTCCACAAGAGATGTACATTGGCATGATGTTGAAAGAGTTGTGCGCTATTTGAAAGATACTATGAGTCATGGACTTCACTATACCGGATAACCGGTGTTACTTGAGGGGTATAGCGATACAAATTGGATTTCTGATGCTAATGGGATGAAGGCCACAAGTGGATATGTATTTACACTTGCAGGTGGCAATGTTTCATGGAAGTCTTGCAAACAAACCATCATAACGAATTCAACGAAGGAAGAAGAACTCACAACATGTCGTTGGAGCCTCATCTTCACAACCTCCACCAGCGGCCCGATGTCCAGCTCTACGTTGCCCATTGGATCGTCGTAGAATGTCTCCTTGTCAAATGCATCCTAAACAAGCAAGTTTTGTAAGTTAGTTACGAATGCTTGAAAATAAAGAATGCAATTTTTGAAATTTCTTTTATCAAATAAATCTTTATTACAAAGTTATAAAACTAGCTGAGACTCAACGATAATATTTTTTTTAGATTTTAAAAAAGTACCAAGGAGTTCATACCTCCTTTTCTAAAATAATAGGACTGCACTAATTGCTAACCACTATGTTTTTAAGTGTAACTATCGAACGACTCCCTTCTCCTCTCTAATTACATTCATGCATGCATTAGAATGACTACCTCTCCTTCTATGTGCACTACCTCCTCTAATTACATGCAAGCATACACTAGAGGATAAAAAGCTGATGTCATCCTAGATTCTCTCTATTTCAAAAATTCAAAATAATTTGTAGCTCAAATAGTCGACCCGATTCAAAATTTGTTTTCGCATAAAAGTTCATCGCGACGAGACCTTCGAAATTAGAAACCATGTTGCTATGTTCCGATGATTTTTTTGGGATCAAAAGTTATCACGTCTGGGTTACGTAAGTTATCACACCTGTTGTACATAAGTTACCATGTTGTTTACACAGAAATTACCAGGGCATAAAAATGGTTTCTCCAACCTTATTCGCACATGCACATGCATGTATCACTAGAGGAAAAAACGGATGTCATCCCACATTCTCTTTAATTTGAAAATTCAAAATATTTTATAGCTCAAACCGTCGGTCCGATTCAAAATCTATTTTCATATAATAAATCCAACAAGACGAGACCTTCGAAATTAGATCCCATGTTGGTATGTTATGATTACTTTTTCTTCGGGTCAAAAGTAACAATGCTTGGGCTAAGTAAGTTTCCACGCCTATGGTGTGTATATTACCATGTATTTTGCACAGAAGTTATCGGAGGTATTTTTTAAATAAGTCCCCCCCCCTCTCCGGTTGAAAATTACCGCGGTGTAAAATTTGTACAAATGCAAAGTAATTACCAACATAAAGATTAAGTAGTTGCCAAAAAGCGTTTGCTGGACATTAGGCTAAACTTCCTCCACTGAGTTCGAATCCCCTATAACATATAACATTTTTATGGCAATTTTATGTTCAGTCAGATTTCATAAAGGTACAAAAATTATCTAACTGGTACGTAGTCACATAACCAAGGCTACCCTAGGTTTACGCCTAGACATCTAGGATAGGTTGCAGGCTCGATTACGAGCAAAATCCTTTTTGTGTGGGATTAAAATTAGCCCTTTCTATGTTCTAGTATAGAAGATAAAAAAATGGTTGTGAAAACAACAAAACAACTACTTGTCTCAGATGGTTAGTGACCCAAGGGCATCTCCAACGCTGACCTTCAAATTGGACACCGCATCCATCCGCGGACTGGGGGGACCAATCCGTGGACACGGATGCGAGAGCCGGCCATCCAACCGTATCCCCTAAATTTCTGCCCGGTACGAGAAATTTGAAAATCAAATCTTCCCGATCACATAGCGCGGGCTGAACTGCATCCGCGCCCAATCACAACCAAAAAGAGGCAAGTGTTCTGAGTGAGATTTAGTAGTTAAATCTCAAGCAATTCAGCCCTAGCTTGCCAGCGAAAAAAGGGCCATAGCTCCCTTAAGATTAACTTTTCTTTTACAGTATAACACACTTCCTGATTGTAAGAATTGTTACAATATGTTCCAGCTTCCGTATAAAACTATAAATGGCAGATTTTCTTGTACTTTAGTCATATAAATCATAAAACATTCATAAACTTTGATCGTTTATATATTATACGCAAGAGATAAACGTCCACATGTCTTGCAGCTTATTTTCTTAAATTACATAGCACAACTACACACAATAGCATGATGGTAAAACACCGTATGTGTGTATTACATTCTTCCGCTTCCTCCTAGTAGATATCGTAAGGAACCATAACAACCGGTGTTGTTTCTGAAGCTACCTTGTGAGCTTGGCACGACCTGATGTAAACACCGATGGCATCAAGGAGCCAGCCAGAACGTCCCCAGAAGCCTACGATGCAGCCATTCGTGGTCGGGATGGAGAAGGGGATCCCAGTCTGTGTGCCATACGGCCCATATGTTCTCCCCTTGTTTGTACGGAATGTCAACGAGGTGACAACCACTGCCCGAACATAGCTGTAATGCCCATAAGTCCCCTCGACTGCGATGAGTTGCTCATCCAATGCAAAGTTTATCCGTTTGTAAGTCTAAAAAGAATGTCTCTGTTAGGAGAGTCCTTACCAGAAAGGAAAATAAAAAGAGAGAAGTACATATTTCAAACTTAAACTGTCACAAATATCTAAGAATCAATCCTGAACTTTGAAACTTGATAAGTTACAACCCTGAACTCTCAAAACCGGTCAAGTTTCAACCCTGCCCTCTCGTTAAACCGGTTTTTGGTGAGTCAAAGTGGTTTTAACCAGTTCACCGCCCAGTCAGCTGGCACGTCACCTAATATTTGTATTTTGCTTGTCATTTTAATATTTTTGGCAAAAAGGTTTGATACTTTCCTAGAATGATCACTATGGTAGTGTTCATTTACAGAAAGTTTTCAAATTTTTCTGGACACTTCTGTTGTTTGGTAAAATTTTGACCAAAGAGGGGGCTGAATATGTATTTTTCTTGTATTCTGTAATCCATTTGGTAAAATGGTTTTAAAACTTTCCCAGAGTGATCTCCATGGTAGCCTTGATTTTGTAGAATGTTTTCAATTTTTTCTGGACACTTCTAGTTGTTGGCCAAGTTTTGATGAAAAATGGGGCTTAACATGTATTTTGCTTGTATTATTATATGCTTGCCAAAAAAAGTTTGAAACTTTCCCAGAATGATCAACATTATAGTGTTCATTTTGCAAAAAATAATAATTTGTTTCTGGACACTTTCATTGTTTGGTCAAATTTTGACAAAAAGGGGCTGGACATATATTTTGCTTGTATTTTTAAACCTGTTTGGCAAAAAAGTTTGAAACTTTCCTAGAATGATCACCATTCATGGTAGTGTTAATTTTACTGGATTTATTTAATTTTTTATGGACACTTTAATTTTTATGGAAGCTGATCGACTGGGCGGTCAGCTGGTCCAAACCACTTCAACTCATCAAAATCTGGTTTGAGGAGAGGGCAGGGTTGAAATATGACCAGTTTTGATAGTTCAGAGATGTAACTTAGACTGTTTCAAAGTTCAGGGTTGATTCTTATACATTTGTTATAGTTTAGGGTTAAAATGTAGACTTCTCTCAAATAAAAAAAAAGAGCTAAGTTATCATCTTATAATTAGTTCTTCTTATACACGAACCAGTTTATTTTCCCCCAAAGAAAGAAGATAGTTAATTCATAAAGATAACTTTAATTGCAGTATATTCCAGAATGAAATATACGGGATCTTGATAATTAGTGTTGCAGTAGATGTAGGTAATTTGTTACTACCACTAGTAGAAAACAGGGCTTTGGTTCTGGCCAGATCAGAGCAATAGTCCCGGTCATGTTACGAACCGGGACTAATGTGAGCATCAGTCCCGGTTCGAGCGGCTAGGACGCCGGCCGGGCCTCGGCAGGCATCAGTCCCGGTTCGACTGGGACCTTTAGTCCCGGTTCCAGACACCAACCGGGACTAAAGGGCCTCGCTCCCTTTAGTCCCGGTTCGACTGGGACCTTTAGTCCCGGTTCCAGACACCAACCGGGACTAAAGGGCCTCGCTCCCTTTAGTCCCGGTTGGTGTCTCCAACCGGGATTAAAGGTTAGTCTTCAGTCCCAGTTCTAGACACCAACTGGGGCTAAAAAGATGCCTATATATATACTCGCCCCTACCCGCCTCTCCTCTGTTTTTTGGCCGTAGAAGGTGGGAGGTGTGTGTGCTACTCTGTTCTTACTTCTTATGCACATGAGGTGTTCGATGAAATGCCCGAGCCACACTTAAGCTTTCACCTCTGTTCTTCCTCCAAGCTCGACCTCCAAGCTCCATTTTCCCCAAGATTTGTCTAGATTTGGCGGTGCACCAACTATCCAAGTGTTCTAAAAGGTTAGCAACTTCATCCTTTCATCTCTCACTGCTAGTTTAGCTCATTTCATATGCTCTAGAAGTAGAGTGGTTTGTGTTATTAGTGGAGGAGTGTATGTGGGAGTTTATTTGATTTAGATGCACAATTTGAGCTCAAATTAACTTCTTAGTTTGCACATATGTAGGGTGCCGTCCCGTCCCCGTCCCCGTCCTCACCGCCGTCGATCACCCGCGCCGATCTCATTGCCGGCACCACCGTGGTGAGCCTCTTGTTCTTATCTTTTTTTTAAAAGAACAAATTCTTACTTGTATGATTTAGATAGCTACTTGTATAATTTTCTTACTTGTATTATTGTTTGTTATTATATAGTGCCATGGTTTTGGTATCCGCCCCCGTCGGCTCTCGTCCGGTCTATGATTCGGATGTGGTATATTATCTTTTATAACTATTTGTTTCATTTAGTGTTTATGACAATTATGCCGACCAACTTGACATAGATGTTTTTATCTAGGAGGAATGTGAACCGGAAATTCCACCGACCCTCTTGTCGAGAGGTTAAATTTAGTTGAAAAAGAAAACAATTATTTGAAAGAAAAATTGAAAAGAATTGAAGAAGAGAAGATGAAATTGGAGTTGCATGTTGCGGATGTCGTCGATCTACACAAGATCCAGATGGATGCAATGCGCTTGAAGATTAGAAAGATTAGAAAATATGCCATTGATAAAGAGGCTTGGTATCATTATGCTGTTGGATCAATTGTTACCTTAGTTGCGATTTTGATCGCATTTGTTGTTGCATTTAAATGTTTTACATAGTTGTATGTTGTTTTATGAGAACTATGTATGAACTTTATGTATTTATTTTTGCAGTAATAACATTTGATCACTACTGTACTTTGGTTTTAATGTGATGATGAACTTGTATTAATTTGGTCATTTCTCTATTCATGATGTTCTGTAATGCTTTTTGATATACTTAATTACATAATGCAGATCAACCGGCAATGGATGTACGGTGACCGACGCACTTCCGAGTACATTACGGGCCTGCATAATTTTATCGATGTGGCTGAGGCAAACAAGCAGAATGGTTTTATGTACTGTCCATGTGTTGTCTGTGAGAATACGAAGGATTACTCTTCCTCGAAAACCCTTCACTTCCACCTGCTTGAGAAGGGTTTCATGCCCCACTATAATTGTTGGACCAAGCACGGAGAAAGAGGGGTTATGATGGAAGACAATGAAGAAGAAGAGGATGATGACAACTATCCTATGTTCCCTGAATACGGTGATACTGCAACGGGGGAAGCTGAAGATCAAGAGGCACCAGATGTGCCCGCTGATGATCTTCGCCGGGTCATTGTTGATGCACAGAGAGAATGCGAAAGTGAAAGGAAGAAGTAGAAGTTCGATCGCATGTTAGAGGATCACAAAAACCGGTTGTACCCAAATTGCGAAGATGGCAACACAAAGCTCGGTACCACACTGGAATTGCTGCAATGGAAGGCAGAGAATGGTTTATCTGACAAGGGATTTGAGAAGTTACTGAAAATAATGAAGAAGAAGCTTCCAAAGGATAACGAATTGCCTGACAGTACGTACGAAGCAAAGAAGGTTCTCTGCCCTCTAGGATTAGAGGTGCAGAAGATACATGCATGCCCTAATGACTGCATCCTCTATCGCAGTGAGGAGTACAAGAATTTGAATGCATGCCCGGTATGCGGTGCATTGCGGTATAAGATCAGACGAGATGACCCTGGTGATGTTGAGGGTGTGCGCCCCAGGAAGAGGGTTCCTGCCAAGGTGATGTGGTATGCTGCTATAATACCACGGTTGAAACGTCTGTTCAGAAACAAAGAGCATGCCAAGTTGTTGCGATGGCACAAAGAAGACCATAAGAAAGATGGGATGTTGAGAGTACCCGCTGATGGGTCGCAGTGGAGAAAAATCAAGAGAAAGTGGCCGGAGTTTGCAGATGACGCAAGAAACTTATGGTTTGGTATAAGTGCAGATGGCATTAATCCTTTTGGGGAGCAGAGCAGCAATCATAGCACCTGGCCTGTGACTCTATGTATCTATAACCTTCCTCCTTGGTTGTGCGTGAAGCGGAAGTTCATTATGATGCCAGTGCTCATCCAAGGCCCTAAGCAACCCGGCAACGACATTGATGTGTACCTAAGGCCATTAGTTGAAGAAATTTTACAGTTGTGGGATATCAAAGGTGTACGTGTGTGGGATGAGCACAAACAGCAGGAATTTGACCTACGAGCGTTGCTGTTTGTAACCATCAATGATTGGCCTGCTCTTAGTAACCTTTCAGGACAGACAAACAAGGGATACAATGCATGCACGCACTGTTTAGATAAGACTGAAAGTATATATTTGGACAAATGTAAGAAGAATGTGTACGTGGGACATCGTCGATTTCTTCCGACCAAGCATGCCTTAAGAAAGATAGGCAAGCATTTCAAAGGTGAGGCAGATCACCGAAAGAAGCCTGTCCCCCGTACTGGTGATGATATATTTGATATGGTCAAGGATTTAAAAGCAATCTTTGGAAAGGGTCCTGGCGGACAATCTGTTCCGAATGACGCTGACGGACACACACCCATGTGGAAGAAGAAATCTACATTTTGGGAGCTGCCCTATTGGAAAGTCCTAGAGGTCCGCTCTGCAATCGACGTGATGCATGTGACGAAGAATCTTTGCGTGAACCTGCTAGGCTTTTTGGGTGTGTATGGGAAGACAAAATATACACCGGAGGCACGGGAGGACCAGCAACGTATGAACGAAAAAGACGGCATGCCTCCAAAGCAGTATCAAGGTCCTGCCAGCTACGCTCTTACCAAAGCAGAGAAGGAAATCTTTTTTGAATGCCTGCTCAGTATCAAGGTCCCGTCTGGCTTCTCGTCGAATATAAAGGGAATAATAAATATGGCAGAGAAAAAATTCCAGAACCTAAAGTCTCATGACTGCCACGTGATTATGATGCAATTGCTTCCAGTTGCATTGAGGGGGCTTCTACTAGAAAATGTTCGATTAGCCATTGTGAAGCTATGTGCATTCCTCAATGCAATTTCTCAGAAGGTAATCGATACAGAAATCCTACCAAGGTTACAGAATGATTTGGTCCAATGTCTTGTCAGTTTCGAGTTGGTGTTCCCACCATCCTTCTTCAATATTATGACGCACGTCCTAGTTCACCTAGTTGACGAGATTGCCATTCTGGGTCATGTATTTCCACACAATATGTTCCCCTTTGAGAGGTTCCTGGGAGTCTTAAAGAAATATGTTCATAACTGTGCCAGGCCAGAAGGAAGCATCTCCAAGGGCCATGAAACAGAGGAGGTTATTGAGTTTTGTGTTGACTTTATTCCTGACCTTAAGCCGATTGGTGTTCCTCAATCACGGCATGAGGGGAGACTGAGTGGAAAAGGCAAGCTAGCACCGAAAGCAATAATATGTAGGGACGGGCATTCTTGGGTGCAAGCATACTACACAGTTCTACAAAATTCTACCTTGGTGGCCCCCTATATCAATGAACACAAGAATATTGTACGCTCCCAACACCCGGGGCAGTCTGACGACTGGATTACATGTGCACACATGTCGACTTTCGGCGGTTGGTTGCAAACACATCTCATGAGTAACAACACTATTGGAGATGAGTTGTACTTGTTGGCCAGGACACCATCTTCGACTATATTGACTTTTCAAGGGTACGAGATAAATGGGAATACATTTTACACGATCGCCCAAGATAAAAAGAGCACCAACCAAAACAGTGGTGTCCGCTTTGATGCAGCAAACACCAATAGGGCAAAGGACACATATTATGGTTACATAGAGGAGATATGGGAACTTGACTATGGACGTGATTTTAAGGTCCCTTTGTTTCGGTGCAAATGGGTCAATCTAACAGAAGGCAGGGTACAGGTAGACCCGCAGTGCGGAATGACAACAGTGGATCTCAACAATCTTGGGTACACAGACGAACCATTCGTCCTAGACAATGATGTGGTGCAGGTTTTCTATGTGAAGGACATGTCTACCAAACCGAGAAAAAGAAAAGATAAGGAAGCGAATACATCATACGATGAGCCAAAGCGCCACATAGTTCTTTCAGGGAAAAGAAACATCGTGGGAGTGGAGGACAAGACAGACATGTCAGACGATTATGAAAAGTTTCATGAAATTCCTCCCTTCACAGTGAAGACTGACCCAAGCATCCTGTTAAATGATGAAGATTATCCATGGTTACAGCGCAATAAGCAAGGGACACACGCGAAGAAAAAGTGAAGACTTTCTCTCTAGTGAGTTTCCGGAGTTATAGCTGGAAAATCCCAAGTTTTGCAAGATTCCACCCCTACTGTGTGGTTTCTCTGATCGGAGGACCCCTTATGCCAAGCCAAGTCCAGATGAGAGGAGTTCTGGTTGCTTTCTGGTGAAACTGAGGACAACATATCAGATGGTAGAATTGTTCAAGTAACTGTTCGGCATATACAACATAACCGAATAATTTGCACCTTTGATTCTGGGTTAAAAGCCATAGTTATGCTCCACAACTATTCTAATGATGGCTTTGATCTAGAATCACTACAGTTACATGAAGGCGATGTATTAACTGGCAAGATTGGCATCTGTTTTAATTTTTGGTAAATGTATGTTTCTTTCCTTGTACAAATATGCAGGCATATCTCATGAACATCCAGGCACCTTTATATTATCTTACGTCAGGAGTACAACCCCACATCATGAGTATGTGGGGTTATACCCAAAGGTCTTTAGATTCCGAAAGAAAGATTTTGACAGCATTGATCGCCTTGTGTCATATTTTCAAAAACATATTGACAAACCACCACCTGATGCTGGCCCTTCAATGCGAAATGTTGCGGCAATGGTACCTATGAAAAATAACTAGATAGAACTATTTGTCACTATCTGATGAAAATCTATATAATCAAACATTGCATTCATATAAGCATTCACTCTAGCAAGCATTCTAGCAATCAAAATACAATCAATGAATAAAGCAATAAAGAAAACAATAAGAAAAAGCAAATAGAAAACAAAACAAAATACTAAACTAATAACTTAACAGAAAAGAAAATATAACATTATTAGGTTAACAAAATGTAAGAGAGCATTTACAAAATTTTTGGGGTGATTTGGAGATGGTCCAAAAATAAACAGCTGCCATATGCAAAAAAAATTGCCCACCTACTAACACAAGATTTTCACTCTGCACAGCCTGCATACGACTAGAAACCCAACATATGGGCCAGGATGCAGGCCCATACAGCATGAATACCTCATGCTAGTAGGCCCCACAGGGCAGAGAGGTGAACGGATCGGCGCGTTGCTGTCTGGGTGAGAGAGGCTCATGCCTGCTCTCTCTCACCCGCGTATATAAGCAGGTGCGGGCGCCCCTCGCTTGGCGAGGTGGGACTAAACTCCCACCGCCCGTCAGCTCTGCCCGGTGCGGCTCTGCCAGGTTTGTCCCGGTTGGTGGCACAAACCAGGACTAAAGGCCAACCTTTAGTCCCCGTCGTAGCCACCAACCGGGACTAAATGCCTACCCTTTCATGCCCTTTTGGCTGCCGAAAATTAGCTTTTGTCCCGGTTGCTGGTTCTGACCGGGACTAAAGGCCTACCTTTAGTCCCGGTCGGAGTCACCAACCGGGACTAAAGCTCGAGGTATATAACCGCCCGGGCCATCTTCCTCCCCCAATCTTCTCCATCTTCCTGCCCCGACGCCGAACCACACCACGCCGCCGCCAGGCTGCCGGAGATCGCTCCCCCCCGTCGTCGACGCCCGTAGCCGCTCGTCGCCCCGCCGCCCTCGTCACCGACGGCCGCCGTCACCGGACCTCCTCGCCCTCCTTCCCGAGCCGCGTCACCGAGCCTCGCCGCCCCCGCTCCCCGGCTAGCTGTGAGCCGCCGCCGTTCCCCTCCTCCTCCTATCCCCCCCCCCTCCACGGTCACCGACGCCGACGCCGCCCGCGCTCAGGCCGCTCCGACGGCGCCGCCTGCGGTACATGGAAGAGTGGATGGATTGATCGATGGATGTAGATGATTTGCTTGTTCTTCTCTGTACATGGAACAATGGATGGATAGATGGATGTAGATGATTTGCTTGATTGATGCTCAATGCTACTGTGTGTATGTAGATAATTTGTTAAATTTTTTTGCTACTGTGATTGCTCAATGCTACTTGTGAGTGGTTCTGTTTTGCTACTGCTATGTGCTAATTGATAGACATTGTAGATGAAGATTGATAGACATTGCTCAATTCCAGTTCAGGGACGTTCAGGAACCCGCCTAGCTGTCTTTTATTATTTTTATTTTTATTTGTCTCAGTGAATTATACCCCAGATTCATAGACTTTCAGTGAGCATTATCAATGTTGAAGAAGGAGTGATCTTAATGGACAAATTTTTTTTATAAAGTTTGATCCAAATTTTTTTGCGGGAGAAAGTTTGGTCAAGTTATCGAAAACAATTTAAATTTTCGCAACGATTGCCGGAGGAGTCCCCGACGATCGCCGGTGAAGAGTCCTCACCGTTTCCTTCCCGATATTTTGGGTTGCCGGAAGAGTCCGAACGATCGCCAGAGGAGTCCCCGACGATCGCCGGTGAAGAGTCCTCACCGTTTCCTTCCCGATATTTTGGGTTGCTGGAGGAGTCCCGACGATCGCCGGGGGAGTCCCCGACGATCGCCGGTGAAGAGTCCTCACCGTTTCCTTCCCGATACTTTGGGTTGCCGAAGGAGTCCCCGACGATCGCCGGAGGAGTCCCCGACGATCGCCGGTGAAGAGTCCTCACCATTTCCTTCCCGATATTTTGGGTTGCCGGAGGAGTCCCCGACGATCGCCGGTGAAGAGTCCTCACCGTTTCGTTCTGGTAGAACCGTAACTCCGATCGAGACGTTCTTTATATGCATTTGTTTCAATTTCTCTTGTAGATTATGTTTTGCCATCATCATACATGTTAAAATAAATAAACTTGCTGTTCTGTCCAGAATACTAAAATTGTATAAAATGCATATGAAATAACTTGCAAGTGATTGCAGAAACTATGGATCCGGAACACGCCAGAGACGAAGAACAAGAGAACATGTTGTAGGAAATAATCCGCGACGGAGATGATGATATCACGTCACATTTTCTGAACGACTCCGGTGAGGGAATGGACGGCTCCGGTGATCGAATGGAGGGAGAAGATGACGGCTCCGGCGGTGTTGGAGCCTTAACTGTTGCAAAGTCCGGCGAGGTATATTAATTAAGCCTGCTGACTAGATGCATTAATTGATTTGTATGTACATATATTAATGCTTCTTTCTTCTTTTAGCCCTCCGGATCGAGCCAGCCTTTTGTAAAGAGACGAGGCCCGAAGAAAAGGTTGGGCGAGAATTAAAGGTTCACGATCGAAGAAATCGCTGCAGATGGCAAACCGACTGCTCCCAAGCGGACCGCAGACAGATTTATAAGTCAGTGCGGATTTTTTGTTAGGGACAGCATCCTGATCAGCATTCAAGAATGGAATAAGCCAAAGGCGGACGATGGAGTTTCTTATGTCGACGATAGATCCAAAGATGAGCTTTGGAATACGCTCATGACAAATTTCAGCCTACCACCAGAGGTGGATCGAAATAGCAATGTTGTAGAGCGAAAAGTCAAGGCTTGGGCTCTTAAGAAGATGGTCGAACAATTCAAGAACTGGAAGAAAAGATTGCATGAAAAGTTTGTCCTGAAAGAGAAGACTCCAACATTCACCGGTCAATATGAGAAGATGAAAGATCACTGGCCCGCATTTGTGGCGTACAAGACATCGGAGAAAGGTAAGAAAAGGTCACTGATAAATAAGCAAAATGCTGCAAAGAAGGAATATCACCATGTTACGGGGTCAGGTGGCTACAAGGTTGCCCGGCCTACGTGGGACAAAGCTGAGAACGACCTGCTTGATAAAGGGATCCATCCAGAGACATTGAACTGGCCCGAACGGGCAAGGACTTGGTTCTTCGGGCATGGGGGAACTTTGCACCCAGAAACAGGGAAGTGTGTTTATACGAAATCCCAACTTGCAACACCCGTCAAAAACATTCAGGATGCAATCCAGGCCGTGCAGGAAGGGAAGTTCCATCCCGACAGAGAGAAGGACAAGCTGTCATGCACCCTCGGGAATCCTGAACACCCTGGACGAACACGAGGCACATCAGGCTCCGTTCCGTGGAAGGTTGGGTTTCCCGACAGCAGGGACACTTATAGAAGCCGAGGGAGAAAGAAGAAAGAGGATGCAGACCGGCTGCAGAAGGTAGAAGAAAGATTAGCGTTGCAGGAGAAGCAAATAGAGGCACTTAACAGCCAGCGAGCTACCGGCCCATCATCTCAGCGGCACGAAGATCCTTCATTCGATACTTCCCACGGAGCTACCCCACCATCTCAGCGGAAAAGCAGCGTGGCTTCCTCTTTACTCGTTCGGCCGCCCATAGATGATATCACGGCTCCTGATCGCTACCCCGTGGATGATATCACGGAGAGGGAACATTTGTGATCTACATGCGAAATGCATGAACATAACCTTGAAGGTGGAGGTCGGCTATGCCTTACCTCATGTACCTGATGGAACTTACCATTGCTCTCCGATTCCAGATGGCTATGCTGTTGTCGGGGTGGATGAAGTTACCAACGGATTTGAGTAGCTGGAGCTTGAGTACCCTACAGGTGAAGGGGAGACTCATCTGGGAGATGCCATAAGGACTACCATTCTATGGAGAAAGGAACACATTGTGCTTCCATACTGGACGCCGCATCAGCAGACTCAGCCGGAGGAGGCCCCTCAGCAGACTCCTCACAGTCCAGCTCTATCTCCGCTGCCTCAGCCGTCTCCGCCGCATCAGCACACTCCGTCGCCTCAGCTGTCTCCGCCGCGTCAGCGGACTCCGCCGGAGGAGGCCCCTCGGCAGAATCTGTCGCGGCAGCTGACTCCGCCTCCTCCGCCGCCTCAGCACCGGCGGAAGAGATCCGCCGCCGCTCCGGCGGCTAGTAGTACAACAGCGAAGAAATCCAGAGCAGGTAGCGTCAAGAAGGCTCCTGCCAAGTTACCATACGACATGACTGAGGAGGAAACCAAGGAGATCGTGGCTGCCAACGTGAAACGCCAGCTTGCACCGACCCGTCCAGATCCAACGAAGAAAATAGATCCGGTAAAAGCGAGGCGCTTGCTGGAAAACCTTACAAAATCACCGCCGCCTCCGCTGCTATCAAACTATGACCGCTCTATTGTAAAGTCATATAGAGATCCACAGCATCGATCGGGAAGTAGCAGTAGTGCAAGGGGGAAAACAATTCCCCAGCTCGGCGAACAGAAAAACCAATCGTGCCCCCCGCTCAAGGTGTTTACCGATATCACTAATGATCCGGGGGTAGCGGCCGCTGATCCTGGTTTCACTCTTGGTGATTACTTAGGCGATGAGGTACAGTTCGAAATGGCTGAGTTAGCCTTTAAATTCGAGCACTGGAAGCCTCTCCACAGACCTGAGGAGCTCCCGCATCTACCAACGATGATGCGAAGATTGCATGACTGGTACTTGGAAGCCTCAAAGCAAGGGAGCAACTATATCATTGCGGGAATTAAAGATGAGCATTACTTCAATGGAAACGAGTAGATTTTCATTGAATTTGAAGAATTATTTCAGTTATACAATCAAGACACCATCGACAAATCTATCGTCAGTTGCTATTGTTTGTAAGTATCATTTCTGTAATTAAGTCTCTAGCTCAGCTCGTTCATTGCATGTATAATTATCCTCACTATATATATTATGCAGAAAGAAGATCCTCGAATGCAAAAGAGGACAAATCTATGACATTGGGTTCATTAACCCAAATACTATTCATGAAGCTACAGTAAAATGGTACGCCAAGGATACAGAGAAGATCTTGCTAAGGGCGTTAATTGAACAACAAAACAAAAGGGAAATACTATTTCCTTACAACTTCTAGTGAGTGTTATACTGTCTTGTACACAGCATTCTGTTTCGCTTACTCGATGTTAAGTGTAATTGATGAGCTATGCGTGCGCAGGTTCCACTTTATTCTGCTAGTCATTCAGTTTGACGCAGGAAAAGTACTTGTCATGGACTCGCTACGTAAAGACCCTAAGATGTGAGCGGACATGCGTGATATGCTCCAGAGGTAATTTCAATCATTATCGCACTATATCGGAAACTATCGTTCATTTCCTGATATCAAGTAATTAATAACTCCTTTATTCATTTTCTTTGCCGGGCAGGGTATGGAAAGAGTTCACCAAGCAGGTTAGGGGTGAATGGAGAGAGGAGTTGCGATTTGAACAACTCAGTGTAAGTAGTACTAGTTAGGTCCGCGCATCTCTTTGATTCTAGTTTCAATACCACTATCATGCTTGATTATTATTTTGATTGAACTCTATTCTCGTAAAGTGCTCGAGGCAGGGATCCTGAAATAACTTATGTGGATACTACGTTTGCGAATTCATTCGCCAGACGACCTCTGAGACGGGCAGATTTTTTGAAAAACTTGAAGTACGTAAACAATATTTACAAATTTATTTTATTACCATCAATTGTGTTGAGTTTCATATATATAGGGTGGGTCTATTCTACCAACCCCCTTAAGACCTTATTCTACCAACACCTAACCTTATTCTGCCAACACCCCGTAGCTACAAACTAACTACTCAAAAACAACTGACCGATCCCACCTTATCCTTTCACCCACCCACTCCTCTCTCTCCCCGTGCTCTTGCAGCCTACTCCGCACGATTCCCCTCCCATCCCACCGCCGCCGTACCCCACCTCCCCAGCGCCCTCCCCCACCACCGGTGCCTTCTTCCCCCGGGCTGCCAGCAACAGGAACGCGCGCCGCTGCAGCACCTAGGCCTCAGATCCCCGCCGCCGCCTCTCACAACCTCGGCCGCTGCGCCTCACGCCAGCCCCAACCCCGACCCCAGCCCCGCCCAGTGCCCTGTAGCCTTCTTCTACCCCCACCTCCCTTGTCCTGGACTGCCACATCGTGCCACCGTTCCACGCGACGGCCCTCACCAGAGGTGCATCGGACACCCATCCGCCCCCAAATCAGTCGAACACGGTCGGGATCCATCGACCCCCCCACCCCTCGCCCCCCTGACCTCTCCATCGCCCGCCTAACCTGTTTTGAGAGCGCGAACGGGAGAGAGAGGAGCTCGGGCGAGCGCGTTGGAGAAGAAAAGGGCGGAGCAACCGCGTGCGAGGAGGGGGTGGGCTGCGCTGGCGGCGGCGCTCGGGTCGTCTCCCTGGTCCTCCTCGTCGTCTTCTCCAGCGGTGGTGCGCGTGGCGGGGCTCTCCGGCGGCTGGCTCCGGTAATTTCGCCTACTTCTGCCCCCCTGATCCTCGTCCGTCCCTTCCCTTTCTACTGTTTCGTTGCCTGACTCCCAGTGCATCCTCTGTTTTGCAGGTCCGGCAGGACTCCCCGCGTCGACGGCAATGGTGGTGATCACATCCCGGAGCAAGGAACCGTCCTCTGGATCTACGGTTTTTTCTTTCCATTGGTGGACTGCACGTCGGTGTTAATTGATGCAGTGCGGAGCCCTCTCGGCGCAGTTAGTTGATGCAGTGCGGAGTCCCTCCTCCTCTCCTCCCTTGGGGAAATTTTGGGTGTTAGTTGATGCAGTGCGGAGTCCTCTCGGCGCAGTTCATAAAGCTTTTTTTTTGTTTTTTTTCAGATTTGGCCGTGTGTTTTAACTGCAGTTCGGTGCAGTGGAGTTCCTGGCAGATCAAGTTCGGTGCAGTTTTGGGCACAATAGTGAACAGCCTCAGATTCACAGCCGCGCTCCAGATCGCTAGTAGCGGGTGAACGCACGTCAAGCAGTACAGCAGTGTGCCGGCTTGTGTGTAGTTCGGTAGTCGCTGGCGTGCAGCTTGTCCCCCGCGCGGCGACCGGCGAGCGGTCGCGCCACGGCTCTCGGTCGCGTTTTCTCCCTAATTGCAGTTCATTTGGAATTTTTTTGAAGCTCGCTAAATTTTGTTTTGCAGTTCACCGTGAGATCCATGGCGCTGGCCATGCCGCGCCTTCTCCTACTGCTTCATCTAAGGCGAGGACGGGCTCTGCCGCGCCAGGAAACAGAGTGGGGCGCGACACCGGCGATTATGGCGTGGTGGTTCTCTAATTCCCCAACAACAAAAGTTGTAGTGCGGCTACCGCACGGTTGAAGTTCAGCAGTAATTTTGTTGCTTTTTCAGATTTTGCTTGGGCACAATACTGCAATTCTCCTGGGTCTGCAGTCCACCGATGAGACAGCTCGTGGTCGGATGTGCTCGCAGTTCGCTTCTGGGAGTGCGGGAGTGCTCCAGTGGTAGTTTGTACTACTGATAGTTTGGATGGCTTTTTTTGTTGTAAAAAAAGTTAAGTGCAATGCGGTTCAGTTAACTCATTTTTGCAGGAGAAGACGAAGATAAAGTGCACTGCACATGTTTGTGGAGCCTAAAAAAAGTTGAATTGCACGTCTAGGTTCTAGAGAAAAAGGTGCAGTGCACTGGTCTCAACTGGTAGTCCATTTTTTCACTTTCGCGGTTCACTGCTCACGTTCGGGGTAGCTCGCTATATTTTTGTTTTGTTTTGGGGGTGTTCATACGAAAAGGCAAGATTTAGTTTGTAATTATTTGAAGAAATCTGATGTAGTTCATTTGTATGAAGACTTGTGGTTTGCTATGTAAAAAGAAAAGGAAAACCCACGATGAATCCCTTCTTTTGTAAGGGCACTTCACTTCGTCCTTGTGTCAAAACTACAAACAAAAATGAACTGCAAAAACAAATATAAAAAAATGTTGCAGTCCTCTTGACCACATCGCGTAGTGCAGTCTTGTTAAATAGAAAAAAATGTTATAAAATGTAAAAAACAAACAATGCAGTACACTAGCCTCGAGAGTGCCGTCCGAATGCATTAGTAAAAAAGAGTTAAGAAATAAAAAACTAATGCAGTTCTCTTGCCTCATCACGTAATTCAAAAAACACGAGAAAAATCCTTTTTTAGAAGTTCACTTATGCGGTTCACTTTCGGTAGTGTTGCGGTTCACTTTCGGTAGTGTCGCGGTTTACTTACTCCCAATGTGAAGTGCAGAAAAAATGTTACCGTAACGACAAAGAAAAGTAATGTGGTTCACTTCTCGATAGTGTTGCGGTTCACTTACGCCCGACGTGAAGCGCGGTCTACTTGCTCGGCTTGGAAAATTTACGTCTCAAAAAAAGAAAACCATGAAGTTCGCTTGCCCGTCTGATGCAGTGCGGTTTTCAGTCTGAAGCAGTGCGGTTTTCTGTCCGATGCGGTTCACTCGTCGATTTTGGTGTCGCAAAAAACAGAGTGTCCGCATTTCGGTAATTTCAAAACTGCATTTAAATCGTAAGGAATTAGAGAGGGTGTTCTACATGAAAAAGTTGCATCTCGTCGATATCTTTCCAACGGCGTATCATTTGAATCATTCCGACCAGCGGTTTTTAAAAATTCGCGGAAAAACGTCCGCTGCCACCCGTCGTCCGCCGCACCATTTTCAAAATTAATTTAAAACCGTAAGGAATCTCAAAAACATTTCTACATATGAAAGTTGCGCCTCGTCCGTAGCTTTCCAACGGCGTATTACACGCCTCGTTTCGACAAACGGTTAAAAAACTGAAGTGAAAACAGTACCGAAAAATTGCAAAAATTTAAAAAAACAGAATTCCGCGATTTAGTAAATTTGAAACTGCTCTTAAACCGTAAGGAATTAGAGAAAGTAATATATATGAAAAAGTTGCGCCTCGACGATATCTTTCCAACGGCGTATTATTTGCTTTATTCCGACAAGTGGTTTGCAAAAAAAAACGAAAATACGCTTGATACCACTCATCGGGCGCCCACCGTTTTTGAAACTGCTTTTAAACCGCGAGGAATCTCAAAAAAAATTCAACATGACGAAGTTGCGACTAATCCATAGCTTTCCAACGGTATATTACACGCCTAATTCCGACAAACGGTTTAAAAACTGTAGCGAAAACAATGCCGAAAAACACCGCGTACAGTTTTTCCGACGAGAAGTTCACTAGTCTCAGTACTGCAGTGTGTTTGCTTCAGAAAGTGCAGTGCCCTCGTGTTGAGCGTGCAGTTTGGAAGTGTGGGCAGAATAACTATTCTACCAATACTGGCAGAATAGACGGGCTATATATATATATATATATTGACCCCCTTCTTTAAATTAGATCGAACGGAAGCGGGACAAACTCCTACCAAAGGCTCGCATACGAGCAATTCAAGAGGAATTGGCGGGATTCTTCCTTCAAGAGATCATAGCTAAAACCGGAGTATACCATTGAGAATTGGTAGTGAATGTTGGTAATTAGATATTAAAGATCGTAAGAGATGTTACATTGTATATATGCATGAACGTGTACTATACGTAGTAGCGTCGAATAGATATACGAAAACTTGTTGTTCGACCAAGCACGGAGAAAAAAAGGTCACTTCTCTCTATATTCATGACGATTTGTGTAATGGTTCATTCATTGCTATATATAGTAGCTAGCGTCGAGTTGAACGAAAAACGTAAAATAAAAACGAAAACCCTAAATGTAAAAGAATTGAATGGTAACACAAAAAGAAAAGAGGGAAACACGATATGAAACCCCTAAACCCTCCAAAACCCTAAACCCCTCATTTCAAACAAAAAAAAAAACCAGCGCTTGGCAGGTGCTGACGCGTGGCTGCCTTTTAGTCCCGGTCGGTGTTACCAACCGGGACTAAAGGTCCTCCTGACTGGGCGCCCCACAACAGCCACGTGAAGCTCCTTTAGTCCCGGTTCGTAACACAACCGGGACTAGAAGTGGGGGCCTTTAGTCCCAAATGCTTAGTCGGACTAAAGGCCCTTAGGAACCGGGATTAATTCCCAGTTTTCTACTAGTGTACATTGATTTCAATAGTTGCTATAGCGCCGCTAATAACACCCTATAGTGTCCTGAGCAATATCTCTCTAAATGAAATCACTTTACAATCGTTCACCATAGCTTGATATAGGTTCGCTATAACGCGATATACCTTCGCTGTAGCAGATTTTAAGGCCTGCACTACTTTGTCATAGCACACTATTTATTTTTCTTATGGAAGATCAACCTACAAAGGTTTGACCATTTCACAAATCTAAAACATACTTCGTCCATCCCGAATTAGTTGACTCAGATTTGTCTAGATACGGATGTATCTAGACACGTTAGAACATCCGTATCTAGACAAATCGGACAACTAATTTGGAGGAGGTAATATATGCTCGATGCACGTACCAGTAAACGCGCTCTGCCTTGGCCATCGATTTCTGCTCGTGGCAACGTCTCCTTCACCACGGCCTCGTGAGAATTTTGGTAGAAGGAATGGATGGCGTCGGTGTAGTACAGGGTGACACTGCGCACGCGAGGGGCGCTCACGCCGCGCCCGCCGCGCATGTAAAAGGCTTTCCCTCCCGATCCTCCCCAAGGCCCGACCTTGATCACTCCACTTCCTCCCGCCTCTTCTCCGTGATCTCGTCGGAGAAGTTGCTGTGCCTCGACCATGGTCTCGCTGCTCCTCTTGTGCGAACGTCATCCCTGGCCCTGCTGTTCACTTGCGTGCTGTTAGCAACTGGCACCATGGGCTGTAGCGCCGAGTCGTGCTGCGCGGCGCCCTCCCTCCCTGTTGGCTCGTGTTGAGATTGAGACGCTTGCGGGGTTGATGACAGTACTTCTGTTCCATCACCGGCACCGGCGAGAGCTCTGCTTGATTGTCCTTCCCTGTGATTACCAGCCCAGAGCTCCTGAAATTCACCACGGATATAAATTAGTTTCATCAGCTTGTGAAGTCCAAACTCGATCGAGATAAATATATGTGCTGCCGATGTATGAATACATGATCTCTTTTCGAAAAAAATACATGATCTATCACCTTTGCGAAGTCCTCGGCGAGGCCTCTGAAGCTGACGCTGACGCGGAGGGTCCTGTCCGACGGTGTCTGCTTCGTCGTCGTGGACCTGTCCAGTGTCCGGCCCAGTGCGGCGCCGGCGATGATGGCGCATGTGTAGACGGACACGGTGGTGATGAGGATGAGGAGAACAGTGGCCCCGTTGAACCGCGCCATTGCTAGCTAGCTAACTCGGCAGGTGGGCATAATATGTGTAATATATACGGACGCCGGCAGGCGGCCGGCAGCCGGTCGCCGGCCATGCATCTCGTTTATTAGGCTAATTTGTCGCTGTCGGAGTTTATCTGTCAATCTGCCGGTCCGGCCACGACGTTCATCCAGAAATCAACATAAAAGATTATAGAATGTATGTCCGGATGCATGTCACTTGTTAGTGTTAGGCTTAGGAGGGGAATGCTAGTATTATACTTTCGGTTCAGCATAGCAAACTCCGATGGATATGTACGGTTACAAGGTCTTCGATAGCAGCGTCATCGCATATGTTTGCGTGTTCTGTCAACTAGCAGAGTTTGCGTGCCTATGTTCCCTTTCACCTTGCTTGTTTGATCCGAGGTTAAGGCTCTCTCATTACCGGAATAACACCCTACGCCGACGGCCTATTCTATGCCGACGGCCTTTTGTCGGTGCCGTCGGCATAGACGGAGATATGCCGACGACCTGGTATAGGCCGTAGGCATACGCAGGCCGTCGGCATATCTCCGAGTATGCCGACGACAGCCGTAGGCATAGAAAGGCCGTCGGCATATCTCAGGTCTATACAGACGGCGGCCGTCGGCGTAGGAGCGCCGTCGGCACATATGTGGGTCCACCGACCCGGACTCAGACGGCAAGCTGACGCCGTCAAATCTATGCCGACGGCCCTGACGGCGGCCGTCGGCTTAGATATTATATGTTTTTTTCCCGAGAAAAGTTCCACGTGGAGGCTCTATGCCGACGGCAAGGCATATATAATTTTTTAAAATCTAAAATTTGATTAATTTGAATTTGACTTATCTATACTTAACATAAACATATTATATATCGATTTGGGGTAGAATTTTCCATATAATATGAATATCCAGTATGTTTTTGTTTTTCAGTATATTAGAAATGTGACATCATGTACTTTTGCATATAGGTCCTTATACTTTGTTAAAATCACAACTAATTGATACTTGCATTGATTTTGACAAATTTTATATTGTTTTTTATCAGAATCTTGAAATGATTCAGTTGCTATACTATGTTTCAAATTTGAATAAACTAACAATGATGTTTGCTTCATATTTACATAAAACCCCCTTTTGTTTTGAGGTTTTCTATATTTTTCTTTCCTTGGCCATACGAAGTATAAGGACCCGCCGCTGGGTCCTCTTACACGTCTGGAAGTGTGGTGGCGGGTGCAAACACCAGGCAGGCGGCTCCGGAGTGTGACCCCCTTCACGGACGGCGCCGCCGCCGGCACTTGGAGGGGGGGAACGGCCACGTCGGGTCTACACGGAGGTAATCTTGCGGTGGGTTAGGCCCGGACCCTGTTGTGAAGTGTTCCTATGGGCTGACCTATCACAACCAGGTGAAAAGGTCCATTGGTCAAAGCCCGTCCGGCGAAAGTCAAATGGGTAGATCTGCGGGTCAACTGAGCCAGGGTTAGGCGGGACGGGGGCCTTGGGGGGTAGCTACGCCACCGGAGCGTCGCACCGGGCCCTCACGCATGTGTTAAGTTGTGGTGGCATGTCCGAAGAGGCAATGAGCAGCTCCGGGGTGTGCCCCCCCCCCTCACGGACGGCGATGACACCGAAGTGATCCCTCTGCGGTTTTGGTGTTGCGTGAATATTCCTGAACACCCGGAGTGTGATCAACTTATGAATTTTTTACACGGCGCGGGCACACGTGATATAAGATGCGTGGCAATTTCTTATATTTTATTAAAGATTCAGTAGTATGCGCAAAAATCCCCCGGTACGGGTTGTTCTTCGCGTGTCTACGAGTGTGGCAGGGGGCCTTCGGTGGCTAGCTATGCCACAAAATCATGCGCTGGGTCCTCTTACACGTCTGGAAGTGTGGTGGCGGGTGCAAACACCCAGCACACGGTTCCGGAGTGTGACCCCCTTCACGGACGGCGCCAACGCCGGCACTTGGAGGGGGGAAACGGCCACGTCGGGTCTACGCGGAGGTAATCTTACGGTCGGTTGGGCCCAGACCCTATTCTGAAGTGTTCCTATGGGCTGACCTATCACAACCAGGTGAAAAGGTCCATTGGTCAAAGCCCATCCGGCGAAAGTCAAAGGGGTAGATCTGCAGGTCAACTGAGCCAGGGTTAGGCGGGACGGGGGCCTTGGGGGGTAGCTACGCCACCGGAGCGTCGCACCGGGACCTCACGCATGTGTTCAGTTGTTGTGGCATGTCCGAAGAGGCAATACGCGGCTCCGGGGTGTGGTCCCCCCTCACGGACGGCTAAGATCCCGACACTTTAAGAGCCGTGTGGTGAAAGTCAAACAGGTAGAACTACGAGTCAATCTTGACAGGGTTAGGCCGCTCGGTGGTCGTCGCAGGGTATAGGAAGGCTAGTGTATAATTAACAAATTGGTAGGAGAAATTTTGTTTAGAAAAAGATTAAGGTTGATGTGCGAAAAAAATGTAAATATCTATGCCTACGGCTTGGTCGTCGGCATAGATGAACACGTGGCATGAGAACCTATGCTGACGGCTAGACTGACCTTATACACTTGTGGTGGATCCCCTCCACTCATTTTCGATCCATTCCCGCGCCTCCCATTCCCGCTCCCGCGCCTCCCATTCGTCCCGTGCCACCGCCGTATCCACCCGCGCCGCCGCCATCACCGCCCGGATCTGCCCGCGCCGCCGCCACCCTGGCCGTCTGCGCCGACGCCCCGCCTCGACCCCGCCCCGGCCTCCCCAACCCTGCCCCGACCTCCCCGACCCCGCACCGCCGCCGCCTCGCCCGTCCGCACCGCCGCCCCGGCCTCCCCGACCCCGCCTCGGCCTCCCCGACCCCGTGCTGGTTGTAGGAGATATGCCCTATAGGCAGTAATAACAGTTATTTTGTATCTCCGAGTTTGTAATGAATGTTTATGTTCCATGCTATAACTGCAATGATTCTCGAGTCTGCAATATCCACGAGGCTCGGAGGGAAACTCATGTGCACGTGTGGTATGATAAACGGTAAAATGTATTCCTAGTCTTGCCTCTAACACTGGCTCAAGTATTGCATGATGATCCTGTTTTCCTGATTATGGCATGTCAATGCCGGCAATTGTTGAGGGCACAATGTTAGGAGAACACTTGTGTTGAATCGACCTAAATTGATGTTATGCTATGAGATACATTCGTCACAAGTTAATGGTTTATAACACATAGATAGTTAATGTTTGCATAATTCCTTAGACCATGAGAGTGTCGAGTTCCTTCGTACTTACTTCGTGAACTTTGGGGTTTGTTAAACGTCATCCGTAACTGGGTGGCTATTACGGCGGCTTACGGGTTCACGGAAAAGTATGGCAAGTAACAAGATAGCTCAAGATTGGGATTTGCTCCTCCGACGATGGAGAGATATTCTCAGGCCCTCTCGGTGTTACGGTATCCATCATCGTCTGGCCAGCCACATTGTGATTTCATCATTGGGATGCCGGAACACGGAAACGAGAAAAGAGAACAAAACCGGTAACGAGCTAACTTGCATGGTGGACAAGTTGTTGATCCACGGGGATGCAGATAAATCTCACCTGGGGTGTTTGTAACATATCGTGAAGCAACAGGAATAGCACACGGCAACTGGAGGTTCACTCGAATATTCATTCGTGTGGGTATAGGGGTCAATATGGGTGTCCACGGCTCCGATGTTGATCATTGATCAAAAAGTGTTCCGGGTCATGTCTATACTTCACCGAACCTATAGGGACACACGCTTAAGGGTCATCTATCTGCTGAATACTAGACAGGGAGTCTGAGAGAAAATCACCGGAAAAGTTTCGGACGCAACGGAAACGTTCCGGAGAGGACACCGGAATAGTTCCGGTAAAACTGAAAAGTTGTTTCAGGGGATACCATTAATTCAAATTGGTTTCGGCACACGCCTGGAAATTCTTGGAGGATGCCAGAAGTGTTATGGAAACTTCTGGGAATTTTCGGGATAAAAACCGGAAATGTTCCGGAGCTGCCGGAACCGATTTGGTTGCTTTTCGCAGATGAAAATCACTAATCCAAAATTGTTTCGGAACGCGTCCAAAATTATTTGTGTGGGTACTGGAATTATTCTAAGACCCACAGAAATATTTTCGGATTTAACGGTCGCGGAAAATTGGTTCCGTGAATAGTGAAAATCACTTTATGGATATTTTTTTGGAAAGCCACATTTTGGGATTTTCCCAAAAGGCTTCTAGAATGACTTAGGCACTAAGGAAGCCCCCTTGGGGGGGGCATGAGGGTGGCCGGCCAAGGTGGGGCTCCTCCATGGAGCTCCACATGCCATCCCTTTTTGCCTAGTGCCAAAAATCATTATGAACAAAGTCTAAGTGAAACTTGTGTTTTCCGTTGTAGATCAAATGGCTCGCAACACCACGTTCAACTTAGGCCCGATGTTAGAGAAAGAGAAGTTAGCTACGACTGGAAACAACTATGCGGACTGGGTCCGTAACCTGAGGATTGTCCTCAGGAGCGCTAAGAAAATGTATGTGCTTGAAAATGCTCTTCTAGCTAAACCGGCGGCCACTGCCCCGGAAGATGAACAAAATGTCTGGGCCACTAAGGATGATGATCACAACTTAGTGCAATGCCTCATGCTAGCTTGCATGAGTGCAGGGCTTCAAAAATGTTTTGAATTCCATAAACCCCGTGATATGATCCGGGAATTGGATGCTCTATACAAGGAAACCGCACGGTCTGAACGATTTGATATCATGAAGGCCGTGATGGATTGCAAGATGGCTAAGGGCAGTTTAGTTGGCGAACACGTGGTCAAAATGATTGGCTATGCTGAAAGGCTCAAAACCCTGGAATTTCCAATTCCACCGGGCCATATGATGGACATGATGCTTTCTTCACTCCCCCCATCTTACGACGGTTTTGTCATGAATTACAACATGAGTGGGATGGAGAAGACACCAGAAGAGGTGCTCGCCATGCTGAAAACAGCGGAAGGAGGACTGTGGAAAAATCGCAAGCAAGTGTTGCTTGTGAATAAAACCGCCAGTTTCAAAAAGAAAGGCAAGCCAAAGAAGGGCAAGGGCACCGGTAAGACCGGCTCCCAAAGCAACTCTAAGGGCGGAGCCAAGAATGAAACTGAGTGCTTCTACTGCAAGGGCACAGGACACTGGAAGAGAAACTGCAAGAAGTATCTGGAAGATAAGAAGTCCGGGAAAACCGGAAAAGGTATAATTGTTATACAAGTTAATGTCATTGACGTTTTGCTTGCTAGCGAAAATTCTAAGTCTTGGGTATTTGATACCAGATCAGTTGCTCACATTTGCAACTCGATACAGGGACTCAGAAGGTGCGCAAGCTAGCAAAGAATGAAGTCGTGATGCGCGTCGGGAACGGCGCTGGGATCGCTGCTCAAGCCATCGGCATTATGCCTCTACGTCTCCCTTCAGGATTTATCTTAGAACTAAATAACTGTTATTTTGTTCCACTATTGTGTAGAAACATTATCTCCGGATCATGTTTAGTACACGATGGGTATTCGTACAAGTCTGAGAACAATAGTTGTTCACTTTATTGTAAGGATATGTTTTATGGATTTGCACCCATTGTTGGGGGCCTTTTCATACTAAATCTTGAATGTGGAAATGATGTCTTTAACGTGAATGCTAAACGCCTTAAGAAGGCTGATACCACCACCACTTTCATGTGGCACTGTCGGCTTGGCCACATCGGAAAGAAACGCATGCAAAGACTCCATAAAGATAGAGTTTTACCATCCTTTGATTTTGAATCATTTGACACATGTGAAGCTTGCTTGATGGGGAAAATGACCAAGACGCCGCTCACGGGTCATCCTGAACGGGCGAGTGAATTGTTGGAAATAATACATAGTGATGTATGTGGTCCAATGAGCACAATCGCATGGGGTGGGTATTTCTACTTCGTGACTTTTACGGATGATTTGAGTAGGTATGGATATATCTACTTGATGAAGCATAAGTCGGAAACCTTTGAAAAGTTCAAAGAATTTCAGAATGAGTTAGAAAATCATTGTAACAAAAGGATTAAGTTTCTGCGGTCTGATCGCGGGGGCGAATACCTTAGTCATGAGTTTGGCCAACATCTGAGTGACCGTGGAATCGTTTCACAGCTTACGCCTCCCGGAACTCCACAGCGAAACGAAGTGTCGAAAAACGTAACCGAACCCTGTTAGACATGGTAAGGTCGATGATGTCCCTTACAGATCTGCCGATATCTTTTTGGGGTCACGCACTAGAAACTGCCGCTCACACATTAAACAGAGCACCATCTAAGTCTGTTGAGACGACACCATACGAGTTATGGCATGGGAAGAAACCTAATTTGTCACATCTCAAAATATGGGGTTGTGAAGCTTATGTAAAACGTTTACAACCAAGCAAACTCGATCCTAGATCAGACAAATGTTACTTTGTAGGTTATCCCAAGGAAATAGTTGGGTATTCTTTCTACCAACCCCCCGAGTGCAAAGTGTTTGTCGCTAAAAACAGAGTCTTTCTCGAGAAAGAGTTTCTCGCTAAAGAAGTGAGTGGGAGGACAGTACAACTTGATGAGATTAGTGAATCTTCGGCAACCATTGATATGGCTAAGGAACCGGAAGAAATTTCGCTAATTATCCCTACAACCGAGCCGGAAGTTGTCGCATGTGATGCGGAAACTTCAGACAATGTTGTAACTGAACCGCGCAGATCAGGTAGGGCTATCCAGCCACCTGAGTGGTTTCATAACGAAATCTTCATTCTTGAAGACGATAAACCTGCGCACTACAAGGAAGCGATGGCGGGGCCCAGCTCAAGGGAATGGCACAAGGCCATGAAATCCGAAATGGAATCCATGTACGAAAACCAAGTTTGGAACTTAGAAGAACTTCCAGATGGCGTAAAACCCATTGGTTGTAAATGGATTTTCAAAAGAAAGACGGACGCGGATGGTAACATTACTATCCACAAAGCTAGACTTGTCGCGAAAGGGTTCACGCAAGTTCCAGGAGTGGACTACGACGAAACTTTCTCGCCCGTAGCTATGCTTAGGTCTGTTCGGATATTACTAGCAATTGCTGCTTATTTCGATTATGAAATATGGCAGATGGACGTCAAAACGGCTTTCCTAAATGGAAATATCAAAGAAGATGTATACATGATACAGCCTGAAGGTTTTGTCGTTCATAAGGATGCGGGACAGGTATGCAAACTTCAGAAAGCCATTTATGGTCTGAAGCAAGCGTCAAGGAGCTGGAACATTCGTTTTGATGAAGTGGTCAAAGAGTTTGGCTTCATCAGGAATGACGAAGAATCTTGTGTTTACAAGAAGTTTAGTGGGAGCGCAAAAGCATTTCTAATCTTGTATGTGGATGACATATTGTTGATTGGAAATGACGTGAATTTTCTTAGCGAAATAAAAGACTCATTGAAGAAGAGTTTTTCAATGAAAGACTTAGGCGAAGCGGCATATGTATTGGGCATCAGAATCTATAGAGATAGATCAAAACGCCTGATAGCGCTTAGCCAAAGCACGTACATTGACAAGGTGTTGAAAAGGTTCAACATGGAGAACTCCAAGAAAGGCCTACTCCCCATGTCACCTGGCACAGTGCTTTGCAAGAATCAGTGTCCTCGGACTCTCGATGAGCGAGTACAGATGAATGATGTTCCATATGCCTCGGCAGTTGGTTCTATTATGTATGCCATGCTATGTACAAGACCGGATGTTTCCTATGCACTAAGTGTTAGCAGCCGGTACCAAAGTGATCCAGGATTGGAACACTGGGCCGCAGTCAAGGGTATTCTTAAGTACCTCAGAAGGATCAAGGATTTACTCCTTGTGTACAGAGGTGATGAAGAGCTCATTGTAAGTGGTTACACTGATGCAGGCTTCATGACTGACCCATATGACTTCAAATCTCAATCAGGCTATGTTTTCATATTGAACGGTGGCGCAGTTGATTGGAAAAGTTCCAAACAAAAGACTGTGGCGGATTTTATGATGGAGGCGGAATATGTTGCAGCTTCAGAAGCCTCCAAGGAGGCGGTATGGATCAAGCAATTTCTTGAAGACCTTGGTGTGGTTCCAAGTGCTCTGGACCCGGTGGAGATCTATTGTGATAATAGTGGTGCCGTGGCTCAGGCAAGGGAGCCAAGTTCGCACCATAAGACAAGACATATTGAACACAAATATAAACTGATTCGACATCATGTCGAAGAGGGTTTAGTGAAAGTACGCAAAGTTCACACGGATCTGAACGTGTCAGACCCGATGACAAAGCCTCTACCACGAGCAAAGCATGAGCAGCACCGGATAGCCATTGGTGTTAGGGAAGCCATATAACTGGATTATGACTCTAGTGCAAGTGGGAGTCTATAGGAGATATGCCCTATAGGCAGTAATAACAATTATTTTGTATCTCCGAGTTTGTAATGAATGTTTATGTTCCATGCTATAACTGCAATGATTCTCGAGTCTGCAATATCCACGAGGCTCGGAGGGAAACTCATGTGCACGTGTGGTATGATAAATGGTAAAATGTATTCCTAGTCTTGCCTCTAAGACTGGCTCTATTGCATGATGATCCTGTTTTCCTGATCATGGGCATGTCTATGCCGGCAATTTTTGAGGGCGCAATGTTAGGAGAACACTTGTGTCGAATCGACCCGAATTGATGTTATGCTATGAGATACATTCGTCACAAGTTAATGGTTTATAACACAGAGATAGTTAATGTTTGCATAATTCCTTAGACCATGAGAGTATCGAGTTCCTTCGTACTTGCTTTGTGAACTTTGGGGTTTGTTAAACGTCATCCGTAACTGGGTGGCTATTACCGCGGCTTACGGGTTCACGGAAAAGTATGGCAAGTAACAAGATAGCTCAAGATTGGGATTTGCTCCTCCGACGATGGAGAGATATTCTCGGGCCCTCTCGGTGTTACGGTATCCATCATCGTCTGGCCAGACACATTGTGATTTGATCACTGGGATGCCGGAACACGGAAACGAGAAAAGAGAACAAAACCGGTAACGAGGTAACTTGCATGGTGGACAAGTTGTAGATCCACGGGGATGCAGATAAATCTCACCTCGGGTGTTTGTAACATATCGCGAAGCAACAGGAATAGCACATGGCAACTGGAGGTTCACTCGAATATTCATTTGTGTGGGTATAGAGGTCAATATGGGTGTCCACGGCTCCGATGTTGATCATTGATCTTGTTCCGGGTCATGTCTATACTTCACCGAACCTATAGGGTCACACACTTAAGGGTCATCTATCTGCTGAATACTAGACAGGGAGTCTGAGAGAAAATCACCGGAAAAGTTTCGGACGCAATGGAAACGTTCCGGAGAGGACACCGGAATAGTTTTGGTAAAACTGAAAAGTTGTTTCAGGGGATACCATTAAGTCTAATTGGTTTCAGCACACGCCTGGAAATTCTTGGAGGATGCCAGAAGTGTTCTGGAAACTTCTGGGAATTTTCCGGGATAAAAACCAGAAATGTTCCGGAGCTGCCGGAACCGATTTGGTTGTATTTCGCAGATGAAAATCACTAATCCAAAATTATTTCGGAATGTGTCCAAAATCATTTGTGTGGGTACTGGAATTATTCTAAGACCAACAGAAATATTTTCGGATTTAACGGTCGCGGAAAATTGGTTCCGTGAATAGTGAAAATCACTTTATGGATATTTTTTTGGAAAGCCACCTTTTGGGATTTTCCCAAAAGTCTTCTAGAATGACTTAGGCACTAAGGAAGCCCCATTGGGGGCGGCCCCATGAGGGTGGCCGGCCAAGGTGGGGCTCCTACATGGAGCTCCACATGCCATCCCTTTTTGCCTTTTATTCTTTTATGTGTGACATAAAGTGGGGGCACTTTGGTATTTTTTGTATGCCATCCCTACCCCTTGGCTTTCCTATAAATAGAGGTGGAGGGGTGCTCTCCACAATCATCCCTTGCTCTCATACACATGCCATGCTCGTCTGGCTCTCTCTCTCTCCCTCCCACGAAATAGTTTCGTAGAGCCGAAAGGCTGTCTGGGTTCCGGTAGGAACTAGTTCTGGACGGCGAAGCCCTACCGGATAGCTGACACCGTATGTGTGCAAACCCGTAGAGAGGTCGTAGTTTTGATCTTTTGCCCGAGGGGTTGTTCGAGGGTCCTCCCAAAGGGCTGTCCGAGTTTCCGTTCGAGTTTCGAGGGTCCTCCCGAAGGGCTGTCCGTGACATCGTCCGAGGGACTGTCCGACCGCCTCCCGAAGGGCTATCTGACGAGGGAGTACATCCTCGCGGTTGGGAGGTTGTAAATCCTAGCTGCGGGGATCTGCACCGACGATCTACACTGACTCTTCTTCCGCTGCGCTACGAGTCGGTAATGATCAGATCAAACCCTGTATGCAGTCTCCATAGTGGTCCTGGGCGTGCTCGCTGTACCGAATTTTTTTGTTTTCTGTCGCGTTCCCCTACACTGGCTGCCCCGACCACGCCTGGCCGTGGCTCCGGCCGGCCCCTGCCCCTGCCCGGCCGGCCCTGCTGCTAGCTCCGGCCGGCCCTCCTCTGCCGGCTCGCCGTCCCCTGCCGGGCCTCCTCTGCCGCTACTCCGGCCGCCGCCCTCCGTCCCTGCTGCCCCGACTGCCCTACCGTTGGTAAGCCTCGATTCCTCTTTCTTCTCTGTAAATGTTACTTTTTTATGATTTGTAGATAATGTTTGGTGGAACAATGGATGGATACATGCATGTATGTTTGTAGATGATTTCCTAGATGGATGGATGGTGGTGCTATTTTTGGCCGAATGTTTTGTAGAAGATGATGGTGGATGAATGGATGGATAGATAGATGCATGTCTGTTTGTAGAAAATTTCAAAAACATGTTGGTAACCAGCACTTCCATGTTCTCTAGTTAGATATGTTGTAGTTAGATAGGTTAATGTTGTTAATGTTGTTAGTTTTTTTTTGCCTAGATGATGATGATGAATATATGATGATGATGATGATGAATATATGATGATGAATAGATGCTAATGTTGTTAGTTTTTTTGCCTAGATAATGCTCGAATAGATTAATGTATGTTGTTAGATGTTGATTGTTGATGTTAATGTTGTGATTTTTGCCTAAATGATTTATGAATGCATTTCACTTTTGGGGTGGTGCTATTTGAGATGTTGTTAAAAAGCTATGTGAGATGTGATGATCTAAGTTGTTGACTCGATGGAATTTACAGGATTTGTGGTGTTGCATCTCCGTGGAGTGATCGTCGACGTTGGAGCTGTTGGTCCCCAATCGTCCCTCCGCTGATCGACGAGATCCTCTACATCCGAGGGTGAGCTACAAATCCATCTCCTCCTCCGCTTTTTTTTCATGTCACTAGATTCCATTTTCACATCAAGTCGCGTAACCTAGGCGTCTCCCGTCCGAAAGGGTTGCATCGATAAATATGCATTCAATTGCATATTTATCACCGTAACTCAGTCGGATTGTCCAGCGTTTTCCACGGACAGCCTGAGGATGTGTAGATTGGGTACGTTCTTCATGCTCTACCCCATTCCGAGACAAAATTTCGGCAGTGCCTCCCTGTTGTTCTCCGGATGCACATTCTCTCGGCTTTTTGCCGAGACGTGTATCTGGAGAACAGTGGGGAGGTGCTGCCGAAATTTTGTCTCGGAATGGGGTAGAGCAAGGAGAACGTACTCAATCTACACATCCTCGGGTGGGATTAGGACCCATCTTTACCTATTAGAGATGTAGGTGGATTCAATGTCGTTTCTCGTCAACCCGGTAGAAAATAAAACATTGATGTGATTAATTTAAATGAATCCTTAATTTTGGTGTGTGCCTCCCAATAAAGCAGAGATGGCAGATAATCAAGATGATAAAAGAATTGCATAAGAAGTATGTCCCAAGATAATAAAAGAATTGCATAAGAAGGCGCCGGAGTTGATATGCAAGCTAGAGAAGATCTTTCCGCCAGGCTTCTTTACTCCGATGACACATCTCATTTTGCACCTCGCGAACGAGGTATTGTTGGGGGGCCCTGTGCAGAATCATTGGCAGTACGGCCATGAGAGACAGAACAAGCATCTTCGACACAAATGTGGAAACAAAGCTAAGATTGAAGCTTCCATAGCTGAGGCAGTTATCCTAGAGGAGGTGGCAGATCTCAGGACAGCGTACTATCCAGACCACGTTTCCACTCTGCATAATAAGGTGTCTCGATACAATACAGAAGAGCCTAAGTATAAACCCAAGCTCCCTCTATTCAGCGGGCAAGGTGGCAGGGCTGGATGCTCGAAACCTTATATCATGCCACAGCATGAGTGGGAGGACGTCATGTTCTATGTCTTGCACAACATCAAGGAAGTTGAGGATGAGTGGATGAGGTAATACCGTTGCACCATTCTTTTACTCAATTCGTTATGTTCACTTTGCCTCGGTCAAATACCGCTTTTCTTCTTTTAGTCGATTCGTTGATGAAGAGTGGACGGGAATGATGCCTCCTACTGAAGCGGAGGCACTTACTCTTCTCCGAAAGGGTGCCGATGGAAGGAAAAAATTTGTTGCTTGGTTCATGGAGAAAGTAAATTTTCACACTTCCCTATTACCTAGTGCACCCAACATTTATTAGTTATCGGAACTAATGCACCCTACAATTTCAATTAAACTTGTAGGGAAAAGATCCGAACACATCAATGGATGAAGAATTGAGATGGGTTTCCATGTGTTTTAACAGTCGGGTCATGACATGCGAAAAGTATGATGTGAATGGTTATCGCTTCCATACAGAGGAGCACCAAAACAGTCGGCCTGATCCCAAAACTATAAATATTGGAGTCTTCACCGATGGAGATAATAAAGTAGAGTACTATGGAAGGGTAGGAAAAATATACGAGCTTACATTCAACCGTGGGCGCGAAACACTAAGTCTCATTGTGTTCAAATGCCGATGGTTCGACCCCAATAAGGGTCTGAGACATACGCCTTCCGTTGGTTTAGTCGAAGTTAAACCATCAACCATCTATGCCGGAGCTAATCTCTTTATTGTGGCTACCCAGGCCACACAAGTTTATTATCTGCCCTACCCATGCCAGAAAGAGTATCTAAAGGGTTGGGAAGTTGTGTTCAAGGTGTTGCCACATGGTAAGCTACCGGACCCGAACGATGATGATTACTACAACATAAACCCATGACATACGAGGGAGTGTTCTTTCAAGAGCAACATGATGATGTGATCCGAAACAAGGACGATGATGACTTGGGTTATGTTGATGTGGACCCAAACGATGACGATGCACGGAATGATGGTGAGGCAATTGTGAATCAAAGAGACATAATTATGCTTGAAAAGTTAAATGAAGACGCTGACGACAAGGAAGAGCCTCCACCTCCGTCAGACAACGAAGACGATATGCGTGATAGTGATGATGAGACCGGTCGACAAATAGAAAACAATAGTGATGATTCATATGGGTTCTAGGAAATGTAAGCTTTTTTGTATGGTTTATTAATATGCTTCCTTCCTTTGCCAAAAAAGATATATATATATATATATATATATATATATATATATATATATATATATATATATATATATATATATATAGCATGCTTATACATTGCATATTTTGTTAATGTTCTTTTCTGTATGCTTAATGTGCTTTTTTGTTATTAATGTGCTTTTTTGTATGCATATTTATTTGTTATCCTTACTAACTGTTTATTTTCTTCTCAATGCAGGTTTGCTAATCATGGGCAAGTCCAGCGGCGCGGGTTTCCTAAGCAAATTAAAAGGAGGTCTTAGTCGGAGCTTATCTTGAGCAGGGAGCAGTACATGATGGTAAGTATTACAGACTTTTCATTCTGACGTATAAACAGTCAATTTCATTGTTTCGTGATGACATGTCATGCTTCCGTTATTTAGGTTATTCCTACTTGGTGCTACGGAAGGGATGACGGATGGGCGAGTTTGGTGGATAGGTGGCTCGGTGAGGATGCAGAGTTTGCTGCCAAGAGCACAAAGAACCAGGCTAATCGTGGAACCGACGGAACACACGGCCAAGGAAACAGGAACCACTGGGGCTACAAGGCCATCCAGGTTTACCAGGATACATTCTTTTTCTTCTTGTTACCGTCATGTTCTTATCTATATACATGATACATTCTTTTTTTCTTTTTACCGTCATGTTCTTATGTATGGCTAACTTCTGTTTGACGTTGCAGGAGGGCAAGTTGAAGAAGCCGCTCTCACACATGGAGTCGTGGAAGCTGGACCGTGCGCGGAGTAAGCGCAAGGACGGCGAGAGCGAGTACTACGGCAATACCGAGAAGAACCTGGAGTCCTACTCGGAGTCGTTTACTAGGTTAAATCCTGGTTCGGATGTTGCTGACCCCATCCTGTCTTAGACCGACGTGACGGCGGTGGTGGCCATCCGGCCGAAGTATCATGGCCGCTACCCGTGCCTCGATGGCGTGATCACTCCTTCTGTCTCCTACACACGGCTCCGAGCTACCAACCCGAGCCCGAGCGGCAGTACGGGCCGTTCGCATCCTAGCTTAGCCAGCCAGCATGCTGTAAGTATTTCCCCCCTTATCTTCTTTCTTTCTCACTTTCTCACTTTATTTTCAGCATTGCCCACGTACAAACAACCTAAATTTTGTAGGCATATAAGGCCTTTGTCGAGCTTAAGCATGTTGAGGTGCGGGAGTACTTGCAACGAGTAAAGGCAAACGAGGATTACAACCGTCTGATGATGGCGGTTAGTTTTGCCCACTTAGAACCAAGCTAAATTTTGCACTTTCATTTCTTCTGACAATCGTGTTTGCTTGGTTAACTAACAACCAGGCTATGTGGTCGTCTATGCAAAACCGCACGGATCCACCACCAATGGGACCCACACCACCACCTTCTGGAGAACCCCCACACGTGCCCACGTTCGATGAATGGGTGGCACTAGGCAGTGGGACTCCGGTTCGTACATTGCCTAACTATTCACCAACTAGTTCTCGTTGATTCCACACTATCATATTTACCCTTACAATCTCTTTTGAAACATGTAGGGAACCGGTGCAGAGAGCCCAGTCACTCCGGTCTGGCGAGGTGGTGCTGGTCTTGGCGGTGCTGCCGGCGATGATCCTAGTCTTGGCTGAACGATGATGTTTTCCATGTCTTGCAATGCTTTCCATGTTCCATTCTTCTTAGCGTTCTTTAGATGACGATGATGATGTCCGTGTCTTATACTTATGTTTATGAAGTTTCGACGATGATGATGTTGATCTTTAGATGATGTGATGTTGATGATCTTTAGATGATGATGTTGATGATCTTTCATATTATCTAGATGAGGTTCTGGACATTCAATATATTTCTGTCTATATATGCTTTGCTGTGAATTTAAATGCTGTGAATTTGAATGAGAAATGCAAAAACAGAGCATATTTTTAAAAAACAAAACAGATCTATGCCGACGGCCTAGCCGTCGGCATAGATAAGGCCAGGAGGTACCAGTGGACGACACGTGGCATACGTATGCCGACGGCTAGGCCGTCGGCATAGACGAAAT
Source organism: Elymus sibiricus (assembly GCA_039707655.1). Classification (NCBI taxonomy): domain Eukaryota; kingdom Viridiplantae; phylum Streptophyta; class Magnoliopsida; order Poales; family Poaceae; genus Elymus; species Elymus sibiricus. The sequence goes on along the minus strand of CM077668.1, from coordinate 434,709,836 downwards.
ATATGCCGACGGCCTGGCCGTCGGCATAGCCCGCTGCCAGAAGGCGCCCTGGAGGTGACGCGTGGCGGGTATAAGCCGACGGCCTAGCCGTCGGCATAGATGAAAATATATGCCGACGGCCTGACCGTCGGCTTATACGCGCCATGTGTCACCTCCCCATTCGTGACACTTGGTGACGGCGCCGTCAGTTGACGCCCGGTGATTTTCTGTGCCGACGGGTATTCTATGCCGATGGCCGTACGGATGCCGTCGGCGTATATAGCTATGCCGACGGTCTGACAGGACTACGCCGTCGAGATCGACGCCGACAGATCTATGCCGACGGCTGCCGTCGGCATAGGGCTATACCGACGGTAGTGTCTTTGACATTGTGGTTGCTTTGTAAAATTACATTTTTAAATGAAGCAACCTGACCTGTTGCAAAATGGTTCCAGCAACAATATGACATTGATTACAAGGACCGAAAATCCAGTTTGGTGCCTGGGCTCATCTACACCTGGTGAACAGTAAAATAAAAACAAATATCCGAAAATTAAAAAAAAATCCGATTTTCTTTTGTGGTGCAAGATGCTCAAATGCGTGAAGTTCGTGCAAAATTTCGAGGTGTTTGGACATTCGAGGAGCTCGTGGTAAAAAAGATAAAATCGGGTGTGAACAATGTTGTTTTCAAAAGTTACCCGAAATTTTTCTTTTTGCCACGAGCTCCTCCAATATGCAAAGTTCATCAAATTTTGCACGGACGTCACATACATAAGCATCTTGCACCGTACAAAAATTGGATTTGTTTGAATTTGTTTACTATTGCAAACGATTTTTCTGTTCACACCCAGGCTCATATGAGCCTGGGTGGTGAATAGCCGCATGCTTACAAGGACACATTAGTCATGTGGTGAAGGCTAGCACTAATAGACTAATATTGTCATAGGTAGTTTCTAAGGGCTGTAATCAGTGGCGATTCTATGTGTTAGTTTGTGGGGTCAGCTGACCCCATAACTTCTCATTATTACACCCTTAGCTTTATTCATATTTGTGCAAAACAAAAAAATTAGGATAGTTTAGAGAGTTTAGTGCACTTGACCCCCTTGCATTTTTATGCTGGCACCATCATTGGTTGTAATGATTGCCAGTTGGACATGCAGAACATGTTTTTTCATGATGTTTGGAAGATGAAATGTATATGAGGCAACAACTAGGATATGAAGATACGCCTAAACAAAATCACGTTTACAGATTGAACAAAGCTCTACATCGGTTGATACAGGCACCACGTAAATGGTACTCTCTTCTTGGCTCTAAGCTCATTGATATTGGGATTCACAACTTTGAAAGTTCACACATCATTCTTCCTCTACTAAAAGAATGGGGTCACTATATTTCTTCTTATAAATTTTGATGACATAATTGTGGCTAGTTTATTAAGGCATATTGTTGGTGCCCTGTTGCGTGATCTGAAGACTGGGCTTGCACTGAAAGACACGTTTATTCATGTGGTGAAGGCTAGCACTATTACACTAAAATTGTCGTTGGCAGCTTGTAAGGTTGTAACAATTGCCAACTTGTAAGGGTTGTGAACATAACGAATGGTATGTATGGATGCATGTCACTCTGACAGTGTTAGGCTTAGGCGGAGAATGCTAGTATTATAGTTTGGGTTCAGTATAGGGAACTACGATGGATATGTACTGTGACAAGGTCTTTGATGGTATTTTCATATTGTATGTTTTCGTGTTTTGTCAACTAGAAGCGTTTGCGTGCCTATGTTCCTTTTCACCTAACTTGTTCAGTTCGAGGTTAAGGTTCTCTTTGAAATTGTGGTTGCTTTGTGAAATTAAATTTTTCGATGTACCAAATTGACCTGTTGCAAAATGTATCAAGCAACGATATGACATTGATTATGAGGACACATTTAGTCATGTGGTGGAGACTAGCACTATTAGACTAATAATGCCACTGGTGGTTTTTAAGGGTTGTAATCAATGGAGATTTTATGTATTAGTTGTGGGGTCGAGCGGTTGGAGCTTAATGTTCATTTCGCATAAAAAAACCTACCAACAAGCATATAAAAAAAGTCCCTCCATCATGGCCTCCACTCCGCATCTAAGACATCCATCCATGATACCACGGTCCACATTCATTTTTTCTATTTTTGCACTCTAAGATGTGTTTCCATGCTAGTCTTCCTCTCTACAGTGCCTCCTCTCCTGCAACTATTAACCCCGCTGGTGGAATCGGTGTAACCAAGGTGTTAGACTTATATTATGTCCCATGTATGGCCTGTATATTTTCTCCGTTGTATGAGGGGTTTCCTGCATATATACCACCTATACATGTATACATATACTAGCCACTGCCCCTCCCCCAGGAAATACAGGTGGCATATTTCCTAAGATGGCATTAGAGCCCTGGGGTTTTTTCGGGCATGCAAATTGTGTTGAGGTCCCTTCTCCCCGTGTTGTTGTTTCCTTCCAGCTGCTGCTCTCCGATCGACACTCTCCCAATTCACAGGTCAACTCACCCCGCCACATGTTAGATCCAGCTCCGCAGGTCAACTCCCGCGCCATTCGCTGGAATACACCCGCCTACAGGCCTCTTATCCGATCGACCAGCCTGCAGGTCTCCCGCTTGGATCTCATCCCCTGAAAGTTAACTCCCCTTCCACAGGTACCCCGGTGGATCATGCCCGCCCACTGGTCTTCTGGAACGCTCCATTGTTGAAGTGTCATTGTCATATGCGTTGCATTATCATTATTAGCTGGCATTTTTTTTTCATGGCTAGGCCATTTGTTTATTTATACATGCTACACTAGATCATTGCACATCCCGGTACACTGCTAGATGCATCATATAAAGAGTTCTTTTTCATGTTCATAGCAAGAGCCATGTTTGCCTTTTATGAAGTTGAGAAAAGCATAATGATCATTATTTTAAGATGTTGGTTGCACAAAAAACGATCAAATAAAAGATGCACCACGACGGTACCAGTAAAAATCAGACTTAAAAAGAGAGAAGTGCGAAGGGAAACAAAAAATAAATAAAAATTGTGTGTGAGAGAACAAACAATAAAGAGCTCCCTAGAGCCCGGCTACAAAGTACATTATCGAGATTTTCTTCAACATTTTTGTACTCATCATCCATGTGGAGTGTAGTATATTAGTTTAAGACTACCACCTGTCCACGGTCCATGTTTTTGTGCTAGTCATGCATATCTACGGTTTGGTTCATTGCATCAGGATAAAGTAACTGCTTTTGAGAGGGCATGACTGGCACATATTTGGTTAGAATCGAGTGCAGCGTTTTGGAGGTAGGACTCCAGTGAGCCCTGTATTTTGCAATTGCTATTTATAAGTTTCAGAAAAAAAATGGTTTTTTTTACCCTTCACATGTCTGTAAAGTTTCATAAAATGATAGGTGCCTTATAGCTAATGCAAACAGACAAAATCCTGGCCCAAAAACAACAATAGAAAGGCTCATTTTTATGCTACATGTTTACCTTTTTGTGTACATCACACATAAAATATATTAAACTTCATACGTACAAACTATTACATGTATATGTATAGGAACACTTTTTTCAGAATTTTTTGTGAAGTGAAAATAAAATTTTCAGGAAAAAATAAATAAGTAGCTCATTCGAGCCTGACTCCAAAGCACATTATCGTGATTCTCTCCAGTATTTTTGTACTCATCATCCATGTAGGGCATAGTATATTAGTTTAAGACCACCACTTGTCCACGGTCCGCCGGTTTGTGCCAGACGTATCTAAGGTTCGGTTCATTGCATCAGGATAAAGGAACAACTTTTGCGAGGGTCTGACTGGCATAGGTCTGCATGGATAAAATAAAAAGTGGCTCACTGCATAATCTTAACGAGGACCAGCAAGCTAGCGTCGTATTATATGTTGTATTTGTTTCCCGGGGAAATGTATCAATTATCCTTGGAAAAGCAACGCCGGCCACTTGGGCTGGCAATCCACGCATTAGCACCTGCGCCTGGTCGGTCAGGTGAAGTGAATCTGGCCTCATGCATCTCTCCGTCTCTCCCGGTTTGTATATTTGTAGGTGTGAAATACTCCCTGGGTCTAGAAATGGTCTGATTAACCATTAACGGTTATTGTCTTACTGAAATTGAGCGAACTGTAGGCAGAAAATTGGAATTGTTGCAGTAGGATGGTGGCTAGAAGGATTTGAAAGGCCCGGAGATTTCCAAATAGGACAGCCTTCTAAACTGCCTGCTGAGACAATAACTTTGAAAACACGAAATAGTTTATGACAGTTGAGTTTGTTCGAGACATGAGCAAAAGTCAGATTGGAGAAGAATATGGTCCGCACTCGACTATTATCAACCTGAGTGCAATCTTTTTCTGCCTCCCCCCCCCCCCCCCCCCCCCCCCCAACCACCAACACACACACACACAACACACAACACAAAAAAATCACAGATTTGGATGCAGACTATAGGTGGAGATTAGAAGCTCAATCAAAAAGTTTAGATTGTTCTGATCTGAGGGAATAGAGATTAGAATTAGTTTTTTTAAAACACACCATATATTTATTAATTAAAAAGGTTATTACAATCGTTCATTATGAAATTCACCACGCAGGGTGGAACACTATTAAGAAGAATCCCATCAGATCTACTAATAAAGCTAAACTTCACAATTTCGTGAGCCACCCCATTGGCTAGCTAATTAATTTTCGCAATTTTAAAATTCTTGATCATCCTGGATATACTCAAGGCTTCTTTCTTTAGATCAACGAGAGGAGACCTGTCAAGCTTAGAGATTAGAATTAGTTGATCATGAAGTACTAATACCCTTTTTACATAACTTTAAGATTCATGCAAACTTCTTGTGGGTGTACCGAGGCGTTTGGAGGACCACGACGGTGCGCTGTTAGGCTGGTCGTAGTGGGGAGTATCATATACTAGTATCATGCATATGATACTAGTGTATGATACTACATCCATAGTGCATAGTATCATATGTGGTCTCGTTTATTGCCATGCATGAGACATAGTAGTACAGGATTTATTATGATACGGTATCATAATACGATACTCAACTCTCTGTTTCTTCATTTAATCCTATGTCACCTCATCAAAATTTTCTAGTTGGCATGCATGATACTAATTATGACACTCTCATTACGAGTAGCCTTATATTTCTGGGTGAAGAGAGCATAATGAAGGGGATTAGGAGTGGCCAGGTGTTGGCCTCATATGGAGACAGGAAATTCTACTAATCCATTCCCACGAGTTCCCATAAAATTTTTTGGTCCGATGGAATTCCTTTGGCCTAATTTAGGTCTTTCCAGTCTAATCAAATAGGTGAATTAGTGGTAAGTGCAAAGTGAGCCACGTGCCATCAATTGGATAAGCATTCTCCGACCACTTGGTTCGATTGGACTATCACAATGCGAGAAATAATTTACTTAAACATTCTCGCATTTGCTATTCATCAATTGCCTGAAAATCCAGTCCATGTCAGTCAATTTTGCACGTCTGATGCTGCGGCGGAGCGGCAACTAAGCGTGGGTTCACTAGTAAGGCCGAGCCAAGAGGAACTCAGAGCCGGAGGTTGCTGTGTTGGGCCGTTGGGGTGGAGGTGGGGGCGTGTTGATCATACCAAGGGATAGAGGGACGGCCGGGGAGGGGAGGAGGAGGAAGAAAAGTAAAAAGGAAAAAGAAGTTGGATGGAGGAACAAAAAGGAGAAGATCTGGCCGTTTCTTTCACATCCAGCGGCTCACGGATAGGTGCTCCCAAACATCTCATATATAAACTTTCCGAGAATCACTATACCAAGTTAGGGCAACTCTAACCGATCCCTTAAAAGTTAGCGGAGTAAAACTCTTAGTGGAGTATATTTACTCCACTAAGTTTTGGTCGGTTCTAGCCGATCCCCTAAATTTAGCGGAGTAAAGTTACTTTTTGGTTTATGCATTTCGTCGAACATCTAACATGCGTGTCTGCGACGATGGTGACCACGCCAAAAACGCTGGTGACCACCGATGCGCTCCACGCCACGGCCTTCCACCCGGTGCTCTCGCCGTGCCGCACTGTGACCGGCCGCCGTCGTGGTCGTGCTCGTGCTTAGTGAGGATGGAGGGTGACGCAGGACCGACGCCGCCGCGACGGCGGATGCGAGGGGGCCCGGACTCTGCCGCCGCCGCATGCGTGGCTGGCGGTGGAGGGCATGAAGAAGAGCTTCGGGAGCGACAACGAGGAGCAGTGGGCACGGCTTCTGCAGCGCGGGCTGGCGCAGGCGGAGGCGGCGCAGCCGCGGCGGAGCAGCTTCAGCGTGGTCCGGCGGGAGCGGCGGCGCTGGAGGCATGTCTGGACCGCGCGTGGGAGATGAAGAAGAGCTGGCACGAGCGCAACGGCTGCGCCCCCGACGCCGACACCCTCGTGGTGGTCGTGGTGGGGAAGCAGGCCGGCGGGTCCTCGTCCTCGTGCGCCTCCTCCTCCCTGCACCACCACTCGTTCGCCAACGTCGCGATGGACATGGAGGAGGTGCGTGTATGCAGGGACCTCGGCCTCGAGCTCCCCTCGGACGGCACCCTTGAGATTCAATACTACGGCCTCTCCGCCGGCAGTAGCCCTACCCACAGCCATGCCAGCAGTGGCGTCGCGCAGGGGAGCGGCGGCGGCGGCGGCGGCGCGCAGGGAGCAGTGGAGGGTGGCGGCATCGCGCGGGGGAGTAGCGGCGGGCGACGGCGGCGGCGGCGCGCGGGGAGCAGCGGAGGGCGGCGGCATCGTGCGGGGGAGTAGCGGCGGGCGACGGCGGCGGCGGCGCGCGGGGAGCAGCGGAGGGCGGCGGCATCGCGCGGGGGAGTAGCGGCGGGCGACGGCGGCGGCGGCGCGCGGGGAGCAGCGGAGGGCGGCGGCATCGCGCGGGGGAGTAGCGGCGGGCGACGGCGGCGGCGGCGCGCGGGGAGCAGCGGAGGGCGGCGGCATCGCGCGGGGGAGTAGCGGCGGGCGACGGCGGCGCGCAGGAGCAGCAGAGGGAGGCGAGAGAGAGAGCAGAAATTTTACTCCGGCCCCTTTCCATGAAGTAAATTTAGAGAGAGGATAAGGGAAAGGAGTAACTCCCTTACGGCGGATAAGGGATCGGCTAGGTGTCGCTTAGTGGAGTAAAACATAAATTTTACTCCATTAACGGTTATAAGGGATCGGTTAGAGTTGCCCTTACAGTGCATGTTTATCTGAGCTAGGGTTACAAACTTACAAATGCATGTGATGACATAAAAAGTTGGCTGAGCTGGGTTTCTCCACCTAGATGCATTGAACGCTCCTGCAGTCATCATGCACGGGCTGGTTGGATGATTCGTCATACTGAGAGCGATGTGTGCACAGTCCAGCTCTGTCATTCGTGTGGTCTATAGTAGCATCCTAGGAGAACACTCAAGAAGGCAAGAAACTTTGTGTGTGTGCCACTCCATTTTAGGACACGCCCGGACCAAGAACAAGCCAGGACCCAGGATACTTACAGAGTGAGCCAGGTCGTGGATATGGAAGGGAGCATGGCGACGACGACGCTGCTCTCTTGCTGCTCCCGCTGCTGCTGCCCCCACTGCCGCCGCCGCCGTCGCTGCTGCTGTTCGTCCCTGTGGCGCTCATGCTCGCGCTGCTCGCCCTAGCCTTCATCGTCCCCAACCGCGACATGGCCGCCGCCCGCGGAGCGCCGTGGTCTGACCACTTTCCGCGGTGAACGGGTCGATGAGAAAGTGTCCTCGTTCCCGGATGCAGCCAGTAAGTAAGCTTGTGCATCGGATCCTCGATTGATCGCCGTTGATTATTGGGGTAAATTTTTTGAGACATATTTGTAGGGTCGACGTGCATCTGCAAGGAAGAAGAACTGACCATGGATTAGTTTGAGCGATGGTGCACGCTCATAAAACCGCGGACCCAAATTGTCTCTGAGCCAAGACGGGGATACCGTCCTAGGTTAGTTGAGTACTGCTGTCTATGTACTCTGCTTTTGAATCCTCGACCCAAATTCTGGACTGGTGCTTTGTTGTTTCTTTCCTAGTGGCTACTACGTACTCTGAATCAAAGCTAACAAAACCACGGCCACTTGGGCGTGCCTTAATCTATCCATCATGTTGGCACTGAATTAGCTGGTGCACCATATACAGATGCATGCATCAAGCCTGGCAACGACAAGAATGGCGCAGCTAGCACAACTAGCTCCCCATGCACACAAAGACCTAAAAAAAAAGGTCTTTTCTTTTTGCCAAAAGAAAAGCCTAGTAGGCAAGACACCTCAGCTCTTGGTCCTACCTTGTGACCTGTTTGTTTGCAAAATGAAGTTATGTGACTACTACCTCCGTCCGGGTTTAGAGGGCCGGAGAGCCAGTACAGCAGGACCAAGGCACTTGCGCGCGATGCTTTGGTCTTCCCCCGAAGGCTGCACCCTACATGCATGCACCCAGTGAATAGCCGGCATGCAGTAGAGTAATTCTCTCCCCTGCCTGCATGCAGCGCGCTTAGCCAATCTTCTCGCGAGCCAGCAGGGCAATTAAAGCATCCGGCCTTGTAATTGCGTACGACGTGTGCTGGCTAGCCGGACATGTATACCCGGACGGAGGTAGTACTTTACAACACTTTAAGAGATGTGCGACTGAACTATTCATATCAGGTGAGTTGCGTGACCGATGGTGTGTTTATCGTCTCTTTGTGCGCAAAAAGCTAGGTGAAACCTGTATGAGCCATGGTGCGTTAAAATTTTCATAAAAAATATGAGTTAATATTTTTTAAAATTTTAAAACTTTTTCATAAAAAAAATGATATTTTTAAACGTAAAATACTTTTAATTACATGATTCTGTTAACACCTTTTAAAATGTGAACGTTAAAAAAGATGCATGAAAGTTTTCGCAAAATGTATGACTTTCTGGAAAATGCGAACATTTAAAAAAAATATGAAAACTTTTTAAAATACGTTAAAATTTTCAAAAGAATAATGAGTTAATATTTTTAAATCTATTTTTTTCTAAATTGTGTTCATATATATCTAAAAATATTTACCATGTATTAAAGATATGTTCCTCATGTATTCAAAGAATGGTTTTATAAATAATATGTGTAAATGCTGTATTTATATGAAAAGGAAATTAAAATAAAAAAAGAGAAAGAAAAAGCTGGAACTAAAATAAAAATAAAACCCCTAAAAAAACCTCAAAGACGGGGAAGATAAAACCAAAAACGAAAACAGAAGAAAACAAGCTGGAAAACCGATAAATGGGCCTGCCCCATGGCTTGCTTATAGTATTCACTACAAAGCTGGGCCTGGCCCATGGCGCAAAAGTTATGTATCGCCTGTACTGAGTGATGTAACAGGGCTCGCCGGCGATGCTACAATACCGGCCCAGCCCATTTTGACGCATTCCATTTGTTCGCTCACACGCTGTCGCTGGCTACATTCGCTTCGCCCGATCGCCGGTTTTTTTAAGAATCTTTGTTTTCCCCTTTCTCTTGTTCCATTTGTTTTTATCCATTTTATTCGCATTTGTTTTTTATTTTTTTTCCTTTGTTTTTTTGTTTCCTTCATTGGTTTTCACCGATTTTCTCTGGTATTCTTGGGCTTTTCATCCATTTCCATTTTGGGAAAACACCAGTATGAGATAAAACCAAGAGATAAAACAAAAGAAAAAGAAAACACCGGTTGGGAAAACACCAGTATGAGACGGCCCATACGGAGGACGTCGCGCATGGGGAGGGTATCTGTTGGGTTCTTATCCAGTGTCCCACGCGCCAAATAGGAATCACCCCTAGGAGTCAACTAGGGGAGGCAACGCCCGCAGGCGACCTAGGTGGGCAAGCCCACTTCACCGCACACTTTTGTCACTTGCTGCGTATTTCTCGTTCTTTTCAGGTCGTTTTTTGTGTTTCTTCTTTCCGGTTCTACTTTGGTATTGGAATGGTTTTTATTTTTCCACACTAATTTTTTTAGAAAAATATTTTGAACCTATTTTAATACACACTGAACATTTTCCTAATTTATGGTAAAAATATTTAATACATGGTGAACATATTGTTAGTATATACTGAACTTTTTAAAAGTCATACTGAACAATTTTTCAAAGTATTGTTTTACTTTTCTAATCGGGGTTCCAATATTTAGTTCCGTACAGAACCAACCGGGTGTTTGGGAGAAAATTGGATAAAAAATAAAATAGAAAAAACATAAATCCATTTGCGTCAGAGTAGGACGCCCGATTCGCCTTGCTTTGTAGCATACACTAGTTGATGCCTGCGGGCATCAATCAGGAGGTCTCATAGAATAGGGGCGCAGATTTATCTCGCTTATAGCAACACGGAGCGTTACGTTGCCTCGGGCACCCCCTAAATGTGTTGGCCCAGCTCGGGTTAGGGCTGGCTCTTGGGAGGAGGGCTGGCTCTAAAGCGCACATTGTTTTTCCTTTTACATATTTTTCTGAAGTGAAATAATGTTACATAAAATACGTTTCTCATGCTTTCAAACAAATGTTAATGCAGTGGTAAAAAAAAAAATCTTTGTGCAACTTTTAAAATGCTTTGATTTCATTAATAATTTTCATGCATTGAAAAAATGTTTCTGGGTTTCCAAAAAATGCCCGCGACATATTTATAAACATTTATACAATGCAAAAAATGTTTGTGTAATTTAAATAAAATACATTTTACTATTCGAAAAACTGTACCAGACATTATAAAAAACTGATGGTTTCCAAAATATTTGTATGGCATTTAAGAAAATGTTTTAAAATTAAAAAATGTGCTGGTAGTTTAAAAAATGTTTCTTATCATCCAAAAAAATGTTCAAGATGTATTTGTATTTTTTAACACGTATTCATAAAATCATTCTAAACATATATTTGAAAATAGGTTAATCATGTATTTTCAAAAAGTTAAATGTTTATAAAACAATGTTCCTGTAGTATACGGAAAATGTACACCGTGTACGAAAAAATAGACAAGTGTTGGAATAAAAAACCATGAAAGGGACACAGAAAACCAAAACCCAAAAAGAAAAACCATTGAAAACTGATACAAGAAACCAAAAAAAAGGATAAATAAAATACAGATGAAAACTGGAAAACACCTATAAAAGAAACACACAAAAAACAGCATGGAAGATTCTAATACCGGTCCATACTGGTCTACAGAACCTTCCAAAAATTGTTTAAGGAGCCAGCCCATACGCGGACATATTCCATCTCGTTTATGGATGAAAACAGAGCGGAAACGGACGGAACTGGGTGCTACCACATCTGTTTTCATATTTTTTGGCAGAAACGGAAACGAATACAGAAACCCCGGAAATGGATACGAAAACAGATACTACCGGAAACGGACATGCAGCGAATACAGAGCGGACACGGAAACAAAAGTGGGCACACCAAAACAAACAAATTATGTTAGCAACTTAGCATAGTATTGTAGTAGTACTGGCAATTGCGTAGAGTCTAGTTGAGTACGTGCGTGGTAGTAGAAGTTGGACCTCAAATGATCCATTCTGCTCATTGTGTATTGTTTGGTGGTTGGGCTACAAAGCAGTCATAGGCCTATAGTAAAAACTGAAATTCCATATCCACGGAAACAGAAAGTTCCGTTTCCACACCTGTTCCACTGGAAAACACAGTTCCGTTTTTGTTTCCGTTTCCACTTAAAAAAATTCCATTTCCATTTCCGTTTTGCAAATTTCCATTTCCGTTTTCATATTTCCTCTCCGTTTCCATTTTTTGTCCGGAAAAGCGGAAAGTTTCCACTCCATTTTCATCCCTAATCTCGTTGTATGCGAGGTATAGCCGAGGTGGTAGAATAAGGGAGAACTAATTCGACGCTTATTGCATCAAAATGCCCCCGATTTTTGCAGGGATCCCCCCAGCTGGCTGGCCCATTGCAGGGATCAGAACACTGCAGCAATGATTTTTGCCTTAGAAAAAACAATTTTTTTTTCTTGGTCCGTTATAACATTCATTTTTCAAAAAACACATGAAAAATTATTTTCATAAGCTGAACATTATTTTGAAATTTGACAAAAATCTTTAAAACTTTTGTGCGAATTTTCTTCAAAAAGCAACAATTATTTTTCAATTTTTAACATTTATCTAAAAAAGTCTAACATTTTTGCAAAACATGAACATGTTTTAAATTTTTTTGAACCTTATTGGAATATCCAATGTTTTATAAAAAATTAACATTTATTTAAATTTCGTTTTTTGTAAAAAAATAAAAAATTTCAAACATGCAAACAACTTGAAATTGTCATTTTCAATTTGAGGGTACATTTTATCGAAAAACATGAATATTTTTCCAATTTTAGAACTTTTTAAAGATCCAAACATGTCTTGCAAGACGTCAACATTATTTCCAATTTGAGCACATTTCTGAAATTGTGAACATTATTAGAAACTTAAGGTACATTTTTTTTTAAATGTGAACAATTTATGAAATTGTAAACAATTTTTTAAAAATAGTACAATTTTTGAAACTTTCAAAAAAAATTAACAAGAATATTTTGGATTTTTTTTTTTAAAATGGACCAGAACCTATAACCGGTAAAACTCATGTTGGGGAACGCAGCAGAAAACAAAAATTTTCCGACCTACGCACCAGCCCAGGACCACTATGGAGACTGCATACAAGGTTTGATCATTATCGTTACCGACTCGCAGCGCAGCGGAAGTAGAGTCGATGACGATTGGCGGTGCAGATCCCCGCAGCTAGGATTTTACAACCTCCCAACCGCGAGGATGTATACCCTCATCTGCCCCGCGGACAGCCCTCCGGGAGGCGGTCACACAGTCCCCCGGACGGTGTCGCGGACAGCCCTTCGGGAGGACCTCCGAAACTCGGACTATCACTCGGACAGCCCTTCGGGAGGACCTCCAAAACTCGGACGGTCACACGGACAGCCCTTCGGGAGGCACTCTCGAACTAAGACCGAAACTACGATCTCTCTACAGAGTTGCACACATACGGTGTCATCTATCCGGCAGGGCTTCGCCGTCCAGAACTAGTTCCTGCCGGAACCCAGACAGCCTTTCGGCTCTACGAAACTATTTCGCTGGGAGGGAGAGAAGAATGCCAGATCATGCATGGCTTTGTGTATGAGAGCAAGAGTGTGTCTTATGGCAGCCCACACACCTCCTATTTATAGGAAACCCAAGGGGTAGGGTGGTTTTACAAGAAAACCCAAAACCCACATGGAAAAGAGTCCTTCCCAAGGACCTAAAAGGTGAAACCAAGGAACAAGGGGGACTCCATGAAGGAGTCCACCATGTGGCCGGCCACACCCTCATGTGGGGCCCCAAAATTGGCCCCTATCCATCCATGTTATCCCCAAGATCTTTTGGAGCAAAGCCCCAAAAGGTGGCTTTCCAAAAATATCCCAAAAAGCACTTTCACTATTCACGACGACATTTTTCAGCGTCTGATCGAACTGAAAATATTCATGTGGGCTTAGAACAATTCTAGTACCCACCAAAATAATTTTCAACGCGAGCCGGAACAATTCCGGTTTAGTGATTTCATCTGCGAAAAGCATTTGAAGCGGTTTCGACAGCTCCGGAACATTTCCGGTTTTCATCCCGGAAAATTCCAGAAAGTTTCCAGAATGATTCTGGCACCCTCCAAGAATTATCAGGCATGTGCCAAAACCAATTTGACTTTATGGTATCCTCTGAAACAACTTTTCAGTTTCACCGGAACTCATCCGGTGACCTCTCTGCGGAACTTTTCCGCTGTCCGAAACTTTTCCGGCGTCCGAAACTTTTTCGGTGATTTTCTCTCAGACTCCCTGTCTAGTATTCAGCAGATAGATGACCCTTAAGCGTGTGACCCTATAGGTTCGGTGAAGCATAGACATGACCGGGAATCCCTTCCGATCAATGATCAACATCGGAGCCGTGGACACCCATATCGATCCCTATACCCACACGAATAAATATTCGAGTGAACCTCCAGTTGCCGTGAGCTATTCCTGTTGCTTCGCGATATGTTACAATTACCCAAGGTGAGAAACATCGGCATCCTCGTGGATCAACACTTGTCCACAATGCCAGTTACCTCGTTGCCGGTATTGTTCTCTTTTCTCGTTCCCGTGTTCCGGCATCCCTGTGATCAAATCACCCTGTGTCTGGCCAGACGATGATGGATACCGTAACACCGAGAGGGCCCAGAGATATCTCTCCATCGTCGGAGGAGCAAATCCCAATCTTGAGCTATCAAGTCCCTTGACATACTTTTCCATGAACCCGTAAGCCGCCGTAATAGCCACCCATTTACGGATGACGTTTAACAAACCCCAAAGTTCATGAAGCAAGCATGAAGAAACTCGACACTCTCATGGTCTAAGGAATTATGCAAACATTAACTTCTCTGTGTTATTAACCATAAACTTATGACGAATGTATCTCATAGCATAACATCAATCGGGTCGATTCAACACAAGTGTTCTACCAACAATTGTGCCCTCAAAATTGCCGGCATAGCCATGCCCATGATCAGGAAAACAGGATCATCATGCAATACTTGAGCCAGTCATAGAGGCTTGACTAGGAATACGTTTTACCGTTTATTATCCCACACGTGAATATGAGTCTTCCTCCGAGCCTCGTGGTTATTGTAGACTCGAGAACCATAGCAGTTATAGCATGGAACATAAACCTAATTATGAACAGGGAGATAATCAATAACATTTATTATTTCCTCTAGGGCATATCTCCTACAGACTCCCACTTGAACTAGAGTCAATAATCTAGTCAATGCTAATGCACTTTACACCTATGGCATACTGGTGTAAAATATGCTTCGCATGTGGTATAGCCTGATGTCCAACGGATCTGACGACTTCAGCTCTGTGTGTAACTTTGCATATCCTTGCGTTTTCACGCTTTCACAAAATTCATATTTTGTCTGGACTTGGCCTTGCATATGTGTGAATCATTGGTCGAAACCTGATTCCTCAGACTGAGCTATGGAGCAACTATCTGCAATAGTGTCCCATAGACCAAAGTCATCTTGGAACCATACTAAGTTCATGAATGAACTATATGATTCAACAACTTCTTTGTCGCTTCTTAAGCATCAACATACTTAGCCTTTGTTATAGAATTCGCCACAGTATCTTGTTTGGAACAATTTCCAACTACCGTGCCACCATATTGTGTATCACACAAAACCCTCAATTTAAATCGAAAATCGCATGGAGCATTGATGAAGACTGTATCGATGTACTCACTTACAACGAGCACTTCATAATCTCTACTTGCGAGAAAACATGTCATCAGCACTACTCTTAGCACTTAATGACATCTTTCACTGTTGTCCCATGATCAGTACTTTGATCACTATGGTATCTATACTCACAACAACTTTGGAGTATTGGACATATCTGTTTGTTTTTACATACCATGGAATACATGGTTAATCCAAACACAAGAGTGTGTGGAATCTCCATCATTTATTTTACTCATCAGTGTTTTGGGACACCGAGTCTTGCAAAAACTCTTTCCATGTGACTTCGGCAAGAATCACTCCTTGGCGTTTTAAATGCTAAAAGGTTTTAGCATCTTGTCAATATGTATTCATTGCTTAGCCCCATTAGGTAAATCTATCTCCATAGATCATCATGCCTAATATTGAGGCTATTTAGCCTAAGCACTTCATTGAAAAACTATTTTCAAATGAAGTCCTAATTCGTGTCAAGAAATTTATTTCCAATTAACAATGTGTTAAGTACACAAGGTTTTTAGAAATATTATTATGCTCCCACTTACTTTCTTGAATCACAAGCATCTTCGATACCCATTTGATGAAGTCAAACCCCCTTGACCATTTCATCAAAAACGAAGATTCCAACTCTACTTTGCTCTCTTCTGTCCATCGCTGGAACTCTGAAGTTTGCATACTTACTAGCATCCTCTGGATCGACAAATTACTTTGGACTGTATCACATACAAGTCCTAGGTTTCATTTCCATCAGATGGAAATCTTTTTGTCATCCATGTTTCATATCTCATGATTGAAATATGTATTAATTGCTAGTTCAACCCGAACCGACTTCAAGCATCGCTACGGTGAGACAATCTCATCGTAGTCAACTCCTTGAACTTGTTATGGCAACAAGTCGAGCTTTATGGATAAAACATTTTATCCGTATCAGTTTTTAGTTCCATAAATATTCGTTAGACTCTAAGTCTTCCGAAAGGTGTATCAAGATTTTAATCTCGAATCACTTATATGGAAACTATCTCAGATTGTATTGGCATTTAGCCAATTCCGGAGTCAGGGCCCATCAACGCTTCCTTGTGTATTGTAGGTATACTGTTGTCTAACAACAATATCTCGTTTGCGCACCTGATAGGTTTGCACGAGCTTTGCCTACGTGGTTCAGCTGCAAGTTCGACCGAAGTCCATACATCTCATGTAGAGGCTTCCGTATCAGTCGCAGTAGGAAACTCCGGAATCACTTCCAAGGTTCCTTTCCTTTGACCTGATGACGAAGATACTGGTTATCTCGTCGAGTTGCACTGTCCTCCCACTCACCTTTTGTAAGAACTATTCTCTTTAAAAGCATACCGTTTTGCGGCAAAAAACCTTTGCCTCGGTATAGTGGTGGGGGAATACCCAATGACTTGGGATAACCTTACAAAGTAGCACTTGTCTGATTTGGAATAGGTTTGTAACCTTTTACACAAGCCCCATATTCCAAATGTTAAGAAAAGATATAACATGGTTAGGCGTACCACACCATGGCGTCATTTCAACAAACCTGATGGAGCTCTTTTCAGTGTAAAAGCCGCAGTCTCTAAAGCATCACTCTATAAAAGGGTAATGGCAAATTTATTTATGTCATCTTTGATCTTACCATGTCATAAATGGTTCGATTACATCTACACGGACTCTCCACTTGCAGTGGTGCTCCGGGAGGTGCAAGTTATGAAACCCCTTTCACAACTCATCAGACATTCGCTAAACTTGTAACTCAAATATTCCTTTCTGCAATCGAATTGTAGAAACATAATTTTCTTGTTACAACAACTTCTACTTCATTTTTGAAAACCTTATGAATGAATTCAAAAAGATCCAGACTTACGTCTCAACAAGTAAATGTCCACATATCTTCTTGAGTCATTTCTGAAGATAGATAAATCCACTACCTGCAACAACATTTATTGGACTACACATATCATAATGTATGATCACCAATATGTTCTTTGCTCGTTCCTTATGGCCTGTGAACGGTATTTCAGTCACTTCACTTTTCAGAGGAAAGTTGCAAGTGTCAGATGATTCAAAATCAAACGACTTCGAAATCCATCATAATGGAATTTTCATGCGGTCTTCTCCAATGTGACCAAATGCAGTGCCACACTTGTGTGGTATTCTTTTAGTCTTGCGACATTTAGCGTCAGTGTTATGGATGTATCATATTACCATCAATATTCATAGCATACATCCCATCCTGTATGAAATCATGGCCCTTCATGTTATTCATAACACCGAACATCAAAAGTTCTCTTATGAATAACCTTCTTGCAAAATACCTTATGCAAAGGGCTAGAGTGTATGAAACTCTAAATGAATTATGAAAGTAAATACAGAGGTAATGTATTATTATCAATATTCATAACATACGTCTCATTCATAATGAAAGTATGGCCCTTATGTTTATTCATAACATCGAACATCAAAAGTTCTCTTATGAATAACCTTCTTGCAAGATACTTTATCCAATGGGCTAGAGTGTAAAACTCTAAAATGAATTATGAAAGTAAATACATAGGGAATACACTGATGGAAGGCATAGTAACATTTACTATGTTCCCTGCGTGTATCTGAACCTCATTCCTGGCTAGTCTTTCAGGCCATAGTAGTTCTTACATCGAGTTGCAACAGAATGCGATCGAGCGGGTATCTTTTTGATTAACTCACAATACCCAAGAATTAGTGATTAACTTGTTTAACCATAATTCCTAAGAACTATATCTTTGACCAGCCTTCTATACATCAAAAACTTGTATGACATTCATACATGAGCTGGATATTCCAGTCTACTTTCCTTTTGCCATTATACTTCTAACAGTTTAACTTTCAGTATTTCTCCTACTCTTAGAAGAAGCACCCAACTTAAGAGTGGCGTTAGCCCCGGACTTCCTAGGCGTGAAAGCATCACTAACACCCTTCGGACACTTCCTTTCTCTTTAAGTTGTTGTTTTATTCACCATCATCATATGACTGGCGTTCTTCTGGATCCCTCTCTTATCAGTCTAATGCATAGTAAACTCTTTTACTAACAATTTGCAAACAAATATTGCTTTGGATATCTCATATCTTTTAGCTTTTGTCTGTCTCTGAAAATGATTTTCAGATTCCATGAATATCACATAACTATCCAAACTTTCGAAGTTCGGGTCTCATGGAAGCAAACATATTGCACTTTGACTGAAAAGGAATTCTAGCTTTTGGATCGAAGGACGAGAGTCACATGATCCATAGCATTAGCGGGAGAATACCGAAAGCATGCGATAGGACAAAGTCCTTCTCGACACTCTTGAGGACAATCCTCATATTACGTTACCAACCGTAAAGTTTTAACCAGATATTTAACAGCTATTCAATTTTAACAGGGAAGGTGGAAACGCGAGCCATTATTCTACAACTATTATGCAAATCACACTTAGACAGGGTTCATAATTAATTGCACTGATAATTAAACAAGTTAATTCTACAGTGCGCTCCCACTCAAATCAATATCTCTCATAATTGATTTTGAGTGATACAAGATCCAGACTTCAATTCATCGCCATAGAATCATCATCTCATGACGGGAATTTTAATCGGTAGGCCAACTTGCCGATCACATCTCCATGTGACTCTTGTTCATCTTTCGATGCGTGTGTTCCGAGCTCATGACACTCATGCCTGAACGTCAAGACAACCAAGTGATCTCGCTGCGAGGTCTCAACTCACCCGCCTCACACATCCCTAATCGTTCGCACCCATGCATCCATGGCGTACCCCGAAAAGTTAGGTACCGTGACGGTGCTACACTTGGGAGAACACTATCTACTTGATATTTTTGTGAGAGATCACCCTAATAAAAGCGACTACCGCGCAATCAAGAAGGGTGCATCATAAGGGATAAACATCTCAGGCAATTCATAATAGCATGATATGGTATAGCCCTTTCTGACGGAGAAGTCTTTCATTTCTTCGTCTTCGGCATTCGCGTTGGTGTTCACCTTCGCGAAGATTGCCACCACCTTGTCGATGCACCAGATAATATTGCTATCTCTATAGCTTAATAAAAATAAGTGCATTACATAAGGTTGACACGCAGGTCATTAAAGTGCAATCATATGGCTCCAGCCATCATGCCGAATCATGACACGCAGGTCATGTTAATCAATTTACATCATATAGTCATCTCATACATAATCAAATTATTATGAACACTGCTATACCACATCACATGCACATGCAAACCATCCTGCAAAACCAAGTTAGACGCCTCCAATCGGTCCATGCAAAATTTTATTTTACGTGGCTTCTAAGGTTTCGAAACAAACCGAAGCTATCAACGTCCATCATCAAGCATGATAATCCAAGTCGCTAGATTAACATTCCAGGGTGTATGAAACACGAGATAATAAAATCTCGAGCCCCATACTAAACTTCGTCATACGCGTGACCCCCGTGCAGATCACATCTGCATTGCCCTTTCGTCTGCAAAATTTCATCTTTCTTTTTAACTACGGTGGAATTCAATGAACTGTTAGCACTTCGTTGATCAATCAGGATCGCGGATTGCCAGAACATTGAAACTCCACCATACTGTTATCAAGATCAGAAATATGCAAATTCGAGGGAAGCAACAAGAACATCGGGTAACAGACTTCATCTGCTACCCGCACAAATAATTTTCAGCAATAGATCTCATCTACTACCTAATTATATTGTGCAACACCCATACATCTCTATGTATTCTAGATCGCAACCTGCATCTACGCATAACCTGGCTCTTGATGCCACTGTTGGGGAACGCAGCAGAAAACAAAAAATTTCCGACCTACGCACCAGCCCAGGACCACTATGGAGACCGCATACAAGGTTTGATCATTATCGTTACCGATTCGTAGCGCAGCGGAAGTAGAGTCGATGACGATTGGCGGTGCAGATCCCCGCATCTAGGATTTTACAACCTCCCAACCGCGAGGATGTATACCCTCATCTGCCCCGCGGACAGCCCTCCGGGAGGCGGTCACACAGTCCCCCGGACGGTGTCGCGGACAGCCCTTCGGGAAGACCTCCGAAACTCGGACTATCACTCGGACAGCCCTTCGGGAGGACCTCCAAAACTCGGACGGTCACACGGACAGCCCTTCGGGAGGCACTCTCGAACTAAGACCGAAACTACGATCTCTCTACAGAGTTGCACACATACGGTGTCATCTATCCGGCAGGGCTTCGCCGTCCAGAACTAGTTCCTGCCGGAACCCAGACAGCCTTTCGGCTCTACGAAACTATTTCGCTGGGAGGGAGAGAAGAATGCCAGATCATGCATGGCTTTGTGTATGAGAGCAAGAGTGTGTCTTATGGCAGCCCACACACCTCCTATTTATAGGAAACCCAAGGGGTAGGGTGGTTTTACAAGAAAACCCAAAACCCACATGGAAAGGAGTCCTTCCCAAGGACCTAAAAGGTGAAACCAAGGAACAAGGGGGACTCCATGAAGGAGTCCACCATGTGGCCGGCCACACCCTCATGTGGGGCCCCAAAATTGGCCCCTATCCATCCATGTTATTCCCAAGATCTTTTGGAGCAAAGCCCCAAAAGGTGGCTTTCCAAAAATATCCCAAAAAGCACTTTCACTATTCACGACGACATTTTTCAGCGTCTGATCGAACTGAAAATATTCATGTGGGCTTAGAACAATTCTAGTACCCACCAAAATAATTTTCAACGCGAGCCGGAACAATTCCGGTTTAGTGATTTCATCTGCGAAAAGCATCTGAAGCGGTTTCGACAGCTCCGGAACATTTCCGGTTTTCATCCCGGAAAATTCCAGAAAGTTTCCAGAATGATTCTGGCACCCTCCAAGAATTATCAGGCATGTGCCAAAACCAATTTGACTTTATGGTATCCTCTGAAACAACTTTTCAGTTTCACCGGAACTCATCCGGTGGCCTCTCTGCGGAACTTTTCCGCTGTCCGAAACTTTTCCGGCGTCCGAAACTTTTTCGGTGATTTTCTCTCAGACTCCCTGTCTAGTATTCAGCAGATAGATGACCCTTAAGCGTGTGACCCTATAGGTTCGGTGAAGCATAGACATGACCCGGAACCCCTTCCGATCAATGATCAACATCGGAGCCGTGGACACCCATATCGATCCCTATACCCACACGAATAAATATTCGAGTGAACCTCCAGTTGCCGTGAGCTATTCCTGTTGCTTCGCGATATGTTACAATTACCCGAGGTGAGAAACATCGGCATCCTCGTGGATCAACACTTGTCCACAATGCCAGTTACCTCGTTGCCGGTATTGTTCTCTTTTCTCGTTCCCGTGTTCCGGCATCCCTGTGATCAAATCACCCTGTGTCTGGCCAGACGATGATGGATACCGTAACACCGAGAGGGCCCAGAGATATCTCTCCATCGTCGGAGGAGCAAATCCCAATCTTGAGCTATCAAGTCCCTTGACATACTTTTCCATGAACCCGTAAGCCGCCGTAATAGCCATCCATTTACGGATGACGTTTAACAAACCCCAAAGTTCATGAAGCAAGCATGAAGAAACTCGACACTCTCATGGTCTAAGGAATTATGCAAACATTAACTTCTCTGTGTTATTAACCATAAACTTATGACGAATGTATCTCATAGCATAACATCAATCGGGTCGATTCAACACAAGTGTTCTACCAACAATTGTGCCCTCAAAATTGCCGGCATAGCCATGCCCATGATCAGGAAAACAGGATCATCATGCAATACTTGAGCCAGTCATAGAGGCTTGACTAGGAATACGTTTTACCGTTTATTATCCCACACGTGCATATGAGTCTTCCTCCGAGCCTCGTGGTTATTGTAGACTCGAGAACCATAGCAGTTATAGCATGGAACATAAACCTAATTATGAACAGGGAGATAATCAATAACATTTATTATTGCCTCTAGGGCATATCTCCTACAACTCATACATGAACCTTCTGGAAGGTTCGCAAAACCGAAATCCCTATATACTCTGTACGCTAGCTAATGGTCGGTCCCACCCCAAACTATTCGTTTTGTTCTTGTGCGAAAGGGCGCCGAAAGCGTCAAATAGGATTTGCCCCGATTTTTAGGTTTTCTAGCTTTTTTTTCTTCTTCTCCAGCCTAGGCATTGTAGATATTGATAATTTTCAATTTGATTAAAGTTTGCAAAAAAATTCAACTTTTATTACAATCTATATGCACTACGTCATGAAATGGAGGGAATGATAAGCAACGTCACATCATGGAAAATAGCTTGCTAGGCTACGTACAAGCGATCGACGTAGTATGTTACTGACTGATTTTGCTGTATACATTTTCTCTCATTTTGCTAGTGTGTGTTCTTTGTGTTGATGATGTATACTGCGTGTACGTTTTACACAGGGCAGGATTACAGAACTCTCCATCTGCATCGATGCATGTACAATAGACATGTGCAACCCTAATTTTTTTAGATAAGGGACTGCAAACTTGTTGTGAGTGTGTGTGACCTACCATTTTAATTGGTTCGAATCATGAAGAAACCCCACCCAAAACAGGGATATGGTCCCAGGATAGTTGAGAATTCTCACCCGAAGTTTATTTTTCAAAGAATGTGAATTGCATTTTCCTCAATACCAGCTATCCTCCACTGTGTACCCTCGTCGATCCTCAACAAAATGCAGATTAAACACTTTGATGGTCCATATTTTAGCAACTTTGGATAGGGCAGGGGCTTATTAGAGCTGGTTCAGAAGGCTTGGAGCAAGGAAGTGAGAATAAATTTCCCGCGAAAAAAGAAGAAGTGAGAATAAATGATCGCATTTGAGAGCGGCATGTTAGATTGTCCTGCTTCAAAAAACTAGGACAAGGGAAAGATGTCAAAGGCCAAACTCGTATCCGACATTGCAAGCGAGATTATTTTTCAGTTGGATCTAGCTCCTCAAGACAGGAATATTTGCAGTCAAGAAAGAGATCTAAGGAACATGCGAAGGACGAAGCTTTTAGGTTTGCTGGGTGTGCATCAGGGGTCTCAATAACGGTCGGTATTTCTGTTAACGGACTGGTTTCCGTCTTTTATGGACCCCCCCCCCCCCCCCCCCCCCCCCCCCCGCGGTGCCCGGTAGATTAGAATACCAGACAATATTTAGTAGTCTGGACAAAATGTTTAATTTTTTTCTCGAATGCTTTTGAGCGAAAAAGGATTGAAAAACTGAGATTTACCAGAAACCGATTATTCCAGCCTCTACCAAAAAAGTCAGAATGAAAAAAACTTGATGTTGGTAGAAGAATAATCTTTGAATTATTTATGATGGCAAACAATGATGAAATAATATAGAATAAATGAAAACAGAATTTTGCGGATTTGGGTTCAACAAACGGAGGCTCACCATTGGATAACATAGTAAAGGATGTTCGCCCCATTTGCCGAGACACATCCAAATGGAAAATATAAGGAGAATAAAAAGGGTTCTCCCCTGGAGATGCTCTAAGCCTGCTCTCTTTGATCCGATCATTTCCACTTGGTTTTATAGGCAACCTGTTCTCTACTGCTGGTCGGAACACGGTGATATTGCGCATCTAAGCCCTAACTTAAGCTTCTTATCTCAATGGTATGATTTAGCTTTGACTTGAGAAGTTTGCAAACACTCGGGGAGTGTAGTGTAGAGTTCGAAGTTTCATATACCCATAGAACCGGGGATGTCGATCCACTGAAGCTGGAGCTCGATCTCCCCGCACTCCACGTTCCTTAGCCTTAGAACCACGTCCTGCTTCACCGTCCCCTCGGACACGTATATCGCGCTCTCCTCGGCGAGGCAGTTCTGCCTATTAGGCACCAGTTTCTTCACGACGATGTTGTCAGGGATACCCTGGAGCCTCATCTTCACAACCTCCACCAGTGGCCCGATGTCCAGCTCCGCGTTGCCCATTGGATCATCGTAGAATGTGTCCTTGTCAAATACATCCTGAAGAAGCAAGGTTTGCCATTCGCAAAAAAAAAAGGCAAGGTTTGCCAGTCAGTTACTCATCAGTTGCCGGTGCTTGAAAACAAAGAATGCAAAATTTCAAATTTCATTTCGGCAGAGAAAATCTTTATTATAAACTTACAAAAGTAGCTGGGAATATAGTGATAATAATTTTTTTTACGGAACAAATACTAGGAAAGGAACACATACCAGTTGAAGAGGAACCGCGGGATCTTCGATGCAGAGGGTCAACTCATCGTTCCACTCCGGATTGGTACTCTTTCTTACCACTCGCGTCTTAAGCTTCTGTGAATTGTTGGCAACACAAGGGAAAATTAGAGCAGCCCACCCCGGATTGGCCAGCGCCTGCAGCCCGGATCGGAGCCTCCGGGGCAAAGAAAGGAGCTAGCGCGAGAAGCAAACCTGCTTGGCCATGCGGACGACAAGGTAGGGGTCGCTGGAGCGGAGGTCGCGGATGGCAAGGTTCACGCCCCTCATCACCCTCACCTTCACCAGCCCAGCCAGATGCTCCAGCATGGTGCTGGTCCTCCTGGTTCCCGGTGAGTCGTCAGATGAGAAACAATGGCGATTGACTGGCTGCAGGGGCCGGCTGCTGCTTCCTCTCCTGAGTCTCTGCCACCGGCTCCTACTAATACTACTCCCCCAGGTGAACGCTGACAATGAACGACCAACACCTGGAGCACGTGGACTCTTGCTAACGGATGGGCGTTGATATCTTTATTTGCTCGACTCTTGACCGAGCAGCGGTTGCAGCAGCCAACGACTTGACAGTTTGGATATTAGGCAATCATACCATGTGTCAACTACTGTTTGGTTTGTTAGACGTTAGTTAGTAGTGCAGAGCATAATTATTTGGCCGATCATTTGCGGCTGCTTTCCGGAGATGATGGATAGATACACCCCTGCAGACTTGTAGTTGTAAATACATAGAATTTTAAATCGTTAAATACTAACCGATGAGAATCGTTAGTTCCATGAAGAAATCAACTTTTTGTAAAGAGAGCATGAAGAAATCAAATACAAGATACCACCCTGAGTCGCTTTACAAATTCACGCACAACTCAGGTCAAACAAGACCGCCCATCACACAGGGTTGGCCCGTATGCGTTTGTGAAGTGGTGAATTTTTCATTTGAATGGCACGTACCACATGGTCAGCCAACCCGTTCGATCGTTAGTTGCAGCCTTTGTGAAAAAACCTTAAATTTGACATTTAGGAGACAAATCAGCCAATATTGCTGGATACGACTTGCGTCCTTAGTCTTAGACATCCAGATAATTTTCGCAAAGTTTAAAAGGGCGGTGTCAAGGTTTATTGTGTGCTGTTGGTTGAACAACTATAACGAGCCACCTTAATCAAATCCTAGAAATTTTGATAAAATCAAGTTGAAAAGCCATCCGGCCCGTGAGCTTTATTGTGTTCCATCTCAAACACCGCATGTTGAACCTCCTCCACAGAGAAAAAACTAGTTAAAAACTTATCTACGACATCATGGATGTCAATTGTAATGGACTAATCCAACCAAAAATTCCACTTAGCTGGTGGTTGCAAAAGATCTTTGTAATATTTATTAATGAAATCCTTGAGCGGACCATCCCCTGCAATTCGGCCCTCACCCCGTCCGAGCGCAAATATATGTTTCTTCCTATGTCTACCATTGACCATCATATGAAAGTATTTGTATTATCATCTTCTTGAACCAGGAATTGTGCCTTCGAGCATTGATATCATTTGATCTCTTCCTCTCACAAAAGGCGGGCAATCTGCTCGTTTAATTCTTTTTTTTTTTGTGTGCCCAATCTTCTCGTTTAATTAAGGTTTTCAATCATGGAGTACATCCTCAACTTTCTTTTTTGTACAGACCAGCAACATGCTTAGGACGATCCATGTAGAACTCGTCACATTACACGGACCCTTTAATTGTATCGTTGCATACACGTATTAGGTATTAGGACATCTCCACCGCTGACCCGCAAATTTGTTCTGGCATCCGTCCGCGGATAGGGGGGACTAGTCCGCGGACACGGATGCGGGAGGCGGCCATCCAACACTGCCCGCATACGTTTCAGCCACTGTTTGAACTCGTTGGACGAAATTCATGCAAACACGGAGGATTTCACATAAACCGGACGTAATTCATTCGAACATTTTTCATATAAAGCGGATGAAATTCATTACATTTTTCATATAAACCGGACAAACCCTACTCTAAACCTAATCTGCGGCATGGCGTGGAGTACTGAATGGAGTGACGATAAGAAGATTCTTCTCCGAAATGATGAATGGAACACCACGTCATCTCCGGGGTGAAAAATCTTGTTCTAATAGTTGTTGGTCAAGCTCAGCAGCGAATAACTTGCGTCGTTAGAAGGGGTGGTCTCGTCCTCATATGTTGGCCTTTTCTAGTTGGTCTCATCAATGCCGTATTCGGCTAGCTGTGGTGACGACAATGCAAGGGTGTTTTCTCCCTTCCCGAACGCATCGCTACACAAGGAGTAGACCTAGTCATAAGTGCTAAATTCATGTCTTGTAATGGTTTTGTCGTATTTGTCTATAGTTTGTATTCTTACTGTTGATGACTTTAGTCTCATTGTTTTGCATCAGTTTTCATTAAAGAAAATGGTTGTGTGCTTTGCAACATTGCAAAGGGTGGTGGTTTAAACCTCCTTTTTGTAAAAAAAAAATTGTACTTTGCAGAGGCTAGTTTTTGCATGAAAATTAAAAAAATTGCAAAAATGTTGAAGGTTTCCTTCATATGGTCTAAAAACACATGGTTATTGAGTTTTGGTGAAAATAGAGGAAGAGAGTGTTAACACATCAATAAATCTTACATAAACCACTACTAACACGCAAAAAAAGGAAAATTCTAATGAAAACATGCATGTTAAACATGTGCATTGCTAGCCACTTGCTATTAGCATTGAAGAAAGGCAAATGAGAAGCCAAGAGTAAGAAGGGATGAGAGGAGCGAAAACATGGACCTTAATGAAGAAAAACATTAATATATTTGGAAGTGGTGAACCATCAAATCTCATGCATGCTTAAAAGCACTTACATCAGTCAACTTAATTTTTCTTCAATGACGACCTTTACAGTGGAGGTCGTATTTGTTGATTTGCATGGGAGCACAAACTGACAACGTCCACGAAAGACGACTTCTTCCTTGTTCTTTTTGCCAGGATGATGTTTTCCTTCTCTTTCCTCTTTCACTCTCATCCACCTCAGAAAAAAAATCTATATTGCAACAAATAGACGACACCTATCTAATTGTTGTACCCGCCCTTAGCAATATGAATTTTGCTTAACCCTGTATGGATAATAACTCCTATACATCAACTTATGGCCACTCTCAATATTGATTCTTAGTTGTGTTTCATAGTCGAAATGCTAATGTGACACAATAATGTGTGTGAGAGAGGTATGATAGTGGAGATACGACTCTTAGCTCAGTTTGTTACGCATCGAAATTAATTCTTCAGAGTGGTGTGGCCGCCTACTTGTTTTTCCACTCCCTCCTTTCTCTCTACAACTAGGTATAAATGTTAAGATGCAAGCATGATCCCTGAACCAATTAAATACAAGATTATTTAGATACAACACTTAAAATACAATGCATTGAGGGTTGTGTCTTAAAATCTTCCAGCACCTATGATAAATGCCAGGGGCCAATACATTGGGAGTGATCTAAGAAGCTCACACATTTCTGCCATCATGTTCTCCATTGAACTTGATGTGGGAGTGTAAGAGTTGAGTCAAGGAAAACAAACTTGGTAATAATAAGGTGAGTCGTTGGCTTTATACATACTAAGTGATGTCCAATGTGTTGCCACTTGAATCGTGTTCAAACAAATGCATAAATAGGTGATTAAAAACAATTAAAAATAATATGAAAACAAATGTAAGAATGTTCTTGGTTTAAAACAATAAAAGCTATGAAGTTTGTTACAAAATGATGTATAGATAGATAAAAAATGAATTGAACTTCATGCGACGTCATCTTTTAACAAAAACTGTGAAACATGCATTATATATTTTTGCTTCAAGAGTCCAACACATTCAGCATTCATGAACACACAAGAATTATTATTATTTTTAACTTTGGAGTTGTGACTGACATGCATGACTTGATTACCACAAAAAAAGATATGCATGACAACTTAATGAGGTGAACACACAAGAATTATTATTATTATTAACTTTGGAGTCAGTGTGCCCATTACCACAAAAAAAAGCATTATTTGCATGGACAAATTGATGTAAAAAAATGTAACTTACGACTGCATGCATGACTCACCGATGTCACACAATTTTGATCGAACATCTATCAATAATTGATGTGACGTGAAAGAACACACGTGCAGAGAAATCTAATAGTGAGAGGCTAACTATTTCTATATAGGAGATTCGTGGTTAGCAAATACGTACTTATCTGCAACGAGAATGAAGTCGTGCATGTCCTGTGGCTTAGCGAGCGACTCCAGGTGAGGTCCAATATCTGAAAAAATCATGCTACATCAACATATACTTAATCACCAAGAGTTCTAATACATTTTTTTTTTGCGGGGAAAGAGTTCTAATACATAATTATACTGAAAAGCTAACGCACAAATGTAGCTGAACCATACAAAAATTGTGCTAGAAAATACACCAACTCATAGCGAAATGAATTAGATGGACATGGTAAAGAGCACTACCAAAACAAGCATCGATTAATATGCTTTTGCTAACATTGGATACAAAACTAGCACACAAGAAATTAGACAACACTTACTATTGATCTCATACGATCTAATCGCTCGTTATTACGATGGTCTGATGCGCAACAATGATTCCACAAATGGCACCATATAGTGGGCCATGGGGAGTGCACCAAGGGTGAATTTCTTGCCGCCGTTCCGGCGATCATACAGCAGATCACGTGGCATGTTGATTATTTCTTCGAGAGATCCATCACGGAGATTGCACCTGAGAAGGTAGCACGCATCAGTGGAGAGGAATATCTTGTTCGGGTCAGTTGAAGCACAAGCAAAGACAAGAACATTTCTTGGTATGGACGGGCTTACTCGGCGACATAGTGACCAATTTAGATTTGGCCCATCTTCCGCCAGCCAAATGGCAACCTCCCATGGATTGGCAGAGTGGATATAGCACAACTTTCCACCTAGCGCAGATAGCGCATCATTGTTGCCTAGATAATCCCTGGTTAGGAGATGCACAGTAAATGATTCATCAAGTAAACTAAACCAAAGGATGACATCCGAGATAACCTTTCCATGTGCCATGGACTTGAGAGCACTCCAAAAGAAGACCCCTGGAAGGCAAATTGGAGTCCTAGCCTTGATTGGATATGCGGATCCATAGTGGCCTTCCATTCCGAAGCTTCTTCTTTGATGTCACCACCGAGTGTTAAAATCTCATGTCCACAGCTGTATTCTCTAACGGTCGCTTCCCCATCTATTTGGGGAGTATCTCTGAACGAGCGGACGAAGTACCTAGCCACCTTGTAGGTACCACTCCAAGGATCGAAGCCAAAGGCAACGCTGTGGTCGAACACAACACTCGGGCTTTCAGGTGGCAACTCAACAAACTCTTTGGTGGCCGGGTTGCAGACGAAAATGTTACCCACTATGCATGGGATCAATATCAAACCGTCGCAGTGGAGAGGAATGCTAAACATTGGGATACCATAGGGCAGAAATTTCTTTAGAAGGATAAGCTTTGCAACCTTGCTTTGCCCTGGGTGGAAGCTGTAGCTAGCGAGATAGCCAGCACCCACCTTCCATGGCTCGTTGTGATACTTGCGTGGCACGACGACCATGTACGACCTTGTTCTGGTGGAAAGCTCCAGGTGCCGGCGCGCGAAAAGGGTGCTGGTTATTGTGGTTCGCCATGACTTGCACACGGTTTGGAAGCGCACAAGGCACATCACGGGAAGCAATGTGAGGATCTCAGAGAAGAGTATATCATCCGGGATGAAGCCGCCATTGCCGGAGGCTGATTCCGGCGCCATTGGATGGCGTCGTTTAGGAATCGGCGGGTCCATACTCCCGATTGGCTTCAATCGGATCGGCCGTGGTACCATGCCCTGCGTCATCCTAGACATAAATAGTCAAATAAGAGCGTCTAATATTGGATTTAGCCCTCAGATCGATCACATAAAAAAATCACTCACGCACCCACTCGAAAATCTCTAGCCAGGGGACACGCCCTGTTTTCCTCTCTATTTCTTTGAACTCTCACCGTAGAAGTCTCACGACCTGTCACACCTTCACGTGTATATATACGCACACGGCTAGCTAGGATCAAAATTCAACACCAACTCGGATATATAAACCCGAGACGAGCATATCAATACTCCCTCCATTCCACAATGTAGTGCATATAGATTTTTTGAAAAATCAAACTTTACAAACTTTGACCAAGTTTGTAGATAAAATCATATACATCTAGAATACCAAATACATATCCTTAGATGCATCACAAGACGTATTTTCATATTAGATATATTTAGTATTATAGATATAAATAGTTTTCTTCATAAACTTGGTCAAAGTTTGTAAAGTTTGACTTTTCAGAAAATCCATATGTATTACATTATGGAACGGAGGGAGTAGAATAGTACCATCAGACTTGGCTCGTGGAGACAATGTCCTACTCGGATTGTCTTACTAGACCGGCACAGACAACAGCTGCTCCTCCTACCACTTGTATAGACAGCTAACTTATATGCAAACTAATTCAAAACTCTATCTAATCAGCTAATCAAGATTATATGTATATGTGCATCATTATGATGCATAGGCCACAGGATTGATTCTCCTTTTTCAACGAAATCTAACCAAGATTATTATTAAAACATGATTTTGCCCCGCTTTATATATAAAACCAACCACAACAACCATTCAATAAGTCCGAGTGCAACAACGAAAAATCCGAGTACATCAAAATTATGCTAACACACCTAACAATCCGTCTCGATATATGTTGGAAAAATTAGCAATTTTTTGATTAATCTAGTCCAGAAATAAATCATGAACATGGCGTTGACAGTATTAAACTCATATTGATATATCTTATTATGTAAGCACATACTAGATATATAGCAGAAAAATTTATGTAAACAGCTAGTACGGCCAACACAAAAATAAACAAGAGTGGGATAAACAGATTATACGCTTTGGTCGGCCAAGTCATAGCTGCGGCAGCGGCGGCGGCGGTCTCCTCCGCAGCCTTCTTCTTGGCTTTGGTTTGCTGACTTATGGTGATCGATGTCGAGAAGGACGAGGAAGTAGTCCAAGTAGCGGAGGAAGACGAATAGCGACGAGCAGTCGCGTCGGAGACACTCCCAAAAACCTAATCGCCCTTCTCCCGGTGCAGGATCGCACAACGCGGGGTTTTAGAGGCACGCTCTCCCGTACAACCATGCACGTGGCGGACAGGATGCGATCACCGGAAGCAGAATGACGGTGTGCGTAATTAGGTAGAGCATATGCGATTTGATCTGGGTGATGGCTATGGTTGCCGACGCCTCCAATATATGGCAAAAATTAAGCGCACCCATGGCATAGGTCTGAGCTCGGCTCATTCAAGAAACAAGATGCCCCCGCGCGAGGCGGGCGGAGAAGGAGGAGCGCGCGAGTACCACTCCTCTTCTCAAGCTCTAATAGCACGTGGAAGAGAAACTCTTATAGAGGGGTCTCAACTCTGCTCCACATGTGAGGTGGGACTAAACTTTCCATCATCATGTTATGACACCCACATGAGCCCTTAGAGATGTTTCTGAAACTATTTTATGGGACATATTTTTTATACTTTTTAAATTGGATAATCTTTTTGTTTATGAACTTATATTTTGTGTGTGTATGTCTAGCTTGTAGTAGTCTTCAGATACAACATGAAGTTAGCCTTTTGTATGCATCTAGCTTTTTGTATGGTAGTTTCATACTAAACAAATCTGCAACGAAATTACTGAAAAAATACAAGTCTTATTTCTTTGGTAATCTATGGTGTTCCTACATATATATTTAAATTTGTATCTTCCTATATTGAAATTGGTGGAAATTATAAACAATTTAGGCAAACTCGCAAAGCTTTTATTCAGACATTGGTGGAAATTATAATTAAAAAACATAGAGGATACACACATGTTTTTTTAGTAAACACACTTTATTGATCAATAACGTTCATAGGAATACAATTGAGGTTTGGGGGATTGAGCAGTCAAACATGACGACCAAAGTCCAGCCCAAAAGTGTGCTTAGCAAGGCTATGTCCCTCGAAGTTTGTGTGTCTTTCTTCAAAGATGAAGGAACACTGCTGAAACTGTCCAACTGTAGCTTTAATCTCCTTGATAACGCCTACATATATGCATCCAGTGCCCTTGTGTATATCATTTATCACTCCTTGGCAATCTGATGCAATAACCACGTGAGATATGGAGAGGTCTAGCGCAAGGGCTAAACCCTCTTGGCATGCCAAAGCCTCTAGTGACGCAGGATCGGTGACTCCAACGGTCCTCACAACCAAAGATCCTAAATATTTTCCATTAGAGTCACGACAAACTGCACCGAAAGTCCCTTTACCATTCTCCCTTGCGCATGCACAATCCACCTGATTTTTTGAAATTCCTACGGGCTGTGGAATCCATCTCCTAGTCGATCGTCTTGGCAATGTAGTAGCAGCCCCCTGTGCTCTCTTCGGCTTGCATTCATCAAGCTCTCTAATATAGCCTTTTCTTTTCGAATCTCATCCCGTTCCAGCCCATGGCCGGAGTTGCTAGTCCAATAGGCCAACCGAGTGCATGCGCAGATAGTTTGGACCATCCATCGCAGGTATGGAGAGATATCCTCAAGTTGGGGCTTATCATGAGGATTGGCATAGGAGAAGATACCAATATCTGGCAGGACAATTGGATCCCTAGGGATTTTAAACTGAGGCCGGTGTGCTCGAAATCTTTGAATCCACCTTAGAAGGTCTCGGAATTGATTGATCATAGCTCGGCATCATGGGACACGACTGTGCTAGATGAACATTTTTTCGCTATGGATAAGGAGGCTATCCTAAGCATTCCTCTAAGTAGTAGAGTGCAAGAGGATTTCTGGTCATGGCACTATGAGAATAGAGGGGTGTTCACAGTGCGCTCGGCATACAGATTATTGTCAGCGACAACGAAGCAACGCATAGACTGGCTAGAGCATGTTCCGGGGCACTCCCATATTGAGGCCGACCGGAAATCTTGGGCGAAATTATGGGGGATAAATGTTCCATCGAACTTCCCACGGGCGAGGTCCGAAACCACAGAAAGATGGCGGACACAACAGCTTGTTCAATCTGTAATGCAGACTTTGATTCTTGGTGTCATTCCTTATTCGAGTGCAGGATGGCAAAGTGTGTCTGGGCTCTGGCAGGTGAGGACCTTAGTTGTGGATGTTCTGGCTTCTTGACGCGCTTCCTCCGGCGAACATCACCCTTGATCTTGCAACCATGTGCGCAATCTGGTGGGCTCAAAGACGTGCCATTCATGACGAGCAGTTTCAAAGCCCTATCAGTACTTTCTGTTTCGTCAACAAATAGATACAGGAGCTAGAATCCCAGGGGTATGCATGCAATTTCGAAGGATCTGCATGTGACAGCTTCAGCTGTGGTGTGTCGGGACAAGCAGGGCAAACCCAGAAAAAAGTTTGGCAGCCACCTGATGAGCACGAACTAAGATTAATGTGGACGACGGCGTCTCTAGCTAGGGATGGAACCAGAGGCGCGTCAGTTGCGGTGTGTCGGGACAAGCAGGGCAATTTCCTTGGGGCACCGGTGACAGTGTTTGATGGCCTCGTTGACCCGGCGATTCTTGAAGCGCGTGCTTGTAGCGCAGCGGTGGCGCTCGCAACTGACCTACACGCATTGTTGAAAAAAATCGGATTCAGCGATTTATCATCCGATTTATCGCTAATCAGTGAGTGACTGATAAGATTATGCCATATCATCACCGTTTATCGTTTGGACCGATTTTCGCTCTGACAAGCGATTTATCGGGAATATACTGATAAATCGGGCCTATTTCTAGCACTATGTGTGCAAGCATTACGATTATTTGTGTTTTGCGGACCTTGTTATGTAATATGTACAGTTGTCCTGTTTTGTTTGTCATTTTACAAGGATTCAAAGGCAAGGAATCAACATAACACTTATGTCCAAGATTGTTTTTTTGTTGAATATAGTATATTTTAGTGCTAGAAACTTAGGGTTTTTTAAAAAAAATGGCCAATTAAAGTTAACCGATAAAATCGATTAATCATCCGATTTCCAATTAATCTCTAATCCCCAGCCAACCAAGACGCTAACGATAAGCGATATCCTCAACATTGCCTACACGTCCACTCCATCTGCATCGCTTCAGACTATGCCGAAGTCGTCTCCAACTTCAACTCTGAACCCCCGTGCCGGTATGCTACTATCCTTCGGGAAATTAACCAATATCACGGTTCTTTCCAAGCACTCAAGATTATTCACAAGAAGCGGGAGTTCAATGGGGAAAGCTCATAACCTTGCTAAGGCAGCTTCTTCCCTCTCTTTCGGGCGCCAAGTGTGGCTCTCTGTTTTGCCCAATATTATATTTATCCCTATGAATGTTTTGAACTTTGAATAAAAGGATGCAATTTTCTCAACACAAAAAATGTCTTTTTTTAATGTGTAGAAGTGTGAATTATTAGTTAAGGGGTACGTCTTGAAAAGGTCACTCTCACCTTCTCAGTGAACTGACAAGTGGCAACCTGGAAGATTTTCCATTTTTTCGTAGATTCGTTTTTAAAAATGTTTTTATCTCTTAAACTATGTGTCCAAATCCAAAACCGTTTTCGCTGTTGGATTCCTCGCGTTGAGATCTTTGAAACTAGATACATGTTAATAAGTTTCGACGAACTTTTTTTGTCATGAAAAACCTGGAACAAACCGTTAGAAAAACCGTAGCCGAAAACACGTTTTTTTTTCTTCACTTTTTTCCTTTCCGAGAGGCACAGTTGTGCTTCTCGGGTAAGCAAATCTATGGCTCCACGAGAAGCAAATCTGCGCCTCTTGTGAAAAAAGACAAGTTTTTTTTCTCTTCCGAGAGGCACAGTTCGAGGAAGCAAATCTGTGCCTCCACAAGATGCAAACTTGTGCCTTCATGGAAGAAAAAAAAACCTGTTTTTATTTACTTTCCAAGAGTTGTGCCTTTCACGGAACCAAATCTGTGGCTCTCGTGGAAGCAAAAAGGAAAAGAAAATGCATTTTTTTCCTTCCCGAGAGGCAAAGTGGAAGAAAAAAAACGTGTTTTTTTTCTCTTTCGAGAGGCACTGCCTCTCACAGAGGCAAACCTGTGCCTCCACAAGAAGTAAACCTGTGCCTCTCATGGAAAGAAAAAAAGTATTTTTTGTGCAATTTTTTTCTCAAAAATCACGGGAAAACCAGCCGAAAACTGAAAAACTGAAAAAACCGAAACAAACCATCTAAACCCCGAGAACGCATACAGAAAAAAAAGAGGGAGCGCCCAACATGCGACACGTGATGGCTGCTGAGAGCACGTCAAAAATGACCCTTGAGGGGCTCCCACAAGGGGTATCCCTCAGTTAGTTAGTTGCTCTGAGAGAAGTGATGAATGTGTGTTGTGCTTATTTTTGGGAGTAGATTAGACAACACTACTGCTATGTATGGCCCACTGCGATCCCTTTCGCTGCGTCGTCCGGCCCATCAAGGGCTACAAAGCGTTTTTTTTTGAGCGGGTTTTGCGAAGTTTCCGGGAGCATCCAAGCCGGTTTTTCGGAAGCTTTCATACTAGTTTTTTTTCATGCTGGTTTTTTGGCCGGTTTTTCTTATGTTTTCCCCTGCTGGTTATTCTAATTGTTTTGTTTCGTTTGTGTTTCTTTTGTGGGTTTGCCATTTAATTTATTCTTTTTATTTTTATTTTTATTTTCAAATTCATTTTTTTGTTTCTTTTTTTCATGAACATTTATTGTAATCCATGAATATTTTTGAAATTCAACTTTTTGTATTTCATGAACTTTTTCAAAAATTCAGGAAAGTTATTCTATTATTTGAATTCATAATTTTTTCATTTTCGCAAGTTTTTCTGAGTTCATGAATATTTTTCAAACTCGTGAACGTTTTTCAATTCATGAACTGTTTTGAATTTCATGAACAATTTTTGAATTTGCAAACATTGTTGGATATTATAAGCATTTTTTAATTCATGATTTTGTTTTGGAATTCACGAACGTTTTCTCTCATGACCATTACTTGACTTACAAACACTTTTTTAAATTCATGAACATCTTTTGAATTTTTGAATAGATTTTCGAATCCGCAAACCTTTTTTGAATTTTTGGATATTTTTTGAGTTAACAATGTTTTTAACTCCCAAATGTTTTCTAAATTGGGAACATTTTGTAATTCCCAAATATTTTCCGAGATCGGGAACATTTTTTAATTCACGAATTCTTTTTGAGTTCCCGAACATTCTTGAATTTATTAACTTTTTGGAATCGAAAAACAATTTTTTTAAACTCATGAACTTTTTTTACATCCGTAAAGTTTTTTGAATATTTTTAAATTTTTTGTATATTTTCATGTTTTTTTAGTGCGGTAGAGTAAAAAAAATAATATATCCCAGAATCGTACGTACTAGGGTGCCCTACAGAAGTTTGCGGCTGGAAGTAATGGGGCCGCTCCGCCTCACGCCTGCGAGCGACCCGAGCGTAGTGCTGGCAGCGAGCGCTTTATAGCAGCTCGCGATTAGATAACACATAACACAAAGTTCAAAAAGACAACGCCACGGA
The DNA here is from genome assembly GCA_039707655.1 of Elymus sibiricus. Classification (NCBI taxonomy): domain Eukaryota; kingdom Viridiplantae; phylum Streptophyta; class Magnoliopsida; order Poales; family Poaceae; genus Elymus; species Elymus sibiricus. The sequence goes on along the minus strand of CM077668.1, from coordinate 434,672,820 downwards.
TAGAGTTTGATACGTACTGACACTGAAAGCATGTATGTATTCCAAACTGCTGGATGCATGCCACGGAAGGCAGCAAGATGGGCCATGAATGATCTTGACAGCTTCGTTGCCAAGCAGCCAAGTAGGTTGATGGCGATGCAGGCAGGGATCCAAACAAGTACAATCAAGTCAGGCCAAACCATTCGATCAGATTTTTCCTTTCTTGCAGCCACGCAACCTTTCGACGCCATCAAGCGGGAATCCTAGCTAGCTTTCTTTTATCAGAAAGATGCATGAGAGGTGAAAAATGCACACCTTCACATCAGTGCTTGACTTGACTAGCTCCTCTGCACAAAGTGTATCAATATATGAGCATTTGAGAAGCTTCATGTGTATCTATCTGATCGTACCAGCGCGTAAATCTTCCATTCTTATCCTCGACGGAATTAAAGGAAGAGGATGAGCTATATATAAAGATCGATGCAGGTCTTGCTGCATTATTTATCATGTGTGTTAACTGAGCGTTTAGAGGGTATCTGAACTCTAGGAGTGCAACTGCATGCTACTCCCTCCGTTCCTAAATACAAGTCTTTTTAGAGATTCCAATATGGACCACATACGGAGCAAAATGAGTGAATCTACACTCTAAACTATGTTTATATGCATCCGTATGTAGTCCATATTAAAATCTCTAGAAAGACTTATATTTAGGAACGGAGGGAGTACTTGGCTGCTTGTTTCTTGATAAAGGACGTTTTTTTTATCTCAAAGTGAAGTATCAAATGGATACAAGCACATTGAGTACACACCTCACCTTTGCATAAATAGGATTCATGCAGCCAACACCAATACACAGAGATGATCACACCAACAAAGAGCAGAGTCATACATCAAATAGATCAGCTCTGCCAAGAAAACTTATCATCATTTTGTCTTTTCTATTTTTTCATTTAAAATCCACTATACATCCTTAAAGACCACTTAAGTCTCTCCACCGAACATGCCATAACAACATAGAATACAGGACTAAAACTATCAGATCGTACCTGCGCGATCATCCTCCGCTCTTATTGGTGTTGGCGTGATCATCTTTGTGTATTGGTGTTGGCTTTACATGCTAAAGACCGCTTAAGGCTGTCCACTGAACATGTCATAACTCACAACATAGAATATAGGACTAACACTACATTCCATAAGTGTGATGGCCCTTCGACATTCCATAACTCTCGAAACAGGCTTTCGCCCCGCTTTATATATAAAGCAACACCAAATTGAGTACACGGCCAAACGAACTCCAATGTGATTTTTGTAAAGTCACGTAGGACATGCATGATCTAAATATTATTATCTGGTCGTCTGTTTCACAGCGACCGACAAGATGTTTAGATTTCTAACTTCATCATTGTTTGTAGTAACACAAAACAGAGTAGACAGTTTGGATGACTGCGAGAACTAAGCCAATAGCAGCTGCCAGGAGCCCAAGGGCGAGCCAGGGGTTCCTCAAGTACCTCTGCATTAGCCACGCAATCCACCTCCGCGGGTAGCTCTGGAATCGCTTCTCCAGCTTCTTGCATGTCTCCCGAAGGTAGTTGCAGTCGGGGTCATCAGGGTCGAACTGGATCCCCTTGCAAAGGTCGGCGAAGCATTTGGTCACCTCTTCATTATTGCCGTGGCCGTGCACGATGACGCCTCTCTTCGCCAGGAGCTCCACGTCCTTTGTGGTGCAGGCCACCTGTGACATGAACACGCAGTATGCCGTGACGTGGCTCCCCACCGTCTCCCGGTTCCGCTGCTCTAGCTCTATCAAGTTGCGTAATAACCGCCATGTCTCGCTGTCGATGTCCAGACAGGGGACCTCCAGCGTGCCGCCACCGGCGTCCAACTTCACGTCGAGGATGCAGCGGAAGAGACCCTTCTCGCTCATGGCCCGAGCCTTGAATTTCACACCCGCAAAGTTGTACTCCGTTGCCGAGCGCCACCGGCGCACAGACACGGGATCGACAGTGCTAATCGGCACGACAGGCGAGACAGACAATGCAGCAGGCTTCATGTGCATATGAAGAAGATGGAGAAGATTGCCCGGCGCCGCCGGCTCTGGCGGCACCATGGCCGGCGCGGCCGTTGCGTACTTTTGTCTCCTCATGAGATCAAGGGCATAATCCGAGATGTCTGTAAGCACACGATCCTTACCGTCCAAAGTTGTCAGCTCTCCGATCTTCTCAAGGACGAAGAACGGTATCTGGTTCTCCGCGAGATAGAACACGTCGCGGACCACCGCTAGCGCCTCTGCCCTGTTTGCCGACGAGACGCCGGCCTCTACAGTCCCCACATCATCTGGATGATGTGCTCGGAGGCCGACGAGGCGGGACAGTATGTAGCAGCCATCGAGGAGGAGCATGCGCACGAATTGCTCACTTGTCATATCATCAAATGTGTTGGCGTAGCAGTTCCTGGTGTCGCACTCCAGGCATGCCAGCTCCTTGACGTAGACCTCCACCGTCATGGTGGGTCTCACTGCCTTCGCCGCCAAGAGCACCAGGTCGAGACTCGCCAGCTTGTCGTGCTCCATGGCGAGGTGCGGATTCTTGCTCTGCGGCCGAGGGTAATTGTACGGGCCGATGGCAACGTGGTCGGGATCGTACTCGCTGCTGTCGACGTTGCGCGTGAGGTCGCGGACCTTGCCGACGATGATAGGACAAGGACGGCGACCATCGCGGACCTGCGCCTTGGATGATGAGTACAGGGTGGCCAGCTTATCTTCCAGCTCATGGGCCAGCTGATGCATCTCCAGGACACAGGAATCCGAATCCGTAGATTGGCCTACATACAGTCCATCGATCAGCCGGTAAGTAGAGTGTAATTAGTCAACAATATTCTGAAATTAACTACGATTTTCTGCCGTGAACGGAAGTCTGCATAGATTAGTGCATTGATGATCAGTTTGGATGGCCCCTTGCATGTAGCTTTTTGAAGGTTTTGGCAGCTCCACCCATCCCACCTCCCATCCTTTTATTTTTGACCTTCAATTTTTAATCTTCTATATACTTTGAACGGTAAGTCTAATTTAATTTTCGTTTTCAGATTCGTATTGCTTGTGACGAAGGCTTTCAAATAAGATCAATTTTGAATTTGTTCTGAGGAGTTTTTAAAAAAATCCATTAAATTTCAACTGCTGAAACATGGTATGCGCGAACGACAAAATCGTAAATTCGGAAACTGAAACTTAAAACTTGGTGTGCCCTTATGCGGAATCCAACGACTTTGCTGATCGCGAGCTAAATTGTGTAGTCGAGCAATGTTTCGATTACTAATATTTAATAGAAACAATTATAGATTTAGCAAGTTTCAAAACTAAAACTAAAACCCTATGCCCTAAGCCTATAACCCTAAACCCCTAAAAACATATGAAATTTGGTAAAACTTGGTAAAAAATAATGTCACGATTACCAAGTTTCAGTATTTGAAACTTAGATAATTGTTTTAAGTTGTCTGAAATGTATTCAAAATTGGTCTTGAAAGTTCTCGTCGACGAACACAAATGTGCAAACGAAACTTAATTTAAATTTTCGGTTCAAAAGATATAATAAATTGAAATTAGAAGATGAAATGAGAAAAAAAGCATGGGAGGTGGGATGGATGACGCATGTAACTCTCTGACAAAAGCATGTATGCATGTGCTCTGCATAATTAATTAATGGCTAAGGCATGCAAACAAAAAAAAATAAGCATGCATGCATGCAGATCTTCGACCAAATGGACGGCTGAGGCATGCACGGGACTTCCCGTGCACGGGAGAATCTCTTTTTTTCTATTACTAGTACTCAGTCCGGTCATTTTTAGTCTGTATATAAGTTTTGTTTGAAGTTAAAGCATCTCTACTTTGACCAAATTTATAGAAAAAAGTATCAACATTCACAATGCCAAATCAATACTGTTAGATTCATTACGAAATGTAGTTTCAGTATATATATTTGGTATTGATGTAGAGATTGATAGTTTTTAATATATATTTGGTCAAACTTTGCAAAGTTCGATTTGACACAAATCTAATACTCCCTCCATTCCACAATGTAGTGTCTATAGATTTTTCTGAAAGTCAAACTTTGCCAACTTTAACCAAGTGTATAGAGAAAACTATCTACATCTATAATACCAAACATGTACATTCTGAAAATATAACTCATGATGTATCCAATGATGTGTATTTGGTATTCTAGATGTGCCCATTTTTCTCTATGAATACGGTCAAAGCTTGTAATGTTTGACTATTGAAAAAATCTATAGGCACTACATTATGGGACGGAGGGAGTACACGAAGTAAAAAGGACCGGAGGGAGTACATGATAAAATTGAACAGACGGGAGGATAAGTTCTCTTACCTTTTTGATCCATTTCCTTGTCCACTAATCGCCTTACGCTGACGCCTAGCAGAGTAGCATGCAGTTGCAGTCGTGGAGTTGAGCTAACCCTCTCAAGTCTCAACCCTGCAGTGTTCCAGAGTTTCTAGCCCAGCATGCATGATAATGCAGCCAGACCAGCAAGCACCTTGCAGGGCTAGGTTACGAGAATCGCGAGGTAGGAGACGGTGAAGGAGGGAGAGAGTGCGCGTGAAGGAGATGAGAGGAGGTAGTTGCGCTGATGTGTGGGGTGCAGGTGAGACGTCTGGAGGAGACGAAGGGATAAGGCCGATGCATCGGGCGGGTAGTAACGTTTTACCCGAAGAGAAACCAAAGCTAGCTAGAATTCTCCATTGATAGCGCCCGCGGAAGGTTGCGTGGCTGCAAGAAAGAAAGAAGGAAAGAATCCGATAGAATGTTTTGGCTTGGCGTGGTTTGGCCTTTGTGCTTGTTTGGTTCTCAGCAGCGCTGCATCGCCATCAGGTCAGGCCTAGGCGGCACCACCAGCCATGACATGACCAAAGGAGCAACTTTAGATAGTGTGACTGGTTTACCTGCTCCTTGGCAACGTGGCTAAACTTGTCCATCTTGCTGCCTTCCGACCAGCGCTTTCGAATAAACTATGCTTTCAGTACGTCTCAACAAATTTCAACCAACCCATGTACTTTTAGACTTGAGTTATAGGTGCACAAGTTTGCCAAATTTAAAGCTCCTTGCAGTGACTTTTTGTTTTCGGGCCTCTCTAAATCTCAGTCCGTATGGTGGCATTGTGTTCTTTAGGGCATCTCCAACGCTGACCCGCAAATATGCTCAAGCATCCGTCCACGGACGGGGAAGCAATCCACATACACTGATGCGGGAGCCGGCTATCCAAAGCTGCCTGCATACATTTCATCGACTATTTGAATTAACCGGACGAAATTCATATAAAGACGGCGGATTTCATTAAAGTTTGGATATAATTTACATAAACGGATGATTTTTTGATCATTTTACTAAAAACTATAAAAACAACTAAACCCCATACCGGACGACCACCTCATACGCGTGGCCGCCCTGTCCTGCCGCACCACCGTCGCCGTCCATGCCGTCGTCGTCCCTCTAGCGGCGCAAGGCTGCCGAAGGGCCCGGCAGCCTTGTTCGACGGCTGCCTGCCACTCGCGATGGAGCCACTTTGCCTCCTGTTGTGCGGTGCGGAGGGCCGCCTTGGCCACTGCCAATGGTGCCGGCGGAGCCCTGGCGGCGGCCTTGCCCCTGCCGGCGTTGGCAGAGCAGTCGCTAAGCGACCAGTCCTCGCCGATCTTGGCGAGCTCGCTGTCAAGGCGGCGGCGGCGCCCGGCGACCGTCTCCGCGGTGATGATGGAGCGGTTGAGCGCCCATGCCGCGGCGAGGTCAAGGTCGTTGCAGACCCATTCCGGCGCCACATCCGTCTTGGCGAACGCGGAATGGCGACCGGCATTGCGCCGGTCGTACCTCGCCTGCTGCCTCGCCGCGCTCTTCGCCTCGGATATCATGGCCCTCGAGCTGGAGGCACCGCCGTAACCGCCTCCTCCGAGGTAGTGGAGGAGGCAGTCACGCGCCATCGTGATCGCGGGCGGCAGCTCCTCCTTTATCACGTGGCGGTGGCGGCGTGGGGGCGACGAGGGCCCACCAATCTGTGCGTACCGGCTGTGCGGCAGGGGCAACGCCGGCTCGTCCTTGACGCGGTGGAGGCGCTGGGGGGGCGCCGGCTCCTTCTTCACGCGGCCTCCGATGTGGAGGTCGCGGTTGCGCAGTGGGGATGCAGGTTCGTCCTTCACCTGCCGGAGTGGGGATGCCGGCTCCTGCTTCATGCGGACGCGCGTCGGGGACGGTGGCTCCTCCTTCACCCACGTCGGCGATGGTGGCGCCGGGCCCATCTGACGGAGCGAGCGCTCCGTCATGATCTCCATTTGACGGACGAATTCTTCGTCCGTCAGAGCCGCTTCCGAGAGGAGACGAGGCCGCTGATGTGGCTCCTGGTCCTCCTCGTCACCGGAGGAGATGACTATCTCCTCCTTGTAGGAGGAGCCTGCCGCCGTGGATGCAGATGGGCCCAGAGAGCGAGGCGGCGGCGCCACAATCTGCCATAAGAGGAACTTCCACCGGCTCCGCTTGCTTTCGCGAAGAACCAAGACTTTGGCATTGCCGCTGTGCTCGGGAGGAGAAAGGGCTCGGGGACGGTGACGGGGAGCGGGAGGGGGACGGTGCTCGGGGAGGGGGAGTGCGGCTCTGTGTGTCGCCGGTGCACGGCTTAAATAGCCGCGGCCAGGTCAGGCGAAGGGGCGGTCAGCCCGCTTCAAGGCCGGAGTTGGTTTCTCGGGATGCGGCGTCCACATTGAAGCGGCGACGCCCGAGAGGGCGCGTTCGTCTGCGCCGCCCTCCCGTCCGGTCAAATCGCGGGCATCAATGTCGGCCGCTTAATGCTCTAGGCCGGCATGAATGCGGCGCGGCAAGCGGCGCGGCCGTTTGATGGAAAGCGCGGGAGAGGCGGGTGGGATTTTTTGTGTGGGCTAGGGCAGTCAGGAGCGGAAGCGACATCGGTCCGGACGCCCACAAGCCGCCCCCCCCCCCACTAGTTTGTCTCCAGTTTGTGGGAAAAAGGACGTCCGGACCGCTCGGCGGGCCGATACAGGCCAGCGTTGGATGTCACATGGTTCGGATGTATGCGGGCGGTTTGAGAGTCGGCGTTAAAGATGCTAGAAGGTCATAACTAAGAACTAACAACCACACTTGGTATGGCTCAAAACAACATAATTTTTTTTTTGCTCCTACCAGCTCTAAACTACGGACAAAAACTAATGTTGGATAACTCTACGTATATTACGTAGAGATGTATATGTACAGTTATTTAACGATGTGCTCAATCTCGACAAGTTTGCCACGCCCTTCGTCTGCGCTGGCTTTGGTATGAACTAGCAAACATGCCCGTGCGTTGTAATGGGAGAAAAAAGTCACCCCTCATACACACACTCGACGACATCAGCAAATCACTTGAAATCTTTCACGGTGCCATACAAGAAACAATATGATAAGTGGTGTTGTGCACAAACATATAAGGGTTGGACGATTTTTTGAGTGTACTGAAGTTGTGTCCAATTTATCAGACAACAAAAATATCTACCTAGTTGCCAGTATCAATTCACGTCTTTGCTACGTTCCTCCTCAGTGATACTCAACAAACAGTGCATTAGGCTGGAAATAGCAAAGCACACTTTAGTACTCAATGATAGCATGTGCATAAGAGCATTATTTTTGTCTTGTTGATATATGTGTTTGCAATTCTAATCCAAGTGAAGAATTAATGTGGTTGCAAACATATTAGATATCTCCACCGAAAACAATCAATCTGTAAGGACATGCATAACAAATATTTATTTTTAAAATACCCCATATGAAGAAAAGTATTAATTAAGGGTGCAACATAAACATAATTCTAAAAATAATTAACATGTAAGATAATATCATATTTGAATCTACCCCATATAAAGAAAAATATTAATTAAGGGTGCAACATAAACATAATTTTAGAAATAATTAACATGCAAGATAATATTATATTTGGAATCTACACATTTTTCTGAGCGATTTCCATATATACATTTTAAATTTGAAGTTAGGTTTTGAAAGATATGAATATTTTGAAAACTACTTGAATCTGTCAAGAAAAAAGAAAAATTAAAAAGAAAGTAGCTGGACCGTAATTGCAACACTGTGCAGCCCATTTGCTAAGATGGCACTTGGGCAAGTAGCTCTATCTTACGCCAACCTGAAATTCAAGGAGAAAAGGAAGAAAAAGCAGAGAAGGAGGGATTGAACTCAGGTCTTCTGGGTGGTATAGTAAGGCTCCAGCCAGTAGGACACTTGTGCACTTGTGATTTATGATGTGACAGTTGTGTACATGATCCAAATGCGATGGGAGGCGAGTTTAAGAAACAACGAATCGTTTTTGCCACTTACGGGTGGCGGTGGGGGTAAATATTATCAACTTTTAGGACACTTTCAATGATAGTGAACGGGCAGAAGCACTCCATGCTTTATTATTAGGTAAAGATGTGCCGGCTGCCCCAAGACTTGGTCCATTTTTTTTGTTGAGAATTGACTTGGTCCAATTTTGGGACACCGTACAAAGAGAATGAGAATGATAGACATGTGTGCGGCGGTCACCTGTGTTTGTATTGGAGATGGGTCCAAAGCCAAATTCCGAGATTCATTGTGGCTCGAAGGTATTACGCCAATAGACATTGTTCCCAAGATCTTCGAGCTCTCGAGAATGAATTCTTGCTCCGTGTGGAAATCCCTACTAGATAACTGGTGTGTTAATTAAATCAACACGCATCACGACATCTCAGCATGCGCATCCAGGAGCTTGACACTCTTTTGTGAAAGCTCTGCAATGTTAATCTCAACCATGGGGTGCATGATGCTATTTCTTGAAAAAATCACTTTGAATAGTCAGTAATCCGCGTCACCCGCCTACATAGCGCAATTTGCGGACCTAACTACACATCATATAAACCCATCCGTGTGGAAGGTATGGTCTCCTCCAAAGTGGATGTTCTTCGCATGGTTGATCATCCAAAATCGTGTTTGGACAGCCGATAAATTGAGCCACCTTGGATGACCGAATTGTAGCCTATGTCCCATATGCAAGAAAGCTCAACATTTGCGGCGCATCTGCTCTTCCAATGCCGTTTCCGTCAATGGATTTGGAACGAGGTCGCATCTTGGCTTGGTTTTCATGACACCACGTCAAGGAGTTGGCACCACGAGACATCGGTGAGAGATTAGTGAATCAAAATGGTCAACGAGAGGGGCAACCATAGGAAAGCTCTTGCCTCATTGATGATGCTTGTGTCCCCTGGGAAATTTGGAAAGAGCGCAACACGAGAGTCTTCCGCAATATCGCCGCCCTAGCCACAATAATTATTGTGAAGATCAAAGAGGAAGCCTACCTTTGGGCTTTGGCGCGTCCCATTCACTTCAATAATATAATGTTGTGAGAGTAGTCATTAGTTACCTGTGAGGCGGGCATTTGTCTAAACCTGTTGCATTAGAGCATCTACAGCCAGACTTGACAAATCCGGTCCCTCAAACGCCCGTGGACGCGACCGGGCGCGTCCGCGGACAGTGATCGGTCACGCCTCAAATTACCTACTCTACATCCGAGTCTCTCATATTTGAACCCCTAGATCCATACAAAGCATGCAAAAGAAATCCTACGTACTACATACTACGTACTACCCTAGCTAATCTTCGTCGTCGGAGATGTCCACGACGTCGGTGCCGGGCGCCGGGTGGACGGGCGCGTCGGAGGGCTCCGGCTCATCCTCCTCCTCCTCGACCTCATCCATGTAGGCGAGCATCTCCGCCTCCTCCGCGGCCTGCTGCGCCTCCATCTCCTGCCGGCGACGGCGTCTCGCCTCCGCAGTCGACTCCGAGCGGAGGGAATCGAGGATGGCCTGCTGCTCCACATGCAGATCCACGTCGCCAGCGTCCCCCACATCCTCCTCCTCCTCCGGCTCATCCTCCTCCTCCTCAACCTCCTCCTCCTCCTCCCCCTTCTCCTCCTTGTCCTCCTCCAACTCCTCCTCTGGATCCACTACATCCGGAGGTAGCCCCGCGGCGATCTGGGCTTCGCGCCTTGCCCGGATCTGCTCAAGGAGCTCCAGCCGGTGCTCCGGCGTTAGAAATGGGTAGCTCCTCACCCGGCGCCGTGGGGGCATGGCTACTAGGCAGACGGGGAGTGGAAAGTGGCGGTGGCGGCGGACATGCGGAGGAAAATGTGGATGGTAGGGTTTCGGTGCCGAAGGTCCACTTAAATAGCCGGGCTAGGCACAACGCGGCCCGCCGGAGCGGCGCCACGTGGCGACATCGGTCCGACGGAGGAGACGAGCTTCGGACCGCCGGGTTTGCGGGTGATTCCGCGTGGGACCCCTACATTAGTCCGACGTGGCGGGTGCGCCCGGGCGCACCCATAGCCGCCCCATATTTGGGCTGGATATGAGGGGCGCCGGTCAGCCCGGGCATTTGAGGCCCGTTTGAGGCGCCCGGCTGGGTCGAAATTTCGTGACCGGTCAGTGACCGGGCGGCCCACCTGGCCGTATGAGGTGGGTTTGAGGCGCCCGGCTGTAGATGCTCTTAACTAATTAAAAGTACTCCCTCCGATCAAAAATAAGTGTCGCAGTGTTGAACTAAGGTTAGTTCAAGACTGCGACACTTATTATGAGTCGGAGGGAGTACTTTTTTACCTTGTTTCAAAAGAAAATCATAGAGCTCAAGTTGTCTAGCCATGCCGAGAAGGGATCCACCAGATTATTCCTCATTATATGTGCCACCATGGGAAGAGGATTTGTGGCATGCAGGTGCGGGCACATGCAGATTGTGGGCCGCCAATCTGCGTCAATATTTGGATTTTTTGTGTGTATATAGTGTTTTCATCTTGTATAATAGTTGGTGTATGTCCGTAATGCAATGTATATCGAAGCCGTATATCTTTTCTTGGGGGGTCGCATAATTGTTCGTGTGGCGTAGGATAATATACGATAAGTGAATCTAACCTAAACAAATATAAGTCGCAATGAAAACGATTCATTCACATCATACATAGGGCTGCTCTTGTTCTTGGTTCCTGTCTGTTCTTTTTTTTGAGCCGTGGTTCCTGTCTGTTCTTGTACTTCGCTCGCATTTTATAGGAAATACAAGCCTGGAGCAAGATTTGTTATTCTTCGTGTGTACTTAAGAAGATCAAAGGAATCAACAACACCACTCGACTTCTATCGGAAGATTCGTCTAAAAGGTTTGTTGTACTTATATCTTTCTTGTCCATAATTGTTTGTTCTTGTACAACAGTTTGAAAATGCATAATACTTCTCAAATTTCGTCACTGGTCGTTTTCTTTTGCGTACTCATGATTCAAGTGCCTTCTTTGGTTTGTAGTCGCTATACGTTGGATATATTAAGAGGGTGTGGTCTAAAATAGTACGATCTTGAATCATACAAGGGGAATAATACAGTTACGTGTGTTGACAAGTATGAAAAATAAGTTGGTTTTAGTTATAGAGGATGAAACATAATATTTGAACTCTTAGACTCCAGTTTCTCGTGATGAAACTTAATCTATTCAACTTTTAGTAACTTGATTGTTTGATTTCATGACTACTAAAATTACAGTGTCATAGTTTGTTTAGTTTTAAATATTAGAGTGGAAATACAATTGGTACACCTATGGTTATGTATGTAAAATAATTGTGTATGGTAGAGATTGTCACATTTACTGTTATAGTGTTAATTTCCTAGTTTGTACTGATGGAAATTAATGTATTAAATATTGTAGTTTATTAGTTCTTGTTTTTACCGGAGTGTAGTTTATTAGTCTATTTGAGTCCATGACAAATAATATTGCTATGATCTTACTGTTCTGTTATCTGATTCAAATTAAGTTGATTGCAGTAATTCATGCGTGTAAGGATTATCATCTTAGCCCTGAGACAATCAAACATAGTATTATGTCTGTGTATTAGTAAATTTAGTTCCGTCACATTCTGCATATGAAGATGTATTTCCTTATTGTACGTAATGTACTACATTGTAATAATCAGTTTAATAATTGTTCTATGAAACCAAGAATGACGTAACTATTAATAATAAGCTTCATGTTTTTTTAACAAAACTTAATAGATGAATATATGTTTTCTGGTTACCTTTCTTAGGTTGTTCACAGAACATGTCATCTCGATACAGTAATGTCAGCAAAACCGAAGTTTTTTTTCCGGATAATAAACATGAGGACTGTATTTTAAAGTCTACATTAGACGTTGATCATGTACAAACTGTTTTTAGATGGGTTTTCAGATTACAAAACGTTGATGCTTACAGAGATCAAGTTCGATGGTTTGTTGATGTTGCCTAAGGTAACCGATGTTGAACTTGAGTACACTAAATATCTTATGAATGTGACTGATATAAAGGAACGGTGTCTCAAGTTATAAAAATATAGGAAAGTTAATTTTTATGCGAATCTCGGGTAGGTAGTCCCGAGCTGGTAGTCTAGATACGATGGTAACAAGGATAAGAGGTTTGTTCAGGTTTGGGCTGTCTCGAAGAGATAATACCCTACGTCCTGCTTGTGTTTGTTGTATTGATTTGTGATGGAGTTCAAAGTAAAGGTCATCTACCACGAGATTGTTGTGTCTAGATGTCTAGATCTCCCACGCAAAAAACAGATGTCTAATGATGTGTTCTATCGACTAGCCCAGCTCCGGTTTATATAAGTTAGTGGAGGCCTAGAATAACAGGAGTCCTAATCGGCTATGTCGGTGGAGAGGAGTCCTTGTCTTGAATGACAAGGCTTCTAGAATCTTCCTTGTGTGCGTCATCGGTCGCCCAAATTGGCCCTGGATGGAACAGACCTAGAGGTCCTCGGCCCGGCCCACTAGGCCAGTAGTCAACATGGTGAGAGGCCCCATAGGCGGGATACCGTCAACTTGTATGATTGGCACGCCGCTAGTTTGGGCCCATGTTACTGTGGAGGATGTTGTTAGGGGCCCGCCACTAGTATCTTAATACCTATGGCGGACAGGTATTTTCACCAGCTAGTGGTAACTGGCTAGATTACCCATCTCAGATGCATATGCCTTTGCGGCACTGGTTTCACCTATAAGCAGGTCTGTTAGTAGTGAAACGACACATATCACTGCTAGAAATCCACATTTTACCTAGGGTGAACACCTTTACCTAGAGCTTATTGACCTCCTCAAGGGACAGTAAAGTAAATGAACAGTGCATAGTGCACCCTAGGGAAAAAGATATTTTTCAATCAAACGGCACACTGAGACACGATGCAAAGCGCGAAAGGGCGGGCACGATACAAAATTTGGGCCTAGTTTAGGTTTCCTTCCCTCTCGAAGCGCCGCCACAAGCCTAAAATTTTCCCTTCTCAACCATCTAGCCGGCACCGAGTCACACCCCAACGCAGACGGGCGCGCCTATCCCTCACCTAACGCAAGTTGGAGCGAGCGCTCGCATCAGGCATTGCGAAAATGGGCCGGCCCAGATAGGTTTCAGGTAAGCTCATTTTTCTCCTGTATTCTCCTTTGTTCGTTTTTATTTAATTCTTATTTTTGAAAATATTGTAAATACATATATTTCAAAACATAAAAATAAATAAAAATAAAGAACGTGAATTTGAAAAATGTTAACAAATGTTTGCTTAATTTAAAAACTGTTGATAGCTTACTAAAAAATGTTTGTGATATTTTAAAAAAAAATAGGTGTTTCAAAAAAGTATGTAACACTATAAAAAATATTAATCAAATATTTGAAAAAATAAACATATATAAACTAAATGTTTCAAATGATATGAAAAATGTTGATAGCATATGCAAAAAATGTTTGTTACATTTTAAAAATATTTACGTGTTTCAAAAAAATGATGTGACATTATAAATTTTTTGATCAAGTATTTGGAAAATGTTAAATGTATATCAAATAAATGTTTCAGACATATATGAAAATTTTACAAGGTTTATGAAAAAAGTAGAAATCAAACATGTATTTCAAAGAAACAATAATCATTGTGTTGAAAAATGCTAATAATGGACCACTTCATGGAGATGGATCCCTCTCCTCCCTTTCCTCCCTCCCCACCCTCGCCTCTCTCCACCTCACTCCTCCACCGAAACTCCCATGGCGATCTCTAGCCTAATCCCCTATGGAAGGCCTCCTGCACTGGGACTTTGCACCGGGCATTGCCCTTGCAGATCAGGTGAGACGAAGGTTTGGTTCCACAGTCCATTTTTCCCCTTCTCGGAACACCAAGGAATTCTTTCTGGTGGTTTCTTTCTCTTCGGCCTCCTTCCCTCTTTCGGTGGAATCTGTTGGAATTGCTCTTCAATGTTGCATTGGTGGTATTTGCTCGGGCTTCAATGTGATTCAGATCAATCCTCGCTCTTTTCGGTTCTCTGTGGCAAACAACAAAGTGGGGCATTTTATCTATAGACTCAAAGATCATATTTGGCCAGACTTTGTATGCCATTTCCACCTGTTTAATGGCAGATTTGCCAAGGCCCCTATCTTTGATTCTGGTTGGCATGCTGACACCGAACTGACAGACATTTCGGCTCGCCGGCCATTGGCTCTCAAATCTAAGTTGGGTTTCTTACGTTCTAGCATGCACTCGGTTCCATCTTCGGACAAGGAATTAAGCAAGTTTGGGCTAGTCCCCATTGATCATATGGATTTCTCAGATAAGAATGCCAAGGAGGCCTCATCATCTTCATTATCATTCTTGGATAAACCTATGCAGCACTCGCAACGGGATTTTCAATCTTCAAATTCGGATTTTCATATTCATTTTGGGTCCTTTTCCCCAATTTCCAAGGATTATATTACACGGGATTCTCGCCCTATTACCTCTGATAAAGTTGACCATATCTCGTTAATGGAGCGCTTTATGTCTGAAGCGGAGTTGGAGGAGAAACAATTGCCTAATTTCATTAAGTTAGGGGACTTTAAATGTCCTTTGAATGTCCCTTACCCCCCGCTGCCACAATGTTTTTTAAAATCAGCGCTCAAGTATGCCCCTCCTCATGATACCTGGCCCCCCATGCTCAAAGCCAGGCACAAAGCGGATTTGGCCCAAGCCCAGTACTCTCTGGAGGAAATTATTGATTTATCCACTAATTGGGCCGTTCTATGCTCTCGTTGCCTCCAATGGGACCATGGAAAAATTTCTTGCCAAGCTCGTCTTATCTGTTTTAATTGCTCAGCACCTGATCACAAGGCAATAAATTGCCCAGTTCTTGGTAAGCATCCATCATCTGTTGGGAAAGAATCGGTTATTCAAAACCAGGCAATCAAGCCCCGATCTCCTGCACCTTCCCATCTAAACCATCACACTCGAAGGAGCACCAAATCCACCGTCCGATGCACTCACTGCGCCTTCTATGGCCATGTGGCTCAATCCTGCCACAAAAAATCTTTTGCTCAAAGATGGAAATGGATTCCCAAGACAACTCAGTCTTCCATTCTTACCCCTCACACTCCGTCTCCCACCTCGATTTCCCAAACGACACTGCCCTTCCCCGTCCCACCTCCACTACAGCTCCCTGAGCGACCACCACCTCTCCCTAGCTCCCAGGCAATGGCGAACTATCCTCTGAATCCGGTTCCGTTCCTCCCGCCGGGGTTCGCCGTTGAGCCAGGGCCGGCTGACCGTGTGGTGCGCAGCGGCATGGTGGTTGGACCATTACCGCCCCTCAACCACGACTTCTTGGCCATCGCAGAGACCAGCCACTACGTCCCTCTCCATCGCCGGGCGGCCATCCGCAACACGATCGTAGGTCTGCTCCATGAATCTCAGCTCTTTACAACTGAAGTTAGTGACCATCCATTTGGCATTGGGATTTTTGGATTTGTGGATTCTTTCATGAGGGATACTGCGGTTGCCACTCCGATTGAACTTGAGGATGAAGATTTGCTAGTTTCTTTTGTTCCTCATAATGAGGCTCTGAACAGACACACTACGTCATTCGGTCCAGAAGTTTGGTTGATGTTCTTTGGATTCCCATATGATTACCAGACAGACTATTACATTAACAAATCTCTTGGCGGGTTTGGATCGCTGGTTTCTTGGTATAATCCGAGACAGGACAGGCGTTTCGTTCTGCTCAAGGCTCGTGTCATTCGTTTGCGTCTGATCCCCAAAAGCTTCGTGGTTTGGCAACTTGGTGGTGCCAGAGACTGCTGGACTGTGCAGGTTACAATTCTCCGTAGCAACGACTGGAACGGCTTGTTACCAGAGGTGCCGCCTGCTGGAGAAGAACCACCACCACCAGATGGCAATCCACACCCACAGTTTGGGCCTGATCTTACTGCCGAGCAATTGTACCAGCAGCAAGTTCATAACTGGTTGGTCCAGAATGCTGCTCCACCTGCTGGAAACATTGGGGGCAATGCCGAAGCCGCTGGCAATGGTCATGCCCATGGCTGGGGCGCATGGCCTGAGCCGCAAGCCCCTCCTCTGCCCGCACTCCCACCCCACCTTGTAAATTATCAAGCTTGGCTGGCTGCCCATGGTCTAACTGTCCAAGACGGTCTAGTTCATGAAGATAACTTAACTGACAGTGCCACCCAGGCATGGAATGATGCCATTACCACATCTGATGACAGCAGCTCGGAGCATTCTGCATTGATCATGGTGCCTCTCACCTCTTCTCAGAATACGGATCCCCCAATGCCCACTTACTCATTCACTGTCACGGTTGCAGTTCATAGCCAGGGCATCCAATTTGGTCTATCTGCTGAGGGCAATGATCTGCTATCAATTCTGATCTCTAACCCGACTCCAAGGCAGCAGCTTAACACCTTCATTTTTTATGCTTTAAGGCCAATGATTGCCACGATTGGCCCTTGGAGTGGGGGATTTGGCATGAGAAACTTCGGTGCTGAGATCTCGGTTTTGGTGTCTTCTGATCCAACAGGTATCCACTTTTCGCAGCAGCCGGTTTCCTCCGTGGTCATTGAAGAACTGCAGACTAATGAGAATGAACTACAAATACAGCCTGCTGATAAGGAGGTGGTTGGTGTGACATCTGCTCTCAACACTGCTCCCTCCTCTGCTGATCTGACATCTGCAGTCGTAGTATCTCCTCGTTCTATTGAAGTAATCTTGGCTGAAACAATGACACAACTGGCCCCTGCAATAGCTACTGAACACTCGATTGACTCAGCTCTCAGTCTGCCACAAGATGGTTTTGGCCTTGCCTCAGTGGGCATAGCCAATGTTCCCACTGGGCCTTTGCTGACCCGCGGTCGCCGTCCCAAAACTGTCACCCCCATCTCTACTACTGAAGTTAGACGTAGCATCAGGTCCAACAAATACAATGGCTTTCGTGTGAACCAGCCTTCTGACATCCGCACTGCAAGCTCAAAGGTCAAGCCCAGGCTTACACCATCTGCTGGCTCGACATCTTCATCCAATGCTGCGAATCAGGTGCATGATGCGATCCCCCCCCAACTCCCATCCCAGTCCTACAAGCAATTGGCGTCAATAGATGTGCTGTCCCAGAAGCAGAACTGTCTGCAGATGCACTGCTGGCTGCTCCAGCCGCTGCTGTTCCCACTACTGCTGTCTCTCTTACAGGATCGTCTATGTCTGAAGACCCAGTGGAAGGCGGCGTGCCCGACTCTGCCTAATTTCATTTGCTCGTATGACACTTTTGCGTAGTTGGAATGTTTTCTCCTGGAACATCAGAGGTTTAAATTCTGAAGCAAAACAGTTAGCACTTAATAATGCTATTCTCTCTAGTGGCTGTTCTATTGTCTGCCTTCAGGAGACTAAAAAGACATCTTTTGATCTTGCCTTTATTAAGACATGCTCCCCCCGTCAATTTGATCGATTTGCTTATGTTCCATCACGAGGTTCCTCGGGAGGTCTTATTACCATTTGGAAAAGCTCGATGTTTACTGGCACTATCTTGATATCTGAAGTTTTTGTGCTCGTCATCAACTTAGTCAGCACACAACCCCCCCAATCGTGGACGCTAGCTAACATCTATGGCCCGTGCACTGGAGATGATCGTATCACATACACAAACTGGCTTTACGAGCTTGATATCCCCAGCACACAAGACTGGCTACTGCTAGGTGACTTTAACTACATTAGAGCGCCAGATAACCGTAATAAACCCGGCGGTAGTACACAAGATATGTTCACATTCAACGATATCATCCGTAAGCAAAATCTCATTGAACTACCCGTCAAAGGTAGATCTTATACTTGGAGTAATATGCAGCTGGACCCGCTCCTGGAATAGTTGGATTGGTTCTTCACCTCGCTACACTGGACGAACGTGTATCCTAAAACCCTAGTTAAGCCACTAGGTAAGCCAGTCTCAGACCATATACCTTGCGTTGTCACTATCGAGACCACAATACCGCGTAGTAAACTATTCAGATTTGAATCCTACTGGATCTTGCACCCGGGATTCATGGATGTTGTTAAAAACACTTGGGACAAACAGGTTAGATCGACCAACGCTGCCACAGTCCTTTGCCGCAAGTTCAAAGCTCTTCGTCACGCATTGAAAACTTGGAGCAAAAGAATATCTCGCCTCTCGATTGCCATTGACAACTGCAACAAGGTCTTGGCTGACATGGATGAACTGGAAAATAAGATAACCCTCTCCACTCCAGAAACCAACTGCAGGTATATCATCAAGAGACACTTGCTGAGACTGCTCCAATATCAGAAGCAATATTGGAAAAAGCGCTGCACGATTCGCTGGATCAAATTTGGCGACGAAAATACCAAATTTTTTCAAGCCGTTGCCACAGAACGATATCGCAATAATAATATAGCCTGTTTCCGTGATAACGATGGAAACCAAGTGGAAGACCATCCGTTCAAAGAGGCTCTGCTGTTCCAAACTTATAAAACCCGCTTGGGCACTGTCTCCCCGTCGGAAATGAAATTTGATCTCCAGGCTATTATTAAGCGTGCCGCCAATTTGGATCAACTAACTGAACCATTCACACACGATGAGATTGATGCAGTTGTGAAAGAGATGACAGCCGATCGAGCTCCTGGCCCTGACGGTTTTAGTGGAGCATTCCTCAAAGCATGCTGGCCTATAATCAAACAAAACTTCTATGCCCCCTGCTCCCAATTCCATGCAGGTGATCTTGACCTCACTAGCATCAATGATGGCTTTATCACACTCATTCCTAAGATGAGTTCCCCGGAGACAGTCAATGATTATCGCCCGATCACCCTCCTCAACTGTTGTCTCAAGTTGATCACCAAGCTTTTGGCCAACCGGTTACAAAAGGTCATCCTGCAGCTAATCCACCGCAACCAATACGGTTTTCTTAAAGGCAGAACTATACAAGATTGTCTGGCGTGGGCGTTCCAATACATTCACCAGTGCCAGACATCAAAAAGGGGGATTATCCTGCTCAAGCTTGACTTTGCCAAGGCCTTATGACACAATCGGACATGCACCTATGATCAACATCATGAGACACATGGGCTTCAATGATAAATGGATTGATTGGATCAAATGCATCTTCTCCTCCGAACGCTCTTCGATCCTCCTTAATGGCGTCCTGGGCCGACAGTTTCATTGTAACAGCGGGGTGCGACAAGGAGATCCTTTGTCCCCCTTGCTCTTTGTTCTAGCAGCAGACCTCTTGCAAGCTGCCATCAACAACGCCTTCCGGCAAGGGAAGATTGACCTTCCGTTTCCCTGCTCGGGACAGACGGACTACCCGGTCATCCAATACGCTGACGATACGATCCTCGCTTTGCCTGCCTGCCCGCGACAAGCAGCCCTTATCAAAGAAATCCTTTCTGATTATGCGTCCTCAGTCGGCCTTAAGATCAACTTCCATAAATCAACATTGATCCCTATTAATCTCGATGAGACCTCGGCTGGTAACCTGGCTCACATTTTTGGTTGTCCTATTGGTAAGATGCCTTTCACATACCTCGGCCTCCCTCTGGGCACATCAAGACCCACAATTCAAGACCTCATGCCACTAGTCTGTTGTGCCGAGAGACGCCTTACAGCCACGATTGCCATGATGTCATATGGAGGTAAACTCTCTTGGCTCAATGCAACGGTCACTTCCTTACTCATATACGCCATGTGTACACTGAAAATCCACCCCAAGATCCTGGAGATGCTGGACAAGATCCGACGCAGATGCCTCTGGACAAAAAAGACAGAGCAAGGAGATAAATGTAACTCCTTGGCAGCTTGGGATATGGTGTGCAAACCAAAAAAGCATGGCGGGCTCGGGGTGATCAACCTCAAGATTCAAAATGAAGCGTTGCTCATGAAATTCCTGCACAAGTTTTACAATAAAAAAGATGTCCCATGGGTGCACCTGGTTTGGGATGCCTACTACACTGACAGGATTCCACACGCATCGGACGCAGTTGGCTCGTTTTGGTGGCGCGATGTCCTCAAACTCACCCCATCGTTTCGAGGGGCCTCTAGTGTCCAAGTGGTCGATGGAACGACGGCCCTTTTCTGGAAGGACCTCTGGCTAGATGATGTCTTGGAAAATTCCCATCCCCGTGCGTTCTCTTACGCCATACATGAAGATGCCTCGGTTAAGGATTTCTTGGAGAGCACGTCACTCCATGCTACATTTCACCTCCCGCTCTCCCCACAGGCCCTTGCGGAGGATCGAGACCTTCAAGCACTCTCTACAAGAGTGAGCCCCTCGTCCACAAACACTGACATCTGGCATTATATGTGGGGGAAGACTGAGTTCAAGGCGGTCGACTACTATAAATTTTACTTCAGAGAGGTGCAAGCTCACCCGGTCTTCCGTCTGCTTTGGCGCTCCAAATGTACCATGAAAATCAAGGTCTTCGGCTGGCTGCTCTTGCACGATAGACTGAATACAAGGAATATGCTGAAACGCCGTCACTACAGCATCGGCCATGATTTTGACTGCCTCCTTTGTGGCCGGCACATTGAGGAAACCATGGACCACATGATTTTTACCTGCCCGTTCAGCCAGGCTTGTTGGAGAAAACTTGATATTATCTGGCCTATATTCACCTCGCGGCTTGATCTCATTCAGATAACCCACGGTACATGGCATAACTCACTCTTCGTCGAGATCTTCCTTACTGCGGCTTGGAGCTTGTGGAAAGAAAGAAATAACAAACACTTCAGAGGTGTGTGCCCAAGCTTAGCATCTTGGCTCGGGAGATTCAAAGAGGATTTTAGCCTCCTGCAACATAGAGTACGTGAGGTCCATAAGGGCGCTGTAGTAAATTTTAGCAACACTCTCACCTGATCCACCCCTTCTATGCTTGTAACATCTCCCACCCCCCCCCCCCCCCACATGCTGTTTGTGAGTGGGGTGTGTACACTATTGTAACTATGTAACATCACCCCATATATATATATGAAAACACAGTAGGAGCCTCTCCTACTGTCCCTTTTGTCAAAAAAAATGCTAATAATGTATTAAAATGTTAAACATGTATAAAAAAATGTTCTTTATGTATATGAAAACTGTAGGCAACACAAACATTTAATTGAGTTTTTTAATTGTGTATTTTACAAATTTTTAACATGTATAATAGTAATGTTTCATTTGTACATGCAAAATGTACATAGAAAAACAAGGAAAAATGATAGAAACAACACATAGATAACTGAATAAATTAAAAGAAAGGTTCTAAAACCAAAGAAAAATGATGAAAACCATAATAAAAAACTTAAAAGAAACAAAAAACAAAACTAGTGACAAAGAAAAAAAGAAAAAAAGAAAACCGAAGAAAAACATTGAAAACCGAAGAAAGAGTCAAAGAAACCCAAATAAATATGAAGGGAAAAGAAAGAAAAAATACGGTGAAAACGGATAAAAACAAAGAAACCCGAAGGGAAAAAAAGAAAAGAATACCAGTGAAAACCAAAAAAAAAATCAGTGAAAACGAAAGTTAAAACGAAGGCAAAAAAGGAAAAATCAAAGAAAACCAATGAAAAAACAAGAGGAGTCGAAGGAAAAACAAAAGAAAACGATGAATAATAAAAATCAAAGAAAACCAGACCTACATTGAGCGAATCCTAGCTATTGGGGCGGCCCCGTCGGAGTCGTGCTCCACACTCCTTCGACGGGCCCAAAAGCTTCTGGCGACTGCTTCCCATTGTTGCCAGCTGTCGCCCCGGATCAAGATCCATGGCCCCATCCGCCACTGCTTGGTCGGGAGTGCTTTAGCTTGTGCTCTAGAACACGGATCTCACGACACACTCTGCGTGATGCTGCTTCCAGGGAGGGATGGAGAACGAGAGCTCCTATTGGACGCCCACGTGCGTCCAATAGTTGAGCTTTCGCTTAAGGGCGTACAAATGGGCCGGCCTATTCCAATGTAAAATTTCACGAAAAATAAATGCGGGTGCGTGGAGTCGAAGTACAGACCTCATGATACATAGAACCGACGGCAGCCAGTCAAGCTAGCACTGTGGTTTGTTAAAACGTTGCGCTAACTTATAAGTAATAGCTACAGCGGCAGATTCATTTTCGTTTTGAAAATTTCAACATTTCTTGGAAACAATGTTAATTTTTTTTTAAAAATTCGAATAATGTTTGTAAATAAATTTCAAAATTAGAGCAAAACCTTTAAAACACGAATTGTTTTTGAAAAGGTCAACAAAAAATTGAAAAACCTGAAAAAAAATTAATACACGCTGAACAATTTTTAAATATACATTGAACATTTTTGTAATATATATACACTGAACAATTTTTAAATAAACATTGAACATTTTTGTGATATATGTTGAACAAATTTTAAACACGCATTGAACATTTTGTGATATACGCTGAACATTTTTTAATTGCACATTGAACTTTTTGAGAAAAAGTGTTGAACATTTTATTAATATAGGGTGAACTTTCCTTAAATATACAATGAACTTTGTATAATACATACGAAAAAATAAAGAAAAAGGAAAAAGGAAAAAGGAAAAGAATAGAATAGAAAAGGAATAGAAACAAAAACAGAAAAAAAAAGCCAGAAAAAGAGAAGAAGAAGCTGAGCGACCATGGGCCGGCCCAAAATGGGGCGTCGGGAGCCTAGGCTTTAGCGAAGGCTCGTCCTTTTGACGCCTGCGGGCGTCAAATAGGATCTGCCTGGAGAACAGGGAGATCCAGGTCATAGAGGACGGGCTGCCCAAAGGGCACGAGTGCTGGCCGCCGGCCGGTCGGGTCGGACGACAACGCCGCCATACAGATGATCTTCATGAAGCCCAACCCCAGCTCCACCTCTGCATCGGCCATGACGCCGTGACGCCCCGGCCGCCTAGGCGATTTGCATACTTCATCTCCTAGTTGTGTCATTTCGAAACTTTTAGCTACATACTGATGTGGACTGTTTGAGAGCTCCCGTGCGCTAGTAGAAAACGTTCCTGTTTAGCGTTTTTATATTCTAGTAGAAAACGTTGGTTTAATTTTGTATTTGTCTTGCACTACAGGCTTATTGATGAAGTTGTTTAGTATATACCCCAAGTTATCTTTATAGTTGTTTCTGTATTCTTATCTATGGTTAATTTCCTTTAGCTTAATTAACTCAATCAGAGGGTGCTACAGTCTATGGACTAAATACTCGAAAGCCGCTCTTTTTGAATACCTGGCCTGACAAACAACGTTTGTACATGATGATTTAGGTGTTCAGCTAGCTATAGAAACAAAAATAGGTAAAACATATTCTTTTTGAATTTTGGCTCTAAATTGGCCATGAATGTGATAATGTGTTCATCGGTCATGAATCTGGTGTGTATGGTGAATGCTGCAATTTATAAATTTGAATAATGTCATGAAATTTAATTATTTGAATTATGGCAGATATGAATTTAAATTTGAATTGCATATTTGTATATGGAAGATATGAATATGAATCCGCAGGGTATTATTCAAACATATGGTAGGGAAAGAATTGTAGGGGAAGTTGTGGGGTTGCACACTTCAGATGACCCCACAATCTCTCCCTAGGGTTTGTGCCCCTAGGTAAAGAATGTTTCCCTAGGGCTTACCAGGTGCGCCCTAGGGGAAGAGGTCTTTCCCGACTATACTATACACAAAGTTCTTTACCTAGGGCAAACTCAAAGAAAAGTCTTTTCCTATGGTTTGTTGCATTTCGCCTAAGGTATATGATTCTAGGTAAAATGGTAGTTTCTAGTAGTGTATGCTAGCTAATTATTGTTATTCGAATAAGATTTTGCTTAATTGGATGGATGAGCTTTCAGGCTATCTATTCAATGAGCCCGTGCATGATGTAATGATGTTAATTAAGCTAACTATGATGACCTTCATTAACAATTTTTTTTTATGGTGGAACTAGCCCACTCGAGTTCAAGTCTTACAATTGGCACAGGTTCTCGCTTATTTTTTGAATTTATTTCCGGTTTTCCGACGCCATTCTTTCTGTGGTATGTCGTGCCCATCAACTACGAGGTGCCAGTTGCGACTTTGTCAATCTCAAGATCTGCCGGCTTAGCCTCTTGAAGGTGCTCATAGGAGTTGTGAGCGTCTACCTCGGCACTGTGTTTCTAAAAAAACCTGCAGCTCTTTGTTGTTTTATCTGGAGTAGATAAAACACAAAGATCAGAAACACAATGTGTGTAATTTTTTTTTAAAATAAGAAACACAACGGCATACATACACATGGTCGACTGAATCTCAGTTGATTGGAGTATCTTTTTTTATCCAGAAATAGCAGGCTCTCCTGCGTATTTCTATTAATTTTCAAAATAAGGTTAATACAATGTTCAGGGGTTATGCTAAAACTAAGAGCTAAAGAAAGGAAAATACAACAAAGCACAACAAGTGCTAAAGATAAAATATGTTTAAAAGCTTGTAGCCAGGCCTCAAACTGATCATATTTTTCCTCTTTACTTTGTGTGTCAGCCACTGGATCTCTTCCTTTCTTCGACAAGCATAAACACTGGCTCCGATGTGTTTGAAAATGAAGTCATTATTTCTAGTATTTTAAATAACCGATGCAACTAGAATGATCAACTCAAGTGAGAATGGAAGTTGTGCTTGGTGCTTTAGATTATCAATCCGGCTCTGGATATCACTGTGAATGGGATGCCATGACCCATGAGGGCCTGAGATATTTCAAACTGAAAGCTCTTGTACTATTCCAAAGTCCAAACTGCAGGATGCAAGTCACGGAAGGCAGCAAGATGGATCAGCCAGTGTTGGTGCTGCATCTCACAGCCCCTCTTCTCACTTCTCTCATGGTTTCTCTCAAGAACACACATGTTCAGGACACACGCGCACACACACATACACGACGGTAGAAACCACCTGCGAGCTTTGGTCATAGGTGAGTTGTACATGCCTTTTCCTGTAGCTAATTAGAGCAGGAGGTGGCTGGTGGTACTTGGCGGCATGGTGCTGCAGTGTACCGGCAGCGACCGCGACGTGCTCAGCAGTTTGCGCGCAGGGAGGTGGTGCCGTTGGGTGCCGTGGTGGCGTCGACGGAGGCCCGAACTGGCAAGGATGATGCAGATCTCTTTCCCGAAGATGGGTCAGTGGTTCGATGATGATGGCGGCTTCTAAAACGTGTGCATGTGATGTACGTTTTAGGTCAGCTGCACCGGCTGTAGGTTCCGATACGTTATGTGGATGGATCGGCGACGACACCGGTTTTAGATATGGGGAGGGAGAGCACTCCGCATTATCGAGTTTGTAGGTGTGAGTGGTGGTTTCGGGTGGCTTGATGTATGTTCTTGTCAGACCTTTGTTGAATAATTAATAAAGATGGCTGTATGCATCGATTGATGCAGAGGACGGGGGTTTTAACCTCCTTTTCCAAAAAAAAATTAGAGCAGGAGGTTTCTCCTGCTTACATCTGACACTGGCCCTTTTTTATTGTAGAATTTCATGTATGGATCTATAGTTTATTATTTATATCATTTTACATGCATGTCTCTGTAACCCTGTTACAGTTCTGAGAACACTCTTTGCTCTTGTAGATGCCTAGAAGTGCTGGTGAAGGGGAACGCAGCAGAAAACAAAAATTTTCCGACCTACGTACCAGCCCAGGATCACTATGGAGACTGCATACAAGGTTTGATCTTTTTCGTTACCGACTCGTAGCGCAGCGGAAGTAGAGTCGATGACGATCGGTGGTGCAGATCCCCGCAGCTAGGATTTACAACCTCCCAACCGCGAGGATGTACTCCCACGCCAGCTTACCGGACGGATCTCCGGGCAGCCCTTCGAGAGGCATCGGGACAGTGCCTCGGATAGTCCCACCGGACGGATCCTCGGACAGCCCTTCGGGAGGACCCTCGAAACTCGGACGATCACTCGGACAGCCCTTCGGGAGGCACTCTCGAACTAAGACCGAAACTACGATCTCTCTACAGAGTTGCACACATACGGTGTCATCTATCCGGCAGGGCTTCGCCGTCCAGAACTAGTTCCCACCGGAACCCAGACAGCCTTTCGGCTCTACGAAACTATTTCGCTGGGAGGGAGAGAGAAGCCAGACAAGTCTATGGCATGTGTATGAGAGCAAGCATGATCTGATTTTGGAGAGCTCTCTCCACCTCTATTTATAGGAGGAGCAAGGGGTAGAGGAAAGACCAAAAGGACCTTCCTAGGATCTTTCCACCACATGCCACATAAGGGTGTGTAGAAGATATCCACCATGAGGTGGAAGGACACCTCAAGGAGGCCCCCCCATGCCATGGCCGAAATTTGCAGCCCCCTTGGGGAGCTCCACCTCCCTTTCACACACCAAAAGTGGTTTTCTTCTAGAAGAAAAACCCCATTTGCAAATCAGCCCCAAAAGTGCTTTTCACTATTCACGAACACATTTTTCTGCGTCCGTTAAAACCCAAATTATTTCTGTGTGCCTAGAATAATTCTAGCACCCACCAAAACAATTTTGAACGCATTCCGAAACAATTTCGGAACAATGTTTCTTCAGCGAAAAGCAACCAAAGTGGTTCCGGCTGCTCCGGAACATTTCCGGTTTTTGTCCCGGAAAATTCCCAGAAGTTTCCAGAACACTTCTGGCATCCTCCAAGAATTTCCAGGCGTGTGCCAGAACCAATTTGACTTAATGGAATACCCTGAAACAACTTTTCAGTTTCACCGGAACTATTCAGGTGTTCTCTCCGGAACGTTTCCGTTTCGTCCGAAACTTTTTCGGTGATTTTCTCTCAGACTCCCCGTCTAGTATTCAGCAGATAGATGACCCTTAAGCATGTGACCCTATAGGTTCGGTGAAGTATAGACATGACCGGAACTCTTTCCGATCAATGATCAACATCGGAGCCGTGGACACCCATATTGACCCCTATACCCACACGAATGAATATTCGAGTGAACCTCCAGTTGCCGTGTGCTATTCCTGTTGCTTCGCGATATGTTACAAATACCCGAGGTGAGAAACATCGGCATCCTCGTGGATCAACACTTGTCCACAATGCCAGTTACCTCGTTGCCGGTTTTTGTTCTCTTTTCTCGTTTCTGTGTTCCGGTATCCCTGTGATCAAATCACACTTGTGTCTGGCCAGACGATGATGGATACCGTAACACCGAGAGGGCCCAGAGATATCTCTCCATCGTCGGAGGAGCAAATCCCAATCTTGAGCTATCAAGTTACTTAACATACTTTTCCATGAACCCGTAAGCCGCCGTAATAGCCACCCATTTACGGATGACGTTTAACAAACCCCAAAGTTCATGAAGCAAGCATGAAGAAACTCGACACTCTCATGGTCTAAGGAATTATGCAAACATTAACTTCTCTGTGTTATTAACCATTAACTTATGACGAATGAATCTCATAGCATAACATCAATCGGGTCGATTCAACACAAGTGTTCTACTAACATTGTGCCCTCAAAGTTGCCGGCATAGTCATGCCCATGATCAGGAAAACAGAACCATCATGCAACACTTGAGCTAGTTTTAGAGGCCAGACTAGGAATACATTTTACCGTTTATTATTCCACACGTGCATATGAGTCTTCCTTCAAGCCTCGTGGTTATTGCAGACTCGAGAACCATAGCAGTTATAGCATGGAACATAAACATAATTATGATCATGGAGATAAATAATAACATTTGTTATTGCCTCTAGGGCATATCTCCTACAGCTGGTACACCGCTGAAGGTTGAAATTGAAGGTGACACACTGCTGATTGGTTTGCTCTTGTGTGTGTGTGTGTGTGTGTTTGTGTGTGTGTGTGTGTGTGTGTGTGTGTGTGTGTGTGTGTGTGTGTGTGTGTGTTTGTGTGTGTGTGTGTGTGTGTGTGTGTGTGTGATTGATTGCAAGCTGGAACACTTCTTCACATTGCTGTCACAACAGTACACAGTGTACCTGTGTGTTTGTGATTGATAATTAGATGTTGTTTCCGAATTTGTGAAGATGTTCTGATGGTGATGATTTACATTATTCGCGTGCACGATGATACTTCTAGCCGATGCAAGCCTCTCAGTCTTGTTTTACTGTTGTATATGTGTGTTTGTACAGAGCTAGATTCAAATTATTGAGCTTGCTGTAATAGTGGTTTCATCATATTCATATATGCATGTGTGAAGTTTGTGGCATTCTTATGTGCCTCACAATCATTTTGGAGGCAATTCAAAAGATGCCACATAATGGTTTTAGAGGCAGTCTTAATACCATGAAAATGTTTTTGAAGGCAGCATGAGAGATGCCACACACAATTTTTAGAGGCAGTATGAGAAATGCTACAAATAGTCTTTGGAGGCATTCTTAAAAATGCCTTAAATTGAGTTTGTTGGTGTTTCAAAAAATGCCTGTGTGTTGATCTTTTGAGGCGTTCTGGAAAATGCCTCAAATTGAGCTTGCTGGCGTTTTAAAAAATGCCTCTGTCTTGATCTTTTGAGGCGTTCTGGAAAATGCCTCAAGTTGAGCTTGCTGGCGTTTTAAAAAATGCCTCTGTCTTGATCTTTTGAGGCGTTCTGGAAAATGCCTCAAATTGAGCTTGCTGGCGTTTTAAAAATGCCTCTGTGTGATCTTTTGAGGCGTTCTGGAAAAATGCCTTAAAAGACCTTTCCCTTCGTGACCATCTCTTAACATATTTCGAAAATGTCTTCTTTTCTCTAGGCTGGCATTATATGGGCCTTTTGAGGCATTTTAAAGTGCCTGCTATTGACGTACGTGGTGTAGTGGCCACTCTTGCAGCTTCTTCTCCACGGCCAGACGACCCGGCCATGCGGGCTAACATACTAGCCAAGTCACCCGGCTAGCACCCGTACATAACGCTGGCTTCAGGACTTGTTGATGCAGCGCCGTCTCATACGGCTTCCGCTTAATGCGGTACTCGGCATCTCGCCATCCAAGTCGCATTCCACGAGCATCTTCGGCATCTCACCTTGCTTGCCGCCCACAACTTCACGCCTCCATCGGCATCTTGCCGTACTCGCCGTATCGCACGCTCAGCCTCCCTAGACAAACTAAGCTATATGCAGACACAAAACTAGAACATGCAGATACATGGAATCAAGATTAAGGCTAACAGCCAGCCTTGATCGTTCCCTGCTGGCCGGTGCTGCCTCTAGCCTGATGGCGATGCAGGCAAGGAAAACCAAACGAGTACAAGCAGGTCACGCCAAACCATTCTTCCTTTCTTATAGCCAGGCAACCTTGCGCGCTATCATGCGGGAATCCTAGCTAGATTTCTCTATTTAGAAAGGGCGCTGATAGGCGCCGGCGCACCGGCCCAAATTTGGGCCGGTCGGCTGCCCAGCGTCGGATTTTGCACGCATTAACGGACCAGATTGCAGCGACCAGATCGTCTTCCTCCTTCCACACGTACGCGAGAACAAAAAAAGGAAAAAGATCTCCCGCAGGTCAGCCTCCTCATGCCCGCCCTTGGCCGCCCCGTCGCAGCTCGCCGAGGCCGCTCGCCGTCGCGGCTCACCGGGGCCGCTCGCCGGATGCAGCTCCACCGGGCCGGTCGAAAGAAAGCCGTCCCTATTGCCGCATGCCTTTTGCATCTCGACGTGTCTGCCGCCCCCCGTTGCAGCAGCATCGCCACCGGCCGCCGTCATAGCTCGCCACGCGCCCGTCGCAGCACCGCCGCGCAGCTCCGTCGTCGCCGCTCGCCATTGTTAGCTAGCCGTTCTCTGTTTGAAGCTTTTTTAGAAGCGGGTTGTAGCTTTTGTCGACGCCGGTTGCAGCTTTTTGCGCTGCGCGGTGGCCGACCTCCAGCTACCTCGTATCCAGTTGAAGCTTTTTCAAAGCCGGTTGTAGCTTTCTTGATTGCCGGACGTAGCATTTTTCAGTATTGGTTGTAGCTCTGACGTACGTCCGTCGAAGCCCTTGCTTTCTCTGGTTCCAGCAAAAAATGCTACCGGTCGTAGCATTTGGCGTTGATGGTTGTAGCAATTTACGTCACTGCGACACACGGTTGTAGCACGGCGCCGCCTGGCTACAACTCCGGCGAACTCGGGTTGCAACTCTGAGGAACGTGGTTGTAGCTTTTTTGGTGAACGGTTGTAGCATTTGTCGACACACCTTGCCGGTTGACGCCGTCGTCCTGGTATCCTCGCCAGTTGCTGCTTCATCGTCGCCGTCGCCATAGCCAGTTGCGGCAACGACGAGCGCCAGTTCAAGCTTGTGGGCATCGCTGTTGCAACACCCACCGGGTCGTGGTCACCACTGGGAGCTCCAGTGGTTCCTCGGCGGTTGCAGCATCCCCGGTTACGTCCCGCGAGGTCGCAGCTCGCCATGGCCGGTTGTAGCTTCCACAGATGACGGACGCAGCACGGGCTGACGCTGGTTGTATCTTTTTCTACTATCAGTCGTGAAGGTCGTCATGGGTTGCAGCTCCGCCATTACTCGCTAATGGAGTATTGCTGCGGCTGCGCGCAGGGACCAGGTCCATGACCGGTTACGAGAGAGGGATTGAGGATAAGAAGTCCAGCGAAAAAGATAGAGTGGTGGTGGTGGGCCAGCAAAGGATGCATGTCGCACGTGATGCTGGGCCAGGGTAAAAAGCGTGTCGTGCGTGGAGAGCGAGCGTGACCGGCCGAAAGTTCCGCCGGCTCGCCGTTCCCAAACGTTTACCTTTTAGAAAGATGCACTCGAGGAAAAGATGCACACCTTCATCTCAGTGCTTGACTGACCGGAGCTGATATGTCGATTCTTTTTCGCAAAGTGTGTCAATTATAGAAGCTCCTGGGTAATCTAACAGCTCGTGACTGCGCGTGAATCTTCTATGCTTATCCTCAACGGAATGTAAAGCAGGAGGATGGGTTATATATACAGATGCATTCTCATGCCGGGCTACCAACTCTGAAACCAAGCGTGAACTGAGCGTTGAGAGGGTAACACAACTCCAGGAGCGTAAGTGCAACTGCTACTCTTGGGCAACAAGATGGATCAGCCAGGTGACAAGAAAACTTATCCTGTCATTCTGTCGAATTTTGTCATGTACTAATCAGATTCAAAATAGTTGACTAATCACACTCTGTTGCTGCTGACTGATCGACTTCGACTGTAGGCCAATCCGCTAGCGATTCCGACGACTCCTACGTTATAGAGATGCCTCTGCTGGCCAATGAGCTGACAAACAAACTAGAGGACCTGGAATCATCCAAGGCGCAGATCAGCGACGGGCGCCCTCCATGTCCCATCATCGTCGCCAAGGTCCACGACCTCACGCGCAACGTCGACAGCAGCGAGTACGACACTAACCATGTCGCCATCGGCCCGTACAACTACCCTC
Source organism: Elymus sibiricus (assembly GCA_039707655.1). NCBI lineage: Eukaryota > Viridiplantae > Streptophyta > Magnoliopsida > Poales > Poaceae > Elymus > Elymus sibiricus. The sequence continues at coordinate 434,641,175 of CM077668.1, read as the reverse complement.
GGCCACAGAGCAAGAACCTGCACCTCGCCATGGAGAAAGACAAGCTGGCGAGCCTCCAAGTGGTGCTCTCGGCAGCGAAGGTGAAGAGACCCGGCGTGACGGTCGACACTTATGTCAACGAGCTCGCCTGCCTTGAGGAGTCTGTGAGGAAATGCTACGCCAACACGTTTGACGACATGACAGGCGAGCAATTCGTGCGCATGCTCCTCCTCGACGGCTGCTACATACTCTCCCGCCTAGTCGACCTCCCACTCCGAGCGCAGGCACAACCTGCAGACGTTGCGCCAGGGACTGCTGAAGCCGGTGTCCGGTCAGCGAACCGGGCCGAGGCGCTGGCGGTGGTCCGGGACGTTTTTTTCCTTGCAGAGAACCAGATACCGTTCTTCGTCCTTGAGAAGATCGGGGAGCTAACAACTATGGATGATAAGGATCGTGTGATTAAAGAGATTGCGGAGTACTCCATCAATCTCATGATTGGACATAAGTACATAGTGGCATCGCAGCTCATGGTGTTGCCGAAGCCGATGGTGCCGGGCAATCTTCTCCATCTTCTTCATATGCACTTGAAGCCTCCTGCACCAACTGGAACAGTCAACGGGGTCGATCCCGTGTCTGTGCGCCGATGGCGCTCGGCGACGGAGTATAGCTTCGCGGGGGTGACGTTCAAGCGCCGGTCCATGAGCGAGCCGGGGCTCCTACGTTGCATTCTTGACGTGGAGCTGGTCGGCGGCGGCACGCTGGAGGTCCCCGTCCTGGACATCGACGGTGAGACGTGGCGACTGTTGCGCAACCTGATGGAGCTTGAGCAGCGGAACCGGGAGACGGTTGGGAGCCATGTCACGGCATACTGCGTGTTCATGTCACAGGTGGCCTGCACCGCGAAGGACGTGGAGCTGTTGTGGAAGAAGGGCATCATCGTGCACAGCCACGGTAACAATGACGAGGTGGCCAAATGCTTTGCCGACCTCTGCAAGGGGATCCAGTTTGACCCTAACGACCCCGATTGCAACTACCTGCGGGAGACATGCTCGAAGCTAGAGAAGCGGTCTCAGAGTTACTGGCGGAGGTGGATGGCGTGGCTGAGGCGGAAGTACTTCAGCAACCCCTGGCTTGCCGTTGGGCTCCTGGCAGCTGCCATTGGCCTAGTTTGCACTGTCGTCCAGGCAGTGTACTCTGCTTTGAGTTACAAACACGGAGGAAATTAGGATAAACTATTATTACGTGCTCTAACGTTTCAACTTGTGAGTAGCAGGTTCACTAGAAGACTGTCTTTAGGATAAACTATTATTATGTGTTGTTATGTTCACTAGAAGACTGTCATTAGGGATGTGGGTTATAGCGGATTTTTCTTGTTTTTACTTTCGCATTCTGCTAGTAGCAGTAACTACTGGAGTAAAAATAAAGATATCTTCTATTAAGACATGTTACATGTATTTACAATGGGGTGATGTGGTGTGTCACACACGATGTGAAGCACATCACACATGTTTGTCCTTTATCTTTTGTGTGTGATGTACCGAGACATTATATAATGTCGGCTCAATAAATTTATGAATCCCCTAAGTAACACAACCATCTCATCTCAATATCTCGACGAGATTGCACTAGTGACCCAGCTCGATGTGTCCTTCCATTCTCCCCATTTGAACGAGGCGCGCGATTTGGGGAACCGACTCCTCCACTCCTTGTCCAAATCTAAGAAGGAGCGGCGCGTTGACGATGGAGGGAAGGACTAGGAGGACACAGGTCCACCAGAACCAGGCGCGTGATTTGCGTTGTCGTCCAGGCAGGGCAGGGGGGGGGGGGGGGGGGGAGTCGATTCGGTAAACAACACAATGACAAAACCAACAACTGACCAGAGACAAACCTTGGCGCAGAGTGGGAGAATCTTGAGCAGCTACGATGGGCATAGTTTGTGTACTTGATCTCCATGAGGCATCCAAAAATTGTCTGTGAGAAATTCAGGATCAAATGCGTGGAGATCACAAAAATATGATAGGGCATGATAAAGGAAAAATTGAATCCGAACTCAATGGAAAAGCCATGGGTGATTCAATAGTAAACCTACAAGAACAAATTCAGAATAAATAGTGTGAAAATGTGAATCTGATACCAATGAGCAAAACAATTTTGATCCGAAAAGCTCCTTGAGCACACGGAATCCATGCCTTCTGTTTGATAGAGATGATCCATTTATATTCCATTGGGGGAGAGAGATAATCGAGCGGAAAAGGTCATGGATGGATTTGTCTTCCACCTGGGAGAGAGAGACGATGGAGAAGAGGAAGATATCGTGGAGTCGAGAGGAAGAAGATACCGTCCCGTGCGACGATCCATTTGTTCTCCATTGGGGGAGAGAGCTCGTTGAGAGGAAGAGATCGTGGATGGATTTGTTTTCCTGGTTACACCTGTGGGGAGAGAGAGAGAGACGATGGAGAAGAGGAAGAGGCTGTGGAGGGGAGATGAAGAAAATATCTTTCCGTGTAGTATGTGTATAGATTTTTTACGGTAACATGTATTTTTTTACGTGTATAGTTAATTAGACGAAGAGTCTCAAAAGATCAGAAGAGGATACTGTGGCGTGACGTATAGTAGAGTTAAATACACAGAGCCATCACTTTCGTGTCACGATTAGCGGAAAACCACCACTTATGATTCGTGACATTTTGCACTGAACCGAAAATCTGACAGTGGCAAAAAACACTGATGAAAAATGCTAGTGCTTTGCTGACGTCACTAATTGGGCAGGCCCGCTCATCAGGCTGAGTTGGAAAAAAACCTGCCACATAGACAAATTGACTTGGTCTTCTTCTTCCTTCTCCCCCTCTCTCCTTGCATTTTCTCAAAAACTTCATGTGCCACTCGCTTGCCAGGCAGCGACGGCACGGAACGGCCCCACGCACGCCATACCATGGCCACCAGCTCCTCGAAGGAGGAGCAGCGCTTGAGGAGCAGCTGTAGGGTTCGGCGGCTGGTGGCAGCTCGTCCGAGTCGTCGGACGAGGAGCCGTGGTCATCATCGTCGGAGGAGGTGTAGGAGAGGATGACCCCTTTCAACCGCCGGACGGCCCTGTCCTGCTGCTGCTTGAGCTTCGCGAGCCGAGCCGCTTCCGCGGCTGCCTCCACCGCCTCGCGCTCGGACTGCTCAATGGCAATCCGGAGCGCCTTGGCGTTCTTCCGCCGGAGCCGCCGCGCGTCCGTCTCCGCGGTCGTAAGCGACCGGCGGTAGTCCCAATCGAGGAGCCGCGCGTCCTCGTCGGGCTCCGCCTGCATCCCGCGGTGGCGGCGCACGGACTGCTCCGCCTCCTTCCTCTCCCTTTGTCGTTGCCTCTCGCGGCAGGCGGCGGGCGCCTCTAATTCCGTCGTGCGCGTCCGAGCCTGCGTGCCGGGGACAAGCACCCACCGCTGCCCACGTGAGGGAGCAGCAGCCGGCGCGGGCAGGGGACGGCGTAGAGGAGGCGCGGATTGCGCAGGCCTGTCGGAGCTGCGCATGGGCCGGGAGGGGCCAGCGCCAGCGTCTAAGCTGCGCCGGCGGGGGAGATGCGTCTGCGGCGACGCTGCAGATCCAGAGCTGCCCCCGGTCTCCACCTTGGACAGCTCCAAGGCGATGCGGAGGGCCTGCTCAAAGTCTGGATCCAGCTCGGAGTCGGAGCGGCTGCCGGAGCTCGACATTGCGCCGGATTCGATCGGAATCGGTGTGGGGAGAGGAGAGGACGGAGCGAGAGAGGAGAGTGTGAGTGAGCTAGGGTTTCGGAGCGATGAGCCGGATGGGTTTTTTTGTGGGATAGCCGTGGGGTCGGTGGTTGGACGGCCTTGTTAGGCGGACGCGCCCGGGCGTGCCCGGGCCGCCCCATATCCGCCCTAGATTTGGGCTGGATATGAGGGGTGCCGGTCAGTCCGGCCGTTTGAGGCGCCCGGCTGGGTCGATTTTTTGTGACCGGTCAGCCCGCCTGGATGTTTGAGACGGATTTGGGGCGCCAGAACCCTATAAAAAGTATAACCAATTCCAAGTTATTTCTTGTCATCTTATGTTATCTAGACAATTAGTACTATCAGGAAGGGCATAAAAGTTTTCTGGGCCGTTCGTAGAAAAAGATAGAGGAGTGTTTATGCACCAAAATGAGCAACGACAGAGGAATACATAAATGAGGACTAATTACTAGAACCGATGTCTCAATAGGTTTGTTAATTTCTTAATTTAAGATATTATTTTTAATATAAAAAATAGGTCCAGTCGTACAAGCAAGCAAGAACCATGCGAGAAGTTATGATATGAACATAATCAGATTGTTTTGTATAGCCATGCACAGACTGCAAAGGGGCTTACAATTGTAAACATACAAGCATATGCCAATTGATCTAGCGGACATGAAGATTGCAGTTTAGTTTGGTTGGTTTAGTTGACTTGTGACTATATAAACAAATTATGGTGAAAGAATATATCAATGTCATTAGATTTACTATACAACAATATTTTATAAAAAATATTATTTATTAGAACATAGTTATACGAAACTGCTAAATGGAGGACGAATTCATGAAGCTTTAAAAATCTCATTTTGCAGTTTAAAAAAAACATAAAAAAATCACGGGTGTTCATACGGACGTATGGAACATTTGTATAACATTTGAACATGATATACATTATGGTGAAAGCTACACAAAAAAGAGAAAAGCGCGATTTTGAAATGGTGAACAGTACATGCACTGTTCACAATAAAAATGCACAAATTTGTCTTTTTTGTGTAGCTCTCACCATAATGTATTTCATCATCAGACTTTACACACATGTAAAACACATCAACATGAACGTGTATGATTTTTTCAGAATTTTTCGAGTCCTAAAAATATGATAGTATCAAATTTTTCAAAAGGCCCTACTCATAGTTATGTGTTTTTACACAGATAAAGGTCAATGTTAAACTTGAGACATGTATTGATGCCTAAAATATTCTGTATTATGCAATGCAAGGGTAAATAGAAGTAAAAGAAAAATCTTGCATTGGATAAGTTCATAAAAAGAAATACATAACGCTTTTGACAGACAAAAAGATGACGCCCTTGCAATTACGAGGGCCACCTTGCAAGTTAAGTTAAAAAACACAACGGCATACATACACACGGTCTACAGAATCTCAGTTGATTGGAATCTGATACTGAAAGCTCGAGCTCATACTATTCCAAAGTGCTGGACGTAAGTCACGGTAGGTAGCAAGATGGACCATGGATGGAAAACAGGAAAAGCAGCCAATAGCTAGTAGGAGTACTCCTTTATCCGCTGGCCGGTGCTGCTGCCTCGCTCTAGGCCTGATGGCGATGCATGCAATGCAAGGAACCATATCGTTCTTCCTTTCTTGTAGCCAGTAGCCACGCAACCATGTGCGCTATCAAGCGGGAATCTTGGTAGTAGCTTTCTCTTTTCAGAATGATGCATGCACTCCAGGAAAAAAATGCACACCTTCACCCCAGTGCTTGACTTGACTCCAGCTGATATGTCAATTCCTTTGCGCAAAAAGTGTGTCAATTATAGAAGCTTTTGAACAGCTTCCTGGGTAATCTAACTGATCATGCCTGCCGCGTGAATCTTCTATTCTTATCCTCAACCGAGCCGAGCGTAAAGCAGGAGGAAGGGTTACATATACAGATGCTGGCCTACCAACTCTGAAACAAAGCGTGAGCTGAGCGTTGAACTGGTTACATATACAGTTCAGAGGGCAACAGAACTCCAGGAGCGCAAGAACACCTGCTACTCTGCTAGGCTGCCAATTGGATTTACAACTCGTGTGCAAGCAAATAGATCAGCAAGGTGCCAAAGGAACTTATCGTCCCCTCGTCTTCTCTATTTTGTCATGTGCTAATTACATTCAATATATATTTGACTAATCATGCTCTGCTGCTGAACTGGTCGACTTTGACTGCAGGCCAATCTATCGATTCTGCCAATTCCTACGTTATAGAGATGGCTCAGCTGGCCAATGAGCTGAGTGGGAAACTAGACGCCCTGAACTCATCCCAGGCGCCGGTTGGCGACGGGCGTTCTTCTTGTCCCATCGTCGTCGCCAAGGTCCGCGACCTCACTCGCAACGTCGACTGCGGTGAGTACGATCCTGACCACGTCGCCATCGGCCCGTACAACTACCCTCGCCCCCAGAGCAAGAGCCCGCAACTCGCCATGGAGCATGAGAAGCTGACGAGTCTTGACAAGGTGCTGTCGGCTGCAAAGGCCACGACACCCAGCATGACGGTGAACGTCTACGTCAATGAGCTTGCATGCCTCGAACAATCGGTGAGGAACTGCTACGCCAACACGTTTGATGACATGACGAGTGAGCAGTTTGTGCGCATGCTCCTCCTCGACGGCTGCTACATACTCTCCCGCCTCGTTGGCTTCGGAGCACAGCCCGCAGATGATGCGCCGGACACTCTAGATGTCGGCGTCGCATCGGCGAAACGGGCGGAGGCGCTTGCAGTGGTCCGCGATGTCTTCTACCTCGCGGAGAACCAGATACCTTTCTTCGTCCTCGAGAAGATTGGAGAGCTGACGGCTGTGGATGGTAAGGATCGTGTGATTAAAGAGATCACGGAGTATGCACTCCATCTCATGAGCGGACAGAAATACGCAATGGCAGCACTGGCCATGGTGTCGCCGCAGCCAACCGTGCCTGGCAATCTTCTCCATCTTCTTCATATGCACTTGAAGCCTGCTCCACCCTCCGTCCAGCCTGCTGCCACAGTCAATACCGTGCGCCGGTGGCGCTCGGCGACAGAGTACAGCTTCGCCGGGGTAATGTTCAAGCGTCGAGACATGAGCGAGAAAGGGCTCACGCGGTGCATCCTCGACGTGAAGCTCAACAACAGCAGTGGCACGTTGGAGGTCCCCTGCTTGGACATCGACGCCGAGACATGGCGCCTGCTGCGCAACTTGATCGAGCTGGAGCAGCGGAACCGGGAGACGGTCGGGAGCCACGTCACAGCGTACTGTGTGTTCATGTCCCAGGTGGCCTGCACCACAAAGGACGTGGAGCTGTTGACGAAGAGAGGCGTCATCGTGCATGGCCACGGCAACAATGATGAGGTGGCCAGATGCTTCGCCGACCTATGCAAGGGGATTATGTTTGACCCTAACGACCCCCGTTGCAACTACCTGCGGGAGGCATGCTCAAAGCTGGAGAAGCGTTTCCAGAGTCGCTGGCGGAGGTGGATGGCGTGGCTGAGGCGGAAGTACTTCAACAACCCCTGGCTTGCCGTCGGGCTCCTAGCGGCTGTCATTGGACTAGTTTGCGCTATCGTCCAGGCAGTGTACTCTGTTATGAGCTACAAACATGGATGAAATTAGCAATCTGAACATCATGTGCGATAAGGCATGTAGACTTGATAAAACTAGTATTGTGTGTTGTGACATGTTCACTAGATGACCGTTTCAAGGGTGTAATCCTATAGGGAGTTTTTCTTGTTTCTACTTAAATATTGGAAATAGAAATACCCTATATTAAGGCGTGTTATATGTATTTATATTCTGGTGAGCGGTCTATTACTAGGATCGAAACGTGTGGTATATTAATATCATGTATCTGAAGTGTCACACCGAGAAGACCCAAGTATGATGTGGTGCTCATCACACACGATTTTCATCAAAAGCTTCTATGCAATGTGAGGCACATCACACATGCTTGTCCTTTATCTTCCACTAGATAGGAAGTGAGGCTTGTCGCACCCCACCTAGTCCACTTCCAGCCAACTTGGTAGTACACAAAATATATTCCACAGATTCACATGATGCAAAGGTATAAAGGCGACAAATAAAAGGAAATATAAGACCATTGATCCAGCATTTGGCTTTCTCAAAGAAAACATAGGAGGAACTATGCACTTGTAGTAGTAATGGTTTGGTTCATAACAATCACTTTGAGCATGTCAGTGAAAATGTAACATAATATACCAAAAGCAAGTCCTAACAGTAGTTTAAGAGAACCGGGATATACAGTTATTCTACGGCATTGGTAATATTGGTGTATTGGATAGCTCTGTCTGAACATCTTGCTCGTCGAGGTGTTGTGACAAAGGACCTGCTGATGGAATTCTAAAGAGATGGAAGTGGACCTTGAATGGTAACATGTAAAACCTTGCAACCCAAAAGAGTATATCCGCAAGCATGTCCCAAAACACACATTACTAAAACGTCTTCCTGGTTCTGATGGAGGTACTGCCAAAAGCAGGGTAAGAAATCTCAAATTAGAACATTAGGATGGTAACCTTCAAAATGAATATTTATACTGGAACAAAAAGTGCATAAAGCAGGCCAGATAAAATAAACCACTCGATGCAGGGTTGAAAAAATAACGAACTGCGATCGCGCTATTTTAGACATGTCGTTTTGTAAATACTAATACCTTAAACGGAGCACTGCATGTGTTACTCATACTACATGAAAAAAGAAAGACCATACGGTGCAAACTACATATGGGCAGATTTTATAGAAATTAACTTTCTCAGGTTCGACCAGTCATATTTTCAATTTGTTCTTAAGACAACTTCCATTCAAGATAAATGTTTGGCGAAGAAACATACCTTATCTTTGTCCTAAAATCCACACCGAATGGTACCACTTGGCAATAGAGCCTTTTTTACTGAAGGAAAAAAATGTACTACATGTTTTTTTTACGGTGCTACGGAACCTTTCATCAATAAACCAGAGTACATTTACAGCAGAGTAGAGTGGGGGTAGGGAAGGAAGAGAAATACATAGAGTTCAGTTACAATCTCATAGATAAGTGAAACAACATTGTGCCCAGTCTCGCAGCAGACTGGAAGCTTGTTCATTAGTAAATCTGTTAGACCAAAGCATGACGTCATAAGCAGCCGAGCGAGTGATTAGGTAGATCGGTTGAGTGTCGTCCCTGAATACTTTTGCATTCTTTCTCTTCCATATATTCCATAGAATGGCAATGATGACCGTGGAGTGAGCTTTATTGTGCAGGTCAGAGCCCCAGAGATGACTTACATCGGTGGGGAGTACCGGGGTTATAGAAGACAGTTCATCCCACATAGAGCGCAGATCCTGACAGTGAAACAGCAGGTGGTTTATAGATTCAGCCACCGGACAGAGGGGACAGCCGAGTAAAGTGGTGATGCCTCTGTTGAATCTCCTGTCGTTGGTGAAGAGCCTGTTCTTGTTTTCCAGCCATAGGAAACTTCTGCGTTTGTTGGGAGCATAGTTTTTGCAAATGGCCGCCGCCAAGGGCGTCAATTGAGGACCCCATCCATATTGCCTTATATGCCGATTTGCAGGTCAGCGGCTTACCATCCGAGCGTCCCGTTCGTTTGTCAGTGCCCTGCAAATTCAAGGACACAAAAACCAGCAATGCGCATACCCACATATGGAATGGAAGAATAAAATTAAAATTCCAGGCAGGTGAAATCAAGAGCCTAGAATAGCAACACAGTAGCTGGACTATCAACATTAGGCTAAATAATCCTTTATTACGGCTGTCGGGAAAAAATGAGCAGTACTAATGGATAATACTGAAGGGTATGAATGAAAGTGTTCTCCAGGTAATTGAAACCTCTGGATCTTTAAGAAAGTAATGTTAAATGTTATTTCTCCAAATTGTTAACAAAGGTGAATGTCAAATAGGAAACGAAAAGGCACATTAAGATTGTGTTCATGACTAATTCTACTTCTAACTACAACTATTCAATTAGACATAAGGGACGTGACTGCCAAATACAAAATAAGGAAAAATAAAGCTCAGAATAAACACTATGACAGGTGGTGGTCCTCTTTTTCTAGTTGGAGCTGCGCCCATTGCCAATTAGTAAACTTTCTGAAATAAGACGTGCTAAGAGCTTTAGGCATAGTTTGTTGGGTAACGCAGCAGAAAACAAAAAATTTCCGACCTACGTACCAGCCCAGGATCACTATGGAGACTGCATACAAGGTTTGATCTTTTTCGTTACCGACTCGTAGCGCAGCGGAAGTAGAGTCGATGACGATCGGCGGTGCAGATCCCCGCAGCTAGGATTTACAACCTCCCAACCGCGAGGATGTACTCCCACGTCAGCTCACCGGACGGATCTCCGGGCAGCCCTTCGGGAGGCATCGGGACAGTCCCTCGGGTAGTCCCACCGGACGGATCCTCGGACAGCCCTCCGGGAGGCCTCTGGACAGTCCTTCGGATAGTCCCACCGGACGGATCCTCGGACAGCCCTCCGGGAGGCCTCTGGACAGTCCTTCGGATAGTCCCACCGGACGGATCCTCGGACAGCCCTCCTGGAGGCCTCACGGACAGCCCTTCGGGCGGGGCACTCGGACAGCCCTTCGGGAGGACACCCGAAACTCAAACTGTAACTCGGACAGCCCTTCGGGAGGCACTCTCGAACTAAGACCGAAACTACGATCTCTCTACAGAGTTGCACACATACGGTGTCATCTATCCGGCAGGGCTTCGCCGTCCAGAACTAGTTCCCACCGGAACCCAGACAGCCTTTCGGCTCTACGAAACTATTTCGCTGGGAGGGAGAGAGAAGCCAGAAATGTCATGGCATGTGTATGTGAGAGCAAGGATGTAGCATATGGGGCTGCCTCCTCCCCTCTATTTATAGGAAAAACAAGGGGTAGGATGGGCATATCCAAAATGCCATGTCATCCCAAAATATCTTGGGAAGATATTTGTGGAAAGCCAACTTCCAACCATATCCATAAATCTGATTTCACTATTCACGATGACATTTTTCAGCGTCTGATCGAACTGAAAATATTCATGTGGGCTTAGAACATTTCCAGTACCCACCAAAATAATTTTCAACGCGAGCCGGAACAATTCCGGTTTAGTGATTTTCATCTGCGAAAAGCATCTGAAGCGGTTTCGGCAGCTCCGGAACATTTCCGGTTTTCATTCCGGAAAATTCCAGAAAGTTTCCAGAATGATTCTGGCACCCTCCAAGAATTATCAGGCATGTGCCGAAACCAATTTGACTTTATGGTGTACTCCGAAACAACTTTTCGGTTTAGTGATTTTCATCTGTGAAAAGCAACTAAAGCGGTTCCGGCAGTCCGGAACATTTCCGGTTTTTGTCTCTGAAAAATCTCAGAAGTTACCGGAACAATTCTGGTACCTTCCAATAATTTTCAGGCATGTGCCGAAACCAATTTGACTTTATGGAATACCCTGAAACAACTTTTCAGTTTCACCGGAACTATTCCGATATCCTCTCCGGAACGTTTCCGTTTCGTCCGAAACTTTTTCGGTGAATTTCTCTCAGACTCCCCGTCTAGTATTCAGCAGATAGATGACCCTTAAGCGTGTGACCCTATAGGTTCGGTGAAGTATAGACATGACCCGGAACACTTTCCGATCAATGATCAACATCGGAGCCGTGGACACCCATATTGACCCCTATACCCACACGAATGAATATTCGAGTGAACCTCCAGTTGCCGTGTGCTATTCCTGTTGCTTCGCGATATGTTACAAATACCCGAGGTGAGACATGTAGTCATCCCCGTGGATCAACAACTTGTCCACTATGCCAGTTACCTCGTTACCGGTATTGTTCTCTTTTCTCGTTCCCGTGTTCCGGCATCCCCGTGATCAAATCACAAAGTGTCTGGCCAGACGATGATGGATACCGTAACACCGAGAGGGCCCAGAGATATCTCTCCATCGTCGGAGGAGCAAATCCCAATCTTGAGCTATCAAGTTACTTGACATACTTTTCCATGAACCCGTAAGCCGCCGTAATAGCCACCCATTTACGGATGACGTTTAACAAACCCCAAAGTTCATGAAGCAAGCATGAAGAAACTCGATACTCTCATGGTCTAAGGAATCATGCAAACATTAACCATCTCTGTGTTATTAACCATTAACTAATGACGAATGTATCTCATAGCATAACATCAATTCGGGTCGATTCAACACAAGTGTTCTACCAACAATTGTGCCCTCAAAATTGCCGGCGTAGTCATGCCCATGATCAGGAAAACAGGATCATCATGCAATACTTGAGCCAGTCATAGAGGCTTGACTAGGAATACTTTTTACCGTTTATTATCCCACACGTGCACATGAGTTTCCCTCCAAGCCTCGTTTTATTTGCAGACTCGAGAATCATTGCAGTTATAGCATGGAACATAAACATAATTATGAACAGGGAGATAATCAATAACATTTATTATTGCCTCTAGGGCATATCTCCTACAGACTCCCACTTGCACTAGAGTCAATAATCTAGTCAATGCTAATGCACTTTACACCTATGGCATACTGGTGTAAAATATGCTTCGCATGTGGTATAGCCTGATGTCCAACGGATCTGACGACTTCAGCTCCGTGTGTAACTTTGCATATCCCCGCGTTTTCACGCTTTCACAAAATTCATATTTTGTGTGGACTTGGCTTTGCATATGTGTGAATCATTGGTCGAAACCTGATTCCTCAGACTGAGCTATGGAGCAGCTATCTGCAATAGTGTCCCATAGACCAAAGCCATCTTGGAACCATACTAAGTTCATGAATGAACTATATGATTCAACAACTTCTTTGTCGCTTCTTAAGCGTCAACATACTTAGCCTTTGTTATAGAATTCGCCACAGTATCTTGTTTGGAACAATTTCCAACTACCGTGCCACCATATTGTGTATTACACAAAACCCTTAACTTAAATCGAAAATCGCATGGAGCATTGATGAAGACTGTATCGATGTAATTACTTACAACGAGCACTTCATAATCTCTGCTTGCGAGAAAACATGTCATCAGCACTACTTTAGTACTTAATGACATCCTTCACTGTTGTCCCATGATCAGTACTTTGATCACTTTGGTATCTATACTCGCAACAACTTTGGAGTATTGGACATATCTGGTTGTTTTTACATACCACGGAATACATGATTAATCCAAACACAAGAGTGTGTGGAATCACCATCATGTATTTTGCTCATCAGTGTTTTGAGACACCGAGTCTTGCAAAACCCTTTCCATGTGACTTCGGCAAGAATCACTCCTTGGCGTTTTAAATGCTAAAAGGTTTTAGCACCTTGTCAATATGTATTCATAGCTTAGCCCCATTAGGTAAATCTATCTCCATAGATCATCATGCCTAATATTAAGGCTATTTAGCCTAAGCACTTCATCGAAAAACTATTTTCAAATGAAGTCCTAATTCGTGTCAAGAAATTTATTTCCAATTAACAATGTGTTAAGTACACAAGGTTTTTAGAAATATTATTATGCTCCCACTTACTTTCTTGAATCACAAGCATCTTCGATACCCATTTGATGAAGTCAAAAACCCTTTTGACCATTCCATCAAAAACGAAGATTCCAACTCCACTTTGCTCTCTTCTGTCCATCGCTGGAACTCTGAAGTTTGCATATTTACTAGCATCCTCTGGATCGACAAATTACTTTGGACTGTATCACATACAAGTCCTAGGTTTCATTTCCATCAGATGGAAATCCCTTTGTCATCCATGTTTCATATCTCATGATTGAAATATGTATTAATTGCTAGTTCAACCCGAACCGACATCAAGCATCGCTACGGTGAGACAATCTCATCGTAGTCAACTCCTTGAACTTGTTTATTGCAACAAGTCGAGCTTTATGGATAAAACATTTTATCCGTATCAGTTTTTAGTTTCAATAAATATTCGTTAGACTCTAAGTCTTCTGAAAGGTGTATCAAGATCTTAATCTTGAATCACTTATATGGAAACTATCTCGGATTGTATTGGCATTTAGCCAATTCCGGAGTCAGGGCCCATCAACGCTTCCTTGTGTATTGTAGGTATACTGTTGTCTAACAACAATATCTCGTTTGCGCACCTGATAGGTTAGCACGAGCTTTGCCTACGTGGTTCAACTGCAAGTTCGATCGAAGTCCATACATTTTATTGTAGAGACTTCCGTATCAGTCGCAGTAGGAAACTTCGGAATCACTTCCAAGGTTTCTTTCCTTTGATCTGATAACGAAGATACTGGTTATCTTGTCGAGTTGCACTGTCCTCCCACTCGCCTTTTGTAAGAACTATTCTCTTTAAAAGCATACCGTTTTGTGGCAAAGTCCTTTGCCTCGGTATAGTGGTGGGGAATACCCAATGACTTGGGATAACCTTACAAAGTAGCACTTGTCTGATTTGGAATAGGTTTGTAACCTTTTACACAAGCCCCATATTCCAAATGTTAAGAAAAGATATAACATGGTTGGGCATACCATACCATGGCGTCATTTCAACAGACCTGATGGATCTCTTTTCAGTGTAAAAGCCGCAGTCTCTAAAGCATTACTCTTTAAAAGGGGTAATGGCAAATTTATTTATGTCATCTTTGATCTTACCATGTCATAAATGGTTCGATTACATCTTCACGGACTTTCCACTTGCAGTGGTGTTCCGGGAGGTGCAAGTTATGAAACCCCTTTCACAACTCATCAGACATTCGCTAAACTTGTAACTCAAATATTCCTTTCTACAATCGAATTGTAGAAACATAATTTTCTTGTTACAACAACTTCTACTTCAATTTTTGAAAACCTTATGAATGAATTCAAAAGATCCAGACTTACGTCTCAGCAAGTAAATATCCATATATCTACTTGAGTCAATTTTTGAAGGTAGACAAATCCACTGTTTGCAACAACATTCATTGGACTACACACATCATAGTGTATGATCACCAATATGTTCTTTGCTCGTTCCTTATGGCCTGTGAACGGTATTTCAGTCACTTCACTTTTCAGAGGAAAGTTGCAAGTGTCAGATGATTCAAAATCAAATGACTTCAAAATCCATCATAATGGAATTTTCCATGCGGGTTTCTCCAATGTGACCAAATGCAGTGCCACACTTGTGTGGTATTCTTTTAGTCTTGCGACATTTAGCGTCAGTGTTATGGATGTATCATATTACCATCAATATTCATAGCATACATCCCATCTTGTATGGAAGCATGACCCTTCAAGTTATTCATAACACCGAACATGAAAAGTTCTCTTATGAATAACCTTCTTGCAAGATACCTTATGCAAAGGGCTAGAGTATATGAAACTCTAAAATAAATTATGAAAGTAAATATAGAGGTAATGTATTATTATCAATATTCATAACATACGTCTCATTCATAATGAAAGTATGGCCCTTATGTTATTCATAACATCGAACATCAAAAGTTCTCTTATGAATAATCTTCTTGCAAGATACCTTATGCAAAGGGCTAGAGTGTGAAACTCTAAAAATGAATTATGAAAGTAAATACATAGGGAATACACCGATGGAAGGCATAGTAACATTTACTATGTTCCCTGCGTGTATCTAAACCTCATTCCTGGCTAGTCTTTCAGGCCATAGTAGTTCTTACATCGAGTTGCAACAGAATGCAATCGAGCGGGTATCTTTGTGATTAACTCACAATACCCAAGAATTAGTGATTAACATGTTTAACCATAATTCCCAAGAACTATATCTTTGACCAGCCTTCTATACATCAAAAAACATGTATGACATTCATACATGAGCTGGATATTCCAGTCTTCTATTCTTTTGCCATTACACTTCTAACAGTTTAACTTTTAGTATTTCTCCTACTCTCAGAAGAAGCACCCAACTTAAGAGTGGCGTTAGCCCCGGACTTCCTAGGCGTGAAAGTTTCACTAACACCCTTCGGACACTTCCTTTCTCTTTAAGTTGTTGTTTTATTCACCATCATCATATGACAGGCGTTCTTCTGGATCCCTCTCTTATCAGTCTAATGCATAGTAAACTCCTTTACTAACAGTTCGCAAACAAACATTGCTTTGGATATCTCATATCTTTTAGCCTTTGTCTGTCTCTGAAAATGATTTTCAGATTCCATGAATATCACATAACTATCCAAACTTTCGAAGTTCGGGTCTCATGGAAGCAAACATATTGCACTTTGACTGAAAAGGAATTCTAGCTTTTGGATCGAAGGACGAGAGTCACATGATCCATAGCATTAGCGGGAGAATACCGAAAGCATGCGATAGGACAAAGTCCTTCTCGGCACTCTTGAGGACAATCCTCACATTACGTTACCAACCGTAAAGATTTAACCAGATATTTACCAGTTTATTCAATTTTAATAGGGAAGGTGGAAACGCGAGCCATTATTCTACAACTATTTTGCAAATCACACTTAGACAGTGTTCATAATTAATTGCACCGAGAATTAAACAAGTTAATTCAACAGTGCGCTCCCACTCAAATCAATATCTCTCAGAATTGATTGTGAGTGATACAAGATCCACATTTCAATTCAACGCCATTGACGGGTTCATCACTGATGACGCGAATTTCAATCGGTAGGCCAACTTGCCAATCACATCTCTATGTGACTCTTGTTCATCTTTCGATGCGTGTGTTCCGAGCTCATGACTCTCATGCCTGAACGTCAAGACAACCAAGTGATCTCGCTGCGAGGTCTGACCTCACCCGCCTCACACATCCCTAATCGTTCGTACTCATGTGTACATGTCGTACCCCGAAAAGTTAGGTGCCGTGACGGTGCTACACTTGGGAGAACACTAACTACTTGATATTTTTGTGAGAGATCACCCTAATAAAAGTGACTACCGCGCAATCAAGATGGGTGCATCATAAGGGATAAACATCTCAGGCAATTCATAATAGCATGATATGGTATAGCCCTTTCTGACGGAGAAGTCTTGTATTTCTTCGTCTTCGGCATTCGCGTTGGTGTTCACCTTCGCGAAGATTGCCACACCTTATCGATGCACCAGATAATATTGCTATCTCTATAGCTAATAAAATAAGTGCATTACATAAGGTTGACACGCAGGTCATTAAAGTGCAATCATATGGCTCCAGCCATCATGCCGAATCATGACACGCAGGTCATGTTAATCAATTTACATCATATAGTCATCTCATACATAATCAAATTATTATGAACACTGCTATACCACATTACATGCACATGCAAACCATCCTGCAAAACCAAGTTAGACGCCTCTAATCGGTTCATGCAAAATTTTATTTTACGTGGCTTCTAAGGTTTCGAAACAAACCGAAGCTACCAACGTATTATCATCAAGTGTGATAATTCAAGTCGCTAGATTAACATCGCGGGGTGTATGAAACACGAGATAATTAAATCTCGAGCCCCATACTAAACTTCGTCATACGCATGACCCCCGTGCAGATCATATCTGCAATGCCCTTTCATCTGCGAATTTCATCTTTCTTTTGACTATGGCGGAACCCAAAGAACTGAAGCACTTCGTTGATCAATCAGGATCGCGGATTGCCAGAACTTTGTGAAATTCCACCATACTGTCTCGAGATTGAGCAAACGCAAATTCTAGGGAAGCAACAAGAACATCGGGTAACAGACTTCATCTGTCACCCGCACAAATAATTTTCAGCAATAGATCTCATCTACTACCTAATTATATTGTGCAACACCCATACATCTCTATGTATTCTAGATCGCAACCTGCATCTACGCATAGCACGGCTCTTGATGCCACTGTTGGGTAACGCAGCAGAAAACAAAAATTTTCCGACCTACGTACCAGCCCAGGATCACTATGGAGACTGCATACAAGGTTTGATCTTTTTCGTTACCGACTCGTAGCGCAGCGGAAGTAGAGTCGATGACGATCGGCGGTGCAGATCCCCGCAGCTAGGATTTACAACCTCCCAACCGCGAGGATGTACTCCCACGTCAGCTCACCGGACGGATCTCCGGGCAGCCCTTCGGGAGGCATCGGGACAGTCCCTCGGGTAGTCCCACCGGACGGATCCTCGGACAGCCCTCCGGGAGGCCTCTGGACAGTCCTTCGGATAGTCCCACCGGACGGATCCTCGGACAGCCCTCCGGGAGGCCTCTGGACAGTCCTTCGGATAGTCCCACCGGACGGATCCTCGGACAGCCCTCCGGGAGGCCTCACGGACAGCCCTTCGGGCGGGGCACTCGGACAGCCCTTCGGGAGGACACCCGAAACTCAAACTGTAACTCGGACAGCCCTTCGGGAGGCACTCTCGAACTAAGACCAAAACTACGATCTCTCTATAGAGTTGCACACATACGGTGTCATCTATCCGGCAGGGCTTCGCCGTCCAGAACTAGTTCCCACCGGAACCCAGACAGCCTTTCGGCTCTACGAAACTATTTCGCTGGGAGGGAGAGAGAAGCCAGAAATGTCATGGCATGTGTATGTGAGAGCAAGGATGTAGCATATGGGGCTGCCTCCTCCCCTCTATTTATAGGAAAAACAAGGGGTAGGATGGGCATATCCAAAATGCCATGTCATCCCAAAATATCTTGGGAAGATATTTGTGGAAAGCCAACTTCCAACCATATCCATAAATCTGATTTCACTATTCACGATGACATTTTTCAGCGTCTGATCGAACTGAAAATATTCATGTGGGCTTAGAACATTTCCAGTACCCACCAAAATAATTTTCAACGCGAGCCGGAACAATTCCGGTTTAGTGATTTTCATCTGCGAAAAGCATCTGAAGCGGTTTCGGCAGCTCCGGAACATTTCCGGTTTTCATTCCGGAAAATTCCAGAAAGTTTCCAGAATGATTCTGGCACCCTCCAAGAATTATCAGGCATGTGCCGAAACCAATTTGACTTTATGGTGTACTCCGAAACAACTTTTCGGTTTAGTGATTTTCATCTGTGAAAAGCAACTAAAGCGGTTCCGGCAGTCCGGAACATTTCCGGTTTTTGTCTCTGAAAAATCTCAGAAGTTACCGGAACAATTCTGGTACCTTCCAATAATTTCCAGGCATGTGCCGAAACCAATTTGACTTTATGGAATACCCTGAAACAACTTTTCAGTTTCACCGGAACTATTCCGATATCCTCTCCGGAACGTTTCCGTTTCGTCCGAAACTTTTTCGGTGAATTTCTCTCAGACTCCCCGTCTAGTATTCAGCAGATAGATGACCCTTAAGCGTGTGACCCTATAGGTTCGGTGAAGTATAGACATGACCCGGAACACTTTCCGATCAATGATCAACATCGGAGCCGTGGACACCCATATTGACCCCTATACCCACACGAATGAATATTCGAGTGAACCTCCAGTTGCCGTGTGCTATTCCTGTTGCTTCGCGATATGTTACAAATACCCGAGGTGAGACATGTAGGCATCCCCGTGGATCAACAACTTGTCCACTATGCCAGTTACCTCGTTACCGGTATTGTTCTCTTTTCTCGTTCCCGTGTTCCGGCATCCCCGTGATCAAATCACAAAGTGTCTGGCCAGACGATGATGGATACCGTAACACCGAGAGGGCCCAGAGATATCTCTCCATCGTCGGAGGAGCAAATCCCAATCTTGAGCTATCAAGTTACTTGACATACTTTTCCATGAACCCGTAAGCCGCCGTAATAGCCACCCATTTACGGATGACGTTTAACAAACCCCAAAGTTCATGAAGCAAGCATGAAGAAACTCGATACTCTCATGGTCTAAGGAATCATGCAAACATTAACCATCTCTGTGTTATTAACCATTAACTAATGACGAATGTATCTCATAGCATAACATCAATTCGGGTCGATTCAACACAAGTGTTCTACCAACAATTGTGCCCTCAAAATTGTCGGCGTAGTCATGCCCATGATCAGGAAAACAGGATCATCATGCAATACTTGAGCCAGTCATAGAGGCTTGACTAGGAATACTTTTTACCGTTTATTATCCCACACGTGCACATGAGTTTCCCTCCAAGCCTCGTTTTATTTGCAGACTCGAGAATCATTGCAGTTATAGCATGGAACATAAACATAATTATGAACAGGGAGATAATCAATAACATTTATTATTGCCTCTAGGGCATATCTCCTACATAGTTTGCCGACACGTAATGCCCGGGGGTTCTATCTACATTAATGATCTTAGAAAGTAGCAATCCCTAGCTAGAAAACAACGTTTTTCTCAGATAGCATGAAACACAAAAAAGACTGCAAAATTGCAAATAAAGGAGAAATAATGTTTCTCTATATACAAAACAGTCGAGGAAAAACATTGTACTTAAGCAGTTTTTTCGCACACCCTTTCTAGGATCTAAAAGAGAATTAATATCTATAGTATGGTAATTAATGGACATACGAAATAACTAAATAACAAAGACACTACGTCGAGAGTTGTGATTAACTAAATAACAAATCACGATGAAGGAAAATAACATAGTTACAACTTGTAGGTACATCTTAAAAGACTAATATCACTGAGATAAAAAACATGGAGATAGATGTAGACCAAAGAAAAAAGAGCACACACAATATTTACATTCACAGAGACTAACAGAGATTAGAGATAGGCCAAGATTCATGCTAATATTTCGCAAGAAAAAAAAAGATTCATGCTAATGCACTTGTGATTAAGAATCCCAAATACAAGTAGTGATACAATTGTCATCTTGTGAACACTACCGCAAAGACAAACATCAAAGTGAGTAGTATAAAATTTATGTGCAAGTACTAATCACTATTCTATAGATCACAAGAAAATAAGAATATATTTATTGAAATCATATACATGAACAATACTATTCTGAATATCAGTGGAAATACACGTTAAAAGACATACACTGGCATGCCATGTTAGTTGGTACTCGATAAAAGACATCCGATGCCACGAAAGATTGGCCTGGAAAAGAGTAGAAAAAGAAAATGGGGCTATTTATAATCAAATAGACACACAAAACACTACCACAAAGGCGAACATCAGGTGGCTGATGCATGTGCATTAGCGTTGACAAAAAGACATCAAGCAGGTACACAAACATCACTGAAGCTGCCTAACTTACATACTAAAGTTTCTTGAAGAAAAATAGTTGAACTTAAAAAATATTCTCTACAAACCATCCATGGCTGAGATAATAATGAGCTTCATATATGACATGTGAAAGGGAAAGATAAATTATCTTACCATTTAACTAAGGTAAAAAATAACAACACATGAAAGGTATCAAAGCCGAAAGCCGTAGCTATATGCTAAGACATTGCGCCTCATAAGACAACATGTGACAACACCTCAGGAGACATTCCGTTTCAGCTCATCGTCCATTTCCAAATAGCAAATCCTGTACCTTACAGGAAGGAAAAGAAAAAGTCTAAAGACAATGCCTGGATACAAAGGAAGGTAAACATAAAATAAATGGCTAACAACATGTAGTACGAGAAGCTATTCATAATACATACTGTAGAGATGAAGATACTTTTGGGATTTGTCATAGTTTATAGTTATTTCACCAAGAAAAGCAATCTACAAAGCCTAAAAAAAAGACCATCAACACTCAGGTAATGCCCCAACGTTTAATGCGGTAACCTTTACTTCTGATCCCTCCTCACAGTTGGATGAAGCATATGACATGCAATTGGTTTTCCCCTTTAACTGTCACAAATAGGAATTAGGTAAAAAGAAAAATGAAAACAAAACATAGAGTTTTGGGAAATTATGTGGCGTTTTCCAAGGCAACTTCAGCAAACTGTAAACAAGAACAGAATGTGATGCTCTCAGAAATCCACGAGCCCGTGAAGCTTGTTATATGCAGCAGTGCCTAGAAATATAAACTTTCCTCGGGATAAATCAGAGTCAAGTAACATGGTGCAGTCATGTTAAGCTATTAAGATATGATTGAAGTGTGTACTTTCCTAGAGCATTTAGATTACGCCAGTTGGCAAAAAAAAAAAAACAATGTGATGACGCGAAGCTCGATTGGACAATTTCTAGAAATAAAAATGTTATGGTAGCACAATTTTGATGCCCAATTCAGGTGTAAGCATATTTCCAAATCCTGTGCGATAAAGGTTTCAACAATATACCATATCTCACGGTTGCAATCGTCAGCATACTCAAGTTCTTATTTGTCACAGTAACTCATTTGACGTGTAATGAATAATCAGCTGTGTTCCTTAAATAAAATAAATAAATAGATGGTCTCTGAAAAAAACCAGATACCTTTCTTCGTCTTTGAGAAGATTGGAATTCTTGAACCAGATACCTTTTTTCAAATTCTTGAATTTTTTTAATTCGTGGACATTTTTCATATTCGCGAATGAATTCATGAACATCTTTTTCAAATTTGTGAACCTTCTAAAATCTGTGACCATTTTTGAACTTGTAGATAGATGCCTGTTTTTGAGCCGGTTGTTTCTCTCGAACCTGTAGATAGATCATAGATGCCTGTTTGTTTCACCGTAGCGAACAAAAGAAGAAGAAGAAAAGGAGCGAGCGGGCAAGGAGGAACGAGCGAGAATGCTACATAGGCCAGCCCATAGAGACTCTTTTAGGCGCTGTAGCGACTAACCGGCGCCATATGCGTCAGGGAGGAGCTCTCAAATCCTACACTGCAGGGGGAGGGGGGGGGGGGGGGGGTTGTTCAGCATGTTACGTGTTGGATGCAGGGGATATGCCCGTGTCAACGCTCTAGCGAAGCTTATTGGGCATGGTCCAAGTAGCATGCACTCTCCGCTGCCACTCGTTTGCATGTCGCTCGCTAACTACTGCTTTTTTTTTTTTTGCAGACGATCAATTGAGAACAAAATCAGTAGAAAAATGTCAGCTCGCATCTAAAAAATCAGTTGCCAGTTGCTGACATATTTGAAAATTTCATTCGTGTATTTTAAAAAAATGTTCATGAATTGGAAAAATATTTGCAAATTGAAAAAATATTTATGAATTTTTTAAAAAATTGACAAATTTTAGATGTTCAAGAATTAATAAAATATCTGCAAAATTTATATTTTTATTATTTTAAAAAATGTTCAGCAGTTTTAAAAATTATCCCAAATTGAAAACATATTCATGATTTCAAATAATGTTGGAATTTTCCTGAAATTTTAAAAATATACCCTAATTTGAAAAATTAAATGAATTTTAAAATTCCAAAAAAGAAAGAACATACAAAAATGAAAACCCGGTAAAAACTAGCAAAAAAACACAGGAAAATATGAAGGAGGAAGGACATTTCCAAAACCAATGGGCTAAGAAATAGAACTACTCGAGCAGGCTGACTCGTTACCATGAAGGGAGCGGGGGGGGGGGGGGGGGGGGGGGGGGCATACTCGTTTGGTCGCTCCCCAGGCATATGCGTGGAGTAAGGTTTGTCCCCAAATAGCGCCTTTTAGGTTTTTCTTCCTTTTGTGTTTTTGCCGATTGTTTATTCAAATTTATTTATTTCAGGAGGGGAGCCTCTTTTCCTTTTTCATTATTTGAAAAAAATCATGAACATTTTTTATAATTCGTGTTTTTTTACTTCATGAACATTTTCTAAATTTGTGAACATTTTAAAGAAATCAAGAACATTTTAATTTCATAAATATTTCTTTAAAATTTTAGTTTTTTTTTTCAAATTCAAGATAATTTTTTAGTTCCTGATCTTTTTTCAAATTTGAGAACATTTTCTAAAATCCATGCACATTTTTTTTGAATCCGTCCGATCATTTCTTGGAGCTACCTTGTTTTTTTTCGCAGCAAATAGATTTGATTTAAAAATCAGGAGAATGACAACGCATGGGACGGAAAGCTACCATCAGAGAATAAAGCTATACACTGGCACTTGAACCAGGTACATTGCACCCAGTGTTAATCTATCCTTAACGACACCACAGGACACACACTCACCTGCGTTCACCTGATTTGAGAGCTCCATGGATCGATGCCTTTTAATTAAAAATCAGGCCAGTTGGGGGCTCTAGCTAATCAATCATCCTTAACTAGTGTATTTCAGCTGGCACTAGAGACTAGCACCTGAGGTGACCTGAATCTGGATACAAATCCAGAACAAAGAGGGACATAATTAAGCTGTGCGGTACAGTCACTTGGGCAGCTAAAACAAACAACTAGCTACTTTCTCCTGGTATATTATATATCCACCAGGTTCCCAACAAGCTTGGTGGGTGTGCTAATTATTAAGCGCCACGCTTCTAGAATGATGTAGAGGAGTAGCCACCACGGCAATGGCTGTGTGCATCAATCGATATAGAGGCCGGGGTTATCCTCCTTTTCGGAAGAAAAAAGAATGTGTTCAACATGGCTTGAGCTTACCATAGTTTCTTAATATGGTCATTTTCTCATCTTGCCACTGTTCTATGTGATGTTATCAACTGTTGCAAAGCTTCTGCACATACACAAACTTATCCAAATAATCCAATCATGCAGCCTGGTCATTAATCATTATTAGCACTATGGATCGATCTGTCCCAAATATGATAGTATTGTTAGTTGTACCATGGTCGTACATACGTTCGATTCTCCACAGATGTATATCTAAGCACGACTTGACAAGCCAAGCCCTGGATATATGTTAGAGCCAGCTTCGTGTGCTTCCAGCTGAAAGAGAGTTGGAGACAATGTCATTGATATAACAAGAGCTAGCTCAGAGAGTGGCAGGGAGCTAGCTACGCTGGTGATGGACTCCGCGACGGTGCTGCTGCTGGTTGCGGTGGTCGCGGTCCTCCTCTGCTACCCTCTCGTCCTGCCGGCGCTGCCGCCTTCTCCACCGGCGCTCTTCGTCTGGATCCCCGTGCTCATGTTGCTTCTGCTCTTGGCCCTCGCTTTCTCCCCCGCTCACTAATGATGATGCATGCACAGTACCCGGCTAGCCTAGCTGAATCGCAAGGTTATTTTTCTCATCCTCCTAGACGGCCATGCAGCTAGTTCCTTCAACCAATTTGCTGATTATATGTAGGATCATTTAGGGAAACACTTTGTGCCTCTTAATTATCTTGATTGAATAAAGATGTAGTATTCTGTATTTCTATCTCTTGCTGGTTGATGAATGGATCACTCGATTGAGCAAACACTTTGTGACTCTCTTTGCTGATTTTGTATGTGCCCTCCTCATTTTCCATTAACTCACCAAGCAGCTGCCTGGTTGTTAACTATGCTACTGCAGCACCATATAAATATGCACACATGCATGAAGTAACAGCCAGGAACAGCAGAGTGCAGGATTAAGGACAGAAGAATGATGCCGCCAGCGCATACAGAAAAATAAAGCCCTTGACAGAATTTGAAAAGACAAGCTAGCTATGTCTTGACTGTGGATTTTGATGTCTTCTGAAAGACAAACGAAATAAGATCGAGGAGATCTCTCTTTTCCAATAACAAATGAGAATGAGCAGACCATCTCCAGTGCGAGGCACAATCTATATGTGTACGTGTGTGTGGTTGCAATGACATCGAGATCCAGCTTGATTCGCGAGACCTACCACACCAGCTACCTGGGAGTTGATTAGCTAGAAATTAGTTGCCCGAGGCCTATAATATTTGGAAACAAATATACTTAATATAATTATTCTGTGTGCACGTACGTGTGCAGTTTAATATAGAGACAAACAAGTTAGATCAACCATGAAAGCTAGCTTGCATAGTGAGATCAAGTTTTGAGATTTTTTTGCAGAAAAAAAATGTTTTTTTTTTGCGAATTGAAAAAACCATGTTTTGAGCTTAGCTGAAATTTATAAATGGCTAGCATAGTAGTAAGAAATACTACGTGTAATGTACATTGATCGATGCAAAGACTAAGGTTATCTGTCATGAAAAAAAAATGTATCCCCAACAAATTGAGTCAAAAGCTTTGGCCAAGAATGAAAACAATAATAGGCCCGCCTTTCATTGGGACGGCATCTTCTAGGGTCCTTAGCGAAACATTGGACCAGCCGCTCTTCCATGCTAGAGGACCTCGCCAAGGAGATCCTCTATCACCGCTAGTCTTCATTTTGGCGACTAGCCCATCACAGAAGTTGTTCCACCTTGCCACAGAAAGAAGGATTCTTGCACCAGTAGAAAGAAGAGATCCAATGTTACGAGTATCAATTTATGCCGATGACTCGGAGGTCTTCACTAACCCTACTATCCAGAAATTTATGCCATCTTGCAGACTATAAATTGTTTTGGAGACTCCTATGGGGTAAAGACATACATTGCAAAGAAAAAAATTCCAATTGATTGTGAGTGACTCAATCTAGAGAGCATCCATCATCATGTTAGCATAATTTCTATTAATATCTATTACCAAGCATGTGGCAAAGATCATGCACTCACAAGAATTGACGGAGGTCACGAGGGGGTAGCCCATGGCCGTAGATGTGGACGATGAACAATTGGTCGGATTTGACCTACATGGTGCCATCGGCACAACTCTCGCGGTGGCCCACAGTGGCAGACTGTCTTCTAGCCTTTTAGCACCCTCTTTTTGGGATCGGCGGTTAGACACCAGGGGTTTGACCCATGCATGTGCATGTACATGACCTCATGACCTCCTATTATGAGGGGTTGATGGACCATGAACTCAAACTAACCATTGGTTTTTGGTGCCCCCCCCCCCCCCCCCCCCACTTTCTTGGTCAATAACAACCTGATATCAATTCCAACACACCCATCCTAGCTAAGACTCCCACCTTTCACGGGAGATAGGTTGGACTTCCCCTGCACCAAGAAGATTAAAAAAGCCATTTCCAAGCCCATCATCGACAAGGTTAAATCTCGAATGCCAGGGTGAGAAGGCAAGAACCACTCCAGGGCGGGGATAATAAGACTTGCAAAATCAGCCTTATCGGCCATCACAACCTACCGCATGACGTCCCTCCAATAGCAAAGTGGTTCGCCAAGAAAATTAACAAAATAGCAAAGGTTTTAGTAAAGAAAAGGGGATGATGCCGATCTTGTAGATGGAGGGCATCCCTTGGTTAACTGACGCACGGTTTGCAAACCGCGTGCACTTGCGGTCTCATAGTGATTGGTTTGGAAAAATTTGGGCAAGCCCCACGATTAAGAGTGCCTTCGTTTCTCCTCCAAGAAAAAGAGGGTCTTGATTTGAACAAACAAACCTTGTCAGCTACCTAGATGCTATGTGACAGGAACATCTATATCTCACCTAAAGCGAGTTGTAGCATACCATTGCCCGCCTCGGGCCGGCCCAAAAATGCTGCACCTCACCCACTTGCACGTAGTTGGGTCCTGAGCGCTGAGCTGGTGTAGCCATTTTAATGTAGTGTGCATGATTGGCTATCTCATTTACGTGAGTCTAGAAAGAAAAGTCATATGTGTGTGTGATCTTTTGGTAGAAATGGAATTTAGATAAAATTATGACTGCACACCTGGAGTCCAAAAACAAAATGGCATAAACCAGTCTTTCACAACATTTCTGGAAGTAAAAACTCATATAAAAATGTTACATTATATATAAATAAATGTTCATGTGTCCCGAGAATTTGTTCTGCCAATACATAACTTTTGTTTTGTATAGAAAAAAACTATAAATATATACCACATAAAACTGCCAATCCATGAACTTTTTTAAAACAATTCATCGATTTTAAAAGAAAAGACCATCGATATGAAAAAAGTTCATGGATTTTGAATAACAATTCACGAATTTCGGGAAAAAAGAAAAGGAAAAAGGAAAAAAGAAAAAGCAAAAGAGTTCATCGAATTTGAAAAAAAGTTCATCGATATTTAAAAAAAGTTCATCAAATTAAAAAAAATCATCCATTTTTAAAAAAGTTCATCAATTTTGAGAAAAGTTCATCGTTTTTTGGAAAAATAATAATAAATGTTAAGAAAAGAAAAAATAAAATAAAAAACCAAACAAAATCCGGTCCAGAAAAAACAAGAATGAAAAAAAAACAGGCTTCCGCGAACTGAGTAAAGAATAAGAGGGCGAAAACACAGCAGGTCATCACAAGCGATGTAGTTGTCCTGGTGGTTACTGTCTTTCTCCAAGAAAGAAGAGGTCTTGAGTCCGAATCGTCCCGTCGCACTTTTTTGGTAATTTATGAGAAAAAAGATTAAAAAAAGGTAAAAATGGGCCGGCCCAAGATGGAGGGAGGTTTGTGCGCCCGTTTGCGCCGATGCCTGTAACGGGCGCAATGGGCGCCGTTTAGGAAATGCCAATTAGGAGCTCCCAGTATTACCCTCCATCTCGCGGCGGCCTGTAGGCGAGCGGACGCTAGGTCTCGCAGTTAGCTTCGCTAAAAATAAAAGGTCTCACGGTTAGTGTGGAGAGCGCCCTCCCACGTGCGGCAAATAGTCGAGCCTTCGCCGAGGGCAGGCACGAATGGGCCAGCCCAAGTGTCCTTCCTTCGCTGGCTGTTTTCTGTTTCGTTGTTATTTTTTCTCTTTTTTTCTTCTGTTTCAGTTTTTTCGTACTCTTTTTTTCCTTTTTTTATTTGTTCAGATCTAGTTTTTATTTTGTTTTTCCGTTTTCTTTTTATGGTGAACATTTTTTCTAATATACAGGGATTTTTTAAAATGAGCAATGATTATTTTAGTATATATGTTGAACATTTTACGTATACACACCAAACTTTTTTAAGATATACAATGAACGTTTTGTTGTATATATCGAACATATTTTTAATACACATTGAACATTTTTTAATACATGTTGACCTTTTTAAATATACAGTAAACTTTTTTATGATATGGGATGAACATTTTTGTTATATACATTGGATAATTTTTTGTATACATCGAACATTTTTTAGTACTTCGGAAAAAAAGAAGATTTTTTAATACACATCGAACATTTTTTTAATGCACGGTGAACCATTTTTAATATACATTGAACTTTTTTTATAAAACATACATTGAACAGTTTTCTAAAATATATGTTTCTATTTTATAATAGGGTTTTAAATATCTAGCTCCTAAAAAATTGCAGGATTGTTTTTGGAAAAAAAACTACTAAAAAACCGAAGAGAAAACAAAAAAAGAAAAACAGATCGCGGGAAGAATGGGCCGGCCCGTTCGCACCTGCCTTCAGCGAACTCCCTTCCACAATTCAATAACTCTTGATAATGTTGAAGAAACACAGGAAATTTTAAATAGTAGAAACATACCTAAATCATTGAAGGTATAAACTTTCCAGATGAATTTTGTGTGAAAGTTTTAATCAAGAACTTCTGTCCTTAGCAGTGAGTAATACTGTCAATGAACTTATCCATCATTAGCAGGCTAAACACCAAAAGGAATAACTCCTTCATGTTGGCCTTACCATGACAACTCTACGGAAATGCTTGTTTTCGTAACAGCATGGAACTGCTACAAGCATATCAATGGAATTAACTTTCAGGAAAACATGAAAGGCGCGTATAGATGCAACAAATATTTTACCCAGCAGGATTCAGTTAATGCATCTGCTGTCAGATTGAAATCCTTTGGATTTCAAGTTTTCTTTTAAAGTCTATAGCAGCAGACCCAGTGGAAAAATGCATCTGTTATCAGATTGAAATCCTTTGGATTTCAAGTCTTCCTTTAAAGTCTACAGCAACAGCCACCAGTGGAAAACGATGGTGCGGTGCACAAAAGCTAAATACAGTATTAACCTCAATACAGCCTATGCATACCGGCAGAGCTTCATTCACCGCAGGACCGAACAATGGCTACAGAGATACGCTGGTCGCCATCCTTCATAACCAAAATATGATAGGCTTACTTGGTCTGCCCTAGTTCACTTGACCTGGTCTGCCTGCCTGCTGTCTCATTGCTAGCACTTCCATTAACAACTGAAGCAAGGTGATCAACTATCTGCCATCTGGCTCCTCAGTGATGGTTAGGTCGTTATTACTGCAGACGGTTACGTCATTATTACCCGATTCATCTTCCTTAGATACCCTTAGGCTGAAGTATGCTGGATGTTTAGGCTCTGGAAGAATAACACTCTCGCTGTTTAACATCGCAACGACATTTGACATGGTCGGTCGATCATCTGCGTGCTCTTGTACGCACATTAGTGCAATGTTAATGTACCTCCTAGCCTCCGCTGCATGGATCTCCTTAGCAATTGATGCTTCTAGAAGCTCAAGACATCTTCCTCCTTCCCAGAGCTGCCATGACTGCAGATAATTTATCATCACATACATGTCAAAAATTACTTCGGCTTACAAATAATGTACATATTTGTGTGAGAGTTTCCAAAATGCTCACATATCCAAGGAGGTTAAGAAAGTCTTCGTGCTGATGGAAACCAGAATTCCTTTGTCCGCTAAGGATCTCGAGAAGTAACACACCAAAGCTGAACACATCAGATTTGATCGAGTAAATGCCTTCAGATGCATACTCCGGAGCCATATAACCACTGAAATGAGTTAGAAGCATAAGTAAAATACTATGTCAAATTTTAAAGGTTGATGAATCAGCTGATTAATGGTATTCTAATTAATCGTGTCATATGCTTACTATGTTCCCACCACCCTCTTTGTGCTTCCTTGAGTATCATTGGAGCTGAAAATTTTTGCTAGCCCAAAATCAGAAATTTTGGGATTCATGCCCTGGTCCAAGAGAATGTTGCTGGCCTTAAGGTCTCTGTGTATGATGCGCAACCGAGAGTGCTTGTGGAGATACAGTAGACCTTGGGCTATCCCTTCGATTATCACACATCTTTTATTCCAATCAACCAAAGTTGTTCTGCTAACATCTGCATATTAGAGAGTGCATTTTATAGTATGGCCGAAACATGATCGAAAATAATGGTTAACCTACATGGTGCATACCAAAGATAAAGAAGTCCAAGCTCTTATTTGGCAAATATTCATACACCAAAAGTTTTTCCTCTCCCTCAATGCAGCATCCTATGAGCTTGACCAGATTATTGTGCTGTAGTTTTGCAATAAGTTCAACTTCATTTTTGAATTCTGTGAAACCCTGTCCTGAATGTGTGGCAAGCCTTTTAACTGCAATTTCCACTCCATCTGGTAATTGGCCCTGGAAGTATGTACAAAACCGGAGGCATTATATTTTATCAAAATTACAGAAAATGGATCACATGCCATCTATGGGAAAAGGACTTTTGGGATATACAACATCACATATCCAATACATTATCTTAATATTCCATTTCAGTGCATTTTAGGGCAAAATAAACATGTTTATCAAGAGTTCCTTAATTTTTTTCTTTCTAGTTTAAGGCCCCGTATGAGGTTACTTATGCTAATCATATTTGGCTGAGATACATTATAAAACTGGACTTTAGGCTATATACACTATATGTTTATCAAGCAACTGTCTGCATTATTATTTTTTCATTCTAGGGCATCGATAATATAATGGAAAACGTGTGGCTTCGCCTTTTTTGCCATAGGTTACTACAAGATAAATTATATGATAACTGCCATTGTAGATATTGGAACGTATATAGATTATTTTCCAAGGTAGCTTAAAAAACTAAGCACATCATAGCACGATCGATTCATTATAGATTGGGCTACTGTAAACAACGCTATTGTAAATAACTAAATATATAAGGATGTTTTTAGGCAATCGTGATTTAATATATATTTTAGAAAGAATATTGATTGAATCTTTCCTGGACAATGCATTTACCTTGTAGACAGGACCAAAACCACCTTGCCCAAGTAGGTTTTCTTTGGAGAAGTTATGTGTAGCATGCAATATCTCAGAAAATTCAAAGAGAGTGAACTCTGAACTCTTGTCTTCCAATCTCGAAACCAATGCGTCTTCTTCCAGCCTATTCGTGGCAGCTTGATTGTGTAAGATATCAGTTCCTAAATTGAGAGGACACACAAATATACAACGTTAAGGCCGACTACATAAATGAGCGGTAGTTTTTTAGAGCAATGTTGTAATCGTGATAACAACAAACCTTTTCTTTGTCTTGTCATCCATACAATGCAACAGATAAAGCACAGAAATATTGACAGTAATGGAGCTGCAATAGCAATAATCCGCAGCGCCTTCCGGCGTGAGTTGCGTCCTAAAAAAACACGAATTCATCTATAGTTTTCATATAAATATAAAATTACAAGCACAAATTTATTTAGGGATGATGATAGAGACAATGGAAAATCAGTTGTAGGTTGCGGATCATCTCACTCAACCACATTTCACCAATTGAACATGGGTCGGCCCCCTTTGACCTTTGAACATTCTGACTCTAGCATCTTTTCCCTTTATCAACAAACACCATTTTCTTTGTTATTCATTTAACTCGTTTCTTTTTATTCATATCTACTTGTCTAAAAATGCTATCACGTATGTAACAAGCTAATTATCATAATAGTGAAAAGATTGAAGTATCGATTTTCCTTGTAAGTGGATATTTCAACTATTTAGACTAAATCAACTGCCATGAAAGGCAATTTAGTGTAGAATACAACTCTAATTTCCTAGCTTACTTCTAGTAGCATATAAAATAATCACTAAAGTTCTTTTTAATAGCTGGATGCATCGTCACTCAACGGAAAGACAAAGGGAGTTCACACGTTTTTCGAAAAAGAAAAGTTGTTTTCCTAGAATTTCCAATAAAAATTTGTATCACGCGAGATGTGTGACATGTTACATAAATTAATGAATCTAACTGAAGCCGTGGTGCCATGTCCAACCAAGGATCTGCCGGGAAGGATGAGAATTTTACATACCATGAAATTCTTGGGTCGTCGCTTGCGCCTCCGGACGTGGTGGTGCCGCAATCGGCGACTGCGACTGCGACTGTGGGGGTGGGTACACTGTAACTGGCGGTAAGGTGTTGTTGATCGCCGGAACTTCAGATGCCAAGCTGAAAATATGCAGCATGGGCTCCCCTTGGAAGAATGGGTATATCTCGTACCTCATGCTACACCGTGTCCCCAGAATTTGACCACCTTTCCGATCGTCCATGTGCCTGAGCGTTAACTGGGAGTAAGGCTGGAAACAGGCTGCACAGTCATCGGCGGTCAGGTCGGGCGTGCACTGCATAAGGCAATAGAGCGTCGGGAAGGAGCTGACGTCTAAGCGCGAGGTGGTGAACCTCCTCGAGCTGTTCGGGGCCGATTCAGCCGTGTTGTTCAGAAGTGTGAGCAACAAGAGCCTGTAGGAGTCAGCCCTTATCGAGGTGTTGAGCGGCATTTCCATGCTCGCAATGACGAGTATTTTGTCATTGACGGTGGTGGCAAGAAAATTCTGGTTGGAGAACCTGAGCATGCAGGGATTACCATAGTAGTACACGGTGGTGTCCTTATTGTTCGGGCAGTTCTCCTGTCCGTCCTGGAAGGCGATAACCAAGCATCCCTCGCAGGCAGAGCCGTTGTAGTCCCCGCGGCATAGAGCGAGGGCGAAGATGGTGTTCGGACCATTGCCCATGGTGTCGGTGGCGAAGAGGGTGGTGCTGGATGCTGCCTTCTTCGGGAGGGTGGATGAGAGGAGCCTGAGGTTGGCTTCGTAGGTGCTATCTGATTCATAGTCACCGCTGTCGCCACAAAATGGCCAAGCTTCGGCAGCGGCGAGAGGCACGAGGAGCAGGAGGAGGAGGGGGAGGATAACCATGGCCATCCATGGATGACAAGCCAGATCCACGGATGATAGGAACCTCATCGTCAGGGAACTTGTAGAAACTGAGGAGCTCTCAAAAAAAAGGGAGACAAAAAAAATGTTATAGAATAGGAACATAATAAGTAAATAAAAAGTAAAAACAATGTAGAGAACTGGAAAAGCCAGCATACATCAATAAGTCAGTAGATAACTGGAAAACTTGAGGAGTTCCACCTCCCCAAGTTGTAGTAACTCTGGATCATCAATAAGTGATGGCACACCAACCTAAAGAACACAGAGGAGCATTGTCCATCTGCTCAGAACTGCAAAGACAGCATGCTATTGCTGGCAAAAATTATAAGAAATGTCTCAGAATTTGAAACCTGTGGAGCTAGAAGAATATGCCCCTTTGTTTGCGGCATCGGGGAATACCATACCACCATCCATTCGAGTAGCTCTGGTGACCATGTTATAAAACTTCGGCCGCAAAACTGAAGGCATGTAAGCATAAAGAAGTACTGCGCGCTAGACTCGTAAGAGCTCCAGATTCTCTAAATTTCAAAGTTCAGATGTCATAGTAGCCATTCAGATATCAGGGATTAAGCTTATCGTCCACAGAGCTCCGCGTTGCAGGAGGAACTGCCTTAAACCGTGACAAGAAAAAGGGGGAAAGAGGTGATTTCGTACCTCCGCCCTCCGGAAGCTGAAGGACGATGACGTCGCCGGCGCACGACCTCCGCTAGCGCTCGCTCCGCTCTCCTGCTCGCTCGCCAATGTAGCCTCCGCTACAGGTGGCGCGGCCAAGAGATAAGTCAGCAGAGTGGGAATGGAGAGGAGGGTTCAGTGGAGAACGGCGGCGGAGTGCACTTCTTTTTCAACTTCGGCGGTGGGCGACAAGGAGGAGGAGAACGACTGGTTGACCCACCGCAAGTCTCCCGTCCGTCTCTTAGTGCCGACCTGCTGGCTCAATGGGCTCGCATGGGCCTGCGTCGACCGTGTCTGCTGTGTGGGCACATTTCGTGTCATAGACCAGGCCACATACCCCTAAAGAAAGCCCAGGCCACATGGCTGAAAATGATTTATTTTTTTTTTTTGCAGATGCAAGAAGTGCCCCAAAAGAAAAATGTAGATGCAGATGCATCAAAACACAAGACCCAAGGAAAACGAGCTGGTGGTAACCTGGAAGGGAATTGACATACTAGTATTAATTTTTGTTTTCAAATCTTTTTAAGCGACAGTGGTTTTCTGTTAAAAGAACATTTTTCTGACACACTCGCCACACATATATTGGATGATGTTTTTAGGGTATATATTGGATGATCTTGTCATCACCTCTTGTGTTTCTTACATCACTGTTTTTATCTATTTATTTTAGGGGAGAACCATATTTTGTTTGTATTGTTTTTTAAGAATAAAACTGTGTTTGCATTATCAACCGGGAATATTTTAGGGCACAAAAAGAGGATATGAGGATTGCACCGGCTAAGATACTTTGACCAACAGGGGCAAGTGATAGTTGCAGCATCATTCATTTTAGGAATCAGAGTAACCATCCTATAATTAAGTCTTCTAAATTTCAACTCCTCAACATGCACCTGGTGGATCATAGTTAGCGTATGATCTCAAGAGAATACAATATGATAAAGATATTCCAGAAGAATCCCGCATAAAAGTCTTTGCCCAAAAATATAACCTAGAGGGTTTGTCTTCTGGATTTCGACAAGTGCCGATTTTCAATAATAGGAATCTCATGATATTGTGGGTATCTCTTACATGAAGAAACAAGAAACTACAGCTACTCCAAACACAATGAAAACTCAAGTACAATAAAACCTATGTTGGTGTAAAATCTAGCAGATCCCACAGTAGGGTGTCATGTCTAGCTAAATGATCGAGATGGGA
Source organism: Elymus sibiricus (assembly GCA_039707655.1). NCBI lineage: Eukaryota > Viridiplantae > Streptophyta > Magnoliopsida > Poales > Poaceae > Elymus > Elymus sibiricus. The sequence continues at coordinate 434,606,009 of CM077668.1, read as the reverse complement.
AACAAAGAGGCAAGGTTTACCTAGGTTTAGGCCCTCTCGATGGAGATAAAACCCTACTTACTGCTCTTTATTGTTATTGATGGATGGAGTGCACATAGTACAATGACGATCATAGGTGTATCGAGTGGGTGAAAGTATGAGATTGTAAGGTGCCTATTGACTAGTCTGACCTCGCCTTATAAATGACGGCGAGGCCCATGGTTACACGTTTCCACAATCTCTGGGTAGGCTTGCCTTGGACATCATGTCGGTTACTTCGTCTTCGAGGCCCGTAGGTAGGGTAGCGGGACTGGGCCATAAGGTAGCATGGTGATCTGCTACTCGCCTGTTGGCCGACTTTCGGTTGCCTTCGGTACCCCAGGTACAGGAACCGTCGGTAGCCTCTGAACTGGTCTTTGAACTCGACAGCTTTCGGGTGGTGGCTGCACTTGGCGCGCCGTCTTATGGATCCTTCATGAGGTCTTGACTGGTTCCCGATGATTCCTGGAAGATAAATATGCGTTGACTCGCCCTTAGGGACGATAAGTAGCATCGTCTACTAAGCTCTGAAGCCGACAAGAAGTGCTGAAGTCGGCCTACATATGAAGTTCGTTCAATGGGGAAATGGGGAAAACGCGTCAGCATATGCTGGCTTTAATGAGATTAACAACAGACGGTCACGCGTCCGCATCTACTGGCTTTCGTGTGAGCAGGTCGTGAGAGTAGTCATGCTACTATGTGCAGATCCATTGCTTCAAGGTGAAGACGAGTCTGCCCTAGATGCCTTGTCTCGACGAATTGCATTAGATCGAGCAGAGCGAAGAGGTGGTGCTTTGTCTCTGATACTAGATGTTAGCACCCACACCAAACCACTCGATTATCTTAGGAAATTGGGTAGCTAGTCTCGATTACAGAGGAGTCAGTTACACAAATGGATGAACTAGTTTTGCGAGAGGTGAAAGGGGGAAGAGGTAGCCGCCAAGTGTCGTTTACCTTTGATCCACTAGATGGGCCTCTCCTCGGTCCTCCCCGCCTTAAGTGGTAGACACTGGTGTCACGATGGACGCGTTTACCCACTCGGGCCCACAGAAGTGTGGGTTGGCCTGACGTGCATGCTTGGGACCTGTTGTGTCGTCAGGAGGTGGGTGAAGGTGTCCTGGACTAGGGGGGTCCCATCCTAGCTGATTAATCCATGAGCCGAACTATCGGGCCCGTCAAAGAGTAGGGACTCCGGAAGCTTCCAACTCAAAGAACCGACATATCGGGCCTCACCGAAGACTTGGCGTATACCCCAAGGATACGAGATTCGGAATATACTCCCTTAATCGTAACCGACCATGTGTAACCCTAGATACCCCTGGTGTCTATATAAACAAGAGGGTTTAGTCCGTAGAGGCAAGTTCATTCATCATACTCTAGGTTTAGACCACATCTTACGATCTCGAGGTAGATCAACTCTGTACCTTGATACATCCATAATACAAACAAGAGCAGGACGTAGGGTATTACCTCCTTCGAGAAGGCCCGAACCTGGGTAAATCTTCGTGTCCCTCGTCTCCTGTTAACCCATTGATCCGATCTCACAGCTCGGGCCCCTCTACCCGAGATCCGCCGGTTTTGACACCGACATTGGTGCTTTCATTGAGAGCTCGCTGTGTGATCACCTGAGATCGATGGCACGCTTGTAGTTCAACGACAGTATTGGTTGCGGTGACATCTTTGTCCCCGGCCAACTCTTCACCTTCGGCAGCCTTGTGCTACACGCTGATTCGGCCGTCCGGCTCGGCCGCGTCGAAAACTACCCTCCAAATCAGGTCATCAAGTTCGGGAGCCTGGAGTACGTCGCGGACGCCCGGGGTGATCTGATCCTTTCGGGATGGACCTTGGATCAGCTTGAAAACCCTTCCGATGCCGCGATCAAGGGGCGGACTTTCGATCTGGTCTTCGGATCCGACCTTTCAGCAGAGCCTACCTCGGAGATAGATCCGATGGCCGTCGCGCCCGACCCAGTCGCTGTGTGTTCGGACGCTGGTTTCGAGCCGAGCTCGCCAATGGGCCCGGTAGTGATTGTCTCATCACCTATGGCCGACGAGACCCCTTCTCCCGCCAACCGAGGATCAACCCCGGACATACAGGGTTACAGCGCTGCGTCAGGCAGCCCGAACAAGCTACTCCAGATCGGTTCGACCTACAGCCAGGTCCTGAACACGGAGGAGCTTTCACGAATAAATAAGGTGCTGGACCGGATTCAAAACCTGGCGTTCTCATCCGCTGTCTACGATCAGATCGGATGTAAAGCCGACGATCGGGAAATTTTCGTCCCGCCCACCACCCACTTAGTCGCCACGGTCGAAGACTTGACCGATGAGCTCGACTACGGCTCTGATGAAGCCACCGACATGGATGAAGATGTCTGTGGCGATATGATGACCCACAAGTATAGGGGATCAATCGTAGTCCTTTCGATAAGTAAGAGTGTCGAACCCAACGAGGAGCAGAAGGAAATGACAAGCGGTTTTCAGCAAGGTATTCTCTACAAGTACTGGAAGTAGCGGTAACAGATAGTTTCGGTAGCAAGATAATTCGTAACAAGTATAATAAAGTGTAGCAAGGTGGCCCAATCCTTTTTGTAGCAAAGAACAAGCCGGAACGAACTCGTATAATAAGCAAAGCGTTCTCGAGGACACATGGGAATTTCATCTAGTCACTTTCATCATATTTGTTTGATTCGTGTTCGCTACTTTGATAATTTGATATGTGGATGGACCGGTGCTTGGGTGCTGTTCTTACTTGAACAAGCCTCCCACTTATGATTACTCCCTCTCGCAAGCATCCGCAACTACGAAAGAAGAATTAAGATAAATCTAACCATAGCATGAAACATATGGATCCAAATCAGCCCCTTACGGAATAGCGCATAAACTAGGGTTTAAGCTTCTATCACTCTAGCAACCCATCATCTAATTACTACTCCACAATGCCTTCCCTAAGGCCCAAATATGGTGAAGTCTCATGTAGTCGACGTTCACACGACACCACTAAAGGAAGCAACAACATACATATCATCAAAATATCGAACGAATATCAAATTCACATGATTACTTATGACAAGACTTCTCCCATGTCCTCAAGAACAAAAGTAACTACTCACAAATCATATTCATGTTCAAGATCAAAGGGGTATTGAATATCATTAAGGATCTGAACATATAATCTTCCACCAAATAAACCAACTAGCATCAACTACAAGAGGTAATCAACACTACTAGCAACCCACAGGTACCAATCTGAGGTTTTGAGACAAAGATTGAATACAAGAGATGAACTAGGGTTTGAGATGAGATGGTGTTGGTGAAGATGTTGATGAAGATTGGTCCTCCCATGATGAGAGGATCGTTGGTGATGTCGATGGTTTCGACTTCCCCCTCCCGGAGGGAACTATTCCCAGCGGAATCGCTCTGCCGGAGAACAAAATAGCTCCTGCCCAGGTGCCGCCTCGAGACGGCAGCGCTTCGTACCAAAAGTCTTCTTTCGATATTTTTTCTAGGGCAAATGGCTTCATATAGCAGAAGGAGCGGGCCGGAGGCCTGCCAGGGGCCCCACAAGCTCGGGGGGCGCGCCCAGGGGGTAGGGCGCGCCCCCCAGGCTTGTGGCTTCCTGGTGGGCCCCCTCATGTTAATTCTTTCGTCAGTATTTTTTATATATTCCAAAATAATTCTCCGTAAATCTTCAGGTCATTTGGAGTTGTGCAGAATAGCTATCTTTGTTTCACCCCTTTCTGGTCCAGAATTCCAGCTGCCGGCAATCTCCCTCTTCATGCGAATCTTGCAAAATAAGAGAGAAAAGGCATAAGAATTGTACCATAAAGTGAAATAATGATCAAAACCAAATTAATTAACAGTAGGAAATCATGATGCAAATTGGACGTATCAACTCCCCAAGCTTAGACCTCGCTTGTCCTCAAGCGAAAGCTGAAATCGATAATCATGACCACATGTTTAGAGAGAGAGGCGTCGATAAAAATAAAATACGGACGTGGAGCATCATGATCTTTATTATAACAGCAATATATCATCATAAAACTTCTCATGAAAAAGTGACAATTCATCCACAAGTTAAAGTATGAACCATAAACCATATTGAAAACTAACAAACTATGATCTCAGTCACTGAAGCAATTGCAATTCATGATATTATCAGAAAGAGTCTATGTAAGAGCTTTGTTTAGCAAGTTCACATACTCAACTAGTATCATTTAGTCTTCTATGATTGCTGACACTCACGGCATACTTATGGAGCAAAAGTTTCAGCCAGACACATAGAAAGATAGGGGCTTATAATTTTGCCTCCCAATATGTCAACAATAATAACTCATGATCACCTACATTGAATTCCCATTTTTGAATTCTATTATCATGCCATCTTTTAACTTTTTCATTAAACTACTTGGCATTTTCATAAGCTTGTGTTCTCCATTCATCTAGAGAGCTAATATCAAATAACCTCTTTTCACCGGCAAGCTTAAAATCATAGTTAAGTTCTTTAATTGCCCAATATGCTTTATGTTCTAGTTCAAGAGTTAAATGACATGCCTTTCCATAGACCATTTTATATGGAGACATACCCATAGGATTTTTATAAGCAGTTCTGTAAGCCCATAGTGCATCATCAAGTTTCTTAGACCAATTCTTTCTAGATCTATTAACGGTCTTTTGCAAAATTAATTTTATTTCTCTATTAGTTAATTCAACTTGATCACTAGACTGAGGATGATAAGGAGATGCAATTCTATGATTAACATCATATTTAGCAAGCAATTTACGGAAAGCACCATGAATAAAATGTGAACCACCATCAATCATTAAATATCAAGGGACTCCAAACCTCGGGAATATAACTTCTTTAAGCATTTTAATAGAAGTGTTATGATCAGCACTACTAGTTGGAATAGCTTCTACCCACTTAGTAACGTAATTAACAGCAACTAAAATATGAGTATACCCATTGGATTTAGGAGAAGGTCCCATATAATCAAAACCCCAAACATCAAATGGTTCAATAACAAGTGAATAATTCATAGGCATTTCCTGACGTCTACCAACATTACCTATTCTTTGACATTCATCACAAGAAAGAACAAACTTACGTGCATCTTTGAAAAGAGTAGGCAAATAAAAATCAGATTGTAATACCTTGTGTGCAGTTCTGTCTCCCGCGTTGTGTCCTCCATATGCCTCGGAGTGACACTTTCGTACGATGTGTTCCTGTTGATGCTCAGGTACACAACGTCTAATAATACCATCTACCCCTTCTTTATATAAGTGTGGCTCATCCCAAAAGTAATGTCTTAAATCAAAGAAGAACTTTTTCTTTTGTTGGTATGTGAAACTAGGTGGTATGTATTTAGCAACAATGTAATTAGCATAGTCTGCATACCAAGGAGTATTACGAGAAGTATTTATCACAGCTAATTGTTCATCAGGGAAATCATCATTAATAGGAAGTGGGTCCTCAAGAACATTTTCCATTCTAAACAAATTATCAGCTACGGGATTCTCAGCTCCCTTTCTATCAACAATATGCAAATCAAATTCTTGTAGCAAAAGAACCCACCTAATAAGTCTAGGTTTAGCATCTTTTTTTTTCATAAGATATTTAATAGCAGCATGATCAGTATGAATAGTAACTTTGGAATCAACAATGTAAGATCTGAATTTATCACATGCAAACACAACTGCTAAAAATTCTTTCTCAGTAGTAGCATAATTTTTTGAGCACTGTCTAGAGTTTTACTAGCATAATGAATAACATTCAATTTTTTATCAACTCTTTGTCCTAGAACAGCACCAACAGCATAATCACTAGCATCACACATAATTTCAAAGGGTAGGTTCCAATCAGGTAGTTGAACAATAGGTGCAGAAATTAAGGCTTTCTTAAGTATTTCAAAGGCTTCTACACAATCATCATCAAATACAAATGGAACATATTTTTGCAAAAGATTAGTAAGAGGCCTAGAAATTTTAGAAAAGTCTTTTATAAACCTTCTATAGAAACCAGCATGACCAAGGAAACTTCTTATACCTTTGATATCTTTAGGACATGGCATTTTCTCAATCGCGTCAACTTTAGCTTTATCAACTTCAATACCTCTTTCAGAAATTTTATGCCCAAGGACTATACCTTCATTCACCATAAAGTGGCACTTCTCCCAATTCAAGACAAGATTAGTTTCTTCACATCTCTGCAAAACTCGATCAAGGTTGCTCAAGAAATCATTAAAAGAAGTTCCGTAAACGGAGAAATCATCCATGAAAACCTCAACAATCTTTTCACAAAAGTCATAGAATATAGCAGTCATACATCTTTGAAAGGTAGCAGGTGCATTACATAAACCAAAAGGCATACGACGATAAGCATAAGTTCCAAAAGGACAAGTAAATGTGGTTTTCTCTTGATCTTCAGGTGAAACAAGTATTTGAGAGAAACCAGAATAACCATATAGGAAGCAAAAGTGTGTATGCTTAGATAATCTTTCTAACATTTGATCAATAAAAGGCAAGGGGTAATGATCTTTCCTAGTAGCTTTATTTAATTTCTTGAAATCAATTACCATCCTATAACCGGTTACAATTCTTTGTGGAATAAGTTCATTTTTATCATTAGGAACAACAGTAATACCTCCTTTCTTAGGAACACAATGAACATGACTTACCCATCTACTATCAGCTATGGGATAAATTATACCTGCCTCAAGAAGCTTTGATATTTTAGTTCTTACCACATCCTTCATTTTAGGAATCAGCCTTCTTTGATGATCAACAACGGGTTTAGCGTCTGGCTCCATATGAATTTTATGCTGACATAAAGTGGGACTAATGCCCTTAAGATCATCAAGAGTATATCCAATAGCAGCACGGTGCTTCTCCAGAGTTTTAAGTAATCTCTTTTCTTCATGCTCTGAAAGGTTAGTACTAATAATAACAGGATATATCTTCTTTTCATCAAGATAAGCATATTTAAGCATATCGGGTAATTGCTTTAAATCAAACACAGAATCACCCTTGGGTGGAAGAGGATTTCCCAAGGTTTCAACAGGCAAATTATGTTTAAGGATAGGTGCTTGCTTAAAGAACAACTCATCTATTTCATTTCTTTCATTCATATGCATATCATTCTCATGGTCTAGCAAATATTGTTCTAAAGGATCAGTAGGAGGCACAACAATAGAAGCAAGACCAATAATTTCATCTTTATTGGGTAATTCCTTATCATGAGGTTGTCTACTAAACTTAGAAAAATTAAATTCATGAGATATATCACCAAACTTAAATCTAACCTTCTCTTTAACACAATCAATTTCAGCATTAACGGTATTCAAGCAAGGTCTACCAAATATAATGGGACAAAAATTATCTTGTTGTGAACCAAGTACAAGGAAATCAGTAGGGTATTTGATTTTACCACACAAGACTCCAACATGTCTAACAATCCCAAGTGGTGTAATAGTATCTCTATTTGTAAGCTTAATAGTAACATCAATATCTTCAATCTCAATAGGTGCAATATCATGCATTACTTCTTCATATAAATAAAACGGAATGGCACTCACACTAGCACCCATATCACATAAACCATGATAGCAATGATCTCCAATCTTAACAGAAACAACAGGCATGCCAACTACAGGCTTGTTCTTATCTAGCATATCTCGTTCATTTCTAACAGGTTTCGCAATTCTAGCAGCCTCATCGCAAAAGTAAATAACATGCCCATCAATATCATCAACCAAAAGACCTTTAACCATTGAAATATTAGGTTCAACCTCAATTTGTTCAGAAGGTCTAGGTGCTCTTATATTACTTTTATTAACCACAGTTGAAGCTTTAGCATGTTCCTTAATCCTAACAGGAATAGGAGGTTTCTCAATATAAGCAGTAGGCACAGCTGGATCAACATTGTAAACAATGGTTTCTTCTTTAACACTAACAGGTTCTTCATTTAATTTGATAGGTGGATGATATTTAAACCATTTCTCCTTAGGGAGATCAACATGAGCAGCAAAAGATTCACAAAAGGTAGCTACTATCTCAGAGTCAAGTCCATATTTAGTACTAAACTTATGAAAAGCATCAGTTTCCATAAAAGATTTAACACAATCAAACTCAAGATTTATACCTGACTCCTTACCTTTGTCGATTTCCCAATCTTCAGAGTTACGTTTAATTCTTTCCAGAAGATCCCTTCTGAATTCAATAGTTCTCTTCATAAAGGAACCAGCAGAAGAAGTATCGAGCATGGATTGATCATTATGAGAAAGCCGAGCATAATAGTTTTGAATAATTATTTCTCTTGAGAGCTCATGATTGGGGCATGTGTGTAACATATACTTAAGACTCCCCCAAGCTTGAGCGATACTTTCTCCTTCACGAGGCCAAAAATTATATATATAATTCTGATCACGATGAACCAAATGCATAGGATAAAATTTCTGGTGAAATTCCAGCTTCAACCGATTCCAATCCCATGTTTCAGTATCATCACATAGACTATACCATGTCAATGCCTTTCCCTCCAAAGATAAAGGGAATACTTTCTTCTTAACTCCATCTCCGTATAGACCTGCAAGCTTAAACAATCCACAAATTTCATCCACATATATCAAGTGCAAATCAGGATGCACCGTTCCATCTCCTTCATAAGGATTAGCTAGCAGTTTCTCTACCATACCTGAAGGAATTTCATAATAAATATTTTCAGTAGGTTCAGTAGGTTGAGGAGCAACTCTCAATGTTTCCGGTCTAGATGAAGATACCCCAAACAAACCCCTCAAAGGATTACTTTCCATAGTGACAAGTAACAGTAAATTTCAGCACGTAATACAAATATTTCCTTACCAAATTCCACTCACCAATGGCGCTTCACTCCCCGGCAACGGTGCCAGAAAAGAATCTTGATGACCCACAAGTATAGGGGATCAATTGTAGTCCTTTCGATAAGTAAGAGTGTCAAACCCAACGAGGAGCAGAAGGAAATGACAAGCGGTTTTCAGCAAGGTATTCTCTGCAAGTACTGAAAGTAGCAGTAACAGATAGTTTCGGTAGCAAGATAATTCGTAACAAGTATAATAAAGTGCAGCAAGGTGGCGCAATCCTTTTTGTAGCAAAGGACAAGCCAGAACGAACTTGTATAATAAGCAAAGCGTTCTCGAGGACACATGGGAATTTCATCTAGTCACTTTCATCATGTTTGTTTGATTCGTGTTCGCTACTTTGATAATTTGATATGTGGGTGGACTGGTGCTTGGGTGATGTTCTTACTTGAACAAGCCTCCCACTTATGATTACTCCCTCTCGCAAGCATCCGCAACTACGAAAGAAGAATTAAGATAAATCTAACCATAGCATGAAACATATGGATCCAAATCAGCTCCTTACGGAATAGCGCATAAAGTAGGGTTTAAGCTTCTGTCACTCTAGCAACCCATCATCTAATTACTACTCCACAATGCCTTCCCTTAGGCCCAAAGATGGTGAAGTGTCATGTAGTCGACGTTCACACGACACCACTAAAGGAAGCAACAACATACATATCATCAAAATATCGAACGAATACCAAATTCACATGATTACTTATGACAAGACTTCTCCCATGTCCTCAAGAACAAAAGTAACTACTCACAAATCATATTCATGTTCAAGATCAGAGGGGTATTGAATATCATTAAGGATCTGAACATATAATATTCCACCAAATAAACCAACTAGCATCAACTACAAGATGTAATCAACACTACTAGCAACCCACAGGTACCAATCTGAGGTTTTGAGACAAAGATTGAATACAAGAGATGAACTAGGGTTTGAGATGAGATGGTGTTGGTGAAGATGTTGATGAAGATTGGTCCTCCCATGATGAGAGGATCGTTGGTGATGTCGATGGCTTCGATTTTCCCCTCCCGAAGGCAACTATCCCCGGCAGAATCGCTTCATCGGTGAACAAAATAGCTCCTGCCCAGGTGCCGCCTCGAGACGGCGGTGCTTCGTCCCGAAAGTCTTCTTCTGATGTTTTTTTCTAGGGCAAATGGCTTCATATAGCAGAAGGAGGGGGTCAGAGGCCTGACAGGGGCCCCACAAGCTTGTGGCTTCCTGGTGGGCCCCCTCCTGTTAATCTTTCGCCAGTATTTTTTATATATTCCAAAATAATTCTTCGTAAATTTTCAGGTCATTTGGAGTTGTGCAGAATAGCTATCTTTGTTTCACCCCTTTCCGGTCCAGAATTCCAGCTGCCGGCAATCTCCCTCTTCATGTGAATCTTGCAAAATAAGAGAGAAAGGGCATAAGAATTGTACCATAAAGTGAAATAATGATCAAAAACATATTAATTAACAGTAGGAAATCATGATGCAAATTGGACGTATCACGATACCGGAGCGAACCCACCCGCCAAAACCCGTACAGGGGATTGGGCGGCAACGTCTACCTATGACGTCTACATGGTCGACACTCCAAAGACAGCCCTCAGGATAAACCTAAGGAGAACACTAAGCGTCGTCGCCCGAAGAGGCAATCAAAGGGAGGTAACGAAAGCAGAAACACGACCAACACCACGGGCGACGCCGATCACGGCGCTGCTCCAGAAACCGATAAAAACCTGGGCGAGGACAATCAAGCCTCGCCCAAAGAGCCCGTAGAGGCACCTGCTGAGGATGATCCCGAGGACATGGGCACTTTCAACAACGTGTCGGACGAGGATTACTTGCCGGAGTCCAAGGACGACCTTAGCCTCGGACCCGAGGACTTCGTGGTACCCATTAGCCCATCCGAGCAGGCATGGTTCCAACGGCGGCTAATCGCAATGGTGCGAAGCATGAAGAGGAAGCAAAACGAGCTGTACACTCATGAGAACGCGCTTAATGAAAAGTGGGTAAAGGTCCTCACCGCCGAAGCGGACCTCGAGGCCCGACGTACTGCCGCCAAATCATACCCTAAAAGGCGGCTGCTGCCCGACTTCGACGACGAGGCAGCAAACGACGAGCTGTTTACGCACGGCACTGAAGGACAGGCTGACCGCCCCCTAGAGGGCGAGACCAGCCAGCAGGGACAAACACAGAGCCCCCTGCAAAAACCCGCCCTCACGGCAAGAGTGCGGTAGGATTCAATGAGCCTTACGACCTGCGCGATAAGATACAGGCCAATAAGGCCCCGCCCTGATCTATCTATGGATCTCGGGATCGCGCTCCCGCCGGCTTTGAGGGATACGACGCCTGGTTAGACAGGCATGACAGAGCTCGGGAAAAGACACGAGCTAGGACAACGGCCAGCGCGTGACCGGATGTGGCCCGTTTTCGAGGGCCCTCACACCCGGTCTGTTTTACAGACGAGGTCATGGAACATCAGTTCCCAGAAGGGTTTAAATCCATTAACATCGACCAATATGACGGAACGACCGACCCGGCTGTCTGGATCGAATATTTCCTCCTCCACATTCATATGGCCCGAGGTGATGACCTCCATGCCATAAAATACCTGCCGCTCAAACTTAAAGGACCAGCGAGGCACTGGCTTAACAGCCTACCCTGCAACTCTATCGAAAGCTGGGAAGAACTTGAGGAAGCCTTTAGGGCAAACTTCCAGGGCACCTACGTTCCCCCCCCCCCCGGATGCTGACGACCTCAGTCACATCGTCCAACAGGAGGGCGAATCTGCTTGGAAATTTTAGAATCGGTTCCTAACTAAAAAGAACCAGATCGTTGATTGCCCCAACGAGAAAGCTATTGCCGCAATCAAGCATAGCATTCGGGATGAGTGGCTCGCCCGACAGCTCGGGCAGGATAAGCCGAGAACTATGGCATCTCTTACCAACCAGGAGCAGGTCCCGTAGCGATGACGAGGATGAACCTCGCAGACCAAGCAGCGGCGACCAAAAGTAGTTCCCTTCCGACGTTAAAACATGAACATGATCTATGTCACGCATATCCCCAAGAGGGAACGGAAGCGAGCACTTCGGGACGTCTACGCCATATAGCCTGTGGCACCGAAGTACAACCCTTGGTCGGCTTACCCGATCACTTTCGACAAGAAGGATCATCCGACCAGTATCCGTCATGGCGGATCGGCAGCCTTAGTCCTGGACCCCATTGTCGATGGGTTCCATCTAACCCGCGTCCTAATGGACGATGGAAGCAGTCTGAACCTGATCTATGCTGACACTATCAGGAAGATGGGCATCGATTCATCATGAATCAAACCCAGCAGCACCACATTCAAGGGTGTTATACCTGGCATGGAGGCTCAATGCACCGGCACCATAACGCTGAAAGTAGTCTTCGGCTCACCCGAGAACTTCCGAAGTGAGTACATGATCTTCGACATCATCCCCTTCCGCAGCGGTTACCACGCCTAGCTCGGCCATACTGCATTCGCCCACTTTAACGCGGTGCCGCACTACGCTTACCTGAAGCTCAAGATGCTGGGGCCCCACGGTGTCATTACTATCAATGGCAACATGGAGACCTCCCTCAGTACAGAGGAGAAGACAGCGGCTTTTGCGGCCAATTTCCAGGCAGCCGAGGAAGCTGCCCGACGTACAGCACGGCAGGCGCTGCTAGGCTCTTCAAAGCGCTTATGCACCGACACCTCGGCCCCCGGTCAACCCCGCGTCGATCCCAAAAAGGGACGCGCGCTCCTCGGTTCCCCTCTCTTGGTAGCAGACTACGCGCCTCGCGTACATAATTTTGCACTTAAAATTCCATGGGAGACCGAGGAGCAAAAATTTATAAAAAGTGTGCGTCATCGAAATGGCCGATCACCCACAGCCTGGTTATCTCTTAGGCGGCTGATACGTCTCCAACGTATCTATAATTTTTTATTGTTTCATGTTGTTATATTATCAATCTTGGATGTTTTTATAATCATTTACAGCAATTATATATCATTTTTGGAGACTAACCTAATGCCCAGTGCCAGTTGCTGTTTTCTGCCCTATTTTTGTTTTACAGAAAATCAATACCAAACGACGTCCAAATGCCACGAAACTTTTTGGAGATTTTTATTGGACAAGATAAACACTAGAAGCTTTGGGAGAGGGCCAGAAGATGAAGGAGTGGGCCACGAGGCACCAGGGCGCGCCCCAGGGGGGGTGGCGCGCCCTGGTACCTCGTGGGGCCCACGCAGCTCCGTTTGACCTAATTCTTCCACTATAAATTCAGAAAAAATCAGAAACCCTCAGGGGAGTCCACGAAACACTTTTTCCGCCGCCGCAAGTTTCTATTCCAGAGAGATCCCATCTGGGGTCCTTCTCTGGTAATCTGCTGGAGGGGGAATCGATCATGGAGGGGTTCTATATCAATCTTGCTGCCCTTCCGATGATGCGTGAGTAGTTTACCATAGACCTTCGGGTCCATAGGCAGTAGCTAGATGGTTTCTTCTCTCTTTTTGATCTTTAATACAATGTTCTCCTTGATGTTCTTGGAGTTCTATCCGATGTAATCACTTTTTGCGGTGTGTTTGTTGGGATCCGATGAATTGTGAGTTTATGATCAGATTATCCATGAAATTATTTGAGTCTTTGCTGCACTCTTTTATGCATGATTATTATAGAGTTGTATTTCTTCTCCGATCTATTGATTTGGTTTGGCCAACTAGATTGATTTATCTTGCCATGGGAAGAGGTGCTTTGTAGTGGGTTCGATCTTGCGGTGCTCAATCCCAGTGACAGAAAGGGACATGACACGTATGTATCGTTGCTACTAAGGGTAAAAAGATGGGGTTTATTCATACGTGAGTTTATCTTGTCTACATCATGTCATCGTTCTTAAGGCATTACTCCGTTCTTATGGACTTAATACACTAGATGCATGCTGGATAGCGGTCGATGTGTGGAGTAATAGTAGTAGATGCAGGCAGGAGTCGGTCTACTTATTTTGGACGTGATGCCTATATACATGATCATTGCCTTGGATATCGTCATGATTATTTGCTTTTCTATCAATTGCCCAACAGTAATTTGTCTACCCACCGTATGCTATTTTCTTGAGAGAAGCCTCTAGTGAAACCTATGGCCCCCGGGTCTATCTAAATCATATTACTAAAACCCTAAAAATATTGCTGCCATTTTCTTTTATTTATTTTATTTTGTATTTTTGTTTCAATCTACCTATCTATCACATACAATTTAATCTTGCAATTTACCGCCGAGAGATTGACAACCTCTAGTTTGCGTTGGGTGCAAGGATTTGTTGTTTGTGTGCACGTGCTGCTAACGAGGTGTTGTGTGATTCTCCTATTGGTTCGATAACCTTGGTTTCATAACTAAGGGAAATACTTATCTCTACTGTGCTGCATCATCCCTTCCTGTTCGGGGAAATACCAACGCAAGCTACATGTAGCAGGAAGAATTTCTGGCGCCGTTGCCGGGGAGACATCATCAACATCTATCAAGTACCTTTGCATAAACTCTCATCTCCTTGCATTTACTTTATTTGCCATTTGCCTCTCATTTTCATCTCCCCCACTTCTAAAAAGTTTTTACAAAAATACAAAAAAAAAATCCATTTGCCTTTTTGCTTGTTTGCTATCTTTGCTTGCGTTGCCATGTGTCTTCTATTTGCTTGCATCTTCGCTTGCTAAAAATCTATTGATATGGATCCTCATCCACTTGCTAATCTTTTCAAAAGATCCAATTATGATAAACCAATTGCTAGTAAATTGAGTGCAATTGATCATCTCTATGAAGTTTTGCTTGAAAATTATGAATCTGAAAATTGGGATGAAGTATTGAAAGAAGAAATTTATAAAGTGATTCATGATAGCTCTTTTAATGAAAAGCATGATTGCAATGATGTTATTGTAAATTCTATTAATGTCAATTGTGCTAATAATACGCAAAACTACAAGCTTGGGGATGATGATATTGTTATATCCACTACTTATTGCAATGACCATGATTGGGGTGATGATTTTTTTTATGATCTTGAAAATTTATTTAAGCCTCATGATGAATATGTTATTGATAATAAAATTTGCAACACTATTAAAAGTGGGTTTGGAAGAGCATCAACTTTAGGTAATAATGATCCCACTACTTTGGAAAATTATCAATCTTATGAATTTTTGGATAAAAGGGGGTTCGGAGAGGTCATGACTTTAGTTGATGTTAATCCCACTATCTTGGAAGATGATAAAAAAATTATGCATGTGGATCATAGAGAGAATATTGTTTATGATAGCTATATTGTTGAATTTGATTATGATCCTACATGTAATTACTATGAGAGAGGAAAATATGGTTATAAAAAATTTCATGTCACTAAATTACCTCTCTTTGTGTTGAAATTTTTAATGCTTCATTCTTCCTATTTGCATATGCTAGATATTGCTTGTCTTGATAATTTGTTTGCATATAAAATGCCTATGCATAGGAAGTATGTTAGACTTAAAAGTGTTTGTCACATGTATTATGATGCTCTCTTTGTGCTTCAATTCTTATCTTTCATGTGAGCATCTTTGAAATTTCAAAGCCTATCTTAATGGCTATAAAGGAAGAGCTTCTTGGGAGGCAACCCAATGAATAAAATAAAATTTTCTGTTATTGTGTGTTTTCACTGTCATGCTACTGTTATGATTGTGTTTTTTTGTTTTTAATTAGTGTTTGTGCCAAGTAAATCCTTTAGGATGATTTGGAAGATAGTATAATTGATGCTGTTTGGAAAACAGAAAGTTTTGCGTCCAGTGCCCGAATTTTTTTTCTGTACTCGAGCGTCAGAAAAATCTGAAATTTTTACAAAGTATTGGTATATGAATTGCCCACGTTGTCCTAATTTTTCAGAATTGTTGGAGTTACAGAAATATGTCTTTGAAATAGATTGCTACAGACTGTTCTGTTTTTGACAGATTCTGTTTTTGATGCACTACTTGCTTGTTTTGATGAATCTATGGATTGTATCGGGGGGTATAAGCCATGGTGAAGTTAGAGTACAGTAGGTATAATGCAAAAATAAACTATTAATGGGTTTTCAACAGTACTTATAGTAGTGATTTATTTTGTTATACTAACGGATCTCACGAAGGTTTTGTTGAGTTTTGTGTGATTGAAGTTTTCAAGTTTTGGGTGAGATCACGATGGATGAAGGAATAAGGAGTAGTAAAAGCCTAAGCTTGGGGATGCCCGAGGCACCCCAAGGTAATATTCAAGGAAGACTCAAGCGTCTAAGCTTGGGGATGCCCCGGAAGGCATCCCCTCTTTCTTCTACCAACCATCGGTAATTTTACTTGGAGCTATATTTTTATTCGTCACATGATATGAGTTTTGCTTGGAGCGTCTTGTATTATATGAGTCTTTTCTTTGTTTGCTTTTTACTCCCTCCGTTCCTCTATATAAGGTGTATTTGTTTTGTGATAAAATTCCAGAATGTAAGGTGCATTTCTTCTAATTCCCCATAATTCCCTTGTTAGCCCTCTTAAAAAAGGAAAGTATCTATTTTCTGATTGTCTGTATCTCTCCTTATAGCAAAAACAAGGAAACTATCTCTTTGTCGATTGCATGTATCTCATACTTTTCTGGACTAATTGATTCACTTTCCACTAGCCAACAAATTTGCCAAGGGTAATTTAGTCTTAACATGTCTATAATTATGTGCCTTGGTCACCGTGCCAAAAATAATACACCTTACATAAAGGAATGGAGGGAGTAGTTTGTCACAATCATCTTTGCTGAACACACCTATCTTGAGAGAGCCACACGTTTATCATCATTTGTTAGAATACTCTATGTGCTTCACTTAAATTTTTTGAGCTAGGCAGTTGCTCTAGTGCTTCACTTAAATCTTTTTGAGCATGGTGGTGGCTATATTTTGAAGAAATAAACTCTCATGCTTCACTTATATTATTTTGAGAGTTGATTAAAATTTTGAAGAAATGAATTCTCATGCTTCACTTATATTATTTTGAGAATTGACAAGATTAAAATTTTGAAGAAATGAATTCTCATGCTTCAATTATATTATTTTGAGAATTGATAAGATTGAAATTTTGAAGAAATATTTGCACTCTCATGCTTCACTTAAATCTTTTTGAGAGTTGAAGATAGTAACGGTAATTTGCACAAGATATGAAGTTGGTCCCAAAGTGATGAATATTCAAGAGGGATATAAATAAAAACTTTCATATAGATCATTGGATATGATAAGTGTGATTCCTTGCAATAGTTTTGCTATATGGAAATGATAATATGTGAGTCATGTTAGTGAGTAATTGTGATTTAGTAAAAATATTAGTGTTAAGGTTTGTGATTCCCTATGCATGCACGTTAAGTCAATAGTTATGCAATGAAATTATATCCTACTTATGGTGCATTATTCGGTGTTAGTTGTGTTCAATGCATGTTTATGATCGTTTTCGTTTTTTGGTTGGTTGCTTCTCAATCTTTTGCTAGCCTTCATTTGTACTAAGCGGAAATACTGCTTGTGCATCCAAACTCCTTAAACCCAAGTTGTGCCAAACGAGTCCACTATATGTACCTATATGCGGTATTTCAATGCCGTTCCAAGTAAATTTGCGTGTGCCAACTCTAATTTTCAAAATAATTTTTCCGTTTTGTGTGCCCGTACCGCTCATGAAGCGGCAGGGGGTGGCCATTATTTTCCATGCTAGGTGTGTTATTCTCACGATGAGTGTTTATTCACTTGTCACTGCACGAGAGAATGGTTGGTAATAGGGATGCCCAGTCCCACATGAAATCAAATTAATAACAACAAAATTCATTGGAAAGTGTTGGTATGGAGGGCACCTGTGGATACGGCTAGCCATGGATTGTGAAAGAATGGTGGAAAGGAAATAAACTTTACTTTCTGTTTGGGAACCACCTATGATGTGTCTAGCATGGAAAATATTGGGAATTCTTGGTCGTTTTCGTTGACAGGAAAAGCATGCCTCTCAAAATATTTTTTATCTCTTTAATTTCAGCTTTGAGCTCTCGCACATTTGACAAATCTCTGCTTCCCTCTGCGAAGGGCCTATCTATTTACTTTTATGCAATTTTTATTTTTACTTTGAGTCTCCATCTTCTCTTACAAAAGCACCAACTAGAGAGCACTATTGTCATACTTGTGCACTGGACGTAGCTAATATTTGAGTGTGTTTCATGAATGGATCAATGATTGAGCATAATGGGCTAGGGATAACTTTCTTTAGCATTGATATTTTGAAAGACATGGTTGCTTGTTAGCATGCTTGAGTATTTACATCTTCATGTCAAATTATAGACTATTGCTTTGAATCATTCAAGTCCAATGTCCATGCTACAAAAGAAAAGAATATGTGATGAATATGTTAGGCAGCATTCCACATCAAAAATTCTGTTTTTATCATTTACCTACTCGAGGACGAGCAGGAATTAAGCTTGGGGATGCTGATACGTCTCCAACGTATCTATATTTTTTGATTGTTCCATGCTGTTATATTATCAATCTTGGATGTTTTTATAATCATTTACAGCAATTATATATCATTTTTGGAGACTAACCTATTAACCTAGTGCCCAGTGCCAGTTGCTGTTTTCGGCCCTGTTTTTGTTTTACAGAAAATCAATACCAAGCGAAGTCCAAATGCCACGAAACTTTTTGGAGATTTTTTATTGGACAAGATAAACACTAGAAGCTTCGGCAGAGGGCCAGAAGATGAAGGAGTGGGCCACGAGGCACCAGGGCGCGCCCTAGGGGGTGTGGCGCGCCCTGGTACCTCGTGGGGCCCACCCAGCTCCGTTTGACCTAATTCTTCCACTATAAATTCAGAAAAAAACAGAAACCCTCAGGGGAGTCCATGAAATTCGATCATGGAGGGGTTCTATATCAACCTTGCTGCCCTTCCGATGATGCGTGAGTAGTTTACCATAGACCTTCGGGTCCATAGGCAGTAGCTAGATGGTTTCTTCTCTCTTTTTGATCTTTAATACAATGTTCTCCTTGATGTTCTTGGAGTTCTATCCGATGTAATCACTTTTTGCGGTGTGTTTGTTGGGATCCGATGAATTGTGAGTTTATGATCAGATTATCCATGAAATTATTTGAGTCTTTGCTGCACTCTTTTATGCATGATTATTATAGCCTCGTATTTCTTCTCCGATCTATTGATTTGGTTTGGCCAACTAGATTGATTTATCTTGCCATGGGAAGAGGTGCTTTGTAGTGGGTTCGATCTTGCGGTGCTCAATCCCAGTGACAGAAAGGGACATGACACGTATGTATCGTTGCTACTAAGGGTAAAAAGATGGGGTTTATTCATATGTGAGTTTATCTTGTCTACATCACGTCATCGTTCTTAAGGCATTACTCCGTTCTTATGGACTTAATACACTAGATGCATGCTGGATAGCGGTCGATGTGTGGAGTAATAGTAGTAGATGCAGGCAGGAGTCGGTCTACTTATTTTGGACATGATGCCTATATACATGATCATTGCCTTGGATATCGTCATGATTATTTGCTTTTCTATCTATTGCCCAACAGTAATTTGTCTACCCACCGTATGCTATTTTCTTGAGAGAAGCCTCTAGTGAAACCTATGGCCCCCGGGTCTATCTAAAGCATATTACTAAAACCCTAAAAATATTGCTGCCATTTTATTTTATTTATTTTATTTTGTATTTTTGTTTCAATCTACCTATCTATCACATACAATTTAATCTTGCAATTTACCGCCGAGAGATTGACAACCTCTCGTTTGCGTTGGGTGCAAGGATTTGTTGTTTGTGTGCAGGTGCTGCTAACGAGGTGCTGTGTGATTCTCGTACTGGTTCGATAACCTTGGTTTCATAACTAAGGGAAGTACTTATCTCTACTGTGCTGCATCATCCCTTCCTCTTCGGGGAAATACCAACGCAAGCTACAAGGAGCAGTGGCATATAAAGGCCAACCAGGACCTACATCTTCGGCAGCGTCAAGTAGCCACACTCCGGCAACTACCTCTTCGGGGGCCCCGTTTCTCGGATGCGTTCTACGTAGTCAATATGGATTAGCCAGGAGTGTTCACCAAGCCTTGGATGAGACAAGGGATAGCTGTTCAACGGCACGGAGGCGCACACGTGCGGCAGGGAAAGCACGGGGAATAGTCCCCGCTTTTTACAGCCCTGTACCAAATACCTCCCATCCTTCCTTTACATACTCTCTATATCTTGTAAGGTTCCTCTTGATGTCAGCTCGGCATCTATGGCTAGGCCCTAATGAATGAAGGACAAGACCTTTTTTTGGTCTCCACACAAATTTACGTGTCGTTTCTTCTACTTTTGCCTTGTAGCAATGGGGATACCGTTAGAAATATACAGATGAGTCCGGCTTTCGACTAGGAGCTTGAATATGAAATCGAGCCTATGTCTAAGTCTGATATTTGTTCGGCGTCTTGGATATTGCGTTATATGCATCATGTTTCGAATCGTGATTTTGGTCAATGATTGGGTTGCCCGGCTCCTATGCTTGCCTCCTACATTCCGCTCTGTTTGGCTAGGTGCGCAAAGGGAGAACCACTGCAATTATGCTTCCAGCTCGACCTGGTCAATCACCTCAGTGGAGAAAGCCGAAAATCGACTGTCACGATAAGCGTAAACTGGTCGGCTATCCGAGTTAGTGTGGCGCCCCGCCTGAATACCACTGTAGCCAGACGGTCGCCGCACAAGCCATCCTAGGAAATCACACTGGCGTGCGTGTTTACAACAAGTATCATGAACATAGGCACAACTGTAATAAGAATATATTTATTAGCCATTGTGGCTGGAATAAATACATCATGGTTACAAAGATGGGGCAGCGGAAAAACACTAACTAAGGCAGCACGGACTTGGAGAGGCTCCAATCCATAGGGATCTGACTGGGTTACTCTTCTAGCCTGCGAACGCTCCCGCTCCTCGCTGGTGGACATCGGATCCTTAGGTGAACCTGACCACGTTGAAGGCCGCTGAGTACTTTTGAATGTACTCGCAAGCAAACCAAATAACATATACACCAAGCATAGCAATCCATGGCATTCAAGCATGTACTTGTTATCTTAACAATATTAGTTATCATGTTATGGCAGAATTATCTAGCAATATTACTCACCATGTCATAACAGGATTATTTAGCAAGATGACTACTGAAGTAAATACAGTAAAGCAAAGCATAACGGTGTAGGTATCTTATCTAGCTTCCTCTCATGATCCCTCCGGACCATATGCAAGTTCTTACAGTCATTCGACCATTATCTTATAGACATCACATGGCCAGCATCTCATATTCCTGACATCAACCGATGTCCATGTATCTGTGCTATAAATCTGCCAAAGCTTACCTTTCACTGATTCATTATTAGTAACATCATATGGTTCATTCCTCCAGACTCGACACAGACCAAATAGTGTGACCTAGTATGAACTGTGTCCCATGACCGAGGACGCGGCTATTCGAATAGATTTACACTCTGCAGAGGTCGCGCACTTTACCCACACCATGGAGCTCCCGGCCTCGTACACCAGTACCTGCTCCCATTCGGGTGGACCGGTGCTGCTCCAACAAAACTTGTCTATTGCCTGGCACTCTTACGGCCCCACCGACAATCATACCCCTTCCGGGTCAAGTCCTGGGTGGCCCAAGTGTCACTCCTGACACCTGCCACCATCGTGGCCAAACTAAACTGTCCCAAACGGGGACCCTAGATCCATATAACTTGGGCTCACAAGGTTATCGCCGCCTACCGGGCCAGGGTAGCATGCACGCATAACCTTCCCTCTTTGGAGGTACCGATAAGAGGCAAGACAATAGACCAAGTTAGGGCCTCCCCATAAAGGCAAATGTGGCTGCACTGATGAGCTCGGTTCGGTGGCACTATGACTCGATCCAGCCGACGGAGGAGATTGTCATTATTAAGTCACATTCTTTATCATTGCAATAAAAGTAACAATGCATGAGTTAACAACTATGGACACATAACAACCTATCTCCATATAATATCACAATGGGTCATTAGTGAAATCATGTTTAAATGGCACGTTTATCACTTTACAAGTTCTAGCTGTAAGTTATGACCATCTGAACCCTTGCATGAAACCGGCAAATAAACCAGTAGCCACCAGAACGGTCTTTACAACTCAGATCTGGGACGTTACTGGAATAACTCAACCCCGGCTCAAGACGGCCGAAAAGCAGCTCAGAGCATGAGACAGTGTTGATAAGAAGAATGTAGCAGTTCCCTAAGACGGCTGGAAAGCAGCTCAGAGCATGGGGTCACTGCTACAAAAAGAAATTCAACAACTGCACGAGACGGCCGAAAGCAGCTCAGAACTCGGGACAGTTGTTGAAGAGAGAAATATAAGGTCGGCATCCACCCCGAACGGCCGAAAGCACCACAGAACACAGGCGTGGTGCCGTCACCAGAGAAAAGTAAGCAAGGGTTCATCAGAGTCATATACCGCCTACTACTATGCACTCGAACATAAACATACTCATTATTTTAAACATACAAGAATAACATATAAGCAATGCTTTAGGGCATATATCAGATGGTCGGCTTGCCTGGGGGTGAAGGAATTCTCCGGGAAGAAGTGCGATCATCTCGCGGAAGGATTCACCGGAAAGGTTTCTCCCTCGAAGGGCTGAATATGGGGCAAGGGTAATATGGTCATTTTCAGAAAGTGTCAACCTTGTGAAAAGGGTACCATTGGAACGGGCTCAACGAATAGAGAACGTGGGCTTTGGAATCACCTGATTCGGAGTTACGGTTAAAAAGTTGTGGCCGTTCATTCGTTGGGCAGAAAACAAACAGAATCTGTTCATTTTTGCTCTTAACCAGTGAACGCCCGCAATTTAACTAGTTCGGCGCTAAGCTATGAGCAGAAGGTGTATTTGGGAAAATACGCTTTCAGCGTGGGGAGACGGCTTCTACAGAAGCCGTTCCCACTTAATCCGAGCTGGCGGGCGTCCAGTCGCCGACAGGTGGGTCCCGACACCACCTGTTGGGTCTTCTCTCTCCTCCCTCCTCTCTGTTCTTCCTCCTTCCCTCTTCTCCTCGACACCGCGGTTGGGTTCCCCTATTTCGGTGGCCGCCGGTGCTCCAGTGGTCCTCGCAGGCAGGCGAGTGGACGGGCGTGGTCGCCGGCGTGCGCCGCATCTAGGGGTGGGACCTACGGCTGCCGAGGTGGGCTGCGTAAGCGGCGGCGAGGCATGGCAGAGGGCGGCGGCCTTGGGCAATGGCAGGGCTCCGGCGAGGGATTGGGCTAGGTGAGGGCATGGCTGCGATCTACGGCGAGTGGGGAGTCCAGTGGCGGGATCGGTGGATGCTGGGGAGGGCCGTTGGGGTGAATTGGGGGCGGAGCAGTGGGCGGAGCTTGCCAGCGATTTGGGCACTAGGAGGCACGGCTGCTCAGGGCTGGGGTTTGGGCAGAAGCAAGAGGGAGAGAGGGAATGGTGTGCGTGCTCAAGGGGGCTCGGGGCTGGCTATTTATAGCCGCCCGAGGCAAGCAGGTGAGGACGGCCGCCGTGTTAAGCTGGCCGCGGCGATGAGCTGGGCCGCGTGTGGAAGTGACGGCTCTGGCCAGACCCTGGCGTCGGGGAGGGTCACGGAGGAGCAGAAGAGCTACGCTGGCATGCTCGAGAAACCTCGGCTCGGCCGGATACGGCGGCGACAGTGGACGGACAGTGGCGGTACGGCGGCGTTCGTCGCGGAGCGGTGAGGAAGAAGCCGAGGGGGAAGCGGCTAGAGAGGGGTGCGTGGACGGAGGAGAACGCGGTCGGCACAAATGGACAAGCCACGGCGGCAGAGCTAGCCTGCCCGATGCGACCAGACGCCGTCAGCGCGCTGAGCGCGCGTTTGGCCTTGTCCGTGGCGTGGTCACCACGGCCATGTCATGTTCTGGCCCGCGTCTACTGCCCAATCCTTGTCCCACTCATGACTCGTTGATCAAATGAATGAGAGAAGCAACTAGAACCAACTGGGTGGCTCTGAGGTGGGAAATATCTGCAGAAATAGATTTTGACATGAAACTTGGCCGAATTTTTGTGGAGAAATGGCTGGATGGATTAAATTGGTTTTTGGCATGCAAAGGTGATCCATCAAGGTGCACATCGTGGAAAAATTTCAGGCCAATTGGATCAATCTAGCTGGTACTCCCTTCACAATGCCAGAATCTGGACAGAAACTAGGTTCAGATGCTGGGCTCAAATGGCTTGATGGTTTTGGCTCAAATTTGGTGTATAGTGATGATCTAGGAGTATGAAAGCACTGGTAAAATTTCATACCATTTGGACATGCCTAAATGGTATTTTCTTCACAGTGCTTCTCTCCGGACAGACTATTGGGAAAATTATTGAGAGAGATTGGATAAATGAATTGAGATGATTTTTGGTTTACATGAGTGATTTATCAAGGTTAACCACCCTGTAAAATTTCAGCTCAAATGGATCAAGGGTTCAAGCACTTCCTTTGCAAATTGCCCAACTGGACAGAATTTGCAAATTGATGCTTTGCTCAAAATTTGAACTATGGAACTTGGTTTCTTGAGGGAAACAGTGAAGATATGGATAGCAGTAGCTCCACAAATTATTTGGGATTTTACCTGGCTACCAAAATGGTAGCTCCTTTGGAAAGTGCCCAAAATGCAATATTGGATTTAAATAGGAAAATGCAATTTCCCTTATTTAATTAAGGCCAATATTTTTATGAGAGCTTAATATGATCACAATGAATATCTCCACAAGGTTTCATGAACTTTGGAGATGGATAGATATTTTCCTGGGATTAATTCCTTTAAACAGCAGAAAAAGGAATTAATTTTAAATGAAAAATATTGCAAATAACTTGGCAATATTTTTACATATCCAAGGTTTACAGAGATAGGATGATTACTGGGAAAAGTTTGGGAGGCAACAGATCAAAGGAAATTGGGGTTCCTTTGTAACTGCAGGAATTAGGGTTTCCCTTCCGGTGGTTCGGAGAGTAGGGTTTTGGCGACGAAACCCCGAGAATGTATCTTAGGTGGCAAGGTTGGATTGAGGAGAGAATCTATGGTTTGATAGGAAAGGGAAGGCTATATGACCATCTTCATATACCCAAGAGCAAGAGAAAATCCAATAACACCGGAAAAAAAAGACGGGAGTCAAATTCCACGAGGGAAAAATCGGGGAGCGAAAACCAGGGTGTCACAGTTAGAGGTTATACCGTGATAAACGGAGGGTTCTATTTATATGAACCAAGGTGTTATAACTAGTGCACTTCGGCTTGTCCGATCACCATTACACCGGGGGCTAGGTCAACTACCCCAAATTTTCGAACTCCTATGACTAATTGAAGGATATAAAGACGCTATGGTCCGATTGCCTCGTTTCGTAAATACGCAACCGCCTCAGAGCACCGAGACGTTGGCTAAGGGTTTACGCATTTTTACGGAACACCCCGCGTAGTATCAACAAAGGGGGCAGAAGCCGACGACCGGCCTCTTTCAGTATAAATGGTCGCAAAGGAATAGATAAAATACGTCGGATGGAAACGACTAATCCACATAAATAATAATTGTTTTTACAAAAGTTGCCATAGCATACAGAGAGGTTCTTTAAAACCGGAGCTCGGACTTCGAGCATTGTACTTCGGTCACCCGAGCCCCCTCCTGGACCTCGGTCAGAAACTGCTCGGGCGTCCGCTTCTTCCCTTCCGGAGGCCCTGACACGATCGCAAGCGGCGTGATCTTCAGGTAATGTGCCATGGTTGACGCATAGGCCCGCTCCGTGCCTTCCAGGCAAGCCGACCGCTTCCAGTTCTCAACCTGGGGGCTTGCGCCTCGCAATCTCTGAACCAAGCCGAATAAGCTAGTCAGTAGGGGCTCCTGTGGCCAGAGATTGACGCAAATATCCTCCATCATTGGCCGAGCCATGCGAATCAGCTTGGCCAGCTGCTTCATTTGATTATTCAACAGCGGAGGATGCTCGGGCGCCTGCAATTGGGCCTAGAAGGCCTTCTCCGTAGACTCCTCGGGGTGGGCAGCGAAGTAGGCGCCGGCGTCCGAAGCAGGGCAGATCCCTGAAGGCTTCTGAAGAATGCCAGACTTGCGTAAGATGGGCAAATCAACGGTCACCGAAAACGCAGCGGAGCAGGTATGGCTTACCAGCGGCGATCTGCCTCACTTGTTGAAGGACTTCGCGATCAGCCCGCGCCTGGGTCGTGGCCTCCTTGCAGGCCGAACTCGCTGTTTCGAGCTCGGAGGATAGCTTGTTCTTCTCTTCCTGGAGGGCGTCACGCTACTTGGCCAGCCCCTCCAGGTCGCCTTCAACCTCCACGACCCGGCCCACGTGCTTTGCACCAGCCTCCTTTTCCTTGGTCAGCGCTTCGCTGGCCTGCTTCGCCGCAGCCCTTTGTTGTTCGGCTTCTAGCCGAGCTTTTTGCAGCTCGGACCGGAGTTTCTCAAGCTCCAAGGAGGCAGTTGCAGTACATTGATACAGCATTTAGAGCTCAAACCAACTGCATCAGCACTTACGACATAACACCAAGGAATTCGAGCTCTTGCTTACCTTGAGATTGCTCCATCTGCTTCTTAAGCAGATCCGCGTCCTTCTCGGATCGGTCGAGCTTATGGTTCAGCTCCTCCAACTCCCTTGAGTTGGATGCTGAAACCGAGGCCGAAACCTGCAAATGGCATTGTTAGCTTCCTCGGACGAATCGATCCCCTGGTCGGCCTTGTGCGTCCAACCAGGGTCTCGGGGGCTACTGTCTATTCGCTTTGCTATAATACCTTTCCCTATAATCCCCGCGCAAGATTATCAAATCTACCTCGAGGCTTGGGGGCTACTGTGGTTATACACTTGTAAAAAGTCTATGCAGTTGGCAATGTCTTCGGACATATTGAATTTTACTTATTCTCTAAAGGCTATTAGACACATCTAGTGCTAAAAAGTTCTGCGCACTGATGCGATTCTAAAAAAGAACTCGATTTGAGCTTACCTCAAAACCTTCATAAAGGCCCTTGAAGGCCTCCCGAATATCGGCCTCTGCGGACCGGTAGTTTTTCAGCGCCGCGCCCAAAAGGACGCGGTGCTCGGCAACGATAGAGGAGCTCGTCAGGGCTGCTTCCATCTCTTTGGTCCATCCCGAGGACATCTGCTCTCTAGCAGGTCGGGATGGATGTTCCACCTCGGCCTCTCCGATGAAGGAGGAGCCGCCGTTGGGGTCGGCTGCCGAGGTGGCTCTGGGACAACGGGGGTCGAGATTATCGGCTGTTCCCACTCTTCCCCTCCTTTCGAGGAGGAGGTCTTCTCTGGCACGCCTTTGGAGGCCGAGGCATCGACGCCGCCCCGTGGTAGTTACCGGGGGGGGGGGGGCGGCTGAGAAGTCGCCTCCCCCTGCCCATTGTGGGCCGCGGGGGAAGGGTGATGCTCCTTCGAGGCGCTGGGAGGAGGGAGCCCGCTCGACGACGTCTTGTTGCTAAGGCGGGAGCGTTGTGGGCTGTTAAATTTAATCGGTCAAGGTTTAGGGAAGGAAGGCAAGTACAATGTTCAAGGAAGAGGAGATTAAAATATGTACCTCTTCGGCGGGGGTCTCTCCCTGCGTGGCCGACGAGATCGTCCTCTGATTCGGAGGGGATGACCTCGGCCTCGGAAGGGGCCTTGTTGGAGGCGGCGTCGGCGGCCTTTATGAGGCGCTTTCGCTTCTGAGGCACATTAGCCCCCACGATATCCTCGGACGCTGCCCTCATCCTCTTCGGGGAAGAAGCGCTCTCCTTCCCCTCATCTCCTCCCTCTTTCTTTTCCTCCTCATCAGAGGAGGGAGCTTGGACTTCCTCGGACTTAGCGTCCGAGGGATCTCGGATCCGAAGACCCGTCCTCTTCTTCCCCAGCTCCTTCTTCGCCCTTGCGGGAGCCTTTGGCGGAACTATGGCCAGGAGGTCTTGTTGTTCGGGGGTCCGGACGTCTTCGGGGAGCGGCGCCGGGCACTTGATGAGCGCTGCCTTTTGCGCCCATCTCTGATTGCAATGGAGAAAACTTCAAATGAATGCAGTAAAAAGAATCTTATTGAGAATGAGATGATTATACCTCGGATGGGGCGTGGGTGGCGCTGTAGCCACTGTCGGGCCCGGCCTCGGGAAATAGATTTTGGGACGGCTTGAAGAGAGTCGTCCACATCCCATACAGGGTCGTGCGGAAGAAATACCGCACTGTTGGAACGTCCTCGGGCTTGTTTAGCCACAATGGGCTAGCCCGAAGCTGGAGTGGGAGGATGCAGCGATTGAGCATCACGTCCACCACCTCCGGCAGCTTGAACTTCTTCTGCAAGAGCCGGATCCTCTCCTGGAGAGAGGTGACCTCGGCTGGTGATACGTCTCCAACGTATCTATAATTTTTGATTGTTCCATGCTATTATAGTATCAATCTTGGATGTTTATATGCAATTATATGCCATTATATATCATTTTTTGGGACTAACCTATTAACCCAGTGCCCAGTGCCAGTTACTGTTTTCTGCTTGTTTTTGCCTTTTCAGAAAATCATTATCAAAAAGTGTCCAAACGAGAAAAAAACTTTGGATTAATTTTCTCTGGACCAGAAAAGACCCACGAAGCTTTGGGAGAAGACCATAAGAGCCACGAGAAGGTGACAAGCCTGGAGGGCGCGCCCAGGGGGGTAGGGCGCGCCCCCCAGGCTTGTGGGCCCCTCGTTGCCCCTCCTGACCTAATTCCAGCGCTATAAATTCCCAAATATTCCCAATATACTAGAGAGACAGACGAGAAAAACTTTCTGCCGCCGCAAGCCTTTGTTCTTCCGCGATCCCATCTGGAGGCCTTTTCCGGTACTCTGCCGGAGCGGGAATCGATCACGGAGGGCTTCTTCATCAACCTTGCTACCCTTCCGATGATGTGTGAGTAGTTTACCACAGACCTATGGGTCCATAGCTAGTAGCTAGATGGCTTATTCTCTCTCTTCGATCTTCAATACCATGTTCTCCTCGATGTTCTTGGAGTTCTACCCGATGTAATCTTCTTTTGTGGTGTGTTCGTTGGGATCCGATGAATTGTGAGTTTATGATCAGATTATTCATGAGAAATATTTGAGTCTTCTCTGAAATCTTTTATGCATGATTATTATAGCTTTGTATTTCTCTCCGATCTATCGATTTGGTTTGGCCTACTAGATTGATTTATCTTGCAATAGGAGAGGTGCTTTGTGATGGGTTCAATCTTGCGGTGCTCAATCCCAGTGACAGAAGGGGACATGACGCGTATTTGTATTGTTGCCATTAAGGATAAAAAGATGGGGTTTAATCATATTGCTTGAGTTTACTTTGTCTACATCATGTCATCTTGCTTAAGGCGTTACTCTGTTTCATACTTAATACCCTAGATGCATGCTGGATAGCGGTCGATGGGTGGAGTAATAGTAGTAGATGCAGGCAGGAGTCGGTCTACTTGTCTCGGACGTGATGCCTATATACATGATCATTGCCATGAATCCTTCATAATTATTTGCTTTTCTATCAATTGCCCAACAGTAATTTGTCTACCCACCGTATGCTATGTGTTCGAGAGAGAAGCCTCTAGTGAAAACTATGGCCCCCGGGTCTACTTTATCATATATAAAAAACCTAAAAATACCTTGCTGCAATTTATTTACTTTTATTTTATTTAGTATTTTAGTTTATCTATTTATCACTATCAGAATTAATCCTTGCAAATAACCGCTAAGAGGATTGACAACCCTCTTATTTGCGTTGGGTGCAAGTGTTTGCTTTTGTGTGTGCAGGTGCGCTTAACGAAATTTTACTTGGTTCTCCTACTGGATTGATAACATTGGTTCTTAACTGAGGGATATACTTATCTCTACTATACTGCATCATCCTCTCCTCTTTGGGGACAAAAACGAACGTAGATTACAAGTAGCAGGAAGAATTTCTGGCGCCGTTGCCGGGGAGACATCATCAAAATTACCAAGTACCTTCTCACAAACTATCATCCACTTGCTTTTACTTTATTTGCCTTTTATTTGCATTTGCCTCTAGTTTTCATCTCCCCGACTTCTAAAAAAAATTACAAAAACACAAAAATATTTTCCTTTGCTTGTTTGCTAGTTTGCTTGCTTTGCTTGAAATTGTTATCATGTCTGAATTTGAGAAAGTTGTGCTTGAAAGTGCTAGCGAGGATAGTGGTAGTGAATCTCTTGGGGAGAAAACACGCTCTTTTGATCTTAATCATGACCCTCCGGAGACTAAGCCCTCCACTAATTTTAAGACTAAAGTTTATCATGTGGGAAGTGGTAATATTATTGGGAAAAACATTATTCAGGAATTCTTTAATTGCGCGGGAGTTATACCAATAATTTGTGGATATATTCTTGATAAAACAAATTGTTATGTGGATGCTATTGCCATGCTTGTGGTTAAATTAGAAAGAAAATTTTTACATAACCACCCCGCCCTACAAAAGATATTTTATGAACTTCCCAACATACATGATCCTAGAGCTAAGAAAATTGCCACTATAATTCTTTGCATGAATTTGATTATATAATCCGAGAATCTAGGGATATTTTTTCCTTTTACAAAATTAATTTTGAGCATCCCCCTATAGAGGAGATTCTTCATGACAAAGATACTATTCGTAGGTTGGAATCTAAAGATTACTTTGCTTATGGCAAAAATATTAGAAGGAGAGTTCCAGAACTCCGAAATAATTAAAACTATGTACCACCATGCTTGTGATAAATTTGAGTGGGTTACTAAAGGAATTGATGAGGGATTTAGTGAAGAATGGTTTGAGGGTACGGCAAGAGATCCTATTGATGATGAGATACATGTTTTATATGAGGACGTTTATGGTGATGACCCTGAGTTTGAAGTTATGAATGTTAAAGTCACTAATCAAAGCCCCTTTAATTACCTAAGCTCACCCACTAGAATAGAAGAGCATGAGAGCAAAGAATTAATGAGAAAAGTTTTGGAAGATTTAATCAAAAAGGACTTGGGGATGAAGGATGACAACACTTGAAACTATGCATTATGCCTACCTAGGGGCATAAAACAATAGCGCTTGTTGGGAGGCAACCCAATGAATAAAATAATTTTTTGTTTTTACTTTATGTTCTTGTGTGTTTACACAATTATAGCCTCTGTTATGATTTTGTTTTTATCTTTTAATTAGTGTTTGTGCCAAGTAATGCCTTTGGGATGATGTTGATGATAGTATAATTGATGCTGTTTGGAAAACAGAAAGTTTTGCATCCAGTGCTGGAATTTTAATTCTGTACTGGAGCGTCAGAAAAATCTGAAATTTTTACACGGTATTGGTATATGAATTTTTTACGTTGTCCCAATGTTTCAGAAGTTTTGGATTTACAGAAGTATGGATTTTAAATAGATCTTTACAGACTGTTCTGTTTTAGACAGATTCTGTTTTTGTTGCATAGTTTGCTTATTTTGATGAATCTATGGATCGTATCGGGGGGTATGAGTCATGGAGAAGTTGGAGTACAGTAGCATTATGCCAATATTAAATATGAATCAATTTACAACAGTACCTAAAGTTTAAGATTTGTTTGTTATACTAACGGATCTCACGAGGTTTCTGTTGAGTTTTGTGTGCTGAAGTTTTCAAGTTTTGGGTGAGACTACGATGGATAAAGGAATAAGGAGCGGCAAGAGCCTAAGCTTGGGGATGCCCAAGGCACCCCAAGCTAATATTCAGGGAAGACTCAAGCGTCTAAGCTTGGGGATGCCCCGGAAGGCATCCCCTCTTTCGTCTACAATCTATCGGTAACTCACTTGGAGCTATATTTTTATTCATCACATGATATGTGTTTTACTTGGAGCGTCTTGTGATATAGTTTGTTTGCTTTTGTTTGCTTTTTAGTTTGTCACAATTATCTTTGCTGAACACACCTTTTTGAGAGGGACACACATTATTCGTGATTTGTTAGAATACTCTATGTGCTTCACTTATATCTTTTGAGCTAGGCAGTTGCTCTAGTGCTTCACTTATATCTTTTAGAGCACGGCGGTGGTTATATTTTAAAGAAATAGTTGCTCTCTCATGCTTCACTTATATATTTTTGAGACTCTAATGATTAGCAATGGTAATATGCACGGGTTATGAATTTGGTCCTGATATGATAGGTATTTAAGAGGGATATAATAAAAACTTTCATGTAGATCACTGAATATGATAAGTTTGATTCCTTGCAATAGTTTTGCGATATTAAGATGGTAATATGTGGGAGGTGCTAGTAGATAATTGTGGTTTAGTAAGAATATTGGTGTTAAGGTTTGTGATTCCCGAAGCATGCACGTATGGTCTGTCGTTATGCTAAGAAGTTGAAGCATGATTTATTCTTGATTGTCTTCCTTTGTGTGGCGGTCGGGGGCGCGCGATGGTTAACTCCTACCAAGCTCCCCCCTAGGGGCATGCGTAGTAGTACTTTGCTTCAAGGGCTAATAAACTTTCGCAACAAGTATGTGAGTTCTTTATGACTAATGTGAGTCCATGGATTATACGCACTCTCACCCTTCCGCAATTTGCTAGCCTCTTCGGTACCGTGCATTGCCCTTTCTCACATCAAGAGTTGGTGCAAACTTCGCCGGTGCATCCAAACCCCGTGATAGGATACGCTCTATCACACATAAGCCTCCTTATAACTTCCTCAAAACAGCCACCATACCTACCTATCATGGCATTTCCATAGCCATTCCGAGATATATTGCCATGCAACTTCCACCGTTCCGTTTTTATGACACACATCATCATTGTCATATTGCTTTGCATGATCATATAGCTGACGTAGTATTTGTGGCTCAGCCACCGTTCATCATTTTTATACATGTTACGCTAGATCATTGCACATCCTGGTACACTGCTAGAGGCATTCATATAGAGTCATATTTTTGTTCTAGTATCGAGTTGTAATATTGAGTTGTAAGTAAATAAAAGTGTGATGATCATCATTATTAGAGCATTGTCTCAGTGAGGAAAGAATGGTGGAGACTAATGAGTCCTCGAAAAAGTGGGGATGAGGTCCATGAGACCGTTCTAAATAAAAAGAAAAAGGATAAAGGAAAAAAAAGGAGGCCAAAAAGAGCCACGAAAAAAATGATTGAGAGAAAAAGAGAGAAGGGACAATGTTACTATCATTTTTCCACACTTGTGCTTCAGAGTAGCACCATGTTTTTCATATAGAGACTCTCCTATTTTGTAACTTTCATATACTAGTGGGAATTTTTCATTATAGAACTTGGCTTGTATATTCCGATGACGGGCTTCCTCAAATGCCCGAGATCTTCATGAGCAAGCAAGTTGGATGCACACCCACTTAGTTTTCATGTTGAGCTTTCATACACTTATAGCTCTTAGTGCATCCGTTGCATGGCAATCCCTACTCCTCGCATTGACATCAATTGATGGGCATCTCCATAGCCCGTTGATTAGGCTCGTTGATGTGAGACTATCTTCTTATTTTTTGACTTCCCCTTATTGATCTCTATCACCATACTCTATTCCACCCATAGTGCTATATCCATGGCTTGCGCTCATGTATTGCGTGGGGATTGAAAAAGCTGAAGCACGTTAAAAAGTATGAACCAATTGCTTGGCTAAAACCGGGGTTGTTCATGATAAATATTTTGTGTTAAGAAGATGGAGCATGACAGGATTATATGATTTTGTAGGGATAACGTTCTTTAGCATTTTTATTTTGAAAGACATGATTGTTTATTAGTATGCCTGAGTATTGATGTCTTTATATCAAACTATAGACTATTGCTTTGAATCATTCGGATCTTATTATTCATACCGTAAGAGAGAGATTACATGATGAAACATGATAGGTAGCATTCCACATCAAAAATTCTGTTTTTATCATTTACCTACTCGAGGACGAGCAGGAATTAAGCTTGGGGATGCTTGATACGTCTCCAACGTATCTATAATTTTTTATTGTTCCATGCTATTATAGTATCAATCTTGGATGTTTTATATGCAATTATATGCCATTATATATCATTTTTTCGGACTAACCTATTAACCCAGTGCCCAGTGCCAGTTGCTATTTCCTGCTTGTTTTTGACTTTTCAGAAAATCATTATCAAAAAGTATCCAAACGAGAAAAAAACTTTGGATTAATTTTTTCTGGACCAGAAGAGACCCACGAAGCTTCGGGAGAAGACCAGAAGAGCCACGAGGAGGCGACAAGCCTGGAGGGTGCGCCCAGGGGGTAGGGTGCGCCCCCAGGCTTGTGGGCCCCTCGTTGCCCCTCCTGACCTAATTCCAGCGCTATAAATTCCCAATATTCCCAATATACCAGAGAGACAGAAGAGAAAACCTTTCCGCCGCCGCAAGCCTCTGTTCTTCCGCGATCCCCTCTGGTGGCCTTTTCCGGTACTCTGCCGGAGGGGGAATCGATCACGGAGGGCTTCTTCATCAACCTTGCTGCCCTTCTGATGATGTGTGAGTAGTTTACCACAGACCTACGGGTCCATAGCTAGTAGCTAGATGGCTTCTTCTCTCTCTTTGATCTTCAATACCATGTTCTCCTCGATGTTCTTGGAGTTCTATCCGATATAATCTTCTTTTGCGGTGTGTTTGTTGGGATCCGATGAATTGTGAGTTTATGATCAGATTATTCATGAGAAATATTTGAGTCTTCTCTGAAATCTTTTATGCATGATTATTATAGCTTTGTATTTCTCTCCGATCTATCGATTTGGTTTGGCCTACTAGATTGATTTATCTTGCAATGGGAGAGCTGCTTTGTGATGGGTTCAATCTTGCGGCGCTCAATCCCAGTGACAGAAGGGGACATGACACGTATTTGTATTGTTGCCATTAAGGATAAAAAGATGGGGTTTAATCATATTGCTTGAGTTTACTTTGTCTACATCATGTCATCTTGCTTAAGGCGTTACTCTGTTTCATACTTAATACCCTAGATGCATGCTGGATAGCGGTCGATGGGTGGAGTAATAGTAGTAGATGCAGGCAGGAGTCGGTCTACTTGTCTCGGACGTGATGCCTATATACATGATCATTGCCATGAATCCGTCATAATTATTTGCTTTTCTATCAATTGCCCAACAGTAATTTGTCTACCCACCGTATGCTATGTGTTCGAGAGAGAAGCCTCTAGTGAAAACTATGGCCCCCGGGTCTACTTTATCATATATAAAAAAACCTAAAAATACCTTGCTGCAATTTATTTACTTTTATTTTATTTAGTATTTTAGTTTATCTATTTATCACTATCAGAATTAATCCTTGCAAATAACCGCTAAGAGGATTGACAACCCTCTTATTTGCGTTGGGTGCAAGTGTTTGCTTTGTGTGTGCAGGTGCGCTTAACGGAATTTTGCTTGGTTCTCCTACTGGATTGATAACCTTGGTTCTTAACTGAGGGAAATACTTATCTCTACTATACTGCATCATACTCTCCTCTTCGGGGAAATACCAACGCAGTCTACAAGTAGCAGCTGGGCTGCCCCACTCCAGGCCTGTTTCTGCCAGGACACCAGCTTCCTCGGAGGCGTCCCTGTGAAGGCAGGGACCTCGGTCTGGCCGGCGGTGAGGGGCTCAGTGATGTAAAACCACTCGCGCTGCCACAGCTTTACGGTCTCGATGAAGGTGCCCTCCAGCCACTCTGGTTTCTGGAGTTTGCTGATCATGGCACCTCCACATTCGGCCAGCTCAGCACCGCTGCTCTTCGGCTTCACGCAGAATGTCTTCAGCCATAGGCCGAAGTGAGTCTCCACGCGTAAGAACGCTTTGCAGACAATGACGAAGGTGGTGAGGTGGAGAATGGAATTTGGGTCTAGATTGTGGAAATCCAGCCCATAGAAGAAAAGGATCCCCCGCACGAAGGGGTGCAGGGGGAATCCCAAACCTCGGATGAGGTGAGGGATGAACACAGCCCGCTCCCCAGGCTTGGGAGTGGGGACACGCTGGCCCGGCACGCGGCATCGTCAGGGATGTACCCCGCCAAGCGGAGCTCCTCGATGCTAACGTTGGTGACCTTGGAGGCCACCCACATTCCCTTCAGATCCGCATCCGCCACTGTTGCGATGAGCGGAGGACTGGGGAAGGCTTTAGGCTTGGAAAGGAGATCGAGAGTATGAGCTTGGAGGGTTTGAGCGCTGGAGCGGCAGGAGAGCGTGGGAAGATAGATTCACCGCCCCCTGCTCTTTATAGTCAGTAAAAATGCGAAGCGTCCCTCTGTCGCGCCGTAAAAATCGCCACATTTCGGCTTATCGTGTCGTTGTGGCCGCAGGGGGTAAAACAATTGATTGATGATATCCCCTAAAACGCGGGGCACGATCTCTGTTGTAATGAGACGTGCCAGTGAGAGGGTTACCTCGAACCGCAATTCGAATAAGTAATAACTGATTTATGTGGTGTCATGGGTCCTGATGTTTCGGTAAAGTTGTCAGTAATTGACCATCACACATCGGCGTTGTTAGTCTTCGGGACTAAGTAAGCTGTATTCTTCAGATGGACGAAGATACATTGTGGGCGACACATGGTCGGCAGGCCTCGTCTCCTATTTTAAACGGGAGGTGCCTTTTCAATGGGGGATTTACAAGCCTTGGGCAATTTCTTGACTTAGAGCATGGAACTTGCCTGCTAAGCCGAAGAACTCTTATGCCGAAGACATTTATCCGAAGAAGGTGGCTATCCTTGGCTTTGAAGACAAGTTCGGGGGCTACTGACGGTGTCCTGGACTAGGGGGTCCCGTCCTAGCTGATTAATCCATGGGC
Organism: Elymus sibiricus; assembly: GCA_039707655.1. Lineage (NCBI taxonomy): Eukaryota > Viridiplantae > Streptophyta > Magnoliopsida > Poales > Poaceae > Elymus > Elymus sibiricus. The sequence continues at coordinate 434,569,299 of CM077668.1, read as the reverse complement.
CGAACTATCGGGCCCGTCAAAGAGCAGGGACTCCGGAAGCTTCCAACTCGAAGAACCAACATATCGGGCCTCACCGAAGACTTGGCGTATACCCCAAGGATACGAGATTCGGCATATACTCCCTTAATCGTAACCGACCATGTGTAACCCTAGATACCCCTGGTGTCTATATAAACCAAAGGGTTTAGTCAGTAGAGGTAAGTTCATTCATCATACTCTAGGTTTAGACCACATCTTACGATCTCGAGGTAGATCAACTCTGTATCTTGATATATCCATAATACAAACAAGAGCAGGACGTAGGGTATTACCTCCTTAGAGAGGGCCCGAACCTGGGTAAATCTTCGTGTCCCTCGTCTCCTGTTAACCCATTGATCCGATCTCACAGCTCGGGCCCCCCTACCCGAGATCTGCCGGTTTTGACACCGACAGTGGGCCCAACATGTCAGGGAAGCTGACAAGGCACACGGGTAAACTGGTGCGGTTTGCAAACGATGTGCACTTGCGGTCTCCGATGTGCAGTTGCGGTTTGCAAACCATGTGGAAGTATCGTGTATTGTTGTCTCCCTCCAAAATGGAACGGGAGTTGGATCTTTTATACCACTTGATTTCCTCTTCTAGAAAAAGACGTCCAATCTTCTCATTGGATTGATTTTTTCAATCAATCTCTTGAGGTGTCAAAAATGCGGGGCTTTGTGATTTTATTGAGATCATCAATAATCATGGAAAGGCACTGCTTCTCTTTTTCATAAATGCCACTAGTGCGTTTCTTCCATCCAGATAGGAATCACTCTGATCTTAAAGTTTCATCGCTGAATCGGTGTGCGATCAACGACAGGCTTCTCCCGCACACTCTTAACTAAGTCAGCAAAGCCATCCCTAAGTAACCATCCCAATTCAAATTTGAATGGGCGACGAGTACCAAGGGAGCTAGGCGAGTTAGAGTCTGAGTATGATGCGCGCATGGTCTGAAAGTGTTTCAATACACTCAAGTGCACGCACGGTTACCATTTGAAATTTTAATTCCCATTCGGTATCCATAAGCACACGATCAAGTTTCTCGTATGTCGGCACTGGACGATTATGAGCCCACGTGAACTGTTGCCCTGACATACTGGCTTCCCTAAGATTCAAACTGGCAATCACAGTCTTAATAGCTCTTCAGGTGATTCACATAGTTGCGCTCTCGCTCGGCTGATCCCTCCACCAGCGGCCGGCATGGTCGATCGGTTTGCGCCGCACCCAGGTGGAATTGATCACAAATATTGTCTATCGCGTCTCTCAAGCAGCAGCTACCGCGGGCGCAAGCCTCTGACGAGCCTTCCTTGCCTTCCGTCAGGTACACAATGAGAAGCAAAGGATTACATCTTCAGAAGTAGGTAGTTGTTAAAATTATATCGACTATGTGTATTGGGTTACAGTTAGACTTGGAACACGCTAAGGGCTAGGTGTTTGAGTCAGCCACATGTAACCCATGCCTATTACTTAAAGGCACCGTGGGCAGCAAAATTAGACTAGACAAATCTAGTAGGCTAGACACGAGCTAAAGGTAACGGTCCAGGTACCAATGGCAGGAGGTGTCCGGACCGGCCATGGCGCTATGGTCGAGATGTGTCTAATGGCCTCGGCAAGCTTGTCGTCGATCTATACTATGTCGATTTAGTACATGGGAAGGTGCGCCTATGGTCATGCTCCGGGATGTAGCCATAATAGTGAACCTTGTTAACTGATTATTCACGTATTTTCTAACAGTAGTTGCCCCTGATATTTATCTTTACTTCAACCAACAGCTCTCACGTCCGGCTGCGTTTTAAGACTGAATTTTAACACAAAGCAAGCATGAGACAATTTAAATTTACATTGCGAAACAAAACTCCCATAGCACACTGTTGCTGTCAGAACTGTTTACAGCAACATCGGTGAGCATAGATACCACACCCAACAAACACATTGCTTTAGTGGTCACTACAGGAAACAAGGGTCAGCAAACTTAATGGTTCATGATTGATCAACATAAAATTGTCAAGTTATCAACAGTTCTGCAGAGAGCTAACCTTACTCCCAGATTAAAGGACTGTGTGAATGCTTTTTATCTGGCCTGCTGCTGCTGCTCCAACTTCAGCGCTGCACAGTCTCTCGTCTTCTTTGCATCACATATAAAAGAACACAGTAAGGAAACCTACTGTTTTCCTCGAAAAAAAGAAGTTACTAACAGCTTTGGGTTGAAGAAACGTTCGACAATTCGGCAGTTACTTAAAACAGTTAAGCTCTCACTCCAAAATTCAATAACTACTAACAATATTGAAAAAGAGAGGAAATTTCTCAAAAATACAAACATACCTTAACTCATGGAAGGGAGTTTGCCAGATAAATTTTGCTTGAAACTGTAAATCAAGAACTCCTGTTCTTAGCAGCAATGAGTAGTACGGTCAATGAAAAAAAATTGACGGTGCGGTCAATGAATTTATCCACCATCAATGTTGGTATTACAGTGACAACTCTACAAAAATGCTTTTTTTGTAACAGTATGGAACTGCTACAACCCAAGCACGCCAATGGAATTAACCTAGAGGAAAACATGAAAGGCGCATATAGATGCAACACATACTTCGCCCAGCAGGATTCAGTTAATGCAGCTACTTTCAGATTGTAATCTTTTGAATTTCAAGTCTTCTTTTAAAGCCTATGGCAGTAACCACCAGTGGAAAACGATGGTGCGGTGCTCAAAAGCTAAATACAGTATTAACCTGCGTATCAATATAGCCTATGCACACCAGCAGAGCTTCCTTCACCGCAGGACCGAACAGCCGCTACAGAGGTACGCTGGTCACAATCCTTCAGAACCAAAATATGATAGGCTTACTTGATCTGCTCTAGTTTACTTGACCGACTGGTCTGCCTGCCAGCTGTCTGATTGCTAGCACTTCCATTAACAACTGAAGGTCTGAAGCAAAGTGACAAACTATCTGCCATCTGGCTCCTCAGTGATGGTTACGTCATTATTACTGCAGATAGTTACGTCATTATGGCTGTACAGAGCACTACCCGATTCATCTTCCTTAGATACCCTTAGGTTGAAGTATGCCGGATGTTTAGGCTCTGGAAGAATAACACCCTCGCTGTTTAACATCGCAACGACATTTGACATGGTCGGTCGATCATCTGCATGCTCTTGTACGCACATTAGTGCAATGTTAATGTACCTCCTAGCCTCCGCTGCATGGATCTCCTTAGCAATTGATGCTTCTAGAAGCTCAAGACATCTTCCTCCTTCCCAGAGCTGCCATGACTGCAGAAAATTTATCATCACATACATGTCAAAAATTACTTCGGTTTACAAATAATGTACATATGTGTGTGAGAGTTCGCAAAATGCTCACATATCCAAGGAGGTTAAGAAAGTCTTCATGCTGATGGAAACCAGAATTCCTTTGTCCGCTAAGGATCTCGAGAAGTAAGACACCAAAGCTGAACACATCAGATTTGATCGAGTAAATGCCTTCAGATGCATACTCCGGAGCCATATAACCACTGAAATGAGTTAGAAGCATAAGTAAAATACTATATCAAATTTTAAAGGTCGATGAATCAGCTGATTAATGCTATTCTAATTAATTGTGTTATATACTTACTATGTTCCCACCACCCTCTTTGTGCTTCCTTGAGTATCATTGGAGCTGAAAATTTTAGCTAGCCCAAAATCAGAAATTTTAGGATTCATGTCCTGGTCCAAGAGAATGTTGCTGGCCTTAAGGTCTCTGTGTATGATGCGCAACCGAGAGTGCTTGTGGAGATACAGTAGACCTTGGGCTATCCCTTCGATTATCACACATCTTTTATTCCAATCAATCAAAGTTGTTCTGCTAACATCTGCACATTAGAGAGTGCATTTTATAGTATGGACGAAACGCGATCCAAAATATGGTTGAACTACACTGTGCATACCAAAGATAAAGAAGTCCAAGCTCTTATTTGGCAAATATTCGTACACCAAAAGTTTTTCCTCTCCCTGAATGCAGCAACCCATGAGCTTGACCAGATTACTGTGTTGTAGTTTTGCAATAAGTTCAACTTCATTTTTGAATTCTGTGAAACCCTGTCTTGAATGTGAGGCAAGCCTTTTAACTGCAATTTCTATTCCATCTGGTAATTGGCCCTGGAAGCATGTACAAAGCTGGAGGCATTATATTTTACTGAAATTACAGAAAATGGATTACATGCCATCCATGGGAAAAGGACTTTTGGGATATACAGCATCGCAGATCCAACGCATGGCCTTAATATTCCTTTTCAGTGCATTACATCTATTTCCTTCGGAGTTTCAGTCCACTGTCGTTTATCAAGAGTTGCATCTTAATTCTTTCTGTAGTTTAAGGCTAGGTAGCAGGTTACTTATGCTAATAATATTTGGTTGAGATGCATTTATAAAACTGGATTTCGGGAGTATATGTTTATCAAGCAACCGTATGTATTTTTTTTCTCATTCTAGGGTGTCGATAATATATTGAAAAGCGTGTGACTTCGCCTTTTTCGCCATAGGTTGCTATTACAGGGATGAATGATATGATAACTGCCATCGTAGATATTGGAACTTATATACATTATTTTCAAAGGTAGCTTATAAAACTAGGCACATCATATCACGATTCATAATAGATTCAGCTACTGTAATTAGCTCTACTGTAAATATATAAGGACTTTTTAGGCAATCGTGATTTAATATATATTTTAGAATGAACATATGATTGAATCTTTTCAAGACAACACATTTACCTTGTAGACAGGGCCAAAACCACCTTGCCCAAGTAGGTTTTCTTTCGAGAAGTTGTGTGTAGCATGCAATATCTCAGAAAAGTCAAAGAAAGTGAACTCTGAACTCTTTTCTTCCAATCTCCAAACCAATGCGTCTTCTTCCGGCCTATTTGTGGCAGCTTGATCATGTACGATTTCCGTTCCTAAATTGAGAGGACACACAAATATACAACCTTAAGGCTGAGTACATATATAAGTGGTAGTTTTTTAGAGGAATGTTCTAATCCAAATAACAACAAACCTTTTCTTCGTCTTCTCGTCCATACAACGAAACAAATAACACACAGAAATATTGCCAGTAATGGAGCTGCCACAACAATAATCCAAAGCGCTCTCCGGCGTGAGTTGCGTCCTAAGAAAAACACGACTTCATATATAGTTTTCATATAAATATAAAAACGAATCCTATATCCTATGTACCTAAAAAAGTCACCCCCACTAACTTAATTATCTCAACATGCAAGCATGCCACATCACTATACAATTATGAATGGGATAAGGCCCACCTCAACATGCAACAATGCATGGGAAAAGACCCACCACCACATGCAACCATGCATGAGAAAATATTTTTCATTCTATTATTCTACTTCTATTCAATAAATATTGGAGGTAAAAAATATATATTTAATAAATATTTTACAACTTTACATACATATAATAAGTCGTATGTATTTTAAATTTTGGTTCACGTGTTATGAATCTAAATATTTATATTCAATACAGTCAAATCTCATTGAAATATATTGCAACCAATTTCCGCAACAACACGTAGGGCATCATCTAGTTTATTTAGTGTTAGAGACAATGACAAATCAGTTGTAGGTTGTGGATCATCTCACTCGACCACACTTTACCAATTGAACATGGGTCGGTCCCCCTTTGAACTTTGAACCATTCTGACTCTAGCATCTTTCCCCTTATCAATAAACATCATTTTCTTTGTTATTGACTTAACATAGTTCTTGTACTTATTTGTTTTTATTAATCTATTTTTAAGCTCATGTCTGCTAGTCTAAAAATGCTACCATGTACTCCCTCCGTTTCTAAACACTCTAAAATACGTCTATATACATCCGTATGAAGCGCCTATTGAAATCTCTAAAAAGTCTTACATTTAGAAACGGAGGGAGTATCATAATAGTGAAAAGATCTATGTATCGATTTTCCTTGTAAGTGGACATTGCAACTATGTACACTAAATCAACTGGCATGAAAGGCAATTTAGTGTAGAATATCTCTAATTTCCTAGCTTACTTCTAGTAGCATATAAAATAATCACTATAAGTTCTTTTTAATAGCTGCATGCATCATCACTCAACGGAAAGACAAAGGGAGTTCACTCTTTTTTCAAAAATGGAAAGTTCTTTTCCTATAATTTTCCAATAAAAAAATTGTATCATGCAAGATGTGTGACATGTTACCTAAATTAATGAATCTAACTGAAGCCGTGGTGCCATGTCCAACCAAGGATCTGCCGGGAAGGATGAGAATTTACATACCATGAAGTTCTTGGGTGGTCGCTTGCGCCTCCGGAGGTGGTGGTGCCGCAACCGGTGACTGCGGTTGCGACTGCGGGGGTGGGTACAATGTAACTGGCGGCATGGTATTGTTGATCGGCGGAAGTTCAGATACCAAGTTGATAATACGCAGCATGGGGTCCCCTTGAAAGAACGGGTATATCTCGTACCTCATGCTACACCGTGTCCCCAGAAGTCGACCACCTTTCCTACCGTCCATGTACTTGAGTGTTAACTGGGAGTAAGGCTGGAAACAGGCCGCACAGTCGTCAGCGGTCAGGTCGGGCGTGCACTGCATAAGGCAGTAGAGTGTCGGGAGGGAGCTGACATCTAAGCGTGAGGTGGTGAACCTCCTTGAGCTGTTCGCAGCCGATTGAGCTGTGTTGTTCAGAAGTGTGAACAACAAGAACCTGAAGGAGTCAGCTCTTGTCGAGATATTCATCAACATCTCGAGGCTCACAATGATGAATATATTGTCATTGACGTTGGTGGCGAGAAAATTCTGGTTGGAGAACCTGAGCATGCAGGGATTGCTATTGTAGTACACGGTGGCGTCCTTATTGTTCGTGCAGTGTTCCTGCCCGTCCTGGAAGGCGGTCACCAAGCATCCCTCGCAGGCAGAGGCATTGGAGTCCCCGCGGCAGAGAGCAAGGGCGAAGATGGTGTTCGGAACATTGCCGATGGTGTCGGTGGCGAAGAGGGTGGTGTTGGATGCTGCTTTCTTCGGGAGGGTGGAAGAGAGGAGCTTGAGGTTGGCTTCATAGGTGCTATTTGATTTGTAGTTGCCGCTCTCGCCGCATGCTGGCCACGTTTGGGCAGCGGTGAGAGGCACGTGGAGCAGGAGGAGTGGGAGGATAATCATGGCCATAAATGGATGACAAGGCAGATCCACAGATGATAGGAACCTCATCGCCAGGCAACTTCTAGAAACTGAGGAGCTCTCATAAAAATGGGAGAGAGAAAAGTATGTTAGAACAGGAAGATAATAATAAGTAACTAAAAAGGAAAAACAATGTAGAGAACTGGAAAACGCCACCATACATCGAAGCTCCACCTCCCCACGTTGAGGTAACACTGGATCATCAATAAGTTATGGCACACCAACCTAAAGAACACAGAGGAGAAATGTCCATCTGCTCAGAACTGCAAAGACAGCATGCTATTGCTGGCAAGAATTCTCAGAATTCGGAACCTGTGGAGCTAGCAGAATATGCTCCTTTGTTTGCAGCACCGGGCCATCAGGAGCTGATAGTCTGATATACAGGGAAGGGAACACCACCATCCATTTGAGCAGCTCTGGTGATCATGTTCTAGATATCACGCTGCACAATTGAAGGCATGTAAGCATCAAAGAAGTGTGTGCTCGAACATTAATTAAGAGATCTAAATGTTCTAAATCTCGAAGTTCAGATGTCACAAGTAGCCATTCAGATATCAGGGATTAAGATGGAAGTTCAGAAAGTCTACTCCAAGTCAAAAACAGGGTTAAGCTGGAAGTTCAGAACGTCTACTCCAAGTCAAAAACAGGGTTAAGCTGGAAGTTCAGAAAGTCTATTCCAAGTCAAGACAGGATTAAGCTGGAAGTTTATGAAGTCTACTCCAAGTCAAAACACGCTTGGTATGTCTTCATTTTGATAGTTCACTTGGACAGGCACTCGAAAATTCTCAATTCAACATGTTGTTTAGCGTGAGCAAAATTCAATGTTTTTCTCTTCAAGCTGAATAAAGAATCTAGCGCCGCAAAAAAAAAAAAAAAAAAAAAAAAAAAAACTAGGGGCTTACCACTGGATTATGGGGACTGCAGATAGGGGGGGCTTGTGGGTTATGGATCGGGGCTTATAGACCACAAAGCTCTGCATTGCAAGAGAAACTGTCTTCAACCATGGGGGAAAAATCGGGGGAAAAGACGTGATTTCGTACCTAGCTTACCACTGGAAGTGGAAGGACGATGACGTCGCCGGCGCGCGACCTCCGTGCTCCTCTCCGGCACGTCGCCGCCGGGCGCCGGCGCTCGCTCCGCTCCCCTGCTCGCGCGCCAATGTGTCCTCCGCTCCAGGTGGCGTGGCCCGGAGATAGTCGGCAGAGTGGGGAGTGGGGGAGGAGGAGCCACTCGATTCAGTGGACGACGGCGGCGGAGTGGGAGTGCACTTCTTTTCCAACTTGGGTGGACTGGACGAGGAGGAGAATGACCGCGACGGAGTCCGTCCAGTCCGTCTCTCTCGCAGTGCCGACAAGCTGGCTCTGTAGGCTCACATGGGCCTGCATCGACCGTCTCTGCGACGGTGCTGATACTAGCAAACTAGGGCCTGGGCCAGAGCTCCTATATGGCACTGGGGCCTGAAGCACTGCGTTCGTGGGCTGGCCCACCAGCGCGAGCCTTTAGTTTGATTGTGTTCACGCCCCTAAAATAACATGGTTTGAGGCATTTCCTATTTGGCGCATTAAGCGCCCGTTACAGTACGTTTTGAAACCGGCGCACACCCCCCTGCATGCTTGGGCCGGCCCATTTGTTTTTTTTTCCGGTTAAAACACTGCAAAAAGGGTGTGCGGGGCACCGGATTCGAACTAGGGACCTTGACCTTCACAGAGCAGCGCACCAACCACATATGCCTATTGAATTCGTTATATTTCCTTTTATTCTTTCCCCAGTTGTGAAGCCCGGTTTTTTCTTTTTTCTCTTTTTTTGAAACGGTTTTTGTACTTTTTTTTCTTTTCCTAAATGCGCGATTTTTTATTCAAAATTGATGAACCTTTTCTGAATTTGTGAACTATTTTTTTGAAAATCCATGAACTTTTTTTAAATTCGTTGAACTTTTTTCAAATTTGATGATTTTTTTTCAAAATTGATGAACTTTTTCCAATTTCGATGAACTTTTTTCAAATTCGATGAACTTTTTTGTCAAAATCGATGAATTTTTTTCATTTGTTGTGAACTTTTTTAAAAAAGCGATGAACTTGTTTTCAAAATTGATGAACTTTTTTCAAATTGATGAACTTTTTTCAAATTGATGAACTTTTTTTCAAAATCGATGAACTTTTTTTTAAATTCGATGAACTTTTTTCATTTTTTATTTTTTCAAAATTTTAAACTTCTTCAAAAAGTCAACGGTCAGCTGTTTGATTGGTCAACGATCAACCAGCCGGACCAGTTGAACCAGCGACCGGTCGAACCAGGCGAACGAGGGGCGTTCGAGCGAACTAGGGCTCGTTTTTTTTTTCCAGCGAAGCGAGCTGGGGCTCGTGAGGCGATCGAGCGAGCTGAGGTTAGATGGGCCGGCCCATAGCGGGTGCGCGTGAGCGCCAGCTGAGGTTGCTGGCGCCACAAGCGCCCTATAGGAGGTCCCATGGTTTGATCTGTTTGACTGGACCGGTTGACCAATGACAAGACATGTTGTCCTTTGACTTCACCCATTGACTGTTGACTTGACAATTGACCGTTGACATTTAAAAAATCATTAGTTTGAAAAAAGTTCATGAATTGAGAAAATTACATATTTCAAAAAAGTTCATGATTTTGAGGAAAAAAAGTTCACGGATCTGAAAGAAAATTCGCAAAATTTAAAGAAGTTCATGCATTTTAAGAAAAAGATAAAAAATAAAAAATAAAAAAATGAGTACAGACAACGAAGAAAATTTAAAAAAAACAGCTGAAAGCTTTTCAAAACCGGCGACCGAAGCACTCGAATACCTCTTAATGGGCCAGCCCATAGAGAAAAATGATCGAAGGGGAGGGTGTGCGCCGCCTAGGGGCATGAAGCGCCAAATATGATTTGGTTGCGTGTAGCTCATTTAATAGTCTCGGCAGGCCACATGGCTGAAAATGATTTTGTTTTGCCTTTTTGCTATGCAAGAGGTGTCCAAGAAATGGAAACGTTATAGACGTGACATCAGGTTTTTAAGATTTCCCGTGAACGCATTGGCTGACATTGGATGCGGCGCACGGATCTTGGTGCACGTCAAGCGCCAAGTCGCCACCAAAAAAGTGTTTGCTACAGGGTGATACGGCTTGAACGAGCATACATGACAAAGAAAAAGACACATCTATGACATTTTGTCCTAAAAAAATTATTTTCTGTCATGAAAGTGGCATTACCATGACGGTAAAACTGACAAAAACATGTATAATTATGGATGTGTTGAGCACCTACTTCTATAAAAAAAATATGATAGAAAATGTAATTTTCGTTCTGAGCTGGCCGGCGGCGCACCTACATGACTTTTTTGGGCTTTCCATGACGTAAAAAATCGTGGTACAAGTGAGGGTGAGTTTGGTGATTTCAGCACTTCGCACGGTATAAGGTGGATGGTAGGCTCGAGCGAGATGCAGGAGTTTTGCGCAATCTCTCGTATGTGGGTGCGAGCCTTCACATTACTAAACCCGAGAGATTGATCGATACACGGGGGCGGTAGTTGCAGGACCCTGATCGAGCGATTCTCATGCGCGGTAGTTGCGGCCCCGTTGCATGAGCAAGACTTCACATTATAGAGAGAACCCGATTGTTCGATGACATGCGCAAGAGTCTCTAGCTTGATACTGCATGGTGCACGGTAGTTGGAGAAGCCGTATGCATATGCGCGAGTCGTTCTGATCGTGCGGGGTAGTAGGAGGTCCCGATTGAGATACCAGACTCTCTCTCGCGCGATCGATGTTGTGTATACTTGGCGGTGGTGCATTCGCAGCCGTATGCGCAAGTAGAGACCTCCTGTTGCATCGTGTGCGGTAGTTGGAGGCCTTCATGTATGCACAAGCATAGTTTCTAGGTGCGTTGCGAGGAGCCCCAAGGCGTTGTTGCGCCCCTCGCGTGTGATACATAAAGTTGACAATCAGCATGTTGCCTCTCGATGTTCACACTACCCCCATTGCAGTGTGTGCGAGGTAGTTGGAGGCCATCGTATGCGTGAGAGTGTAGTTGCTAGTTGCGTTGAGAGGAGCCCCCGCGCGTTGTTGTGCCTCGCGCGCAATACGTAGTGCCTGTTGCTACCACGCGGTACCCTCACCCCCAGCATGTTGCCTCTCGGTGTACAGTACCCTATTCTACCACGCATTGTACCCTCCACCCTAGTCAGTAGCCTCGCGATGCATAGGATCTTGTTGCGGCTGTAGCGTGGTACCCCCCACCCTAGCCTAGTTGGTGTTGGATGAACAGGAACCCGGTGCATGCAACCGTAGTGCGGTACCCCCTCCCCATCCCAGTTGTTGATGAATAGGATTCTATTGTGGCCGTTGCGTGGTACCGCTGTAGGAGATATGCCCTAGAGGCAATAATAAATGTTATTGATTATCTCCCTGTTCATAATTAGGTTTATGTTCCATGCTATAACTGCTATGGTTCTCGAGTCTGCAATAACCACGAGGCTCGGAGGAAGACTCATATGCACGTGTGGAATAATAAACGGTAAAATGTATTCCTAGTCTGGCCTCTAAGACTGGCTCAAGTATTGCATGATGATCCTGTTTTCCTGATCATGGGCATGGCTATGCCGGCAATTTTGAGGGCACAATGTTAGAAGAACATTTGTGTTGAATCGACCCGAATTGATGTTATGCTATGAGATTCATTCGTCATAAGTTAATGGTTAATAACACAGAGATGGTTAACGTTTGCATGATTCCTTAGACCATGAGAGTATCGAGTTTCTTCATGCTTGCTTCATGAACTTTGGGGTTTGTTAAACGTCATCCGTAAATGGGTGGCTATTACGGCGGCTTACGGGTTCATGGAAAAGTGTGTCAAGTAACTTGATAGCTCAAGATTGGGATTTGCTCCTCCGACGATGGAGAGATATCTCTGGGCCCTCTCGGTGTTACGGTATCCATCATCGTCTGGCCAGACACTTTGTGATTTGATCACAGGGATGCCGGAACACGGGAACGAGAAAAGAGAACAATACCGGTAACAAGGTAACTGGCATAGTGGAAAAGTTGTTGATCCACGGGGATGCCAACATGTCTCACCTCGGGTATTTGTAACATATCGCGAATCAACAGGAATAGCACACGGCAACTGGAGGTTCACTCGAATATTCATTCGTGTGGGTATAGGGGTCAATATGGGTGTCCACGGCTCCGATGTTGATCATTGATCGGAAGGGGTTCCGGGTCATGTCTATACTTCACCGAACCTATAGGGTCACACACTTAAGGGTCATCTATCTGCTGAATACTAGACAGGGAGTCTGAGAGAAAATCACCAAAAAAGTTTCAGACACCGGAAAAGTTTCGGACAGCGGAAAAGTTCCGCAGAGAGAACAACGGAACAGTTTCGGTAAAACTGAAAAGTTGTTTCAGGGGATACCATTAAGTCAAATTGGTTTCGGCACATGCCTGATAATTCTTGGAGGGTGCCAGAATCATTCTGGAAACTTCTGGGAATTTTCCGGAAGAAAAACCGGAAATGTTCCGGAGCTGCCGGAACCGCTTCGGATGCTTTTCGCAGATGAAAATCACTAATCCGGAATTGTTCCGGATCGCATTGAAAATTATTTTAGTGGGTACTGGAAATGTTCTTAGCCCACATAAATATTTTCAGTTCGACCGAACGCTAAAAAATGTCGTCGTGAATAGTGAAAGTGCTTTTTGGGATATTTTTGGAAAGTCACCTTTTGGGATATTTTCCCAAAAGGCTTCTAGAAGGGATGGATGGATGAGGACCACCTTGGGGGGGCCCCACAAGGGTTGTGGCCGGCCAAGAAGGGGGCTCCACCTTGGAGCCCCACTTGCCCACTTGTTTTCCCCTTTTACCCTTGGAAAGTGTTTCCTTCATGGGCATTTTTGGTATTTTGAAATACCCATCCTACCCCTTGGTTTTCCTATAAATAGGAGGTGAGGGGGCTGCCCAAACCTTATTCCTTCTCACATACAAGTGCCATGCATGATCTGGCTTTCTCTCTCCCTCCCAGCGAAATAGTTTCGTAGAGCCGAAAGGCTGTCTGGGTTCCGGTGGGAACTAGTTCTGGACGGCGAAGCCCTGCCGGATAGATGACACCGTATGTGTGCAACTCTGTAGAGAGATCGTAGTTTCGGTCTTAGTTCGAGAGTGCCTCTCGAAGGGCTGTCCGAGTGACTGTCCGAGTTTCGAGGGTCCTCCCGAAGGGTTGTCCGGGTGACTGTCCGAGTTTCGATGGTCCTCCCGAGGGGCTGTCCGTGACACCGTCCGGGGGGCTGTCCGACCGCCTCCCGGAGGGCTGTCCGAGGGGCGGATGAGGGTATACATCCTCGCGGTTGGGAGGTTGTAAATCCTAGCTGCGGGGATCTGCACCGCCGATCGTCATCGACTCTACTTCCGCTGCGCTACGAGTCGGTAACAAAAAGATCAAACCTTGTATGCAGTCTCCATAGTGGTCTTGGGCTGGTGCGTAGGTCGGAAATTTTTGATTTCTGCTGCGTTCCCCAACAGTGGCATCAAGAGCCAGGCTATGCATAGATGCAGGTTGCGATCTAGAATACATAGAGATGTATGGGTGTTGCACAATATAATTAGGTAGTAGATGAGTTCTATTACTGAAAATTATTTGTGCGGGTAGCAGATGAAATCTGTTACCCAATGTTCCTGTTGCTTCCCCTGAATTTGCGTAGTCCTGATCTTGACGGCATGGTGGAATCTCACAAAGTTCTGGCAATCCGCGATCCTTTCATGCTGCTCCTGAGTATGCTGATTGACAGATCAACGAAGTGCTAACAGTTCTTTGGGTTCCACCATAGTTGAGAAAGATGGATGTTTCGCAGACGAAAGGGCAATGCAGATGTGATCTGCACGGGGGTCACGCGTATGACGAAGTTTAGTATGGGGCTCGAGATTTTATTATCTCGTGTTTCATACACCCTGGAAAGTTAATCTAGCAACTTGAATTATCATACTTGATGATGGACGTTGGTAGCTTCGGTTTGTTTCGAAACCTTAGAAGCCACGTATAACAAGTTTTTGCATGAACCGATTAGAGGCGTCTAACTTGGTTTTGCAGGATGGTTTGCATGTGCATATGATGTGGTATAGCAGTGCTCATATTAATTTGATTATGTATGAGATGACTATATGATGTAATTTGATTAACATGACCTGCGTGTCATGATTCGGCATGATGGCTGGAGCCATATGATTGCACTTTAATGACCTGCGTGTCAACCTTAAGTAATGCACTTATTTTATTAGCTATAGAGATAGCTATATTATCTGGTGCATCGACAAGGTGGTGGCAATCTTCGCGAAGGTGAACACCGACGCGAATGCCGAAGACGAAGAAATGAAAGACTTCTCCGTCAGAAAGGGCTATACCATATCATGCTATTATGAATTGCCTGAGATGTTTATCCCTTATGATGCACCCTTCTTGATTGCGCGGTAGTCGCTTTTATTAGGGTGATCTCTCACAAAAATATCAAGTAGTTAGTGTTCTCCCAAGTGTAGCACCGTCACGGCACCTATCTTTTTAGGGTGCGCCGTGTCACACGGGTACGAACGATTAGAGAAGTGTGAGGCGGGTGAGTTGAGACCTCGCAGCGAGATCACTTGGTTGTCTTGACGTTCAGGCATGACCGTCATGAGCTCGGAACACACGCATCGAAAGATGAACAAGAGTCACATAGAGATGTGATTGGCAAGTTGGCCTACCGGTTGAGATTTTCGTCATCAGTGGTGTTACACCAATGGCGAACAATTTAAATGCGGGTCTTGTATCACTCACAATCAATTATGAGAGATATTGATTTGAGTGGGAGCGCACTTTAGAATTAATTCTTTTAATTCTTAGTGCAATTAATTTTGAACACTGTCTAAGTGTGATTTGCATAATAATTGTAGAATAATGGCTCGCGTTTCCACCTTCCCTGTTAAAATTGAATAGCTGTTAAATATCTGGTTAAAACTTTACGATTGGTAACGTAATGTGAGGATTGTCCTCTAGAGTGCCGAGAAGGACTTTGTCCTATCGCATACTTTCGGTATTCTCCCGCTAATGCTATGGATCATGTGACTCTCGTCCTTCGATCCAAAAGCTAGAATTCCGTTTTCGGTCAAGTGAAATATGTTTGCTTCCATGAGACCCGAACTTTGAAAGTTTTGGGATAGTTATGTGATATTCATGGATCTGAAAATCATTTTCAGAGACAGACAAAGGCTAAAAGATATGAGATATCCAAAGCAATGTTTGTTTGCAAACTATTAGTAAGAGAGTTTACTATGCATTAGACTGATAAGAGAGGGATCCAGAAGAACGCCTGTCATATGATGATGGTGAATAAAACAACAACTTAAAGAGAAAGGAAGTGTCCGAAGGGTGTTAGTGAAACTTTCACGCCTAGGAAGTCCGGGGCTATCGTCACTCTTAAGTTGGGTGCTTCTTCTGAGAGTAGGAGAAATACTGAAAGTTAAACTGTTAGAAGTATAAAGGCAAAAGGAAAGAAGACTGGAATATCCAGCTCATGTATGAATGTCATACAGGTTTTTGATGTATAGAAGGCTGGTCAAAGATATAGTTCTTGGGAATTATGGTTAAACATGTTAATCACTAATTCTTGGGTATTGTGAGTTAATCACAAAGATACCCGCTCGATTGCATTCTGTTGCAACTCGATGTAAGAACTACTATGGCCTGAAAGACTAGCCAGGAATGAGGTTTAGATACACGCAGGGAACATAGTAAATGTTACTATACCTTCCATAGGTGTATTCCCTATGTATTTACTTTCATAATTCATTTTAGAGTTTCACACTCTAGCCCTTTGCATAAGGTATCTTGCAAGAAGGTTGTTCATAAGAGAACTTTTGATGTTCGGGGTTATGAATAACATAAGGGCCATACTTTCATTATGAATGAGACGTATGTTATGAATATTGATATTAATACATTACCTCTGGGTTTACTTTCATAATTCATTTTAGAGTTTCATACACTCTAGCCCATTGCACAATGTTTGTTGCAAAAGAGTTGTTCATAAAAACAACAATTATTGTTCAGTATTATGAATAACATGAAGGGCCATGCTTCCATCAAGGATGGGATGTATGTTATGAATATTGATGGTAATATGATACATCCATAACACTGACGCTAAATGTCGCAATACTAAAAGAATACCACATATGTGTGGCACTGCATTTGGTCACATTGGAGAAACCCGCATGGAAAATTCCATTATGATGGATTTTAAAGTCATTTGATTTTGAATCATCTGACACTTGCAACTTTCCTTCGAAAAGTGAAGTGACTGAAATACCGTTCACAGGCCATAAGGAACGAGCAACAAACTTATTGGTGATCATACATTTTGATGTGTGTAGTTCAATAAATGTTGTTGCAAGTAGTGGATTTATCTATCTTCAGAAATGACTCAAGTAGATATATTGATATTTACTTGATGAGACGTAAGTCTGGATCTTTTGAATTCATTCATAAGGTTTTCAAAAATGAAGTAGAAGTTATTGTAACAAGAAAATTATGTTTCTACAATTCGATTGCAGAAAGGAATATTTGAGTTACAAGTTTAGCGAATGTCTGATGAGTTATGAAAGGGGTTTCATAACTTGCACCTCCTGGAACACCACTGCAAGTGGAAAGTCCGTGAAGATGTAATCGAACCATTTATGACATGGTAAGATCAAAGATGACATAAATAGATTTGCCATTATCACTTTTAAAGTGATGCTTTAGAGACTGCGGCTTTTACACTGAAATCGGGTCTGTTGAAATGACGCCATGGTATGGTACGCCCAACCATGTTATATCTTTTCTTAACATTTGGAATATGGGGCTTGTGTAAAAGATTACAAACCTATTCCAAATCAGACAAGTGCTACTTTGTAGGTTATCCCAAGTCATTGGATATTTCCCCACCAATACCGAGGCAAATAGGTTTGCCACAAAGAACGGTATGCTTTTTGAAGAAAATGGTTCTTTAAAAAAGGTGAGTGGGAGAACAGTGCAACTCGACGAGATAAACAGTATCTTCGTCATCAGATCAAAGGAAAGGAACCTTGGAAGTGATTCCAGAGTTTCCTACTGCGACTGATACGGAAGTCTCTACAATAAAATGTATTGACTTCGGTCAAACTTGCAGCTGAACCCCGTAGGCAAGGCTCGAGCAAACCTCTCAGGTGCGCAAACGAGATATTTTTGTTGGACAACAGTATACCTACGATACACAAGGAAGCGGTGATGGGCCCTGACTCCGGAATTGGCTAAATACCAATACAATCCGAGATAGTTTCCATATAAATGTTTCAAGATTAAAATCTTGATACACCTTTCGGAAGGCTTAGAGTCTAACGAATATTTATGGAACTAAAACCTGATACGGATAAAAATGTTTTATCCATAAAGCTCGACTTGTTGAAATAACAAGTTCAAGGAGTTGACTACGATGAGATTGTCTCACCGTAGCGATGCTTAAAGTCGGTTCGGGTTGAACTAGCAATTAATACATATTTCAATCATGAGATATGAAACATGGATGACGAAAGGATTTCCATCTGATGGAAATGAAACCTAGGACTTGTATGTGATTCAGTCCAAAGTAATTTGTCGATCCAAAGGATGCTAGTAAGTATGCAAACTTCAGAGTTCCAGCGATGGACAGAAGAGAGCAAAGTGGAGTTGGAATCTTCGTTTTTGATGGAATGGTCAAAGGGGTTTGACTTCATCAAATGGGTATCGAAGATGCTTATGATTCAAGAAAGTAAGTGGGAGCATAATAATATTTCTAAAAACCTTGTGTACTTGACACATTGTTAATTGGAAATAAATTTCTTGACATGAATTAAGGACTTCATTTGAAAATAGTTTTTTGATGAAGTGCTTGGGCTAAATAGCCTCAATATTAGGCATGATGATCTATGGAGATAGATTTACCTAATAGGGCTAAGCAATGAATACATATTGACAAGATGCTAAAACCTTTTAGCATTTAAAACGCCAAGGAGTGATTCTTGCCGAAGTCACATGGAAAGAGTTTTTGCAAGACTCAGTGCCCCAAAACACTGATGAGTGAAATACATGATGGAGATTCCACACACTCTTGTGTTTGGATTAATCATGTATTCCATGGTATGTAAATCAACCAGATATGTCCGATACTCCAAAGTTGTTGCGAGTATGGATACCAAAGTGATCAAAGTACTGATCATAGGACAACAGTGAAAGATGTCATTAAAGTACTAGAGTAGTAGTGATGACATGTTTTCTCGCAAGCAGAGATTATGAAGTGCTCGTTGTAAGTAATTACATCGATACAGTCTTCATCAATGCTCCATGCGATTTTCGATTTAAGTTAAGGGTTTTGTGTAATACACAATATGGTGGCACGGTAGTTGGAAATTGTTCCAAACAAGATACTGTGGCGAATTCCATAACAAAGGCTAAGTATGTTGACGCTTAAGAAGCGACAAAGAAGTTGTTGAATCATATAGTTCATTCATGAACTTAGTATGGTTCCAAGATGGCTATGGTCTATGGGACACTATTGCAGATAGTTGCTCCATAGCTCAGTCTGAGGAATCATGTTTCGACCAATGATTCACACATATGCAAAGCCAAGTCCACACAAAATATGAATTTTGTGAAAGCGTGAAAACGCGAGGATATGCAAAGTTACACACGGAGCTGAAGTCGTCAGATCCGTTGGACATCAGGCTATACCACATGCGAAGCATATTTTACACCAGTATGCCATAGGTGTAAAGTGCATTAGCATTGACTAGATTATTGACTCTAGTGCAAGTGGGAGTCTGTAGGAGATATGCCCTAGAGGCAATAATAAATGTTATTGATTATCTCCCTGTTCATAATTAGGTTTATGTTCAATGCTATAACTGCTATGGTTCTCGAGTCTGCAATAACCACGAGGCTCGGAGGAAGACTCATATGCACGTGTGGAATAATAAACGGTAAAATGTATTCCTAGTCTGGCCTCTAAGACTGGCTCAAGTATTGCATGATGATCCTGTTTTCCTGATCATGGGCATGGCTATGCCGGCAATTTTGAGGGCATAATGTTAGAAGAACATTTGTGTTGAATCGACCCGAATTGATGTTGCTATGAGATTCATTCGTCATAAGTTAATGGTTAATAACACAGAGATGGTTAACGTTTGCATGATTCCTTAGACCATGAGAGTATCGAGTTTCTTCATGCTTGCTTCATGAACTTTGGGGTTTGTTAAACGTCATCCATAAATGGGTGGCTATTACGGCGGCTTACGGGTTCATGGAAAAGTGTGTCAAGTAACTTGATAGCTCAAGATTGGGATATGCTCCTCCGACGATGGAGAGATATCTCTGGGCCCTCTCGGTGTTACGGTATCCATCATCGTCTGGCCAGACACTTTGTGATTTGATCACGGGGATGCCGGAACACGGGAACGAGAAAACAGAACAATACCGGTAACGAGGTAACTGGCATAGTGGACAAGTTGTTGATCCACGGGGATGCCAACATGTCTCACCTCGGGTATTTGTAACATATCGCGAAGCAACAGGAATAGCACACGACAACTGGAGGTTCACTCGAATATTCATTCGTGTGGGTATAGGGGTCAATATGGGTGTCCACGGCTCCGATGTTGATCATTGATCGGAAGGGGTTCCGGGTCATGTCTATACTTCACCGAACCTATAGGGTCACACACTTAAGGGTCATCTATCTGCTGAATACTAGACAGGGAGTCTGAGAGAAAATCACCGAAAAAGTTTCGGACACCGGAAAAGTTTCGGACACCGGAAAAGTTCCGCAGAGAGAACACCGGAACAGTTTCGGTAAAACTGAAAAGTTGTTTCAGGGGATACCATTAAGTCAAATTGGTTTCGGCACATGCCTGATAATTCTTGGAGGGTGCCAGAATCATTCTGGAAACTTCTGGGAATTTTCCGGAAGAAAAACCGGAAATGTTCCGGAGCTGCCGGAACCGCTTCGGATGCTTTTCGCAGATAAAAATCACTAATCCGGAATTGTTCCGGATCGCATTGAAAATTATTTTAGTGGGTACTGGAAATGTTCTTAGCCCACATAATTTTTTTCAGTTCGACCGGACGCTGAAAAATGTCGTCGTGAATAGTGAAAGTGCTTTTTGGGATATTTTTGGAAAGTCACCTTTTGGGATATTTTCCCAAAAGGCTTCTAGAAGGGATGGATGGATGAGGACCACCTTGGGGGGGCCCCACAAGGGTTGTGGCCGGCCAAGAAGGGGGCTCCACCTTGGAGCCCCACTTGCCCACTTGCTTTCCCCTTTTACCCTTGGAAAGTGTTTCCTTCATGGGCATTTTTGGTATTTTCATCCTACCCCTTGGTTTTCCTATAAATAGGAGGTGAGGGGGCTGCCCAAACCTTATTCCTTCTCACATACAAGTGCCATGCATGATCTGGCTTTCTCTCTCCCTCCCAGCGAAATAGTTTCGTAGAGCCGAAAGGCTGTCTGGGTTCCGGTGGGAACTAGTTCTGGACGGCGAAGCCCTGCCGGATAGATGACACCGTATGTGTGCAACTCTGTAGAGAGATCGTAGTTTCGGTCTTAGTTCGAGAGTGCCTCCTGAAGGGCTGTCCGAGTGACTGTCCGAGTTTCGAGGGTCCTCCCGAAGGGCTGTCCGGGTGACTGTCCGAGTTTCGATGGTCCTCCCGAAGGGCTGTCCGTGACACCGTCCGGGGGACTGTCCGACCGCCTCCCGGAGGGCTGTCCGAGGGGCGGATGAGGGTATACATCCTCGCGGTTGGGAGGTTGTAAATCCTAGCTGCGGGGATCTACACCGCTGATCGTCATCGACTCTACTTCCGCTGCGCTACGAGTCGGTAACGAAAAAGATCAAACCTTGTATGCAGTCTCCATAGTGGTCCTGGGCTGGTGCGTAGGTCGGAAATTTTTGTTTTCTGCTGCGTTCCCCAACAACCGCTACCCCAACCGGTTGCCTCGCGATGCACAAGACCCCATTGCGGCCGTTGCCGGTAGGCTCACGATGCATAGAACCCCGTTGCGGCCATAGCGCGTTACCCCCACCCCAAAGTCGTTGTCTCTCGATGACAGGACCCCATTGCGGCCGTAGTTGGTTGCCTCTCGATGCACAGAACCGCATTTCGGTCATAGCATAGTACCCCATCCCAAAGTTGTGGCCTCTCGATGTACAGTGCTACGTTCCAGGTTCTTCATTGCTGCGTACCCCACCCCTGGAACCGTCTGTTGCCTCTCGATACATTGCCCCGTTCCTGCGTATGTGACAACATACCCCCACCCTGGGCAGCCGGGTGTTGCCTCTCGATGTACAGTGCATACTTTGCGCAACTGTTGGAGAGACCGGCCGTATATACATGAGTGCGACAAGCGTATATACACGAGTGCCGCCGGCCGGTACATGAACAAACTGGTGGTACTTGTTAGAGATACGACACGCAATCGAACTCGATGAAGAACGAAAACAAGCAGGAGACACGAGATTTTAACATGGAAAACCCCTCCAACACGAAGGGGAAAAAACCACGGGTGCCAGCCAGCAAATCTTCACTATATCGGGGGAGGTTACAAACGCCGGGGATTTACATCTGATCAACTCATCCCGTGCGGCAGAAGCCCCCCCCCCCACCCCCCATGCATCCCTGACGAGGGCGGCCCATATGGGCTAACTTCAGATTTCTCATCGCTCCGTTCGCTTGTCAGAAGTTAGCCTTTATCTTTATACTTGAATTTGAATCATAACATAACAGTACTTGACCCGTATTTTTGCAGCGTGGTCGTACATACGTGTTAAAAATTTAGACGGGACTGATGATGTCCTGCAAGTGCACAGGGCTGTTGTAGCACTTTTCCGATAAGTGAAGTGTCGAACCCGCAGGGAGCAAATAGGAAGGCACCACAAACCCCGCAACAACATTGTCATTTTTACACAGTTCTGTACATACCCAAACCGGAGTTTAATACTCTACTTTAGTTTGCTAGGAAAACAAATAAAAATGAGGTTTTAACTAAACTACAAACGGAAAAATACAAGACAGAAAATTAAAAGGACTAAACTACGGGAAATGGTGCTTGAGTAGTAAACGTTCTCGAGGGATTCGGAGTCTGACAACACATGCAAAATCATGGCTCTACATTGGGACTAATCTACTTGATATGATCTCGTGTGGGCGGAGCCAATAAAGTACGCATCCCCAGTCCGGTTACTGCGTACACTCGTGCCACCACCGCGTGCCCCCACTCCGGTTACCACAACGATGATTAAGGGTTTCCCGTGGACACGACATTAAGTTCTTGGGTTCTCCACTAATCTGTATTGCAATGATCATGGACTAAGGGAGTTAGGCCATGTCACTACCTACTCCTCAACCGGTCGTCACACCAATATTAATTACCGCAATTCCACAAGGGGATAATATTGTGCGAGCGCTCTTCACAACACCATGAGACAATCAACGCAATACATATATAGAGAATGATCGGATCACTTATTCAATCAAGTGCTAATCATGCAATGATTCATTCAAATCCTCAAGAACTAATACAACTACGCAAACATTCTAAAGGGAGAGGGCAAGTTACAAGCCTTTCTCTACTCTCCCTCTCTTTCTCCAGAATCGCGTCGATGCATCTTATGCCCTTCCTCTACTCTCCCTCTCTTTCTCTCCCTCGCTCATCTCTCTCACATCCCCATGTTTTTTCCTTGTTGTCGCCATGCAATGAATTACCCACACGCAACAACCATTACCGCCAGTCAGCCGCCGCCCTAATGCAAAGGAGAGTGCGGTGCTAATGCATGGCCGCTCGCCATGGATGTCGTTGCCTATTCGCCGTGATGTTGCTACGACACTGCTTGCCAGGCTGTGGCGCATGCGCTTGCTACAAAGAATGGGAGCGTATGTCGGTTACAGAAAGGACCTAGCGCTAACATCATCACTGTTGCAACAAGCGAATACAACATGGGTCATGTTGCATACCCCGAGCGCGACATGACTCTTGTTGCAAAATTGTCCAAACTTTTCAGGTGTTTGCAAAGCGATCCCAACATGGGTCATGTTGCAAACCCCTAAGCGCAGCATGACTCATTTTGCAAACCCGCTCGAACCTGCCAGGCGTTTGCAAAGAGAGTGCAACATGGGCCATGTTGTAAAACCGAGCGCAACATGACTTATGCTGCAAACCCTAAACCACAGCTGACGCGGTTCCAATCAAACGACTATTGCATGCGGGATCCAACAGCTCTGGAGGCGGCCGTTCCGATGCGAGTTCAGCTGGACGACGTGTAGCGCTGCCAACAAAGACCTTTTGTTTGATCTCCATAATATTGGTTGAGTTTTAACTTTTTTTAGGTACTATGACGGGCAAAGCCAGCCTGAACTCATTTGATTGAATTTCAAAGTTCAATAGACGATATTTACAAAGGAGGCAAAGAGAGAAGGAGAGTAACCGTGCTCCTTTAGGGCATTTACAACCACAATGGGCAAATTTGGCCCCCCAATGTCCGCGGATGTGTCTGTTCAGTGTCCTCTTTGAGCCCATATTTATCCATGCATGCAATGCAACTATGCTCTCCACTTTTGCCCCTACATGTCCGTTTACATGCATATGATTGGTGGGGATGAAAAAAGAGAAATAAAAGAAAGAAAAACAAAGAGAGAAAGTGGTTCTGGATGGACCAAATCCAACATGGCAGATTGTCCGGACACCACCGGACGCCCTCATATTCGCCCTGTATAGGGTTTGCGGACAGATCGGGCATACGAAGACGATTAGACTTTGAGGTGGGGTGGGGGGGGGGGGTTGTTCCGGTTGGAGTACTTTTTTCCTTCTCTCCTGTCAAGAGATTGTCCATGCGTTCATTTAGGAAGACTTTGAGGGGAACATTCAGCAACCAAATTTTATCTTCCATTTGAACTCGTTTTCATAATTCTTCTAGTTTCTTTAATAGGTGCAATTACTTCGACTAGGCAGTAATAAAATTTTGAAAAAGTAGTACAAATTACTCGTATAAGAATTGCAAACCTAAAAGTTGTACTAGATGATTTTATTCGGGCTTGGATGAGTAGAGCGTTTTGGAGCTCGGGCTCCATGGAGCCCGGAATTTTTGAAAAAATCAAAATTCAAACTTTCCGATTTCAAAAAAATCTAAAAAACAATATACAAGTAAACAAGGATGAAATGTATATGTGTGCAAAAATTCAGGATGAAATACATTGAAATGCGACCTGCACAAAAAAGACAAATCCATGAACTTTGAGGATGAATAGTGCATCTACTAAAAAGCCTCAGATTTGTTCTTTTTGTGTAGCACTCATTTTAAGGTATTTCGTCCTGAAAATTTACACACTTATGCTTTATGTCTCTAAGTATATGTGTATTTTTTTTTCAAATTTTTTTAAAACATGAAAAATTTGTATTTTGATCAAGTCAAACCCGGGCTCCATGTCCATGGAGCCCGAGCTCCATTGAGCATTTTCGGGCTTGGATCAGCTATGTTGAGAGAATCTAGACTGAGTTTGCATCTGCCAGAAAACAAAGACAAAATCATTTCCAGCCATGTGGTCTCGGCTGACACGGTAGTACTTTCTATACTGCTGCGGCTATTAATAGGATAGACGCGGCCAAGGCTGCACCGCACATGTGAGCCTACTGAGCCAGCTGGTCGGCACTGGGAGAGAGACGGGCGGAGACTCGCAGTCAACCACTCATTCTCCTCCTCGTCCTCCACTGCCGCCGCCGTCCTCCACTGAATCGAGTTGCTCCTCCCTCCCTTCCCAGGCTCACGATTGATCTCCTGGCTGCGCCACCTGGAGCGGAGGATACATTTGCGAGCGCCGGCGGCGAAGTGCGGAGATCGCGCGCTTACATGGGCGAGCGCCGGCGGCGAAGTGCCGGAGAGGAGGGCGGAGGTCACGTTCCGGCGATGCCATCGTCCTTCCACTTCCAGTGGTAAGCTCTGTACGAAATCACATTTTTTTCCTCCCCTTTTTTCTCATGGTTTAAGACGGCTTCTCTTGCAATGCAGAGCTCTGTGGTGGAATAAGCCCCGATTCATAATCCATAAGCCTCAACGAACTATCTGCAGTCCCAATCCATAATCCAGTGGTAAGCGTAAGCCATTATAAAAATTTTAATTTTTTTTGTGGGGGCTAGATTCTTTATTGAGTTGAGAATTTTCGGGTGGCTATCCAAGCGTGTTTTGACTTGGAGTAGACTTTCTAAACTTCCAGCTTAACCCTGTTTTGATTTGAAGTAGACTTCCTGAACTTGGATGTCTGAATGGCTACATATGACATCTGAACTTTGGAATTTAGAGCATTTAGATCTCTTATTAATTGGCGAGCACACACTTCTCTGATGCTTACACGCCAATTTTGCAGCGTGATATTTAGAACCTGATCACTGGAGCTGCTCAAGTGGTTGGTGGTGATCTTGATGGCCCGATGCCGCAGACAAAAGAGCATATTCTTCTAGCTCGACAGGTTTCGAATTCTGCAAATTCTTGCCAGCACTAGCATGCTGTCTTGATGATCCAGACTTAACTAGAACTTGTGGAGGTGGAGCTACGAGGTATGCTATCGTTTTCCAGTTCTATGCATTGTTTTTAGTTAGTTGATTATGTTCCCGTCTTAACGTAATTTTGTTGTCTCGTTTTTTGAGAGCTCCTCTCCTCCCTTGGCGATGAAGTTGGTATCATCCGTGGATCTGCCTTGTCATCCATGGATGGCTATGGTTATCCTCCCCCTCCTCCTGCTCCTCGTGCCTCTCACCGCTGCCCAATGGCAAAACTGCGGCAACAACGGCAACTTCACACGAAATAGCGCCTACCAAGCTAACCTCAGGCTCCTCTCTTCCACCCTCCCCAAGAAGGCCGCGTCCAACACCAACCTCTTCGCCACAGCCACCGCGGGCGATGTTCCGGACATCGTTTACGCCCTTACGCTCTGCCGCGGCGACACCAACGCCTCCGCCTGCCAGAGCTGCGTGGCAACCGCCTTTGAGGACGCCCAGCAGCTCTGCCCGTACAATAAAGAAGCCGCCGTGTACTACGATCCCTGCATGCTCAAGTTCTCCAACAAGAATTTTCTTGTCACCACCACCGTCAATGAAGCACTCATCCTCGAGAACACTCAGAACTTCACGACAAACGCCGACATCACCCAGCGATTATTGTTCACGCTTATCAACAGCACGGCTCAATCGGCCGCGAATAGCTCGAGGAGGTTCACCACCTCGCGCTTAGATGTTGGTTCCGCCCCGACACTGTACTGTCTTATGCAGTGCACGCCGGATCTGACTTGCACGGCCTGTTTCCAGGATGTCTTGAATATTACGCTCCAGTACTTGGCCGGAAAGCAAGGTGCCCGAGTTCTGCGGACACGGTGTAACATGAGGTACGAGATGTACCCATTCTTCCAAGGGGACCCTACGCTGCGAATTATCAACTTGGCCCCTGAAGTTCCGGCAATCAACAACACTACGACACCAGCTACCGTGCAGCCACCAGCTGCGGCGCCACCCCCGGAGGGAAAAGCGACCGTCCAAGAACATAATGGTATGTAAATTCGCACAACGGCTTCACATAAACAGAAAAAATATTTGAAAATTCTAGGAAAATACTCTCATTTTTTTTTTTTTTTTGAAAAATAGGGAGTTACCTCTGTCTTTACTTGGAGTGATACATACAGCCCTTAAAAGGAACTTCTACTCGGAAGTGAGTTATACTGATATATACTATATGCTACCAGAAGGAAGCTTGGAAATAATTAAGACTTGTATTCTACATAGTGGCAATCTCCACTTACAAGAAAAACCGGTACTTGAATATTTTCATTAGTATGAAAATTAGCTTTTTATAAATATGTGGTACTAGCACTTTTAGAGCATCTCCAACGGCAAACCAAAATTTTGGCCCCCCAAATCCATTTTTTGTGAGAAGAGAGAAGATTTAGGTAGCCAATTTTTTTTTCTGTTTTTACAACATATCTAAAACTGGATACACAAATTTTCAAAAGCAAATGAAACATAAAGATCAGACGCCGGGGGGCTGGGAGACGGATCCGACGGCGCCAAAGACCGGAATCGAGCTCAGCGGCCGGAGCTTGGGATGACGACGTCGGAGCGGCGACGTTTTTCGATGGGGCTTGGGAGGAAGGCAGGGGTGGTGGCGGCGCAGTGCTTGGGGACGGTGGTGGGAGTTCGGGGCGATGGTGGGGAGCTTGGGGCGGGCGGTGGGAGCTCGGGGCGACGGTGGGGAGCTTGGGACGGGCAGCGGGGACGAATCCAGCGGTGTGGACTGTGGAGTGTGGACTTGACGCCGGGAAGCGGTGGGATGGCTGAAATCGGGTGGGACCGACCGGCATTGGCGCGAACTTGTCAGGGATTGCAGGTTTGCGGCGTCGCCGAAAGTTCACCAAGCGGCGGTTGAGCTCGGCGCCATGTTTTTGGTAGCATGGTAGGGAGGACCCAAATATTGGTCCTGGGTAGGAAAATTTAGGTGGCTACCAAAAACAATATTTTTCCCATGCAGTTTTAGCTCTGCTGTTGGAACCATTTTTGGGCCAACAAACCCAAAATTGCAGTTTTTAGGTCTTGGGGTCATTTTTTGGTCTGCTGTTGGAGATGCTCATATACTAGTATAAACCTGCACCTAGGAACAGATGGATAAAAAGAAATAAGTACAAGAACTACGTTAAGTTAATGAAAAAGAAAAGGAAGTTCAATCAAAATGAAAAGAGGAAAGCTGTTAGAACGGTTCAAAGGTCAATGAAATAGGTGAAGTTTCCTTGTCAAATAGGGCAGACCCATGTTTAATTGGTGAAGCTGATTTTTCATTGTCTCTATCACTAAATGAATTCGTTTTTATTTACATATGACAAATGTACATGAATTATACTTTTTTAGGACGCAAATCACGCAAGAGGGCGCGGTGGATTATTCCTGTGGTGGCTACACTGCTGTCAATACTTATGTGCTTTATGTGTTTCATTGTATGGATGAGAAGAAAAGGTTTGTTCTCATGACGATTTATTCACCAAAACGTTCCTCTAAAGAAAAAACTACCACCTATTGATGTAGATTGCCAGGTTTGAGCCCCAAATTAATGCTGTATATTTCTCTCAATTTAGGGAAGGTAAACATAAACAATCAAGCTGCCATGAATAGGCCGGAAGAATATGCACTGGTTTGGAGATTAGAGGAGAGGAGTTCCGAGTTCAAACTCTTTGACTTTCAAGAGATATTGCAAGCTACACACAACTTTTCCAAAGAAAATCTACTTGGGCAAGGTGGTTTTGGCCCTGTCTACAAGGTAAATACTTGTCTTGAAAAGATTCGAGCATATGTTCATGTGCGTATGCCGAATATATTCTATTAAATCACAATCAGCTTAAAGCTACGAGTTGGCTGGCCACTAACCAATACATTCATGTGCGTATGCCGAATATATATATATACATATAGACTCAAGTGGTGGTAACTACCACCGGGTGGTAGGATGCATTTTCCATATATATATATATATATATATATATATATATATATATATATATATATACAAAAAAGGAAATCTTGATAAACTTGTTTATTTAATTTTGTCCTATTTTGACAGTGGATTAAATCTCAAAAGGAAATAGAAGTAATGCAATGAAAAAGAATATTAAGAACGTGTATTGGATGTGATGCTCTATATCCTCACATGGATCGCAAGTAATCCTCTTTCTGTCATTTCCATAAAAATGTTGCCTCAGTTTATTTTTGTACATACTTGCAGGGCCAATTACCAGATGGAATGGAGATTGCTGTTAAAAGGCTTGCCTCACATTCAGGACAGGGTTTCACAGAATTCAAGAATGAAGTTGAACTTATTGCAAAACTACAACACAATAATCTGGTAAAGCTCTTGGGATGTTGCATTCAGGGAGAGGAAAAACTATTGGTGTATGAGTATTTGCCAAATAAGAGCTTGGACTTCTTTATATTTGGTACGCACACTGTAGTTTTTAGCCATATTTTTGGATTGTGATTCATCCATACTCTAAAATGCACTTCTAATGCGCAGATGAAAATAGAACAACTTTGGTTGATTGGAAAAAAAGACGTGTCATAATCGAAGGGATAGCCCAAGGTCTTCTGTATCTTCACAAGCACTCTCGATTGCGCATCATACACAGAGACCTCAAGGCCAGCAACATTCTCTTGGACCAGGACATGAATCCTAAAATTTCTGATTTTGGCCTAGCAAAAATTTTCAGCTCCAATGACACCCAGGGAAGCACAAAGAGGGTAGTGGGAACATAGTAAGCATACCTTTCTTTTACTAACTACAACATATGTAGTTCCTACAATACCATTTTTCGGTCATGTACCACATTGTAATTCTTGATATAATATTATCTTGTGCTTCTAACTCATTTCAGTGGTTATATGTCTCCGGAGTATGCATCTGAAGGCATTTACTCAATCAAATCCGACGTGTTCAGCTTTGGTGTGTTGCTTCTTGAGATCCTTAGTGGAAAAAAGAATTCTCGTTTCCATCAATGCGAAGACTTTCTTAACCTTCTTGGATATGTCAGCATTTTTTAAACTCTCGCATACGAGTGTATTATTTTGTAGACTGAAGTTGCTTTTATCATGTATGTGATGAAAATAGTGTATTTCTTCTTGCAGTCATGGCATCTCTGGGAAGGAGGAAGATGGCTTGAGCTTCTAGAAGTATCAATTGTTACGGAGATTCATACAACAGAGGCTAGGAGGTACATTAGCATTGCACTGATGTGCGTACAAGAGAGTGCGGATGATCGACCCACCATGTCAGATGTTGTTGCAATGTTAAACAGCGATAGTGTTATTATTCCAGAGCCTAATCCTCCTGCGTACGTCAGCGTAAGAGTATCTAAGGTACACCAATCAGCGAATCTTGTTCCATGCAGTAATAATGATGTAACCATCACCGAAGAGCCAGATGGAAGATAGTTGATAACTTCGTATCAGTTGTTGCATTTGAGTTGTACACTAATCCACACCAAACTCTAGATGTTATCGCTACATTATCTGCTGAAGACGCTTAATTTCATCCCTACATGTGTGTAGTCATTATGTAAAGTGCTTAGGGGCGATTCCTCATGCATCATGTCAAAACTCATAGAGGCGCAACGTAAGCGTGTCTAGAAGACATTGAGACGTTTATAAAGTGTATCTATCCTCATGTAGATGTTTTGGTCAATGTTACTCATTGTATCTATCGTAGTTGAGATGCTATACTGCGTCCTAAATAATTACAATACATTTATTTTAATATAATTCACCTTATTGTTTGGTATACCCAAGAATTGCGTCTAAAGACAAGCACATTATTATCTATACCTAATTTTAATATTAAAGGGAAGATTGTTTCTCCACTTTTTTTGTCCTCCCAAATTTTCGTCCGTCAAATAAATTTCGTTCGTACGTCAGACACTTTTTTGCTTGTCGCCACAGCTTCCCTGGGCCTAGGAAATCGCAACGCATCGCTGGGCCTCTCGCTCGCTTTACTGGGCCTGCGAATCGCTGCCCTACTGGCCTGCAAAATTGCAAAAATTACATGATGTCAACTGTCAAGAGGATTTGAGCCAGTGACCTCACGCTCAGCACCTCAAGAGGTAGCCACCTAAGCTTGATAGGCAAGTGTGCATATGACAGTTGGTCTTCTAAATAGTACCACCTTGCTTCCTTGGAGCCAACCTCACCAATTTATATGCGTTTACTCTTACCTGGGTACCATCAACTCAATAAGCCAGCTCAGGAAGCAATAATTATAGCCACGGAATAATAAAAAATAAGGACACTTTAATTGTGGGATTGAGAGATAGGTGGCGCACAATTAAAAATAACCACGTATTAATTGTGGGATTGAGAGACCGATTAAAATCGACGTTGAGCACTAAAAAACCAGATTCATGTGGGAGACACATTATAATTGTGGGATTTGAGAGACCCAAGTAAATAAGACATGCAACGGTGGTGAGCACTAAAACCGAATTCGTGAGCACTAAAAAAACCAGAATCATGTAGGGTACACATTATAATTGTGGGATTTGAGAGAGACCCGATTAAATCGGACATGCGGACACATTACAATTCTGGGATTTGAGAGACCCGATTAACACAGTTCAATGTCAGGTGTGTCATGCGATGGACGAGATCATTGCGTTGGGATTTACCATGTTTTTGGACGCATTGTCATCAGGTAGGCATCGCGACCACTATTGCAGGTGAGGGTGAGAAAGAGGATAAGCAGCGAGATGGCAGTGTGTCGCATTGAAATAAAGTACACATACCGGTGGAGGGTCTTTAGTCATGCTTATTCAGTTAGAGGCATGTGATTTTTTTTTCTCCCGTTGCAATGCACGGACATGTTTGCTAGTAAACAATAAAAGCAGTAGAAAAATACAATGTGTTGTTGGAAAGTACTAGAAGATTGCGAGGTCATCATATTTGGTCTGTTGAAAGTATCCAAAATATATATGTATACACTCCATATTATACAATTAAAATAATATAAAATACAAACATAACTACTTAACTCATGGAAGGTACAAACTTGCCACATAAATTTTGCTTCAAAGTTTAAATCAAGAACTCCTATTCTTAGTAGCAATGAGTAGTACGGTCGATGAACTTATGGACCGTTAGAAGGATAAATACCAAAAAGATCTTCTTCATGTTTGTCTTATCATGACAACTCCACGGAAATGCTTCTTTTCGTAACAGCGTGGAACTGCTACGAGCTCGAACAGATTAACTGCAGCACCGGAACCTTATCAGTTATGGCCTCAAGGTTTCCATGACAGGCATACAAATATTCTAGTTAGCCTTGCACGCCAATGGAATTAACTTGGAAGAAAACATGGAAGACACATATAGATGCAACACATACTTTACGCTGCAGGATTCAGTTAATGCATCTGCTGTCAGATTGAAATCCTTTGGATTTCAGGGCTTCTTTTAAAGCCTACGGCAGCAGCCACCAGTGGAAAACGATGGTGCGGTGCACAAAAGCTAAATACAGTATTAACCTGCATATCAATACAGCCTATGCATACCGGCAGAGCTTCATTCACCGCAGGACCGAACAACCGCTACAGAGATACGCCGGTCGCCATCCTTCAGAACCAAAATATGATAGGCTTACTTGGTCTGCTCTAGTTTACTTGACCTGGTCTGCCTGCCTGCTGTCTGATTGCTAGCACTTCCATCAACAACTGAAGCAAAGTGATCAACTATCTGCCATCTGGCTCCTCAGTGATGGTCAAGTCATTATTACTGCAGATGGTTGCGGCATTATTACTGTATGGAACACTAGCCGATTCACCTTCCTTAGATACCCTTAGGTTGAAGTATGCCGGATGTTTAGGCTCTGGAAGAATAACATTCTCGCTGTTTAACATTGCAACGACATTCGACATGGTTGGTCGATCGTCTGCGTGCTCTTGTACGCACATTAGAGCAATGTTAATGTACCTACTAGCCTCCGCTGCATGGATCTCCTCAGCAATCGATGCTTCTAGAAGCTCAAGACATCTCCCTCCTTCCCAGAGATGCCATGACTGCAGAGAATTTATCAACATTAAAAAGGTGACTTCGGTCTACAAAATAATGGATATACGTGTGCGAGAGTTCGCAAAATGCTCACATATCCAAGGAGGTTAAGAAAGTCTTCATGCTGATGGAAACCAGAATTCCTTTTTCCACTAAGGATCTCGAGAAGTAACACACCGAAGCTGAACACGTCAGATTTGATCGAGTAAATGCCTTCAGTTGCATACTCCGGAGCCATATAACCACTGAAATGAGTTGGAGGCACAAGTAAAATATTATATCAAAAATATAAAGGTTGACGAATCAGCTGATTAATTGTGTCATACGCTTACTATGTTCCCACCACCTTCTTTGTGGTTCCTTGAGTATCATTGGAGCTGAAAATTTTTGCTAGCCCAAAATCAGAAATTTTAGGATTCATATCCTGGTCCAAGAGAATGTTGCTGGCCTTAAGGTCTCTGTGTATGATGCGCAACCGAGAGTGCTTGTGGAGATACAGTAGACCTTGGGCTATCCCTTCGATTATCACACATCTTTTATTCCAATCAACCAAAGTTGTTCGGCTAACATCTGCACATTAGAGAGTGCATTTTATAGTATGGATGAAACGCGTTCCAAAATATGGTTAAACTACATTGTGTGTACCAAAGATAAAGAAGTCCAAGCTCTTATTTGGCAAATATTCGCACACCAAAAGTTTTTCCTCTCCCTTAATGCAGCATCCCATGAGCTTGACCAGATTACTGTGTTGTAGTTTTGCAATAAGTTCAACTTCATTTTTGAATTCTGTGAAACCCTGTCCTGAATGCGAGGCAAGCCTTTTAACTGCAATTTCTGTTCCATCTGGCAACTGGCCCTGGAAGTATGTACAAAACTGGAGGCATTATATTTTACTGAAATTACAGAAAATGGATTACATGCCATCCACAGGGAAAGGACTTTTGGATATACAGCAAACAGCATATCAACATCACATATCCAATACATGGCCTTAATATTCCATTTCAGTGCATTACTTCTATTTCCTTCAGAGTTTCAGTCCACTGCTGAATAGGGCAAAATAAACATGTTTATCAAGAGTTTCTTAATTTTTTTATTCCAATTTAGGGCTACGTTAGGTTACTTATGCTAATCATATTTGGTTGAGATACATTTATAGAGCTGGATTTAAGGCTATCAAGCAATTGTATGTAAAAAAAAATTCATTCTAGGGCATCGATAATATAATGGAAAGAGTGTGGCTTCGCCTTTTTCACCGTAGGTTGCTAGTACACGATGAGTGATATGATAACTGCCATTGTGGATACTGGAACTTATATTATTTTCCAAGGTAGTTTACAAAACTAGGAAAATCATAGCACGATTCGTTATAGATTGGACTACTGTAATTAGCGCTATTGTAAGTATATGAGGATGTTTTTTAGGCAACCATGATTTAATATATATTTTAGAATGAACATATGATTGAATCTTTTCACGACAATCCATTTACCTTGTAGACAGGGCCAAAACCACCTTGCCCAAGTAGGTTTTCTTTGGAGAAGTTGTGTGTAGCATGCAATATCTCAGATAAGTCAAACAGAGTGAACTCTGAACTCTTCTCTTCCAATCTCCAAATCAATGCGTCTTCATCCGGCCTATTCGTGGCAGCTTGATCGTGTAAGATTTCCGTTCCTAAATTAAGGGGACACACATACAACGTTAAGGCTGACTACATAAATAAGTGGTAGTTTTTCTTAGAGGAATGTTGTAATCGTGATAACAACAAACCTTTTCTTCGCCTTCTCACCCATACAACAAAACAGATAACGCACAGAAATATTGACAGTAATGGAGCTGCCACAGCGATAATCCAGAGCGCCCTCTGGCGTGAGTTGCTTCCGAAGAAAAACACAAAGTCATATATAGTTTTCATATAAATATAAAGACGAATTTATTTAGTGATAGAGGAAATAACAAATCAGTTGTAGGTTGTGGATCATCTCACTCAACCACACTTAACCAATTGAACATGGGTCGCCCCCCTTTGACCTTTGAACCATTCTGACTCTAGCATCTTTCCCCTTATCAATAAACATCCTTTTCTTTGTTATTGACTTAACTTAGTTCTTCTACTTATTTCTTTTTATTCATCTATTCTTAAGCTCATGTCTACTTGTCTAAAAATGCTACCACATACGTAACAAGCTAATTATCATAATAGTGAAAAGATCTAAGTATCGATTTTCCTTGTAAGTGGACATTGCAACTACGTAGACTAAATCAACTGCCATGAAAGATAATTTAGTGTAGAATACAACTATAATTTTCTAGCTTACTTCTAGTAGCATATAAAATAATCAGTATAAGTTCTTTTTAATAGTTGCATGCATCACTTGATGGGAAGACAGAGGGAGTTCACTCTTTTTCGAAAAAAGGAGTTCTTTTCCGAGAATTTTCCAATATTTTTTTTGTTCCACGCAAGATGTGTGGCATGTTACCTAAATTAATCAATCTAATTGAAGCGGGGTAAAATTCTTTCTTATTTCTTATTGTTGAAATCCAAAATTAAAGTCTCTTGGCTCTTTTCACGCTTTCTCACAAACAGATTAAAAAATAGATTTTTGTCATCAGTTCACCAACTTCCTTGACCTTCCGGGGGGGCCCGAGCCATCAGTGAGATACCACTCTGGAAGAGCTCGGATTCTAACCTTGTGTCTGCCATGTCCAACCAAGGATCTGCCGGGAAGGATGAGAATTTTACATACCATGAAGTTCTTGGGTGGTCGCTTGTGCCTCCGGAGGTGGTGGTGTTGTAACCGGCGACGCTGACTGCGACTGCGGGGGTGGGTTCACGGTAACCAGTGGCATGGTGTTGTTGATCGCCGGAACATCAGATGCCAAGTTGATAATACGCAGCATGGGGTCCCCTTGGAAGAATGGGAATGTCTCGTACCTCATGGTACACCGTGTCCCCAGTACTCGACCACCTTTCTTACCATCCATGTACTTGAGTGCATACTGGGAATAAGGCTGCAAACAGGCCATGCAGTCGTCGGCAGTCAGGTCTGGCGTGCACTGCATAAGGCAGTAGAGCGTAGGGAAGGAGTTGACGTCTAAGCGCGAGGTGGTGAACCTCCTCGAGCTGTTCGCGTCCGATTGAGCCGTGCTGTTCAGAAGCGTGAACAAGAAGAGCCTGAAGGAGTCGGCTCTTGTCGAGATGTTCATCATCAAGCTCTCAATGCTCACAATGACGAGTATATGGTCCTTGACGGTGGTGGCGAGAAAATTCTGGTTGGAGAACCTGAGCATGCAAGGATTGCTATCGTAGTATACGGTGGCGTCCTTATTGTTCGCGCAGTGCTCCTGCCCGTCCTGGAAGGCGGTAACCAAACAGCCCTCGCAGGCAGAGGCGTTGGAGTCCCCGCGGCAGAGTGCGAGGGCAAAGATGACATTCGGAACATTGCCAACAGTGTCGGTGGCGAAGAGGCTGGTGCTGGACGCTGCTTTCTTCGGGAGGGTGGATGAGAGGAGCCTGAGGTTGGCTTCATAGGTGCTATTTGATTTGTAGTTGCCGCTCTCGCCACAGGATGGCCACGCTTGGGCAGCGGTGAGAGGCACGAGGAGCAGGAGGAGGGGGAGGATAACCATGGCCATCCATGGATGACAGGGCAGATCCATGGATGATATGAACCTCATCGCCAGGGAACTTGTAGAAACTGAGGAGCTCTACAAAAATAAGGGAAACAACAAAATTACGTTAGAACGGGAACATAATCAACTAACCAAAAACAGTGTAGAGAACTGGAAAATGCTAGCATACCTCGAAGCTCCACCTCCACAAGTTGTAGTAACTCTGGACAATCAACAAGCGATAGCACACCAACCTAAAGAACACAGAAGAGAAATGTCCATCTGCTCAGAACTGCAAAGACAGCATGGTATTGCTGGCAAAAAATCTCAGAATTTAAAACCTGTGGAGCTAGAAGAATATGCTCCTTTGTCTGCGGCATCGAGCCATCAGGAGCTGATACACAGGGAATACCATACCACCATCCATTTGAGTAGCTCTGGTGACCAAAATTGAAGGCATGTAAGCATCAGAGAAGTGTGCTCTAGACAATTAAGAGATCTGAATGCTCGGAATTTCAAAGTTCAGATGTCACAAGTAGCCATTCAGATATCAGGGATTAAGCTGGAAGTTCAGGAAGTCTACTTCAAGTCAAAAACAGGGTTAAGCTGGAAGTTCAGAAAGTCTATTCCAAGTCAAAACAGGATTAAGCTGGAGGTTTAGGAGGTCTACTCCAAGTCAAGACGCGCTTGGTATCTCTTCAGTTTGACAGGCACCCGGAAATTCTCAACTCAACATGCTGTTTAGCGTGCGCAAAATCCAAAATTTCCTGTTGGAGCTGAATACAGAATCTAGCGCCGCAAAAAAAAGAAAAAAAATCTAAGGACTTACCACTGTATTAGGGATTGGGACTGCTGATAGTTCCTTGGAGGCTTATGGATTACGGATCGGGGATTATCGACCACAAAGCTCTGCGCATTGCAAGGGAAACTGTCTTAAACCGTGAGAAAAGGGGGAAGAAAGAGGTGATTTCGTACCTCCGCCTCCGGAAGTGGAGGAACGATGGCGTCGCCGGCGCGCGGCCTCCGTGCTCCTCTCCGGCACGTCGCCGCCGGGCGCCGGCGCTCGCTCCGCTCCCCTGCTCGCTCGCCAATGTAGCCTCCGGTCCAGGCGGCGCAGCCCGGAGATGAGTCGGCAGAGTGGGGAGTGGGGGAGGAGGAGCCACTCGATTCAGTGGAGGACGGCGGCGGAGTGCACTTGTTTTTTTTCAACTTGGGTGGACGAGGAGGAGAATGACTGGCTTACCGCGACCGAGTCCGTCCCGCCCGTCTCTCTCCCGGTGCCGACAGCTCTGTGGGCTCACATGGGCCTGCGTCGACCGTGCGGTGCGTGTCAGCCCGGGCCGCGTCCAGCCTAATTAATAGCCGCATGGGCCTGCTTCCAACGTCAGCCTGGGCCGCCTCCAGCCTTAGCCGCATCATTCTAATACCGTGTCAGCCCAGACCACATGGCTGAAAATGATTTTGTTTCTCTTTCCGGAGATGCAAGAGGTGTCCCAAAAGAAAAATGTAGATGCAGAAGCATCATAACACTAAGACCAAAGAAAACGAGCTGGAGGTAACCTGGAAGAGAAATTGACATGGTAGTTCATTTTTGTTTTCATTTCTATTTAAGCGACTGTGGTGTTCTGTTAAAAGAATATTTTCGCGACACACTCGCCGCACATATATTGGATGATTTTTTTAGGGTATATGCTGGATGTTTTGGTCATCACTTCCGGTGTTCTTTCTTCCATTATAGCTTTATTTATTTATTTATTA
Source organism: Elymus sibiricus (assembly GCA_039707655.1). Lineage (NCBI taxonomy): Eukaryota > Viridiplantae > Streptophyta > Magnoliopsida > Poales > Poaceae > Elymus > Elymus sibiricus. The sequence continues at coordinate 434,531,090 of CM077668.1, read as the reverse complement.
TAAGGTAGAATCATATTCAGGTTGTATTATTTTTTAAGAATAAAATTATGTTTATATTATCAACAGAGAATATTTTGGGGTAAAAAAACAGGATATGATGATGGCCCCGGCTAAGATACTTTCATCAGCATGGGAAAGTGATAGTTGCAGCATCTTTCTTTTTAGGAATCGGAACAACCACCTATAGTTGAGTCTTGGCCGCATGCATCGTTCTGATGCAGAGGCCGGGGGCTTTCCTCCTTTAAAAAAAAAACCTATAGTTGAGTCTTCTAAGTTGCAACTCCTCGGTATGCACCTGAGGATCTTTAGTTTACGAGAATACAATGTGATATAGATAGTCCAGAAGAACTATATATAAAAGTCTTTCTCCCAATACATTCGGAGAAGTGTCGATTTCAACAACGCGGATCTTATGATATGGTGTGTATCTTTTACATGAACAAACTACAAACTACATCTACTCCAAACACCAGTTCACGGAAGATTCAAGACTCAAGTATGACAAAACCTACATAACAGCAAGAAAACACAGTACTTTCACATGGGGGCTAGAACCACTTTCATATCTTAGCTGGAGTCCTGAGCTAACCCTATTCCCGCGTAACATGTCGGGGAACAAGCAATGCCCCCCCCCCCCCCCCCCCCTTTTGAATTATGTGTCGTACAACTATATTCAAACTAGTTGGAAGTTAATATCCGTAATACTTCATTGTGGAATTATACATGTATTTATACATGGAATTACTTTACATGTTTAGCATGGAATTATTACTTGTTGGAACGTACTTACGTATTATATACTTAAGGAAGCTGGTCGATTATCAGTGGAATACAATATACTATTTATATTGGAAAGACTACCCGGGTACACTGATGATTGGAAGGAGCTAGATCATATAGTTAGATTACATCCCTAACGTTGATCTACATAATTAGAGGAATTTAAACTCTATTGTGGCGCGTTGCTCACAAGCGCGTGCTCCAGGGACACAACGAATAGAATCCGTTAACAGACAAATTTGATCGTGGTTGGTAATTTGATCTGGACTCTATCCCGGAAACTAGTGGAAAAGACTAGGAATCTTATCTGTACTAGTAGAACGCCCGTGCGTTGCCACGGGCCAACAAATGGTCTATCACGAGCCCCTCAACTTCAGCTCTTTGATCATTGTGTTACTTCACTATGTTGTCACCCCACTCTAAATTCATTTGGTGTTCTCTTCAATTCTATCAAATTGTTGAGTCCCATCATCCCTAACAATTGGATCAACAAACTGCTTGTTGGCTTCAGCTCCACTCATATGAACCCTCCTACGTCACGATTAAAATCACCCATACAAAGGAAAATAGCTAGAATCGTATCATATGCCCATAATGATCAAGGTGTAGCACTTGTGTTGTTGAATTAGCTATTATAAAAACAATTTGTTTCCGCTTTTGTCCACTACAAATCACATGAAACAAGTTCTTCTCACTTGAATTGATGACTCAACCTATTTGTATTCTGTTATGCAAATGATTGCATGCATCGTCGTCCCTCTAGCTGGCTACTGTGAAACATCGTCGTCCCACTGCACTTCTCCCTTGGCCTCCCTGCCTCGCCCAGCTCCTCCTCCTCCCCGTCGTTGGTCGCCATGGCAAGGAGGCTGCAACCAGAGAGGCGCTATTCTTCGGAGGGATAGAGGCGGCGACCTGCGGCGGTGGCTGGGAGAGCTGGAGCACGAGGCGACGGCGACCAGTGAGGTGACACGCTTTGGAGGGTTGGAGGCGTCGTGTGGCGGCCGCAGTGTGGTGGAAGACGACCATGGCATGCCGTGTGCATTATAGATACCAAGAATCAATGCCATGCCGGTGTTCTTGATAGTAATGCTACCAGTGCCCTACAAAAAATGTGAACAAAAGGTAACAACAAATATTTCTTTTTGTGAAAAAAGGAAATAAACTAATCAAACAAACAGTGCAGAAACACATATGCATTGATGAATAGTAGTTTTTCCATGCAGGGAATATCAAAAAAGAAGTAAACTTCAGTAAAATGGAAACCCACAAATGGAAATCTAGCAGTACTTCTACTAATTGACAAGCATACTGTTTAGTTAACAGGGGCAGGTGTGATTTTGCTGACAGATAGAGCAAAGGTTGAAAAATCTTGAACAACTGCATGCTTTTTTAATCTAGAAAAATCAAGCAAAGCTCATGTGTGAGTATAAGCTATAAGGTTCAAAACTGTTAGGACACGTTTGTAAGATTTGTCAATTTGTTACAATGCTAGCTATTTTTTTAACAGCCATATGCAGATAGATACAACAATAAAAAAACAAAAGCATTCATTTTTTGAATTTGACGTTAAACTAATGATGTATCTCACAGTACTTAGTACCACTTTTGCCTTTGTAAATCCGGGTATATAATCTCGTAGATCATAAATTAACTTAATATACTGCATGCACAAGATACCATCAGTTTCAGAATAAAAAAAAGTATATGTGTCATTATAATTTCCGTTCGGAACGGCAAAGTTCATGAGGAATTGCACACGAACCATTGTTCATATTATAGCCATACTTTGCCTAGTGAAAATTATTTCTCATATCATGTGTAAAAACAGGTAGAGTATCTAGAGCAGAATGAACAAAATGAAAGATAAATTTCATCATCTAGGAAACTACTTTGACAGAAAGCAAATTAACCAGATAAAAATGACAGTGAAGACGGATCGCTAAGAATCGTACGTGTACCACTCGCATCCTCGCTCAGCCCCATGGCCTCCAGCAGCACCAGCAGTGTGTGTGTCTGTGCGTGTGCGCGCGTCGCTGGTGCTCCTTCGACGTCTATGCGATGGCTGCCACACAACGGCCGTGCCACTGTACACTGCCGCCGCCTCGCTCATTGTTATCTTGCCAGATGTTGCCACTGGCCTCCACCATGCCTCCCCATCTACCCATCCAAATTGCCATAGCGGGATCGCATCAGCTCGCGCCAACAAATGCCCGTGGGCGTCCTTCCTCTCCACATGCTTTGGGCCCTGTCTGGGGTACACCCTCATAACCTGCAATATTTCCTGTACACAAAGCTGCCTGCTGCTACATTTCACAATGCCCATGATGCCTCCTAAATAAGTTGTCCACAAATTTGAAACCATAAATCATATACTGTAGTATGCATCGCTAGATGAGGTAAACTTGAACCAGCAAATGAAAGCATACCTTTCTGAGAACTCTATTCTCACACTTCTCACACATTTTATGAGACTTGATAAAGCTTTGATCTAAGAATAATATTTAGTTAATACTTAGAAACTGTAACTAATGATGAAAGAATCAAGGTGCTGTTAAATAAATCGAGACAAAAGGATGATTAGCTAACCTGTGATATTGTTTCCAACAATTAGGATTGAGTCAAACCATGTATACATCTCCAGCTACAAGAGTCCCTAAACAACGAAGAACTCAATTCAATATACAAGCGTCAATTTGCCTGTCTTGTAACATCATAGAAGCTGCCCTGCGGTAAAAATCATATTATATACACTCTTAGATGTTTATACACAGTGCAGAATATCTACAATAATTGAGGAGAAAATATCCTTATAGAACAACTATAGATTACAATTGCAAATCATTATCAAGACACCTAAAAAAGCATGTCTCTATATAGCCATTACCTCCTCATTGTTACATTTGTTATCAAATTGACAACCATGCTGTACCCAGGTGATAAGGTGAGTTTGCTCGGGGGTAATAAATAAGATGAACATTGTCAGAAAAAAACATGGGAGGAAAGGTTTTTACTGCAGAAGAAGCTGACACAATGTTGGGCACACTGAACAAAAGGAAGATGATGGTGATCCAGTAGAAAATCTGGGCCATCCAGCCGCCATGGTGGAGCTTGTCGCGAGGGTCCTTCTGGTCCTTGATGCCGGCTAGGATGGTGAAGCGGAGGAAGTCGCCGAGGCTAAAACATACTATATCGAACACACTATATCGAATTATAAAGCACTATCATATTATATATTTTTTCAGCACGATACTACAGTAGCACTTTTACACAACCACACTATTGCTAGTCCATTAAAAAAAACAAAGGGGTACACACCGCAAAGAAAAACATGTACGAAAGTGAAGTAGCTTCATACTGAAGCTTCCCATATGTAGTGTTGCAAGGCCAGAAGAAACTTGATTGTTTGGATGGCGATGTAAAATACCATGGAAGTGGATAAATGAAATCAAGTTAACATACATCAGTGCTATGTCCTAGAAGCAGAGCTCGACGATGTGACCACAGCCTTCCTCACACCGGCCACACTGCCGACGAGGTGGCACTGCTTCCTGTTTCCAGGAGTGACTCGATGCATCGTCAAGGCTGCCCTTCTGCATCACCATCGTTCACGCGGACGGTCACAACAGATCAGATTGAACACCCTTGGCCAGAGGGATAGGGGACCGGGCGTGACCCCGGGAAGAAGAACGGCCATGCGCGGAGTGGTGTGGTAGAGGGAGAGGGAGGAGGAGCGAGCTCACCATGGTCAGGATCTCGGGCGGCGGCGACGACGACGGAGGTGGGCGTCATTCGTCGCCGTGGTTGTCGTTGGGTCAGATCCCACATGGTCACACCCCATCCACTAGTAGAAAACAGGGCATCAGTCCCGGTTCCAGAGGGCCTTTAGTCCCGGTTCTGCAACCGGGACTGAACAATCGGGACTAAAGGCCCCCACTTTTAGTCCTGGTTGGGTTACGAACCGGGACTAAAGGAGCTCCACGTGGCCGCTGTGGGGCGCCCAGGCAGGAGGACCTTTAGTCCCGGTTGGTAACACCGACCGGGACTAAAGGGTCTCCATGTGGCCGCTGCGCAGCGCTCAGGTAGGAGGACCTTTAGTCCCGGTTGGTAACACCAACCGGGACTAAAAGGCCGCCACGCGTCAGCCCCTGCCAAGCGCTGTTTTTTTTTGAAAGGAGGGGTTTAGGGTTTAGGGTTTTGGAGGGTTTAGGGGTTTCATATTGTGTTTCCCCCTTTTCTTTTTTATGTTTACCATTCAATTCTTTAACATTTAGGGTTTTCGTTTTTATTTTACGTTTTCCATTCAACTCGACGCTAGCTACTACATATAGCAATGAAGGAACCACTACACGAGTCGTCATGAATATATAGAGAAGTGACCTCTCTTTCTCCGTGCTTGGTCGAACAACAAGTTTTCGTATATCTATTCGACGCTACTACGTATAGTACACGTTCATGCATATATACAATATAACATCTCTTACGATCCCTAATATCTAATTACCAAAATCGCATTGCCACTCCCGATGGAATTCTGCGTCTGTAGGTATGACATGGTCAACAAAGAATCCCGCCAATTCCTCTTGAATTGCTCGTATGCGATCAGTTGGTAGGAGTTCCCGCTTCCGCTTGATCTAATTTAAAGAAGGGGGTCAATATATATATATGAATGAAACTCAACACAATTGATGGTAATAAAATAAAAATGTGAATATTGTTTACATACTTCAAATTGTTCTTCAGATCTGCCCCGCTCAGAGGTCTTGTGGCGAATGTAATCGCAAACGTAGTATCCACATAAATTATTCCCGGGTTCCTGCCACAAGAACTTTACGAGAATAGAGTTCAATCAAAATGATAATCAAGCATGATAATGGTATTGAAACTAGAATCAATGAGAGATGCGCGGAACTAGCTAGTAGTACTTACTTTGGGGTGTGAAAATTGCAGCTCCTTTTTCCATTCACCCCTAACCTGGTTGGTGAACTTTTTCCAAACCCTGCCCGGCAAAGAAAATGATTACTTGATATCAGGAAATGAACGAAAGTTGCCGATATGGTGCGATAATGATTGAACTTACTTCTGGAGCATTTGACTCATGTCCGCCCACTCCTTAGCCTCTTTACGTCTCGAGTCCAAGACAACTACTAGTCCCGCGTCAAGCTGAATGGCTAGCAGAATAAAGTGGAACCTGCGCACGCATAACTCATCAATTACACTTAACCTCGAGTAAGCAAAACAGAATGTGCACAAGACAGTAACACTCACTTGAAGTTGTAAGGAAATAGTATTTCCCTTTTGTTTTGTTGTCCAAGTAACGCCTTTAGCAAGTAATTCTCTGTATTATCGGGGCTTTTTTGTACCGTATATTCATTTACGGTATTTGAGTTAATGAACCCAATGTCATAGATTTTTCCTCTGCATTCGCGGATCTTCAATCTGCATAATATAGTGTGAGGATAATTATACATGCAATGAACGAGCTGAGCTAGAGACTTAATTACAGAAAAAATACTTACAGACAATAGCAACTGACGATAGTTTTGTCGAGGGCGGCTTGATTGTATAACTGAAATAATTCTTCAAATTCAATGTACAACGCCTCGACTCCTTTGAAGTAGTGCTCATCTTTAATTCCCACTAAGATACTGTTGGTCCCTTCCTTGCAGGCTTTCAAGTACCAGTTATGCAATGTTCGCATCATCGTTGATAGTCACGGGAGCTGCTCAGGTCTGACGAGAGGCTTCCCGTGCTCGTATCTAAAGGCTACCTCAGCCATTTCGAACTGTACCTCATCGCGTAAGTAATCAGCAAGAGTGTAACCAGGATGAGCGGCCACTACCCCCGGATCATTAGCGATATCGGGAAACACCTTGAGCGGGGGGCACGATTGTTTTTCCTGTTCGCCGAGCTGGGGAATTGTTTTCCCACTTCTTGCAGCACTTCTACTTCTGCTACTTCCCGACCTTTTCACTTCATGAAATGTCTTTACAATACAGCGGTCATAGTGTGATAGCGACGGAGGCGGTGGTGGTCGCTTAAGGGCATCCAGACAGCGCTTCACTTTTACCGAATCTATTTTCTTCTTTGGATGTGGACGTTTCGGTGCAAGCTGGCGTTTCACATCGGCAGCCACGATGTCATTGTTTTCCTCCTCAGTCATGTCGTATGGTAACTTGGGAGGAGCCTTCTTGACGCTTGGACCTGCTCTGGATTTCTTCGTTGTTGTACTGCTAGCCGCCGGAGTGGCGGCGGGTCTCTTCCGCCATTGCTGAGGCGGCAGAGGAGGCGGAGTCCGCTGACGCGGCGGAGGAGGCAGAGTCCGTTGACGCGGCGGAGACAGCTGAGGCGGCGGAGGATTCTGCTGAGGGGCCTCCTCCGGCGGAGTCCGCTGAGGCGGCAGAGACAGCTGAGGCGGCGGAGGATTCTGCTGAGGGGCCTCCTCCGGCGGAGTCCGCTGACGCGGCGGAGACAGCTGAGGCGGCGGAGTGTGCTGACGCGGCGGAGACGACTGAGGCAGCGGAGGTAGAGCTGGACTATGAGGAGTCTGCTGAGGGGCCTCCTCCGGCTGAGTCTGCTGACGCGGCGTCCATTGTGGAAGCACGATGTATTCCTTTCTCCATAGAATGGTAGTCCTTACGGCATCTACCAGATGAGTCTCCCCTTCACCTGTAGGGTACTCAAGCTCCAGCCCCTCGAATCCGTTGGTAACTTCATCCACCCCGATAATAGCAAAGCCATCTGGAATCGGATTGCAATGGAAAGTTGCATCAGGTCTAGGAAGTAAGACATAGCCGACCGCCACCTTCAAGGGTAGGTTGATGCATTTCGCCATTAGCTCACAATGTTCCCTCTCCGTGATATAATCCACGGGGTCACTACTAGGGAAAAGGCTAGCAGTAGCGCGGGGTTTTACCTTATCAGTAGCGCGGGCACAGGCGCTACTGCTAAGGCGCTACAGCTAAACTTTAGCAGTAGCGTGGGTTTACCCGCGCTACTGCTAACTATAAATAGCAGTAGCGTGCTCATTAAACCGCGCTGCTGCTAATAGCAGCAGCGCCTCTTTCCAGAGCACGCTGCTGATAATAGCACGCTGCTGCTACATGCATGCCCGCGCTACTGCTAATGTTTCCTGTATTTTTTTTTTCTGCAGCATATTGGCCCTGTATTTGTACATGTTTTATACAGTAATCTCATCATATGATTTCATGATCATGATGAATTATTATATCGGTGGGTGAAATAAACGCGGATTAGATTCAAGTGGATGGATCCAAAGTGATATAATAAGTCATCATGATCGTAATAACAACTCATCATCATCGTAATATATAACTCATCATCATCATCATCATCATAGTCATAACAACTCATCATCAAAACAACTCCTCATGATCATCATCTATGAGTCATATAACAACTCATCATTCTAGCTAACACATTGTAGCACATATAACTCATCATCATCATAATAACTAATCATCATCATCATAGTCATATCAACACTAGCTAATTGTTCTTACTACCTAGGACCTAGTCCTCTCTCCTAGGTAAAATAGCATAAAACAGGTAAACCGGTCCATCTCCAAAATGGAGAATGGAGATCCACCTGTCGCCAACTTCTGGCTTGCGCACACGCATGTTGTCTCCAATCGGTTGCATGCGCGCCTTCATTACTTTGCTCCAATCTTTGATATTGAGCCTTCCATCTTTCAAAGAAATAGAGTATGCACTTTGGTAAGCCGCCGGTGGAAACGGTCGTAAGCTAACCATGTACATACTCCCTTCGGTAAGCATCATGTGAGGCACAACCTCGCTAGGGAGCTTCTGTTGAACAATATAGTAACATATATAGTTAGCAATGTAGTTTACTTAAGAAGAATGTATGCAACGAAGTTACCATCATTAACAAAATCATACCAAGTTTTTCGCAATGAGATTACCATCAAGCAACTGATGGACTAGTGGCACGTATCTAGTATAATTTGGGTTGATAAACTGATTGGTCTTAAAATTCTCAACATCATCTATAAATGAGACAAGATATCCTTTCTCCTCACAATTAAGCTCGGAGCCATAACTGTAGTACGTCATGTCCACAGCTTTCCGAGTATTTTTTGAAGATAAGAAATAAGCTGATAATTATAAATAAACAAGTTTAGTAGCGATGAACACCAAATATTTTTAAATAAAAAATATAAATTACTTATCAAATTAGTTTGACAAACTCACATTTAGGCAAAACAGGAGGCATATCCACATCGACCCAAATGTCGATATTATCTTCAATATCTTCATCTTCGGGATGAATATCAAAAGTTATTTGCATATTCTCCTCAAATCCATAGGCCTTGCAGAAAGCTTCCCAATTAGAGCAGCCGAAATGTGAGTGATTAAGCGCATTGTAGAGCTTAACCCGAAAAGCATAACCGTGTTTAGTCCTGAGGTGAGCCCTCCTCGTCTCCATATTCTCAAGGTCTTTGAAACCGAGCTTCTGCAAGACAAACGGTCTTGCATGGCACGGGATGTACTAGTCGAATTGAAAAAAAAAACAAAAATTACACGTTGAAGCAAAGAATCACAAGTCATGATTAATTACGATGAAATACTTGTCGTTGCATACCGTACAAATATCGAAGGTCTCTTCCAACTTCACGGTGAAGAACCTATCATTTTGCAGGTGAGGCTCCCTGTCGCACAAACCCCGGTCATCGCAGCAGTAGTCGCACTCCGGGATCTTATCATCGTCGGACATTTCCTGTGTTCAAAATTCAAAGATTATAAATCGACGGCAACTAATAGGAACTCAACACACAGATCATTATTATTCATCACGGGTAGACTGTCGGTCTATCGAGTCTTTCTTGAAAACTCTCATCTCACGTGGTGTTAAAATTCTAGCACAAGTCATGCTAAAATTTAATTCTCTTTCCAGCAAATCCAGGGCACTCGATATTTCCTATATATTCTAGCACAAGTCATGCTAAAATTCACGGCAAAATCCGGCATGACCTTCGCTAAAATAGGACATATCGAGCGCCTGAAATTTGCCGGAACGGAAATGAATCAACACTCCGGCAAAACATAGGCCACTCGGATTTTCCCTGCGATACAAAGAGTCAAATGTGGCCATCTTTGGCACCATATACACAGCAGCTCAAGATCAATATGTCCATACACATACACATGTTCTTTTTTAAGCATGAACAGAGTCAAGTTCTTTTTTAGCGAAGATCATGCCGGATTTTGCCGTGAATTTTAGCATCATCATCGACATCAACGACATGGGGATTTGGTTCGTCTCACCTAGAGGTCGGAGGGGGTCGATGACGGGGACGACGGCGGGGACGATGCAGGGGCAAATACTTGATTTCTGTGAAAACAAAATATAAAAAAAAGATTATTATGCTGATTTTAGGACTAAGTGAAACCCTATAAGCTATCAACTAAACCCTAGAAGCATACTAAATCAAAGTGTTACATATCAACTAAATATATTAACTATGTCTAAATTTTTACTAATTCACTCTAAACCCTAAAAAATATTAACTATATCAAAGTGTTACATATCAACTAATCAAAATGACTAAATCTATCAACTATGTCTAAATTTTTACTAATTCACTCTAAACCCTAAAAACTATTAACTAAATCAAAGTGTTACATATCAACTAATCAAAATGTAGGAGGGGGCTGTGCATGGAGGAGGGGGGGAGGAGGGGCTTTGTGGATGGAGGAGGAGGGAGGAGGGGCAGCTGCTGGAGGGGAGTGAGGAGGGCGGCGGTTGGAGGGAGGAGGGCGGCAGATGGAGGGGGAGGAAGGAGGGAGGAGGAGGATGGGGGAGGGGCGGCGGATGGAGGTGGGGTGGTGGCTGGAGCAGGAGGAGGGAGGAGGGAGGGAAGGAGGGAGGGAGGTGGTGGGAGGAGGGAGGAGCTACCTCGGTGGAGGAGGAGCGGGAGCGTCGGCGGCGAGGAGAGGAGAGCGCGAGAGAGTGAGGAGTGAGAGTGATGAGACAGAGGAACAGATGGCCATGGGATAAGACAAGCTTAGTAGTAGCGCGGGGTAGAGGGCCAGCGCTACTGCTAAGCCCAATACCTGTAGCGCGGGTCGTGGGTCACGCGCTGCTAAATTGGGTGGTAGCCCAATTTTCTTTCCTTTTTCTTTTTCATTTTCATTTTCTTTTTAACAATGTAATTTTCTTTTTAACACAGCCCAATTTTCTTTTCTTTTTCTGTTTCATTTTCATTTTCTTTTTAACAATGTAATTTTCTTATTAACACAACCCAATTTGAAGCATGTAAAAAAAAACATCATAAAATACATCGGTCATCAATGATCTTTTTGTGTAGAATCTAAATTGTCAGTATGAATCTTCACCTGTAGGAACAGGTGAAGATTCATATTGCCACAGATCCTACATATAGAGTAAAATGAAGACCAAGTGCTTGTGATAGTTCGAGAATTAACATATTTAAGGTGGTAAAAACCCTGTTCGCGGGGCGAGGTGGGACTAAACTTATCAGTAGCGCGTCCTCTGTAAAACGCGCTACAACTATATAGTTAGTTGTAGCGCGGGTTGTATCCCCACGCTGCTACAAAGGCTCCACCCGGGAGACACCACGGGCCCGGTTAGCAGCAGCGCCTGTTTGGCCCCCAGCGCTACTGCTAATGTTATATCAGCAGCGCGTTGTTGGGGCACGCGCTACTGTTAAATAGCAGTAGCGCGCTCCCGTGCCCTGCGCTACTATTAAGCCTCCACCTGTAAGCTTTTCCCTAGTAGTGGGTAGCGAGGAGCCGTGATATCAGGCCGAACGAGCTCCGTGGAAGCCACGCTGCTTTTCCGCTGAGATGGTGGGGTAGCTTCGTGGGCAGTATCGAATGAAGGATCTTCGTGCTGCTGAGATGGTGGATCGGTAGCTCGCTGACTGGTAAGTGCCTCTAGTTTCTTCTCCTGCAACGCTAATCTTTGTTCTACATTCTGCACCCGGTCTGCTTCCTCTTTCTTCTTTCTCCCTCGGCTTCTATAACCAGTGCTGTCGGGAAACCCATGCACCCACGGAACGGAGCCTGCTGTGCCTCGTGTTCATCCAGGGTGTTCAGGATTCCCGAGGGCGCGTGACAGCACGTCCTTCTCTCTGTCGGGATGGAACCTCCCTTCTTGCACGTCCTTGATTGCTTCCTGAATCTTTGTGACGGGTGTTTCAAGTTGTTCTTTCGTGTAAACACACTTCCCTGTTTCTGGGTCCAAAGTTCCCCCATGCCCGAAGAACCAAGTCCTTGCCCGTTCGGGCCAGTTCAATGTCGCTGGTTCGATCCCTTTAGCAAGTAGGTCGTTCTCAGCTTTGTCCCACGTAGGCCGGGCAACCTTGTAGCCACCTGACCCCGTAACATGGTGATACTGCTTCTTTGAAGCATTTAGCTTATTTGTCTGTGACCTGTTCTTAGCTTTCTCCGATTTCTTGTACGCCACAAATGCGGGCCAGTGATCTTTTATCTTCGCATATTGACCGGTGAATTCTGGAGTCTCGTCTTTCTCGACAAACTGTTCGTTCAATCTTTTCTTCCAGTTCTTGAATTGTTCTGCCATCTTCTTAAGAGCCCATTTTTTGACTTTTCGCTGTATAACTGGGTTATTTGGATCCTCCTCTGGCGGTAGGCTGAAATTTATCATGAGCGAGTTCCAAAGCTGATCTTTGCATCTATCGTCGACATAAGAAACTCCATCGTCCTTCTTCTTATTCCATTCTTGGATGCTGATCGGGACGCTGTCCCTAACAACAACTCCGCACTGATGTATAAATCGGTTTTGGGTCCGCTTGGGAACAGTCGGTTTGCCATCTGGATCGACTTCTTCGATCATGAACCTTTCATTCTCGCCCAACCTTTTCTTCGGGCCTCGTCTCCTTACAGAAGTTTGGCTCGATCCGGAGGGCTAAAAGAAGAAAGAAGTGTTAATATATGTACATACAAAACAATTAATGCATCTAGTCAGCAGAGGCTTAATTAATATATATACCTCACCGGACTTTGCAACAGTTAAGGCTCCAACACTGGCGGAGCCGTCATCTTCTCTTCCCTCACCATCGGAGTCGTTGAGAAACTGTGAGGTCATGATATCATTATCTCCCTCGCGGATTATTTCCTCCAACGCCTTTTCTTGTTCTAAGTCTCTGTCGTGTTCCATAGTTTCTGCAAATATTACAACATGGCAATATACAACCATGAGAGATGGATTAGTGGCAAACATAGACCTAATCAACACAAGGAATCATATGCATATGAGCAATGGATTAGTGGATTATCGGGGTTATGTTTTAACGACCCCCTCCCCCCTCATGTCGAAGTTATACCGAAATTATCGGGGTTATGTTTTAACACGACCCCCCCCCCCCCCCCCCCTCATGTCGAAGTCAATGAACAATATGAAAATTTGTAAGTGATTGCTAAACTTTTATGCTTCATTTATATGAAGATCAATTATCCAATATAACTATGTTCGCGATATGAGGCATTTGACATTATCTAGAATCATATCTGATGAGTTGTCCTATCTTTCGGGAGAGGATACTTTGCGGACCACCTCTCTCATGCCTGTCCGACGTGCAAATCAGGTTTTCATATGCCTCAAAATCAAAGTTATCGGGGTTATGTTTTAACGACCCCCCTCATGTCGGAGTTACGATGATATTTGTACAAGATGAATACAAGATTTATACACAACAGGGGCGGCGTTGCACCAAAGTTATACCGAAGTTATCGGGGTTATGTTTATACAACAAATGGACACCTTTTGTCGAACAACGGAGGGACGATCAGGGACCAACCGCTCCAACGTCGACGATCAGTCCATGAAGATGCAACACCACAAATCCTGTAATTCCACCGAGTGAAAAAAAATTAGGTCGCCACAATTTTGTTCTTCAATTTGTTTTAGCAAGATCATCATGATGAAGTAACCACTCATCATATGCAAATTTTAACATTTGTTTCTCTATCTAAAAAAACCTAAAAAAAAATCTCTTCTCGTTATAGTATATCTCGGCCTCACTTTGTTGTTGTGAACTCCACCATTTCTCCAAAAAAATTCTCTATGCAAATTTCTCTAAAAAAATGGCTTTGATCATGAATAACTTTGATAATAACCTATATATGCAAATATCTCTAACTTTTATTAATGACCTATGCAAATTTCTCTAAAAAAATGGCTTTGATCATGAATATCTCTAACTATGCAAATATCTCTAACTATGTAATATTTTTCTTATATTTAATAAATTCCAAAGTTGGAATTTCAATTATTCATAGTTCCTTTGATTTGCAAAGGAGCTATATTCTCCCCAATTCTTTTGCACCCACAAAAATTACTCCATCTATTTGACAGTACCCACAACCGATTCCACCAAAACATTTGGTTCCATAGTTCAAAATTTTCAAATTTCATTCAGTTCAAATTTGGACCAGATTCAAACTCCATGGTCAAAGCCCAATTTAAATTGCTCCAAAAAATCTGAAACTTTGCCAGACTCTCTTTTGTGCATCAACACCTCACCACAAAAATTTTCAAAAATTCCTAAAATTCCTAGAGCCCTCTGGCATTTCATCATACACTTGATGTGCACTGTTTAGCACTGTCAAAAAATTCAATAAATTCAGAAAAATTCGGACAGAGGGGGGAATCGATGCCATGCACTCCAGCAGGGGGGGGGGGAATAGGAGGAGGAGGAGGAGGGGATCGGGGCGGCGCTCACAGCGAGGAGGCGTCGGCGACGAGGGCTCGGGGGCGGCGACGACGAGGACGGGCTCGGGGGCGGCGACGAGGAGCGGGCTCGGGGGCGGCGATGCACGGGGAGGAGGGCTCGAGGACGGCTCGGAGGCGACGGCGAGGTTCGGCAGCCTGGTGGCGTCGAGGTGGTCTTCGGCGTCGGGGAGAGAGAGGAAGATCGAAACTGGAGATGGTGTTTGGAAAAAATTTCTAAGTCCTGCTTATATAGCCCGAGCTTTAGTCCCGGTTGGTGGCTCCAACCGGGACTAAAGGCCTACCTTTAGTCCCGGTCCGAGCCACCAACCGGGACTAAAGGTGAATTTCACCAGCCGAAAGGGCGCGAAACCCAACCCTTTAGTCCCGGTTGGTGGCTCGGACCGGGACTAAAGGGGGGGCCTTTAGTCCCGGTTGGAGCCACCAACCGGGACTAAAGGGCTGGTCCTGGCACAGCCGAGGGGCGGTGGGAGTTTAGTCCCACCTCGCCAAGCGAGAGGAGATCGCACCGGTTTATATACGCGGCTGCGATCTCTCTCCCAAGCTCCTCTCTAAAGCAGGCAGTTAATTGCCTAACCTATGCCCTGTTGGGCCTACTAGCTCCGCGGGCCTGCATCCTGGCCCATATATAGTTGGGTTTCTAGTCGTATGCAGGCCGTGGGCCTAGTAGGCGGGCATTTTTTTTTTTTTTTTGCATATGTTATGTCAATTTTTTGACCTTCTTAAAATCACATCCTAATTTTTATACATACTCACTTATGTGTAATACACATGATTATCAAATAATTTCAAAAAAAAAATGAAATTCTAAAAAATGCAAAACTTTCATATTATTTCTGTGTTAATGAAAGAGATCATGCCTATTTTTGGTTTTAATTCTAAAGTTTTCTTTTAAACAGATGCATACATGCCTAGTTTTCATTTAATTCTTTTTGCTATTAAAGTTTTTAACAAAAAATACTTTATGCAAATTTTAGTTGCATAAATTTTATATAATTTTAAGTTAATATTATTTTGATCATAACTAGAGTTTTATAAAAGCTTTTTAGTTGATTCTTTTTGCTATTGAAGAATATTGATAATCTTCATCATTTAACAAGATGCTTGGGTCAGTCTTCACTATGAAGGGAGGAATTTCATGAAACTTTTCATAATCTTCTGACATGTCTGTCTTGTCCTCCACTCCCATGCCGAAAGTCCCCTCGACTTGACTGACATGACAACACCTCCAGCGATTAATTTCTCTCCCACGATTAAATAATTTACTGGGAGCAACCAACCGAGAAGGTGAACTCGTCTTCCTCAGCTACTCTGCTGCTCTATAAAGATCTCCACCTGGTGCTCCAACCCACCCATTTTCTCGCTGCAGTCTACACTACTTGCTCAAGGCCTGAAGCTAAGCGACGTGCAGGTGAGCATTGCGCCTCTCCCCAGTATAGCCATCAGATAGTGACAAATAGTTCTATCAAGTTATTTTTCATAGGTACCATTGCCGCAACATTTCGCATTGAAGGGCCAGCATCAGGTTTGTCAATATGTTTTATGTTATGGCAATTTTAATTTTTTGCATATGTTATGTCTTTTTATTTTTTATGTTATTTTTTTGTTATGGCAATTTTAATTTTTTGCATATGTTATGTTTTTTTATTTTTATGTTATTTTTTGCATATGTTATGTCAATTTTATTTTTTTTATGTTATATTTTGCATATGTTATGTCAATTTTATAGAGAGGAGCGGGCTTGAGGTAAAGTCGGAGGTATGTACCTCATTTTTATATAATTTTAAGTTAATATTATTTTGATCATAACTAGAGTTTTATAAAAGCTTTTTAGTTGATTCTTTTTGCTATTGAAGAATATTATAGTTTTGTTTTAGTTGATCATAACTAGAATTTTATATAACTTTATTCTTTGACACATCAGGTGGTGGTTTGTCAATATGTTTTTGAAAAAATTGAGCAACCAACCAGTGCTCAGAAGACATTCATATTTTGTTTGGACATAATTGCATTGATTAACTCCTCTGTATAATTAAAATACTAAAAGGATAGGAATAATTGAAATTTCATAACTTAATAAATAATTATTATAAAATCATGTTTCAAATGCCAAAATGCCCTAGCTAGCTCTTACAAAGATTCCCTCCGGTTTGTCCGAAGTGGCACTTTCCAGCTATAAGTCCGGAAACTCACACTAGAGAGAAAGTGATGGCGGTGAAGCCGGTCACATCCCAGAGTGCGATCTTGGGGTATAAAACTATTTCTTCGCGTGTGTCCCTTGCTTATTGCGCCGTAACGATGGATAATCTTCATCATTTAACAGGATGCTTGGGTCAGTCTTCACTCTGAAGGGAGAAATTTCATGAAACTTTTCATAATCTTCTGACATGTCTGTCTTGTCCTCCACTCCCACGATGTTTCTTTTCCCTGAAAGAACTATGTGGCGCTTTGGCTCATCGTATGATGTATTCGCTTCCTTATCTTTTCTTTTTCTCGGTTTGGTAGACATGTCCTTCACATAGAAAACCTGCGCCACATCATTGGCTAGGACGAATGGTTCGTCTGTGTACCCAAGATTGTTGAGATCCATTGTTGTCATTCCGTACTGCGGGTCTACCTGTACCCCGCCTCCTGACAGATTGACCCATTTGCACCGAAACAAAGGGACGTTAAAATCACGCCCATAGTCAAGTTCCCATATGTCCCGTATGTAACCATAATATGTGTCCTTTGCCCTATTGGTGTTTGCTGCATCAAAGCGGACACCACTGTTTTGGTTGGTGCTCTTTTTAGCTTGGGCGATCGTGTAAAATGTATTCCCATTTATCTCGTACCCTTGGAAAGTCAATACAGTCAAAGATGGTGTCCTGGCCAACAAGTACAGCTCATCTCCAACAGTGGTGTTACCCATGAGATGTGTTTGCAACCAACCGCCGAAAGTCCCCATGTGTTCACGTGTAATCCAGTCGTCAGACTGCTCCGGGTGTTTGGAGCGTAGAATATTCTTGTGTTCATTGATATACGGGGCCACCAAGGTAGAATTCTGTAGAACTGTGTAGTGTGCTTGCGCCCAAGAATGCCCGTCCCTAAATATTATTGAGTTCGGTCCTAGCGTGCCTTTTCCACCCAGTCTCCCCTCATGCCGCGATTCAGGAACACTAATCGGCTTAAGGTCAGGAATAAAGTCAACACAAAACTCAATGACCTCCTCTGTCTGATGGCCCGTGGAGATGCTTCCTTCTGGCCTAGCACGGTTACGAACATATTTCTTTAAGACTCCCATGAACCTCTCAAAGGGGAACATATTGTGTAGAAATACAGGAATCTCGTCGACTAGGTGAACCAGGACGTGCGTCATAATATTGAAGAAGGATGGTGGGAACACCAACTCGAAACTGACAAGACATTGGACCAAATCATTCTGTAACCTTGGTAGGATTTCTGGATCGATTACCTTCTAAGAAATTGCATTGAGGAATGCACATAGCTTCACAATGGCTAATCGAACATTTTCTGGTAGAAGCCCCCTCAATGCAACCGGAAGCAGTTGCGTCATAATCACGTGGCAGTCATGAGACTTTAGGTTCTAGAATTTTTTTCTCTGCCATATTTATTATTCCCTTTATATTCGACGAGAAGCCAGACGGGACCTTGATACTGAGCAGGCATTCAAAAAAGATTTCCTTCTCTGCTTTGGTAAGAGCGTAGCTGGCAGGACCTTGATACTGCTTTGGATGCATGCCGTCTTTTTCGTTCATACGTTGCTGGTCCTCCCGTGCCTCCGGTGTATCTTTGGTCTTCCCATACACGCCCAAGAAGCCTAGCAGGTTCACGCAAAGATTCTTCGTCACGTGCATCACGTCGATTGCAGAGCGGACCTCTAGGTCTTTCCAATAGGGTAGGTCCCAAAATATAGATTTCTTCTTCCACATGGGTGCGTGTCCGTCAGCGTCATTCGGAACAGATTGTCCGCCAGGACCCTTTCCAAAGATTACTTGTAAATCCTTGACCATATCAAGTATATCATCACCAGTACGGAGGACAGGCTTCTTCCGGTGATCTGCCTCACCTTTGAAATGCTTGCCTTTCTTTCTTAAGGCATGCTTGGTCGGAAGAAATCGACGATGTCCCAGGTACACATTCTTCTTACATTTATCCAAATATATACTTTCGGTCTCATCTAAACAGTGCGTGCATGCGTGGTATTCCTTGTTTGTCTGTCCTGAAAGGTTACTAAGAGCAGGCCAATCATTGATGGTTACAAACAGCAACGCTCGTAGGTCAAATTCCTGCTGTTTGTGCTCATCCCACACACGTACACCTTTTATGTCCCACAGCTGTAAAAGTTCTTCAACTAATGGCCTTAGGTACACATCAATGTCGTTGCCGGGTTGCGTAGGGCCTTGGATGAGCACTGGCATCATAATGAACTTCCGCTTCATGCACAACCAAGGAGGAAGGTTATAGATACATAGAGTCACAGGCCAGGTGCTATGATTGCTGCTCTGCTCCCCAAAAGGATTAATGCCATCTGCACTTAAACCAAACCATAAGTTCCTTGCGTCACCTGCAAAGTCCGGCCACTTTCTCTCGATTTTTCTCCACTGCGACCCATCAGCGGGTACTCTCAACTTCCCGTCTTTCTTACGGTCTTCTTTGTGCCCTCGCAACAACTTGGTATGCTCTTTGTTTCTAAACAGACGTTTCAACCGTGGTATTATAGGAGCATACCACATCACCTTGGCAGGAACCCTCTTCCTGGGGCGCTCGCCCTCAACATCACTAGGGTCATCTCGTCTGATCTTATACCGCAATGCACCGCATACCGGGCATGCATTCAAATTCTCTTACTCCTCACCGCGGTAGAGGATGCAGTCATTAGGGCATGCATGTATCTTCTGCACCTCTAATCCTAGAGGGCAGAGAACCTTCTTTGCTTCGTACGTACTGTCAGGCAATTCGTTATCCTTTGGCAGCTTCTTCTTCATTATTTTCAGTAGCTTCCCAAATCCCTTGTCAGATACACCATTCTTTGCCTTCCATTGCAGCAATTCCAGTGCGGTACCGAGCTTTGTGTTGCCATCTTCGCAATTTGGGTACAACCCTTTTTTGTGATCCTCTAACATGCGATCGAACTTCAACTTCTCCCTTTCACTTTCGCATCCTCTCTGTGCATCAACAATGACCTGACGAAGATCATCATCGGGCACATCTGGTGCCTCTTGATCTTCAGCTTCCCCCGTTGCAGTATCACCGTATTCAGGGAACATAGGATAGTTGTCATCATCCTCTTCTTATTCGTTGTCTTCCATCATAACCCCTCTTTCTCCGTGCTTGGTCCAAACATTATAGTGTGGCATGAAACCGTTCTTAAGCAGGTGGAAGTGAAGGGTTTTCGAGTCAGAGTAATCCTTCATATTCTCACAGACAGTACATGGACAATACATAAAACCATTCTGCTTGTTTGCCTCAGCCACATCGAGAAAATTATGCAGGCCCGTAATGTAGTTGGAGGTGCGTCGGTCACCGTACATCCATTGCCGGTTCATCTGCGTTCATCATATAATTAAGTATATCAAAAACCATTACAGAACATCATGAATAGAGAAATGAAAAAATTAATACAAGTTCATCATCACATTAAAACCAAAGTACAGTAGTGATCAAATGTTATTACTGAAAAAATAAATACATAAAGTTCATACATAGTTCTCATAGAACAACATACAGCTCTCTACACATGTGCAAACTAAGAAGTGCAAACTAAGAAGTTAATTTGAGCTCACCACGGTGGTGCCGGCGACGAGATCGGCGCGGGCGATCGACGGCGGTGAGGACGGGGACGGGGACAAGACGACACCCTACACATGTGCAAACTAAGAAGTTAATTTGAGCTCAAATTGTGCATCTAAATCAAATAAACTCACACATACACTCCTCCACTAAAACCCACAAACCACACTACTTCTAGAGCTTTTGAAATGAGCTAAACTAGCAGTGAGAGATGAAAGGATGAAGTTGCTAACCTTTTTAGAACACTTGGATAGTTGGTGCACCGCCAAACCTAGACAAATCTTGGGGAAAATGGAGCTTGGAGGTCGAGCTTGGAGGAAGAACAGAGGAGAAAGCTTAAGTGTGGCTCCGGCATTTCATCGAACACCTCATGTGCATATATAGGCAAAAAACAGAGTAGCCCACACATCCACCCTTCCACGGCCAAAAAACAGAGGAGATGGGGGGGCGTCGATATATATAGGCAAAATTTTAGTCCCGGTTTGTGTCTAAAACCGGGACTAATGGCCTACCCTTTAGTCCCGGCTCCAGACACCAACCGGGACTAAAGGGGTTGCGCCAGGAGCGAGGCCCTTTAGTCCCGGTTGGTGGCTGGAACCGGGACTAAAGGTCCCAGCCGAACCGGGACTGGTGCCTGCCAAGGCCCGGCCGGCGTCCTGGCCGCTCGAACCGGGACTGATGCACGCATTAGTCCCGGTTCGTAAGTCGACCGGGACTATTGCTCTGATTTGGCAAAAACCAATGCCCTGTTTTCTACTAGTGATCGGTGGGGAGGAACTGCGCGGTTGGCGGTTGCGGAGTAGAGGAACGCCTGGCTTGCGGGCTAGGTCGGAGGAACCCTAGCCGGGTCAGGGCTCAAGATGGAAAGAGTGAAAAGACTGATTGTTGTTGTATATCTGATTGCGACGCGATTTGATTGCTGTTGTTTATGGAATGTTTTTTTTGGGCATGGGAGGTGTGAGATGGAAAGGATCCCATGGTATGGAAGTTTTTCTTGGGCACGGGAAGTGTGACATGGACAGGGCCGGTCTTGAGATTTCAAGGGCCCGGGGCGAAACTAAATTCC
Source organism: Elymus sibiricus (assembly GCA_039707655.1). Lineage (NCBI taxonomy): Eukaryota > Viridiplantae > Streptophyta > Magnoliopsida > Poales > Poaceae > Elymus > Elymus sibiricus. The sequence continues at coordinate 434,509,698 of CM077668.1, read as the reverse complement.
AGGGCCTCTAAATATGAACATGAAAGTACTACAATTTCAACTTTGTAAAGCTTTCTCAACATAAACTTTGTGCAAGTTTGAAGATTTTTTCTTGTACAATATACTCCCTCTCTCAAAATATAAGTCGTTTTTTGGTCTAAATCTGGAACAAAAATCTGTCTTATATTTTCGGATAATTAATTTTATGCCCCTAGTTGGCTCCCACTCGTCTGTTTTATCCCTAACTTCAGAAACTCACCTGTTCTGTACAAGCCACTTTGCAATTCTTATGCTTTTGCCCTTTGTCCCTTTGACCGTCACTTTGAAAAAATCATAAAAAATTCATACTAACTCAGAAAAATGCAAATAAGATATCAAAATGTTCACAAAAACATCACCTATATGTGCATGTCATTTTCATTCTTTACAAAAGTGTTGGAAAGTCCTTATCTCAGTTTTAGCTCATATGACCTTAGCTCATATGACCACCGGTTGCGGGGGCCCGGGGCGGCCGCCCCGCTCGCCCCCCCTCAGGGCCGGACCTGGACATGGAAAGGTGTGACATGGAAAGTTTGATTGAGCGATTTATGGACAGGTTAATTAATTTAGATTTGATATTTAGAGATTGACAGTGATTGATTCTTTCACATAAAGACATTACTAAATAACTTTTATTGGACTTAGGGTTTTGGGGAACTGCACGACAACCTAATACGGGTGTGGCTCTTTATATATATATAGGGGTACACCATGTGTACAAATACAATTACGTACAGAAGCTCTATGTAAATATACAGTCTAACACCCTCCCTCAATCTTAACTGTGGCCTGAAGTACAAAGCAAGTTAAGATTGCGTCTACAACCTTCGAACTGAGGCTGTGGAAGTGGCTTCGTGAAGATGTCAGCAAGTTGATCTTTGGAGGAGATAAACTTGATATGAAGAAGCTTCTGTGCAACACGTTCCCTCACAAAATGATAGTCAACTTCGATGTGCTTGGTTCGAGCATGGAAAACTGGATTGGATGACAGATATGTCGCACCAATATTGTCACACCAAAGGACCGGTGGTTGATCTTGATAGACTCCCAACTCTCTCAACAGAGACTGTACCCAGATAAGCTCAGCTGTGGCATTAGCAACTGCCTTATACTCTGCTTCAGTGCTACTCTGAGAGACTGTGGCCTGCTTGCGCGCACTCCAGGCGATCAAGTTAGGACCAAAGAAGACAGCATAGCCCCCCGTTGATCGCCTGTCATCAAGGCTACCAGCCCAATCCGCATCAGAAAATGCCGAGAGAGCACTCGACGAGGCAGAACGGAGATGCAAGCCACATGAGACAGTATGTGAGAGATAACGCAGGATATGCTTCACAGCTGACTAATGTGAAGTCCTAGGAGCATGAAGATACTGGCACACACGATTGACCGCATAGGAGATGTCTGGTCGTGTGATAGTCAAGTACTGCAAGCCACCAACGATGCCGCGATACTCACAGCTCTGATACCATATTGGACTTAGGGTTTTGGGGAACTGCACGACACCCTAATACGGGTGTGGCTCTTTATATATATATAGGGGTGCACCATGTGTACAAATACAATATACAATTACGTACAGAAGCTCTATGTAAATATACAGTCTAACAACTTTCGCCCGCACGAAAAGTTCTGATCCGTTTAAATTTTTTTTGTGTGCAGGAGGTGAGGCAAAAATAAACCGGTGAGAGGGGGTGGTGGGAGGGGAGACGAAAAAAAACCAGACGAAAGTGAGAGACGAAAAAAGACCGTGGAGGATAGCCTACCAAGTGAGATATTAGGAGTAGAGATAAGAGGTGGACTCTTTGAAAAGATAGTATAAAAAGGTCCCTACGCCCTAGCCTCATATATGCGAATTGTGAGCGGCACCACGGATAAGCGCAGAGGAATAGGGGTAGACCACAAATTATTTCCAACATTGGTATCATGAGCAAGGTTTGAGCGTGGCCTAACCCTAGTTCACCGGAAACTCTGCCGTCTCCTGTGGCTGCTGGGATTACTGGAATTTACTACGTCGTCGGACGATCAGATCAATCTAATATCGCCAGGCCCCCGATGCACTAGGCTTCTCGCCGGCTTTGTGTCCTCCTTTACCAGTGCTGCGGGCTCTGCCGCCGGTCAAATCCGCTGCGTATCGGCGGCCGCCCTTGATCTTCCACGTGGCTTCGGATGGTCAAGGCTACCGAAGGGACAAGGAGCAGGCAGGCTGACATCGCCACTCACTGTGAGATATAATTTCCTACTGCACGTAGATCGAGGGATCCTGGAAATCAAAGGACATGCCCAATTCCTACTCACGTGGATCGAGGTACAATTTTTGCTTGCGTCTGCTTGTAGCAAACTCACGATGGAGGGCCGCAAGTAGTAACTCGCGTATACGGAAGACAGTATAGGTTTGTTTTCTCGTTCGGGTTCAACAGATCGAGAAGCCATGGAAGCACGTCACTCCATTCATGCCCAAATTCTTTTGCGCGTGAATTGAGGAACACTAGTTTTTCTTATCTGGTTAGGTTGATACTTGCGCTGGAGGTTTTGAGCGATCAAGGAATAGTACTACTTGCAGATTGAGTACTACTACTTGCTACCTTGAGTATTCTTCTGCCCATCAATAAGCAATTCAAGTGGACCGAGGAAGGATTACAGAGACGTGCTCACGTCGTTTATTCAGTGGATTTCTGATGTCTACGGATCAGATCGGTAACAGTTTTTCTCAATAATGACATGCAACAGTATTTTCCTCTTTGTTACTTAGAGCATGTAAATTGGATTACGTGACTCTATTATCACGGTTTGGAAATAGATAATAATGGTTAGATTTTTCTACGGAGAATGTTGATCACATTATTTAACAAAACAAACCGGAAAGGCAAAATTAAAATGTCATTGCTAAGGAAAAGGAAATATATAATGTGACACTTGGAATATGGATAGCAAATGACATGCATAATTATTCGGGATCTGGCTGTTCAATACTCAAGTGACTAAATTGCATGGAAAATGATGTGCAATCTGAAACATCTTTTTGGTGGAATATCTCTTGGAAAATATACTTTGTTGTCTAATTTATTTATTTATTTTAAGCAAAACTCTTTGCCAAATTGGGACTAATTTATACACACTTGTCACCATGAGTGCTCATTCAATTTAAGCAATATATGGGATACTATTTGATCTATGGATCAAGATATAGAAAGCTTTCCGAGGGAAGGATTCAGTCAAATAATGTTGACTGCACCTTGGAAAGGAAATATAACATCTATCGATGGAATTGGCAAAGAGGAAGTGGAGGAAATTTGTGATGTGAGTCACTCTCAGGACAAGGAAATCTGCTCTTCATTTGTCGTAGCAACTTTATTGCCACAGAACAATTCCAAAGAAAAATTTATTACTTAGGAATTAGTGCTGAGTTCGACATACTTCGGATTGGAATTATGCCATCAAACTCCCTTGTGGAGGAAAACTATTATTGTTATAGGACAGTCTCTGGAACTTTAATGAGAATGGATTTGATTTATTGTTCTATCTTGGAATCTATTGGTTATGACATACTATTTGGAAAAGGAAGAGTGGAAATATTGCTCAATGGTTAAATTAGTGCATTATGGATTTTCACACAATTATCTATATTTCTTGATGTCCATTGGAAGTTGGCAAACTAAATTGTTTATATTTGGCAAAGATAACTCCATAAGGAGGAATATCGACAATGGGAACACATGCTTGAAATCTTATTATCTACATCATCAACGACTTGGTCACATATCTTGGAACTGGATCAAGAGGCTTATTGATTCTGGAATTTTAAACTTTAGTGGGAGGACTATGGTACATGTGAAGCAAATATGATTTTTTTAATACACCTTTTTATTAAGGTGGAAGGAGATAAAAGGCTTCACATCGTTTTTTTAATATACTTATGGTATTTCTTTGGACATCCCCACTAGAGGTCAGGTTATTTATTTCATCTCATTCATTGATGATTGCACTTGATATGGTTATGTTTATACTATTTCAAAATACAAGTCGAAATGTTTTATTGTGCTTGTCATATCATGTATTGAGGTGGAAAATCAGTTGGTTAAAAGATTTCGAAGTTTTAACAACTGATTGGTGGGGGAAGTACACTTCAGGAATATATCAGTTGACATGTAAAGAGCATGGAATTATTCAACATTGTAATATACCTTGCACTCCATAATTGAATGGAGGAATTGAATGTCTTTTATACATCCTTGTTATTTTAAGGAAGCATTGCATATTGCCATTTATTGATATCATTCTTTATCTACCACAATCACTTGACTGGAAGGAAATCTTCTACTTTGGCATGAAATTCTCAGTTACTACAAAGCGCACACCAGGAATTTTTCATGGTTATCCTAGTGGATCAAAGGGTGTTTCCTTTGTTATCTGGAAAAGGAAAACTGGTGGAAAGTAGGAACACAATTATTTTTATGATGAAGGGTGGAATTATTGACAATCATATTGGAATATAATCTTGACCCCAAAGAAAACTACAAGTGAAACTCCTGATACTAACATGCTTAGGACTAGTGGGAGGAATTAGCTTGGAATATCATGTCTGGATAATTGTTATGTGTTGTTGGGGGATGTCACTCTAAATTTTAGAGGAATCATTAAATTCTCTTAAGAAGTTTTTTTTCCATCAATGTCAACTATGGGTGGAAGAATTGCGGGAAGGAATAAACTCAAATGAGGAAGAGCATAGTTTGGGAACTTATTATCATACCAAACAACTGCAAGCCCATTGTTTGTAAGTGTTTTTATTTGTTTAAGGAAATTTGGCTCATTGGTATATTATAATGTCCCTCTTGCTATTCAGTTCTTTGCACAAAGGGAAACATACTTTGTGGAAACTCTCTCTCCTGGAATTTTGGGAAAGAGGAACTAAAGACATGGTTTGCTAATTGAATATATTAATGTATGGTCTTATAACAAGCTTCACATCAATGGAATAACAGGTCATATGGTTTTCTAAATGAAGCAAGGTGGTCATCTACAAATGTAAGTGTAAAATATTTTGCATTATTATTGTATACGTTAACATTGTTTTTTTTTTGCAATGATAAAGTCACATTGATGAAAGTGAAAGCTTGGTCATGTTTTAACTTTCATATGAAAGGAACGTTTGAAGCTTCCTATGTTTTAGGAGTGGAACTAAATAGGGTATGTTTTGAAACGTTTCCTATGGAAAATTGCAAACTTGTTGAAGTACCTTGATAAAGGGAACCAAACTCAGTGAGGAATTATGGTTGAACTCCTGAAGGAAAGGAATAGTAAATGGTGATGGAATTTGTTGTATCTTCATTATACAATCATACCTTATTAGCTTCCGAAATTTACGCTGCATTCAAGTAGTGGAAGGAAAGACGAGCAGCTAAGGGAATCTCACACATCATATAAGATTGTGGAAAGTGCATCACAACCTGTCACTTGTTCTGGAATTGATATTAAAGGTAAACACATTGAGGAAGTTATTATTGTATCTACGAGATGAGAAATAAGTCCAGGTACGCATATTGAATTTTTCTTCTTTTATAGTGCTAATCTGGTGCAGGTTCACTGACTAAAGTCGGGAATTTCTTTCAAAACATGGTTACTTATGGAACTTCATTTACTGACTGGATATGAAAATTTATTCAACATGGTTATCATCTATTTGACTCGATGTGGAATTATTCTTATTAGTGATATATGTGACACAAAATAATTGATGCGGAATTTTACTTGAGGAAGTAATACTCAAGGTGCCTATAAAGGCTGAATTACACTTGAGGAAATAATACTCGAGGCGCCGAGGACAGCTATGCTGGAATAATTAGGCGGAAATTAAGGTCTTAGGAGATCTTAAGTGTCACAACAAGCAAGCATATTGAGGGAAGGTATATTTCTTTGGATTTTCTACCTAGTATTAATATGGTCGCTGGTCCCAAGCTTCTTACTCAGGAGGTATTTGGTAAGCATGTTAATACTCTGGGCTTACGGATATTTGAATGATCGTTTTGGACAAATGGGAGATGTTGGAATTATGTGTCCTACAACTATATTCAAATTAGTTGGAAGTTAATATCCGGAATACTTCATTGTGGAATTATACATGTATTTATACACGGAATTACTTTACATGTTTAGCATGGAATTATTACTTGTTGGAACGTACTTACGTATTATATACTTAAGGAAGCTGGTCGATTATCAGTGGAATACAATATACTATTTATATTGGAAAGACTACCCGGGTACACTGATGATTGGAAGGAGCTAGATCATATAGTTAGATTACAGCCCTAACGTTGATCTACATAATTAGAGGAATTTAAACTCTATTGTGGCGCGTTGCTCACAAGCGCGTGCTCCAGGGACACAACGGATAGAATTCGTTAACAGACAAATTTGATCGTGGTTGGTAATTTGATCTGGACTCTATCCCGGAAACTAGTGAAAAAGACTAGGAATCTTATCTGTATAAGAGGTGGACTCTTTGAAAAGACAATATAAGAAGGTCCCTACGCCCTAGCGTCATATATGCGAATAGTGAGCGACACCACGGATAAACACAGAGGAATAGGGGATAGACCACAAATTATTTCCAACACCCCCCACAGCGTGGGAGGAGTGGTAGCGTGCTGGCACCATTGCACACAAGATGTACAAATTTCGGATGCACGCAATGCCGTGTTCTAATGACTTGAACGACTTCCTACTTTTGCTTTTGATCATTTTGATGCATGCACGCATCCTGCTGTGCAAGCCCTCGGTAGACGAAACGAATAAATAAAAGGAAAAACACATCCAGCTCACGCACGTTGTCAACCTCGCGTCTCCTCCCCTCGCGTCGCCTCCCCTCGGGCGGCGCCAGGGGCCCCCGATCCCTAGCCGCCAGTCCCTCCCCGCTGCTCCATCCCCAGCCGCCGTTGCCGCCGGCAAGGGCCGCGGTGGCGGCGGGCCCTGCACTGCAGATCCAGGGCGGGTGGTCGCCGCGGCGGACCCTGTGAGGCGGAGGCGGCGTCTCATGCGGGGAGGCCGGGGGCGGCAGTCAGGGCGGCGCCCCTGCTGCGCGGCGGCGATGGGAGCCTCCATGGCCGGCGGTGTGGAGGCTGCATGCGCATGGGTGGCTCCGATGGCTGCGGATCTGGCGTCCTGTCCAGATCCGTCTCGGTACGGCTTTGGCCGGCCGGTGGCGCGAGGAGGACCGGTGAGGGGCGGATGGAGGCTCCTTGCCGGCGTGCCGACGGCGGTCCTTGTCTCCACGGCGAGGCTCCGTTCGGTTCCAGCCAGCTGCGAGGTTGGGGGGACGCGACTTCCGGTGAAAATCGCGCCAACTTCGGTCATGGCGGACGATGGCGGCGTCTATGACGTCGTTCCCTTCTCGAGGCATCGTTGTTCCAGGTTGTGGCACCCCACTCGTGATGCTCCAGGGGAAACCCTAGATCTGGATCTACCGGATCGGACGATGATGGTACCTTTGATGCCGTTGTCCCTCCTGAGGGCATCGTTTTGGAGCAAATGCTAGTTGGACGGGACAAGCGGAAGAGCGGTGTCTCATCCACCGCATGGCCGACGGCGGATCCCGGTGGCATGGTGCTGCGGAGGTTCGGCGACGGGCGCGTGTGGACGGATACGTGCAGGATGGTGGAGTTGTCTGGCGCCGTGGTGGCGTCGACGGCAGGCCAGGCAAGGTCGATGTGTCAGTTACTGCTCTGGAGATGGACCGGTGGAAGATGGCGGCGACAGCCACTGAGAGTGCGTCGGTCCGGTATGGGACCCAGTCCCGGTGTGTGGCTGGGCTAGGGCATCCGGCTTTAGATGTTAGGGTTTGGTGCGATGTCCGTTTGGTATTAGGCCCGCATATTCGGCACACCTTCATCAATGGGATAGGAGTAGCAACAGGTGTTGCCTAGATGGTGGCTTGAGGCAGACTGATGTATTACTTTGTATGGTCTCTGTGAATAATTAATAAAATGGCCGCATGCATCGTCCAGATGCAGAGGCCGGGGGTCTATCCTCCTTTTCAAAAAAAAAAAAAAACTCACGCACGTTGTAAAAACATCTAGCTAGTGTATAGACAAAGACTAGCAAAGCCTAGTTGTGTCTACTTTTTTCTTTAAAAAAAAGCGGGCTCATGATCAAGGTCATTACTTACTGGGACAAGGTTACTTTACTTCAATTCATCTTTATTTATTACGTAGAAAAGAAGAAGGATTTTCCTTTTTTGCGGGGAAGAAAAGAAAAGGATCAATTAGCTGCCGCTCGCTACCCTCAAGTTTGGAATGGAATGGAATTTTGGCGCCCGGCCATGCAAGCATGCTTTTCCCTCCCTCGGCTAAACTTTGTCCGATACTTTCGTGTCTTGCTACGCTTAGGCATCCTGGTTACCAAAACCCCTACCGACCAACACGCACGACGTACCATTCGAGTATTTGCATTGGGAAAAGAAAATAAGAGATGGAGAGATCTAGAGAGAGAGAGAGGCCGACACCGCCAAGAGCACTGTGGACTCGCTGTTGGGCACGTTGGCTAGAGTCATCGGCAATGAGGCGGAGCTGCTGGGGGGAGTCCGGCGCGACGTGCAGTTCATCAAGGACGAGATGGAGAGCATGAACGGCTTCATCCTGGACGTGGCCGACCCCGCGGAGCAGAGCAACCAGGTCCAGGCGTGGATGAAACAGGTCCGGGACGTGGCCTACTACGACTCCCGGAACTGCATCGACCGCTACGTGCAGACCTTCGGTGGCAGCCACGGCTCCTCAGCGGGCCTCCTGGCCTCCATCCGCCAGGCACCCCATGTGGTGCGGACCATGCATGCCGGATCGGCACCGCCTCGCGGTGCAAATCAAGGAGCTCAAGACCCGGGCGCGCGAGGTGGGGGAGTGCCGAAAGAGGTACGGCATTCAAGCTCAGATACAGAGCAACACCGTTGAAGGAAGAGGAGAAGGCGGCAAGCTCCTCCAGGAGGAGGAGGTAAAGGAGAATGCACGGAGGCGCCATGCTCTCGCTGAAGCTACCAACCTCTTGGACACCGACGCGCAGGAGGTGACGGCTTGGGTGACCGGGGTCCGGGAACACCATCACCATCATACACCACTTTTGAGTTCTGTTGCTAAATTGTTGGGCAAAATATCTCCCACCGTCAAGATGGAGGAGCTTCAGCAGGACCAATGTTTTAAATAGCGGGCTATGAAAAATAGCGGCGGGCCTAAAAATCAGCTATAGCGGGCTATAGCGGACTATTTGTGAAGACGACCATTTAGCGGCACCCTACTGAAAAGGCTATAGCGGGCTATAGCGGAGCTATAGCCGGCTATTTAAAACTATGAGCAGGACTTGACCGCCATTGTAAGACAGGTGTTTGGCGATACCGACCCGGATAACATAGCTGATGCTACCGCCTGCCTTAACAGACGAAGCAGTGACATCGGGTACATGGAGTTCAGTGTGGTCATCTCGTGGATCATTCAGCTGCTAGGATTTGGCCGCCAAGCAAACTCAGAAGAAGCTGGTGGTTCCCTTGAGCAAAACAAAGAGAAAGAAATAAAGCCAGCACCAACATCAGAACCAACCGTCGACGAGCATTTTAAGAAGGCAAAAACCCCGTGGGACATAATCCACGCGGAGAAGCACTACTCAAGGCAGCTCAAAACTTGGCTGGGGAAGGTATTCAACAATTTCATTGTCAAAGAACTAGTGCTGGGCAATGCCTTCTTGCAAGCTGTCGTAAAGCTAATACTGGGCAATGCATGGGTGCAAAAGTTCCTAGATGTTGTCGGTGCCACCGCCGCCGCCGCCACCATCAGCTCCTCTATCAAAAATCTTGCACCCGCCGCGGTCATTGACTACATCAATTAAAGGAATGAATCCGAGATTGAATCCGAGATTGCCTTGTTAAAAGATATCGTTTCGGACGGTCGCTTGTCCAAAGATGGACGACGGCCTAGACTCCTCGCAATTGTAACACCACCAGTTGATGTCCCCTACCCAGAAGACGAGGAGGAGCCGCAGGCATACCGCCCCGTGACTAAGATTGCGAGGAGGGTGCACGACATTTCACTCAAAGCCAAGAATTACGACTGTGTGGCTTGGATCGACGCCAGGCGCTATTCAGGGCGCAAGCAGAGGCTCCAGCTCTTGCTGCAACAATTGCTGCACCCCTCATCTGGTGATGATCAAGAGGTTGACCTCCCTCTCGAGGCGGAGATGAGCACATGGAGTGATGAGAGATTGCAGCGAAAGATTCGCAGGCTCCTGCAAGGCAAAAAGTTCTTGATTGTTCTGGCTGATCATGAGGATGTGGCACCATGGGAAGACATAGCGTCTGCTCTACCACGGCGTGGTCAATATGATGATAATAGCACAGTCATTGTTACGCCAGTGATACAGCAGTCGGTTCAATTTCACGGGTGGTATGTAGCCAGCTGGTTGTTCTTGCTCAGTGCCTCGCGCTATAAAGTGCACTTCTATTCACATATTGAAGCTCTAAGCAAGAAAGCCAATGAATTGCTGGTCGGTGGCCACCAAAGTGAAGAGTTGAAGAGCAATGTTAAGAGAATACTGGAGAAATGTCGTTGGGATTCCTTTTCCACAGGGTTGTTTCTCCATTCTCTGTATGCTAATCCTCGCAGAAGCAACAATGAATTGGTGGCGTTGCGGCATCGATTACAAGATTTCAGCACAGTGAGTAATGCCAGGGAAATCATAAGGTTCTGCTACGACGACCTGCCTAGTCAGTACAAGAGCTGCTTGCATTACCTATCCATGTTCCGTGGCCCCCATTATTCCAATATTAGGAGGGCAAGCTTATTAAGGCGATGGGCTGCTGAAAACCTCATCACCACACGGCATGCAATGGATGAAGCCGAGCGTGGTTTCAATGCGCTGGTTGATTGAGGCCTTGTTCTTCTCGGTGGTATCAGCCCAACAGGCAAAGCCAAGACTTGCAGGGTACATCCTCATGTCTTATCCTTCATTACCAATATGGCCTGCGAGGACTATGTTGGGAACACAGATCTGCTACCTGCTGACTTGGCTCCCCGCCTTTCCATTCGCAATAGAATACAACTTCAACAACTCTCCAATCAGCAACAGGCCACACATTTCAACATGTGCCAGCGAATACTCAGGTGTACCACTCCAACACATGCAAAAAATTCTCAAGACGACTTGCCTGACATAGTAGTGTTTCTGAACTCGCTGCCTGCATCTTCTCAACTGGGACTGATCAAGGTTCTAGACCTAGAAGGCTGTCCTGGACTAGACAAGCAGAAACTCAGGAACATGTGCAACAAGATATTTCAGCTCAAGTATCTAAGTCTAAGGTACACGGATATTGAGGAGCTGCCCAAGGAAATCGGCAAGCTCCAGGACTTGGAGACATTTGACATGAGGGACACCAAGATAAAATCATTCCCTGCGAAAGCCGTGCTCCAGAAGCTAGTGCATCTGCTTGCTGGTCACAAACACCTCATGGATCCAGAAGCTGGTGCCACTGGATCTAATGAATCATTTTGCAATCTTCAAATGCCTCATGAAATTGGCAGCATGACAAACATACAAGTACTATCCCATGTTGAAGTCTCTGATGAGAAAATGTTGGATGATGTTGGCAAGCTGCAGCACTTGAGGAAGTTGGGAGTAGTTATCCCTTGCAACAAACCTGTTGTTATCACCCAATTGCTTCGAGTAATCGGGAAGCTAGATGAATACCTATCCTCATTGTCGGTCCGTATTGAAGTAGCAGAGGCTGATGTTGACATGGATACAAATGCTCGAGATATCTCACACCCCAGGTCCCTTCAAAGCCTTAATATCGATGGCAAGATAGCAAGGCTGCCTACTTGGATTAAAAAGCTTCATCGACTTTCCAAGATAGTTCTATGCCGTACCTCCTTGAAGGCTGATGATATAGAACTAGTTCTGGGTAAGCTTTTGCGGTTGCACACTGTTGTGCTGCGCTATGACTCATACAAAGACAACAAGCTTAATTTTAAGGAGAAAGGATTCGGACAACTCGAGCTTCTTGTCATTGATGGTTCAGACATCACCAAAATCAATTTTGATCCAGCTGCAGCTCCCAAGCTTGAGAAGATTGTTTGGACTTCCACTTCCAGTAGCAAGGCAGACATGTACGGGATTGACAAACTCCCAAGCCTGAGACAGATAGTGCTCACTGGCAGCTTCAACATGGATAGCATCAAACCAGCAATGTGCAAAAATCCAAACAATCCTATCCTTATACATAAGCTAAAGGACGATGCTGCTACTGCTGTCGCCGGTGCAAGCCTCATTCCTGTTCCGCGGTAAAGATTATTTCTGTTTGTGTGGTTTCATGCATTCGGGTGTGCTTGTGGGCAGGCTTATGTTGTTACTATTTACCCTAGTTGTGTCTGGATGTGTGGTTATTTATTCTTCAATTGTGTCTGGGTGTGGGTGTGCGTGTGTGATTACTTATTCTGAGTTGAGTGCGGGCTTGAGCATATGGTTGTGTCTATGCTCCTCGGTTGGATTTGTACGTGTGGTTCCTTTGGACCGCTAGGTTCCATATATATGGTAAGTGTGGTGTGCTGTTGTGAATTCACTATATATGATAAGTGTGGTGTGCTGTCGTGAATTCACTCCCTGAGCTAGCAATAGCTCTTTTTATATCACCAGCATTCGCTCCGTCTCATTCTAGATCTCTTTCTCTTTCAGCTGTAAGCATTTGAAGTTAGCTGCTAGGCGCTAGCTATACATATATGCACGCTACAGATATGTCTGTGGGACATCCAAGAATTGCCATATGTACAACAATGGTACATCTTGATCCATCAATGATACAACTAACTATATAACAGAACAAAAGTCTGACAAGCCTCCAAGTGCGCTCAAATGAAAAGTAAAGAATTACGGCCAGGCTGTGGCCTAGTGCCGCATGATCTTCCGAAGTAGTTTCAAGTGAGACTTATCTTCAGTTCAACGTCAACAAGAGCCCACCTTTTCCTTATCTGGCCGCCTGAGCATGAAGAGCAGATGCCCTTGTGGTTACAGCGCTGCAGAGCAGAGGCGTAGACCGGCGCTACTGCATCTGCCCTCTGCCAAGCAGACATGTGTTCAGTGAAAAATATAACTTAGAAAGGTCAATGGGCTGGCCTGGCAGTCGCCACAAATAAATCATACAGTATCAAACAGCAAGCAGCATAATAATGTGCTTCCACCCGGCAGTTGGGTTTCTGAACACAACATTGTAAATTTACATAGTGAAACAACACTCCTATACACTGTACATCTGTAGCTCAGGAGTATTAATAGCAGCAGCCGTCAGCTTACATGACACCGGACAAACACACTAACACATTGCTTTAATGGTCACTAAAGGAAACAAGGGTCGGTCAAACTTAACGGTTCATGATTGATTGACATAAATTCTCAAGTTATCAACTGTTCTGTGTTCGAGAAACATTCAGCAATTCTGCATTTAATTAAAATCACAACCTTCTCTCGAAATTGTTAAGCTCTCATTCAACAACTCAATAACTCTTGATAATATTGAAGAAAACAAAAATAAATTAAAAATAGAAACACACCTTACCTTAAGACATCGAAGGGGGTTGCCAGATAAATTTTGCTTCAAAGTCTAAAATAAAGAACTTTTCTTAGCCATGAGTACAATGGTCATCCATTATGAGCAGACTATCACGACAACCCTATAGAAATGCTTCTTTCTGTAACAATACAGAACTGCTACGAGTCTGAACAGATTAACAACACCGAAATCTTATTAATTAAGGTCTCAAGGTTTCCATGATATTAGCAAATGGGGGTCTCCACCATGGCTCACTATAACAGGCATGTCAATATTCTAGGTAGCCTTGCACGTCAATGGAATTAACTTGGACAAAAAATATGAAAGGCACATATATATGGAACACATACTTTGCCCAGCGAGAATCAATTAATGTAGCTACTTGAGGATTAAAATCTTTTGGAGATTCAAGTCTTCTTCAAGACTACGGCAGCAACCACCAGTGGAAAAGCATGGTGCGGTGTATAAAAGCTAAATACAGTGTTGACCTCCATATCAATACACCCTACGGAAGCTACACTAAAAGAGCTTGAAAATAACTAATTAATGAAAAGATTGCCTCTAGGAAACCCCTTCTATGGCAGACCAGACAGAAGATGAATGTGAAAAATAATTATGGTACATGTCATACAAAATATGGATCTGGTGTAATTACTTTAAAACTACAAACACCATATTGCTCAGAAAAATCAAATCATTGGGCAGTGGAGGCATTCTATTAAGAACCGTAGAATATTGTATTTAGTTTTCAATGCTATCTACATCATGTTAACACATCCATAGACAAGAGAAACTTCAATATTTACTGGATCATGGTTTCCATTCTAGACAATATGTTATAAAACATCCAATTACATGGTTTAAGAATTGTTGGTTCATCGTACATGTGCAGGAAAGATCATTCAGAATTAAGTGCAAAGACATAAACATCAGAGTGCCTTCAGTAACTGTAAAATCTAAACACCTGGATTGAGAAAACATCTTCAGTTATCATCGAGAAATGCTTATCAAGCATCCTCATAGCCTCAGTGATGTACACGATGACAGTGTCCATCAGTTTCAAAATAGCATTCTTTCCTACATCATCATTTGTTTCCGGAGATCTTTGGTAGGTGACCGATGGGAAGCATGGCTACACCTCGTCAGAAGGTTGATGGATGTGAACCTTTCTGATGAGTCTGATAGTATTCACTGGAAATTAACTACGAATGGCATTTTTTCAGTGAAATCTATGTATTTGGACCTAATTGACTCTGGTCCCAATCCGAAATCACTACATATTTGGAAGATCAAGGTCCCGTTAAGAATCAAAATCTTCATGTGGTTTGTTCACAAGGAGGTGGTTCTGACTAAGGATAACTTGGCAAAACGTAATTGGGAGGGTAGTCAAAGATGTAGCTTTTGTGATCAAGATGAAACAATCAAACACCTCTTTCTCGATTGTCCGCTGGCCAAACTTTTATGGCGCTCAGTTCATATAGCCTTTAATATCAATCCTCCAAATAGCATTCACACGTTATTTGGGACGTGGCTAAATGGAGTTGAGACAAATATTGCGAGGCATATTCGGATAGGAGTATGTGCATTACTTTGGACTATATGGAACTGTAGAAATGACATGGTTTTTAACAGACAAACTCGTATAATTTTTTTGCAGGTTATCTACAGGGCTACTGCTTGGATCCGTATGTGGTCGTTACTCACTCCTGTTGAAGCCAGGGAGCCTTTGGTTACTGGGTCTGCCCGATGGGAGATGGTAGCTCGGGATATCTACAACCGGTTTGGATGACGGTCCAGTAATAGGATAGGTGTTTAGTCATCTCATTCTATTTTCGCCGGTTGTGGTATTTTATACTTTTTTATTCAGCTTTGTGTAAGCTTGTTGTGGATCACAGACACTTCAGTCACTTGGCTTAATAAAGGGGCTGCATGCATCACTCTGATGCAGAGGCCGGGGGTAATCCTCTTTTTCTAAAAAATCATTTGTTTCCTGCGAGGCTGACAAGGCAGAACCATGGACGATAGGAATCTCATTGCTAGGTAACTTGTACAAACTGAAGAGTTCTCCAAACAAGGGAGACAACAAAACTACGTTAGACAGGAACACAATCAACTAAATAAAAACAATGTAGAGAAATGGAGGAGAACTGGAAATGCTACCATACATGGCACAAGTTCTAGTAACTCTGGATCATCGACAAGTGATGACACACCAACCTAAAGAACACAGAGGAGAAACATCCATCTGCTCAGAACTGCGAAGACAGCATATGCCATTGCTGGCAAGCATTACCATGTTTCCGCACCTGTGAAAGCTAGAAGAATATGTGCCTTTGTTTGCGGCATCAGGCCATCAGGAGCTGATAAGCAAGGAATGCCACCATCCATATTTGAGCAGCTCTGGTGATCATGTTCTGAAAATTGTGCAAAAATACAAAATTAAAGGCGTGCAAGCATCAAGTGTGTGCTTGACAATTAATAAGAGATCTAAATGCTCTAAATTTCAAAGTTCAGATGTCATAAGTAGCCATTTAGACATCAGGGCTTAAGCTGGAAGTCAGGAAGTCTACTCCAAGTCAAAACAGGATTAAGCTGGAAGTTCAGGAAGTCTACCCCAAGTCAAAACACGCTTGGTATCTCTTCGTTTTGATAGTTCTCATCTCATCATGCTGTTTAGGGTGAGCAAAATCCAAAATTTCCTGTTTAAGCTGAATAAAGAATCTGGCCCTGCAAAAAAAAAAATCTAAGGGCTTGCCACTGGATTATGGATTGCGACTCCAGATCGTTCCTTGGATGCTTACGGAATATGGATCGGTGCTTATCGACCACAAAAGTCTGCATTGCAAGGGAAACTGTCTTAAACCGTGAGACAAAAGGGGGATAAAGAGGTTATTTCGTACCGAGCTTACCACTGGAAGTGGAAGGACGATGGCGTCACCGGCGCGCGACCTCCGTGCTCCTCTCCGGCACGTCGCCGCCGGGCGCTGGCGCACGACCTCCGCCCTCCTCTCCGGTGCTCGCTAATGTATCCTCCGGGTCCAGGTGGCGCGGCCCGGAGATGAGTCAGCAGAGTGGGCTCACATGGGCATGCGTCCACCGTGCGGTGCGTGTCAGCCGGCGATCTGTGAGATTGCCTCGAACAAAAAACGGCGATGTGTGAGATTTATTTTTGATGGGAGTGTGTGTTGTGGAGTGCGGGTTAGTTTGTATAAACCGCAAGGCTGTCTCTGAAAAAAAGGTATAGTCCAACTTTTGACCAAGATGTTCAATCGGTGTTTCGGGGATAGATATTGGGCACCACTAGGCGCCGGTCCCACCTTGCTCGTTCGATCATATCGCTCCCAGCCGTTCAGATCTGATCCTTCCTTCGTCCCTAACCTTCCGCCCCCACACAACGCACCCAGGGGAACATGACAATTTAAGAACAAAACATGTTCTGTTTTGTATTTGACCATGATAAAAAATTTGTATTCACCATGGCATTTGTATTGTAGATATCATGGCAATTTGTCTCTACCATGGCATTTTTATTGTAGATACCATGTCAATTATTAAACACTAGTCGTCAACCCGTGCCTCTGCACGGGCTAGCACTTTTTAATACTTGATACATTGAATTTTTTGTTAGATACAAGTCTTTTGACAATAATAAGATGTTTAAACACGACATGCAATATTTTTATCATAATGATTTAATTGTTCAAATGTGTCACAGTGATATATACACATTATTCTCGTGTCATTGCAAGAGATCTCAGAGTATATATAGTCATTGTAATAATATAAATGTGCAACTTTGTTAAAATATGCATTTGTAGAACGCACATAATCCCACTGAGAACGAAGGAAGCAATATTACAGGTCGGTTACAAATAACAAATCTGAAATGTTGGAGCTAAATCTTAAGGAATATAAGTAATTTGTGCATGTTTTATTCAGTTATAACCTATAAGTTCCGTAATTGAAATATCCTGTAGTAGGATATGTTGTCATTTTGCCATGAAAGAATACAAAGATTGAACTTACAGTTTACTGATATCAAGAACACATAGGAGAGCATTTAACAAAGTTTGATTATGAACCTACCTTTAAAATAGATTATGTTTATTTTCTATAATACGTATATGTGGAATATTTTTTTAGATATTTCGTGAAGAAAAAACATTCAAAATATTCTGGGCACAAAAATGATACTCCAAAAAGACTATTTTTGATAAAACCACAACACTTATTTTGGAATGGAGGGAGTAGCATTTTGGAGCACTGATTTTTTCTAGACCATGGTGAACGTTCCATAATGAAATTTTGCATGTAGGTAAAAAAAACTAAGCAATGTTTGTTGTAAAGACAATTCAGAATATTATGAATTTGTTTGCTATTTTCTTGGAATTTTCTTTTCAAAGTAGTAGCATTTGAGCTTGATATATATTAGAATTACACTTTCGAGACTACTTCACTCGCAAAATAATGTGTACATATATTTCTCTATTTAATGCTTATTAGACTGAAATAAAGATATAACGATATATTCTACTTCATGGAGTAGAGTAGTTCATCTGCGACTCTACGTATAACTTTTTTTTACATTGTTTCATGAAGAAAATTATGATAATTTCTGAGAAAATATCTCAACCAAAATTTACGCCAAACACATGCGACCTTTAATATTATACAACTGTTACGGTGATTGGCGATTTTAGGAGATATTAGTTCCGAAACACAGCATGGACTCTCGACGTAAAGGTGGAGTAACACATTTGAAGTCCATACTATGTATGCATGTAAGAATTGGATATTCATAACTCTTCTTGTAAATAGTTAAATTCAAGACAAAATGAGCACCATATATACATGCATATTGTAGGACAGCAGTTGAACCTTCCGGCGAGTTTAGCCAACTGCATGAAGCGTCACTTCGCATACGGAGTCGTCGGATGTTGCCGGCGCAGCACATCCCATATGGATACTGGCATGTAGCCGGTGCCCGGTGACGAAAAGTATAAGAGTTTGTAGACACTCAGTGCTAGTTTCTTTTGCAAGGTCGCAAGAAATAAATTAGATAGAGACACTGCACAGGTACGTATAGATACCCAACTTGGAAGATACACGAAGCTCTATTTTTTTTATAGAGGAACCATGCACGTACGTGTAGATACCCAATTCTATTTGTTTTTTTAGACGTAACTCTGTTAATTTATGTTATCCAGCCAAACGTGCATCATTAGGATTCTCTCTCTCTCAAAAAAAGAGGACTCAACAGTCCAGGTTGCAGCCGTCTCCTTTTTTTGCCTTTGCACGTACAAATTTATTGTCACATTTGTCACGTACCGGCATACCTTCGCTCGATTCATACTAGCCGCAAATTAAAAATCTGATAGCTTAGCTAATGGATTTTAATCGGCAGAATATTTTAGCATGGAGCCGGCTTTTGAGGGCAATCAGCAGGATCTTGTAGATTTCCCCCCTTTTTCGTTGGATTGGAGTCTTTATGGATGGCGGCTTGCCCCTTTTTTTTTTTTTTTTTTTTTTTTTTTTTTTTGAGGAAACGGATGGATGTTGGCTTGCCCTTTTTTTTAGGAAACGGATGGATGTGTTTTTTCTTTTACTTTTGTTTCATTATTAATTACATTGGACGTGTCACATGCCTCTTTTAAGGGACGTCAGGATCATCTGTGTTACGTATGTTTTCCGTTTATCCTGAGCGTAAATTCTACAATTCAACGGTGTAATTAATGTTAATGATGTGGATTAATGAGACGACCTGAAAGGTGCCTCTAATTAGTAAATATAAGATAAGATGTGGCAAATTTATCTTCTATAGCTTGGAAAATACCTAAACTTGCCATGTTTTTTAGAGAAACGAAATGCCTACAATGCACCACGGGAACTTCCTAAATTTACCATCCTTTTTCAGAAGAAACAAAAGCTTAAATTTTGCCATGATTGTACTTTTCCTTAGAGCATGATGGCGCTTATAATTTAGGTTTACATGGGATGGCAAATTTCCACTCATATTGAATGGTTTCTTCTCCACATGTTGAATGGCAATTATTAAACATATCAAATTTATCTTCTACATCTCGGCAAATCACAAATTTTGCCATGTTTTTCAGAGAATAAAATTTCTAAATTCTTCCATGCACCGACGACAACTTCCTAAAATTTTCATCCATTTTTCAAATAAAAAAAATCATAGATGTGTACCTTTTTGTATACAAATCATATTCATGGAAAATTTTGCCCTCACAAGCAATTTTCTTATAAAAGCATGGCAATTTTAGCGAAATACCCATGGTAGGTTTTAATATGCATCTGCCATGGCAATTTTGTTCATTCCCGCAAACAAAGTTCATAATTTGTGTATTTTTACATACACGGCAAATTTCTCATACGAAACATGGCAATTGTAATTAAAATACCATGGAAAATTTTAATATCATCTGTCATGGCAATTTTGTTCATAATTTGTTGTATTTCACATACACGACCAATTTCTCATAGAAAACATAGCAATTTTAATTAAAACACCATCGTCAACCCGTGCAGCTGCACGGGCTAGCATTTAAGGAACCTACTAAAACATTCTGGATCTTAAAAAGACGAAGTTAGAATAGAAATGTGAGAACATATACGCACAATACGCCATTGAGATTATTGCCTAGTCATTTATTATTTGTTGGTTATTCATAATGTAATAATCTTTTCACTGCCAACTACTCTAAATTTATAGTATCACAAAGACAATTTACTTTTTTTTACAATCAGTATACACATGTATTTAATAGTTATATCTTAACTGGATATGCACTCCATGCATATTGCTATATATAACCCATACATATATATGAGAAAGTATATAGAAGAGTTAGGTAGATGTTTTTATCTTCTTCATTAAAGTGGGAATTTAGTAAATTTTTATATATGACAACTCTTCTACTCTCAATACTTGTTAACTTTGGTGAAACAAAATGTATATAGGAATCTGCCACTCATGTATACGGGAACAAAAGCCTTTTTTTTTGTAGTACTCCACGGTCAACCCACTTTGCCCGATGCAAATCTCTTATGCAAGCGCAATAAATTTGACATTAAGTAGCAGTAAGCTCTTTGTTTGTTGGTCGAAGAGAGAAGTTTTTTTTTTATTGAAGAAAGAAAAACACAGTGTTTTTCTTGCGAACAAACGTAAGTAGCAGCGGGCAATTTGGTCAATTTCTATAATCTAGAATTGTTAGCTCCTATCCAGCAAAATCAGTAGTGATCGTAAGAAGATTTGACTGACTCTTGGTTCAGACTACGAATTTGTAGAGAATGAATATATATGAATTATCTAGGAGCAAAAAAAAATCATAATGCTTAAGCGAACCTTTCTCCGAACCTAAGTGATTTTTTTTTGAAATAACATATTGCTTCATATGCTTCAGACTAACAACACAGTTCACAATTCAGTCTCGTTTTCTGCTAGATTGGCTGATTTTCCTCATCATGCTATTATTTAGACCCTAAATAGAGCACCATATGTATAATGTGAGAAGTAGATGCAGGATATAACATGTAGGTAGTAATGTCTTAGCATCTATAAGGATTTAGCGCACTTACCACAACAAACATTTTGAATAGCTTGCTCCTAACTAAGCTAGCCAAATCATCATGTTTATTAAAACCATCATAAATTCTGAAGTTAGTTCCTGTAGTACTAAAAAGTATTTATTTTTTTGTACTCCAGACGTATTCTACAATTCAACATGTGAAGCCATCAGAGGAAAAAAAATACTTCCTTTATTCCATAGTCCTCCAGAGGCTGCAATTCAACATGTGAAAGCGATCAGAGGAAACATACCATTCAAAACCAACGGTGGGTGGATGTCGCTTTGACTAGAACATCCTCTATCTGGCGTAATGAAATGAGCCCCGCTATGAATGCCAACTATAGGGATCGATATGCATTGTATTCATGGGCAACATATTCGGCGAGATGCTCTGATGGCTAGACCACACATGTTGCCGCCATGTGGAGTATGTACATAACTGCTATGAACATGGGCGTTGATGAATGGATCTGCTGATCAACAGCCCCCAAAGATCTGAAGAAGGTGGCCTGGTGGGAAACTACTTGCTCATCAATTGGCAGGTCCTAGGATTTAGGGTGGCTGCAGTTTGTCGGAATAATCCGGCTCATGAGAGAGAAACAGACTAAGAGAGGCCACCGAGGAGATTGAGTACAATTGTGGCGGCAGCGTGTCAGGTTGCTTAACTGCAGGGATGGAGATCAAAGTCTCCAAGGCGTGTAGTAGGATGGCACGATGACCCATGCCTTCAATCTTGCGAAACGAAAATCAGATGGATGAAATCAAGGATACATAATTTTTTATATGTGTCATCTATCCTCTCCCTTTCAACTTGAATTCAGACATCTTGTTTACTATATATGCATCTTCCAAGGCTGCACGCTAGTACCTGCCGTCATTGGAAACACCAGACGTGCTTAGATGAAGAGCAAAATAAATTGAAAAAGTAAGAGCAATGAACTGAGAGGAATTCCTTTCATCGTGTACAGGGATTTCCGGTTGCAAATTTGCATTTATACGTAAGAAATTGTGCACAATGAAATTAAAAGGGATGAAGTGAAGTTATATTGCTTTGTACGTATGAAGCTATAGTTCCAGTGACAGAAGGCGTGAACTAAAAACTTGGTACTTAACAACCAACCAAAACTTGAAACTAAAGTTCCCATATAAATTAACTGGCGCGGGACCAATATTTTCTTCAACAAATATTAAGACATTTTGGAAATGTTAGTAAAAGGAAAGAGGAGAAAACAAACAAAAACCCTTCTCGTGAAAGATAAGAAATACACTTACCCTGATATTGTTTTGGACGATGAACATCCCATTACTGTATCCGTCGAACCATCGAGCACATCAAGGCCTGAGCATGCCAGATGCACTACATGAAAGAGTGCAAATGCTACATTCTAAAAAAAAATACTGCAGTAGCAATGGACATACCACCATGACTATGTATCCAAATATAATACATGTACAGACAGCAAGGAATATATAACACACCAAAAATATGTTGCTGCTTATAAAACCTAGACCTCGACACAGGATAGCAAAAATGTTTTATGGAATACTTATCATCAACTCATCATACCAAACATATCACCTCCCCCTTCTTTTCTTCAAGTTTTGTGTGTAATAGACGGAATCCGATTCTTTCACTATCGTCAACTCATCATATATACATTTATGTGAAGGATATCACAACTGTCTTCTTTCTGATGGTTCTCTATCTATAACAGTGGCAGCACACTGATTCAAGGACCAATTATTTATACTACTATAACATATAAAGCACAAATGAGTAATTTATGGCATCTACCTGATTTATAGGAGGCTGCCTGGTCGATTAGATTTTTTTCATCTTCCATACAATCTAAGAAGTTTCTATGAAATTAATATAAACAAATTAGTTCATAAAACTGAATATGTTGGACTTTCTACACAGAAGGAAAACATTATTTATTTTCTCACTGCATGTTCATAATGTCAATACTTGATAACTATTCATTTATGTGCTCATAGAATTTCAATGCAATGCTAAATTATTTCACAAATGTGCTTATCAAGTACTCACGCAGTTATGCTCCAGTGTTCATTACCATCCACTAAAACATTGGCCTTTACCTTCTCCCATCTCTGACAGTATCATGCAATCGTCGGTTGTAGGTGCATAGCTCTTGACTTCGTGGAAGAAAGACAAAAACAGAGCGATTATGAACAGTTTATAGGTCGGTACATAGTATGACAAAAAAAAAGTTTATAGAAAGATAAAGGATGAGTAATAAGAGTACTGATGAATAGATATACCTATATTGCAAAAGAAAATTTCGGATGTCAACCGTGGTTGGATAATTTCAAAGCCACAACACATAGACGACCATCAGACATTGATCAAATACACATGCCAAGAATGTGGTCGTACGTACTGAATAAAAAGCTACATCAGACAGCTGCAAGGGACTCCATGGTTTGTTCTCCTGTGGATTTCATCAATCACATGATATACTCACAACATGCTGTACATTGTACAGACAGGAAAATAGAGGGCTGACTGTTGGAGAGAAAAATTAATTAAAGCCTTGAAAGAAAAATCAATCAAAGGGAAGGGTGGAATTAGTATCATCAAAGCCAAAAAAAATAATCTAATCTTAACACATGACATACACACAACATGTGCAGCTGGGAAAATAGAAAAATTGAGTATCGACTAATCAGTTAGGGTAATATAATAAAATCTGCAAAGCCTCCTACAAACCTCAAATTGCCCAAACTTTTGATAACTGGATAGGCGTTGTATGATTTGTTCATGCAGCAGCGCTGCTGCATGGATAGCATGGTGTTGCTGGAGTAGATGCAGACCAAACCTTGTAGCTCTCCTTTGTCCCCCTTCCGGCGCATCAACGATTGTGGATTGAAGTTAATTGATCCGAACCTCAAAGCTGAGATTCAAAGGGCTTCCTCCTCTGCATCATGGATGGCAATTGGCAACTCTGTTGCGGCGGAGCTAAAACAGGAGAGTAAGAAAACCGGACAGATTGTCAAGGTCAAGGAGAATCGATGGTAGGAGAGGAAGTGAACTGGGCAGAGATTATCAAGTTGGGTGTGGGTAATGTTTCTCATACATAGATTACAACGCGGGTGGAAATCTAGCGATTTGGTCGCCATGGTGAGGAGGACGGGGGAGAATTGCTCTGACCGGCAGCGGAGGAGGAAAGGAGTCTGCGGAGAATATTCTTTTGGCTGCCCATTGAAGTTTTAGACGTGGGGATAGATCTTCATTCTTTTTTTAAGGGATGGAAGAGATGCCCCTTTTTTTTTTATTTTTTTTATCGTAATAACTTTATTCCTCAGATAATAGCAAGGTCATTTACATAGTTGTGAAGAATAAAGTCAGGGACGAAAGTCTCCCAAACCTCAGAAGTACTATTGCTAAAACAATGCTTTGCTAATCCATCCGCTAGCATATTTGCCTCTCTGCTACAAAACTCATAGCTAATACTTGCAAACTCCATTGCCAAGAGAGAGCACTCTGCCACCACAGGAACGTCCACTCCCATGTACGCATCCGGGTCAGATATAGCTTCCAAAGCGTTCATACAATCCGACTCAATGATGAGATTTGTGCATCCCAGATTCGCTGCCAGGTATAGTCCAGAACGGATGGCCATTAGCTCAGCTGATCCCGCGCTTGAAACATGAGGTAATGCTAGTGTTGCCGCTCCCAGAAATTTGCCCTGATCGTCACGGGCGACAACTCCACAAGCTCCTCTGAGGTTCTCCTCATGAAATGATGCATCAACGTTCACCTTTATAACTCCCCTACTTGGCTTCTTCCACACTTGATCATTCTTGCGGATGAGATGCCCCTGCCTCCTGGTAGGGATGGTGCGTGGGGATAGATCTTGTATCTTTTTTTTCCAACGTAAGGAAGAGATGCTCCTGGTGGGATGGTGCGCAAGGACTCCTTGGTGACATACATCATCCATCGGCTGTAAATACCTAATGGAGAGATCCAACGGGTACTTTGTACTATTTGTCTAGGGGTAACGTGGAGCCTCGATAAGTGCTTCCAATTAGTAAATATATAATAAAGATGGCAAATTTAATATGAATCAGCCATGGCAATTTCCATATAAAGCATGCCATTTTTAATTAAATCATCATGCCAAATATTATTTTTGTACCATGGCAAAATTTATTTTTTGATCATGGCAAAATTTATTTTTTTGGACCATGCCAATTTTGTTCCGCTTAAACCATGGCAAATTAATTATTTGGACGATGGCAAATTTATTTTTTCGACCATGGCAAATTTGTTGTTTTGGACCATGCTAAATTTGTTTTCTAAACACTAAAGCATTATTACTTGGCGCATGCTACGGATCAACCGGTTGAAAACTGACGAATAATCAACCGCATAATCAACCGTACGATCTACTATCCTGGACCGCTCAGATTTTCTTCGGGCGATCTGCCGTGTGCCGCGAGTCACCTCTGTCACGCATCACATGGGTATTGGGTCCACGAGGCTACTTAAACTTTCTTGTTGCGCAGCTAAAGAAAAACTTGCAGCCCTGGCGGACATCTCAGAAGAAAAAGGAAAAGCAGCTTTACTAACCCAGCAAGCTAAGCTAGCTAGTACTGTACTGTTTTTTTTTACGAACCACTTGTAACAGTTCTAAAAATATCCATATTTATAACAAAACTGACATTGTAGCCTCACGTTTCAGACTTGCTGCGCTAGCCTAGGCTCATTTGTGGTGGGGGGCTATCCAGCCATTCCAACAGCGACGGCGCCAGGCTAACGTCGCGTCCCGACTTGTAACGGTGCCACAGCCTCGCAACGTCGTGTCCCAGGTTGCAGCAGTACTAGTCCTTGCAGCAGAGTTGACCGTCTTTGCAATGTCCGCATGGATGACTTTGCAACAAACACGTCCTACTTGAGCAACGTCGACCATCCTTGCAGCATCTGCACGTCCGCCTTTCTAGTAGCAAAGAACAACGGCGGCTGGTCTTCCATCGGTGCGCTTGTGACTTGCAGCATCGCGTGCCTCGCTTGCAGCAACGCGCCAATCGATGTTGCAAAATATATAACATAAAAATAAGGGCGCTGCTAGGCGTCATCCGGATGATTTTAGGGAAACGTAAGCTGCCTCCACGGCCGTCATATGCGCCCCATCGATTCCGTCCCCAACCTGCCCATGTCTCTCTGCGGCGCCTCCGGCCATCGGGCATGCTGTAGCGCACCATCCCTGCTCCACGCGCTACACACGTAACTCCGGTGAGAGCTGCGGCGTGCTCCATTGCAACACCGGTGGTGCTTCGACAGTCCGCTGATGCTCCATTGCAGCACCAACTATGCTTCCGGCTGCCCGGCGTTGCTCCATTGCAACACCGGCGGTGCTCCGACGGTCTAGTGATGTTCCATTACATCACCAGCTATGCTTCCGGCGGCCCGGCGTTGCTCCATTGCAACACCGGCGGTGCTTCTAACAGCTTCAAGGGAACATCACCGGAGTTGCAGCGCCCCCATTCGGCCACTCACCGTGGCCACCGCTACAGTGTCGACGACGCTCCATTGCAGCTCCGGAGGGCATGCATGATGTTCAATCGCAGCTCTGACGGCCATCCGCAGATGCTCCCTTCGCAACACCTCCAAAGCTTGGTGGTGCTTCCATTGGATGCTCCATCGCAGTGCCGGCGATGCTGCATCGGCTATTGCGGTGGGGGATGGGAGGCGGTGGTCAGCGTCGAAGCTTCTATCGATTCGTGGCAGCAGGGAGAAGGTGGTTGCTGTTAGACGCTCATCTACATAGCCCGCGTGATGAACATGGAAGGGGAACGAGAAAGAATCATGCATGGGGAGAAGGAAGACCCGTGGAGAGGATAAGGTCAGGAGGAGGTGCGGTCGGTGGGCCCCACATGGAGTACTCGTTGAGCGGAGGCAGCGGTTTACGGGGAGGAAGAGATCAGCCAGTTTGATTAAAGAATTTTGCTACAAATAATGCCACGAGTAAGTTACGTAAGCCCCCAACATTTTTTTGGCAAAAATGCTACAAAAATTCAACATAAAAAAGATTAGCGGCGGCACCGGCCTTGCACCGTCATGTTCCCCCAATCATTTGCAACAACTCGGTGCTCAACATGCAACATTGCGCCTGACTTGGAGCAACGACGGTGCCGCCCTTGCAACGACGCGCCCCTGACTTCCGAGCATCAGCGACAACGGCCTCGCAGTGTTTCATCTCGGCTTGCAGCAACGCCAACCAGTCTTTATAGCGCCACGGGTCTTGGTTGCAACAGAGACGACGTTGACCATGCAACGTCACATCTGGTCCCGACTTATAGCGGCAGCAACACTATTTTTGCAATGTCTCAATGCAACGGCAACATCGGTCTTGTAGCGTCCGGACTTGTAGCGGCAACAACACTATTTTTGCAATGTCTCATTGCAACGGCATCATCGGTCTTGTAGCGCTGCATCCATGTCTGCAGCAGCGGCTTGAGATAGATTTGTGTTTCTCTTGCGAGTTAAAGCAGAAAATGCATTAACTAGTAGTAGTACAACTACTAGTACATGGCAGCAAATGCATTTACGAGTACTGGCTACTAACTCCACCTGGCTAGTACTCCACCTGGTACTGCGCAGCAAATGCATTAACGAGTGCGTCTTCACAGAAAATAAAAAATTCCACTATCATGCAGCGAGCGGCCCGATTGGTTTCGCAGCGCGCGCGGACACAGCAGTGGACCTCCACCTGGACACGTGGTTGGCAGGGGAGACGGCTGGCGCGTGCGAGTTATCAGCCGGATGATTTAGAACCTTTTCCTTATTACTTTGATACCCCGTTATAAATTTCTGTTTTTGTATTTTTTTTTGAAATATGGAAATTTTTTTGAACAATTCAATGGTAAATTATGTTTGTATATCATGGCAAAAAATTGTACATCCCATTGGCAAATGTCTTTTTCATGAGACTTTTCACAGTTTTTCTTCTTCAATTTTTTGCCATCATCTTATTTGAAAACAATGGCAACTTCTAGGTTCGAACATAGTTGTCATTTTTTAGTTTCTTATGCATGGCGATTGTAACATTGCATGTATGGCATTTTGCATACAACCATCACAGCTACTTTTTCTTGTGTATTAGATACTTTTCATTTTATTAAAATTGTTGTACAAAGACAAACCCACTAGCTGGTTGTTTATATATTCTCAAAGGTAGTTGAAATTTTCAATTTTTTCAATGAACATGATGCCAGGTTTGCTATTTTTCATCTTTTGACAATTTTTTTGTTTGATATTCAAATTCATGTCCAAATACTGCTGTATGTAACAGGAAATTTGGCCTTTCTATTATAAAAGGACGTCAATTTTTGTTTGTTTTTAGAGGTTTTTTAACATGCTCCCTTTTACCTCCCCTTTTCACATGGGACACATGTTAAAATTGCTCTTGTTTTAGGTAATTAAGTCGAATGCATTTTTTTTTTAGATTTTTCAAGGCCTGTTTTTTGTTGTTGTGCTAAAGCTGGGCCTTTTTTTGGCCCATTTTTTCCTCAGCACGTGTTGTTTGACAGGAAGGCCTGAAGGGTTCGCGCTGACGTTCGATTAACCTCGAACGATTCGTTCGATCTGCGTTACGTCCAAATCTGACGTTAGCCTACAAAAACCTAGCGATCGAGAGAATCGAGCGCAAAGAACCCATCGTCATCGATCGTCCATCCGATGCCGCCGCCGCTCGTTCAGCCCTACGAGTACGACCCCACGAGGGGCACGATCTCATGCTTCACGGACCACGGCCTCACCGATGACCCCATCTCGGCCGCCACGCTCGAGGCCCTCCGGGTCATCCTCGTCGGCCACTACGAGGAGGCGTTCCGGCGGCTGCCCGTCGAGGACATGCCGGACGGTCTCAACCTGGCCCAGCTCGCCGACCGCGGCGGCTTCTGCCTCGGCCTCCTCGACCCCGTTACCAACATCGTCCTCAACACCCTCTCCCTCCTCCCACACGGCTTCGAGTTGGAGGCAAACCCTAGCCCGGCGGCGCCATCCGGTCCAGGACGCAGGATGCCGTCGCGCCGCCGAAACGTGAGCACGCAAGCATGGCACGGCATCGCCTGCAGGTCCAGCGGGTGCCTCCTCGAGTTCATGCGGGCCTACTTCGGGCTTCTCAGCGAGGAGCAGGCCGGGCGGTACCTCGTCTGGGCGCGTGCCGACCTCGCCATTGCGGTCCAGCTCGTCGAGCACGAGCTCTACGTCGCCCGGCCTGCACCGCCAGACCCTCGCTCCGGGAGGACGCGGCAGTCTCTCAGGCTTGCGGCGATGCGCATGCAGCACCCTTCGCCGGACAGCCTCGTGTTGCTCGCGACGGCGTGGCTCCCACCGCAGAGGCTCGAGAATTCGAGATACTTGCCCCCATCCTACGACACGGCGGCGGTCGGAATGGGCTCGTTGTCCAAGACGTAAAGACCATACTCCACGTGCTGCGCCACCAAGACGACATCTGTGCCGTGACGACCTTGCCGTCGCCACCGCCGCTTGAAGAAGGCACTACGAGCTACGTCTACCTTGGAGATGGCCGGATCGCGTACACCACCATTGTCCAGCGAGCCGGCGACCACATCGCATCTCTACGGAGTCCTCAAGACACGCATTCCACGCTAATCTCTTATTCCACGCACACCATAGCGGCAGCACCGTCGGGGACAGACACGACGGCGGGGCCGCACGACTCCCCTTGCGCGCACGTGGCGTCTCTCGACGTGGATGACGCCCGCCAATGCCCGTACGTACGGTCTCTGGAGATGTCCGTCCACGGCACCATCCATGGCTACTACCTCAGGGCGCTCGCCATGCTGCCAAGCCACGCCGCACGCTACCACGTCCGTGGCATCCTCCTCGCCGGCCACTGCTACGGCCCCATGGACCCTGTCTCCAACATCATCCTCAGCGCCGTCTGGTATGACGCCAACTTCCCGCTCCCCATGGCCGACCGCGGGCCGCAGGCGCACGACATCCTCGACACCCTAACCATGCTCAGGGTGGTCACTTGCTCCCTGCACGGCCTCATAGCTCTCCTCCACGCCAACTCCGGCAAGCATCTGCCGTTGCACGAGATCCTGAAGTACCTCTGCTACAGGCAGTGCGACCTGGCCACCATGGTACACAGCCACATCTACACCGGAGCTCTCCCAACCCTTTTGCCAGCGCCGCCGCCCATCACCCGCAAGCGTCCGCTTGGGCAACATTTCTTGCATCCTTGGCGCCGACGAATCTAGACCAAATCCGGTCCTTGATGATGAGTGCCACCGCCAACAACACTGCGCTCTCTTACGAGTCTTTGACCCAGATATACAACATCCTCAGAGAGGAAACCCGGACGGCGATGATCCTGCCCGTCCCGAGACTATGTAGGACGGCGGTGAGCATCCTTGCGAGGAAGAGGGACGCCTATGCTCACCAGCAGAGCTTCATTCGCGGCAGGATTGAACAGCTACTGCTGGAATACGCACGTCGCTGTCCTTCAGAACCAAAATATGATCTAGATTTTATATGCGGTGTAGCCATAACATTAACCGGTCACCAAGATCAATGCTACCACGTCAATTTCATGGCGGCTACCAAATCGACGTCCAAGAACACGCTTTTCTTTGCCGAGTTTTGGTGGGCATATCAAGATCAGTCAAAGCCCTCCGTATGCTGCCCTCTGCCCCAACCGTATCACATGGGTAAGTCCTAATTAAGTAGACTTTTTAACCTCATTATGTTGAGTTATCAAGTATTTAAAGAGTGCATCTTAAATTTTTGGGTGCAAACTTCTCTAAATAAATGTGTATCCATTTGATGCTAATTCAGTTCTGCCAACAGGTCGTTGCTTCTACGGCCAGGAGTCCGCACGTAAGCTGGCGTATCCGGATGATTCCATCCACTACTTCTCGCGCGACATTACTCATGGTGGACTCAATGACACGGAAGGCATACTAGACACCGACTTCGTGTACTTCGACTCTGAGAGGGACGTGGAGCTTGCCAAGGTCTTGCAGAGGATGGGAAAGAAAGAAGAGGTCATGCAAAGGTCCTCTACTGGAATGCGTGCTCAATGGACTACTGCTATGTGCTAATTTCAATCATTTGATTGAGTACCTTTCAACCAGCTTTATTTAGTTGGTTTGTCTGCCTGTGTTAGGTTTATTCATGCTTTGAATTAATAATGTAGAAATGTTTGGAGAAAGCTGGATACACAATTTAACGAGAATAGTTGGGTTTGGATTAGTGTAAACCTCAAACTTGTGATCAACCATTTGCCATCTGCCTCTGCGATGATGGTTTACATCATTGTCATTATTACTGGATGGAAGAACACCACTAGCCAATTCATTTGAGTTAGATACCCTTAGGCTGAATTTTACCGGACAATTAGGCTAGGGAAGAATAACACCCGTGATGTTTACCATTGCAATGACATGGTGGGTCGATCATCAGTGTTTTCGTGTACACACATCAGTGCAATGTTAGCCTTTATTGTATGGATCCTTCACAATTGACGCTTCTAGAAATTCAAACGATCTTCCTCCTTCCAAGAGCTGCCATACTTAATAGTTGGCACCTCCTCGTCGGGTCATAGTCTCTTGTTTTTATTTTTCCTACCTGCAGCTAGTTATCCCCTCCAATCATCGATCCTATTTCGTGAAGATCAGGCGCCTCCTCGCACATCTCATGCCGACTCCTTAAGTCTCTTGAAATGCGTTTATCTAATTCTCTCGAGTGGTAGTAATCTCGCCTCTTCATGTCGCCTCACCCTTGCATTATGCTCACCATCTGCACATTGCATCATGTACATGATGGAGGAGCTATGTCGTGCCCTCAAGGCCTCAACAATGTCGAATCCCGGTCCTTGTCTTTTCCTGAGAGTAGGAAGGTCTGTCAGCTCCATCATCAGACTCAGAACATCCAACCCTTGAATATATGACATTTTTTGTATAGTGTGACCTGAATTTGATATTATAACCAGCATGACATTTTGGTGAAACCTTGCGAAACACTCTCTCGAGAAATAATGTCATGTGTAGGGTACCAAAGCATTTAACCTTCCCCGAACAGGTTTTTCTTTCTTTTCACTTTTTCGTTTTTTACTTTTTACTTTTTACTTTTTCTTTTGTCTTTTTTGTTTTATATTTTTATTATTACTTTTTACTTTTATTTTTTCATTTTCGCTTTTCTCTTTTTTTTCATGTATGTTTTTCCTTTTTTTCTTTTTTTAATTTTCCTTTTCTTTCTTCCTTTCCTTTTTCATTTTGATTTCACGAACATCTTTCAAATTCGTGAACATTTCTAGAAATCATGATTTTTTAATTTATAAACATTTTTATATAAATCATGAACATTTTTTGAAATCATGATTATTTTGAATTCGTAAACATTTTTTTTAAATCATGAACATTTTTCAAATTCTCAAACATTTTTATAAAAATTAGCAAAAAGAATCAAGAACATCTTTTACAAATTCACGAATATTATTTGAAATTCTGACCATTTTCTGAATTGTGGGAACACTTTATGAAATTCACAAATAAATTTTTTATTTTAGTAAAAACATTTTTTGAAATGCACGAACATTTTTCGAATTCATTAACATCTTTTAATCGATGATCATTTCTAAATTGATGAACTTCTTTTGAAATTTGATAACAATTTTTGAAATTCTCACACATTTTTTATTTTCTGAACAGTTTTTGAATTTCTTAACATTTTTCATGATCATAAATACATATACAAACCTTTTTTAGAAAATGATGAACATTTTTCTAATATACAATTTTTTTTTCAAAATCATGAATATTTTTGGAATATGCAAAAAAATATGACTTCCTGAACATTTTTTAAATCATGAACATTATATGAATTCAAAAATATTTTATGATTTGTCAAACATTTTCTTCTAAATTTTGCATTTTTCGGAAATTGAGAACTTTTTTGAAATCCCAAATTATTTTTAAGAAGAAAAACGAAAAATAGAAAAAAAAACAAATGGCAAAGAAAAAGAATTGAAAACATAGGGGCCTCCTGCCTCCCATATGGGCCAGCCCAGAAACGCTTGCGTGGGGTGCGGAGGGTGCGTGTTACCTCTCTATTTTGCACGTAGGTCGTTAAATGCAAGGTCCCCAAACACGAAGCCAGAGTGCGTGTCGACGACCGTTAGGTTTGTTTTTTAGATTAAGAAAAACCTAACGGCCGACGGTATGCACGCTTTAACGCACGGGAGGCGAGCAACTCATCCTGCCAGTGCGCTTCCAGGAACCCTCTCACACGTCCCCCTGTTTGGCTGCTCGCCTTCGTTCCTCTTTCTCCTGGGCCCGTGCCGCGGCCGCCATTCTGTTTGTACGCCACCATGCCAGCCCTGCTCGGCTGCTCCGGCATCTTTCCCGCAATAGCCTGCCACTTCTGCTCCTACTCTCCTAGACAAGGCTAACCAGCCAGATTCAGGGAGATTGCTGTCTTTGGGTAATTTTCTTACCCTTCCCAAGAGAGACTAGGAGAGACTGAGAGCAGAGGCGGAGCGTGACACAAAACATAGGAGGGGCCGGCGCTTTACAATGCGAAACATAGATAATCAAGCACAGAAAAATAACATGGTCGTTCAGACTTTGTAAGCACGGAATAATTAGATAAGTATCATGTACTTATATAGAGTACATATCTAACTGGAAGGAACGGAAGGACTAGGTGGTTTTTTTAAGAGTAAAAAAAAATTAAGCCTAGGTGGGATTTTTTTTACAGTCAAAAGAATTTGAGAGCTAGGTGCGGTTTTTTTTTCTGAGGATTGGAGAGATTTTTTACGTGCCGGGATTGGAGGCTGGAGGTTAGTATTAGGAGTAGCTTGCTGGTGCATTGCCCTGCACTTCTCGGCCAGTGGGGGAACTGCCCAGAGCGCCAGCCTTCGGCCCACAGCTGCTCTTTATCTTTTTTTTGAAGCGAAGCTGCTCTGCTCTTTATCTAGGCCGAATAAAAACAACGGGATGAATGGATCTAATGGGCCACATACACTGCTAATTATTTTTTGCATTTTTGATAGACCGGGCCATGGCCAGTATGGTCCGCAAGAGGATCCGCCAGTGGCTGAGTGTATGTATCCTTGTATTATTGTTGTATGAAGAAATTTGAATTGAAAACTATATGTATGTATTCATTATAAGTCCTTTGCCTATATGCATTGCTGAATTCAAATTGATGCATTTGTTATCAATTTTAGTTTATGTTGTAGAAATAGAAAATGAAGTAAACAATTGATTTTGTACTCTTTTGTATACTTGTATTATTTGTAGCTTTGTCATGCTTTATCTCTTTTCTTAGATTGTTAAAAATTAGGTTTAAATTCCAGATTTATTTAGCATTGAACTTCATTTTGTACATTTCAGCATGTAATATATTTTAGAATGTTATATGTGTTTTTGTGGTAGTTATAAGTGTGAAAGTTTTCCCATGTTGCGAAACTAAATTTGGGCCCGGGGTTTGGTTAAATCTTTGCTCCGCTACTGAATAAACAACAGGATATCAATACATGATGTAAATAATATATCCTACTTCCTAAACAATGGCATCAAAGTACTCAAGTAACTCCTAATTAGTGACACAATTGTAATTTAACCGAACAATAAAACATCCATCATAATATATCTGCACAAACATAATCATGAAATAACCCTAAAGTATTAGATCAACACCATCATGCAAGAACAAACACAATGAGTGTGACACCCTGGTTTTGGCAACTTTTTTCTTTGCAAATATTTTTCCCATTTTATTTGCATTTCAAACTAGTTCATTGATTTTGGACTTGAGGGTTCTTTGAATTTCTTTCTAAGTAATCCAACACCCTCATGATCTTGCCAATATCTTATCTCACACCCACTGATCCAAACCATACTCCCTAATATTTAAAATTATTCCTTTTTCTGAAAAAGGAATATTCATCACCTATGGTGGGTTGTGAAACAACCTATACTTCCATCACTCAGAAAATTCCCAAATTAATTCCTAAAATACTAGGAGTCATATCTTCCCACAATATCCAAAAACATCTTATAGTCCAGTTCAATTTTTCAGCAAAATAATTCTTTTTCAGCCTCTGGTCATTTCAAACCTCTGTGAAGGAAGTACCAGCTAGAAGTGTCCATTGGCTCTGAAATTTTTATAGCATCTTATCACTACCAAATAACCTCCAGATACCAGATTTCATCTCAAGAAGCCAATCCATGTGAGTGCACCATCTTCAACAAGTTTCTGGACCAGAATATGGTTTGTAGATGAACCATGCTCTAAACTTGATGAAAATTTCCCAAACTTCTCCAGAATGTTGTCCTTCCAACCTAGAACACCCTAGACATCTCCCTTGCATCCAGCTCCACCTCATTTCTTCTCTGGAACTCTCCCAAGATCCTATCCAGAATCTATTCTGGATGATCTTGAGCAGCCTGAGCTATCCCTAGCCCTACCCTTGCCCTAGACCCACTATTTGAGCTCAGGTCGGCACACTAGACAATGTTTGGCAGGCCAGCTCGCACCGTGTGCGCCAGTGCACGCGATGACCACGCGGCCAGCACTGCCAAACGCGCGCTCTGGGCGCCGTCAGGCTCGGGTCTCGTCGGAACGAGACGACCGCGTCGCCGTACCTCGTTCGTTCGTGCCGACAGCCTCTCCACCGTATGCGTGCCCCCTCCAGAACCCTCTCCCACCTCCGGCAAGGCTCGCCGCCGCTCGCGGCCAAGTTCACCCACGGGCCGAACAGTGCGCCTCATCCCCCGCCGTTGTCCGTGCTCTCATTAATGCTCCGGACCCGTACCGTCGCCCCTGCGAGCTCCCGTCCCCTCCTTACGCGCTCCGCAGGCCAGCGCGATGGCCAGCTCACCCCGGAGCTCGTCCGCATCTCCACGGTGCCGATCGGCTCGGGCACCTTCCGCCCGGCTATAAAAGCCGCTGCCCGGCCTCTCCTCGCCTCACCACTCCACCTCTCCTCCTCCCAAACGCCTCTAGAGCGCCCAGTCGAGGGCCGGGAGCTCATCTCCCTCAGCTCCGGCAAGAGCTCTGCCGCCCGATCCCCATTCTGCTCCAGCCAGCTCCACCCTACTCCAGCCTCACCTGACCCTACCCTCGAGCCTAGCAAGCCTCCCTGGTCCTCCCTGACCCCTTTCCCGATCGAGGTGTGATGACCGACAAGTATAGGGGATCAATTGTAGTTTTTTCGATAAATAAGAGTGTCGAACCCAACGAGGAGCTAAAGGTAGAATTAATATTTCCTTCAAGTTCTATCGACCACCGATACAACTCTACGCGCACTTAACGTTCGCTTTACCTAGAACAAGTATGAAACTATTTTGCGGGTGTAAGGATAAGACTAGAAGTACTTAACGAAAATAAAACTAGGAGTAATTTGCGAGATAATAAAAGTTAGTTGTTTAGTAGAAAGCTTTTTGTAACACAAGAGAAAGATTTGTCCATAGGCAATCGATAACTAGACCGGTAATCATTATTCCAATTTTATATGAGAGAGAGAGGCATGAGCTAACATACTTTCCGTACTTGGATCATATGCACTTATGATTGGAACTCTAGCAAGCATCCGCAACTACTAAAGATCATTAAGGTAAAACCCAACCATAGCATTAAGTATCAAGCCCCCTTTACTCCCATACGCAACAACCCCCTTACTCGGGTGTAAGCTTCTATCACTCCAGCCGCCCACTATAAGAGAATTGTGAACGTATTGCAAACCCTATAGCGGGAATCCCTCACGCTTGCGCGACACAGAGGACACCATAGGACAACACCAAAATAAAACATACAACTCAAACCAATCACGATCATCAATCAACCCATAGGACAAAACGAATCTACTCAAACATCATAGGATGGCAACATATCATTGGATAATAATATGTAGCATTGAGCACCATGTTTAAGTAGAGATTACAGCGGGGAGAAGAGGTGTTACACCGCTGCATAGAGGGGGAGAGAGCTGGTGGTGACAGCGGCGAAGTTGTTGGTGTAGATCGCCGTCACGATGATTGCTTCGGCGGCGTTCCGGCGCCACCGGGAGAGAGGGGGAGAGAGCCCCCCTCCTTCTTCTTCTTGCTTGGCCTCTCCCCTAGATGGGAGGAGGTTTTCCCCTCTGGTCCTTGGCCTCCATGGCACCCGGAGGGGCGGGAGCCCCCCCCGAGATTGGATCTCTCTCTTGTTCTCTTCTGTTTCGCGCTCCTGTTTTCTGGCCTTTCACCGTTTCTTAAATTCCTGGAGATCCGTAACTCTGATTGCGCTGAAATTTTAACACGATTTTTTTCCGGATATTATATTTCTTGCGGCGAAAGAAGATCCCCAACCGACTTACGGTGTGCCCACGAGGCACCACCGCGCGGCCAGGGGCTGGCGCGCCAAGGTGGCTTGTGGAGGCTGTGGGCCTCCGTTTGCGTTGATTCCACCTCCCAAAAATCACATATATTCCAAAATATTTCTCCGTAAAATTTTATTGTATCTGGACTTCGTTTGATATGGATTTTCTGTGAAACAAAAAACAAGCAGAAAACAGGAACTGGCACTGGGCACTGGATCAATATGTTAGTCCCAAAAATAATATAAAATGTTGCCAAAAATATGTGAAAGTTGTAGAATATTGGCATGAAACAATAAAAAATTATAGATACGACGGAGACGTATCAGCATCCGCAAGCTTAATTCCTACTCGTCCTCGAGTAGGTAAATGATAAAAAAAAGATAATTTTTGATGTGGAATGCTACCTAGCATAATCTTGATGACATAATTTAATCATGGCATGAATATTAAGACACGAGTGATTCAAAGCAATAGTCTATAATTCGATATAAGGACATCAACACTCAGGCATCCCAACAAACAATCATGCCTTTCAGAATAAAAATGCTAAAGAACGCTATCCCTACAAAATCATATAGCCTTGCCATGCTCCATCTTCTTAACACAAAATATAAATCATGTACTACCTCGGTGTCAGCCAAGAAATTGGTTCATACTTTTTAACGCGCTTCAACTTTTTCAACCCCCACGTAATACATGAGCGCAAGCCATGGATATAGCACTATGGGTGGAATAGAATGCGGTGGTAGAGATTAATATGGAGAAGACAAAAAAGGAAGAAAGTCTCACATCGACGCGGCTAATCAACGGGCTATGGAGATGCCCATCAATTGATGTCAATGCAAGGAGTAGGGATTGCCATGCAACGGATGCACTAAGAGCTATAAGTGTATGAAAGCTCAAACTGAAAACTAAGTGGGTGTGCATCCAACTTGCTTGCTCAAGACCTCGGGCAATTGAGGAAGCCCATCATCGGAATATACAAGCCAAGTTCTATAATGAAAAATTCCCACTAGTATATGAAAGTGACAACATAGGAGACTCTCTATATGAAAAACATGGTGCTACTCTGAAGCACAAGTGTGGAAAAAGGATAGTAACATTGCCCCTTATCTCTTTTTCTCTCATTTTTTTTTGTTTTCATTTTTTTGTTTTCCTTTTGTTTTTCTTCTTTTTTTCTTTTTTTTGGGCTCTTTTTGGCCTCTTTTTTTCTTCTCTTTTCTCTTTTTTTATATTTTTGTCCGGAGTCTCATCCCGACTTGTGGGGGAATCATAGTCTCCATCATCCTTTCCTCACTGGGACAATGCTCTAATAATGATGATCATCACACTTTTATTTACTTACAACTCAATATTACAACTCGATATCTAGAACAATATGACTCTATATGAATGCCTCTGGCAGTGTACCAGGATGTGCAATGATCTAGCGTAGCAAAGATATAAAAAAACGGACAAGCCATGAAAATATCATGCTAGCTATCTTACGATCATGCAAAGCAATATGACAATGAATGCTCAAGTCATGTATATGATGATGATGGAAGTTGCATGGCAATATATCTCAGAATGGCTATGGAAATGCCATGATAGGTAGGTATGGTGGCTGTTTTGAGGAAGATATAATGAGGCTTATGTGTGATAGAGCGTATCATATCATGGGGTTTGGATGCACCGGCGAAGTTTGCACCGACTCTCGAGGTGAGAAAGGGCAATGCACGGTAGTGAAGAGGCTAGCAAATTGCGGAAAGGTGAGAGTGCGTATAATCCATGAACTCACATTAGTCATAAAGAACTCACATACTTATTGAGAAAATTTATTAGCCCTCGAAGCAAAGTACTACTACGCATGCCCTGTAACACCCCAAAATTTAACCACATTTTTATTAAGTAAAATTTGGCCAGAAATAAAATTTTGAATTATATTAGGTCTTTTATTAATTTCAGAATATTTGCTGTTTCTGTTTTTCCAAAATCCTTCCCTCCATATAGAAATTTTTGTAAAATATTATGGGCTTTGGTAGTTTTCTTAAATCATTTCATTTATATTTTAATAACAGTAGAAAATATTTTCATAATAAAAACTGCCCCAAAATAATTCTTTTAGTAGCATTTTCAATCTTTGAAATGCTTCTGTTGCACTACAACTATTTTAAATAATTCTTCTAAAATTCCACAAAAATTATGAGGGGTCATGTGATGCCTATAGATCACTTTTATGCAAAAACCTAACTTGGTCTTTTGAAAATTTTGAGCAAAACATCCTCTCTTCAATTCTGTTCCATTCTTGGGTTATAACTACAACCTCAATTTTTCTTGATCCAAAAATTCTGAAATTATTCCACCTTGTAGTCCTTCCAACTAAACTCTTAAGTCCAGAAGATCAACTCCATTTGTAACCTGGAAGACCTCCAAACAAATCCTCAAAGTTTCTGTCCAGAACTGAATTCTGGTAAAACTTGCACTAGAAAGTTTCTCTATTTGTAAAACTACCTCCACCACTATCTTTAACATCTAAGGAGACACCATCCTGGCAATTTTCACACCCAACAAAGATCCTTGGCTAGCCCTAGCATTTCATCAAGCACATTATGTGCATGACATAATTTTTCAACCACTCAAACCTGCACTGCACACTTAATCATCTGGCCAAACCAGTATGTCCATCACCCCTCCCATGCCCAGAAGCACCGTCCTGCTAATTTGTAGCTTGGTTGGGTCCCTGTAGATGCCATTGGCATTTGTTCGAGCACGTGGTGCGCGTGTCTAGAGCGCGGCCAGAGCACGCATATTGCACCCTCTGGCATCGAGCTGCTGCCGCGCCCCTGCTGCCTCTCCCGCTCGCCCTAGCCCTCCCCTGGAACATCTGATCCTCCCCAACGCCTACCGACACCCTCGCTTGGCCCCTAGCGCCGGCCACCGCCACCAGAATCACCGCCCGACAAGTCCCTCCTCGCCACGTCTCTGCCCCGCTTAAATGCCAACGGCCAGAGTTCATCCATTCACCCACCGACCTCCTACCGCCCTTACCGGCCTCCACCGACCCCGCAGACCTCGCCAGCTACCTCAACGGCACCATGAATGGCCGCCCGCCGTCATGCCTTCTTCGGGAAGCCACGTGAGGAGCTTCCCCGTGCTATAAAATGCACCCCTGAGCCCGCATCCACCCACGGCACCGCTCCCTCCACCTCTGCAACCCTCACGGAGCACCCAACCAACCCGGCGAGGTCCTCTTCTCCATCTTTGACGAAATCACCCGCCGCTACCTTTTGGTCAAATTCGAGCTAACCCGAGCCTCGTTCACCTTCATTTCCTTCCAGTAGCTCTCTCTCGACCCCGCGGACCCCTTCCCATCATCAATTCCACCGGAGATGGCCCGTGGGCGAAACACCCAATTTGCTTTCGCCGGAGCTCTTCGGGTAAGCTCGCCGCCGGCGACCCTGTGCCCTCCACCGGTCATGCCGCCCACCAGACGAACCGCCACGGCCTCCTGAGCAAGATGGTGGCCTTAGTTCACCGTGGGGTGCCGCCGTTCGCCGGCAAGCATCGCCGGAGCCCCCGCTCCGTTCGGCCAGAGGAAAGAGGCGGGGTGGACCGCGGTCAAACCTGACCAGTGGGGCCAGGTGTGGCCCACTGTCAGTGACCCTTTACCGCACCGAGCCGCCTGTAAGTGGAGACGGGTTCCCCAGAAACCGTCATCGCAGGGAAAACGTATTCCACGAATACGTCTTCGGTGTCGTCAGCCCTCCCGCGCGGCCGAGCGACTGGGCCTGGCCCAGTGGCGCCAGGCGACTAAACAGCGCTCAGGGCGCGCTTCTGCTCTTTTCTCTTTTTCTTTTCCAGCAACTTTCAAATAGTCCCACAACAGTCATTTCAAAACTAAATTTGATGATTCAAATTTCTACATACTCCTAAATTCAAGCTCTATTAATCCAGCTAGGGTGAACATTTTTCCCAAGCCTTGTCTCTGCTGGATCTAT
Organism: Elymus sibiricus; assembly: GCA_039707655.1. Classification (NCBI taxonomy): domain Eukaryota; kingdom Viridiplantae; phylum Streptophyta; class Magnoliopsida; order Poales; family Poaceae; genus Elymus; species Elymus sibiricus. The sequence goes on along the minus strand of CM077668.1, from coordinate 434,468,180 downwards.
TAAATAGTCCATTTCTTCATTTATTTCAGCTTAGAAATTCCCTAGGAAAATCATATGAACTCCAAATCATTTGATTCTTTTTCTGTTATTCTTTATTTCCCCCCTAGTTTATTTTAGTATTTATTTCAAAATTTTACAAACAACTTTTTTGTACTGTTTTCAAACTAAGTGGTAATTTCAATATTTTGAAAATAGGAAAAATGGAGGGAAGAGAATTTTCAAAAGTTTTGGAGTGCACCCAATCTTTCTGCATGCTCAAGGCAAGCATCTTGAACACTTGATATGGTGAATGCATAGTTGTTTGTTGCAAGAATAATTGAATCATGCATATGTTGAATTCAAATGAAATTTGCATATTGCTAGTTATGCATGCATGATCCCTTGGTAATACTTTATCTTCATTTAAGCATGAAGTATGATGGGGTATGGTTATGTTCACCTGTCACATATGCCTATATTGGCACGAACTAATCTGCAGGAAAGAATCGGTCATGAGAAAAGTGACCATGAGACTGAAATCTCGTTGTGACGAGAATGATCAGTGAGGGCATGTTGAGACATGCCAGATGGTGACCCTGTTGGGTACTACCGAGGAAATATGTTGTGCTAACCACTGCAGGAAAACTTAAACCTCCTGAGTCGACCGTAGATCGAGTCTTGTTCCAGTAACCCCCATACTGGTTTAGTGCTGCCACTTGTCCCTGCCACAGGTAGGGTATGGTTCAGTAAGTTGTTAACCCCTTTCCTGCACACACCGTACAGAGAGGCTATAGTGAAAGATACCATTGGCCCATGGTAGGCATGTCACTTGGTCCGGGGGCATGGGTGTAACCGGCTGGGCCGAGGGGGTAGCACCCCTGTTTGCGCGCGTTATAAATATTGTGATCCCATGCTATTGGAGGTGAGAAGCCTTCCCACTTAGAGTTTTACTTTATCATTGCCTTGGGTGATTCCTGGCTTTGGTGAGTTAAAACTGGTATGTGCTGGTTAGGTGTGTTTTCAACCCAAAGACCGTAATGGGAATTACTCAGCGTCTCGGTGTTGACTAAGGAAATCCTTTACTTGTGGGTAAAGAGTACACCCTCTACAGAGTTTTAAACCTATTCGAATAGCCGTGTCCGCGGTTAAGGACTACAGTCTGGGTTGGTCAAGTGTCGGTCTTAGTGTCGGTCTCCAGAGGAAATAATTAAATTGATCATGGTTCATTTTGCAGGATGATTATTGTCACTACTGTTGCTATCATGAATATTATTGTTAACATGAATATTATTGTGGACTAACCTTTTCCTCTTATGTGCAACCTTGAGTATCACTTGGGATGGCTGATACGTCTCCAACGTATCTATAATTTATGAAGTATTCATGCCATGTTTACAATAATTTTGTATGATTTGGTGCACTTTTATATGCCTTTTATATGATTTTTATGGACTAACATATTGACCTAGTGCCCAGTGCCAGTTGCTGTTTTCTGCTTGTTTTTGGTTTTCCAGAAAATCCATATCAAATGAAGTCCAATGCAGCGAAACTTTTTGATGATTTTTTTGGAACAAAAGAGACCCCCGAAGGTTCGTGGGAGGACCAGAAGAGCCACGAGGTGCCCACGAGCCACCACCACACGTTTGGGGGGGGGGCAAGCTCGCCGTGGTTCCTCGTGGACCCATTTTAGCCCATCTTCGCGTGATTCCAACGCTGAAAAATCCTATATATTCCAAAACCCCCAGAAATAACCCTAGAACTTTGACTACGCTGCCGCAAGCGTCTGTACCAAGGAGATCCCATCTGGAGCCCTTTTCTGCACCCTGCCGGAGGGGGAATCATCACCGGAGGCCATCTTCATCATCCCGGCGGTCTCCATGACGAGGAGGGAGTAGTTCACCCTCGGGGCTGAGGGTATGTACTAGTAGCTATGTGTTTGATCTCTCTCTCTCGTGTTCTTGATTTGGCACGATCTTGATGTACCGCGAGCTTTGTTAATATAGTTGGATCATATGGTGTTTCTCCCTCTCTATCTTGTTGTGATGAATTGAGTTTTTACCTTTGAGGTTTCACTATTATCGGATCGAATATTTTTATGGATTTGAGAACACTTGATGTATGTCTTGCATATGAATACCCGTGGTGACAATGGGGTATTATATTGATTCACTTGATATATGTTTTGGCACTCAACTCGCGGATTCCCGCGGTGACATTGGGGTAATCTATGCATAGGGGTTGATGCACGTTTTCATTATCTTTTCTTCGATAGAAACTTTGGGGTGCTCCTTGAAGATCTTTGTGTGGATTGAATATTATGATTATGAAGTTGTTTGATGCATATCGTATAATCAACTCACGGATACTTGTGGTGACATTGGAGTATCTAGGTGACATCAGAGTTGGTTGACGTGTATCATATGGTGTTATTTTAGTACGAACTGTAGGGCTGTTTGTGACCATTATAGGAATGGCTCAATAGATCGATCGGAAATGATAACTTTGAGGTGGTTTCGTACCCTACAAACAATTTCTATCTTATGTTCTCCGCGAATAGGAACTTTGAAGTGATTCTTTATCGCACGTTGAGGGATTGTTATATGATCCAATTATGTTAGCACTGTTGAGAGATTGCACTAGTGAAAGTATGAACCCTAGGCCTTGTTTATAAGCATTGCAATACCGTTTGTGCTCCGTTTTACTACTTGCTACCTTGCTATTTTTTTTATTTTCAGATTATAAAAACCTATATCTACTATCCATACTACACTTGTATCACCATTTCTTCGCCGAACTAGTGCACCTATACAATTTAGCATTGTATTGGGTGTGTTGGGGACACAAGAGATTTCTTGTATTTGATTGCAGGGTTGTTTGAGAGAGACCATCTTCATCCTACGCCTCCCACGGATTGATAAACCTTAGGTCATCCACTTGAGGGAAATTTGCTACTGTCCTACAAAACTCTGCGCTTGGAGGCCCAACAAGAGTCTACAAGAACAAGTTGTGTAGTTGTGTAGTAGACATCAATGGCTAGTCCACCTGGATACTCATATTTATTTTCTTGTCTGAGTATCACTTGGGATGGCTACTCCACCTGGGTACTCTGTTTTATTTTCTTTTCTGAGTATCACTTGGGATGGCTAGTCCACCTGGATACTCTGTTTTATTTTCTTTTCTAAGTATCACTTGGGATGGCTAGACCACCAGGATACTCATTCTATTTTCTTTTCTGAGTATCACTTGGGATGGCTAGTCCACCTGGATACTCAGTTTTATTTTCTTTTCCGAGTATCACTTGGGATGGCTAGTCCACCTGGATACTCATTTCTTTTCAAGACCTCTCGAGGCGTCGCTTTTAGACACCCATTTGGCATTTCTTTTCAAGACCTCTCGAGGCGTCGCTTGTAGATACCCGTTTGGCATTTCTTTTGAAGACCTCTCGAGGCGTCGCTTTCAGACACCCGTTTGGCATTTTTGTTGGAATTCCTTGGGCGGTCCAGCGCCCGATGTTCCATTTAATCTTCTTGGTTTATTACTAAACCAATATATTTATTCTTCTGCACCGTATTAATATTTATCATATCATGCTTTAATATCGGTCAGCATGTGCATATAAATTAATTCATCATGAACATATGCACTCTATTGCATTCAGTATATCTTTTGTTCATAATGTTTGCGAGTACATTCAAACGTACTCACTGGCTTGTCCCTGGCTATTTAATTGGCCAGGTCAGGATTCCAACGAGGAGTACTACAACAACGTCCATGCGGACTAGGAGCCTAAGATAGCAGCCACACGAGATAGGAGTTATCCCAGTCAGCCATTCCTGTGGGATTGGAGCTTCCACAAGAATTGGAGACCCGCTACCCGCTTCCGCCATCCGCTATTAAAAATCATTGTTGTATCATTAGATCTTTATGGTCTTGTATTCAATTCCTGTAATTGCTTGGTAATCTGTATCAAGGACGTGTCCACCAGTAAAAATGATCTTGGGGCTGGTAGTGACACGAGGGGTTGTTTCTGGGATTTTATGTCCCGGAAATCCGGCCCCGACATGCCCCTAGGGGGGAGGTTGGTAGGAGTTAACCATCGTGCGCCCCCGACCTCCACGCAAAGGAAGACAATCAATAATAAATCATGCTCCAACTTCTTAGCATAACGAGAGACTATATGTGCATGCTTCGGGAATCACAAACCTTAACACCAATATTCTTACTAAACCAAAATCATTCACTAGTACCTCCCACATATTACCATCTCTATATCGCAAAACTATTGCAAGGAATCAAACATATGATAGTCAGTGATTTACAAGTTTTATGTAGGATTTTATGACTAACCATGTGAATGACCAATTCCTGTTGACTCTCTAAATAGATATAAGTGAAGCATGAGAGTTTAATTCTTTCTACAAAAGGCCATGCTCTAATAAATATAAGTGAAGCAAAAGAGCATTCTACAAATAACGGTTTTCCTATGTGTAGAGAAACAGGCATCCAAACTTCAAATGATATAAGTGAAGCACATGAAACATTCTATATGTGAAGTGCATGAATCATTCTATAAATCAACCAAGGACTATCTCATACCAGCATGGTGCATTATTAAAAGGAAAACAAAAAGCACACGACGCTCCAAGAATTTATGCATATCATGTGAACAAAACAAAAACCGAGACATACCGATAATTGTTGAAGAAAGATGGGATGCCTTCCGGGGCATCCCCAAGCTTAGATGCTTGAGTCTCCTTGAATATTTACTTGGGGTGCCTTGGGCATCCCCAAGATTGAGCTCTTGCCTCTCCTTCTTCTTCTCATATAAATACCTCCTCGATCTTCGAACACTTCATCCACACAAAACTTAACCGAACTTTTTATTAGAGGGGTTAGTACATATAACATCAAATCCCATCATGTCCTGCTGTAACATTATTGTATAATTATAATCAAACATTACCCACTGTATGCTATCACAATTCTATGGCTCCCAAGTCAATGGGGCTCAACAAGATTTCAAACATAAGCAAATAAGGAAACTATAACAGCAATCTGTGAAAACAGGACAGTCTGTAAAGATGCAGATGGTACATATACTTCTGTAACTCAAAAAATTCTGAAATATTAGGAAAAAATAAATAATTTGCATAGAAGTACCTTGTAAAAATTTCAGAATTTTTGCATGTTCCAGTAAAAAATGTAAATTCACGCACTACAGCAAAAGTTTATGTTTTTGCACTGCACATACCAAACAAGCAATTTAAACATCCAAATGGTAAATCTTGGCACATTATTTTTATAATACAATGGATTTGTACAAGGGGATAATTATTTTTGTTGAAAAGTTTCTGTAATTCAAGATTCACAAAGTTTCCATGGGCATGAACAAAGTTCAAGGCATGCTCCCGCTTCCACGGTGCTCGTCTTTCTTACTTTCACTTTTCTTTTTGTAAAGTTTTTAGGTTCCCCTCTATATATTTTTTAAACTTTTTTAAAAGCACACAACAGAAATAAATGACTCTCTAAAACTTCTGGGTTGTCTCCCTGGCAGCGCTTTCTTTAAAGCCATTAAGCTAGGCATAAAGTGCTCAAGTAATTGATCCACCCGGATCCCAAGGTATATCAAAGCCAATTTTAATTAACAATGATTTGTATTTTAGTAGTGAGCACAAAGCAACATATATCATGTAATGACGAAGTCTAACTCTCTTCCTATGCATCGGCATGTCATAAAAGAACAATTCATGCACATCAAGTAAAGGCCAATGCATAGTATAAACAGTTTCTTGCAATTTTGTCGTATTGGAAACATAGAGAGGCGGAGATGTAGTTCCTCTCTCATAATAATTGCAATTAGGAGCAGCAAGCACCTGCATATTATATCCATCAAAATCATCATGTGCAATGGTAAAACGCAACCCATCCATATAATCCTTAATAAGCGCAAACTTCTCCGATATAGTGTAGTTGGGAGAATTCAAAAAGATAATAGGACTATCATGTGTGGGTGTAATAGCAACAATTTCATGTTTAACATAAGGAACTATAGCAAGTTCATCTCCATAAGCATAATTCAAATTGGCATCATGGCCACAAGCATAGCAAGCATCAAGTTCATCAAAAAGGGATATTTCAAACGAATCAAAGGGATCATAGCATTCATCATAGCATTCATCCTTCGGTAAGCACGAAGGGAGATTAAACAATGTATGGGTTGAAGAGTTAATCTCATTAGAAGGTGGGCACGGGGAGCTAATCCGCTCTTCCTCCCTTTGCTCTTCACTCTCCTCGTCATCTTTTTCATCTAATAAGCTCACAATTTCAGCAATTTCTTCTTCCATAGTTTCCTGCAAAATATTAGTCTCCTCTTGGACAGCGGAGGAGTCCTCAATATATCCTTTAACATAAGCATTAGAAGCATAGTTTTCATAGCAATATTTAAGTATGGCAAAATTTTCAGATTTGTAAAGAGTAGCATCATACTTTTGAATCAAAGAAGCAATTTCATAAGCACCCTTAAAAGCAACAAATTCTTCAATTTGTTCAATATCATAGTAACTATAAACACCTTTAGCATAAGAAGATACAATTCAATTATCACTAAACTCACATTGGTAGGGAAGGTGTTTCTTAGGGTCTTCAGAACAACAAGTAAAATCATGTATTTCGCATAAATTCCAAGCATAGCAATGCATAGTATTAATATGATGCCATAAAAGTTTCCCTTTTTGAGATAAGCGGTGTCGCACAAAATGAGCATGCTCATCTAATGATTTTCCCTCAACTAAGCTAGTTGGGTTTTCAGCACGAGCACATAGGGATCGAAGATGATCCAGGTAGAAAGCTTCAGCAGTATGATAGATTTTGGGTGGTTCTTCAACCATTGGTTTAGCAAGTACAACATTTTTTTTGGTATTTTATGTTTCCTATCCATAACTAAAGATAGAAAACAAGAGCACAAAATAAAATATACTTAGTGATAAAGCAAACAAGCACACACGAGAATATTCACCCCACGCTATTGCTCCCCGGCAACGGCGCCAGAAAAAGGTCTTGATAACCCACAAGTATAGGGGATCAATTGTAGCTTTTTCGATAAATAAGAGTGTCGAACCCAACGAGGAGCTAAAGGTAGAATTAATATTCCCTTCAAGTTCTATCGACCACCGATACAACTCTACGCGCACTTAACGTTCGGTTTACCTAGAACAAGTATGAAACCATTTTGCGGGTGTAAGGATAAGACTAGAAGTACTTAATGAGAATAAAACTAGGAGTAATTTGCGAGATAAGAAAAGCTAGTTGTTTAGTAGAAAGCTTTTTGTAACACAAGAGAAAGATTTGTCCATAGGCAATCGATAACTAGATCGGTAATCATTATTGCAATTTTATATGAGGGAGAGGCATGAGCTAACATACTTTCCGTACTTGGATCATATGCACTTATGATTGGAACTCTAGCAAGCACCCGCAACTACTAAATATCATTAAGGTTAAACCCAACCATAGCATTAAGTATCAAGTCCCCTTTACTCCCATACGCAACAACCCCCTTACTTGGGTGTAAGCTTCTGTTACTCTAGCCGCCCACTATAAGAGAATTATGAACATATTGCAAACTCTACAGTGGGAATCCCTCACGCTTGCGCGACACGGAGGGCATCATAGGACAGCACCAAAATAAAACATACAACTCAAACCAATCACGATCATCAATCAACCCATAGGACAAAACGAATCTACTCAAATATCATAGGATGGCAACACATCATTGGATAATAATATGTAGCATTAAGCACCATGTTTAAGTTGAGATTACAGCAGGGAGAAGAGGTGTTACACCACTACATAGAGGGGGACAAAGTTGGTGGTGACGGCGGCAAAGTTGTTGGTGTATATCGCCGTCACGATGATTGCCCCGGCGGCGTTCCGGCGCCACCGGGAGAGAGGGGGAGAGAGCCCCCCTCCTTATTCTTCTTGCTTGGCCTCCCCCCTAGATGGGAGGAGGTTTTCCCCTCTGGTCCTTGGCCTCCATGGCACCCGGAGGGGCGGGAGCCCCCCCGAGATTGGATCTCTCTCTGTTCTCTTCTGTTTTGCGCTCCTGTTTTCTAGCCTTTCACCGTTTCTTAAATTCCCGGAGATCCGTAACTCCGATTGCGCTGAAATTTTAACACGATTTTTTTTCTGGATATTATCTTTCTTGCGGCGAAAGAAGAGCCCCAACTGACTTACGGTGTGCCCACGAGGCACCACCGCGCGGCCAGGGGGCGTGGCGCGCCAAGGTGGCTTGTGGAGGCCGTGGGCCTCCGTTTGCGTTGATTCCACCTCCCAAAAATCACATATATTCCAAAATAATTCTCTGTAAAAATTTATTGCATCTGGACTTCGTTTGATATGGATTTTCCATGAAATAAAAAACAAGCAGAAAACAGGAACTGGCACTGGGCACTGGATCAATATGTTAGTCCCAAAAATAATATAAAATGTTGCCAAAAATATGTGAAAGTTGTAGAATATTGGCATGAAACAATCAAAAATTATAGATACGATGAAGATGTATCAAGGTGCTGCCAGAATTGCCGTCCCCGACGACCACCGAAGGCCGCAGCCGCCGAAGAAGAAGGGGGCGACGCCGTCCGACCACCTCCGGAGGAGCTATGGGTACAGGGGGAACCGCCGTCGACTGCCCGATCCACTCCCGCCGTCTCCTGACCTCGCCGCCGTCTCTATCGCCGCAACCACCGCCGGTGAGCCGCCCTCTCTCTGTTCCCCTCCTTTTCTATTAAACTAGCCCGAGGGCCCCACCTGCCAGCGACCCAGGCCCGTGGTCGAAGCGGTAAGTGGAGGCGCCCCTCCACTTTACGCCTTCGACGTGGCCCGCTGGAGGTTTTTCTAATTTCTGTTTTAATTTTAGTTTTGTCCAGAAACTTTGACTAGTCATTACTTTTAAAGCACAAGTCCAAATCAATTGAAACTTTTTGCAACAGTTTTGTCTTGAGCCCCTTTATTTTGTGTTAAAATTTGGTATTTTTCCAGTATGTACAGAATTTTGGACCAACAGAAATGCTTTATGTGACATTTTCTTTTGCCATTTAAAAATATTTTCAAAAGTAAATTGCCTTGGTGTTGAAGCCCAGGAGTTTGTTGACACCCCATTTGAGCAAGGCAAGCCACATCATCCATTGCATAAGGCATTACAATAGTGTTGGCTTTATGTTAAACTCTTTTGCATTAATTTAATCCAATATAAATATGCCAAAACTCATATTGCTTGGTATCTTGCATAGACCACTGTCATGTTAATCCACTTATTTGACATAACTAATATGGTAAGGTAACTTTAACTGATGCATGTTATGTTACTCATTAAACCTAAATTTGATGGTTGATCAAGTGCCACCGACCCGGACTTACCCGTGTAGCCACATCTGCCGGTATGGGACGGCCTTGACTTGGTCTAACCTCATGCTCTTTTACCGGTACCACCAAAGAGGGAAGGTTATGCATGTGTGCTACCCTGATCAGGTAGACGACGCTAACCTTGTGAGCCCAAGTTAAGTTATTTGCCGGCGTCCCCGTTTGGGACAGTTTAGTTTGGCCACGACGGTGGCAGGTGTCAGAAGTGACACAGGGGCCACCCAGGACGTGACCCGGAATGGGTATGATTGTCGGTGGTACAATGGAAGGGTCACAGGTTAGGCGAGTTTCATTGGACGAATGTCCATGGTGTGGGTAAAGTGCGCAACCTCTGCAGAGTGTAAGAATCTATTCGAATAGCCTCGTCCACGGTAATGGACACAGTCCGCACTAGGTCACACTGTATGGTCAACATTAATGATGGAAGAACTCATCTTAAGCTCAGACGTGATCTATTGCCCACGAGTGCTCTGGGGGTCATGGTATGAACCCGGAGGAGAGTAAGTTGGTTACCCGTAACAGTAAGTTGAGCTTCTCATTGCATGACTGTTTCCTAAGTATTTATCCTAGTCACTACCATGTTGTTGTTTGCCGCACTGTTTTGGTTGCTGTGAGCTTGCGAGTACATTCCAAGTACTCACCTGGCGTATCATGCCAGATGCAGGAGAAGCCGAGGGTGGAGATCCCGATGGTTCGTGCTACGCTAACTAGGTTGTGTCCCAGCAGTGTCCCTATGGGATGGAGTGCCTCACCCGATGTTCCGCTACGCTGTAATATCTCCCACTAGCATTGAGGCCCTTGAGATGTTTCATAAATAATGTAGATACTGTCATAGCACGAGTAGTGCTCCTGGCCTCACTATCTTATGTAACATCCAAGCTTGTACTTGTACCATATCAATAAAGATCAGTTCTGTTCTATTCCAAGCTATTATGTGTTTCCAAAAGACATGATCTCTGGGTTGGGAACACAGGGTAAACCGGTCCTCTGAGCCGGGGTGCCACAACGCTTGGTATCAGAGCCGTGCTGGCTGTAGGACACCCTAGTTAACCTCGCGCTAGAGCCCCAATTAGTCTAGAGTCTTGGCGTGTGCTTTGCTTGCTGCATTTGTTTGTTGCATGGCATGCATCTAGTTTTACTGTTGTGCTAACCGCTGGTCTTATGAGTGTAGATGGCACCTGTTCCGTACCACTATAACCATGAGCCGGCACCGTTCACTTTTCCGGTACTACTCCGCAGCGTCTGGCTTCGGCTTTATCCCAATGGCGAAGATCCAGTATATCAGGTGTTTCGAGAGCAGCTTGCAGGTTCGGTGTACGAGTACCACGTTGAGGCCTTCCTTACCACGAGTTCAGAGGTTGGCAGCTATTCCCGCTCTTCAAAGGGCGGAACTGCTTCTACTCCTGACCTGGCAATTCAGTTTGCTGCTATGGAGGCTCTCACTGACTCACGTTTCCACGAGGTCGAGATGCAGACACACCCAGGTTTCTTTCACTACCCCACCCTGTCGCCTACGACAGGGCGAGTCCTCTTTGTGCCTGTTGATCCGGCGAGTGATCGGGCGACTGGTGCTTTATCCCATTACCTGAACGCCAGTTACCGTTTGGTCACCTCCCTGGCTGAGGAGCTATCTCGCGCCCGAGAGGCACTTGCAGATGCTACTGCAGCACAGTCTCCTCCTCCTGTGTTTTCACCTATGTATACACCGCCTATTCCACCTTCGCTCATGCCTGAGACTCCTTCTAGCTCATTCAGACCGCCAGGCACTTCGTCTGGTATCCGACGTGAGTCCCCAGCTAAGTGGGCTTCGCTGCTAGCCACTCCAGCTGCTCCGATGCTGAGGCATCGTGTTTCTTATCCCTCAGCGGGAGAACCTTCCTGACAGCGCCGTCGTGTTTCCTTCGTTCCGGAGGACGTGATCCACATCATCAGCTCCGATTCCGAGGCGGAATCAAATGACGAGGAGTCTTCAGTCTGCTAGTGTCCGTGCCATCCGCATGACTAGAGTGGATGTTTGAGTTTTAGCACGTGTATGCATCATAGCATCTTTGCATATGTCAACTGTCGTATGAGCAGTACTATCTATGATACCCCCTACTAGCTTGCCATGTATGATGTTGGGTTGCCTTGTATAATTATGTTGCTCATCTCGTTCTTCTTTTATTTTGTTTTCTGGGTGTCACTTTGTTGTATTTCCGTTATGGATGTTGCTCATCAATTCGATATTTTCCCATGGGAACGGATATAGGATGAAGAGGTGTAGTAATCAAGGCGGCGATGGAACTCTAGTTCGTCGATCCGCCAGACAAGCAGGACAACCACCAGAAGATCTGCCACCTCCACCACCACAACCACCGTCCACTGATCAGATTATGAGGATGTTTAAGGAGAAAAGAAATCAGGATCTCATGGAATTTTTGTGGAGTATGCAAACCATGGTAGGATAGAATCAGAACAATGGGGCACACTCCAATCTGTCTGATTTTCAGCGTACCAAGCCACCCAATTTTAGTCAAGCTGTTGATCCAATTGAAGCTGATGACTGGCTGAGGACCATGGAAAAGAAGCTAGAAATAGCTTGCTGTGATGAGTCAGACAAGGTTCCTTTTGTTACTCACTACCTGGAAGGGCCGGCAGCCATCTGGTGGGATAATGCAAAAATGGTGTGGCCTCCTAGGGAAAACATTTCCTAGGAGAAATTTAAGGAGGTGTTCCGAAGGTACCATATTCCCACTGGCATAATGAAGGTGAAACAAAGGGAATTCCTTGCTCTTACTCAAGGAAACATGTTAGTTGGTGAGTACCTGAACAAATTCAATAATCTGGCATGGTACTCCATCTATGACGTGTCCACGGAAGAAAGAAAGATAGATCGATTCCTAGGAGGACTCAACCATGCCCTCCGTTGTCAGCTCTGTATGCTGGATTTTCCCGACTTTCAGACTCTGGTAAAGAGAGCTTTCATAGCTGAATGGGAGCATAAGTCAGGATATGATGACCGCAAGCGTAAGTTTGAACATAAGAAGGACAACCGCGAGTAGTTTGCGCAGAAGCCACATATCCGGCAACCGGTCCAGCCTGAGTACAAGCCTACCTGGAACAGTGGCAATAATAACAACAAGCCAGGCAACCAGGACAAGACCTATGGCAAGCAGCCAGTGTTGGAAGATTGTCGACGCAACAACACTTGTTTCACTTGTGGTCAAGGCGGGCATTATTCTAAGCAGTGCCCCACAAGGGTTGGGAAGCCACCATCCGAATTCAAGCCACAAGTCAACAATGTCAGACGCCGCCCCAATCAGGACTTCCGTCATGGCCAAGTCCATCATATCTCCGCTGAGGAAGCCCGCGAAGCACCAGACGTGGTCCTCGGTATGTTTCCTATTAATGACATACCTGCAGTTATCTTATTTGATTCCGGGGCTTCCCATTCGTTTATTTCGCGGAGTTTTGCCATCATACACAAATTTTCTCCCTCTCTTTTGGACAAAATCATGGTGGTACAATCCCCCAGTTCCATGCTCAGAACAAATGTCATATATAAGGACCTGCAAATCCTGATGCATGGAGTTAAGTTTCCAGCCACCCTTATCGCCATTGAATCCCCCAGATTGGACATAATACTAGGGATGGATTGGTTGACACCGCACCAGGTCTGCATCAACTGCGCCACCAGGACAGTGACATTGGTTAACCCGGCATGCCAAACAGTTCAGTTTAATGCTAGCAGAATGCTGTCAAAGAAAGGAATGGTATTCAAGACCACCGCTACAGATATGAACCTGATTCCGGTAGTTAGTGAATTTCTGGACGTGCTCCCTGAGGAACTACCAGGGATGCCACCTGACCGGGAACTGGAATTTGCTATTGATGTTATTCCCGGAACTGCTCCAATATACAAGAAGTACTACCGCATGCCATCCATAGAGTTGGTAGAACTGAAGAAACAGCTGGATGAACTATTGCAAAAGGGATACATTCGCCCATGTATCTCGCCATGGGGATCACCCGTGCTGTTTGTTAAAAAGAAGGATGGAAGTCTACGAATGTGCGTGGACTATCGCCCGTTGAATGAGGTCACCATTAAAAATAAGTACCCGCTCCCCCGCATTGATGACTTGTTCGACCAGTTGAACGGGGCCCGGATATTTTCCAAGATTGACCTCCGAACGGGGTATCACCAGCTAAAAATCAGGAAAGAGGATATCCCCGAGATAGCCTTTACCACTCGATATGGTCTGTATGAATTTACAGTCATGTCGTTTGGGTTGACTAATGCTCCAGCCTATTTCATGAGCATGATGAACAAGGTCTTCATGGACTTCCTGGACAAGTTTGTAGTAGTGTTCATCGACGATATCCTTGTATACTTCAAAAATGAAGAGGAGCACAAACAACACCTTCGTGCTGTCCTGGAGAGATTAGGACCCACCGCTTGTATGCCAAGTTCAGCAAGTGTGAATTTTGGCTAAGAGAGGTGGGATTTCTGGGGCAGGTTCTGTCAGAACAGGGTGTGGCCGTCGAGCCCAGCAAAGTGACTGCTATATTAAATTGGAAGACACCAGCTACAGCAACAGAAGTCCGCAGTTTTGTGGGATTGGCAGGCTACTACCGTCGTTTCATTGAAGGCTTCTCAAAAATAGCCAAGCCACTGACAGAACTGTTGAAGAAGAATCACAAGTTTGTCTGGACGGAGGAATGTGATAGCAGCTTTATGGAGCTAAAGACGAGGCTAACCACGGCCCCTATCCTAACTCTTCCGGATATCCATAAGAGCTTTGACATATACTGTGATGCTTCCAGGCGTGGAATTGGCTACGTATTAATGCAGGAAGGAAAGGTTGTAGCATATGCATCTAGATAGCTACGACCCCATGAAGAGAATTACCCCACCCATGACCTACAACTAGCAGCCGTGGTTCACGCCCTAAAAATTTGGAGGCATTATCTTATTGGGCAGCGATGTGAAATATACACGGACCATAAGAGTCTCAAGTATATTTTCACACAACCCGATCTCAAACTCAGGCAGAGGAGATGGCTCGAACTAGTCAAGGACTATGACCTCGGGATCAATTATCATCCGGGAAAAGCCAATGTGGTCGCAGATGCCCTCAGTAGGAAACCAGGTACAGTGAATGCAATAACCAAGGGTATCCATCCAGGGTTACAAGAAGAGTTTGCCAAGCTTAACTTGGTACTTTGTGGCCCGATTAACCTGGATACGTTGGAAATCACTCCAACCCTTATGGGGGAAATCAAAGAAGCTCAGAAAGCAGACAAGAGCATACAGGAGATCAAGAAAAACATACAACAAGGAAAGGCCAAGTCCTTCCATATTGACGATCAGGGAACATAATGGTTTGACAACCGAATATGCGTACCTGATCAAGAAAACCCGAGACAGCAAATATTACGAGAGGCACATGAATCCGCATATTCCATTCACCCGGGAGGAACAAAAATGTACCAGGACCTATGTAACACCCTAGTGTCATGCTATAGTGACCTCACACTAATGATGCCATGTCATCATGCCTTTCCATGCCAAATAGCCACTTGTCCAAAATCAAGTTCAAGTTCCATTTGAAATGCAAGTCAAATAATTACTTCTTCAGATAATTAAACAAAATAGTTCATAATATGGCAAATAATCCCAAAGCAATTATAAAAACAAAACCAACATTATTTGAATTTCCAAATTGACCCTAACATCCAAAAACAGTGACCAAAACAGCCCCATTAATCCATTTTCATTTATACAAAATTCAAATGGAATCATCTTGCCTCCAAACTTTTTGTGGCAGTGCTCAATATTTCCTAGTATTTGTTTTGACCAGCTGCACATTTTTGCAGAATCATTTGATGGCTAAAAAAATGCAAAATAGTTGCTATAAAAGAAAAATAGAAAATAGAAAAAGAAAAGAGGAAAAACCCATTGTGCACTGGGCCTAAGTGCACAGTGCACCGGCCCAGCCCACCTCTCTCTCCCTGCGTGTCGATGCCGCGCGCGACTGGGCCGGCCAGGCGCACGCGTCAGCCGTCCGCCGACGCGGCCGGTGTTGGGGATATTTACCGGCATGGAGACCCGGCAGGGTGTTAACCCGGCCGTAAGGCAAGCTTGGCGGGTCAACTCACTGCGGAGCTAAGGACTCTGTGTGGGCCGGCTTAATGGGGCCTGACAAGTATGGGCCGGCTTAAGCAGTGGGCCGGCTCACGAGAAGGGGAATAACGAAGACGACCATCATGGGGAACAAGTAGGAGAAGGATCACGTGACGACCCAGACTCTCATGTAATCTAGGGTTCTACCTGTATATATAAAGGGGAGCACCTACACGAAAAGACTTAAGTTGCAATCCCCCTGAGAACCAGGTTAGCGAATCCGCATCCTTGTAATCGAGATCCACAGCAATATAGACAAGCAGGACGTAGGCTTTTACCTCCACCGTGAGGGGCCGAACCTGGGTAACCCGGCATCTTCTCGTTCCCGTTTAACCCCGCTAAGCTTCCACGTTAGTGCGATGGCTTCATCTCTAAGTCCTTTTACTAGGACATCTGGCGCGACAAAACCGCGACAGTTGGCGCCCACCGTGGGGCTCACGCACGGTGGAGTTGAGTTCTTAGCGGGATCCCTTCCAGGGTTTGGGAAGTATGCGGTTGGCATGATGACCAAGAGCCGCCGCGGGAAGTTCTACATCGACGATTCATACTGGGGCCCAGACGCCGACTCAATCGAGTACGGGTACCGGGTCCCCTTCGGCAAAATTCACACCTTCATCAGCGTGGTCGGCGAGCCAGCCGCCGGTTTGGAGAGCATCGCCGGCGTCGAGTCGGCACGCCGCACGGGTCAGCACCTAGCAAGACCCGGCCCCGGTCAACCCGGCCCAGATCACGTCTTCGTGGGCTTCTCCCAAGGGGTGGCCCTGTCGGAGAACTCCCAATCTCAGGACGACACGCTCGTCCAATCTGACGGCGAGTCCTCGATGGGGGAAACCGAGTCAATTCTTCCGCTGCATGACGGAGGGCTGAGGCACACGGACGACGTCTTCCCAGAGAGCCCTGATCCGCCTCGCTTCGTGGCGGTCTACATGGCAGGTAGTCAAGATCCAGCACGAGACCCGGCCAACCCAACGGCGGGACAGAACAATCTCCTGGCTAGCTCAGGAGGAGCCGGCGCCTTGGCCTCTGGCTCTCAGAAGACCGGGGTTCAGGCGCTCGCGGACTTGATGACTACGCTGGCAGCCCTGTTGGCCGAGCCTGTCACTGCAGAGAACGCAGCGGCGCGTAACACGGAGATCACGAAGTGCCGCGAGGAGATGGCCAAGATCCAAGAGGACATCAATGCGGAAAACACCCGCATGATACAGGAGCAGGCACAGATCGCCGCGGAGAGGCAGCGTCTGGATGAGGAAACACATTACCTGAGCCGCCGGCAGGCCGAGTCAGAGCTTGTTCACAGGAGGCGTCATCAGAGCCGGCTTCCGGCCAATCTTGAGCCGACTCAGCTGTTCACCACGCCGCCGGCTCCGACGAACCCGGGGGCTGGAGTTATCCCCGCGGGAGGGCCGCCGCTGCAACAGCTTGTTCAGCAGTGAGAGCCGGCCCGACTTCGAACGCCAGATCAGCAGCAGCAGCCGCCGTCACACCGGTTCCAGACCCCAATTGGACACTACTCCAACCCGGTTGATAACGTGCTGGCCGCAACCCACAACTTGGCAGCCATTCCGATTGAGGGGACGGCCCGACTCAGACAGAGGCCAGGAACGCAATTGCAATGCTCAAGACGACAGTGGTGCAGCAAGCCAACTACTCGCATAGCCAGCCCCGGCTTCACTCAACCCCTCATCAGAGCCACTCCAGGAGTCAGCGCCCTGAGTCGCCTGCGGTCTCCAGCAGCGCGCACCGCCGGAGGGCCGCCCAACCGCTAGCGGAGCAGCAGCGGCCTAGGGTCCCGCAGGACGTGGCGGACGCAGCTCGGATTCTGGGAGCATGGGAGGAAGAAAACACGCGCGCAGGGCACAACCCGCCGGCGCACGTTAGCACGCCGGCGCGCGTTAACACACCACCGAATGCTAACCCGCCTGAAGTGCATCGTTCGCCCGACATAGCCCGGCTTGACGGTCGGCTTGAGAGCGCTTCGAGCCACCTGGTCGGGACTCTCTGCTTGGTGCCAACGCTGAGAGAGGCGCGCATACCCCCAGATTTCAAGGGGCCTCGCAAGGTTCCTAACTACACAACGAATTTGGAGCCCACGGAGTCGGTCGAGAGCTACGAGCTGGCAATGGACTTGTTGGGAGCAAACGAGTCAGTCCTGGCGCATTACCTACCGTTGATGCTAGAAGGCCGAGCACGCACCTGGATGAAAAACCTACCGGCGAATTCCATCAGCACATGGCAGGAACTGAAAGAGTGCTTCATCAAAAATTTCCACGGGACCTGTAAAAGGCCAACCACGATTGTTGATCTGGAGCGTTGTGTCCAACGTGAGGATGAGTCAGCGCATCACTGGGCCCGCCGGGTTGCGGAGGTCATACACAGCTCAGACAGGATCTCGGCCGCAGAAGCAGTGCTTGTTCTGGAACGAACATGCAAGTTCCAGCCGCTGGTCCAGAAGCTTGGGCGGCTCAAGCGAAAGGTCCAGGACATGGGAGACCTCATGGATGTCTTAACCCGGTACGCGGAGTCGGATGACACCAAGGATCCGCTGTCAGACGAGGAGAAATCTGACAAGGGAAAGACGGCTGGCGGTAAGGGTCAGCAGCAGAATAACGGCAACGGTCAGAGCAACAACGGTGGAAAGCGCAAGGGTTACGATGGTAACTCTGATTTGGTGTGAACAGAAACATGGAAAACAAAGGTCAGCGTCAGAATGACGGTTCCAGGAAGCAGCCCTCCGGCAATCGCCCTCTCACTTACGAGGAAGCCCTCAAAGCTCCTTGTCCGAAACACAGTTATAATGGTAAACCGTCTACTCATTCCTGGGAAAATTGCTATGTGATGCAAGAGTTCGCCAAACGTATCTTCCAGAATCATCATCATGGGGGAGGCAACGGCGGACAACCTGCCAACCCAGGACCCGGCTTCTCAGGAGCCGGCTTGCAGGGACCTTTCCCTGGGCCCGGCTTCCAGGGGAACGGTGGCCAAGACGGCGGGTTTCAGGGGGCTGGTAATACTGGAGGCGGCAATCAGAGAAACAACCAGGGAAATTAGCATCAAGCCAGCGCGGCAGGATTTCAGAGTAACCCGAAATAGTTAAGCAGCGGACAGTATCACGTTTTCACCACTAGCACCTGCAAGCGGGATCGGAAGGTGCAGCGACGAGCCGCCCACGTGGTTGAGCCGGCAACTCCTTACTATCTCAACTGGTCTGAGCAGCCGGTCACCTGGAGCAGGGCGGATCATCCAGTCCTACTTGACCACCCTGGCCACCTAGCACTGGTGGTTGCACCGCAAGTCGGTGGTTACACCCTGACTAATGTGCTTATGGACGGAGGCAGTAGCATCAACATTCTGTACTATGATACGTTCCGGCGAATGAATCTGTCCGATAAGCAGTTAACTCCGTCCTCTACAGTTTTTCACGGCATTGTTCTTGGCAAGTCGGCCTATCCTATGGGAAGAATTTCCCTTGAGGTGGCCTTTGGCTCAGAGGATAACCAGCGTTCTGAGTTCCTGTCCTTCAAGGTGGTCAAGCTTAAGAGCCCATACCACGCCCTGTTTGGTTGGGTGGCTTACGCGTGGTTCATGGCGCGCCCATGTTATGTCTACCTGAAAATGAAGATGCCAGGACCAAGGGGAACCATCACAATGGAAGGAAACCGGAAAATTGCACTCGAGTGCGAGGAAGGAGATGCAACTTATGCTGAGACGGCTTGCGCCGCAGAGGAGTTGCGGTATTACAAGGATAATGTTGACCTGGCTGACAGGACGTCTCTAAAGAAGCCCACTACAGAGTCTGACCCCCTGCTCAAGTTTAAGTCGGCCAGAGATACGAAGCAAGTTGATTTCACCCCAGGCAATTCTTCGGAGCAGTTCACCATCGGGGAAAATATGGATCCCAAATAGGAAAGCGCGCTCATCGAGTTCATCCGTGAGAATCGGGACATGTTTGCATGGAAACCTTCTGACATGCCAGGTGTACCGAGAGAACTCGCTGAGCACTCCCTTAATGTGGATCCCAAGTTTAAACCAGTTCGCCAGTACCTCCGTCGCTTCAATGAGGAAAGGCGGAAAGCTATTGGTGAAGAAGTGGCTCGGCTCCTAGCTGCCGGGTTCATCGTCAAAGTCTTCCATCCTGAGTGGTTGGCTAACCCAGTACTTGTTCTGAAGAAAAACGGGACTTGGCGGATGTGTGTTGATTACACAGACCTGAATAAGGCTTGTCCTAGTGACCCCTTTGCCTTGCCCCGTATTGACCAGATCATCGATGCTACAGCTGGTTGTGAGAGTTTATGTTTCCTGGATGCTTACTCTGGGTATCATCAGATCAAGCTGAAGCCGGAAGACCAGACAAAGACGGCTTTCATCACACCTTTTGGGCCTTCTGTTATACAACCATGTCATTTGGTCTGAAGAGCGCCCAGGTGACTTATCAACGTTGTGTCCAGAACTGTTTCCACAATCAGATCGGGCGGAATGTTCATGCTTATGTGGATGACATTGTGGTTAAATCTCGGAAGAAAGAGACTCTATTGGAGGATCTCACGGAAACATTTGACAATCTCCATGTCTACAAGATGAAGCTTAACCCGGAGAAGTGTGTTTTTGGTGTCCCTGCATGAAAGCTTCTGGGGTTCCTTGTCTCTGAGCGAGGCATTGAAGCTAACCCGGAGAAAATCAAGGCAATCATGACCCTGGCTAAGCCGGCCAAGCTAAATGACGTGCAGAAGCTGGCTGGGCGGGTTGCGGCTTTAAGCCGGTTCATAAGCCAGCTTAGCGAAAAGGCAATTCCGTTATATCAGTTGCTCAAGAAATCAGATGACTTCCGCTGGAGTAAGGAGGCAGATCAGGCTTTTGAGGTCCTTAAGAAACAGCTGTCTGAGCCGCCGGTCCTTGCTACCCCTCGCGAGAAGGAGCCGATGCTGTTGTATATTGCTGCCAATAACAGGGCTGTAAGCGTGGCGGTCATCGTCGAGCGCAAGGAGGATGGCAAGGAATATCCTGTCCAGCATCCTGTGTATTATGTCAGCGAGGTGTTAAGCGAGTCTAAGCAACGATACCCACATTGGCAGAAGCTGGTCTACGGAGTGTTCATGGCTAGCCGCAAACTGAAGCATTACTTCCACGAGCATCCAATCACGGTGGTTAGTTCAGCGCCTCTTGGGGATATAATCCAGAACCGGGAGGCTACAGGCCGGGTTGCTAAGTGGGCTATTGAGCTCGGTCCACATAATCTAAAATATCTGCCTCGTACAGCAATCAAATCTCAGGCGTTGGTTGACTTTATCAATGATTGGACAGAGTTGCAGGCTCCCGAAGAGAAGCCCGACACAACATACTGGTCTATACACTTTGACGGCTCGAGGCAGCTCGAAGGCTCGGGGGGTGGAGTTGTGATTACTTCCCCACGAGGAGACAAGTTCTGTTATGTTTTGAGGCTTATGTTTACCTGTACTAACAACGCAGCAGAATACGAGGCTTTGCTTCACGGGCTCCGGATGGCCAAGGAAATGAACCTGAGCCGGGTCAGATGTTTGGGCGACTCAGATTTGGTGGCTCAGCAAGTCTCAGGTACATGGGACTCTAAGGATCCCCTTATGGCGGCTTATCGGTAGGCAGTCACAAATATTGCTGGGCATTTCAAAGGTTATCAAGTGGACCATGTTGATCGCCGGCAGAATGAGGCGGCGGACGCACTCTCTCACTTGGGTTCTCAGCGCAAGCCAGTGCCGTCCAATGTGTTCCTGGATGTTCTGCACAACCCGTCTGTCAAGTTGCCAACAGAGGAGGATTTGGCTATTCCTGATCCGGAGGCGGCTATCCATGCTATCCCTGATTGGACGGTCCCCTACTTGGCTTACTTAAGCCGGGGAGAACTGCCAACAGAGGAACTTCTCTCTCGGCAGATCATCAGACGATCTAAGTCTATGACTATTGTCAATGGCGAGTTACACCAACAAAGCGTCACTGGTGTTTTTCAGCGTTGCGTTTCACCAGAAGAGGGTCGCGCAATCCTCAATGAGATTCACTCTGGCGACTGTGGGCATCATGCCGGCTCAAGATCACTGGTCGCAAAGGCTTTTCGGCATGGGTTCTACTGGCTCACAGCTCATGCTCATGCAGAGCACATTGTCCGTAAGTGTGATGGTTGCCAGAAATACGCTCACCAGGCCCATGTGCCGGCTCAAGAGTTGAGGATGATCCCAATTACTTGGCCGTTCGCGGTCTGGGGGCTTGACATGGTGGGACCCTTCAAACGTTCCAAGAACAGGCATACGCACCTCCTGGTGGCTGTGGATAAGTTTACCAAGTGGGTGGAAGCAGAGCCGGTCAGCAACTGCGATGCAGTAACGGCTGTCAAGTTTTTGAAAAAGCTGATATTCCGATTTGGCTACCCGCACAGCATCATTACAGAAAATGGAACCAATCTTTCCAAGGGGGCTATGGAACAGTTGTGTCAACAGGAGCACATCCGGCTTGATCTTGCATCGGTTGCGCATCCTCAGTCCAACGGACAGGTAGAAAGGGCTAATTAGGAATTGCTGTGTGGTATCAAACCACGGCTCATGGTGCCCTTGCAGCGCACGCCAGGCTGCTGGGAAGAAGAGTTACCTTCAGTGCTTTGGAGCATATGGACTACTCCCAACAGGTCGACAAGCTATATGCCATTTTTCCTGGTCTATGGTGCAGAAGCTGTGCTTCCAAGCGATATTCGTCATGACTCCCCTCGAGTGGCGGCTTATGTGGAGTCAAATAATGAGCTGGCTGGCCAAGACACTCCTGATGCTCTGGAGGAGGAGCGCGACCTTGCCGCATCCAGATCAGCAATCTATCAGCAAGACCTACGCCGCTATCACAGCCGTAGAGTTCGAAGCCGCACTTTCCAGGAAGGTGACTTAGTGCTCCGTCTAATTCAAGACCAGACAGGCATGCATAAGCTTTCACCGCCTTGGGAAGGGCCCTTTGTGGTCAGCAAGAATCTCAACAACGGGTCATATTACCTGATTGATATGCGTGAAGCAAAGAAATCACGTACCTCTGAGGAGGAAACAAGCCGGCCCTGGAACATTGCCCAGCTCCGGCTGTATTACACCTAAGTCATTGACTAGGTCTCATCTTTGTACATACCTTTTATCATGTATATACCTCTTTTTTGATAAAATAAAATAGCGACCAGCCGCACTATGTAAAAGTGCTGTTTTGCCTCAGAATTTGTGTGCTGGATCTTTATTTGTTGATCACGGTTACTTGGGGGCTTCCAACTCCATTGAGTTTAGCTTACAAAACCCTTTTAACCCGGCGAGATGCCACAACGTTGGTTAAACCTGCCTGTTAGCAAGATGCTACTCCCTGGAAAAACGACCCGGCATACGTCTGATGAGTCAATCACGTATGTGACCCTGAACTCATCCGAGTTAAAACGTTCGATTGGTTGTGTGAGAGCCGGCTTTCAGAAAGCGAGGACAAACCAGCAGGCCAAAGTGCCAGCTTGATGAAAGCGTATTCCGGCTTGTGCTTTATGAGCCGGCCATTTAAAGTTGTGTTTAGCAGGCGGCTTATGTTTTATGAACCGGTCGTTTCATGCATATTCCGGCTTAAGATTACACTCTTTATTGCATTCATCTTTGCATACATGCATACATCTGTGCATAGCATTTGCCTTAGTTCAGTTTCTTTTGTCTTGATTCATTGCAAACGGTCGCAAAGATTACTCGTTCATATGATATGATCAATAACCATCACATGCCATTATTGTTTCAGCGGCACCAGTCTGTTGCACAAGCCGGCTCTCGAAGCCCAAAGAGGACTTACAGAGGCGAGGTATTCCCAAGTACTGATACATGCAATTAACAAAAGCTCAGTGCGCGATGGCACTGGCATCAGCAAGCACCAAGTGTTTATACTATCCTATTACAAGTCGCCCACCAATGGCGGCCATGGCAATTTTTTTTACAAGTCTCGCCTATTCAAGGTTAAGCCGGCTCTCTATGCTGCCGGGTCAGAACTGACACCGGCGCCCGCGGAAGCACCCTGTGCCGGCTCTTCGCGGCTGTCGTCATCCTCCTCTTCTTGGCTTGAGTCGCCGATCGACCACTGAATTGAGCGTAATGCTTCAAACAGGGCATCGGCGGATATCAGTGAGGAAGGGTCAACGTCAGGGGCAGAAGTTGGCTTACGCGTGCGGGTTAGAGCCACCGGCTCATGATTTGGCGGTTCGATCCATTCATTGTCCGTTGAGTTGGGCGCCTGGTACCTATTTAAGTCGGCTTCTTCTGCGATGGCGGTGGCTGCAACCCGGGTTTGTTTAACGCATCGTTGAAAGTCCCTCTTTGAGAACGGCGTGTCATCGATGTTAAACTCTGGGTATCCACCCACGATTTGAGCCGGATCGAGTTCCGGCACGTAGGCCTTGGCTCGTGCAAGTGCTGTCAACGCCCCGGTACGGCAACATGCCTTCTTCCAGTCTGCAAACCACCTGGGCACAATAGAGAGCTCCTTCAACATGTCTGAAATCAGATGTGGTGGTGATGTGGTATTTTTGGCGGCCATAATGCATCGTGAGCCGTCTATATACAATTGTTCCACAAAGGTGTATACGGCTTGCAATTTCACCACTGGTTGCTGCAACAGATTTTGATTCTTACAGCCTGCAAAGAACAAAGTATGCGCATTCAGTTAAGCTGGCTAAGGATGGTAAGCCGGTCCAATTAACTTATTCTCAGTTTCACTTACCAAAGATTGCTCGGTACATGGAAGTGATGTGACCCTTGAGAGTTGTCAGCTCCTGCGTTACCGGCTCAAGTTTTGTCTCCGCCTCTTCAGCTCTCGTGGCTTGGGCGGCTCTTGCAGCCTCAGTTTCTTGCAATGTATCCCTCACAATGGCCAGAGCTTTGTTGGCTTCAGCAACGGATTCCTCGGCGGCTTTGTGCAGTTTTTTCTCCTTCCTTACTTCCTTTTGGAAGAAGGTGGCCTGGGTCTCCACTTGATCTAGCATTTCCTGCCAGACAGACTATTACAACATTCTATTTACATGACCCGGGCCGCCCTATTGGACGACCCGGCTCATGGGGGCTACATGCTTTCAAGTCTCAAGGTAAACAGTAAGGCAAGTTCCATGCAGCTGCAGGCAATCTACATGGCACTTGGGGGCTAATGCATAAATCGATCTATACTGCGCGTTTATGAAGACCCGCCCGTCATGGCCGACAAGCCGGCCTTGGAAGGTGCTGGATGGGATTCTAAATTTAAGCTACAATTTTGAAGAACCGGGTAATTGTTTCATATTAACCCGGCCCTTGGGGGCTAATGCATCCATTGATCTATTCTGTTAAGTTATGGAGACCCGCCCGTCATTAATGACGAGCCGGCCTTTGAGGACGCCAGTGGACGGTTCTACTTACAAGTTTCAATTGGAAGTCCCGGATCGTTATTGCATAATGACCCGGCCCTTGGGGGCTACATATATATATGGTACGAAGTAAAAGGCGCAGGTTACCTCGTATTTCCGCTTCAAAGATGTAATCATAGCCATCTCCGTGTCCCGGTTTTCAGAGAGCCGGGTCAGTACAGTTCGGTGCAGAGTACTGGCGTCTTGATCTTCAAGTGTAGGAAATTCAAGAGTTGATTTCCCCTTGTCCTTCAGGGCCGGCTCAGGCTTGGCTAGGACCTTGGTGAGGGCGGTGGAGGATTCTGGTACAGCAGTCTGACGCTCACTTGTCACCGCTATCTCTTCTTGAGACGGCGCTTCTTCTTGAGCCGGCGCATCAGGCTGTGGGGCGTTTTGATCTTTAATGATGCTTTCCCTCTCCTGAGCTGGAGGGGGGGCGCGAGTCGGACTTGTCATGTCCAAAGGCGGCGGGCTGTTTCAGACGGCCGGCTCGTCCTGGGCAGCCAAGGTGGCTTCTTCTGCTTGAGGGCCTGTCTGAATGGCTGGGTCAGATGACCCGGCAGCTGTTTTCTTCTTAAATGCTTTGGCGCTGTACAAGGAGCAAGGGAGTTACTCATTTACAGGGGTGAAAAATAAGAAGTCAATATACATTACAGGAATGGCTGCTTACCCAAGATTGATGTTGAAAGCCGGCGCCTGTGTGGTGCTTGACTCACCTGAGGAGTGCGACGTCTGATATGCCGAGTCATTAAAGGGTAAGGGTTCTTTAAAATGGCCAGCTAGAGGAAAAGAATTAAGTTGGGCTAAGAAGCACCTCAGCTCGCGCTTTGCGCGACGGCGGCTCGTATGGAAGCCCGCTACTTAACTGGCCTTCACTGCTCCAGGTCTTCCTTTTGGAGGTCCCGGCTCGACGAGTTTTCTTCAAAACAAATTTGGGATCCAAATGAGCATCCTGATGGGAAAAGGGCACCTTACGGACGGCAACCCAGGGCTTCCTTAGAACCTTGCGGATCACAGCCCGGGTTTTCTTCCGAATAGGTATTGGAGAGTCAGAATCAGAAGAGATCAAGGTTACCTCCGGCTCGTCGGTATGGCTAATTTCGGTTTCGTCCTGAAGAGAAGAGGCGTCAACAAGTTGAATAAAGAGATAGCCAAGCGAATTGAGTTCTACCTCAGCTTCATTTTGTGCAGCCGGCTCATCAGCGCTGGCCGTCTCATCTTGCTGCTCCGCTGGAACGGGGGCAGCTTGCTTTGGCTTCTTCTTTTTCCAAAACTTGTCGTCGGCCTGTATTAAGTTATGAGTCGGCGGTCAAGGTCGAGTTGAGACAAATAAATTAAAGACAAATAAGAAGGGGCAAGCACTTACTGGAGGCACCGGGTTTGTCAAGGAGAAAGGAGCTAACCCGGTTTGATTGCATTTATCCTAGGACTCTCCCAGCAATCTCTTAGTGGCATTATTGATGTCACCCACAGACAGGTTAACTTGGCTGAATCGTTGAGCATCGGTCGGCTCACCAGTGTAATTGCACATTAAGTCGCCCCTCTGGCTAAGGGGCTGGATACGCCAGCTCACCCAGCACCGGGTCAGGTCGACTCCGGTGAGGCCGTTAGCAGCCAAGGCCCTTATCTTTGAATAAACAGGGGCGAGTTGCTTACGTTCTTCAGTTGTTGGCCAACCCGGGAAGGCAATTGTGGCGTCAAGCCGGTCTAATCGGTAACCCGACAAAGGGTTTTCACCTTGGGGAGTAGTGTTTTTGCAGTAAAACCAAGTCTTGTTCCAGCCCTTGGGGTGGCTCGCCAGCTTGGCTTCAGGAAAGGGAGTACTCCTTCGCCTTTGAATGGACACGCCGCCAAGTTCTATACTGGGGCCGTCAGTGAACTCAGTCTGATGATTGATATAGAAAAATTCTCGGAAGAGCAGGACAGTTGGTGCTGTTTGGAGATATACTTCGCAGAAGACTTGAAATTGGCAGAGGTTGGTGATTGAGTCGGGGCCGAGATCTTGAGGCCGGAGGTTGAAGAAGTGGAGAACGTCACGAATTTTTTTTGACCCGGGTGGGCGAAACCCCTTGTGGAGATGATCTGCGAAGACCACGACTTCGTCTTGTTTGGGCTGGGGGATGCTTTCTTCTTCAGGCGCCCGCCAGCTGATTGTCGTTTGAGCCGGCAAGAGGCCTTGATTCGCCAACTCGTTCAACATCAAGGTTGAGACCTGAGACCTGACCCAATTGCAGGCCTTATCGGTCTTGGGAGCCATGACAACTTCAAGATTCAACTGCAAAGGGTATTAAGCCGGTGTGTTAAGCTCAGGAATGAATAAGCCGCCGGAAAATATAACACGGAAAAATAATAAGGCGAGCTCGGTTGCTGAACAAGTTGTAACCCGGATTTGTGCAAGCCGTCTGAACAACTGAAGGTGCGACCCGGTGAAATGGTAACACGACCCTAATGGTTAAACCCGTAATTCGGATTTGTGCAAGCTATGTATAGCAGTGCTAAGCCTGTCAAAGATGAGAGCCGGTGTCGGTGTTTCAGTGGTGCTGGATATTCGCTAAGTGCTGAACTCACAAACAGAAATCCAATCGAGTAGCTATTATTTCGGATCTAAAAGATACTACGGAAAAGGGATTTTGAAGACCTAAAACAGAGATGAAGGCGGGAGCTTATTTGTTAATGCGGATTCGTTGAAAGCGGTATACCGACCAAGATGGGAAAAATGGCATTACCGCGATATCTAAAGTACCTACGTGGATTGTTCGGCCGGTTCTTGATCTATAGCTGAGAGGGGAAAAGATGAACATGGAGGACTCCGAAGAACAGCCGTGGAAATGGGGTACTAGAGATCTAGAAGAAGAATGATTTGAGTGTACCTGCGAGCGGCGGATGTAGTCAGTATTCCAGCAGAGCTCCGGCGGCGTTTGGGGTAGCGGAGAGGTTGTCGCTGAGATGGCCGGAGAGCTTGAGACGTGCGGCGGCGCTTCGGAGGTGTTGGGCGCGAGGAGGAAGACGAAAGACTGGTAAAAGGTGATAATGGGGATGAGCTGGATTTTTATAGGTGCGATAAAGATTAAAACGGCAGGGGCGAAACCCCACGCGGCGCAGTAATTTTTGGCTGCGTGGCTCCTCGATTTTCGCGCCTGACAAGACAATACATGCTCATTTAAAGATTCGGTATGATGTCAGCCTAGGTTTTGCGGAGGTGGATCGTGATGTCGTGATGGACAAGAGTCGAGGATGCTAAGTTTGAATCTGAAGGGGTGAACCTGACGATCAACTTAACCCGGCAAATTGAGCCGGTTCAAGATGGCGACTTAAAAGAGCGGCTTGGGGCGCACTTGGAAATGTATTACTAATGTTTTGCTTTTTCAAGATGGAGTTTAACGTGAATAAATTCAAGTCAAACTGAGGGCTAATGTTGGGGATATTTACCGGCATGGAGACCCGGCAGGGTGTTAACCCGTCCGTAAGGCAAGCTTGGCGGGTCAACTCACTGCGGGGCTAAGGACTATGTGTGGGCCGGCTTAATGGGGCCTGGCAAGTATGGGCCGGCTTAAGCAGTGGGCCGGCTCACGAGAAGGGGAATAACGAAGACGACCATCGTGGGGAACAAGTAGGAGAAGGATCACGGGACGACCCGGACTCTCATGTAATCTAGGGTTCCACCTGTATATATAAAGGGGAGCACCTACACGAAAAGACTTAAGTTGCAAACCACCCGAGAACCAGGTTAGTGAATCTGCATCCTTGTAATCGAGATCCACAGTAATATAGACAAGCAGGACGTAGGCTTTTACCTCCACCATGAGGGGCTGAACCTGGGTAACCCGGCGTCTTCTCGTTCCCATTCAACCCCGCTAAGCTTCCACGTTAGTGCGATGGCTTCATCTCTAAGTCCTTTTACTAGGACAGCTGTCGTGACAAAACCACGACCGTCGGCGCCTTGGAGTGGATAAGAGCGACGCCTCGGCCCCCTGGCGAACCCTAGCCCATCTTCTCCCTCTCTCCCTCACTCTCCCATCTCTCCCGAAAACGTTCATGGCCACGGCGCCAGAGTAGCCGCAGCCACCGTCACCCCTGGCGCCAGGGAGGCTGTCTAGGTGCACCCTCGCCCTCGGCTACGTCGGCCACGAGCACCCTTTCGAGCGCTACGCCTCTGCATCGCCCGGATCCCCTCGTCTTCAACCTCGGATCGCCGCCGCCATTGGCCGTTGTCGAGCCTCCCCCGAGCTCGCTTAGCACACCTGCAGGCTCACAGTGAGCTCCCCTTCCTCTCCCCTCTCTCTCTGCGCTCGCGCACGTCCTCTAGCTGCTGCTGCCAACTTACTGTGAGCTCACCGCCGCTGCTCTGCCTCGCCACCGCGTCCATCGCTCGCAGAGCTCGAATCCGAGAACGGCCTCGAGTTCCTGACGCTCCCAGGCACCCGCTGCACCTCCTGGCTCGTCCCCTCGCGCACGGTATGCTCGAACCCGAGCACGCCCGAGACCCCCACCGCCTCCACTTGTCGCTGGCGTCAACTCTGGCTGCCCCAGCTGCTGCCACTGCCCTAGATCGACGCGGCTCGCTCACCTCGTTCGAACAGTGCCTCTCGCGCGTCAAATGGACGTCGGGCGACGAATCCCGACACCTTCAGTCACGTCTGTGGTCGCCGACGGCTAAACGCCGGCGCACCATGATACGTCTCCGTCGTATCTATAATTTTTGATTGTTTCATGCCAATATTCTACAATTTCCACATACTTTTGGCAACATTTTATATGATTTCTTGGACTGACATATTGATCCAGTGCCCAGTGCCAGTTCCTGTTTTTTGCTTGTTTTTTGTTTCGCAGAATATCCATATCAAACGAAGTCCAAATGCAATAAAATTTTACGGAGAATTATTTTCGAATATATGCGATTTTTAGGAGTTGAAATCAACGCAAGACGGTGTCCGTGATGGAAATATGCCCTAGAGGCAATAATAAAGTTGTTATTATTTTATATTTCCTTGTTCATGATAAAGGTTTATTATTCATGCTAGAATTGTATTGACCGGAAACTTAAATACATGTGTGAATACATAAACAAATACCGTGTCCCTAGTGAGCCTCTACTAGACTAGCTCGTTGATCAAAGATGGTTAAGGTTTCCTAACCATAGACATGAGTTGTCATTTGATAAAGGGATCACATCATTAGGAGAATGATGTGATGGACAAGACCCATTCGTTAGCTTAGCATATGATCGTTCTGTTTATTGCTACTGCTTTCTTGAATGTCAAATACATATTCCTCAGACCATGAGATCATGCAACTCCCGGATACCGGAGGAATACCTTGTGTGCTATCAAACGTCACAACGTAACTGGGTGATCATAAAGATGCTCTACAGGTATATCCGAAGGTGTCCGTTGAGTTGGCATGGATCGAGACTGGGATTTGTCACTCCGTGTTTCGGAGAGGTATCTCTGGGCCCTCTCGGTAATGCACATCATAAGAAGCATGCAAGCAAAGTGACTAAGGAGTTAGTTATGGGATGATGTATTACGGAACGAGTAAAGAGACTTGCCAGTAACGAGATTGAACTAGGTATGGAGATACCGACGATCGAATCTCGGGCAAGTAACATACCGACGGACAAAGGGAATTACGTATGTTGTCATTGCGGTTCGACCGATAAGATCTTAGTGGAATATGTAGGAACCAATATGAGCATCTAGGTTCCGCTATTGGTTATTGACCGGAGAGGCGTCTCAGTCATGTCTACATCATTCCCGAACCCGTAGGGTCCGCACGCTTAACGTTCGTTGACGATATAGTGTTATATGAGTTATGTGAATTGGTAACCAAATATTGTTCGGAGTCCCGGATGAGATCCCGGACATCACGAGGAGTCTCGGAATGGTCGAGAGGTAAAGATTTATATATGGGAAGTCATATTTTGGGTTCCGGAAAAAGGTGCGTTTTTTCGGTATTGTACCGGGAAGCTTCCAGAAGGTTACGGAGGATTCCGGAGGGGTCCGGAAGTCCACAAGTGGGTCCACCACGTCCCAAGGGCTGGCATGGGCTAAGGGGAGGCGCCCTGGCCTTATTGGGCCAGACGCACCAAGTCCTCAAAAGCCCACGCAGCTAGGGAAGGAAAAAGGGAGAGTCCTAGTAGGAATAGGATTGGACTTTGGAGTGCAAGTCCACGTGTGTACTATTCACGGTTACTGTTCACATGGCACTATTCTTTCTACTCCAAGCCCCTACACATATATAAATAGAGGAGAGGGGGCGCCCCAAAGGATATAGAACATTGTCTTAGCCGTGTGCGGCGCCCCCCTCCACAGTTCCGTCCCTCGGTCATATTTTCGCAGTGCTTGGGCGAAGCCCTGCGGAGATAGCATCACCATCACCGTCACCACGCCGTCGTGTTGCCGGAACTCATTCACTACCTCGTCGTGTTGCTGGATCAAGAAGTCGAGGACGTCACCGAGCTGAACGTGTGCTGAACGCGGAGGTGCCGTACGTTCGGTACTCGGTCGGTTGGATCGTGAAGTTGTTCGACGACATCAACCGCGTTGTTCTAACGCTTCCGCTTACGGTCTACGAGGGTACGTAGACACACTCCCCCTCTTGTAGCTATGCATCTCCATTGATAGATCTTGCCTGTGCATAATTTTTTTTTTCCATGCAACGTTCCCCAACAGTCCGAGGTGGCCACGAGGCACCAGGGCGCTCCTGGGGGGGGGGGCAAACGCGCCCTGGTGGCTCATGAGCACCTTGTAGGTCGGTTGATACCCTTCTTTCGCTGCAAGAAAGATAATATCCGGAAGAAAATCGTGTTAAAATTTCAGCCCAATCGGAGTTACGGATCTCCGGGAATTTAAGAAATGGTGAAGGGCCAGAAAACAGGAACGCGAAACAGAAGAGAACAGAGAGAGAGATCCAATCTCGGAGGGGCTTCTGCCCCTCTGCCACCATGGAGACCATGGACAAGAGGGGGAACTCTCCTCCCATCTAGGGGGGAGGCCAAGGAAGAAGAAGAAGGAGGGGGGCTCTCTCCCCCTCTCTCCCGGTAGCACCGGAACGCCGCCGGGGCAATCATCGTGACGGCGATCTACACCAACAACTTTGCTGCCGTCAACACCAACTCTCTCCCCCTCTATGCAGCGGTGTAACACCTCTTTTCCTGCTGTAATTCTCTACTTAAACATGGTGCTCAATGCTATATATTATTTCCCAATGATGTATGGCAATCCTATGATGTTTGAGTAGATCCGTTTTGTCCTATGGGTTGATTGATGATCGTGATTGGTTTGAGTTGTATGTTTTATTTTGGTGCTGTCCTATGGTGCCCTCCGTGTCACGCAAGCATGAGGGATTCCCGCTATAGGGTGTTGCAATACATTCATGATTCTCTTATAGTGGGTGGCATGAGTGACTGAAACACATACCCG
Organism: Elymus sibiricus; assembly: GCA_039707655.1. Classification (NCBI taxonomy): domain Eukaryota; kingdom Viridiplantae; phylum Streptophyta; class Magnoliopsida; order Poales; family Poaceae; genus Elymus; species Elymus sibiricus. The sequence continues at coordinate 434,435,812 of CM077668.1, read as the reverse complement.
AGTAAGGGGGTTGTTGTGTATGGGAGTAAAGAGGACTTGATACTTAATGCTATGGTTGGGTTTTACCTTAATGATCTTTGGTAGTTTCGGATGCTTGCTAGAGTTCCAATCATAAGTGCATATGATCCAAGTACCGAAAGTATGTTAGCTCATGCCTCTCCCTCATATAAAATTGCAACAATGATTACCGGTCTAGTTATCGATTGCCTAGGGACAAATAACTTTCTTGTGTTACAAAAGCTTTCTACTAAACAACAATGATATTCTCGTGTGTGCTTGTTTGCTGTATCACTAAGTAGTTTTTATTTTCTGTTCCACTAAGTAGATTTTATTTTATGTTCTAAGTTGTTTTATATCTTTAGTTATGGATAAGGAACACGAAACACAAAAAAAATTAGTTGTACTTGCTACTCATGGAGATGGGGAACCTCCTAAAACCCTCGATGCTCGTTATGTGGAAAACATTAAATACTATTTTGATAATCCTGATAAAACTCCATTCAACTTGATAATGGGAGTTACTTTGTATCAACGGGAATAATTTAGGGATTATCGCTTGTCTCAAAAAGGGAAACTCTTATGGGATCAAATTCATTATTTGCATTGGTATGCTCGGAATTTATGCTTAAGATATGATTATACCTGTTGCTCTAAGATGAAGGCTCCACACCTTCCCTTTTCATGTGAATTTAATGATAATGAAACCTTGGCTTCTTATGCTAATGGTATATATAATTACTATGATGTGGAACGAATACAAGAATTTGGTGCTTTTAAGGGTGCTTATGAAATTGAATCTTTGTTTGAAAAGTATGAAGATTGTGATGATGCCGTTTACAGATCTGAAAATTTTGTTATACTTAAATATTGCTATGAGAATTATAAATACAATGACAATATTGATGAATTTATTGAGAAAGTCTCCGCTGTCCGAGAAGAGACTAATATTTTGCAGGAATCTATGGAAGAAGAAATTGCTGAAATTGTGAGCTCATTAGATGAAAAAGATGACGAGGAGAGCGAAGAACAAAAGGAGGAAGAGCGGATTAGCTACCCGTGCCCACCTTCTAATGAGAGTAACTCTTCAACTCATACATTGTTTAATTTCCCTTCGTGCTTACCGAAGGATGAATGCTATGATGATTGCTATGATCCATTGGATTCGTTTGAAATATCCCTTTTTGATGAAATTGATGCTTGCTATGCTTATGGCCATGATGCCAATATGAATGATGCTTATGGAGATGAACTTGCTATAGTTCCTTATGTTAAACATGAAATTGTTGCTATGGCACCCACACATGATAGTCCTATTATCTTTTTGAATTCTCCCAACTACACTACATCGGAGAAGTTTGCGCTTATTAAGGATTATATTGATGGGTTGCGTTTTACTACTACACATGATGATTTTGATGAACATGATATGCATGTGCTTGCTGCTCCTACTTGCAATTATTATGAGAGAGGAACTACATCTCCGCCTCTCTATGTTTCCAATACGATAAAATTGCAAGCAACTGTTTATACTATGCATTGGCCTTTACTTGATGTGCATGAATTGTTTTTTTATGACATGCTGATGCATAGGAAGAGAGTTAGACTTCGTCATTGCATGATATATGTTGCTTTGTGCTCACTACTAAATTACAAATCATTGTTAATTAAAATTGGCTTTGATATACCTTGGGATCCGGGTGGATCGGTTACATGAGCACTTTATGACTAGCTTAATGGCTTTAAAGAAAGCGCTGCCTGGGAGACAACCCGGAAGTTTTAGAGCGTCATTTATTTCTGTTGAGTGCTTTTATAAAGTTTAAAAACAAAAAAAATATAGAGGGGAACCTAAAACTTTTACAAAAAGAAAAGTGAAAGTGAGACAGATGAGCAATGTGGAAGTGGGGGCTAGCCTTGAACTTTGTTCATGCCCATGGAAACTTTGTGAACCTTGATTACAGAAACTTTTCAACAAAAATAATTATCCCCTTGTGCCAATTCATTGTATTATAAAAATAATGTGCCAAGATTTACCGTTAGGATGTTTAAACTGCTTGTTTGGTATGTGCGGTGCAAAAACAGAAACTTTTGCTGTAGTGCGTGAATTTACATTTTTTACTGGAATGCGCAAAAGTTCTGAAAATTTTACACAGTACTGCTATGCAATTTTTTTTATTTTTTCCTAATTTTTCAGAATTTTTAGAGTTACAGAAGTATGGTCAATGTTCAGATTACTACAAACTGTTATGTTTTTTGACAGATTCTGTTTTTGATGCATTGTTTTGCTTGTTTTGATGAAACTATGGATTGTATCGGAAGGTATAAGCCATGGAGAAGTTAGAATACAGTAGGTATAATGCAAAAACAAAATATGAATGGGTTTTCAACAGTACTTAAAGTAGTGATTTGCTTTATTATACTAACGGATCTCACGAAGGTTTTGTTAAGTTTTGTGTGGATGAAGTGTTCAAAGATCGAGGAGGTATTCATATGAGAAGAATGAGGAGAGGCAAGAGCTCAAGCTTGGGGATGCCCAAGGCACCCCAAGTAAATATTCAAGGAGAATCAAGCGTCTAAGCTTGGGGATGCCCCGGAAGGCATCCTATCTTTATTCAACAATTATCGGTATGTCTCAGTTTTTGTTTTGTTCACATGATATGTGTAAATTCTTGGAGCGTCTTTTGTGTTTATTTTTCCCTTTTCTTTTATGCACCATGATGGTATGAGATAGTCCTTGGTTGATTTATAGAATGCTTCATGCACTTCACTTATATCTTTTGAGTATGGCTTTATAGAATGCTTCATGTGCTTCACTTATATCATTTGAAGTTTGGATGCCTGTTTCTCTTCATATAGAAAACCGTTATTTGTAGAATGCTCTTTTGATTCACTTATATTTGTTAGAGCATGGTCTTTTGTATAAAGAATTAAACTCTCTTGCTTCACTTATATCTATTGAGAGAGTCAACAGGAATTGGTCATTCACATGGTTAGTCAGAAAATCCTACATAAACCTTGCAGATCACTGAATATGATATGTTTGATTCCTTGCAATAGTTTTGCGATATGGAGATGATAATATGTGAGTTATGCTAGTGAGTAATTGTGATTTAGTAAGAATATTGGTGTTAAGGTTTGTGATTCCCTATGCATGCACGTAAAGTCAATAGTTATGCAACGAAGTTATATCCTACTTATGGTGCATTATTCAGTGTTAGTTATGTTCAATGCATGTTTATGACCGTTTTCGTTTTTTGGTTGGTTGCTTCTCAATCTATTTGCTAGCCTTCATTTGTACTAAGGGGGAATACTGCTTGTGCATCCAAACTCCTTAAACCCAAGTTGTGCCAAATGAGTCCACCATATCTAACTATATGCGGTATTTCCATGCCGTTCCAAGTAAATTTGCATGTGCCAACTCTTATTTTCAAAATAATTTTCTGTTTTGTGTGCCCGTACCACTCATGAAGCGGCAGGGGGTGGCCAATATTTTCCATGCTAGGTGTGTTATTCTCACGATGAGTGTTTATTCACTTGTCATTGCATGAGAGAGTGGCTGGTAATAGGGATGCCCAGTCCCACAATGAAATAAAAAATTAATAACAACAAAATTCCTTGGAAAGTGTTGGTATGGAGGGCACCCGTGGATACGGCTAGCCATCGATTGTGATAGAATGGGGGAAAGGAAATGAACTTTATTTTCTGTTTGGGAACCGCCTATAATGTGTCTAGCATGGAAGATATTGGGAACTCTCAGTCATTTTCGTTGACAGGAAAAGCATGCCTCTCAAAACAATTTTATCTCTTTAATTTCAGCTTTGAGCTCTGGCACCTCTGCAAATCTCTGCTTCCCTCTGCGAAGGGCCTATCTATTTACTTTTATGTATTTTTATTTTTATTGAGTCTCCATCTTCTCTTATAAAGCACCAACTGGATAGCACTATTGTCAAACTTGTGCATTGAGTGTAGTTAATGTTGAGTGTGTTTCATGAATGGATCAATGACTGAGCATAATGGGCTAGGGATAACTTTCTTTAGCATTGATATTTTGAAAGACATGGTTGTTTGTTAGTATGCTTGAGTATTGATGTCTTTATATCAAATTATAGACTATTGCTTTGAATCACTCGTGTCTTAATATTCATGCCATGATTAGATTATACCATCAAGATTATGCTAGGTGGCATTCCACATCAAAAATTATCTTTTTTATCATTTACCTACTCGAGGACGAGTAGGAATTAAGCTTGGGGATGATGATACGTCTCCGTCGTATCTATAATTTTTGATTGTTTCATGCCAATATTGTACAATTTCCACATACTTTTGGCAACATTTTATATGATTTCTTGGACTAACATATTGATCCAGTGCCAAGTGCCAGTTCCTGTTTTTTGCTTGTTTTTTGTTTCGCAGAATATCCATATCAAACGAAGTCCAAATGCAATAAAATTTTACGGAGAATTATTTTGGAATATATGTGATTTTTGGGAGGTGGAATCAACGCAAGACGGTGTACGAGGTGGCCACGAGGCACCAGGGCACGCCAGGGGGGGGGGGGCAAACGCGCCCTGGTGGCTCGTGAGCACCTATTAGGTAGGTTGACCCCCTTCTTTCGCCGCAAGAAAGATAATATCCGGAAGAAAATCGTGTTGAAATTTCAGCCCAATCGGAGTTACGGATCTCCAGGAATTTAAGAAATGGTGAAGGGACAGAAAACAGGAACGCGAAACAGAAGAGAACAGAGAGCGAGATCCAATCTCGGAGGGGCTCCTGCCCCTCCGCCGCCATGGAGACCATGGACCAGAGGGGGAACTCTCCTCCCATCTAGGGGGGAGGCCAAGGAAGAAGAAGAAGAAGGAGGGGGGCTCTCTCCCCCTCTCTCCCGGTGGCGCCGGAACGCCGCCGGGGCAATCATCGTGACGGCGATCTACACCAACAACTTTGCCGCCGTCAACACCAACTCTCTCCCTCTCTATGCCGCGGTGTAACACCTCTTTCCCCTCTGTAATTCTCTATTTAAACATGGTGCTCAATGCTATATATTATTTCCCAATGATGTATGGCTATCCTATGATGTTTGAGTAGATCCGTTTTGTCCTATGGGTTGATTGATGATCGTGATTGGTTTGAGTTGTATGTTTTATTTTGGTGCTGTCCTATGGTGCCCTCCATGTCATGCAAGCGTGAGGGATTCCCGCTGTAGGGTGTTGCAATACATTCATGATTCTCTTATAGTGGGTGGCGTGAGTGACTGCAACACATACCTGAGTAAGGGGGTTGTCGCACATGGGAGTAAAGAGGACTTGATACTTAATGCTATGTTTGGGTTTTACCTTAATGATCTTTGGTAGTTGCGGATGCTTGCTAGAGTTCCAATCATAAGTGCATATGATCCAAGTACGGAAAGTATGTTAGCTCATGCCTTTCCCTCATATAAAATTGCAACAATGATTACCGGTCTAGTTATCGATTGCCTAGGGACAAATAACTTTCTTGTGTTACAAAAGCTTTCTACTAAACAACTAACTTTTATTATCTTGCAAATTACTCGTAGTTTTATTCTCGCAAAGTACTTCTAGTTTTATTGTTGCAAATTTATCCTATCACCTACAAAATAGTTTTATACTTGTTCTAGGTAAAGCGAACGTTAAGCGTGCGTAGAGTTGTATTGGTGGTCGATAGAACTTGAAGGGAATATTAATTCTACTTTTAGCTCCTCGTTGGGTTTGACACTCTTATTTATCGAAAGAGCTACAATTGATCCCCTATACTTGTGGGTTATCACACCACTGCGAAAACGCCGGCCGAGCCCACTCGCCAGGCCATTAGCTACTAAACCAGCCCCTAATGGCCCAATGACATGTGGGCCCCAAGTGTAGCTAATTAGATAGATAAATAACCTAATTACTAACCTAAGTCACTCACACGCTGGGCCCACCCACTAATTATCTAATTAAGTTAAACAAAACCCTGGTTAAACCCTACTGTGTATGACATGTGGACCCCGGTGCACTGTTTAACTAGATAAGTTTTAATTAAACCTAACAGTGGCTGACATGTGGGTCCACTGGGCCCTGTTGACCCAGTCAACCTGCTGACTGGGCAAGCCCAGTCACTGGTAGGTGGGATCCACTGGTCCCGTTGACTAGTCAAAGCTGACCATTCAACTGCTGACTGGGCAGTTGACTGGGTCCCACTGTCAGCCACACCAGCACTCTGCTGGGTACACTTTTGGGTACCCCTAGCAGTTAAATATTAAAAGAATTTCGAATTAATAATAAATCCAGTAATTCCAGAAAATGAATAAAACTTTGAAAAATCATATAAAATAAACCATAACTCGGATGAAAATAATTTATATATGAAAAATGATCAGAAAAATAAGACGAATCCGAATATGGGATCAAAATGCTTGACCATCACTCCTAACTAGGTGAACATGGAACCTTCCCCCCCGGATCCTTATACTGATAATTGCCTAAAGCCGGGAAAATATTCCCAGATATTTTCCCGCTCCGTCTGTAACCCTTAGCACTGCGTTAGGTCACCCCTAACACAGCATATTGCCATGTCATGCTTTGTGTTGCATCTGTTTGCCGTGTATTTATTTGTTTCCTCCCCCTCTTCTCTCCGGTAGCCCCCGAGCCTGACGAGACCCCTGAGGACTGCTACACCACCGACGACCCCTCTTTCACCGCAGAGCTTCCAGGCAAGCAAAACCCCCTTGATCATTCCTATATCGCCCATTCTTTCTCTCCCGTGCATGCATTAGATTTTGCTACTGTATTTGATTGCTCCTATTCTCATGCATAGCCTAATTTTGTAACCTGCTGTTGATACTTTACCTGTTGTCCTATATGCTTAGTATAGGCTGGTTAGTGATCCATCAGTGGCCCCGCACCCTTGTCTGTGTTGCCATCTTTGGTTCCGGATGTTCGATCAACGTGATCGATGTGCAGAGACCGACATAGCACCGCACACCCCCTTAGTTGTTCGACTCTGCAGAGCTAGTATCAAGTGCCGAGGGTGATACCTCCTACCTCACTCCTGATGATATCTCTGTAGCGTAGCTAGTCGGTTGTGGGTTACCGAGGATGATTCCTCTTTCACCACCTCCGATGATGCCTCTGTCGTGCACCCCTCAGGTGTGAACCCATCAAGGGTGATTCCTCCAAGTTCACCTTGACGGATACATCGAGTGGGAATCCATCGAGGGTGATTCCTCGGATTTCCCCCTTGATGTTATGGACACACGGTTACCATGTATTTAACTCTGTCCCTGGTTGAAGTCGGGTCGACCCGAGGGGTACCCGCGAGAGATGTGAAGTCGGGTTGACCGTGAGGGTACCCGCAAGATAATTACGTGGCACGGCTGGGCAGGCAGACCGCCCCAGGAGAGGGATGGGCCTGGCCCTTGCTGTAAGTCCACGAGACGGGGCGATGGGATCACTGATCGTCTCCGCGAGCTCCCAATACACTAAGGGTTTGGATATGTGTTCTAAGTAGGCCGCTGGCCTTTTCGCACTGACCACCATGCGGGTTAGCACTCGGCGTCGTACGATTCTCCCGAAAGCTCTGTCAGACGTCCAGGTCAGCATTGTGGCTGGGTCGGATCGCGCCATCCAGGAGAGAGGTGGCACTGGTATCCACCCTGCGCACAACGACCAGGAGTGCAAAGGGCGATGGGCCCAAGACCCCTAAGCACTTAGGATGTAGACCGGCGGGGACCTCTCTGCGGAGCCTAGGTAGGACTACGACGTGTCGATCAGCCGAGGCCGGGCATGACCCGGAAAAGTGTGTCCGGCCAGAGTTAATCGAGCGTGTTGGGTAAGTTGGTGCACCCCGACAGGGAAGTTATCTATTCGAATAGCTGTGTCCACGGTAACAGGACGCTCGGAGAGTATCCCGATCTACTACAACTTGAACTGGATATTTGTGATATTTAATTAATATGATGGCTCTGGGATTGCTTTCTCGCAGGGAGTCAAGGAAGGATCTCTGGGCATTGCTACTATTACTTATTACTTTATGTTATACTGCTAATCTGCACTCTTCTAATGCTGCAAGACGCTGCAAGATGCTAGTCTTCGATAGGCTAGGCCTTCTCTCCATTCTGGCAATTCTGCAGTCCAGTCCACAGATACAGCCCCTTTCCTTTGATACCAATGCATACTTAGCATAGATCTGATGTAAGTCTTGCGAGTACTTTGGATGAGTACTCATGGTTGCTTTCCTACCTCTTTTTCCCCATACCTGATTGCTGCGACCAGATGACGGAGCCCCGAAGCCAACAGATCCTGCCGACGACTACTACTACCCCGACGGAGCCTATTACTACGTGGAGACCGAGGACCAGGAGTAGTTTAGGAGGCTCCCAGGAAGGAGGCCTGCGCCTTTTCGATCTAGATGTCGTTGTTTTGCTCAGCCTTCTTAAGGCAACCTTGTTTAGTTATGTCTGTACTCAGACACTAATGCTTCCGCTGACTCTTGTGTAACTCGAGCTTATGTATTCGAGCCCTCGAGGCCCCTGGATTGTAATATAAAGCTTGTATTATTTTGTTTTGTGTCTAAGGTTGTGTTGTGATATCTTCCCGTGAGTCCCTGGGCTTGATCATGCGCATTTGCGTGTATGATTAGTGGACGGTCAGGCCGGGGGCGTCACAAGTTGGTATCAGAGTCGACTGCCTATAGGAACCCCTTTTCAACTCCTTGGCCGAAGTTGAGTCTAGTCTTTGAAAAACTGTTTTACTAACATGGCTGTGTGGCTTACGGGCCCACGTCGCCAATGGATGGGATTAGGATCTTTTATTCCTCTTCCTTACTCTGGGGCTCTGATCTGTCTTCTTTTCGGGTTAAAGATTTTGCTAAGTCTAACATTAGGTTCTCGTGTTCACATTCACCCGAAGAGCTGGATTATCTGCTGCTATTCCTTTTAGTATATATCTTTTGATTCTCACACTGTCTTTTGACATCTTTAAACTCGTTGTCACCTACTTGCACTTGAGGTTAAATCCAGATGTTCGACAATCTTCATTAAAATCCTCTGTGATTGTCATCTTGATCCTATTGATTCATCATGCGTACAAATGCACGGAATCATCAGTTGACTCTAGAATTCATCTTTCTGGCTCAGACGTCATTTTGGACATGAGTTGGTTCTCGGCCAATCAAGTTGCAATTGATCATCCTTCTAGTTCTATTCAACTAACTCATCTTTTGATCAGAGCACCTGCTCCTGATCCACCGATTCAGAAATCATAATTCCTTTGTATTAAAGCTTCAAAATATTCAGATGTTTTTATAACCCGATGCATTTGCATTCTTTCTTCTTCTAGCTGAGTACCGATACTCCTCTCAAATCCTTTACCGACCACCTGATCTTTTGTTGGATTATTGTCCGACAGTGTCCTTCATATTCACTAACTCTTATTACATCATTGTGGCTTATGAGTCTATACTCAATAATGTCATTCCCAGACGCTCGGCTACATAATTACCGTGCTAATCGTAACTGTGCTACCTGGTCCTTCTTCCTGATGCACATTTCTGACAATGGGCTAAGCCTGTGTCAAACTTTCTTCATTATATCATTTTGCTTACACAATATGAATCCGAGCGTCATATTCGTGGTTCCGTTGACCTTGAACCTCATTCCATCTGCTTTGATCATCTTACTGCTCGATTTCATCTTCTTGAAACCCCTCGACAAGTGTGTCGTGATCATCATCAACATTTTGACTTCTTCAGAGATGTCAATTGAATTCATGATGAGAAATACCATCCTTGCCCTTCGATGATTTGTGTTGTCATCGACAACATCCTCGCGTTCCTTCCAACACAAACTTGGTCATGTTTTGCTTATACCTTGTTTTCCTTGATTTTCTTGAAATGGTTCCTTTGTATCTCTTGTGATCTTCGAATCCAATCTTTACTTAAACACCATATTATTGCTACCTCGAAGCATGGCTGTGGTACTTCGGGTATCAATAAGAACATTCGAAGCGCAATGCTAAATGTTTCTTGATCGATTATCCAAACACCATTGTATGGGCAAACAACATAAAATTCCTAGCCCCTTTACCTAAGTGGTTATCTACTTGCTGTCCTGTCATGGATATCATTCTTTGCTTGTCCTTGTGAAAGGATATACTCCTAATTCTTGTGTATAAACACATTTTCCTTTCCATTGGTCTGTTTAACCTTTTTGCAATTAATTTGATCTAAGCAGTAATAATTATTTGCCCATGTAAACACCTCAGTGTACAACTCTGTCAGTAAGCCCCTGTTACTATAATTGTTGACATTTCAGTAGCCACCGATGGACGAGAACTTTACCTATTGGTCCGCCTCGTTTTAACGAGTAGGAAAATGGTTCTCTTCATTCCCCGCCCTTGGTACCGACGTTGTTGCGACATAGCTGACAGACTTTCCTCTGACACGTCTTGTTGTCGTGACTGCGCAAGATGTCACCGCCCTTCCTAATCTTAATCCACACTCACTGCAATTCCATAGGATCGAAACCTAACTCTCCTGTTCAACCTTGATTCCGAAGTATACTTAGCACATGGCTTCATATGTTATCACGAGCCACATTCCTAGAGATGATCTATTCTGGTATCCGACGCAATACTTATTCCCATTGCTCCGAACCCCTTTCACACTCTGTTTCAAGCATCGAACGATTGTCTATCCGCTTGAAACTCCTTATTTTACCTTCTTACTTTGCTCTCGATGTTTTTCTTAAGTTTAAATTCGGGAGATACTATATGCCACATTCCCTGAGTTACCTACCAGATACTCAACCTGTAGGAGATATGCCCTAGAGGCAATAATAAATGTTATTATTTATCCCCATGTTCCTAATTATGTTTATGTTCCATGCTATAACTGCTACGGTTCTCGAGTCTACAATAACCACGAGGCTCGGAGGGAAACTCATATGCACGTGTGGAATAATAAACGGTAAAATGTATTCCTAGTCTGGCCTCTAAGACTAGCTCAAGTGTTGCATGATTGTTCTGTTTTCCTGATCATGGGCATGACTATGCCGGCAACTTTGAGGGCACAATGTTAGGAGAACACTTGTGTTGAATCGACCCGATTGATGTTATGCTATAAGATACATTCGTCACAAGTTAATGGTTAATAACGCAGAGAAAGCTAACGTTTGCATAATTCCTTAGACCATGAGAGTGTCGAGTTTCTTCATGCTTGCTTCATGAACTTTGGGGTTTGTTAAACGTCATCCATAAATGGGTGGCTATTACGGCGGCTTACGGGTTCATGGAAAAGTATGACAAGGGACTTGATAGCTCAAGATTGGGATTTGCTCCTCCGATGATGGAGAGATATTCTTTGGGCCCTCTCGGTGTTACCCATCATCGTCTGGCCAGACACATTGTGATTTGATCACAGGGATGCCGGAACACGGGAACGAGAAAAGAGAACAAAACCGGTAACGAGGTAACTGGCATAGTGGACAAGTTGTTGATCCATGGGGATGCCGATAAATCTTACCTCGGGTATTTGTAACATATCGCGAAGCAACAGGAATAGCACATGGCAACTGGAGGTTCACTCGAATATTTATTCGTGTGGGTATAGGGGTCAATATGGGTGTCCATGGCTCCGATGTTGATCATTGATCGGAAAGTATTCCGGTCATGTCTATACTTCACCGAACCTATAGGGTCACATGCTTAAGGGTCATCTATCTTCTGAATACTAGACAAGGAGTTTGAGAGAAAGTCACCGGAAAAGTTTCGGAGACGACGGAAAAGTTCCGGAGAGAAAACCGGAAATGTGTTGGAGTTACCGGAAATGTTTCGGAATAAAACCATCATACCGGAAATGTTCCGGAGAGTGTACAGAATAATTCAAGAGGGTGCTGGAAATGTTCTGGGACCTTTCGGAATTTTTTCGGAAAATACACGCGGAAAACATCTTGTCCCAGTGAGAGTGGAAAAGATCCCACGGATCGTGGGTGCTGTTTTTGAGGGTGTCCCCTTTAGGGGGCAGCCCCCTTGTTGGTGGACAAGGTGTTGGGGGGGGGCCCATGGTGGGCGGCAGCCCCCACATATAGTGGGATGTGTTGGGAGGAGGTGGCGCCCCATGGGGCTGCCACATATGGCCGGCCATGGGTGGAAGGGGGCCCCCCCAAGGGGCAACCTCCCACCAAAGGTGGGTGCATGTTTTGGAGCCCCCCCCCTTTGTGGGCCGAAATTTCAGCCCCCCTCCACCCCTTCCACCACTATATAAGGAGGAGGAGAGGTGCTCTCCAACTCCACTCCAACTCTCTCGCCAAATGGCATGCATAATCTGCCTTTCTTCTCTCCCTCCCACGGAATAGTTTCGTAGAGCCGAAAGGCTGTCTGGGTTCCGGTGGGAACTAGTTCTGGACAGCGAAGCCCTGCCGGATAGGTGACACCATATGTGTGCAACCCCGTAGAGAGGTCGTAGGTTCGATCTTTTGCCCGAGGGGCTGTTCGAGTGTCCTCCCGAAGGGCTGTCCGAGTGACCGTCCGAGTTTTGAGGGTTCTCTCGGAGGGCTGTCCGTGACACCGTCCGAGGGACTGTCCGACCGCCTCCCGAAGGGTTGTCCGAGGAGCAGACGAGGGAGAACATCCTCGCGGTTGGGAGGTTGTAAATCCTAGCTGCGGGGACCTGCACCAACGATCTCCACCGACTCTCCTTCCACTGCGCTATGAGTCGGTAACGATCAGATCAAAAACCTTGTATGCAATCTTCATAGTGGTCCTGGGCTGGTGCGTAGGTCGGAAATTTTTTGTTTTCTGCTGCGTTCACAACACAACCTTGTAAAGGCCCGTCCTTCCAGAGTTTCCCCCTTTTCCTTTTCGTAAGTACGAGGAAGACTCCGAAGAAAGGATGGCAGCTACGTCATGATGCATGACGCAGGGAAAATGAAGACCTCAACGCAATGGACTGACCTCTTCGAGAAGAACAATCAAGGCCAAGAAGACTCGTTACAATTTTGTAACCAATCCCTTCCCCTTTACTCCACCTCTTAAATCTCGGGACAAGATTTCTTGTAGTGGAGGAGATTTGTAACACCCCAGTGTCATGCTACAGTGACCTCACACTAATGATGACATGTCATCATGCTTTTCCATGCCAAATAGCCACTTGTCCAAAATCAAGTTCAAGTTCCATTTGAAATGCAAGTCAAATAATTACTTCTTCAGATAATTAAACAAAATAGTTCATAATATGGCAAATAATTCCAAAGCAATTATAAAAACAAAACTAACATTATTTGAATTTCCAAATTGACCCTAACATCCAAAAACAGTGACCAAAATAGCCCCATTAATCCATTTTCATTTATACAAAATTCAAATGGAATCATCTTGCCTACAAAATTTTTGTGGCAGTGCTCAATATTTCCTAGTTTTTATTTTGACCAGCTGCACATTTTTGCAGAATCATTTGATGGCTAAAAATAAATGCAAAATAGTTGCTATAAAAGAAAAACAGAAAATAGAAAAAGAAAAGAGGAAAAACCCACTGTGCACTGGGCCTAAGTGCACAGTGCACCGGCCCAGCCCACCTCTCTCTCTCCTTCTTCCTCCCACCTTTCTCTCCCCGCGTGTTGATGCCGCGCGCGACTGGGCCGGCCAGGCGCTCGCGTCGGCCGTCCGCCGACGCGGCCGGCGCCCTGGAGTGGATAAGAGCGACGCCTCGGCCCCCTGGCGAACCCTAGCCCCTCTTCTCCCTCTCTCCCTCGCTCTCCCATCTCTCCCGAACGCGTTCATGTCCGCGCCGCCGGAGTAGCCGCAACCACCATCGCAACCGGCACCAGGGAGACTGTCCAGGCGCACCCTCGCCCTCGGCTACGTCGGCCACGAGCCCCCGTTCGAGCGCTACGCCTCTGCATCGCCCAGATCCCCTCGTCTTCAACCTCGGATCGCTGCCGCCATTGGCCGTCATTGAGCCTCCCCCGAGCTCGCTTAGCACACCTGCAGGCTCACAGTGAGCTCCCCTTCCTCTCCCCTCTCTCTCTGCGCTCCCGCACGTCCTCTAGCTGCTGCTGCCAGCTTACCATGAGCTCATCGCCGCTGCTCTGCCTTGCCGCCGCGTCCATCACCCGCAGAGCTAGAATCCGAGCACGGCCTCGAGTTCCTGACGCTCCCAGGCACCCGCTGCACCTCCTGGCTCATCCCCTCCCACACGGTATGCTCGAACCCGAGCACGCCCGAGACCCCCGCCGCCTCCACTTGTCGCTGGCGTCAACTCCGGCTGCCCCAGCTGCTGCCACTGCCCTAGATCGACGCGGCTCGCTCGCCTCATTCGAACGGCGCCTCTCGTGTGTCAAATGGACGCTGGTCGACGAATCCCGATGCCCTCTGTCGTGTCTGTGGTCGCCGGCGGCTAAACGCCAGCGCGCCACCGCGAAAACGCCGGCCGAGCCCACTCGCCAGGTCATTAGCTACTAAACCAGCCCCTAATGGCCCAGTGACATGTGAGCCCCCAGTGTAGCTAATTAGATAGATAAATAACCTAATTACTAACCTAAGTCACTGTAGGGGAAGGCGGCAGAAAACAAAAAAATTCCGACCTACGCACCAGCCCAGGATCACTATGGAAACTGCATACAAGGTTTGATCTGTTTCGTTACCGACTCGTAGCGCAGCGGAAGTAGAGTCGATGACGATCGGCGATGCAGATCCCCGCTGCTAGGATTTACAACCTCCCAACCGCGAGGATGTACTCCCACATCTGCCCCTCGGACAGCCCTCCGGGAGGCGGTCGGACAGTCCCTCGGACGGTGTCGCGGACAGCCCTTCGGGAGGACCTTCGAAACTCGGACGGTCACTCGGACAGCCCTTCGGGAGGACCTTCGAAACTAAGACGATCGCTTGGACAGCCCTTCGGGAGGCACTCTCGAACTAAGACCGAAACTACGATCTCTCTACAGAGTTGCACACATACGGTGTCATCTATCCGGCAGGGCTTCGCCGTCCAGAACTAGTTCCCACCGGAACCCAGACATCCTTTCGGCTCTACGAAACTATTTCGCTGGGAGGGAGAGAGAAGCCAGACAAGTCTATGGCATGTGTATGAGAGCAAGCATGATCTGATTTTGGAGAGCTCTCTCCACCTCTATTTAGAGGAGGAGCAAGGGGTAGAGGAAAGACCAAAAGGACCTTCCTAGGATCTTTCCACCACATGCCACATAAGGGTGTGTAGAACATATCCACCATGAGGTGGAAGGACACCTCAAGGAGGGCCCCCCCATGCCATGGCCGAAATTGTGCAGCCCCCTTGGGGGGGCTCCACCTCCCTTTCACACACCAAAAGTGGTTTGCTTCTAGAAGAAAAACCCCATTTGCAAATCAGCCCAAAAAGTGCTTTTCACTATTCACGAAGACATTTTTCTACATCCGTTAAAACCCAAATTATTTCTGTGTGCCTAGAATAATTCTAGCACCCACCAAAACAATTTTGAACGCATTCCGAAACAATTTCGGAACAATGTTTCTTCAGCGAAAAGCAACCAAAGCGGTTCCGGCTGCTCCGGAACATTTCCGGTTTTTGTCCCAGAAGTTTCCAGAACACTTCTGGCATCCTCCAAGAATTTCCGGGCGTGTGCCAGAACCAATTTGACTTAATGGAATACCCTGAAAAAACTTTTCAGTTTCACCGGAACTATTCCGGTGTTCTCTCCGGAACGTTTCCGTTTCGTCCGAAACTTTTTCGGTGATTTTCTCTCAGACTCCCCGTCAAGTATTCAGAAGATAGATGACCCTTAAGCGTGTGACCCTATAGGTTCGGTGAAGTATAGACATGACCGGAACCCTTTCCGATCAATGATCAATATTGGAGCCGTGGACACCCATATTGACCCCTATACCCACACGAATGAATATTTGAGTGAACCTCCAGTTGCCGTGTGCTATTCCTGTTGCTTCGTGATATGTTACAAATACCCGAGGTGAGAAGCATCGCATCCCCGTGGATCAACAACTTGTCCACTATGCAAGTTACCTCGTTACCGGTTTTGTTCTCTTTTCTCGTTTCTGTGTTCCGGCATCCCTGTGATCAAATCACACTTGTGTCTGGTCAGACGATGATGGATACCGTAACACCGAGAGGGCCCAGAGATATCTCTCCATCGTCGGAGGAGCAAATCCCAATCTTGAGCTATCAAGTTACTTGACATACTTTTCCATGAACCCGTAAGCCGCCGTAATAGCCACCCATTTACGGATGACGTTTAACAAACCCCAAAGTTCATGAAGCAAGCATGAAGAAACTCGACACTCTCATGGTCTAAGGAATTATGCAAACATTAACTTCTCTGTGTTATTAACCATTAACTTATGACGAATGAATCTCATAGCATAACATCAATCGGGTCGATTCAACACAAGTGTTCTACTAACATTGTGCCCTCAAAGTTGTCGGCATAGTCATGCCCATGATCAGGAAAATAGAACCATCATGCAACACTTGAGCTAGTCTTAGAGGCCAGACTAGGAATACATTTTACCGTTTATTATTCCACACGTGCATATGAGTCTTCCTTCAAGCCTCGTGGTTATTGCAGACTCGAGAACCATAGCAGTTATAGCATGGAACATAAACATAATTATGATCATGGAGATAAATAATAACATTTGTTATTGCCTCTAGGGCATATCTCCTACAGACTCCCACTTGCACTAGAGTCAATAATCTAGTCAATGCTAATGCACATTACACCTGTGGCACACCGGTGTAAAAATGCTTCGCATGTGGTATAGCCTGATGTCCAACGGATCTGACAACTTCAGTTCCGTGTGTATCTTTGCATGTCCTCGCGTTTTCACGCTTTCACAAAATTCATATTTTGTGTGGACTTGGCTTCGTATATATGTGAATCACTGGTCAAACCTTGATTCCTCAGACTGAGCTATGGAGCAATTATCTTCAATAGTGTTCCATTGACCAAAGCCATCTTGGAATCATACTAAGTTCATGAACGAACTGTATGATTCAACATCTTCTATGTCACTTCGAAAGCGGCAACATACTTAGCCTTAGTTATAGAATTCGCCACAGTAACCTGTTTAGAAACGATTTCCAAACACCGTGCCACCATATTGTGTATTACACAAAACCCTTAACTTAAATTGAAAATCACATGGAGTATTGATGAAGACTGTATCGATGCAATTACTTACAACGAGCACTTCATAATCTCTGCTTGCAAGAAAAACATGTCATCAGTGCTACTCTAGTACTCAATGACATTTTTCACTGTTGTCCCATGATCATTACTTTGGTCACTTTGGTATCTATACTCGCAAATCCTTGGGAGTACTGGACATATTTGGTTCTTTTACAAGTAGGAGATATGCCCTAGAGGCAATAATAAATGTTATTGATTATCTCCCTGTTCATAATTATGTTTATGTTCCATGCTATAACTGCAATGATTCTCGAGTCTGCAAATAAAACGAGGCTTGGAGGGAAACTCATGTGCACGTGTGGGATAATAAACGGTAAAAAGTATTCCTAGTCAAGCCTCTATGACTGGCTCAAGTATTGCATGATGATCCTGTTTTCCTGATCATGGGCATGACTATGCCGACAATTTTGAGGGCACAATTGTTGGTAGAACACTTGTGTTGAATCGACCCGAATTGATGTTATGCTATGAGATACATTCGTCATTAGTTAATGGTTAATAACACAGAGATGGTTAATGTTTGCATGATTCCTTAGACCATGAGAGTATCGAGTTTCTTCATGCTTGCTTCATGAACTTTGGGGTTTGTTAAACGTCATCCGTAAATGGGTGGCTATTACGGCGGCTTACGGGTTCATGGAAAAGTATGTCAAGTAACTTGATAGCTCAAGATTGGGATTTGCTCCTCCGACGATGGAGAGATATCTCTGGGCCCTCTCGGTGTTACGGTATCCATCATCGTCTGGCCAGACACTTTGTGATTTGATCACGGGGATGCCGGAACACGGGAACGAGAAAAGAGAACAATACCGGTAACGAGGTAACTGGCATAGTGGACAAGTTGTTGATCCACGGGGATGCCTACATGTCTCACCTCGGGTATTTGTAACATATCGCGAAGCAACAGGAATAGCACACGGCAACTGGAGGTTCACTCGAATATTCATTCGTGTGGGTATAGGGGTCAATATGGGTGTCCACGGCTCCGATGTTGATCATTGATCGGAAGGGGTTCCGGGTCATGTCTATGCTTCACCGAACCTATAGGGTCACACGCTTAAGGGTCATCTATCTGCTGAATACTAGACGGGGAGTCTGAGAGAAAATCACCGAAAAAGTTTCGGGTGAAACGGAAACGTTCCGGAGAGGATATCGGAATAATTCCGGTGAAACTGAAAAGTTGTTTCAGGGTATTCCATAAAGTCAAATTGGTTTCGGCACATGCCTGGAAATTATTGGAAGGTACCAGAATTGTTCCGGTAACTTCTGAGATTTTTCAGAGACAAAAACCGGAAATGTTCCGGACTGCCAGAACCGCTTTAGTTGCTTTTCACAGATGAAAATCACTAAAACCGAAAAGTTGTTTCGGAGTGCACCATAAAGTCAAAATGGTTTCGGCACATGCCTGATAATTCTTGGAGGGTGCCAGAATCGTTCTGGAAACTTTCTGGAATTTTCCGGGATGAAAACCGGAAATGTTCCGGAGCTGCCGGAACCGCTTCAGATGCTTTTCGCAGATGAAAATCACTAAACCGGAATTGTTCCGGCTCGCGTTGAAAATTATTTTGGTGGGTACTGGAAATGTTCTAAGCCCACATGAATATTTTCAGTTCGATCAGACGCTGAAAAATGTCGCCATGAATAGTGAAAGTGCTTTTTGGGATATTTATGGAAAAGTCACCTTTTTGGGATATTTTCCCAAAAAGTTTCTAGAAGGCTTGGGGGCCAAGCAACCCTACCCCTTGGATTTCCTATAAATAGAGGTGGAGGGGCTGCCTCCACACTCACTCCTTGTCACATACAAATGCCATGACATTTCTGGCTTCTCTCTCCCTCCCAGCGAAATAGTTTCGTAGAGCCGAAAGGCTGTCTGGGTTCCGGTGGGAACTAGTTCTGGACGGCGAAGCCCTGCCGGATAGATGACACCGTATGTGTGCAACTCTGTAGAGAGATCGTAGTTTCGGTCTTAGTTTGAGAGTGCCTCCCGAAGGGCTGTCCGAGTGACTATCCGAGTTTCGATGGTCCTCCCGAAGGGCTGTCCGAGTGACTGTCCGAGTTTCGATGGTCCTCCCGAAGGGCTGTCCGTGACACCGTCCGAGGGACTGTCCGATTGCCTCCCGGAGGGCTGTCCGGGGGCGGATGAGGGTATACATCCTCGCGGTTGGGAGGTTGTAAATCCTAGCTGCGGGGATATGCACCGCCGATCGTCATCGACTCTACTTCCGCTGCGCTACGAGTCGGTAACGAAACAGATCAAACCTTGTATGCAGTCTCCATAGTGATCCTGGGCTGGTACGTAGGTCGGAAATTTTTTGTTTTCTGTTGCGTTACCCTACAGTGGCATCAAGAGCCGTGCTATGCGTAGATGCAGGTTGCGATCTAGAATACATAGAGATGTATGGGTGTTGCACAATAAAATTAGGTAGTAGATGTGTTCTATTGCTGAAAATTATTTGTGCGGGTAGCAGATGAAATCTGTTACCCGATGTTCTAGGGAAGCAACAAGAACATCGGGTAACAGATTTCATCTGCTACCCGCACGAATAATTTTCAGCAATAGAACTCATCTACTACCTAATTATATTGTGCAACACCCATACATCTCATGTATTCTAGATCGTAACCTGCATCTACGCATAGCACGGCTCATGATGCCACTGTAGGGGAACACAGCAGAATACAAAAAAATTCCGACCTACGCACCAGCCCAGGATCACTATGGAGGCTGCATACAAGGTTTGATCTGTTTCGTTACCGACTCGTAGCGCAGCGGAAGTAGAGTCGATGACGATCGGTGGTGCAGATTCCCACAGCTAGGATTTACAACCTCCCAACAGCGAGGATGTACTCCCACATCTACCCCTCGGACAGCCCTCCGGGAGGCGGTCGGACAGTCCCTCGGACGGTGTCGCGGACAGCCCTTTGGGAGGACCTTCGAAACTCGGACGGTCACTCGGACAGCCCTTCGGGACGACCTTCGAAACTAAGACGATCACTTGGACAGCCCTTCGGGAGGCACTCTCAAACTAAGACCGAAACTACGATCTCTCTACAGAGTTGCACACATAAGGTGTCATCTATCCGGCAGGGCTTCGCTGTCCAGAACTAGTTCCCACCGGAACCCAGACAGCCTTTCGGCTCTACGAAACTATTTCGCTGGGAGGGAGAGAGAAGCCAGACAAGTCTATGGCATGTGTATGAGAGCAAGCATGATCTGATTTTGGAGAGCTCTCTCCACCTCTATTTATAGGAGGAGCAAGGGGTAGAGGAAAGACCAAAAGGACCTTCCTAGGATCTTTCCACCACATGCCACATTAGGGTGTGTAGAACATATCCACCATGAGGTGGAAGGACACCTCAAGGAGAGCCCCCCCATGCCATGGACGAAATTGTGCAGCCCCCTTGGGGGGCTCCACCTCCCTTTCACACACCAAAAGTGGTTTTCTTCTAGAAGAAAAACCCCATTTGCAAATCGGCCCAAAAAGTGCATTTCACTATTCACGAAGACATTTTTCTGCGTCCGTTAAAACCCAAATTATTTCTGTGTGCCTAGAATAATTCTAGCACCCACCAAAACAATTTTGAACGCATTCCGAAACAATTTCAGAACAATGTTTCTTCAGCGAAAAGCAACCAAAGCGGTTCCGGCTGCTCCGGAACATTTCCGGTTTTTGTCCCGGAAAATTCCCAGAAGTTTCCAGAACACTTCTGGCATCCTCCAAGAATTTCCGGGCGTGTGCCAGAACCAATTTGACTTAATGGAGTACCCTGAAACAACTTTTCAATTTCACCGGAACTATTCCGGTGTTCTCTCCGGAACGTTTCCGTTTTGTCCGAAACTTTTTCGGTGATTTTCTCTCAGACTCCCCATCTAGTATTCAGCAGATAGATGACCCTTAAGCGTGTGACCCTATAGGTTCGGTGAAGTATAGACATGACCGGAACCCTTTCCGATCAATGATCAACATCGGAGCCGTGGACACCCATATTGACCCCTATACCCACACGAATGAATATTCGAGTGAACCTCCAGTTGCCGTGTGCTATTCCTGTTGCTTCGCAATATGTTACAAATACCCGAGGTGAGAAACATCGCATCCCCGTGGATCAACAACTTGTCCACTATGCAAGTTACCTCGTTACCGGTTTTGTTCTCTTTTCTCGTTTCTGTGTTCTGGCATCCCTGTGATCAAATCACACTTGTGTCTGGCCAGACGATGATGGATACCGTAACACCGAGAGGGCCCAGAGATATCTCTCCATCGTCGGAGGAGCAAATCCCAATCTTGAGCTATCAAGTTACTTGACATACTTTTCCATGAACCCGTAAGCCGCCGTAATAGCCACCCATTTACGGATGACGTTTAACAAACCCCAAAGTTCATGAAGCAAGCATGAAGAAACTCGACACTCTCATGGTCTAAGGAATTATGCAAACATTAACTTCTCTGTGTTATTAACCATTAACTTATGACGAATGAATCTCATAGCATAACATCAATCGGGTCGATTCAACACAAGTGTTCTACTAACATTGTGCCCTCAAAGTTGCCGGCATAGTCATCCCCATGATCAGGAAAACATAACCATCATGCAACACTTGAGCTAGTCTTAGAGGCCAGACTAGGAATACATTTTACCGTTTATTATTCCACACGTGCATATGAGTCTTCCTTCAAGCCTCGTGGTTATTGCAGACTCGAGAACAATAGCAGTTATAGCATGGAACATAAACATAATTACGATCATGGAGATAAATAATAACATTTGTTATTACCTCTAGGGCATATCTCCTACAATCACTGACACGCTGGGCCCACCCACTAATTACCTAATTAAGTTAGAGAAAACCCTGGTTAAACCCTACTGTGTATGACATGTGGACCCCGGTGCACTGTTTAACTGGATAAGTTTTAATTAAACCTAACAGTGGCTAACATGTGGGTCCACTGGGCCCTGTTGACCCAGTCAACCTGCTGACTGGGCAAGCCCAGTCATTGGCAGGTGGGACCAACTGGTCCCGTTGACCAGTCAACTGCTGACTGGGCAGTTGACTGGGTCCCACTGTCAGCCACACCAGCACTCTGCTGGGTACACTTTTGGGTACCCTTAGCAGTTAAATATTAAAAGAATATCGAATTAATAATAAATCCAGTAATTCCAGAAAATGAATAAAACTTTGAAAAATCATATAAAATAAACCGTAACTCGGATGAAAATAATTTATATATGAAAAATGATCAGAAAAATAAGACGAATCCGAATATGTGATCAAAATGCTTGACCATCACTTCTAACTAGGTGAACATGGAACCTTCCCCTCCAGATACATATACTGATAAATGCCTAAAGCCGGGAAAATATTCCCAAATATTTTCCCGCTCCGTCTGTAACCCTTAGCACTGCGTTAGGTCACCCCTAACACAGCATATTGCCATGTCATGCTTTGTGTTGCATCTGTTTGCCGTGTATTTATTTGTTTCCTCCCCCTCTTCTCTCCGGTAGCCCCCGAGCCTGACGAGACCCCTGAGGACTGCTACACCACCGACGACCCCTCTTTCACCGCAGAGCTTCTAGGCAAGCAAAACCCCCTTGATCAGTCTTATTGGCCCATTCTTTCTCTCCCGTGCTTGCATTAGATTTTGCTACTGTATTTGATTGCTCCTTTTCTGATGCATAGCCTAATTTTGTAACCTGCTGTTGATACTTTACCTGTTGTCCTATATGCTTAGTATAGGCTGGTTAGTGATCCATCAGTGGCCCCGCACCCTTGTTTGTGTTGCCATGCTTTGCTTCCGGATGTTCGATCAACGTGATCGATGTGCAGAGACCGACATAGCACCGCACAGCCCCTTAGTTTTTCGACTCTGCAGAACTACTATCGAGTGCTGATACATCTCTGTCATATCTACTTTTCCAAACACTTTTGATCTTGTTTTGGACTCTAATTTGCATGATTTGAATGAAACTAACACGGACTGCCGCCTTTTTCAGGAGAACTACCATGGTGTTGCTTTTTGTGCAGATATAAAAGTTCTCGGAATTGGACGAAACTTTTTGGAGATTTTTTATGGAATAAATAAAAAATACTGGAGCCAAGATCCACTGGAGGGGGGCCACCTGCTGCCCACGAGGCACCAGGGCGCGCCACCCCCCTGGCGCGCCCTGGAAGCTTGTGTGGACCACGTGGCTCTGCTGACCCTAATCTCAAGCCTATAAATTCACAATTCCAGAGAAAAAAATAAGAGAGGAAGTTTCATCGCGTTTTACGATATGAAGCCGCCGCCACCTTCTGTTCTTCATCGGGAGGCCAGATCTGGAGTCCGTTCGGGGCTCCGGAGAGGGGGATCTTCCGTCATCGTCATCATCAACCATCCTCCATCACCAATTTTATGATGCTCACCGCCGAGAGTGAGTAATTCCTTCGTAGGCTTGCTGGACGGTGATGGGTAGGATGAGATTTATCATGTAATGAAGTTACTTTTGTTAGGGCTTGATCCCTAGTATCCACTATGTTCTGAGATTGATGTTGCTATGAGTTTGCTATGCTTAATGCTTGTCACTAGGGCCCGAGTGCCATGATTTTAGATCTGAACCCTTTATGTTTTCGTGAATATATTTGTGTTCTTGATCCGATCTTGCAAGTTATATGCACCTGCTATGTGTTATGATCCGCATACCCCAAGGTGACAATAATTGGGATTCTTTCCGGTGATTACCGTAGTTTGAGGAGTTCATGTATTCACTATGTGTTAATGCTTTGTTCTGGTTCTCTATTAAAAGGAGGCCTTAATATCCCTTAGTTTCCTTATGGACCCCGCTGCCACGGGAGGGTAAGAAAAATGATTTCATGCAAGTTCTTATCGCAAGCACGTATGACTATATACGGAATACATGCCTACATTACATTGATGAATTGGAGCTAGTTCTGTGTCGCCCTAGTTTATGACTGTTACATGATGAATGTTATCAAACATAATCACCGATCCAATGCCTACGAGCTTTTCACATATTGTTCTTAGCTAAGTTGCTACTGTCACAATTGCTACAAAACTATTGCTGCTACAGGTTACTATTACTGTTACTATTATTGCTATTGCTATCAAACTACCATACTACTATATGCTACTGATCACTCTGCTGCAGATATTTAGTCTCCAGGTGTGGTTGAATTGACAACTCAACTGCTAATACTTACAAATATCCTTTGGCTCCGCTTGTGTCGAATCAATAAATTTGGGTTGAATACTCTACCTTCGAAAACTCTTGCGATCCCCTATACTTGTGGGTTATCAAGACCTTTTTCTGGCGCCGTTACCGGGGAGCATAGCTTTATTTGCTGAGTCACTTGGGATTTATATCTGTTGATCACTATGAAGAATCTGAAAGACGCTAAGACCAAGATCGTTCCCTCTAAGACGAGGGGAGGTAAGGAACTGCCATCTAGCTCCGCACTAGATTCACCTTCTATTTTAAGTAAGCTTGCAACACCACCACCTGATATTAATTCTGAGATGTCGCAAGTTATTGATGATACTGCCTGTGCTATGAATGAAACTATTGATGATGCTAGTACTATGCTTGATAATACTATACCACTTGGCAAATTTCTTGATGAACAACTTGCTAAAGCTAAAGAATTTGAGACTGCTGAAACTGATGAAATTATTGAAACTAAAAATTATGATTCACCTACCATGCCTAACTTTCCTAGTAGAGTTGAATCACCTGATGAACATGTCTTTGATAGGGAGACGGCTAGAGCCATTCTTGCTTGTAATGATAGAGATGAGGTTATAAAATTGCTTGCTGAAATGAAAGAAAAATCTATGAGGGAGAGAATGAAATATGATCCTAAGTTTGCTACCTCTCCCATATTTGTTACTGATAAGGATTATGAATTCTCTGTTGATCCTGTGTTAATTACTTTGGTTGAATCTGATCCTTTCCATGGCTATGAAACTGAACTTGTTGTGGCACATCTTACTAAATTGAATGATATAGCCAACCTATTCGCTCATGAGGAAAAAAATTCGCTATTACTATATTCTTAAGTTATTTCCTTTCTCGTTAAAGGGTGATGCTAAGATATGGTATAATACTCTTGCTCCTGGTTGTGTGCGTAGTCCCCAGGATATGATTTATTACTTCTCTTAAATATATTTTCCTGCTCATAAGAAACAAGCTGCCTTACAGGAAATACTTAACTTTGTGCAAATTGAAGAAGAGAATCTCCCTCATGCTTGGGGGAGGCTTCTCCAATTACTTAATGCTTTGACTGATCATCCTCTTAAGAAAAATGAAATACTTGATATCTTCTATAATGGACTAACCGATGCTTCTAGGGACTACCTAGATAGTTGCGCTGGTTGTGTTTTCAGGGAACGAACTATTGAACAGGCTGAGGAACTATTGAATAATATATTGAAGAATGATAATGATTGGACACTTTCTGAACCATCGCCTAAACCCACTCCGAAGAAGAGGGGTATTTTATTTCTCAGTCCTGAAAATATGCAAGAAGCAAAGAAATGTATGAAGGAAAAAGGTATTAAAGCTGAAGATAATTAAGAATTTGCCACCTATTGAAGAAATACAAGGTCTTGACACACCGCCACAGGTGGTAGAGATAAATTCTTTTATAAAGTTTGATGAAGGTGATATTCCTTATAACAAACCTCCTAGTCAATGCTTGTATGAATTTGACAATTATATTATTAAGCAAGATCATTTCAATGCAAATGTTATGAAACAATTGAAACGAAATGCCTACATGATTGATTGCTTGAGTGACTTGTTGTTTAGAATTGCTAATGATGTCAAAGGTGTAGGTAAACATGCATCTATGGTTCAAACCCAGTTAGAACAAGTTGCTAAATCTCAAAGTGAATTGCTCAATGAAATGAATAACAATATGAATGATCATGTTGTTAGAGTAATGACTAGAGGAGGTAGAATGACTCAGGAGCCACTTTATCCTGAAGGTCACCCTAAAAGAATGGAACAAGACTCTCAAAGAATTAATGTTGATGCACCTAGTCCTTCTAAAAAGAAAAATGATAGGACTTCGCATACCTCTAGTGAACCTGAGGTAGAAAAACCCTCTGAGGATAATAATGATGTTTCTATTTCCGATGCTGAAACACAATCTGGTAATGAACATTCACCTGATGATAATAATAATAATGATGCTCATGTGGATGCTCAACCAGATAATGATAAAGAACCTGATAATGATCTTGAAATAGAACCTGCTGTTGATCTTGATAACCCACCTCCTAAAAACAAACGTTATGATAAAAGAGACTTCGTTGCTAGAAAACATGGTAAAGAAAGAGAACCATGGGTTCAAAAACCCATGCCCTTTCCTCCTAAACCATCTAAGAATAAAGATGAGGAAGACTTTGAACGCTTTGTTGAAATACTTAGACCCATCTTTTTGCGTACTCGTTTGATTGATATGTTGAAAATGCCTCCTTATGCTAAATATATGAAAGACATTGTCACAAATAAAAGAAAGATACCTGAAGCTGAAATTTCTACCATGCTTGCAAATTATTCTTTTAAGGACGGAGTACCTAAGAAACTAGGAGATCCAGGAACACCAACTATACCATGCTCCATTAAAAGAAATTATGTCAAAACTGCTTTGTGTGATTTAGGAGCCGGTGTTAGTGTTATGCCTTTCTCTTTATATAAAAGACTTGATTTGAAGAAACTCACTCCCACTGAAATATCATTGCAAATGGCTGACAAATCAACTGCCATTCCTATCGGTGTTTGTGAGGATGTGCCCGTTGTAGTTGCAAATGTTACTATCCTAACAGACTTTGTTATACTTGATATGCCCGAGGACGACAACATGTCGATTATCCTTGGTAGACCCTTTTTGAATACTGCAGGGGCTGTTATTGATTGCAACAAAAGCAAGGTCACTTTTCATATCAATGGTAATGAACATACGGTGCACTTTTCGAAGAAACAATTTCAAGTAAACGATATTCATGTTATTGAGAAGACTCCGACAATTTCTATTGGAAGTTTTCAACTCCCTCTTCCTACTATCAAAAAGAGATATGAAACACTTATAATTGGGGAGATGCATATCCCCATTGAGGTAACCTAGTGTTTTACGCAGATTCTTTGGTTTCATGTTAATCGGAAATGGTTTTTTAATAAGACTTGATCAACCTTATTAACGGATCCTTTTTGAGAGGCATGTGGTCGATGAATTTAGTAAGCACAACCTTCTGTACCCACTTTTTGTTTTCTGTTATTTTTAGTTAAATGCAATAAAATACAGTGATTGTCTTGTTTTCTGAATTATCCGTGCAATAAAAAAAGGTGCCCAAAAATGAAAGTGCTTAGAATGATCTGAAATTTTTACATGAATTGTTATAGAATATTTCATAATTTTTGGCACTGGAAACATACCAGGGGGATGCCCCAGGTGCCCACGAGGCACCAGGGCGCACCACCCCCTTGGCGCGCCCTGGTGGCTTGTGGGCCCCACGGGGACCTAATACGTCTCCAATGTATCTATAATTTATGAAGTATTCATGCCATGTTTATTATAGTTTTGTATGATTTTGGTGCACATTTATATGTCTTTTATATGATTTTTATGGACTAACATATTGACCTAGTGCCCAGTGCCAGTTGTTGTTTTCTGCTTGTTTTTGGTTTACCAGTAAATCCATATCAAATGAATTCGAAATGTAGCAAAACTTTTTGACGATTTTTTCTGGAATGAAACAGACCCAGGAAGCTTCGGAGGAGCAGCAGAAGAGCCACAGGGGCCCCACGAGCCACCTGGGTGCGCCTGCGCCCCCCAGGCACGCCCTGGTGCCTCGTGGGCCCCCTGTGGCACCTCTTTGCGTGATTCCAACGCTGAAAAATCATATATATTCAGAAACCCCCGAAAGTTAACCTCGATGAGTTTTTACGCCACCGCAAGTCTCGGTACCTCCACAATCTCATCTACATCCCTTTTCCGGCACCCTGCCGGAGGGGGGAAATCATCACCGGAGGCCATCTTCATCATCCCGGCGGTCTCCATGACGAGGAGGGAGTAGTTCACCCTCGGGGCTGACGGTTTGTGCCAGTAGCTATGTGTTTGATCTCTCTCTCTCTCTCTTGTTCTTGATTTGGCACGATCTTGATGTATCGCGAGCTTTGTTAATATAGTTGGATCATATGGTGTTTCTTCCCTCTGTATCCTTGTTGTGATAAATTGAATCTTTTCCCTTTGAGGTTTCGTTATTGTTGGATTGAATATTTCAGATTTGAGAACACTTGACGTATGTCTTGCATATGAATACCCGTGGTGACAATGGGGTATTATATTGATTCACTTGATATATATGTTTTGGCACTCAACTTGTGGATTCCCGTGGTGACATTGGGGTAATCTATGCATAGGGGTTGATGCACATTTTCATTATCTTTTCTCCAATAGAAACTTTGGGGGTGCTCCTTGGAGTTCTTTGTGTGCATTGAATATTATGATTATGAAGTTGTTTGATGCATATCATATAATCAACTCACGGATACTTGTGGTGACATTGGAGTATCTAGGTGACATTAGAGTTGGTTGATGTGTATCATATGGTGTTATTTTAGTACGAACTCTAGGGCTGTTTGTGACACTTATAGGAATAGCTCAATAGATCAATCCGAAAGGATAACTTTGAGGTAGTTTCGTACCCTACAATCAATTTCTATCTTATGTTCTCCGCTAATAGGAACTTGGGAGTGATTCTTTATCGCACGTTGAGGGATGGTTATATGATCCAATTATGTTAGCATTGTTGAGAGATTGCGCTAGCGAAAGTATGAACCCTAGGCCTTGTTTCTAAGCATTGCAATACCATTTGTGCTCACTTTTGTTACTTGTTACCTTGCTTTTTTTTATTTTCAGATTATAAAAACCTATTTCTACTATCCATACTACACTTGTATCACCATCTCTTCGCCGAACTAGTGCACCTATACAATTTACCATTGTATTGGGTGTGTTGGGGACACAAGAGATTTCTTGTATTTGGTTGCAGAGTTGTTAGAGAGATACCATCTTCAACCTACGCCTCCCGCGGATTGATAAACCTTAGGTCATCCACTTGAGGGAAAATTGCTACTGTCCTACAAAACTCTGTGCTTGGAGGCGCAACACGAGTCTACAAGAATGAGTTGTGTACTGGACATCAGGACCCCATCACTTATTCCTTCAGTCCACTTCGTCTCTTACCTCTAGCAAAAATTCCTGGTAACTCTCTCTCTCGTGTTCTTGCCCCCAAACTTGAGATATTCGATCTCTTTGCTCGGAGCTCCATTTCCGAAACTGTTTTGGGAGATTGCTACTTGGTATGTGACTCTTCCATTGCTCCAATTAGTTTTTGCTCTAATGGTTTATATTTTGCATGGTTTGCTGCTCTTGGTGCTTCTAAAAATGAGCTTGCATGTTGAATTCTTTGAGTTCCAAGTAGTTTGAATGCTTGATATAGCCTCTAGACATCCATATGAGTAGTTTCTATCAATCTTGTGAAGTTTTATTGAAGTTATTTTGTGACCCAAAATTTTTCAAAAATTTGTTCCTAGGAGAAATGAATTTCTTCTGGAGGAGTTTCTCTAAACGGAATGCCAAGGGAGTCATTGGGGACTCCTCGGACAGCGACCTCAACATCCCGCGTAGGACGGAGGTCCGGCCGTGCGAATGGCCGCACAATGCCTTCATGAATGAAGCCGGATTCTACCAAGAGTTCATGCAATTCGTTGCAAATGCCAGATTGACCGACTTCCTCGCAGATGAGTGTGACCAGCACCACATCCTTACAAATTCCTTTGTGCAAAATTTTCATTTTCTGAATAGGCTTGAAACTCCCATGGTCCGCTTTGATTTATATGTTGAACATCACCAGATACCACTTGCTGAATTTTGTGAGATATGTTTGATTCCCTTTTATGGGGAAATAAGAGAGCCTTGACTAGAGGAGTTTGAGGGCTTCCTCCACAATTTAACTGTGGGAGAGGAAAGGGGCGTGTCGAAAGCCCGAGCCACTAGCTTGCAATTTCCTGCTGTTCATTAATTTGCTTTATTCATAGGGAAATGCTTGACTGCTAGAGAGCAAGGTGGTGCGCTATGGGCACCTGACTTTGCCATTTTATGCCGCGCACTGCATAATGACAACACTTATAACCTGGGAGCTATCATTGCACTCCGCCTGCACACTAATAGGACTAAGGGTAAAAGTCATGGTGGTATTTATGCTACTCACCTAGCGAGACGTTTTAATGTTAACATACGCCCACATGATTATTTGTTGCCCAGAGTTTACTTAGATCACCAGTCTATGAGGGACCACCACTTTCTTGATGCTCCCGACCACATTCGTTATAACTTGGTTTTTAGTGAGGATACTCGTGATATTATTCCGTTGCCTGCACCTGCTTTGTTTGATTCTCATGCCAGGAACGGATATACTGTTATGCCACCGGACATCGTTGCTTACCAGAACGCATTGGCAGCGGCAGAGAATGAGGCCCAGGATTGGGACGCTCAGGTGCCGCCTCCTCAGCACTTTCATATCGTCCCGGATGGCTACTACAGATGGCCATAGACCAAGCTAGCTAAATGCCTAAGCTTGGGGGAGTACGTATTTCTCACCGACATTACATTCATGTTCACACATTTCATTCCCGTGGTCGGTGTCATGGTTTTGTCACGGCAGATGTCGTCGTGGAAAGGACTTAGTGGTGAGGCCATTGCAACTAGGTGGTAGCTTGAACGGGGTTGGTCGGAACCGAGAGACGCGAGTTTTACCCAGGTTCGGCCCCTTACGGTGGAGGTAAAAGCCTACATCCTGCTTGATTGCTATTGATGATGATGATCTCGATTACAAGGGTACTGTTTCGCTACCTCTAGTCTCGAGAGATATTGATCTGTCTATCCTGACTTGTCCCTCTTCGGGTGCCTTGCCCCTCCTTATATAAGTTGAAGGGGCGGCTTACATGTAGAGTCCTAGTAGGATTAGGACTGGTCTATTCCTAGTCCGGGTCTTTTCTTCCGAACTGATCTTCCCAGGCCGGGTCTTCTCTCCGGGCTGGGTCTCCCAGGCCGGGTCATCTCTCCGGGCCGGGTCTCCCAGGCCGGGTCATCTCTCTGAGCCTTCTCTGCGAGCCAGCCCATTGGGCTCCTGTCAAGCCGACCTCCTGCCGGGTCTCGTCCCTAGGCTCTGGATTCCTCCTCGTCATCTTGTCTTAACCTGGAAAACGGGGCGACCCATAGAGCCTTCAAGCTCTAGGCCGGGTCAAACCCTTAGCCGGGTTATAACCGTGGGGAATATCCCCAACATTAGCCCCCAGTTTAGCTTGGATTTATCCATGGTAAACTCCATCCTGAAAATAAGAATAGGTAAAATATGTGAAGGGTGATTCTCCGGGTCTGGATTTTTCCTAAGCCGGCACCTGTTTCTGTCTTTCCGGTCCTTGTCATTTTTCTTCTGCCAAATCACCTGACCGGGTCAAAATGTTTGCCGGGTCTTATGGTTCTTCCATACTTTAGCGATTTTGTTGCTTCATAACATACATCTCAACTGCTTTCACACATGTATATGAACTCATAGCAAATCTTTCCATTGTATATATCAAATGGCCAACTTATCCAAATGAACCGGCTCCTGAAAAATCCGGGTTTTCCTTTATCATATTAACAAGCCTGCTTCAGAATCAACTTGCTGACGTGGGTTCCTTGAAGAAAAATATTAAAAAACACCCATCTGCCATTGAGTCGGTCTCCAATGCTTTGGCTTCATGAATTTTTTTGGAAATAAGAAAACCATGTGACCTTGAGCCAGCTTTCCGGGCCTTTCTATGAATAGCCTAGAGGAGATAAACTTTGCAAATTTCTCCACCAAGAATATGAGACCCGGTTCGCTCAAAACTGAGTACTTGAAGGTGTTCCTCCCTTATATCCATATTACCTGTAGCCCCCAAGTCTTAAGAGGGGAACGTAGTGAAAGCTTAAGACTTGCTTTAATACGAATGTTGCAACTTTGGAGAAATCCGGGTTGTTCGTCTGAGTCACCAGTCATAAACTGAATGTTTTGCATTTCACATGTGTAGCCCCCAAGGGCCGGCTCATCAGTATATGATGGGCCGGGTCTTCAATTTGGACCTTATGATCTGTTTAAACATCTGAACGCTGTAGCCCCCAAGTGCCGAGTTGTCTTGCCGTCAGCAACCTGGGACTTGTAATTGTCTTGTGCTCATAAAACTTCAGCCAGTGTAGCCCCCAAGTGCCGGGTTGTCTTGCCTGCAGCAACTTGGGACTTGAACTTAATCTTCAATGTTGTAGATATATAATTGAATAAAGAGCGACCTATAGCCCCCAAAGGCCAGGTCATTATGAAAATTATGAGCCGGTTCTTCCTTGAATCCATACTTGAACAAAGAGCGACCTGTAGCCCCCAAGGGACGGCTCATCTCCTTGAGATAGCCGGGTCTTCTGATAATGTAATGATTTGAAAAGGGACTTGCATTAGCCCCCAAGTGCCGTGGTGCATGCTTGCAGCGACATGGGACTTTCATACTGAATGTAATCTTAATTTGAATAATGTAGCACCCAAGTACCGGGTCGTGTTGCCTGCGGCGACTCGGGACTATTCCTTCCACTGTAGGATAAATTCAGATCCACTATAGCCTCTAAGAACCGGGTTGCCTGGCCGCATAATATACTCTTTTGTATTATCAACTTACCAAACAAATCCTGGTGACCCGGCAAGTGACAACCCGGCGGCAATTGACGTAGAAGGAGAACAAACCAATGCTAATTCGGCAGATCCAGCTGCCGGGTCTCAATCATCAATCACTCTGCAAGCTTGAATTTGCTTTGAAAAACTTGATAGAAAATAACCCAATCGTGGCTTGTAAACTTGATAGAAAATAGCCCAATCGTGGCTTGTAATAGTTTTTGAGCGTGAAACTGCATAGTCCGTCATTGCCATCAAATACTTTAATATTTTACTTGTGAACTGGTGATGCTTTTGCAATGAAAGAAATCCTTGGCCGTGGTTGCAGTGCAACCCGGCAAATATGTGTGAAAAATTCATAAGTGCTGTAGTCTTCTACAAAGCACATGTTGAATAACCCAAAACCCGGTCAATTAAATGACCAGGTATTATATGTGACCCGGCTGGATTTGTAACCCGGGAATTTAGAAGAATTGATATCTCAATCATTTAATACTGGTCATGATAAACCATGATGAAGATCCAGCCATTTTGGCTATCAAAGATTCGTTTGTTCCTGTGGAGTCACAATGTAACCCAGTTTGAAGACCGGCTCCTGCGACATAAACAAATATAGATATGTATAAATGATAATGCATGTGTATGATAACAGAGTATAAGAATGTCGGCTTTCGAGGCACAACATAAGACCGGCTTTCGAGACTCGAGTCTTGGTTTCGCTTCCTGTGGAAGCAGGCTTTTTGGCCTCTTTTGGTTTGTCCTATCTTTCTGAAAGCTGGCTCTCACGCAACCAATCGAGCGTTTTAACTCTGATGAATTCAGGGTCACCTTTGTGATTGACTCATCAGGCGTACGCCGGGTCGCTTTTTAGGGAGTAGCATCTTGCTAACAGGCAGGTTTAACCAAGTATATTTTGGTTTTTCGCCGGGTTAAAAGGGTTTTGTAAGCTAAACTCGATGAGTTGGAAGCCCCCAAGTAACCATATGATCATGGAAAAGCTCAGCATAGGATATACAGGAGACAATGCTACTACTGCAAAACATCTGGGGTCCAGATAAGCCGGCATTCCTTTGATCATAATATATACAGGAGACAATGCTACTACTGTAGATGTGTTAAGGCTTTTGAGCCGTAGGCATTTTAAGGTTGCCGAACCGTAGGCATTTTAAGGTTGCCGAACCGTAGGCATTTTAAGGTTGCCTAACCGTAGGCATTTTAAGATTGCCGAACCGTAGAATTACGTGAAGATGAACGTGGTGCTACCTCCGAGATTAACTCAAAGGTGCCAGTTTACTTCGTTGAATAATAAAATCATGAAAAACATGAAAATGACTTAGCTGTTTTTATGCCTCAGCGTTTGATGACGGAATGTGAACCCGCAGAAGGTTGAGGTCGACCGCGGCGGGTTACAGATGATCCCATTGGGCAACCCGACGCGGGTAGAGACTGACGCGGGTTCCCGCGATGTCGCGCAAGACATGACTCCGGAAAACAATATCAGCCTTTTTTTGTGAATTACTTGCCCTGCATATGAAAATAACACAGGCAAAAGCACTAGTGCTCGGTTGAATCAGCATGTTTTGCATAAAAATGACTAGGTAGGGTAGCACCTGAAAATATACATTTTTTCCTTTTCTGCTCCAGCATTCGTTGGAGTAGACCGGCCGCAGGGTCGGCGACTTGCGCGCGCCCGTTGAGTAGCTCATACGGACGGGCGCGGCTCCGGCGTGTTTGAAGTAGTCACGAGAGCTGGCCGATAAATTGACGTGGACGCAGGAGCCGGCCGCGACGTTTGACGCCGGCGCGGACGCGAGAGCCGGCCGTGGCGTTGTAAGCTGGCACGGCCGCGCGAGTCGGCCGCGGCGTTGTAAGCCGGCGGGGGCGCGCGAGTCGGCCGCGGCGTTGTAAGCCGGTGCGGGCACGCGGGTCGGCTGCGGCGTTGTAAGCTGGTGCGGACGCGCGGGTCGGCCGCGGCGTTGTAAGCTGGTGCGGATGAGGGAGTCGCCTGACGTGTTAATGTAGACTGGACCGCGGGGGCGGCGACTTGTACGCATCTCCGTCGGTGCGGCACGTGCGAGCGGGCTCGGCCCTGGTATGTTGATGTTGACCGGACCGCGGGGGCGGCGACTTGCGCGCGTTCGTTGGGTGGCTTGTGCGAGCGGGGGCTGGCGCATGATAATATTGGCGCAAGCTCCATATCCATGGTACGACGGTCACCCTTGTAGTGAACAACTGTCCTGCATAAAAAATATGGCAAGCCAGAGTAGCTGTTCTTTGAAGAAATTAATATGTACCAAAAAATTGATCGGACGAATAGCACCTGATATTTTGTCGGATGCCCGCGGACGCTGGTGTTGGATAATGTTAGACAGTCGGATGACCGCCTAGATGCACGTCTGATCTAGAAGTAGCACACACGTGGCTTTCCTTTTTTTTTTTTTTGCAGCGCCTGAGTCGTATCCGAGCTGGGAAGTTATTCCCCCTCTATTTTTTTGTGTGGCCTCAAGCCAGGTAGTAGTTCATCAACGAGTAGTCAAATCAGCCTTGACATAGAATAGTAGTAAGCCAGTACTACTCACTTGTACTAATTTTTGGGTTCCTTTGATATACGTAGATGATGCTTCATGTATCTAATTTCTTGTGATCAGAGAAGACCCCAGGCAACTTGACTTGACCCATCTATTCTCTGCCTGCTTCTCAACGGTGGCCCATAGGACCACGTGGGAGACCTCTTTTTTTTTTTTTATCTATCGGCAGTACCTTCTTCAGGATCTTTTAATCAGCCAGACTCTAAATGATGTGTGCATAGGGCCACGTGCTGCATTATCTCCATATATTAGTGCCCACGGTGATTGTTTTTGTCTTCATTGGAACCAAATAAATAATTATACTTGTTCCCTCGATGGGATCTTTGCTGGGCCAAAGACCTGTTTTGTTTGATGATCTGGCAGCCACCGCAGTCTTTTGCATGCTTTTCTAGACCGAGATCTCTGGCCGGCTCGTACGGAACACTTTCGTTTTTGATTCGATCTCTGGCCTGCGTGCCTGTTTCTCAGAGCCGCTACTTTCATGCCTTGCCGTGGTGGAAATTATTCTTTAACTTTGATCTGATTCATGCTTCCGCTAAAACTTCTTTCAATCTCAACTAATGAACTTGGAGTCGACGTAAATCCTTCTATGCCGGCTCTTCTTCATTCGGCCCATCGCGAGCATCTTGATCCCTGGGAGAGATCCCTCCAAGAACTCAACACCACCGTGCAGGCCCCACGGTGGATGCCAACTGTTGTGGTTTTGTCACGGCAGATGTCCTCATGGAAAGGACTTAGTGGTGAGGCCATCGCAACTAGGTGGTAGCTTGAACGGGGTTGGTCGGAACCGAGAGACGCGAGTTTTACCCAGGTTCGGCCCCTCACGGTGGAGGTAAAAGCCTACATCCTGCTTGATTGCTATTGATGATGATGATCTCGATTACAAGGGTACTGTTTTATTTTATCCTCTTTCATTGTATAATCCATGCTAGTTTTATTTTATCGCTTTCTTCTTGTGTGTTTGAAAAACTTCAGAAACCCAAAAATATTTGTCGTTTCTTTTCGGTTTTTATTTCCCATTTGTTAGTTCGTAGTATTAAAAGAAAACCCAAAAAGATTTCTCGTTTCTTCTTTTGCTTGTTGGGAGTTCTCCCGTGTAAATAGTTTTTCTCGCTTTTAGTTTTTCTTCTTTAATTTGCCTTCTTCAGAAAAACTAAAAACTCCAAAAATATTTTAGTGTGTTTCTCTGAAATTCTTTTCTTTTGTTGAGTCATTGTAAGGAAAAGACCACGATGAGAATGTTGAGTGGCTCTCGTATGCATTATTGTTGATCTAACAAAGAGCCCATATTACCTTGTCTTCTCCTTTGAATAAAATGTTTGCAGATTCCAGCTTAGTCCATGGCACTCTTGCACTATTATTATTTTCCACATCATTCAGTCGTGCAAGTGAAAGGAAATAATGACGATAATTTCATGAAGTGACTGTGGCAAAGAAAAGCGGGTATGAACTCAACTTGTTTTTGTTTTTCTAAATATGTTTAACTCAGTATCCATGATTCAGCATATGATGATTAAACATGTTTATGATGACAATTAGAGATTATAGTTGCTAATGCCATGCTTAAGTAGCTAGGAGTGGATAATGATTTATCTTGGGTGTCAACATGCATTAAAATGATTGTGATGTAGTATGATGATATGGTATCCTCCTCTTAATGTTTCAAGTGGTTTGACTTGGCACATGTTCAAGCATGTAGTTGATTCAAAACCAACATAGCCTCCATGATATTTATGTTCATGGTGTTTATATCCTACTCATGCTAGTATTCAATGTTGGCTATTCATAATGCATGATTATGACCGTTTTCGCTCTCTAGCTGGTCGCTTCTCAACTTATTTGCTAGCCTTCGCCTGTACTAAGCGGGAATACTGCTTGTGCATCAAAACCCTTAAACCCAAGTTATTCCAGATGAGTCCACTATATCTACCCATATGCGGTATTACCCTGCCGTTCTAAGTAAATTTTCTTGTACCACCTCTAAATATTCAAATGAACATCTGTTTTGTGTGCCCATACCGCTCATGGAGCGATAAGGGGCGGTCAATATCTTCCATGCTAAGCGGGTTATTCTCATGATGAGTGTTTATTCACTTGTCCTTGCACGAGAGGGGCTGGTAATCGGGATGCCCAGTCCCATGATTAAAATTGCAAAATAATAAAACAAACTCCCCCGGAAAGTTGTTAGTATGGAGGGCACCCAAGGATTCGGCTAGCCATGTCTTGTGATTGTTGGTGGAGGGGGAGTAAACTTTACTTTATCGCTTGGGAACCGCCGCTAATTTGTTTAGCATGGAAGATATTGAAAACTCTCGGTCGTGACGTTGACAGGAAAGGCATACCTCCTAAAATTATATTTATCTCTGATTTAAGCTTTGAGCTCTGGCACCTCTGCAAATCCCTGCTTCCCTCTGCGAAGGGCCCATCTATTTATTTTTATGTTATTTTATTTTTATTGTTGAGTCACCACCTTCTCAAACAAGCACCAGTCCTGAGAGCACTATTGTAATTCTCATGCATTGTGTATAGTTAATGTTGTGTGCATCATGACTGGATCTCTTCTACCATGAATTACAATGTTTAGTCGCTGCTTGAACTTTGGAGGTGCTCTGCATTTATGTTTTGCGGTCTCAGAAAGGGCTAGCGAGATACCATGTTGTCATATTATATCATGATTGTTTTGACAAAGTGTTGGCATTTGAGATATTTTATTATTGCTCGCTAGTTGATTATGCCATTGATATGAGTGAATATAATTTCTAAGAGTTATCATTTGCATGGTTAGTTATAATCTTTGCTGAAAACCGGGGTATTATTTAAGCATATATATAGATACAAGAACAAAAGAGTTCGTAAAAGTTTTTCTTTATCACTTTCAGTTTGTCAACTTAATTGCTTGAGGACAAGCAATGAGTTAGGCTTGGGGGAGTTAATACGTCTCCGCCGTATCTACTTTTCCAAACACTTTTGCTCTTGTTTTGGACTCTAATTTGTTTGATTTGAATGAAACTAACCCGGACTGACGCTGTTTTTAGCAGAACTACCATGGTGTTGTTTTTTGTGCAGAAATAAAAGTTCTCGGAATTGAACAAAACTTTTTGGAGATTTTTTATGGAATAAATAATAAATACTGGAGCCAAGATCCACTTGAGGGGGCCACCTGCTGCCCACGAGGCACCAGGGCGCGCCACCCCCCTCCCCCTGGCGCGCCCTGGTGGCTTGTGGGGCCCACGTGGCTCCGCTGACCCTAATCTCAAGCCTATAAATTCACAATTCCAGAGAAAAAAATAAGAGAGGAAGTTTCATCGCGTTTTACGATACGGAGCCGCCGCCACCTGCTATTCTTCATTGGGAGGCCAGATCTGGAGTCCGTTCAGGGCTCCGGAGAGGGGGGGGTCTTCCGTCATCGTCATCATCAACCATCCTCCATCACCAATTTCATGAAGCTCACCACCGGGAGTGAGTAATTCCTTCGTAGGCTTGCTGGACGGTGATGGGTAGGATGAGATTTATCATGTAATCGACTTAGTTTTGTTAGGGCTTGATCCCTAGTATCCACTATGTTCTGAGATTGATGTTGCTATGACTTTGCTATGCTTAATGCTTGTCACTAGGGCTGAGTGCCATGATTTCAGATCTGAACCCTTTATGTTTTCATGAATATATTTTTGTTCTTGATCCGATCTTGCAAGTTATATGCACCTGCTATGTGTTATGATCTGCATACCCCAAGGTGACAATAATTGGGATTCTTTCCGGTGATTACCGTAGTTTGAGGAGTTCATGTATTCACTATGTGTTAATGCTTTGTTCCGGTTCTCCATTAAAAGGAGGCCTTAATATCCCTTAGTTTCCTTATGGACTCCACTGCCACGGGAGGGTAGGACAAAAGATGTCATGCAAGTTCTTATCGCAAGCACGTATGACTATATACGGAATACATGCCTACATTACATTGATGAATTGGAGCTAGTTCTGTGTCGCCCTAGGTTATGACTATTACATGATGAATGTTACCCAACATAATCATCGATCCAATGCCTACGAGCTTTTCACATATTGTTCTTTGCTAAGTTACTACTGTTGTTACTACTGTCACAATTGCTACAAAACTATTGCTGCTACCGTTACTGTTACTGTTACTATTATTGCTATTGTTACCAAACTACCATACTACTGTGCTACAGATTACTCTACTGCAGATATTTAGTCTCCAGATGTGGTTGAATTTACAACTCAACTGCTAATACTTGCAAATATCCTTTGGCTCCCCTTGTGTCGAATCAATAAATTTGGGTTGAATACTCTACCGAGGGTGATACCTCCTATCTCACTCCTGATAATATCTCTGTAGCGTAGCTAGTCGGTTGTGGGTTACCGAGGGTGATTCCTCTTTCACCACCTCCGATGATGCCTCTGTCATGCAACCCCTCAGGTGTGAACCCATCGAGGGTGATTCCTCCAATTTCACCTTGACGGATACATCGAGTGGGAATCCATCGAGGGTGATTCCTCGGATTTCCCCCTTGATGTTATGGACACACGGTTACCATGTATTTACCTCTGTCCCTGGTTGAAGTCGGGTCGACCCCGAGGGGTACCCGCGAGAGATGTGAAGTCGGGTTGACTGTGAGGGGACCCGCGAGATAATTACGTGGCACGGCAGGGCAGGCAGACCGCCCCAGGAGAGGGATGGGCCTGGCCCTTGCCGTAAGTCCACGAGACGGGGCGATGGGATCACTGATGGTGAATCACTGATCGTCTCCGCGATCTCCCAATACACTAAGGGTTTGGATATGTGTTTTGACTAGGCCGCTGGCCTTTTTGCACTAACCACCACGCAGGTTAGTACACGGCGTCGTACGATTCTCCCGAAAGCTCTGTTAGACGTCTAGTTCAGCATTGTGGCTAGGTCGGATCGCGCCATCCATGAGAGATGTGGCGCTGGTATCCACCCTGCGCACAATGACCTGGAGTGCAAAGGGCGATGGGACCAAGACCCCTGAGCACTTAGGATGTAGACCAACGGGGACCTCTCTGCGGAGCCTAGGTAGGACTACGGCGTGTCGATCAGCCGAGGCCGGGCATGACCCGGAAAAGTGTGTTCGGCCAGAGTTAATCGAGCGTGTTGGGTAAGTTGGTGCACCTCTGCAGGGAAGTTATCTATTCGAATAGCCATGTCCACGGTAACAGGACACTCGGAGAGTATCCCGGTCTACTACAAATTGAACTGGATACTTGTGATATTTAATTAATATGATGGCTCCGGGATTGCTTTCTCGCAGGGAGTCGACGAAGGATCTCTGGGCATTGCTACTATTACTTATTACTTTATGTTATACTGCTAATCTGCACTCTTCTAATGCTGCAGGACGCTGCACGATGCTAGTCTTCGATAGGCTAGGACTTCTCTCTATTCTGGCAATTCTGCAGTCCAGTCCACAGATACAGCCCCTTCCCTTTGATACTAATGCATACTTAGCATAGATCTAATGTAAGTCTTGCGAGTACTTTGGATGAGTACTCATGGTTGCTTTCCTACCTCTTTTTCCCCATACCTGATTGCTGCGACCAGATGACGGAGCCCCGAAGCCAACAGATCCTGCCGACGACTACTGCTACCCCGACGGAGCCTATTACTACGTGGAGACCGAGGACCAGGAGTAGTTTAGGAGGCTCCCAGGCAGGAGGCCTGCGCCTTTTCGATCTAGATGTCGTTGTTTTGCTCAGCCTTCTTAAGGCAACCTTGTTTAGTTATGTCTGTACTCAGACACTAATGCTTCCGCTGACTCTTGTGTAACTCGAGCTTATGTATTCGAGCCCTCGAGGCCCCTGGCTTGTAATATAAAGCTTGTATTATTTTGTTTTGTGTCTAGAGTTGTGTTGTGATATCTTCCCGTGAGTCCCTGGGCTTGATCGTGCGCATTTGCGTGTATGATTAGTGCACGGTTGGGTCGGGGGTGTCACAACCTAAAGGAAACTTTCTGGTGGCCAGGAATGCGAAAAGACATCGCCTACTACGTTACATGTTGCGATGTGTGCAATAAGGTTAAGGCCGAGCACTAGAAACCAGCCGGATTGTTACAACCCTTAGAGGTTCCCCAGTGGAAGTGGGATGACATATGCAAGGACTTCATTGTTGGGCTACCCAAGTCAATGAGAGGCCATGATGCCATCTGGGTTATCGTGGATATGCTTACCAAAGTGGCTCACTTTATTCCAGTAAGAACCACCTACAGGGCTGACCAGCTTGCGCAGCTCTATATGTCTCAGATCGTCAGCCTTCATGGAATACCCAAGTCCATCACATCGGATAGAGGGTCCTTGTTTACTTCAGCATTCTGGCTACGTTTGCACCAAGCTCTAGGAACCGTGTTAAAACATAGCATGGCATATCATCCACAGACAGACGGGCAGACCGAATGAGTGAACCAAATATTCGAAGATATGCTTCGGTCTTGTGCCCTCACCTATGCACCTAAGTGGGAGGATAGTCTTCCCTATGAGAAATTTTCCTACAACAACAGTTATCAGGCAAGCATCAAAATGTCACCATTTGAAGCGCTCTATGGGCGTAAATGCCGCACCCCCTTAAATTGGTCACAGACGGGAAACAGCTGTATCTTTGGCACAGACTTGATGCTTGAGGCTGAGAAGCAAGTTAAGGAAATTCAAGAGCGTCTTCGAGCAGCTAAATCCCATCAAAAGAGTTACTATGACCCTAAACACCGGGAAGTAACTTTTGAGCCCGGAGAGTATGCCTACCTCCGAGCAACCCCCATGAAAGGGATCAAAAGGTTTCATACTCAAGGAAAACTTGCGCCCAGAT
The DNA here is from genome assembly GCA_039707655.1 of Elymus sibiricus. Classification (NCBI taxonomy): domain Eukaryota; kingdom Viridiplantae; phylum Streptophyta; class Magnoliopsida; order Poales; family Poaceae; genus Elymus; species Elymus sibiricus. Next base: position 434,393,458 of record CM077668.1, on the reverse strand, counting down.
ATATCGGCCCCTTTCCAGTGATTGCTAAAAGAGGCAGAGTAGCCTATCAGTTAGAGCTACCGTCAGAATTGTCCGAGGTTCACGATGTCTTTCACATATCACAGCTAAGAAAGTGCATTGCACCTCCGGTCAAACAGGCAGACATGAGTGAACTAGAGCTGACCAGGGATCTGACCTATGAGGAAAAACCTGTCAGAATCTTGGATGAGATGGAAAGAATCACTAGGAGTAAAGTGATCAAATTTTACAAGGTACTGTGGGATCACCATACGGAGGAAGAAGCTACCTGGGAAAGAGCAGATTTCCTAAAGTCAGCATATCCGTATTTGTTCCCTGAGCAACCGAATCTCGAGGACGAGATTCATCCTAAGGGGGATAGGTTTGTGACACCCTGGTTTTGGCAACTTTTTTGTTTGCAAATATTTTTTCAGTTTTATTTGCATTTCAAACTAGTTCATTGATTTTGGACATGAGTGTTCTTTGAATTTCTTTCTAAGTGATCCAACACCCTCATGATCTTGCCAATATCTTATCTCACACCCACTGATCCAAACCATAGTCCCTAATATTTATAATTATTCCTTTTTCTGAAAAAGGAATTGATGTCTACTACACAACTTATACTTGTAGACTCATGTTGGGCCTCCAAGCGCAGAGTTTTGTAGGACAGTAGCAATTTTCCCTCAAGTGGATGACCTAAGGTTTATCAATCCGTGGGAGGCGTAGTGTTGGTGTAAAAACCGGCAGACCTCGGGGTAGGGGGTCCCGAGCTGCGGATCTCGGATCGATGGTAACAGAGACAAAGGGTGACAATGTTTTACCCAGGTTCGGGCCCTTTTGATGGAGGTAAAACCCTACGTCCTGCTTCTGTTTATATTAATGGAGGTGTATCGAGTACAGAGTTGATCTACCTCGAGATCGTAATATGTGTCTAACTACTATAGCTAGGTGTTCGATGTTTCGCTAAAAGTCCCCAACGGGCTAAACCCTATGGCCTATATACACGCCAGGGAGGGTATCTAGGGTTACAAGGTTGGTATCTTGGAATAAGGCGGTTGGAATAATCTTGAAGTATACGTCAAGTCTTCGGTAGAGGCAGTCTTGATCACGTCTCCCATGTGTGACTTCCAGAGTCCATCTTGATCACGTACGAGGGCATATCGGCCCATCCGAGGTGTCGGGCCGGCTAGGTTGGCACCCCCTAATCCAGGACACCGTCAGTAGCCCCCGAACTGGTCTTCTATGCCGAGGACGACTTTGAACCAACACTTCGGATTCGGAGTTTACGGCTTGACAGACGAGTTCCACCTTATATTTCGAATTCTATTAACAGAGCATCGACATCCGTGGTCCAACCGAGCTTGTACCCCATCCGAGGTGAGCAAGTATCTTAGCCTCGAAGGCTTGCTGTGCCGGTATGAACAACCCAATCCGGCCTGACAGCTTTATTGGAGAGACCCGCCCCATGACAGGTTGAGCAGTTACTGCCTCCCCTCAAATCGTGCTTCGAGGCGGCTCCTTTACTGGCACGTCCCGTCAAGGTAGAGATCGTGCCCGCTTCCTTAGGGATATCATCAAAATTTCGTTTCCCCATGTGTTTCAACATCATCTGTGATAATAATCACGAATTTATCGGCGCAACAAAAGGGGGCTTTTGGCCTTTCATAGGCTTATAAAAGTAATGGGGAGAACAGCGCGATAGCCTACGCTCCCATTCCTCTCTTGCTGCCGCTTCGTCTAGCTCCAGCGCCCAGATCTAGCCCTTACACCTTTCTCGTACGCGAGCTCGATTTCCCCATCAGCCATGGTCGATACCCTTAAGGGGCACTGGGGAGGCTCCACCGTGACGGCGGTGACCATCGCCAAGCTGCGCGATGCGGGGTACCTAGCCCGTACTGTCGCCGCCCGCGCTCCAGAGGCCGACGAGCTGGTACCCGCTCCCAACGCCGGGGAACGGGTGGTCTTTGTTCCCCACCTCATCCGAGGCCTGGGGTTCCCGCTGCACCCTTTCGTGCGCGGGATCATGTTCTACTATGGGTTAGATTTTCATCACCTAGCCCCCAACTCCATTCTCTACCTCGCTACTTTCATAATAGTCTGCGAGGCCTTCCTCCGCTGTGAGGCACACTTCGGCCTATGGCTGAAGTTCTTCGGTATTAAACCGAAGTCAAGCGGCTCCGAACTTGCAGAGTGTGGAGGGGCAATGATCAACAAGAACCAGGGGGCCACCTGCTTCAAGCGCACCTTCATCGAAACGGTGAAGGAGTGGCAAAAGGAATGGTTCTATATCACCGAGCCCCTTGCCGCTGGTCAAACCGAGGTCCCGGCCTTCTCGGCCGGGCCTCCCAAGAAACTCAAGTCTTGGAAGGAAAAGGGCGTCGCCTGGGGGAAACCCGAAGAGGTAGAGACCCTAGTTGAGAGGATCGCGTGGTGGACCACCACGGGGAAGGCTGAGCTGGCCGATGTCATCAACGTCATGCTCACCCGCCGCATCCTTCCTCTCCAACTTCGGGCCACCCCGATGTGGGCGCAGAAACCCGAGGACATGGACACCATCAACACATTCTTCCGCTCCACCTTGGCCACTATGTGGACAAAGCTCATGAAGCTGGCCAAGGACAAGATTCCCAAGGAGGGAGAGGACTGCGGCCTCGAACACGGCTATGAGGCCCCCCCCCGGTGAGTGGTTCCGTCCATCAATCTTTCATTCTGTGCTTACTGCTCCGAGGAGTAAAGTCTTTATTTGAGCCATCGTGTTTTGACATTTTGCAGAAGTGGTCGGCATGGGTAAAGGGGGTACGATGCCCAGCCCCATTGCCGGAACAACCCCAAACTCCCCTGCTCTCAGCGCTTCTGACCGAGGAGCCACATGTGGTGGCTTCCAAAGGGACAAAGATCCAACCCGGGAGGTCTAGTGCTCGGACCCGGGGGACTTCGGTCACCCGATCAGTGGAGACCCACACCTCCGCCGCTCAAGACGGCGGCGCCGAGGAGGGTGAGGAGGAGAATCCCCCCCCCCCCCCGAAGGGCAAGAGGTCGGTGTCAGAAGACGCCGATGTGGGCATGCCGCCCAAGGGCCAAAAAAGGCTGAGGCGAGCCTCATCCGAGGCCGCCAACAAGTCGTCGGAGAGAGCCGAGCTCTCCGGTGACTCAAAGGAAGACCCCCTCAAAACGGGGAGGAAGAAGCCGGCGCCACGAGGGTAAGCCTTTATCCTTGTCTCCCTTGCTTGAGTCATTGTTTCATCAAGGGAAATTTTCACAGAAGCAACTTTTCATACACAGTCCGCCGAAGGTGATCCCCAGCAGCTCCTCGAACGGGTTGCCGTCCAACAGCGGGACTCCAGAGCCTGCTGCTTCTCCCCCGATGCAAGTCGGTCTGGGGGAGGCAACATCCACCCTGGCCCCCGAGGTCAACACGGCGGGGGCCGATGATGCGGCGGTCATGGCCGTGGTTGAAACCTCGGCCCAACAAGTCCAGGGGACAAAGCGCCCCGAGGTCATCGAAGAAGGGCTGGGCCAGATATCGGTCCAGCAGGAGTCTACCTCGGCACCGCGTTCACAGACGGGGGCTCCTCGGGTGGATCCATCCGAGGTCATCCCTCCACCCCAGCCTGCTGTCCGAGGACAGACCGGCACGGCGTGGGCCGAGGAGGTGGAGGAGGCCCTAAAGGGCTGCTCCCTTAAGGAGGAGCACCGCGCCCTGATAGCCACGGCGCTGGAAGGCTACCGGTCCGCACAGGTCGGCCTGCACGAGGTCTTCAAAAACCTCGTAGCAGGTTTCGAGGTACGTCGTTTGCGCATTCGGTTTGTTTTGTTTTTATGAAATTTGTCCGAGGACATAAAAATGTAGCCTGCTAAACGGCGCAATGAGTGAGTAGCCCCCGAGCTCGAAGTCGGTTTCAAGAAACCGGCATCGGGGTCGCGTGAATAAGTAGGAGCCTGTTGGGTAGCCCACAGGACGCTACCCGAAGTAGTTGTCCTGGAGCATGTGGATGGTCAAGACCATTTTGTCCTTTTAACAAGGAGTGTGTTGTGATGACAGGTGTCGAACTTAGTGCCGGACTCCGCCTCTGAAGAGATGGCGGAGATGAACCGGAAACTTGAGCGATCTCAAGGTAAGCAAGGTTAAACTTGCAATGCATGTTCTATGTTTAAAAGAAACAACTAAGACTTAAAAATGCGAACAACGGAGTTGGAGACGCTCAAGGCCGAGCTTAAAAGTGCTCGGAAGGAAGTGCGGCAGCAGATAGCAGCTGCCGCCACCACCGAGACGGCGCGGGCCGCCGAGAAGGCGGCCGGGGAGAAGCACCAGGTGCGGGTGCTGGAGGTTGAGGAGACCCTGAAGGGTGTGTTTGAAGCACGCGAAAACCTTCAGGAGGAGGAGCGGCACGCGAAAGAGGAGCTCGAGAAGCTGCAGCGTGCCCACTCCGAACTCAACACCTCGGCTCGGGCGGACCGCGAGGTGCTCCAGCAAGTGGAGCAAATCGCCGCGGGTAAGATGTTTTTGTTGCAGTGTGCGTTTGGCAGCAAAGGGTGTGTCGAGCTTACCCAGTTATGGCGTTCCACAGAGGTCTTCGAAGGTCTCCCGCAGAGTGTAGAGGATGTGGTGGCCTATTTCGGCCAGCTGGCAGGTCATGAGGCGGAGAAAGCCTTCTGGGGTCAATTCCCAGGGTCCCCATCCGCGCAGCTGCTAAATCATCGAGTGAAGCAGCTGGTCGAGCTGTGCCGCATGACCAGGCCAGCACTCCAGGATCTCTGCGTTGCTCTGTGGCCGGCCGAAGCCATGCCGAGGAGTCTCTTCGGCCTAACGGCTCGTCTTCGGGATGCCGTGCCCTGCGTTGACCGCTGGAAGAGGTCGGCATGCTTCGAAGGGGCTCGGAGGGCATACACGCGTGCATGAAGACGCACTTCCGCAAAGTGGATGCGGAGACTTGTGCTGTTGGTCCCCCTGCCGATAAGCCGCGGACCGCCGAGCAGTTCTTCACCGAGGTGGAGGCGGGAGCTCGAAACCACCGAGGCCATGTGCCCTCAGGACACGATGTATTTTTAGGTACTCCGGAATGCCGGGGTTTATGATGTAAAGACTTTATCGTTTGAAAGGAGAATGGTTTGAAGTTCCATATTTTAGTAATTTGATTATTCCTCTGATATGACGTTTTAAAGTGAGAGTGGCCAGTCGTCGGCCTTAGCCCCCATGTAGGTCATACAAAGGGTGTTCCCTAGGCCATACTTGACCCTTAGCCGACGTCTCGGTACCCATGGGCGGTCGATGACTTAGAGGAACTAGGCAATCAGACTATAGTGGCTTGATGTCTTTCACTTAGCCATAGGAGTTTGACTGTGGGGGTGATGACCAGCCCCCGGTGTGGGAAGTGTTCGGCCTATTTGGCCGAGGTTGAAGCCAGAGCACACTTCGGCTAAAAAAAAGAAGCCCTTCGTTTAACACAGGTGATCTCTAGGATCACATCGCTTGACGCGGTCTCCGGATGGCGGACCAGTTTACGCTTACCTAGATAGTCAGTTTTCGGCTTTCTCCACTGAGGCGCCATGCCAATTGACCTGGCGGCGCAATCACAGTGGTTCTCCCATTACGCCCTTAGCCAAATTGATCGGAAACGTAAGGGGTACACATAGGAGCCGGGCGACCCAACTATTGACCGAAATCTAGGTTCGAAACTGATGCATATAAGGCCAAAATCCGAGACGCCGAACACATCGGACTTTTGTGATTCAATTGCATCTTTTTCAGAGAACGTCATCGTTCCAGAGCTAGACTGATAAAGAAATGTAATAGGGACCTTGAAAGGGCATGGTTTCTTTATTTCATAATATCAATCATGTACATGCCCTGTGGACGAGAGTAATGGAAAGAATACAATGTAGACGGTAAAGAAGGAGGAGAAAAATAGGTCGGATAATTACCAACGGATTTTAAAGGATCCGGACTGAAGCCTGCCGCACGTCTGCATTCCCGAACTGTTGACCAGATCGTCCTGATTGAAGACAAAGAATTTGCGAAGGTCAATGTCCTTCTAGCCCTTTATACACTCTAAGTGTTTGATTGACCGAGCTCCTTGAATGGAGGTGTAGCCGAAGTCATTCTGTGGTTAAAGCCACCTAGACGTATGCATATTTTGGCTGCTTCTTTTACAGATGCCTGCCTGCGCTGGGGCTCTAGGCCTCGCCATTGCGTGGTGAACCCGCGCATGACGCTTCAGAATTGTTTTGGCTCCTCGGCATCCCAGGGGATCTTGAGTGCGAAATTATGCACCCTAGGGACATAGTGCCCACAGAGAGGGCACTCGAGGAGCCCGCACCCCTATTTCGACGTGTGCAGCCTTGACGCGCTTCAAAGAGCGGACATCACGTTTACTGCTGTGGGCTGCCTCCTCGGACGCTTGAACCTCGGCTGCGAAAGCCGCGGTCTGTTCCTCTGTCCGGAGTGAGCGTTCTGTGTTACCAATGACAGGGATAACGCCCTTGGGTCCCGGCATTTTAAGCTTGAGATAGGCATAATGCGGGACTGCATTAAAGCGGGCGAAGGCTGTGCGCCCTAGTAGCGCGTGGTACCCACTCTGGAAGGGTACGATGTCGAAGATTAACTCCTCGCTTCTGAAGTTCTCGGGCGAACCGAAGACTACCTCTAGGGTTATCGTCCCCGTACAACGGGCTTCGACGCCTGGGATGACACCTTTAAAGGTGGTAGAGCTCGGCTTGATGCGAGATGAGTCGATGCCCATCTTCCGAACTGTATCCTCGTAAATGAGGTTAAGGCTGCTCCCCCCATCCATTAGGACGCGTGTTAGGTGATAACCGTCAACAATGGGGTCCAGGACGAGCGCCGCCGATCCGCCATGCCTGATGCTGGTCGGGTGGTCATGCTTATCAAAAGTGATCAGATAAGCCGACCATGGGTTATACTTCGGGGCGACTGGCTCTAGCGCGTATATGTCCCGGAGTGCGCGTTTCCGCTCCCTTTTGGGGATGTGGGTGACGTAGATCATATTGACCCTGTTACCTCATTTGGAAACTTCTTCTGCCCTCCATTAGTGGGCTGACGAGGTTAATCCTCATCGTCGCTGTGGTGTTGGGTTTTATTTTGCCCCTCTGCCACTATCTTCCCGGCTTGCTTAAACACCCAGCAATTCCTGTTAGTGTGGGTTGCTGGCTTTTCCTGGGTACCATGAATTCCACATGGGCGGTCCAGGAGTCTGTCAAGCTGGCTGGGTCCGTCTTTGTTCCCTTTATAGGGTTTTCTTTTCTGCCCGGATTTAGGTCCGGTGAATCCTGCGTTGACCGCGGCGTCTTCAGTGTCGCTTCCGCCATTTTTATACCTGTGCTTATTTTTATTGCGCTTTGGCTTTCCATTGGCGTCGCAAATTTCCAAGGTGCCTGCCTCGCCATTGTGGGTACTTCGGGCGAGCCAGCTATCTTTTCCCGCGCAAAAGCGAGCCATTAGTGAACTCAGGGCTGCCATAGTTCTCGGTTTATCCTGTCCGAGCTGTCGAGCCAACCATTCATCTCGGATATTGTTTTTGAAAGTGGCGATGGCTTCGGCTTCGGTACAGTCTACAATCTGGTTTTTCTTAGTGAGGAAACTGTTCCAGAACTTGCGGGCTGATTCGCCTGGCTGCTGGGTGACACGGCTGAGGTCATCCGCGTCCGGAGGTCGGACATATGTGCCATGGAAGTTTGCCCGGAAGGCGTCTTCTAGGGCCTCCCAGCTGCCGATAGAATGAGGAGGTAGACTGTTAAGCCAGTGTCTTGCCGGCCCCTTTAGTCTGAGCGGCAGATATTTAATGGCATGGAGATCATCCCCATTGGCCATGTGTATATGTAGGAGGAAATCCTCAATCCAAACTGCTGGGTCCGTGGTACCATCATATGACTCTATATTGATGGGTTTAAACCCTTCCAGGAACTGATGTTCCATTACCCTATCGGTAAAGCAGATCGGGTGAGCCGAACCTCAGGACCGAGGGGGGTCTCGTCGGGTCTCCGGAGAGAGCCGTGAGTAAGCTTGATCTCGGGCGCGGCCGTTCCTGTCCATCCAGGCATCGTAGCCAGTGGGCCCTGCGGGCGCACGTCCCCTTGATCCGTAGAGTGACCGAGGAGGAGCCCTATTTTCTTCAATGCGATGTCGAGCGTCGCGAGGATCCAGGTGGTCCACGGGGTCTTTACCATGACAGCGTGGAGGTGGCCTATCGCCGTGGTCTTCTCGTCTTGGCCTGTCCCGGCCTCTAGGGGGCCGATCGAGGTCGTCAGCGAGTTCTTCATCAAATTCTGGTAGGAGGCGCCTGCGTGGGTAAGACTTCGGCGCACTATGGCATCGATTTTCCATATCCTGCTCGGCAGAGAGCACTTCAACCCACTTGTCATTTAGCGCGTCAGTATTTTCCTGCAGCTGCTGCTGCTTGCGTTTTAAGCTCTGGGCCATCGCAACGAGGCGTCGCCGGAAGCGTTCTTGTTCGAAGGGGTCCTTGGGGACGACGAAGTCCTCGGTACCAAGGCTATCGTCCTCCTCGGACTCCGGCATGTAATTGTCATCGGCCCCTTCGAAGAGGTCATCGGGATGAGAGTCCACAAGAGGCCGATCTAGTGTGCCGTCCCTTGCGGGGGAGGCTTGAATGTCCTCCTCGTGGTCATTGGCATCACCATCCTCCGCGTCATTGTTAGTGGCTGTCACGTTGTTGCCACTGGGTTCTCCATTATTTCCCCGTCGGCGTTTGCGTTGACGTCTTGGAGGGGACTTGGGGGTATCCACCATGTAGACATCATAGGTGGATGTGGCCGTCCACCTACCCGTGTTGACCGGGGCTAAGGTGTCCTCAAGGGGGCCATCACCATCTTCCTCCATGTCGGAAGGTTCGCCGTAGTCCAACACGTCGGTTAAATCGTCGACCGTGGCGACTAAGTGGGTGGTGGGTGGGGTATAAATTTCCCTGTTGTCGGCTTTAAGTCCGATCTGATCATAAACCGAAGTCTTGCCGTCCGAGATGGACATGCTCCGGATACGGTCGAGCATCTCGTCGAGCTGAGATAGCTCCTCAGGATCCATGGATGCGCCGTAGGCAGGGCTGATTTGAAGCAGCCCCGGTGTGTAACCGGACGTGTTTCCGGTGTGAGGGGAATCCGAGCATGGATCCGATTTTTGCGCCGGGATCGATTCTGGCGCTGGTGTAATTTCAGGAGTGGGCGCCGAATCTATCTCCGGATCGATAATCGGGGTGGGACTCGCCGGAGCGGCGGCGTCCGGAGTCTCAAGGGGCACCATGACGGAGTTCGGCTCCGGAGTCGAGCCACCAGAACCGGCCAAGCCTTCTATCCGGCCGGGAGTCCACCCCGATAAGACGAGCTCGCCACGGAAGTCCATAGTGTACTCGAGGCCGCCAAAGGTCACGATCCGACCAGGGGCGTAATTCTCGACCGAGGTCAGATGACCCGTTGAGTCGGCGCAAAATACCATGCTGCCGAAAACGAAAAGCTATCCTGGGGCGTAGATATCCCCACGGCCATTGATGCAGTTGATCTGCAGATGAGCCATCATTCTGGTGATCACGCAGCGGAACTCTCAATGAAAGCACCCGTGTCGGTGTAAAAACCGGCAGACCTCGGGGTAGGGGGTCCCGAGCTGCGAATCTCGGATCGATGGTAACAGAGACAAAGGGAGACAATGTTTTACCTAGGTTCGGGCCCTCTTGATGGAGGTAAAACCCTACGTCCTGCTTCTGTTTATATTAATGGAGGTGTATCGAGTACAAAGTTGATCTACCTCGAGATCGTAATATGTGTCTAACTACTATAGCTAGGTGTTCGATGTTTCGCTAAAAGTCCCCTACGGGCTAAACCCTATGGCTTATATACACGCCAGGGAGGGTATCTTGGGTTACAAGGTCGGTATCTTGGAATAAGGCGGTTGGAATAATCTTGAAGTATACGTCAAGTCTTCGGTAGAGGCAGTCTTGATCACGTCTCCCATGTGCGATTTCCGGAGTCATCTTGATCACGTACGAGGGCATATCGGCCCATCCGAGGTGTCGGGCCGGCTAGGTTGGCACCCCCTAATCCAGGACACCGTCACGTAGGATGAAGATGGTCTCTCTCAAACAACCCTACAACCAAATACCAGAAATCTCTTTTGTCCCCAACACACCCAATACAACGGTAAATTATATAGGTGCACTAGTTCGGCGAAAAGATGGTGATACAAGTGTAGTATGGATAGTAGATATAGGTTTTTGTAATCTGAAAATATAAAAACAGCAAGGTAGCAAACAATAAAAGTGAGCACAAACGGTATTAGAATGCTTCAAAACAAGGCCTAGGGTTCATACTTTCGCTAGTGCAATCTCTCAACAGTGCTAACATAATTGAATCATATAACAATCCCTCAACGTGCGACAAAGAATAACTCCAAAGTTCTTATCTAGCGGAGAACATAAGATGAAATTGTTGTAGGGTACGAAACCACCTCAAAGTTATCCTTTCCGATCAATCTATTGAGCTATTCCTAAAAGTGTCACAAACAGCCCTAGAGTTCGTACTAGAATAACACCATATGATACACATCAACCAACCCTAATGTCACCTAGATACTCCAATGTCACCACAAGTATCCGTGAGTTGATTATTCGATATGCATCAAACAACTTCAGATTCATAATATTCAATCCAACATAAAGAACTTCAAAGAGTGCCCCAAGATTTCTACCGGAGAAAGTAGGACGAAAACGTGCATCATCCCCTATGCATAGATTACCCCAATGTCACCTCGGGAATCCGCGAGTTGAGTGCCAGACATACATCAAGTGAATCAATATAATACCCCATTGTCACCATGGGTATTCATATGCAAGATATACATCAAGTGTTCTCAAATCCATAAAAGTATTCAATCCGATAATAGTGAAACCTCAAAGGTAAAAACTCAATTCATCACAACAAGATAGAGAGGGAGAAACACCATATGATCCAACTATATTAACAAAGCTCGTGGTACATCAAGATTGTGCCAAATCAAGAACACGAGAGAGAGAGAGATCAAACACATAGCTACTAGTACATACCCTCAGCCCCGAGGGTGAACTACTCCCTCCTCGTCATGGAGACCGCCGGGATGATAAAGATGGCCTCTGGTGATGGTTGCCCCCTCCGGCAGGGTGCCGAAAAAGGGCTCCAGATGGGATCTCCTTGGTACAGAGGCTTGCGGTGGCGGAGTCGAAGTTCTTGGGTTATTTCTGGGGGTTTCTCTATTTATTGGAATTTTTGGCGTTGGAATCACGCAAAGAGGAGCCACAGGGACCCACAAGGCACTAGGGCGCGCCCTAGGGGGGCGCCCAGGTGGCTTGTGGGGCCCCTGTGGGTCTTCTGCTGCTCCCCCGAAGCTTCCTGGGTCTGTTTCCTTCCAGAAAAAATCATCAAAAAGTTTCGCTGCATTTGGACTTCATTTGATATGGATTTTCTGGAAAACCAAAAACAAGCAGAAAACAGCAACTGGCACTGGGCACTAGGTCAATATGTTAGTCCATAAAAATCATATAAAAGTCATATAAAAGTGCACCAAAATCATACAAAACTATAATAAACATGGCATGAGTACTTCATAAAGTATAGATACGTTGGAGACGTATCAGCATCCCCAAGCTTAATTCCTGCTCGTCCTCGAGTAGGTAAATGATAAAAGAAATAATTTATGAAGTGTGAATGCTAGCATAGTGCATAAGTTTGATCAATGATAATTTCAATCACTTTTCCTAGCATCATGACAGCAACTTTTTCTCATAAAACTCATCAAGATAAAGTAGCAATCAATTCACATGTTATGGTTCAAACAATGCATTCTCCTGAAACTTAACAACCTATGTTCTTAGTCACCAAACAATTGCAATTCAACTTATCTTCAACAAAGTAACAGCTCCACATACTCAATTATCATTTAGTCTTCTATGATTGCTGGTACTCAAAACATATTTTTAGAACAAATGGCATCCATCGAACACAGAGAAATATAGGGGCTTAATGTCTCGCCTCCCAACTTATTTATCATAGAGATAATTGTCAACAATAATAATTCATGATCAAATATATTTGACTGGCCATATGTGCCTGGATCTTTCCCCACCACATGATGCTTGACAACTAGAGAATAATTAAGGTTGAAATGAGAAGTAATACTATTGACTCTTGCATAAAAGTAAATACATAAAGTAAAAGATAGGCCCTTCGCAGAGGGAAGCAGAGGTTGTCATGCGCTTTTTATTTTTGGATGCGCAAGCCCTTAATGCAAAGGAACGTCACATTATATTGCCCCTTGTGATAGCAACCTTTATTATGCATCCGTCACTTTTATTTCTTTACCATCACAAGTTCGTACAACGCTTATTTTCCCTTGCAATCATACATATTTAAGGAGCAATTTTTATTGCTTTTTGCACCGATGACAACTTACTTGAAGGAGCTTATTCAATCCATAGGTAGATATGGTGGACACTCATGGGAAGAAACTCGGTTTAAGGGTTTTTGGATGCACAAGTAGTATCTCTACTTAGTACGAATTTTTGGCTAGAAAAAGATCCTAAGCAAGCACCACATGTTGGAGGATCCATAACAATATAACTTCTATGCAAATATACCCAAACATAACTCATTACGTTGTCTTCCTTGTCCAACTTCAACTAATTTGCTCAAGTTTGAAAATAAGTAATGGGTATTCACAATCATAAATGATGTCCAAGATAATTTATTTATATGTGAACGTTCTCTTCCTTATACTAATCATTCATGAATTGCTTGTATGACCAATATTGTGATTGTCAAGCTTCAATAGATTTTACCTTCTAAACCCAATGTGAATCTACTACTAGGCTTGATACAAGCATATGAAGCTCATATTATTTCAACTTCATGATATTCCATTTATTCAACAATTTACTCATAGGATATAAGTGAAGCACAAGAGTAAATGACAAACTACTCCAAAAAGATATAAGTGAAGATCAAATGAGTAGTTAACTAAATAGGTAGCTATGTGAGGACTCTCTCCAATTAAAGATTTCAGATGGATTTTATTCAAACAGCAAGCAAAATGAAAATAAAAGGACACACCAAGAATAGCATAACTCAAGTGAAGAAGCAAAAACTTAGGTTCAACCGAAACTAACCGATAATTGTTGATGAAGATAGGTGGGATGCCTACTGGGGCATCCCCAAGCTTACATGCTTGAGATTTCTTGAAATATTAATTTGGGATGCCTTGGGCATCCCCAAGCTTGAGCTCTTGTGTCTCCTTAATTCCTCTCATATCACGGTTTCTCCTAAATCCTAAAAACTTCATCCACACAAAACTCAACAAGAACTCGTGAGATAAGTTAGTATAAATCAACTCAAAACCTTAACATTCTCTACTGTAGAAAATCACTAAAATTATAATTAAACATTGCATACTAAATGCTTCTGCATATTTAATACCCATATCCACAAATATAATCATTAAACAAGCAAACATATGCAAACAATGCAACCATAACCGAAATCTGCCAAAACAGAACAGTCTGTAAAGGGGGATTTAAAATTCATACTTCCCTAACTCCAAAAATTCTGAAAACTTACCACCTGACAGAGAACTCATGCATTCTTACTGTGTAAAAATTTCAGATTTTTATCATGTTCTGACTATTCAGGAATATTATGGACATAACAAAAAACTTTCTGTTTTCAAACAGCAACACATGAACTTGCAAACTGAGCATGGTAAAGGCTATAATTGGCATTTTATTGAACTAAAAGATACAAAACATGATTATTGATAACAGAAAGCAAATCTCAACAAAATAAAATGACGCTTCAAGCAAAACACATATCATGTGACGAATAAAAATATAGCTCCAAGTAAGGTTACCGATAATGTTGAAGACGAAAGAGGGGATGCCTTCCGAGGCATCCCCAAGCATAGACACTTGAGTCTTCCTTGAATATTAACTTGGGGTGCCTTGGGCATACCCAAGCTTAGGGTCTTGCCACTCCTTATTCTCCTCATATCGATATCTCACCCAAAACTTGAAAACTTCAATCACACAAAACTTAACGGAACTTCGTGAGATAGGTTAGTATGATAAAAATAAATCATCCACTTAGGTACTGTCAAGACAAGATTCATAATTGTTCTCACATAATTACTACTGTAGTCTATCATTTTCACAATTTATATCTCATAATATAAGCTATGGAAACACTAAAACAAGCAAACTATACAATAAAAACAGAATCTGTCAAAAACAGAACAGCATGTAGTGAGAGATTTAAAAACCATACTTATGTACCTCCAAAAATTCTGAAAAATTAGGAAAACGTAACACATTTGTAACCCAATACTCTGTAAAAATTTCAGAATTTTCTCACTCTCCAGTACAGAATAGAAATTCCAGCACTGGACACAAAAGTTTCTGTTTTTGCACAGAATCAAATCAACAAGCATCCACACTATCCCAAAGGCTTTACTTGGCACATTATTGAAAGAAAACATATAAAACATGATTACTACAGTAGCTTAATCATGTGAGAACAAAAAAAAGTAGGGGTAAATGTTGGGTTGTCTCCCAACAAGCGCTTTTCTTTAATGCCTTTTTTGCTAGGCATGGTGATTTCAATGATGCTCACATAAAAGTAAAAGAATTGAAACATAAAGAGAGCATCATGAATCATATAACAATCACATTTAATCCTAACCCACTTCCTATGCATAGGTATTTTGTGAACGAACAACTTATGGGAGCAAGAATCAACTAGCATAGGAAGGCAAAACAAGCATAATTTCAAAACTTTCAACACATATAGAGGAAACTTGATATTATTGCAACACCTACAAGCATATGATCCTCTCTCATAATAATTTTCAGTAGCATCATGAAGAAATTCAACAATATATCCATCACACAAAGCATTCTTGTCATGATATGTAAGCACAGAATTTTTATTACTCTCCACAAAAGCAATTTCCTTCTCATTCATAATAGTGGGAGTATCGTATGAAACTCGAATACTATAAATTGTTTCCACATTAAAAGAGTGATGTTCAGTAAAAGGATTTTCATAATTATAACAAGTATTATAATAATAATCATCACTATTTTTCATAACATAAGTATCATCACAATAATCATCATAGATAGGAGGCACATCATCATCATAATAAATTTGCACCTCAAAACTTGGGGGACTAAAAATATCATCTTCATCAAGCATAGCATCCCCAAGCTTATGGCTTTGCATATCACTAGCATCATGGATATTCAAAGAATGCATACTAACAACATTACAATCATGCTCATCATTCAAAGGACTCACATTAAACATTTTATTAAATTCTTCCTCTAACAATTGAGCACAATTATCGGAATTCTTATTTTCAAGAAAGATATTATAAATATAAAGCATTTGATGCAACTTCAATTCCATTTTTTTAATTTTCTTTTATAAACCAAACTAGTGATAAAACAAGAAACTAAAAGATTCAATTGCAAGATCTAAAGATATACCGTCAAGCACTCACCTCCCCGGCAGCGGCGCCAGAAAAGAGCTTGATGTCTACTACACAACTTATTCTTGTAGACTCGTGTTGGGCCTCCAAGCGCAGAGTTTTGTAGGACAGTAGCAATTTTCCCTCAAGTGGATGACCTAAGGTTTATCAATCCGTGGGAGGCGTAGGATGACGATGGTCTCTCTCAAACAACCCTGCAACCAAATACAAGAAATCATTTGTGTCCCCAACACACCCAATACAATGGTAAATTGTATAGGTGCACTAGTTCAGCGAAGAGATGGTGATACAAGTGTAGTATGGATAGTAGATATAGGTTTTTGTAATCTGAAAATATAAAAACAGCAAGGTAGAAAATGATAAAAGTAAGCACAAACAGTATTGCAATGCTTGAAAACAAGGCCTAGGGTTCATACTTTCGCTAGTGCACTCTCTCAACAGTGCTAACATAATTGAATCATATAACAATCCCTCAACGTGCGACAAAGAATCACTCCAAAGTTCTTATCTAGCGAAGAACATAAGATGAAATTGTTGTAGGGTACGAAACCACCTCAAAGTTATCCTTTCCGATCAATCTATTGAGCTATTCCTATAAATGTCACAAACAGCCCTGGAGTTCGTACTAGAATAACACCATATGATACACATTAACCAACCCTAATGTCACCTAGATACTCCAATGTCACCACAAGTATCCGTGAGTTGATTGTTCAATATGCACCAAACAACTTCAGATTCGTAATCTTCAATCCAACACAAAGAACTTCAAAGAGTGCCCCAAGATTTCTACCGGAGAAAGTAGGATGAAAACGTGCATCAACCCCTATGCATAGATTACCCCAATGTCACCTCGGGAATCCGCGAGTTGAGTGCCAAAACATACATCAAGTGAATCAATATAATACCCCATTGTCACCATGGGTATTCATATGCAAGACATACATCAAGTGTTCTCAAACCCATAAAAGTTTTCAATCCGATAATAGTGAAACCTCAAAGGTAAAAACTCAATTCATCACACAAAGATAGAGAGGGAGAAACACCATATGATCCAACTATATTAACAAAGCTCGCGGTACATCAAGATCGTGCCAAATCAAGAACACGAGAGAGAGAGAGAGAGATCAAACACATAGCTACTAGTACATACCCTCGGCCCCGAGGGTGAACTACTCCCTCCTCGTCATCGAGACTGCCGGGATGATGAAGATGGCCTCCGGTGATGACACTACTAAAAAACTAGCATTAACGACCGTTCCTAAAAACTGTTGGTCGTTGAACACCCGAGATGAGTTCCCGCATCGAATCAGCCTACAGAATACCTTAAACAACCACCAGATTGCCCATCGCTAAGTTTTTTTTTTTGAGAAGAACCCATCGCTAAGTAGGCGGTCATTATTGTAGTGATATGGGTTTGCAATTACAACTCTCTAACAATCTCACCTCTCCTTGTGTTAACAAAACTCACATCTCCTTTATCTCTCCTCCAGACTAAAAAGAGCGGGACAGCTGAATATTTTTAGCGCAAAGTGGTTGTTAATACTATAATTGTGGTCGTTATCGCCCTGGGACTGACGACGACACACCATCCCGTCGTTACAAGAATAACGACCACAAAAGGTATGTGGTCGTTATACTTTTAACGACGGAGCCTACTACGACCAGCAGATTGTGGTTGTTAATGACCTTTAACGACCACAATCCAACTTTAACGACCACATTTACCGTCGTTAAAAACTGTTTTCCTTGTAGTATGATTTCCCCCTCCGGCAGGGTGCCGGAAAAGGGCTCCAGATGGGATCTCCTTGGTACACAGGCTTGTGGCGGCGGAGTCGAAGTTCTAGGGTTATTTCTGGAGGTTTCTCTATTTATAGGAATTTTTGGCGTTGGAATCACGCGAAGAGGAGCCACAGGGGCACACGAGGCACCAGGGCGCGCCCCAAGGGGGCGCCCAGGTGGCTTGTGGGGCCCCTGTGGGTCTTCTGCTGCTCCCCCGAAGCTTCCTGGGTCTGTTTCCTTCCAGAAAAAATCATCAAAAAGTTTCGCTGCATTTGGACTTCATTTGATATGGATTTTCTGGAAAACCAAAAACAAGCAGAAAACATCAACTCGCACTGGGCACTCGGTCAATATGTTAGTAAATAAAAATCATATAAAAGTCATATAAAAGTGCACCAAAA
This sequence comes from Elymus sibiricus, assembly GCA_039707655.1. NCBI lineage: Eukaryota > Viridiplantae > Streptophyta > Magnoliopsida > Poales > Poaceae > Elymus > Elymus sibiricus. Next base: position 434,375,740 of record CM077668.1, on the reverse strand, counting down.
TCATACAAAACTATAATAAACATGGAATGAATACTTCCTAAATTATAGATACGTTGGACACATATCAGGAATATTCATCACCTATGGTGGGTTGTGAAACAACCTATGTAGGGGAAGGCGACAGGAAAAAAAATTCCGACCTACGCACCAGCCCAGGACCACTATGAAGATGCATACAAGGTTTGATCTGATTGTTACCGACTTGTAGCGCAGCGGAAGGAGAGTCGGTGGAGATCGTTGGTGCAGATCCCCGCAGCTAGGATTTACAACCTCCCAACCGCGAGGATGTACTCCCTCATCTGTGTAGGAGATATGCCCTAGAGGCAATAATAAATGTTATTATTTATCCCCATGTTCCTAATTATGTTTATGTTCCATGCTATAACTGCTATGGTTCTCGAGTCTACAATAACCACGAGGCTCGGAGGGAAATTCATATGCACGTGTGGAATAATAAACGGTAAAATGTATTTCTAGTCTGGCCTCTAAGACTAGCTCAAGTGTTGCATGATGGTTCTGTTTTCCTGATCATGGGCATGACTATGCCGGCAACTTTGAGGGCATAATGTTAGGAGAACAGTTGTGTTGAATCGACCCGATTGATGTTATGCTATGAGATACATCCGGGCAGATGAGGGAGTATCTCTATGTTATAAACCATTAACTTGTGACGAATGTATCTCATAGAATAACATCAATTCGGGTCGATTCAACACAAATATTCTTCTAACATTGTGCCCTCAAAGTTGCCGGCATAGACATGCCCATGATCAGGAAAACGTGATCATCATGCAACACTTGAGCCAGTCTTAGAGGCTTGACTAGGAATACTTTTTACCATTTATTATTCCACATGTGCACATGGGTTTTCCTCAGAGCCTTTATGGATATATGGGCTCGGGAACCATGGCAGTTATAGCATGGAACATAAACTTAATTAGGAACATGGGGATAAATAATAACATTTATTATTGCCTCTAGGGCATATCTCCTACAGACTCCCACTTGCACTAGAGTCAATAATCTAGTCAATGCTAATGCACTTTACACCTATGGCATACCGGTGTAAAATATGCATGGCTTGTGGTATAGTCTTTGTCCAACGGATCTGACAACTTCAGGGCCGTGTGTATCTTTGCATATCCTCGCGTTTTCACACTTTCACAAAATTCATATTTTGTGCGGACTTGGCTTTGTATATATGTGAATCACTGGTCGAACCTTGATTCCTCAGACTGAGTTATGGAGCAACTATCTACAATAGTGTCCCATTGACCAAAGCCATCTTGGAACCATACTAAGTTCATGAATGAACTATATGATTCAACATCTTCTTTGTCGCTTCTAAAGCGTCAACATACTTAGCCTTCGTTATAGAATCCGCCACAGTAACCTGTTTGGAACAATTCCAACTCCTTGTGCCACCATATTGTGTATTACACAAAACCCTTAACTAAATTGAAAATCGCATGGAGTATTGGTGAAGACTGTATCGATGTAACCTTTTACAATGAACTCTTGATAATTTCCGCTTGTGAGAAAACATGTCATCAGTGCTACTTTAGTACTCAATGACATTTTTCACTGTTGTCCCATGATCAGGACTTTGATCACTTTGGTATCTATACTCGCAATAGCTTGGGAGTATCGGACATATCTGGTTGTTTTACATACCATGGAATACATGATTAATCCAAACACAAAAGTGTGTGGAATCTCCATCATGTATTTTGCTCATCAGTGTTGTCAGACACCGAGTCTTGCAAAACTCTTTCCATGTGACTTCAGCAACAATCACTCCTTGGCCTTTTTAATGCTAAACTATTTCAGCATCTTGTCAATATGTATTTTGGCTTAGCCCTATTAGGAAATTCTATCTCCGTAGATAAATATGCCTAATATCAAGGCTACCTAGCCCAAGCACTTCATCGAAAAACTATTTTTCAAAGAAGTCCTAATTCGTGTCAAGAAATTTATATTATTTCCAATCAACAATGTGTCAAGCACACAAGTTTTTAGAAATATTATTATGCTCCCACTTACTTTCTTATTACCACAAGCATCTTCGCTATCCATTGATGAAATCAAACTCTTTTGACTATTTCATCAAAAACGAAGATTCCAACTCCATTTTGCTCTCTTCTGTCCATCGCTGGAACTTTGAAGTTTGCATACTCACTAGCATTCTCTGGATTGACAAAATACATTGGACTGTATCACATGCAAGTCCTAGGTTGCATTTCCATCTCATGGAAATCCTTTTTGGCATCCATGTATCATATCCCATGATTGGAATATGTACTAATTGCTAGTTTAACCCGAACCGACTTTTAAGCATCGCTACGGAGAGACAATCTCGCCATAGTTAATTCCATGAATTTGTTATAAGCAACAAGTCGAGCTTTATGGATAAAATATTTTCATCCATATCAGTTTATAGTTCCATTAATATTCATTAGACTCTAAGTCTTCCGAAAGGTTTATCAAGATCTAATCTTGAATCATTTATATGGATACTATCTCGGATTATATTGGCATTTAGCCAATTCCGAAGTCAGGGCCCATCAACGCTTCCTTGTGTATCATAGGTGTAACACCCCAAAAATTGGGTTATCAATTTTTGTGCTGTTATTCCTTCCAAACTTTCTTTTTCAAAATCTTTCTCTGGAGTTTGTTGGATGAATCCAGGCAATTTTCAACCTTTCAGAACCTTGCCCATGTCTTTGATGCTGGGCAAGACACCATTTGCATCACCCAAAACCCCATCAGAACCCTAATTCCAATATTTGGAATTTGAAACCTTGCATTTGTGATTACAAAGGAGCCATCATTTCCTTTGCTTTGCTAATCCTCCAAAAAATTCCCAGAGATCTTCCTACACCTTTAAACCCTGGATGTGCAAAAATATTGCCAAGTCATATGCAATATTTTTGATCTAGGATTAATTCCTTTTCCTGTCTTTCTGAGGAATTAAATCCAGAAGGATAGTTGGACATCTCTAAATTTCATGAAAATTTGTGGAGATGATCTTTATAACTATTCCAAGCACTGGTAAAAATATTGGCCAAATTTAAATAAGGAAAATTCCTTTTTTCCTTAACAAGACCAATATTGCCTCTCTCCCACTTTCCAAAGGAACTACCATTTTGGTAGCCAGGAAAATCCCCAAATAATTTGTGGAGCTTCTCCTGGATATATCTTCGCCATTTCCATCAAAACCCCATGTTCCATAGTTCAAAATTTGAGCACATGATCCAATGCAAGTTTCTGACTTGTCTAAAACTTTGTGAAGGAAGTGCTTGATTCCTTGATCCAATTGAGCTGAAATTTTTCAGGGCAGTTAACACTGATATATTACTACTGCAAACCAAAAATTAGCTCAATTCACCTACCCAATCTTTTCCTATAATTTTTTCAAGTTTCTGTTCAGATTTCGTCTGTGTGAAGGAAGTGCTATTTATATTTGCTTGATTGCCCTCAAACTTTTTGAGCACTCTTTCATATCCAAATAATTGGCACATGCCAAACTTCAGCTCTATTCTATTAGCAAATTTTCCTCAGCAAATTTCCAAAGTTTCTGTCCGGAGGGAAGCTTTGTGAAGGAAGTACTAGCTAGGCTTATTCAAATGGGTTGAAATTTTGGAAGATGACCCATATGCTCAATTCATTGGTCTCCACCAAATTTGGGACATTTCCCTTTAGCCATTTTTCCCCAGCACCCTCATTTGCATTTTTGGCCAGTTGGGCACTTTGCACAGGAAGTACCAGCTAGCCTCATCTTTTTGGGCTGATATTTTGGCACAATGATCATCTTAGTAGATGACCACCCTCACCCAAATCCCAGGCCTAATGGAGCTGTGCACTGCCTAATCTATCCATCAAACACTTTGCTGTTGTTTAGGCTGCGGGCATCCTGTGGTCACATCGTGGGCCATGGGTATCGTTTCTTTACGCCGAGCAGCTTGTGGGGGAGTGATCTAATCGCCAGACATACCTGGGCCAGCTAGTGCGCGTGGGAGCACTGTGGTCACGTGGTGACCACCCGGAGAGCGCGTGCGCTGCCTGCACACCGCGTGGCCTGTGCTTCTGGACCCCTTTGGGAGGTCCACACAGCCGCCAAGCTTGCCACAGCGCGCCACGACCTCGCCCGCGTCGCCTGTGCCCCTGCCCTCCTCGTCCCGTACCCCTTGGCCACGTGTGCCAACACCGCGTCCGTCGCCGGAGTGCCGACACGTTGCCACACCGCGTGGCCAGCTCCCCATCTTCTCGAGCCTACCCCGCGGGTACTTAGGCGTGCCCCGAGCTCTCCCTCGCCACCTCTGCCCTTCCCTGAGCTCCTGGAGCTTCCCCTCCCCGCCAATGGCTGAGATGGCCGCCGCCAACCCCCTCGGCCATTCCGGCCCGTGGCCCTTCCCCCTCCCGCTCCTCTACTCCCTAGACTTCTCTGGGAGCCCGCGAGTCGCGGCAGCCCTCCTCTCCGGTGGAGGAACCCCGCCGACGAGGCCCTCATCTTCGCAGCCTTCGGGCGCCACGGCCTCCCCATGACCCTGGCGCTACAGGCCACCTCGAGTAGTACCGCCGCCATCCCCGAGAGAGGCAGGGAGCGGCGGATCCTCCGCGCGCGACGGCCGGCCCTGGGGAGCAGCAGGGCATCGGCTAGGCCGGCGGCCGGCCCGCTCTTGCGTTCCTGTCGTGGCGGAGAAGAAGGCCAGGGAGGAGGAGAGAGAAGTCAAAGTGGGTCCCACACGTCATACTCACTGGCGCTGACCTGGCGGGCCCGTTGACTGGACTAAGTGGAGATTCATTCTCAGAAATGCGCTTTCCCCTTACGAAGGCGCACCCTACCGCGGCCTCGCACAGGAAGGCGCTTTCTCTGTTCCGAAAGCGCATTCTGCAATATACGTTTTCAGTTCAGCCCCTCTGGCCGAAACGGTTACTTTGCGGACGTTCGCCCGTTAAGGCCAGAAACGGACAGATTTTTGTCTGTTTTCTGCCTAACGAACGAACGGCCATATTTTCACGACCGTAACTCTGATTGAGGTAATTCCAAAGCCCATGTTCTCAGTGCGTCGAGCCCGTTCCGATGGTGCCATTTTCATAATGTTGTCACATATTGAAAATACCATCTTTGCACTTCCTCGAATCCATGCCTCTCCCGGGAGCGCCGGTTCCGACGACTCGTTTCCAGTGTATCGTCGCACTTTCACCCGGTGTATTCGTCCACCCCAAGGCAAGCCAACCTATTATCATGAGAACTAGACTTGCATGTTGACTTTGCTTGAACCCCGTGCGTGTGTTGCTGCCCAATATTCATATGATGTTTCTGTCAGCAACTGTGGTATATGTTGCTTGCCATGTCATGCTATAACCAGACTTCATACTAGCTTTTGCCATGTTCGCAATAATGTTTAGTGGTAATATCATGTTACTTCTGTGTCTGTATCTCGCACCATGTTTATCAATGCTATTGTGATCTTGTCATACCATTGCCATGCTACATATTTCATATATGCTATGCACTTCATAAGTTTGGTAAACATGGTTATTAATTCATTTATGATACTCATACCTATAATCTTGATGATATGATAAAATGATGGAGATGACAAGAACATGTGTTAATAACATCAACCACCTCCATCGGCTGGATCGTGTCATAGTGCCACCAAATCGAGCTCACCAGTGCAGCCACACTTGCCTAGATGGGGAGGCCCTAAATCGGTCTATTGTCATGCCTCTCGCCGGTACCTCCAACCAGGGAAGGTTATGTGCGGGTGCTACCCTGGCCCGGTGGGCGGCCATAACCTTGTGTACCCGGTTTTGGTATTGAGCTCAGATCCCCGTTTGGGACAGTTTTGTTTGGCCACGACGGTGGCAGCCACGAGGTGGCAGGATGTCACGAGTTGACATCAGGGTCACCCATGACATAGCCCAAAGGGGAGTTTGTCAGAGTGGCCAGGAGAGTGTCATGCAATAGATTGGTTTTGTCGTAATGTCGTTGGTCCACCCGAATGGGAGCACAAGGCCATGAATTTCGTGGTGTGTGTACAGTGTACTGACCTCTGCAGAGTGTATAATCTATCGATAGCCGCGTCCTCGGTAATGGACACAGTTCGTACTAGGTCACACTATCTGGTCTCTGTCGACATGGAGGATAAATCTGATATAATAAACTTGTTAAAGAATGTGCTATAAAGTAAATGTGGTGACTTGGACCATGAGATGGTCGTGAGGAATCATCATGTTGTTCTGACATGATCACGAGATGAGATCTCGGTGAGTCATGAGTTAGCCCAGAGGGGCAGTGGCAGTAAAACTGATTGATGAACAGTAGATAACTCTTCCCGGAAGGTCAGTGTAGTTTACTTTTCAGTCTAGTTTCATGCATATCTTGTAGGTACAACTATGCCATGCCATGATATTCCCTGTTATGCCATGATCTGCCATGATAGGCTATGATATGCTGTGATATGATTTCTTATAGATTTGCTTGATGCATGTTACTTGCTAATATCATGCCATGCTTATCGTTTGACATGAGGTAAATTCATGTATGAGCATAGGACTTGCTCTGTCATCTGCTTGTTTGGATGCTATGTATTTGGTTGTCTTGTGAGTACATTCAAAGTACTCACCTGGCCTTGCACGTGGCTAGATTGCAGGAGAAGACTTGTCGTGCTAGACCGTAACCATGCCAGTCCTGTGAGTTGTGGAGCCCAGCCAGAGTCGACGTGCCGCTAAACCAAGACTTCCGCCGCCATTTAGATAGCCTTAGAGCTATGTAACCTATTGTATTCATCAGCGATGTAATACTCTATTTCATGTAAATGAAATATATTTTGTGCTTGGAATGCTGTACCATGTACCTGTCATGCGTCAGGTGCTATCCTGGGCTGACATGTAAAGGCCCCCTGCTCCAGACGGATCAGGGTGCCACAGGAGATGGTATCAGAGCCAGGCTGGCGATAGGTTACCCTAGTGTATAATCACCGCTATCATCAACCCGTAATAAGCCCAATAGGTTTGACCCAACCCTTGCGTCCGACAAGGCCACTGTTGAACAACAGGTGGCACAGTCAGAACTGATGCGTCCCTACCCAGTTGCACCCTCCCACCCAGTTTTCTTGGGTTGGACGGTGACACTATCTTTTTGTCGTCAGTATCGGCGTATCCTTTCTCCTGTAGGGAAGGATTCACACCGTACTGCTGTGTCCCCGCCTAGTTGCCTATAAAATCCCCACTTGCTAGCTGCGACCCCAGCTCAGTAAGTCATATCCCTGCAAGAACCCTAGCTAGTAGCCCCAGATCAGAAGCCATGGCTAGTCTTCCCAGGGAAGCCACTTTTCATAGCCGCACATCCGCAGCCGGCCATGTTGGCTTTCTGACCCTCCTTTCAGATATGCTCACCCAAGCCCTTGATTGCAGTACTGGTCCCGAGTACTTGGTGTTCCAATCGGAACCCGTTCCCCATCCTCATCGGTACCAGACAAGGGTGCAGATCTGCCTAGGTCCAGTAGAGGATGGGAAGTCCTTGATTTTTCTGGGAAGACCCATGCCCACTCCGGTATTGGCTATCCAGACAGCCGCTGCAGAGGCTATCGCACGCCTCCGATCTCAGTTTCCGCGTGTAGCGGAGATGCGGGAGTTCCGTTATTTCCCCTCTGCGTCAAGTACTGGATGGGAGTTCTCCAACGCTGTCCAAGATGATGACCCAGCGATAGTTCGCCTGGTTCAGTTCATCACTGCCCAGGGAATGATGATCGGTAGCATTCTTGGAGTGTTTGAAGCTATCAACCGCGACGCTACCCGGGTTGTCACGGAAGCATACCGCGAGGCCCGTCAAGCTACATCCCAGATCACAAACCCCATGCCATCCGGCCCAGTGCTCTCTTCTCAGCCCGTGCCTTGGTTGAAGCTAGGTACCGCCAACCTCCGCTCCATCGATAGGGCGGTTTGTTGTCTCCGCAAGTTCATGCCCGCTTCATCTGCAACCCCAGCGGTTGAGCCCCAACCGATAGAAGTGCCTGACGATGAAGGTGGAGATTGGCTCAGCCTGCGTCCCCCTGGAGAGCCCCAGCAAGACTAGAACTATGTGACTCCAATTGCGTTGTCAGGCGATGCTGCGAGTATGCCAAGTCCGTCTGTTCATCCTCATTAGGAGGATAGAACCATGTATCCCGGAGTGAGTTGTTGCTTTTTGGTGCGTAGTAGGGTTGTGCTTTGTTGGATGCTTGTACTGCTTGTAACCAGTGTGTTGTGGTAATGTATGCTTCTTTGCTTTGTGGTTCATCTGCCTCTCTGTTATGTAGAAATATTTGACAGAGTTGGCAGTGAACTTCTAATAAGATTCTAATTAGTAGAACACATACACCTACAACTTTGGACTCGCCTGGAGTCCCTAATAAAATGCGAGCTGATGTAGGTATATGTATACCAGGAGTACATATACCCACTGGCATTAAAACACCTTAGTGCATTTTGTTTGATGTGTTTTCCTTCGCATGTATTTTTGCATATGTATTGTTTTAGAATGTACTGCATAATGCACGCATACATGGTTCACCCCAAGTACGATTGAGCAGTACCCGAGGGAATGCAAAGTCGCTTACCTACCATTTTATGTGCATACCCCGTATGCCAGATTTCCAGGTCCAGAGCCTCCAAGAGACAGTTTCACCTGGCAATTCCTCGTCCCTAATTCTTCCCATAGCCCCAATTGTATTCTCAGAGGAACACTGCCAGCTTTATTTCACTCGAATCAGTACAACTTCCCCATTACAGATTCAACCCCGACTCTACTCCGATGCCTACCCTTCGTGGAGCTATCCGCGAAGTTTTTCTTCTGTGGATCCAGCAGCGTGATCCCAGTGCTGGCGAAGCCACCTCTTCTGCACCCCACGATTCTCCGGAATCAGCGGTGCCGTCATCACTGTCTGGCGTGACGCCGGACAAGCCGCCATCCCGACCCGCCGCCGCACGCGATTACTCCACCGGCGCGAAGCGACGGAGAAGCAAGCGTGGCGGAGGACCGGCCACCACACCATCGCCATCAACCCCTCCAGCTGCCGCGCCACGATCCTCGTTGTCGCGAGCCCGCTCCTGCAAGATGAGCTGCAGCGGGTAGAGCGATGAACCGATCAGTATGGCCAGTAGCGCGGTGAGGAACCACCGTAGCCCCACCAAGAACACAGCCTCGCCGAAGGACCTCGGCTCGATATCATCCAAACAGAAGAGATGGAAGAGCGGCATGGTGTGAATTGGGCAGAGCTGTGCTGCCATCTTTTATAGCCCAAGATCGGTGTATGGTGAGCGAGGTCCAGGAGAACCGCACGTCGCCCGATCATCGGCGTCCAGGAGGCGAATCCACGAGCAGTGCTGACAAGGCGCTGGCCCGCGATGTGAGTACTCTTTGTATCGGCACCGTGCACGCCGCGCACTACGACAACTAGGGTACTCAGTGCCCTAGGGGCTAGATGGGCGTTGTGCCAAGCCACACGCGGAACAGCAGTGAGGAGGAAGCCGAGAGCTGGAGGTAGAAGAAGGATGCTACCAGTGGGCCCCGCCCCCCCCCCCCCGTCAGTAGGAGAGACCACTGTTCTTTAGGGTGCCTCGAACATTTTTTGGAATTTGATCCAAAGTGACCCTAGCAGTGGATATAGCCTCGCTATACTCGTATCTCTCCCTGGGTGCACCAATTATCGGTACCCCAACTCATTTGTGTCCGACCAAAGGGTTATCTGCTAACCCAGAGGATTTTCCTGGAGTAGAAACCATCTTGCTTTAACCCTAGGAATCTCGAGGACGAGATTCTCTTAAGGGGGAAGGTTTGTAACACCCCAAAAATTAGGTTATCAATTTTTGTTCTGTTATTCCTTCCAAGCTTTCTTTTTCAAAATCTTTCTCCAGGCAATTTTCAACCTTTCAGAACCTTGCCCATGCCTTTGATGCTGGCCAGGACGCCATTTGCATCACCCATAATTCCATCAGAACCCTAATTCCAATATTTGGAATTTGAAACCTTGCCTTTGTGATTACAAAGGAGCCATCATTTCCTTTGCTCTGCTAATCCTCCAAAAAATTCCCAGAGATCTTCCTAGACCTTTAAACCCTGGATGTGCAAAAATATTGCCAATTCATATGCAATATTTTTCATCTAGGATTAATTCCTTTTCCTGTCTTTCCGAGGAATTAAATCCAGAAGGATAGTTAGACATCTCTAAATTTCATGAAAATTTGTGGAGATGATCTTTATAACTATTCCAAGCTCTGGTAAAAATATTGGCCAAATTTAAATAAGGAAAATTCCCTTTTTCCTTGACAAGACCAATATTGCCTCTCTACCACTTTCCAAAGGAACTACCATTTTGGTAGCCAGGAAAATTCCCAAATAATTTGTGAAGCTTCTCCTGGATATATCTTCGCCGTTTCCATCAAAACCCCATGTTCCATAGTTCAAAATTTGAGCACATGATCCAATGCAAGTTTCTGACTTGTCTGAAACTTTGTGAAGGAAGTGCTTGATTGCTTGATCCAAATGAGCTGAAGTTTTGCAGGGTAGTTCATATTGATATATTACTACTGCAAACCAAATATTAGCTCAATTCACCTATACAATCTTTTCCTATAATTTTCTCAAGTTTCTAATCAGATTTCATCTGTGTGAAGGAAGTGCTATTTATATTTGCTTGATTGCCCTCAAACTTTTTTAGCACTCTTTCATATCCAAATAATTGTCACATGCCAAAATTCAGCTATATTTGATTAGCCAATTTTCCTCAGGAAATTTCCAAAGTTTCTGTCCAGAGGGAAGCTTAGTGAAGGAAGTACTAGCTAGGCTTATTCAAATGGGTTGAAATTTTGGCAGATCATCCATATGCTCAAATCATTGGTCTCCACCAAATTTGGGACATTTCCCTTTAACCATTTTTCCCCAGCACCCTCATTTGCATTTCTGGCCAGTTGGGCACTTTGCACAGGAAGTACCAGCTAGCCTCATCTTTTTGGGCTGATATTTTGGCACAATGATCACCTTAGTAGATGAGCAGCCTCACCCAAATCCCAGGACTAATGGAGCTGTGCACTGCCTAATCTAGCCATCAAACACTTTGCTGTTGTTTAGGCTTTGGGCATCATGTGGTCACATCGTGGGCCATGGGTATCGTTTCTTTGCGCCGAGCAGCTTCTGGGGGAGTTATCTACTCGCCAGACATACCTGGGCCGGCCAGTGCGCATGGGACACTATGGTCATGCGGTGCCCGCGCGGAGAGCGCGTGCGCTGCCTGCACACCGCGTGCCCTGTGCTTCTGGACCTCTTTGGAAGGTCCACACAGCCGCCCAGCTCGCCACAGCGCACCATGACCTCGCCCGCATCGCTTGTGCCCCTGCCCTCCTCATCCCGTAGCCCTTGGCCGCGTGTGCCGGCACCATGTCCGTCACCGGAGTGCCGACACGTTGCCGCACCGCGTGGCCAGCTCCCCCTCTTCTCGAGCCTTCCCCGCGGGTACTTAGGCGTGCCCCGAGCTCTCCCTCGCCACCTCAGCCCTTCCCCGAGCTCCAGGAGCTTCCCCTCCCCACCAATGGCCAAGATGGCCGCCGCCAACCCCCTCGGCCATTCCGGCCCGTGGCCCTTCCCCCTCCCGCTCCTCTGCTCCCTAGCCTTCTCTTGGAGCCGGCGAGTCGCGGCCGCCCTCCTCTCCGGCGGAGGAACCCCGCCGGCGCGGCCCTCATCTTCGCAGCCTTCGGGCGCCATGGCCTCCCCATGGCCCTGGCACTACGGGCCACCTCGAGCAGCACTGCGGCCAACCCCGAGCGCGGCAGGGAGCGGCGGATCCTCCATGCGCGACGGCCGGCCCTGGGGAGCAGCAGGGCGTCCGCTAGGCCGGCGGCCGGCCCGCTCCTGCGTTCCTATCGTGGCGGAGAAGAAGGCCAGGGAGGAGGAGAGAGAAGTCAAAGTGGGTCCCGCACGTCATACTCACTGGCGCTGACCTGGCGGGCCCGTTGACTGGAGTAAGTGGAGATGCATTCTCAGAAATGCACTTTCCCCTTACGAAGGTGCACTCTACCGCGGCCTCTCGCAGGAAGGCGCTTTCTCTGTTCCGAAAGCGCATTCTACAAAATACATTTTCAGTTCCGCTCCTCCGGCCGAAACGGATACTTTGCGGACGTTCGCCCGTTAAGGCCAGAAACGGACAGATTTTTGTCTGTTTTCTGCCTAACGAACGAACGGCCATATTTTCGCGACCGTAACTCCGATTGAGGTAATTCCAAAGCCCACGTTCTCAGTGCGTCGAGCCCATTCCGATGGTGCAATTTTCATAATGTTGTCACATATTATAAATACCATCTTTGCCCTTCCTCGAATCCAGGCCTTTCCCGGGAGCGCCGGTTCCGACTACTCGTTTCCAGTGTATCGTCGCACTTTCACCTGGTGTATTCGTCCACCCCAAGGCAAGCCAACCTCTTATCATGAGCACCAGACTTGCATGTTGACTTTGCTTGAACCCCGTCCGTGTGTAGCTGCACTATATTCATATGATGTTTCTGTCAGCAACTGTGGTATATGTTGCTTGCCATGTCATGCACCAGACTTCATACTAGGTTTTGCCATGTTAGCAATAATGTTTTTATTGGTAATATCATGTTACTTCTATGTCTGTATCGCGCACCATGTTTGTCAATGCTATTGTGATCTTGTCATACCATTGCCATGCTACGTATTTCATATATGCTATGCAGTTCATAAGTTTGGTAAACATGGTTATTAATTCATTTATGATACTCATACTTATAATCTTGATGATATGGTAAAATGATGGAGATGACAAGAACATGTGTTAATAACATCAACCACCTCCATCGGCCGGATCGTGTCATAGTGCCACCGAATCGAGCTCACCAATGTAGCCACACTTGCCTAGATGGGGATGCCCTAATTCGGTCTATTGTCATGCCTCTCGCCGGTACCTCCAACCAGGAAAGGTTATGTGCACGTGCTACCCTGGCCCGGTGGGCGGCCATAACCTTGTGTACCCGGTTTTGGTATTGAGCTCAGATCCCTGTTTGGGACAGTTTTGTTTGGCCACGACGGTGGCAGCCACGAGGTGGCAGGATGTCACGAGTTGACATCGGGGTCACCCATGACATAGCCCAAAGGGGAGTTTGTCGGAGTGGCCGGGAGAGTGTCATGCAATAGATTGGTTTTGTCGGAATGTCGTTGGTCCACCCGAATGGGAGCACGAGGCCATGAATTCCGTGGTGTGTCTACAGTGTACTAACCTCTGCAGAGTGTATAATCTATCGATAGCCGCGTCCTCAGTTATGGACACAGTTCATACTAGGTCACACTATCTGGTCTCTGTCGACATGGAGGATAAATCTGATATAATAAACTTGTTAAAGAATGTGCTATAAAGTAAATGTGGTGACTTGGACCATGAGATGGTCGTGAGGAATCATCATGTTGTTCTGACATGATCACGAGATGAGATCTCGGTGAGTCATGAGTTAGCCCAGAGGGGCAGTGGCAGTAAAACTGATTGACGAACAGTAGATAACTCTTCCCGGAAGGTCAGTGTAGTTTACTTTTCAGTCTAGTTTCATGCATATCTTGTAGGTACAACTATGCCATGCCATGATATTCCCTGTTATGCCATGATCTGCCATGATAGGCTATGATATGCTGTGAAATGATTTGGTATAGATTTGCTTGATGCATGTTACTTGCTAATATCATGCCATTCTTATCGTTTGACATGAGGTAAATTCATGTATGACCATAGGACTTGCTCTATCATCTGCTTGTTTCGATGCTATGTATTTGGTTGTCTTGCGAGTACATTCAAAGTACTCACCTGGCCTTGCACGTGGCCAAATTGCAGGAGAAGACTTGTCGTGCTAGACCATAACCATGCCAGTCCTGTGAGTTGTGGAGCCCAGCCAGAGTCGACGTGCTACTAAACCAAGACTTCCGCCGCCATTTAGATAGCCTTAGAGCTATGCAACCTATTGTATTCATCAGCGATGTAATACTCTATTTCATGTAAATGAAATATATTTTGTGCTTGGAATGCTGTACCATGTACCTGTCGTGCGTCGGGTGTTATCCTGGGCTGACGTGAGAAGGCCCCCTACTCCAGACGGATCGGGGTGCCACAATAGGTATACTGTTATCCAACAACAATATCTCGTTTGCGCACCTGAGAGGTTTGCACGAGTTTTGCCTACGTGGTTCAGCTGCAAGTTCGACCGAAGTCCATACATCTCATGCAGAGGCTTCCGTATCAGTCGCAGCAGGAAACTCTAGAATTACTTCCAAGGTTTCTTTCCTTTGACCTAATGTCGAAGATACTATTATCTCGTCGAGTTGCACTGTCCTCCCACTCACCTTTTTGCAAGAACCATTTTCTTCAAAATCATACCGCTCTTAGTGGCAAACTTTTTGCCTCGGTAGTGATGGAGGAATACCCAATAACTTGGGATAACCAACAAAATAGCACTTGTCTGATTTGGAATAGGTTTGTAAATATTTTACACAAGCCCCATATTCCAAATGTTAAGAAAAGACATAACATGGTTGGCCGTACCATACCATGGCGTCAATTCAACAGATCTGATGGCGCTCTTTTCAGTGTAAAAGCCGCAGCATCTAAAGCATTACTTTAAAAGGGATAATGGCAAATTGATTTATGTCATCTTTGATCTTACCCTGTCATAAATGGTTTGATTACATCTTCACGGACATTCCACTCACAGTGGTGTTCCGGGAGGTGTAAGTTATGAAACTCTTTTCACAACTCATTAGACATTCACTAAACTTGTAACTCAAATATTCCTTTCCGCAATCTAATTGCAGAAACACAATTTTCTTGTTTCAATAATTTCTACTTCATCTTGAAAACCTTTTGAATGATTTCAAAAGATCCAGACTTACGTCTCATCAAGTAAATATCCATATATCTACTTGAGTCATTTCAGAAGATAGACAAATCCACTGTTAGCAATAACCTTTATTGGACTACACACATCATAATGTATGATCACCGATAAGTTCGTTGCTCGTTCCTTATGGCCTGTGAACGGTATTTCAGTCACTTCACTTTTCAGATGAAAGTTGCAAGTGTCAGATGATTCATAATCAAATGACTTCAAAATCCATCATTATGGAATTTCTCCATGCGGGTTTCTCCAATGTGAACAAATGCAGTGCCACATATATGTGGTATTCTTTCAGTCTTGCGCCATTCAGCGTCAGTGTCACGGTTGTATTATATTATTATCAATATTCATAACATCCATTCCATCCGTGATGGAAGCATGGCCCTTATGTTATTCATAACACCGAACAACAATTGTTCTATCATGAACAACCTTCTTGCAACAAACATTATGCAATGGGCTAGAGTGTATAAAACTCTAAAATGAATTATGAAAATAAATACAGAGGTAATACACCGATGGAAGGTATAGCAACTTTTACTATGTTCCCAGCGCGTATCTAAACCTCATTTCTGGTAAGTCTTTTAGGCCGTAGTAGTTCTTGCATCGAGTCGCAACTGAATGCAATCGAGCGGGTATCTCCATGATCAACTTTTAATCACAATACCCAAGAATCAGTGATTAACATGTTTTAATCATAATTCCCAAGAATTATATCTTTAACCAGCCTTCCATACATCTATAACTCGTAAGACATTCATACATGAGCTGGATATTCCAGTCTTCTTTCTTTTTGCCTTTATACTTCTAACCGTTTAACTTTCAGTATTTCTCCTATTCTCAGAAGAAGCACCCAACTTTAAGAGTGGCGTTAGCCCCGGACTTCCTAGGCATGTAAGTCACACTAACACCGTTTCTCTTTAAGTTGTTGTTTTATTCACCATCATTATATGACAGGCGTTCTGCTGGATCCCTCTCTTATCAGTCTAATGCATAGTAAACACTTTACTAATACTTTGTAAACAAACATTGCTTTGGATATCTCATATCTTTTAGCCTTTGTTTTTATCTGAAAATAATTTTCAGTTCCATGAATATCACATAACTATCCCAAACTTTTGAAGTTCGGGTCTCATGGAAGCAAGCATATTGCATTTGACCGTAACGGAATTCTAGCTTTTGGATCGAAGGACGAGAGTCACATCATCCATAGCATTAGCGGGAGAATACCAAAAGCATGCGATAGGACAAAGTCCTTTTCAGCACTCTTGAGGACAATCCTCACATTACGTTACCAGCCGTAAAGTTTTAACCAGATATTTAACAGCTATTCAATTTTAATAGGGAAGGTGGAAACGCGAGCCATTATTCTACAACTATTATGCAAATCACACTTAGACAGTGTTCATAATTAATTGCACTGAGAATTAAAAGAATTAATTCTAAAGTGCGCTCCCACTCAAATCAATATCTCTCATAATTGATTTGAGTGATGCAAGATCCAGACTTCAATTCATCGCCATAGAATCATCATCTCATGACGGGAATTTTAATCGGTAGGCCAACTTGCCGATCACATCTCTTTGTGACTCTTGTTCATCTTTCGATGCGTGTGTTCCAAGCTCAGGACGATCCTGCCATGAACATCAAGACAACCAAGTGATCTTACTGCGAGGTCTGACCTCACCCGCCTCACACTTCTCTAATCGTTCGTACCCATGCAACCATGGCACACCCTGAAAAGATAGGTGCCGTGACGGTGCTACACTTGGGAGAACACTAACTACTTGATATTTTAAGTGAGAGATCACCCTAATAAAGGCGACTACCTTGCAATCAAAAGGGTGCATCATAAGGGATTAACATCTCAGGCAATTCATAATAGCATGATATGGTATAGCCCTTTCTGACGGAGAAGTCTTTAATTTCTTCATCTTTGGCATTTGTGTCGGTGTTCACCTTCGCGAAGTTTGCCACCACCTTGTCGATGCAATAAATAATACTGCTATCTCTATAGCAAATAAAATAATGCATTACAACAAGGTTGACACGCAGGTCATTTAAAGTGACAATCATATGGCTCCAGCCATCATGCCGAATCATGACACGCAGGTCATGTTAATTTACATTATATAGTCATCTCATACATAATCAAATTAAATATGACGAAGACTATACGACATCTCATGCACATCTCATGTCATCCTGCAAAACCAAGTTAGACACCTCTAATCGGTTTATGCAAAATTTTATTTTTCGTGGCTTCTAAGGTTTCGAAACAAACTGAAGCTACCAACGTTCATCATCAAGTATGATTATTCAAGTTGCTAGATTAACTTTGCGGGGCATATGAAACACGATATAATAAAATCTCGAGCCCCATACTAAACTTCGTCATACGCAAGAACCCCGTGCAGATCATATCTCCATTGCCCTTTAGTCTGCGAAACATCCATCTTTCTTTAACTGTGGTGGAACCCAAAGACACTGAATCACTTCGTTGATCTGTCAATCAGCATACTTAGGAGCAGCATGAAAGGATCGCGGATTGCCAGAACTATGTAAGATTCCACCATGCCGTCAAGATTAGGACTACGCAAATTCAAGGGAAACAACAGGAACATCAGGTAATAGATTTCATCTGCTACCCGCAAAAATAATTTTCAGTAATAGAACTCATCTACTACAAATTGTATTGTGCAACACCCATACATCTCATGTATTCTAGATCATAACCTGCATCTACGCATAGAAGGGCTCATGATGCCACTGTAGGGGAATGCGACAAAAACAAAAAATTTCTGACCTACGCACCAGCCCAGGACCACTATGAAGATGCATACAAGGTTTGATCTGATCGTTACCGACTCGTAGCGCAGCGGAAGGAGAGTCGGTGGAGATAGTTGGTGCAGATCCCCGTAGCTAGGATTTACAACCTCCCAACCGCGAGGATGTACTCCCTCATCTGTGTAGGAGATATGCCCTAGAGGCAATAATAAATGTTATTATTTATCCCCATATTCCTAATTATGTTTATGTTCCATGCTATAACTGCTATGGTTCTCGAGTCTACAATAACCACGAGGCTCGCAGGGAAATTCATATGCACGTGTGGAATAATAAACGGTAAAATGTATTTCTAGTCTGGCCTCTAAGACTAGCTCAAGTGTTGCATGATGGTTCTGTTTTCCTGATCATGGGCATGACTATGCCGGCAACTTTGAGGGCATAATGTTAGGAGAACAGTTGTGTTAAATCGACCCGATTGATGTTATGCTATGAGATACATTCGTCACAAGTTAATGGTTAATAACACAGAGAAAGTTAACGTTTGCATAATTCCTTAGACCATGAGAGTATCGAGTATCTTCATGCTTGCTTCATGTACTTTGGGGTTTGTTAAACGTCATCCGTAAATGGGTGGCTATTACGGCGGCTTACGGGTTCATGGAAAAGTATGTCAACGGACTTGATAGCTCAAGATTGGGATTTGCTCCTCCGATGATGGAGATATATTCTTTGGGCCCTCTCGGTGTTATTGTATCCATCATCGTCTGGCCAGACACATTGTGATTTAATCATAGGGATACCGGAACATGGGAACGAGAAAAGAGAACAAAACCGGTAACGAGGTAACTGGCATAGTGGACAAGTTGTTGATTCACGGGGATGCCAATAAATCTCGCCTCGGGTATTTGTAACATATCGCGAAGCAACATGAATAGCACACAGCAACTGGAGGTTCACTCGAATATTTATTCGTGTGGGTATAGGGGTCAATATGGGTGTCCACGGCTCCGATGTTGATCATTGATCGGAAAGTGTTCCGGTCATGTCTATACTTCACCAAACCTATAGGGTCACACGCTTAAGGGTCATCTATCTGCTGAATGCTTGACAGGGAGTCTGAGAGAAAGTCACCGGAAAAGTTTCGGAGACAACGGAAGAGTTCCAGAGAGAGAACACCGGAAGAGTTTCGGTAAAACTGAAAAGTTGTTTCAGGGTATACCATTAAGTCAAATTGGTTTCGGCACATGCCTGGAAATTCTTGGAGGGTGCCAGAATTGTTCTGGGAACTTCTGGGATTTTTCCGGAGAAAAAACCCGGAAATGTTCCGGAGCTGCGGGAACCGCTTTGGTTGCTTTTCGCAGATGAAAATCACTAATCCGGAATTGTTTCGGAACGTGTCCAAAATTATTTTAGTGAGTACTGGATTTAACGGTCGCGGAAAAATATTTTCGTGAATAGTGAAAATCACTTTATGGTTACTTTATGGAAAGCCACCTTTTTGGGCTATGTCCCAAAATATCATAGGGATGACATGGATGGATGAGAGCCACCCTACCCCTTGGGTTTTCCTATAAATAGAGGTGGAGAGGCACTCTCCACACTCACTCTTTCTCACATACAAATGACATGCATGATCTGGCCTTCTCTCTCCCTCCCCGCGAAATAGTTTCGTAGAGCCGAACGGCTATCTGGGTTCCGGTGGGAACTAGTTCTAGACGGCGAAGCCCTGCCGGATAGATGACACCGTATGTGTGCTACCCCGTAGAGAGGTCGTAGGTTCGATCTTTTTGCCCGAGGGGCTGTTCGAGAGTGCCTCCCGAAGGGCTGTCCGAGTGACCATCCGAGATTCTGTGAGTGCCTCCCGAAGGGCTGTCCGTGACTCCGTCCGGGGGACTGTCCGACCGACTCCTGAAGGGCTGTCCGAGGGGCTGATGAGGGAGTACATCCTCGTGGTTGGGAGGTTGTAAATCCTAGCTACGGGGATCTGCACCGACGATCAACATCGACTCTACTTCCGCTGCGCTACGAGTCGGTAACGATCAGATCAAACCCTGTATGCATCTCCATAGTGATCCTGGGCGTGCTCGCAGTACCGGAAATTTTTGTTTTCTGCTGCGTTCCCCTACAATCTACCCCTTGGACAGCCCTCCGGGAGGTGGTCTGACAGTCCCTTGGACGGTGTCATGGACAGCCCTTCGGGAGGACCCTCGAAACTCGGACGGTCACTTGGATAGCCCTCCGGGAGGACACTCAAACAGCCCCTCGGGCAAAAGATCGAACCTACGACCTCTCTACGGGGTTGCACACATACGGTGTCAGCTATCCGGCAGGGCTTCGCCATCCAGAACTAGTTCCAGCCGGAACCCAGACAGCCTTTCGGCTCTACGAAACCATTTCGCTGGGAGGGAGAGAGAAGGCCAGATCATGCATGGCATTTGTATGAGAGTGAAGAGTGAGTGTGGAGAGCTCATCTCCACCTTTATTTATAGGAAAACCAAGGGGTAGGGTGGCACTTGAAAAACCCAAAATGCACATGCTTTATGTCCCACATAAAGGGCAAGATGGGGAAGCTTCCAAATAGTGTTGCCTGCATCACCATGCCTGCATCATCCCCTAATAGTGTTTCCACTATTTACAATAGTGTTTTCAATATATGCATATAGTGTTTCCACTATTTACATACAGTGTTTTCACTATTCAAAATAGTGTTTCCACTATTCATGAAACATTTTTCCACGACCGTTAAATCCAAAATTATTTCTGTAGGTCTTAGAACATTTCCAGTACCCACTAAAAATAATTTTGGACGCGTTCCGAAACAATTCCGGATCAGTGATTTTCATCAGCGAAAAGCAACCAAAGCGGTTCCGGCAGCTCCGGAACATTTCTGGGTTTTTTCTCTAGAAAAATTTCAGAAGTTCCCAGAACAATTCTGGCACCCTCCAAAAAGTTCCAAGCGTGTGCCGAAACCATTTTGACTTAAAGGTGTTCTCCGAAACAACTTTTTGGTTTTACCAAAACTATTCCGGTGTTCTCTCCAGAACTCTTCCGTTGTCTCCGAAACTTTTTCGTTGACTTTCTCTCAGACTCCCTGTCTAGAATTCAGCAGATAGATGACCCTTAAGCGTGTGACCCTATAGGTTCGGTGAAGTATAGACATGACCGGAACACTTTCCGGTCAATGATCAATAGCGGAACCGTGGACACCCATATTGATCCCTATACCCACACGAATAAATATTCGAGTGAACCTCCAGTTTGCCGTGTGCTATTCCTGTTGCTTCGCGATATGTTACAAACACCCGAGGTGATATTTATCGGCATCCCCATGGATCAACAACTTTTGTCCACTATGCTAGTTACCTCGTTACCGGTTTTGTTCTCTTTTCTCGTTCCCGTGTTCTGGCATCCCTATGATCAAATCACATGGTGTCTGGCCAGACGATGATGGATACCGTAACACCGAGAGGGCCCAGAGAATATCTATCCACCGTCGGAGGAGCAAATCCCAATCTTGCGCTATCAAGTCCCATGTCATACTTTCCCTTGAACCCGTAAGCCGCCGTAATAGCCACCCAGTTACGGATGACGTTTAACAAACCCCCAAGTTCATGAAGCGAGCATGAAGAAACTCGATACTCTCATGGTCTAAGGAATTATGCAAACATTAACTTTCTCTGTGTTATAAACCATTAACTTGTGACTAATGTATCTCATAGCATAACATCAATTCGGGTCGATTCAACACAAATGTTCTTCTAACATTGTGCCCTCAAAGTTGCCGGCATAGACATGCCCATGATCAGGAAAACGTGATCATCATGCAACACTTGAGCCAGTGTTAGAGGCTTGACTAGGAATACTTTTTACCATTTATTATTCCACATGTGCACATGGGTTTTCCTCAGAGTCTTTATGGATATACGGGCTCGGGAACCATGGCAGTTATAGCACGGAACATAAACTTAATTAGGAACATGGGGATCAATAATAACATTTATTATTGCCTCTAGGGCATATCTCCTACAACCTATACTTCCATCACTCAGACAATTCCCAAATTAATTCCTAAAAACTAGGAGTCATATCTTCCCACAATATCCAAAAACATCTTATACTCCAGTTCAATTTTTCAGCAAAATAATTCTTTTCAGCCTCTGGTCATTTCAAACCTCTGTGAAGGAAGTACCAGCTAGAAGTGTCCATTGGCTCTGAAATTTTTATAGCATCTTATTACTACCAAATAACCTCCAGATACCAGATTTCATCTCAAGAAGCCAATCCATGTGAGTGCACCATCTTCAACAAGTTTCTGGACCAGAATATGGTTTGTACATGAACCATGCTCTAAACTTGATGAAAATTTTCCAAACTTCTCCAGAATGTAGTCCTTCCAACCTAGAACACCCTAGACATCTCCCTTGCATCCAGCTCCACCTCATTTCTTCCCTGGAACTCTCCCAAGATCCTATCCAGAATCTGTTCTGGATGATCTGGAGCAGCCTGAGCTATCCCTAGCCCTACCCTTGCCCTAGACCCACTATTTGAGCACAGGTCAGCACACCAGACAAGGTTTGGCAGGCCATCTCGCACCGCGTGCGCCAGTGCGCGCGGTGACCACGCGGCCAGCACTGCCAAACGCGCGCTCTGGGCGCCGTCAGGCTCGGGTCTCGTCGGAACGAGACGACCGCGTCACCGTACCTCATCCGTTTGTGCCGACAGCCTCTCCACCGACGCATGCCCCCTCCAGAAACCTCTCTCACCTCCGGCATGGCTCGCCGCTGCTCTCGGCCAAGTTCACCCATGGGCCGAACAGTGCGCCTCAGCCGCCGCCATTGTCCGTGCTCTCATTAATGCTCCGGACCCGTCCCATCGCCCCTATGAGCTCCCGTCCCCTCCTTTCGTGCTCCGCAGGCCAGCGCGATGGCCAGCTCACCCCGGAGCTCGTCCGCATCTCCACGGCGCCGATCGGCTCGGGCACCTTCCGCCCGGCTATAAAAGCCGCTGCCCGGCCTCTCCTCGCCTCACCACTCCACCTCTACTCCTCCCAAATGCCTCCAGAGCGCCCAGTCGAGGGCCGGGAGCTCGTCTCCCTCAGCTCCGGCCAGAGCTCTGCCGCCCGATCCCCATTCTACTCCAGCCAGCTCCACCCTACTCCAGCTTCACCTGACCCCACCCTCGAGCCCAGCAAGCCTCCCTGGTCCTCCCTGACCCCTTTCCCGACCGAGGTGCTGCCGGAATTGCCGTCCCCGACGACCCCCGAAGGCCGCAGCCGCCGAAGAAGAAGGGGGTGACGCCGTTCGGCCACCTCCGGAGGAGCTACGGGTATAGGGGAACCGCCGTCGACTGCCCGATCCACTCCCGCCGTCTCCTGACCTCGCCGGCGTCATCCACTTACAGCTTCGACCACGGGCCTGGGTCGCTGGCAGGTGGGGCCCTCGGGCAGGTTTAAAATAAAAGGAGGGGAACAGAGAGAGGGCGGCCCACTAGAGGTTTTTCTAATATCTGTTTTAATTTCAGTTTTGACCAGAAACTTTGACCAGTCATTACTTTTAAACCACAAGTCCAAGTCAATTGAAACTTTTTGCAACAGTTTTGTATTGAGTCCCTTTATTTTGTGTTAAAATTTGGTATTTTTCCAGTATGTACAGAATTTTTGACCAACAGAAATGCTTTATGTGACATTTTCTTTTGCCATTTAAAAATATTTTTAGAAGGAAATTGCCTTGGTGTTGAAGACCGGGAGTTTGTTGACACCCCATTTGAGCAAGGCAAGGCACATCATCCGTTGCATAAGGCATTACAATAGTGTTGGCTTTATGTTAAACTCTTTTGCATTAATTTAATCCAATATAAATATGCCAAAACTCATATTGCTTGGTATCTTGCATAGACCATTGTCATGTTAATCCACTTATTTGACATAACTAATGTGGTAAGGTAACTTTGCCTGATGCATGTTATGTTACTCATTAAACCTATATTTGATGGTTGATCAAGTGCCACCGACCCGGACTTACCCGTGCAGCCACATCTGCCGGTATGGGACAGCCTTGATTTGGTCTAACCTCGTGCTCTTTTACCGGTACCACCAAAGAGGGAAGGTTATGCGTGCGTGCTTGTAATACCACGAGTGTCATGCTATAGTGACTTCACACTAATGATGACAGGTCATCATCATTCTGTCCTAAGAAATACAGTTAAGAAATAATTCAACTCAAATTCAAAATTCAAATAACAAGGGAATTTAGAAAAACTCCAAACTTATAAACAAAATAGTTCATAATATTGCAAATAATTTGAAAGCAATTGTAAAAATAAAACTCACATTAATTGAATTCCAAATTTGACCCCAACATCCAAAAACAGTGACTAAAACAGCCACTTTAATCCATTTGCATTTAATCAAAAATCAAATGATTTCAAATATTACCCCAACCATTTTATAGCAGTGCCAAATATTGCATGGTATTTATTGAGCCAAGTCTAATATTTTACAAAAGTAATATTGTGGCCAAACAATTTGCAAAACAGAGAAGGAGTAAATAAATAGAAAAAGAAGGGATAATTAGTTTTATGCCCCTAGTTGTGTCCCACTCGGCTATTTTACCCCTAAGAGGAGCGAAGTGACTTGGACAGAACCGATGGCTTTTGAAAATTAGGAGGAAAACAGCCGAGTGGGACACAACTAGGGGCATAAAACTAATTATCCCGAAAAAGAATAAAGAAAAGGGGAGAGGAGCACTGTGCCGATGGGCCTAAGTCGAACAGTAGGAGGCCCAGCCCACCCGCACCTCTCCTTCTACCTCTCTCCTTGCTAACGACCGCAGCGCCCACGCATGCCATGGCCCCCCTCCTCGCGGCTACCGACGCGTGCCCGCTCGCCTGGGAGGAGATAAGGGCGTCCCCGACACCCTGCTAACCTTAGGCCACACCTCTCCACCCCCTCGCCTCGCTCTCGCCTGATCTGGGGCTCTCCCGAGCGCGGTCGTCGCCCTGTTGTCGTTGTCCCCGTGGCCAGCCGCATCCCCGCGCTGCGCCACCACGTCCTGGAGCTTTCCCGTCACTAGTGGAAAACAGGGCTATAATCCCGGTTTGGGAGGGCCTTTAGTGCCGGTTCTACAACCGGCACTAAAGGGGGGGGGGACTAAAGCCCCCCCCCCCCCTTTAGTCCCGGTTCGTCACGGCCCGGCACTAAAGGGGCTCCACGTGGCGCTGCTGGGGCGGGGGAGGGAGGACCTTTAGAACCGGTTGGTGTTACCAACCGGGACTAAAGGCTCCACGTGGCGCTGCTGGGGCGGGGGAGGGAGGACCTTTAGTCCCGGTTGGTGTTACCAACCGGGACTAAAGGCTCCACCTTTAGTCCCGGTTGGTAACACCAACCGGGACTAAAGGTCCTTGCCGGAGCCGGCCTTGCCAGGGGCTGCCTTGCCGGGGGCCGTCAGGAATTTTTAGAAAAAAAAAATGAATTTTTTTTTGAATATTTTTTTGATTTGTTTTTAAGTTTTCTTCCGATTTTCAAATCTTTGAATTATTTGACAATTTAATCTCTAATCACCCGTCCACACTGCTCCAGCGTGGAGCACTCATTTCAAATCGTCTAACTTCCCGGCCGGTCACCCATCCTCTCACTGCTCCAGCCCCAGCACGCTTAACTTTAGGTTCTATCGACCCTAGTTTCCAAGTCTGCACTTGTTGTTTTCTTGACAATAGTAAGCTATCAATCCTATTAACCCTTAGGTCTTGGTGTCACATGATTTAATTTTTTGAATTCTAAACAATTATTAAAATAAACAAAATAAGTACTAATAATATTGAATTTCAATGAAAATAAAATAAGTAATAATATTATTTTATTCATTTTTTTTGCCATTTATTCATTTAATATGACATAATTAATATATTTAAATCTATAAATCGAAATTCGACAAATAATATATCCATTATTATCAGAAAAATGTGAGGAATCCAAATATGACATCATTTATTTATTTTAAATAAAATTAATTTTTCTCTAGTTTTTTTTGATATATTAAACTTTTTTTTTCGACGTCGTATGCAAAAGTTATGGCCGTTTTACATTTTTTTTTCGTTTTTTTGCAAAAAAGGTCAAAATTCATATTTCAAAATTTCTATACCAACTAGACACTAAAACCTAACTACACCTCAAAGGATTTTATTTTTTGAAGATTTTATCATTTTTGTTTATTTTCTACAAAACTAAAAAAGGCGGTCCACGGGGGGGGGGGGGGGGGTAGAGTTTGAAAATTTCAGAACCCCTTTAGTCTAGGTTGGTGTCCATCCAATCATACCGTTGAGTACACATCTGCTAGCACCGTCCCAGCCAGAGTCACAACTAAGGTTAACCAAGTCAGAAAGGTATGCGGCCGTCGGCTTCGAAGTATCAGGGTTTCAGACGAAAACTCGTCTGTTACAAAGGCATTTCATTTTTTTAAACTTATTTCAACTCCAGACTTTTTGTGTGTTCATTATGCACCATTCGAAGCCACGCCCTCAAATTTCAACCCTTTCTGACTTCATTTGCTATTTTCATGCATTTAATGATTTTTTTGAGCTAAATGACCCTGAAATTGAAAAGCACTACAAATGAACTCTGAAAAGGTTGAAACTTGGCATGGTATCATCATTTCACCCACATAGCATGTGCTAAAAAGTTGAGAGGGTTACGGCAAAAACTGGATGCACTTCGTTTACAAAATGGACAATCTCTTTCGAAGTATCAGGGTTTCAGACGAAAACTCGTCTAATACAAGGGCATTTCGTTTTTTTAAACTTATTTCAACTCCAGACTTTTTGTGTGTTCAATATGCACCATTCAAAGCCACATCCTCAAATTTCAACCCTTTCTAACTTCATTTGCTATTTTCATGCATTTAATGATTTTTTTGAGCTAAATAACCCTGAAATTGAAAAGCACTACAAATGAACTCTGAAAAGGTTGAAACCTGGCATGGTATCATCATTTCACCCACATAGCTTGTGCTAAAAAGTTGAGAGGGTTACGGCAAAAACTGGATGCACTTCGTGTACAAACTGGACCATCTCCTTCGAAGTATCAAGGTTTCGGACGAAAACCCATCTGTTACAAAGGCATTTCATTTTTCTTAACTTATTTCAACTCCAGACTTTTTGTGCATTCAATATGCAGCATACTACAACATGTTAAAATCTACAGAAAGAACTAACTAAAAATAATAAAAAACAACAATTAAATGACTAAAACAACTATATAAGCAAAACAGTATTGTTTTAATTAAAATCCTAATTTAAATTATTCTAAAAATAACCAAATAAATCTTACTGTGACAACAATCTAACACGTGACTAGGAGCAAAAAGAATTAAATTAAAAACTATTTGTAAACTCAAGTTATTCACAATCTAGGGGTTGAAGCAAATTTGAACAAATTCAAATTTAAACCATTCAAATTTGAAAACTAATGGCACAAACAGAAACTAGACAAAATTTTGAATCTAATGCAAAAAGAATCACTCAAAAACATCAAATATCTTAAAAGATATAAGCAATTTAAAAAAGAAACTAAAAACAGAAAAAAAATCAGAACCCCTTTAGTCCCGGTTGGTGTCTCCAACCGGGACTAAAGGTCGAACCTTTAGTCCCGGTTGGAGACACCAACCGGGACTAAAGCCTCAACCCCTTTAGTCCCGGTTGGTGTTACCAACCGGGACTAAAGGGGGGGCCTTTAGTCCCGGTTGGTGATACAAACCGGGACTAAAGGGGCTCGTGGGGGCCCCAGCTGACACCAGCCTGGCACAACCCCTTTAGTCCCGGTTCGTGTTACGAACCAGGACTAAAGGTCCGGAACGAACCGTGACTAATGATGCCCGTTCCGAACCGGGACTAATGGTCACATTAGTGCCGGGTCAAAACCAAACCGGGACTAATGCTGCGGATAGAAGGTCCGTTTTCTACTAGTGCGTCGTCGCCTTCGTCGAACTCAAGTAGCAGGTCAAGCCAGCAAGCGCCGAATCGACGCCATCGAGCCGATCCCCTCCACTGCATCCGCCGGTCGCCGCCGCTCGATCCGCCGCCTCGCTGCACCCCCGGCCTCCCCGAGACGCCCGCCACCTCCACTGTGAACCGCCATGCCTTTTGCCCCATTTAGCCCACCGGTTTGGGTCCTCCGTTGCTGCTGCCGCCCGTGGCCGAAGCCACCACTCACCATGGCCGCGAGCTCGATCTAGCCGAGCTCGGCCAGGCCGCATACGCCTCGCCCGTGAGCCCCCTTGGGCCTGGACGCACCTGCGCGTGCTCCCGCCGTCCCGTGCATGCTTGCGCGCGACCACCCGCACTCTCCCGCGTGACGGCCGTGCCGCGGCCATGCTCTGGTATGCGCGCGCGCGCTGCCGTGCTCTGGCCGGCTGCTACTGTAGCTGGGGCCCGGCTGTCAGTGTTTAGATTAGGGACTAATTCCGGTTTAGTACTAACCCTCACTGCTAACACTCACTGACTGGTGGGTCCCGGCTAAATAAGTAACAATTTAACCCCCTTTTTAAAAACCACTGAGACTTACATGTGGGACCCACCCTGGCACTGTTCATTTGGATAAGGCTGCTGAGTCAGCAGCTGACTGTGCACTTCGGCCCCACCTGTCATACACACTGTGAGATAGGCTGGGTACATTTTCGGGTACCCATAGCAATTTAGCTATTTAATTTTCGAATTTAAATTAATTCAAGAAAATCCAGAAAATACTTAAAACTTTGAAAAATCATATAAAATAATCTGTAACTCGGATGAAAATAATTTATATATGAAAAATGATTAGAAAATATGACGAATCCAAATATGTGATCAAAATGCTTGACCATCACTCCTAACTAGATGAACATGGAACTTTCCCCTCCGGTTCAATATACCAATAACTCCTCGGAGCTAGGAAAATATTCCCGGATATTTTCCCGCTCCGTTTAAAATACTTAGTACTGCGTTAGGGCACCCCTAGCACAGCCTATTGCCATGCCAAGCATCTGTGTGGATTGTTTGCTTTATATTTACTGTTTCTTCCCCCTCTTCTCTCCGGTAGACTCCGAGACCGACGCTGCTCCCGAGTACGACTACGTCATCGACGACCCTTCTTCCTTTTCAGCAAGGCTTCCAGGCAAGCAAACCCCCTTGAACATGCCTATATCGCCTATTCTTTCTCCCTCATACTTGCATTAGAATTGCTACAATTATTGTTTCGAATACCTATTCTGATGCATAGCCTATTTTTGTAAACTCCTATTGATACTTTACCTGATATCCTAAATGCTTAGTATAGGTTGGTTAGTGATCCATCAGTGGCCCCGCATCCTTGTCTGTGTTGCCATGCTTTACTACCGGATGCTTCGATCAATGGGATCGATCTGCAGAGACCGAACACTGCACCGCACACCCCTTAGTTGTAGGACTCTACGGAGCTACTATCGAGTGCCGAGGGTGATACCTCCTACCTCACTTCTGATGATACCTCTGTAATGTAGCTAGTCGGTTGTGGGTTATCGAGGGTGATTCCGATTTCACCACCTCCGATGATGCCTCTGTCGTGCAGCCCCTCAAGTGTGAACTTATTGAGGGTGATTCCTCCAAGTTCACCTTGACGGTTACATCGAGTGGGAATCCATCGAGGGTGATTCCTCGGATTCCCCACGATGTTATGGACACACGGGTACTTTGACCTCACCTCAGTCCTCTGGGAAGTCGGGTTGGCCAGGAGGGCACCCGCGAGAGATTATTGTGGCGGAACGACAGGGAAGGCGGAGACCACCTAGGAGAGAGGTGGGCCTGGTTCCTGCTCGTTGGACCGCGGGTTACCAAGTCGGTGCGACAAGGTGTCAGAGGTGAGCCTTGAGCCCTGCTCGTGTCCGCGAGTTACTAATAACATGCTTAACGGATTTGGGTATTTGATCTGAGTTGGCCACTGGCCTATACGCACTGCCACCACGCGGGATAATGCTTTAATGGGGCCCTCGGCGCCGTATGTATCAGCCGAAAGCTCTGTCAGACGTCCAGTTCAGCATTGCGGCATGAATATTATTTGAGTCTTCTCTGATCTCTTTTATGCATGATTATTATATCTTCGTATTTCTTCTCCGATCTATTGATTTGGTTTGGCCAACTAGATTGATTTATCTTGCCATGGGAAGAGGTGCTTTGTAATGGGTTCGATCTTGCGGTGCTCAATCCCAGTGATAGAAAGGGACATGACACGTATGTATCGTTGCTATTAAGGGTAAAAAGATGGGGTTTATTCATACGTGAGTTTATCTTGTCTACATCATGTCATCGTTCTTAAGGCGTTACTCCGTTCTTTATGGACTTAATACACTAGATGCATGCTGGATAGCGGTCGATGTGTGGAGTAATAGTAGTAGATGCAGGCAGGAGTCAGTCTACTTGTCTTGGACGTGATGCCTATATACATGATCATTGCCTTGGATATCGTCATGATTATTTGCTTTTGTATCAATTGCCCAACAGTAATTTGTCTACCCACCGTATGCTATTTTCTTGAGAGAAGCCTCTAGTGAAAACTATGGCCCCTTGGTCTATCTAAATCAAATTACTAAAACCCTAAAAATATTGCTGCACTTTTCTTTTATTTATTTTATTTTGTATTTTTGTTTCAATCTATCTATCTATCACATACAATTTAATCTTGCAATTAACCGCCGAGGGATTGACAACCCCTCGTTTGCGTTGGGTGCAAGGATTTGTTGTTTGTGTGCAAGTACTGCTAACGAGGTGTTGCATGGTTCTCCTACTGGATTGATAACCTTGGTTTCATAACTGAGGGAAATACTTACCTCTGCTGTGCTGCATCATCCCTTCCTCTTCGGGGATAATACCAACGCAAGCTACAAGTAGCAGGCGGCGCGGCACGGCTACGTTCGGGCGGCCGAACGGAGGCGCGGGTGGCAGCACATCGGCTGCTAGGGCAGCTGCGGTGAGCTTCTCGATCCAGTTCTAGATCGAGGGACTCCTCTGGCTCGCTGCACACGAGCGGCGCGGGCTGAGGCGGCGTGGGCCGGCCGGCGCCGGTGGTCTCAGCTACTGGTGGTGGTTGGCGCGGTGGTGTGCCATGGTAGGGTGGTCCAGTGGCATTTGCGGCTGGAGTAGCCTAGTCCGGGGGTACAGATGGTGCAGGTCGGTGGGGCGGCGGAGCTTGGAGCTGGGTGTCGGCCCCTGCTACTTGTAGTCTGCGTTGGTATTTCCCCAAAGAGGAGAGGATGATGCAGTACAGTAGAGATAAGTATTTCCCTCAGTTAAGAACCAAGGTTATCAATCCAGTAGGAGAACCAAGCAAAATTCCGTTAAGCGCACCTGCACACCCAAGGGCAAACACTTGCACCCAACGCAAATAAGAGGGTTGTTAATCCTCTTAGCGGTTATTTGCAAGTATTAAATCTTATCGAGGTAAATAGATAAACTAAAATACTAATTAAAATAAAAGTAAATAAATTGCAGCATGGTATTTTTAGGTTTTTTTATATGATAAAGATAGACCCGGGGGCCATAGTTTTCACTAGAGGCTTCTCTCTTGAGCACATAAACATACGGTGGGTAAACAAATTACTATTGGGCGACTGATAGAAAAGCAAATAATTATGATGGATTCATGGAAATGATCATGTATATAGGCATCACGTCCGAGACAAGTAAACCGACTCCTGTCTGCATCTACTACTATTACTCCACTCATCGACCGCTATCCAGCATGCATCTAGAGTATTAAGTTAATAAAAACAGAGTAATGATTTAAGCAAGATGACATTATGTAGAGAAGCAAATTCAAGCAATATGAATAAACCCCATCTTTTCATCCTTAATGGCAACAATACAAATACGTGTCATGTCCCTTTCTGTCACTGGGATTGAGCACCGCAAGATTGAACCCATCACAAAGCACCTCTCCCATTGCAAGATAAATCTATCTGGTAGGCCAAACCAAATCGATAGATCGGAGAGAAATACTAAGCTATAACAATCATGCATAAAAGAGTTCAGAGAAGACTCAAATATTTCTCATGAATAATCTAATCATAAACTCACAATTCATCGGATCCCAACAAACACACCGCAAAAGAAGATTACATCGGATAGAACTCCAAGAACATCGAGGAGAACATTGTATTGAAGATCGAAGAGAGAGAAGAAGCCATCTAGCTACTAGCTATGGACCACTAGGTCTGTGGTAAACTACTCACACATCATCGGAAGGGCAGCAAGGTTGATGTAGAAGCCCTCCGTGATCGATTCCCCCTCCGGTAGAGTACCGGAAAAGGCCTCTAGATGGGATCGCGGAAGAACAGAGGCTTGCGGCGGCGGAAAGGTTTTCTCTTCTGGCTCTCTGGGGTTTTCCCAATATTTGTGAATTTACAGAAGTGGGATTAGGTCAAATGGAGTCAGGTGGGCCCCACAAGGCAACACGGCGCGCCCTGTTGCCTTGTGAAGCCTCCGTGAGGCTTCTGGCCTCCTCCCGAAGCTTCCAAGGTTTCTTTTGTCTAGAAAAAAATCTCCAAAAAGTTTCGTGGCATTTGGACTTCATTTGGTACTGTTTCTCTGAAAAGCCAAAAACAAGCAGAAAATAGCAACTGGCACTGGGCACTAGGTTAATAGGTTAGTCCCAAAAAATGATATATAATTGCATATAATTGCATATAAAAACATCCAAGATTGATACGATAATAGCATGGAACAATCAAAAATTATAGATACGTTGGAGATGTATCAAGCATCCCCAAGCTTAATTCCTGCCCGTCCTCGATTAGGTAAATGATAAAAACAGAATTTTTGATGTGGAATGCTACCTATCATGTTTCATCATGTAATCTCTTTCTTACGGTATGAATAATAAGATCCAAATGATTGAAAGCAATAGTCTATAGTTTGATATAAAGACATCAATATTCAGGCATACTAATAAACAATCACGTCTTTTAAAATAAAAATGCTAAAGAACGTTATCCCTACAAAATCATATAATCCTGTCATGCTCCATCTTCTTCACACAAAGTATTTATCATGCACTACCCCGATGACAAGCTGAGCAATTGGTTCATACTTTTTAATGCGCTTCAGCTTTTTCAACTCCCACTCAATACATGAGCACAAGCCATGGATATAGCACTATGGGTGGAATAGAGTATGGTGGTAGAGATAAATAAGAGAAGTCAAAAATGGATAAAGTCTCACATCGACGAGGCTAATCAACGTGCTATGGAGATGCCCATCAATTGATGCCAATGCGAGGAGTAAGGATTGCCATGCAATGGATGCACTAAGAACTATAAGTGTATGAAAGCTCAACACGAAAACTAAGTGGGTGTTCATCCAACTTGCTTGCTCATGAAGACCTCGGGCATTTGAGGAAGCCCGTCATCGGAATATACAAGCCAAGTTCTATAATGAAAAATTCCCACTAGTATATTAAAGTGACAAAATGGGAGACTCTCTATATGAAAAACATGGTGCTACTCTGAAGCACAAGTGTGGAAAAGGATAGTAACATTGCCCCTTCTCTCTTTTTCTCTCATTTTTTTTCATGGCTCTTTTTTTTCTTTTTTTTCCTTGTTTTTAGAACGATCCCATGGACCTCATCCCCACTTTTTCGAGGATTCATTAGTCTCCATCATTCTTTCCTCACTGGGACAATGCTCTAATAATGATGATCATCACACCTCTATTTACTTACAACTCAACGTTACAACTCGATACTAGAACAAAAATATGACTCTATATGAATGCCTCTGGCAGTGTACCAGGATGTGCAATGATGCTAGCGTAACATGTATAACAATGATGAACGGTGGCTGAGTCATAAATACTATGTCAGCTATATGATCATGCAAAGCAATTTGACAATGATGATGTATGTCATAAAAACGGAACGGTGGAAGTTGCATGTCAATATATCTCGTAATGGCTATGGAAATGCCATGATAGGTAGGTATGGTGGCTGTTTTGAGGAAGATATAAGGAGGCTTATGTGTTCTAGAGCGTATCATATCACGGGGTTTGGATGCACCGGCGAAGTTTGCACCAACTCTCGATGTGAGAAAAGGCAATGCACGGTACCGAAGAGGCTAGCAAATTGCGGAAGGGTGAGAGTGCGTATAATCCATGGACTCACATTAGTCATAAAGAACTCACATACTTATATATTGTGAAAGTCTATTAGCCCTCGAAGCAAAGCACTACTACGCATGCCCCGAGAGGGATAGATTGGTAGGACAAGGTCCATCGCTCGTCCCTGATACGTCTCCAACGTATCTATAATTTATGAAGTATTCATGACATGTTTATTATAGTTTTGTATGATTTTGGTGCACTTTTATATGGATTTTATATGATTTTTATGGACTAACATATTGACCTAGTGCCCAGTGCCAGTTGCTGTTTTCTGCTTGTTTTTGGTTTCCAGAAAATCCATATCAAATGAAGTCCAAATGCAGCGAAAATTTTTG
This sequence comes from Elymus sibiricus, assembly GCA_039707655.1. Taxonomy (NCBI): domain Eukaryota; kingdom Viridiplantae; phylum Streptophyta; class Magnoliopsida; order Poales; family Poaceae; genus Elymus; species Elymus sibiricus. The sequence continues at coordinate 434,341,526 of CM077668.1, read as the reverse complement.
ACGATTTTTTCTGGAAGGAAACGGACCCAGGAAGGTTCGGGCAAGCAGCAGAAGAGCCACAAGGGCCCCATGAGCCACATGGGCGCGCCTGCCCCCCAGGCGCGCCCTGGTGCCTCGTGGGCCCCCTGTGGCACCTCTTAGCGTGATTCTAACGCTGAAAAATCCTATATATTCAGAAACCCCTGAAAGCTAACCTAGATGAGTTTTTACGCCGCCGCAAGCCTATGTACCAAGGAGAACCCATCTGAAGCCCTTTTCCGGCACCCTGCCGGAGGGGGGAAATCATCACCGGAGGCCATCTTCATCATCCTGGCGGTATCCATGATGAGGAGTGAGTAGTTCACCCTCGGGGCTGAGGGTTTGTACCAGTAGCTATGTGTTTTATCTCTCTCTCTCGTGTTCTTGATTTGGCACGATCTTGATGTATTGCGAGCTTTGTTAATATAGTTGGATCATATGGTGTTTCTTCCCACTCTATCCTTGTTGTGATGAATCGAATCTTTTCCCTTTGAGGTTTCGTTATTGTCGGATTGAATATTTCAGATTTGAGAACACTTGATGTATATCTTGCATATGAATACCCGTGGTGACAACGGGGTATTATATTGATTCACTCGATATATGTTTTGGCACTCAACTCGCGGATTCCCATGGTGGCATTGGGGTAATCTATGCATAGGGGTTGATGCACGTTTTCATTATCTTTTCTCCGATAGAAACTTTGGGGTGCTCCTTGGAGTTCTTTGAGTGGATTGAATATTATGATTATGAAGTTGTTTGATGCATATCGTATAATCAACTCACGGATACTTGTGGTGACATTGGAGTATCTAGGTGACATTAGAGTTGGTTGATGTGTATCATATGGTGTTATTTTAGTACGAACTCTAGGGCTGTTTGTGACACTTATAGGAATAGCTCAATAGATCGATCGGAAAGGATAACTTTGAGGTGGTTTCGTACCCTACAAACAATTTCTATCTTATGTTCTCCGCTAATAGAAACTTGGGAGTGATTCTTTATTGCACGTTGAGGGATGGTTATATGATCCAATTATATTAGCATTGTTGAAAGATTGCACTAGCGAAAGTATGAACCCTTGGCCTTGTTTTAAGCATTGCAATACCGTTCGTGCTCACTTTTATCGTTTGCTACCTTGCTGTTTTTATTTATTCAGATTATAAAAACTTATATCTACTATCCATACGACACTTGTATCACCATCTCTTCGCCGAACTAGTGCACCTATACAATTTACCATTGTATTGGGTGTATTGGGGACACAAGAGATTTCTTGTATTTGATTGCAGGGTTGTTTGAGAGAGACCATCTTCATCCTATGCCTCCCACGGATTGATAAACCTTAGGTCATCCACTTGAGGGAAAATTGCTGCTGTCCTACAAAACTCTGCGCTTGGAGGCCCAACACGAGTCTACAACAATAAGTTGTGTAGTAGACATCAAGCTCTTTTCTAGCGCCGTTGCCGGGGAGGTGAGTGCTTGAAGGTATATCTTTAGATATTGCAATTGAATCTTTTAGTGTCTTGTTTTATCACTAGTTTGGTTTATAAAAGAAAACTACAAAAAAAATGGAATTGAGGCTGCCTCACATGCTTTATCTCTATAATGTCTTTCTTGAAAATAAGGATTCCGATAATTGTGCTCAATTGATAGAAGAAGAATTCAATAAAATGTTTGGCATAAAATCTTTGAATTATGAGCATGATTGCAATGTTGTTAGTATGAATTCCTTGAATATCCATGATGCTAATTATATGTAAAGCCATAAGCTTGGGGATGCTATGTTTGATGAAGATGATATTTTTAGTCCCCCAAGTTTTGATGTGTAAATTTGTTATGATGATTGCATGCCTCCTATTTATGATGATTATTGTGATGACATGTATGCTATAAAGAATAATGATAACCATGAAACTTGTCATCATGATTTTAATTTTCAATTGGATTATGCCAATCAAGTATCACATGATAGTTATTTCATTGTGTTTGCTCCCACTATTATGAATTAGAATAAATTTGCTTATGTGGAGAGTAATAAAAATCCTATGCTTGTAGGTCATGAAAAGAATGCTTTATGTGATAGCTATATTGTTGAATTCATTCATGATGCTACTAAAAATTATTATGAGAGAGGATCATATGCTTGTAGGTGTTGCAATAATATCAAGTTTCCTCTCTATGTGATGAAAATTTTGAAGTCATGCTTGTTTTGCCTTCCTATGCTAGTTGATTCTTGCTCCCATAAACTATTTGCTCACCAAATCCCTATGCATGGGAAGTGGGTTAGGCTTAAATGTGCTAGTCATATGCTTCATGATGCTCTCTTTGTGTTTCAATTCTTTACTTTTATGTGAGCATCATTGAAATCATCATGCCTAGCTAAAAGGCATTAAAGAAAAGCGCTTGTTGGGAGACAACCCAACATTTATACCTACTGTTTTTCTTGTGTTCACATGATTAAGCTACTGTAGTAATCATGTTTTATATGTTTTCTTTCAATAATGTGCCAAGTAAAGCCTTTGGGATAGTGTGGATGCTTGTTGGTTTGATTCTTTGCAAAACAAGAAACTTTTGCGTCCAGTGCTGGAATTTCTATGCTATACTGTATCGTGAGAAAATTCTGAAATTTTTATACAGTATTGGGTTACAAATGTTTTACGCTTTCCTAATTTTTCAGAATTTTTGGAGGTATAGAAGTATGGTTTTTAAATCGCTCACTACACGCTGTTCTGTTTTTGACAGATTCTGTTTTCGGTGCATAGTTTGCTTGTTTTTGTGTTTCCATAGCTTATATTGAGTAATATAATTTGTGGAAATGATAGAATATAGTAGGCATTATGTGAGAACAATTATTAATCTTGTCTTGACATTACCTAAGTGGATGATTTATTTTTATCATACTAACCTATCTCACCAAGTTCCGTTAAGTTTTGTGTGATTGAAGTTTTCAAGTTTTGGGTGAGATATTGATATGAGGAGAATAAGGAGTGGCAAGACCCTAAGCTTGGGGATTCCCAAGGCACCCCAATTTAATATTCAAGGAAGACTCAAGCGTCTAAGCTTTGGGATGGCCCGGAAGGCATCCCCTCTTTCGTCCTCAACATTATCGGTAACCTTACTTGGAGCTATATTTTTATTCGTCACATAATATGTGCTTTGCTTGGAGCGTCATTTTATTTTTTTGATATTTGATTGATGTTATCAATAATCATGTTTTGTATCCTTTAGTTCAATAAAATGCCAATTATAGCCTTTACCATACTCAAGTTTGCAAGTTCATGTGTTGCTGTTTGAAAACAGAAAGTTTTCTGTTATGTCCAGAATATTCCTGAATAGTCACAACATGATAAAAATATGAAATTTTTACACAGTAAGCATGCATGATTTCTCTGTCATGTGGTAATTTTTCAGAATTTTTGGAGTTAGGGAAGTATGGATTCTTATTCCCCTTTTACAGACTGTTCTGTTTTGGCAGATTGCTTTTATAGTTGCATTGTTTGCATATGCTTGCGTGTTTAATGTTTCTATTTTTGGATAGGAGTATTAAATATGAAGAGGCATTTAGTATGAAATGCTTAATTATAATGATTTTCTACAGTAGAGAATGTTAGGGTTTTGAGTTGATTTATACTAACTTATCTCATGAGTTCTTGTTGAGTTTTGTGTGGATGAAGTTTTTAAGATTTAGGAGAAGCCATGATATGAGAGGAATTAAGGAGACACAAGAGCTCAAGCTTGGGGAAGCCCAAGCCATCCCAATATAATATTTCAAGAAGTCTCAAGCATCTAAGCTTGGGGATGCCCCGGTAGGCATCCCACCTTTCTTCATCAACAATTATCGGTTAGTCTCGGTTGAGCCTAAGTTTTTGCTTCTTCACATGAGTTGCGCTATTCTTGGAATGTCATTTTATTTTGTTTTCTTTACTGTTTGAATAAAATACACAAGATCTGAAATTTTTAAATGAGAGAGAGTCCCCACGTAGCTACCTATTTACTTAACTACTCATTTGGTCTTCACTTATATCTTTTTGGAGTAGTTTGTCATTTACTCTTGTTCTTCACTTATATCCTATGAGGAAATTGTTGAAATGAATTGAATATCATAAAGTTGAAATTTATATGCTTCATATGCTTGTCCCATGGGGAGTAGTGACGTCACATAAAAGAAGTATAAGTGGTAAAATTTATTGAAAGTTAACAAACATAGCATTGGTCACTTCAACAATTCATGAAAGAATTTTGAAGGAAGAGAAATTTCACATATAAATATACTATCTTGGACATCTTCTATGATTGTGAGCCCCCATTAATTATTTTCAAGCTTGATCAAGTAGTTGACGTTGGACAAGGAAGACAGCGTAATGAGTTATGTTTGTTTATATTCACATAGAAGTTATATTGTCATGGATCCTCTAACATGTGGTGCTTGCTTAGGATCTTTTGCTAGCCAAAAATACGTACTAAGTAGAGATACTACTTGTGCATCCAAAAACCCTTAAACCCAGTTTCTTGCCATGAGAGTCCACTATATCTACCTATGGATTGAATAAGATCCTTTAAGTAATTTGTCATCGGTGCAAAAAGCAATAAAAATTGCCCCTAAAATATGTATGATCTTTTATTGCAGGGGAAAATAAGCGTTGTACGAACTTGTGATGGTAAAGAAATAAAAGCGATAGACTGCATAATAAAGGTTGCTATCACAAGGGGCAATATAACGTGTCGTTCCTTTGCATTAAGGGCTTGTGCATCCAACTACAAAAAGTGCATGACACCTCTGCTTCCCTCTACGAAGGGCCTATCTTTTACTTTTATGTATTTACTTTTATGCAAGAGTCAATATTATTTCTTCTCGTTTCAACCTCAATTATTCTCTAGTTGGCAAGCATCATGTGGTAGGGAATGATCCAGGCACATATATCCAGTTGAATATAGGTGATCATGAGTTATTAGTGTTGACATTATCCATGAGATAAATAAGTTGGGAGACAAAACATTAAGCCCCTATCTTCCTATGTGTTTGACTAAAACGGTTTGTTCTAAAAATATGCTTTGAGTGTCAGCAATCATGGAAGACTAAATGATAGTTGAGTATGTGGAATTTGCTAGATCAAAGCTCTTACATAGACCCTTCCTGAAAATAAGATGGATTGCAATTGTTTGCTGATTGAGAACATAGTTTGTTAGTTTTCAAGAAAGTTTATGGCCTATACTTTAAACATGTGAATAGCTTGCTACTTGATCATGAGAAGTTTTATGAGATGAGCTACTGATTATGATATGTATTGATGCTAGAGAAGGTGATTGAAATTATCATTGATCAAACTTATGCACTATGCTAGCATTCACACTTCATAAATTATTTCTTTTATCATTTACCTACTCGAGGACGAGCAGGAATTAAGCTTGGGGATGCTGATACGTCTCCAACGTATCTATAATTTATGAAGTATTCATGCCATGTTTATTATAGTTTTGTATGATTTTGGTGCACTTTTATATCGATTTTATATGATTTTTATGGACTAACATATTGACCTAGTGCCCAGTGCTAGTTGCTGTTTTCTGCTTGTTTTTGGTGTTCCAGAAAATCCATATCAAAGGAAGTCCAAATGCAGCGAAACTTTTTGACGATTTTTTCTGGAAGGAAACAGACCCAGGAAGCTTCGGTGAAGCAGCAGAAGAGCCACAGGCGCCCCACGAGCCACCGGGCGCGCCCTGGTGCCTCGTGGGCCCATTGTGGCACCTCTTTGCGTGATTCCAACGCTGAAAAATCCTATATATTCAGAAACCCCCGAAAGTTAACCTAGATTAGTTTTTACGCCGGCGCAAGCCTCTATACCAAGGAGATCCCATCTGGCGCCCTTTTCCGGCACCCTGCCGGACGGGGGAAATCATTACCGGAGGCCATCTGCATCATCCCGGCGGTCTGCATGACGAGGAGGGAGTAGTTCACCCTCGGGGCTGAGGGTTTGTACCAGTAGCTATGTGTTTGATCTCTCTATCTCGTGTTCTTGATTTGGCATGATCTTGATGTATCGGGAGCTTTGTTAATATAGTTGGATCATATGGTGTTTCTTCCCTCTCTATCCTTGTTGTGATGAATCAAATCTTTTCCCTTTGAGGTTTCGTTATTGTCGGATTGAATATTTGAGATTTGAGAACACTTGATGTGTGTCTTGCATATGAATACCCGTGGTGACAATGGGGTATTATACTGATTGACTTGATATATGTTTTGGCACTCAACTCGCGGATTCCTGCGGTGACATTCGGGTAATCTATGCATAGGGGTTGATGCACGTTTTCATTATCTTTTCTCCGATAGAAACTTTGGGGTGCTCCTTGGAGTTCTTTGTGTGGATTGAATATTATGATTATGAAGTTGTTTGATGCATATCGTATAATGTAACACCCCTATGTAATAAAGCACAGTGATCATCTGATAATCTTGCCAAGTCATCATCATTTGCAATGCTTGATCACAGTGGTTTAATATCTCTTTTCAAATTCTGCCACTGAATCCAAATTCAAATGCAATTGAAATTTGAAGTTGCACAAAAGTTGCTGGAAAAATGTTCATCATTTAGTAAATATTCCAAAACAATTTGTTGTTCAGGAAAACAACATCACCATGTTGCTAAAATGAGCATTAGCATTTAATCCAGTGCAACTCCAGCAATTTAAACTGCAAATTCATTTAGGAAAAATGTAAATGAATTCCTCTGCCTCCCAAAATAATTGTGGCAGTGCCCAAAAAAAGACAATGGATTTTTGTGGGCCAGCTCCACATTTTTCCTAAGTCATTTGGATGCCCAAATATTTTCTTTTCCCTCTCTGTTTAATAACTAAATGGAAAAACAGAAAAGAAAAGTGGGTGAAAGAACTTACCTGTCACTGGGCCGAGCCCAGCCCACTTACCGCTTCGCTCACCTGCTCCTGCCTCGCTGTCGGCGTCGCCATGGCCAGGAGCTCGAGCTCCGGCCGCTGGCTGCCACGGCGTCGGGGCTGGTAGCCCTAGGGGATAAGCGCGCCCTCGTTCGCCTCACCTGGTCACTGCCCCCACTCTCCCCTCTCCCCCTCTCCCTCGCACGCGCTCGCTCTCTCCCTCTCTGCCCGAGCGTGCCACCGCCGCCTCTCCGTCGATCCGCGGCCACCGGCGCCGTTCCGCCCTCCCGTGATGTCCAGGAGGCCCGCCGACCTTCGCCTCTTCCTTACCGACCACTGGTTGGAGCCGGGGAGCCCTGCCGCTGCCGTTCCTCCTTCGTCCCCGTCTCCGGCCACTGCGACGTCGCCGGCGTCGATCCGCTCCTCTGCGCTCCTAAGCTTCCACGGGCTTTCCGTAGCCACTCGGTGTACCTCACCTCCCTCTGCCTTCTCCCCCGAGCCGCCGTGTTTCTCCCTAGCTAGCTCGCTGCCTAGCCGCGCTCCGGCCGCCGCGGCACCTCGCCGTCCGGCCACTTCCGGTGGCTCTCGTAGCCCCGCTTTAGCTCCGTTCGATGCGCCGTTTCACACTCGTTCAAACGCAAGAAAAATCACGCGAGTTGGTCCCCCGCAGCAAGATCCCGAGCTCGCCTATTTCGCCGCCACCGCAGACCTCGTCGCCGGCTCCGTTTCCGACGACCATATGGTCCGCCGCCACCACCATCCGACGCGGCATCGTGCGCCCGATCGAAAGCAACTGACCGCGTCGCAAATGATGCCCTGTAGCAAAAACCCGAGCTCGCCGGAGCTCGCCAGAGCATATTCCGGCGCCGGCGTCGACGTGGCGCCGACGTGGCCGTGCCTGGGTCACTGGCAGCTGGGTCCCGCAGGGCCCAGTTGACCTGGTCAACGCCGCTGACGTGGCGGCTACAGCCACTGACCAGTGCGCCCCTCTCGTTTAATTAGACTAATTAATCTAGTTTTTAAAATAAACTTAATCTATATTTAGATGAGTCGCTGACAGTGGGGCCCACGTCCCTAATTAGTCCCGGATTAGTTTAAAATAACTCTAATCACCCCCTGAGTCCCTGACCAGTGGGACCCACTGGTTAGGATTGACTCTGGTCAGCTCAGCTGACCCACTGACGTCAGCAATCACTATTCTGGATAATGTGAATTATTTAATTAGATTTAAATCCAGGAATTTCAGGAAATGTTTAAATCTTTGAAAATTCGTAGAAATTAAACCGTAGCTCGGATCGAAAAACTTTCTACATGAAAGTTGATCAGAAAAATGAGACGAATCCGAATATGTGGTCAAAATGCTTGACCATCACTCCTATCTATCTGAACATGGAACCTTCCCCTCCGGTTCAATATTCCGAAACCAGCCTAAACGCCGGGAAAATATCCCAGATATTTTCTCGATTCGTCTGCGACATGTAGCAATGCATTAGGTCACCACTAACACTGCATACTGCCATGCCATGCTTTTGTGATGCATTTGTCTGCCTTTATTTATTGTTTCTTCCCCCTCTTCTTCTCCGATAGCCCCCGAGACCGACGCAGCTCCGGAGACTGACGACACCACTGACGATCCCTCCTTTGCCGTAGAGCTTCCAGGCAAGCAACCCCCCACCCCCTTGACGCATGCCTATATCACCTATTCTCTCTCCCTCCTGCTTGCATTAGAATTTGCTACTGCTATTGTTTTATCCTATTCTGATGCATAGTCTGTCCTTGTAACTTTTATTGATACCTGCCTGTTATCCAAAATGCTTAGTATAGGTTGGATGGTAAACCATCTGTGGCCCCTCTTCCTGGCTGTAGTTGCCCTGCTTTAGTACCGGTGCCCCGATCGATATGATCGAACGGGCTGAGACCAGCACATCACCTCACCCCCCTTAAGTTGCTCGACTCTGCAGAGTTATCATCAAGTGCCGAGGGTGATACCTCTTATCTCACTCCTGATGTTGTCTCTGCAGTACAGTTAGTCGGTTGTGGGATACCGAGGGTGATTCCTCTTTCACCACCTCCGATGTAGCTTCTGTCATGCACCCCTCTTGTGTGAATACCATCGAGGGTGATTCCTCTGGGTTCACCTTGTCGGTTAGATCTAGTAGGAATCCAACGAGGGTGATTCCTCGGATTCCTGCTTGATGTTATGGACACACGGTTACTTGCACTTTACTACTGCTACTGGATAAAGACGGGTTGGCCCCGAGGGGTACCCGTGAGAGATATGATATCGGGTTGACCATGAGGGTGCCCGAGAGATGAATACGTGGCACGGCCGGGCATTCTTAGCCCTTGCCATAAGTCCACGAGACGGGGCGACGGGGTCACATGATCGTGAGCCTCTGCTTGTCACCGCGCGCTCCTAATGCACTAAGGGTTAGGATATGTAATCTGAGTAGGCCTCTGGCCTTTTCGCGCTAACCAGCACGTGGCAATAATATGGGTACTCGGCGTCGTATGTATCAGCCGAAGCTCTTTAGACGTCAGCAGTTGAGCGGCGCGCGCCGGGTTGGTCTGGTAAAGCCTGCGCTTGTATTAAGGGGGCTAGGACTGCTCACCGGCCGCGTTCGCAATGCGCAGGAGTGCAAAGGGCGATGGGCCCAAGACCCCTGAGCGCTTAGGATGTAGACCGGCGTGCTGGCCTCTCTGTTGAGTCTAGGTAGGGCTACGACGTGTCGATAGTCCGAGGCCGGGCATCGACTGAGCAAGTGTGTCCGGCCAGAGTCATCGAGCGTGTTGGGTAAGTTGGTGCACCCCTGCAGGGAAGTATATCTATTCAAATAGCCGTGTCCACGGTAACAGGACGCTCGGAGAATATCCCGATCTTCTACAACTAGAAATGGGTGAATATATTGGCTCCGGGATCGTTTTCTCGCAGGGAGTCGAGGAAGGATCTCTGGGCGTTGTTGCTACTTACTGATGTTACTATAATTATGTACTAATCTGCACTCTTCTAATGCTGCAAGACCCTGAAGATACTAGTCTTCGATAGGCTAGGCCTTTCCCTCTATTCTGGCATTTCTGCAGCCAAGTCCACATATACAGCCTTCCTTTGATAATGTTGCATATTTAGAATAGATCTGACGTAAGTCTTGCTGAGTACTTTGGATGAGTACTCACGGTTGCTTTGCTTTCTTTTTCCCCATACCCGATACTCGAGACCAGATGACGGAGCCCCGGAGCCAGCTACCCTGCTGTCGACAACTACTACCAGTACTACTACCCCCCTGGGTACTACTACTACGAGGAGCCCTCCGACGACCAGGAGTAGTTAGGAGGCACCCAGGCAGGAGGCCCGCGCCTTTCGATCCAGTGTTTTTATTTTGCCCCGCCTTCTTAAAGGCCTATCTATTTAACTTTGTGTCTGTACTCAGATACCTGATGCTTCCGCTGATGCTTGTATGACATCGAGCTTATGTATTCGAGCCCTCGAGGCCCCTAGCTTGTAATATAAAGCTTGTATAACTTTTATTTGTGTTTAGAGTTGTGTTGTGATATCTTCAAGTGAGTCCTTAGGCTTGATCGTGTGCATTTGCGTGTATGATTAGTGCATGATTAAGCCGGGGGCGTCACATATAATCAACTCACGGATACTTGTGGTGACATTGGAGTATCTAGGTGACATTAGAGTTGGTTGATGTGTATCATATGGTGTTATTTTAGTACGAACTCTAGGGCTGTTTGTGACACTTATAGGAATAGCTCAATAGATCGATCAGAAAGGATAACTTTGAGGTGGTTTCGTACCCTACAAACAATTTCTATCTTATGTTCTCCGCTAATAGGAACTTGGGAGTGATTCTTTATTGCACGTTGAGGGATGGTTATATGATCCAATTATATTAGCATTGTTGAGAGATTGCACTAGCGAAAGTATGAACCCTAGGCCTTGTTTTTAAGAATTGCAATACCGTTTGTGCTCACTTTTATCGTTTGCTACCTTACTGTTTTTATTTATTCAGATTATAAAAACTTATATCTACTATCCATACTACACTTGTATCACCATCTCTTCGTCGAACTAGTGCACCTATACAATTTACCATTGTATTGGGTGTGTTGGGGACATAAGAGATTTCTTGTATTTGATTGCAGGGTTGTTTGAGAGAGACCATCTTCATCCTATGCCTCCCACGGATTGATAAACCTTAGGTCATCCACTTGAGGGAAAATTGCTGCTGTCCTACAAAACTCTGCGCTTGGAGGCCCAACACGAGTCTACAAGAATAAGTTGTGTAGTAGACATCAAGCTCTTTTCTGGCGCCGTTGCCGGGGAGGTGAGTGCTTGAAGGTATATCTTTAGATCTTGCAATTGAATCTTTTAGTTTATTGATTTATCACTAGTTTGGTTTATAAAAGAAAACTACAAAAAAATGGAATTGAGGTTGCCTCACATGCTTCATCTCTATAATGTCTTTCTTGAAAATAAGGATTCCGATAATTCTGCTCAATTGATAGAAGAAGAATTCAATAAAATGTTTGGCATAAAATCTTTGAATTATGAGCATGATTGCAATGTTGTTAGTATGAATTCTTTGAATATCCATGATGCTAATTATATGCAAAGCCATAAGCTTGGGGATGCTATGTTTGATGAAGATGATATTTTTAGTCCCCCAAGTTTTGATGTGCAAATTTGTTATGATGATTGCATGCCTCCTATTTATGATGATTATTGTGATGACATTTATGCTATAAAGAATAATGATAACCATGAAACTTGTCATCATGATTTTAATTTTCAATTGGATTATGCCAATCAAGTATCACATGATAGTTATTTCATTGTGTTTGCTCCCACTATTATGAATTAGAATAAATTTGCTTATGTGGAGAGTAATAAAAATCCTATGCTTGTAGGTCATGAAAAGAATGCTTTATGTGATAGCTATATTGTTGAATTCATTCATGATGCTACTGAAAATTATTATGAGAGAGGATCATATGCTTGTAGGTGTGGCAATAATATCAAGTTTCCTCTCTATGGGATGAAAATTTTGAAGTCATGCTTGTTTTGCCTTCCTATGCTAGTTGATTCTTGCTCCCATAAACTATTTGCTCATAAAATCCCTATGCATGGGAAGTGGGTTAGGCTTAAATGTTCTAGTCATATGCTTTATGATGCTCTCTTTGTGTTTCAATTCTTTACTTTTATGTGAGCATCATTGAAATCATCATGCCTAGCTAAAAGGCATTAAAGAAAAGCGCTTGTTGGGAGACAACCCAAAATTTATACCTACTATTTTTCTTGTGTTCACATGATTAAGCTAATGCAGTAATCATGTTTTATATGTTTTCTTTCAATAATGTGCCAAGTAAAGCCTTTGGGATAGTGTGGATGCTTGTTGGTTTGATTCTGTGCAAAAACAGAAACTTTTGCGTCCAGTGCTGGAATTTCTATTCTATACTCTAGCGTGAGAAAATTCTGAAATTTTTATAAAGTATTGGGTTACAAATTGTTTATGTTTTCCTAATATTTCAGAATTTTTGGAGGTACAGAAGTATGGTTTTTAAATCGCTCAGTACACGCTGTTCTGTTTTTGACAGATTCTGTTTTTGGTGCATAGTTTGCTTGTTTTAGTGTTTCCATAGCTTATATTGAGTAATACAAATTGTGGAAATGATAGAATACAGTAGTCATTATGTGAGAACAATTATGAATCTTGTCTTGACAGTACCTAAGTGGATGATTTATTTTTATCATACTAACCTATCTCACCAAGTTCCGTTAAGTTTTGTGTGATTGAAGTTTTCAAGTTTTGGGTGAGATATCGATATGAGGAGAATAAGGAGAGGCAATACCCTAAGGTTGGGGATGCCCAAGGCACCCCAAGTTAATATTCAAGGAAGTCTCAAGCGTCTAAGCTTGGGGATGCCCCGGAAGGCATCCCCTCTTTCGTCTTCAACATTATCGGTAACCTTACGTGGAGCTATATTTTTATTCGTCACATAATATTTGCTTTGCTTGGAGCGTCATTTTATTTTGTTGATATTTGCTAGCTATTATCAATAATCATGTTTTGTATCTTTTAGTTCAATAAAATGCCATAGCCTTTACCATGCTCAAGTTTGCAAGTTCATGTGTTGCTGTTTGAAAACAGAAAGTTTTTTGTAATGTCCAGAATATTCCTGAATAGTAAGAACATGATAAAAATCTGAAATTTTTACACAGTAAGCATGCATGAGTTCTCTGTCATGTGGTAATTTTTCAGAATTTTCGGAGTTAGGGAAGTATGGATTCTTATTCCCCTTTTACAGACTGTTCTGTTTTGGCAGATTGCTGTTATTGTTGCATTGTTTGCATATGCTTGCGTGTTTAATGTTTCTATTTGTGGATAGGAGTATTAAATATGAATAGGCATTTAGTATTCAATGCTTAATTATAATGATGTGCTACAGTAGAGAATGTTAGGGTTTTGAGTTGATTTATACTAACTTATCTCATGAGTTCTTGTTGAGTTTTGTGTGGATGAAGTTTTTAAGATTTAGGAGAAGCCATGATATGAGAGGAATTAAGGAGACACAAGAGCTCAAGCTTGGGGATGCCCAAGGCATCCCAATATAATATTTCAAGAAGTCTCAAGCATCTAAGCTTGGGGATGCCCCGGTAGGCATCCCACCTTTCTTCATCAACAATTATCGGTTAGTCTTGGTTGAGCCTAAGTTTTTGCTTCTTCACAAGAGTTGTGCTATTCTTGGAATTTCATTTTATTTTGTTTTCTTTGCTGTTTGAATAAAATACTTAAGATCTGAAAATTTTAAATGAGAGAGAGTCCCCACGTAGCTACCTATTTACTTAACTACTCATTTGGTCTTCACTTATATCTTTTTGGAGTAGTTTGTCATTTACTCTTGTTCTTCACTTATATCCTATGAGGAAATTGTTGAAATGAATTGAATATCATAAAGTTGAAATTTATATGCTTCATATGCTTGTCCCATGGGGAGTAGTGACTTCACATACAAGAAGTATAAGTGGTAAAATTTATTGAAAGTTAACAAACATAGCATTGGTCACTTGAACAATTCATGAAAGAATTTTGAAGGAAGGGAAATTTCACATATAAATATACTATCTTGGACATCTTCTATGATTTTGAGCCCCCAATAATTATTTTCAAACTTGATCAAGTAGTTGACGTTGGACAAGGAAGACAACGTAATGAGTTATGTTTGTTTATATTCACATAGAAGTTATATTGTCATGGATCCTCTAACATGTGGTGCTTGCTTAGGATCTTTTGCTAGCCAAAAATTCGTACTAAGTAGAGATACTACTTGTGCATCCAAAAACCCTTAAACCCAGTTTCTTTCCATGAGAGTCCACTATATCTACCTATGGATTAAATAAGATCCTTCAAGTAAGTTGTCATCGGTGCAAAAAGCAATAAAAATTGCTCCTAAAATATGTATGATCTTTCATTGCAGGGGAAAATAAGCGTTGTATGAACTTGTGATGGTAAAGAAATAAAAGCGACAGACTGCATAATAAAGGTTGCTATCACAAGGGGCAATATAACGTGACGTTCCTTTGCATTAAGGGCTTGTGCATCCAACAACAAAAAGTGCATGACAACCTCTGCTTCCCTCTGCGAAGGGCCTATCTTTTACTTTTATGTATTTACTTTTTGCAAGAGTCAATATTATTTCTTCTCGTTTCAACCTCAATTATTCTCTAGTTGGCAAGCATCATGTGGTAGGGAATGATCCAGGCACATATATCCAGTTGAATATAGGTGATGATGAGTTATTATTGTTGACATTATCCATCAGATAAATAAGTCTGGAGGCAAAACATTAAGCCCCTATCTTCCTATGTGTTTGGCTGAAATGGTTTGTTCTAAAAATGTGCTTTGAGTGTCAGCAATCATGGAAGAGTAAATGATAGTTGAGTATGTGGAATTTGCTAGATCAAAGCTCTTACATAGACCCTTCCTGAAAATAAGATGAATTGCAATTGTTTGGTGACTGAGAACATAGTTTGTTAGTTTTCAAAAAGTTTATGGCCTATACTTTGAACATGTGAATAGCTTGCTACTTGATCATGAGAAGTTTTATGAGATGAGCTGCTGATTATGACATGTATTGATGCTAGAGAAGGTGATTGAAATTATCATTGATCAAACTTATGCACTATGCTAGCATTCACACTTCATAAATTATTTCTTTTATCATTTACCTACTCGAGGACGAGCAGGAATTAAGCTTGGGGACGCTGATACGTCTCCAACGTATCTATAATTTATGAAGTATTCATGCCATGTTTATTATAGTTTTGTATGATTTTGGTGCACTTTTATATGGATTTTATATGATTTTTATGGACTAACATATTGACCTAGTGCCCAGTGCTAGTTGTTGTTTTCTGCTTGTTTTTGGTTTTCCAGAAAATCCATATCAAATGAAGTCCAAATGCAGCGAAACTTTTTGACGATTTTTTCTGGAAGGAAACGGACCCAATAATCTTCGGGGAAGCAGCAGAAGAGCCACAGGGGCCCCACGAGCCACCTGGGCACGCCTGCCCCCCAGGCGCGCCCTGGTGCCTCGTGCCATAGGGGCCCCACGAGCCACCTGGGCGCGCCTGCCCCCCCAGTCGCGCCCTGGTGCCTCGTGGCCCCCCTGTGGCACCTCTTTCCGTGATTCCAACGCTGAAAAATCCTATATATTCAGAAACCCCCAAAAGTTAACCTAGATGAGTTTTTACGCCGCCGCAAGCCTCTATACCAAGGAGATCCCATCTGGCGCCCTTTTCCGGCACCCTGCCGGAGGGGGAAAATCATCACTGGAGGCCATCTTCATCATCCCGGCGGTCTCCATGACGAAGAGGGAGTAGTTCACCCTCGGGGCTGAGGGTTTGTACCAGTAGCTATGTGTTTGATCTCTCTATCTCGTGTGCTTGATTTGGCACGATCTTGATGTATCGCGAGCTTTGTTAATATAGTTGGATCATATGGTGTTTCTTCCCTCTCTATCCTTGTTGTGATGAATCGAATCTTTTCCCTTTGAGGTTTTGTTATTGTCGGATTGAATATTTCAGATTTGAGAACACTTGATGTATGTCTTGCATATGAATACCCGTGGTGACAATGGGGTATTGTACTGATTCACTTGATATATGTTTTGGCACTCGACTCACGGATTCCCGCGGTGACATTGGGGTAATCTATGCATAGGGGTTGATGCACGTTTTCATTATCTTTTCTCCGATAGAAACTTTGGGGTGCTCCTTGGAGTTCTTTGTGTGGATTGAATATTATGATTATGAAGTTGTTTGATGCATATCGTATAATCAACTCACGGATACTTGTGGTGACATTGGAGTATCTAGGTGACATTAGAGTTGGTTGATGTGTATCATATGGTGTTATTTTAGTACGAACTCTAGGGCTGTTTGTGACACTTATAGGAATAGCTCAATAGATCGATCGGAAAGGATAACTTTGAGGTGGTTTCGTACCCTACAAACAATTTCTATCTTATGTTCTCCGCTAATAGGAACTGGGGAGTGATTCTTTATTGCACGTTGAGGAATGGTTATATGATCCAATTATATTAGCATTGTTGAGAGATTGCACTAGCAAAAGTATGAACCCTAGGCCTTGTTTTTAAGCATTGCAATACCGTTTGTGCTCACTTTTATCGTTTGCTACCTTGCTGTTTTTATTTATGCAGATTATAAAAACTTATATCTACTATCCATACTACACTTGTATCACCATCTCTTCGCCGAACTAGTGCGCCTATACAATTTACCATTGTATTGGGTGTGTTGGGGACACAAGAGATTTCTTGTATTTGATTGCAGGGTTGTTTGAGAGAGACCATCTTCATCCTACGCCTCCCACGGATTGATAAACCTTAGGTCATCCACTTGAGAGAAAATTGCTTCTGTCCTACAAAACTCTGCGCTTGGAGGCCCAACACGAGTCTACAAGAATAAGTTGTGTAGTAGACATCAGTCCCCGACCGCCACTCATAAGGTAGACAATCAATAATAAATCATGCTCCAACTTCTTAGCATAACGACAGATCATACGTGCATGCTTTGGGAATCACAAACCTTAACACAATGATTCTTACTAAACCACAATTATCTTCTAATACCTCCCCCATATTACCATCTTAATATCGCAAAACTATTGTAAGGAATCAAATTTATCATATTGAGTGATCTACATGAAAGTTTTTATTATATCCCTCTTGAATACCTATCATATCAGGACCAATTTCATAACCCGTGCATATTACCATTGCTATCATGAGACTCTCAAAAAGATATAAGTGAAGCATGAGAGTGTAACTATTTCTTTAAAATATAACCACCGCTGTCGTCTAACAGATATAAGTGAAGCACTAGAGCAACTGCCTAGCTCAAAAGATATAAGTGAAGCACATAGAGTATTCTAACAAATCACGAATAATGTGTGTCCATCTCAAAAAGGTGTGTTCAGCAAAGATGATTGTGACAAACTAAAAAGCAAACAAAAGCAAACAAACTATTTCACAAGACGCTCCAAGTAAAACACATATCATGTGATGAATAAAAATATAGCTCCAAGTGAGTTACCGATAGATTGTCCGGGGCATCCCCAAGCATAGACGCTTGAGTCTTCCTTGAATATTACCTTGGGGTGCCTTGGGCATCCCCAAGCTTAGGCTATTGCCGCTCCTTATTCCATTATCCATCGTAGTCTCACCCAAAACTTGAAAACTTCAGCACACAAAACTCAACAGAAACCTCATGAGATCCGTTAGTATAACAAACAAATCTTTAACTTTAGGTACTGTTGTAAATTGATTCATATTTAATATTGGCATAATGCTACTGTACTCCAACTTCTCCATGACTCATACCCCCCGATACGATCTATAAATTCATCAAAATAAGCAAACTATGCACCAAAAACAGAATCTGTCTAAAACAGAACAGTCTGTAAAGATCAATTTAAAATCCATACTTCTCTAATCCAAAAATTATGAACAATTAGGACAACGTGGGAAATTCATATACCAATACTGTGTAAAAATTTCAGATTTTTCTGACGCTCCAGTACAGAACTAAAATTCAAGCACTGGACGCAAAAATTTTTGTTTTCCAAACAGCATTAATTATACTATCTTCCAAATAATCCCAAAGGCATTACTTGGCACAAACACAAATTAAAACATAAAAACACAATCATAACAGAAGCTATAATTATGCAAACACTCAAAAAAGTAGGTAAAAGCAAAAATTTATTTTATTTATTGGGTTGCCTCCCAACAAGCGCTATTGTTTTATGCCCCTAGCTAGGCATAATGCATAGTTTCAAGTGTTGTCATCCTTGGTTTTAACATCCTTAGGTGTGTGATTTTCGGGAGGTTTCTCGAAAACAATGGGGAACACATCAATAATAAAAATACTAGGGTTATTAAGGCTACCTTCTTCAAACCCCTCTTGGTTCCCTTTTACAATCCAAGCATACTTACGATTAATTCCATTAAAAACTTCTTGGATGATATGTATGGGAGCAACTTCCTTTTTAGTATTTTCATCAAAGGCATGATGATCATGAAAAAAATATCGCAACATATACTCCTCATTATATAAAATTCCATCTATCACAGGATTTTCTTGACTCATATTATAGAAATCAAAGATCTCTCTAGCTTCTCGTACTATGTAATCAAACTCATTCATAAGGATAAGAGTAGCTATCTTTTTAGCTTTGGGGTTATTTATAACCGGCAACTCATAAAACAATATTTGTAAGGTAGGATGAGTACGGATAAATCTTCTTTCGAGTTTAAGAATGAGTGCGGTGATAGCCTCCCCATAACTATTGGTTCTTTTAAGGATTGGGGTGTCATTACAAACCGAAGTTCTCGTGCAATTAAAGAAATCTTGAATAATATTTTTCCCTATGACATTTCCACTCCCTACTACAAAAAATTTTAAGTCTAAATTTGAGGGAATTTCTATCTTAGGAATTTTAGCATCCTCATCTTTTTCAATAACAAAATCAGACATAGTGGCAACTTTAAGCAAGCAAACTAGCAAAAAAAATTGTGTTTTTGTGAAAAAAAATTAGAAGTGGGGGAGATGAAAACGAGAGGCAAATGCAAATAAAAGGCAAATAATATAAATGGAAGTGATTGATAGTTTGTGCGAAGGTACTTGGTAATTTTGATGATGTCTCCCCGGCAACGGTGCCAGAAATTCTTCCTGCTACTTGTAGTCTGCGTTGGTATTTCCCCGAAGAGGAGAGGATGATGCAGTACAGTAGAGATAAGTATTTTCCTTAGTTAAGAACCAAGGTTATCAATCCAATAGGAGAACCAAGCAAAATTCCGTTAAGCGCACCTGCACACACACGAGCAAACACTTGCACCCAAGGCAAATAAGAGGGTTGTCAATCCTCTTAGCGGTTATTTGCAAGGATTAAATCTTATCGAGGTAAATAGATAAACTAAAATACTAATTAAAATAAAAGTAAATAAATTGCAGCAAGGTATTTTTGGGTTTTTTTATATGATAAAGATAGACCCGGGGGCCATAGTTTTCTCTAGAGGCTTCTCTCTTGAGCACATAAACATACGGTGGGTAAACAAATTACTGTTGGGCAATTGATAGAAAAGCAAATAATTATGACGGATTCATGGCAATGATCATGTATATAGGCATCACGTCCGAGACAAGTAGACCGACTCCTGCCTGCATGTACTACTATTACTCCACTCATCGACCGCTATCCAGCATGCATCTAGAGTATTAAGTTAATAAAAACAGAGTAACGCCTTAAGCAAGATGACATGATGTAGAGAAGAAAATTCAAGCAATATGAATAAACCCCATCTTTTTATCCTTAATGGCAATAATACAAATACGTGTCATGTCCCTTTCTGTCACTGGAATTGAGCACCGCAAGATTGAACCCATCACAAAGCACCTCTCCCATTGCAAGATAAATCAATCTAGTAGGCCAAACCAAATTGATAGATTGGAGAGAAATACAAAGCTATAAAAATCATGCATAAAAGAGTTCAGAGAAGACTCAGATATTTCTCATGAATAATCTGATCATAAACTCACAATTCATCAGATCCCAACAAACACACCGCAAAAGAAGATTACATCGGATAGAACTCCAAGAACATCGAGGAGAACATTGTATTGAAGATCAAAGAGAGAGAACAAGCCATCTAGCTACTAGCTATGGACCCGTAGGTCTGTGGTAAACTAATCACACATCATCGGAAGGGCAGCAAGGTTGATGTAGAAGCCCTCCGTGATCGATTCCCCCTCCGGCAGAGTACCGGAAAAAGCCTCCAGATGGGATCACGGAAGAACAGAGGCTTGCGGCGGCGGAAAGGTTTTCTCTTCTGGCTCTCTGGGGTTTCCCAATATTTATGAATTTATAGAAGTGGAACTAGGTCAAACGGAGTCACGTGGGCCCCACAAGGCAACACTGCGCCCTCCCCTCCCTGGGGTGTGCCCTGTTGCCTTGTGAAGCCTCCGTGAGGCTTCTGGCCTCCTCCCGAAGCTTCCAAGGTTTCTTTTGTCCAGAGAAAAATCTCCAAAAAGTTTCGTGGCATTTGGACTTCATTTGGTATTCTTTCTCTGAAAAGCCAAAAACAAGCAGAAAACAACAACTGGCACTGGGTACTAGGTTAATAGGTTAGTCCCAAAAAATGATATATAATTGCATATAAAAACATTCAAGATTGATACTATAATAGCATGGAATAATCAAAAATTATAGATACGTTGGAGATGTATCAGTCCCCCCATCGGTGGCGCGGGGTGGTGGCACTAGGCCTCCTTCCCCTGGCTCTAGGCCGAAGGCATGGCTGTGAGTTGGGGCTCGTGCTCGGGCGGATCTGGAAGGGGCCCGGGGCGAGTTGAAGTTTGCGCTCCGGGTAGGTGTGCTTGGGCTTGATCCGGGAGGTGCCTGTGGGCGTTGAGGTCCCTCTCCTCGTAGGTACGGTGGACGTTGGTGGTGGTCGGGGCTTCGCAACGTTGTCAGGCAGATCGGCGTCAAAGGCCACAAATATGGCGCCGTGTGAGCGCGCTCGGCGACGGCCGTCAGAGTCACGGGGTAGTGTATCCCCCGGTCCACCGGGACCGGCTGGAGACGCAGGCGTGGGTGCCTCCTATTGTGGAGGCGTCGACCCATACTCCGTGACTGATGCCGGGCTAGGAGTGAAAGGAGATCCCTTTTACTCCTCCTACCGAGGTGGATGCATCGTGATGTGGACGGTTAGTGGAGCCTTGGACATGGAAGCTGGGGTGGCGGCCCCGGATGGCGGTCCGCATGGTTGGCTCTCTGGCGGGCACCATGGCGGTGCTAATGGCATTCTCTCTTGGTCGTGTGGGCGGCGAGAGGTGGTGCTACGGGTGGCTCGGGCGCCCTCTTTGTCTCTGACGATGGCGGCGCCCTGATCCGGATCTGGAGTTCTGGGCTCGTCGCGCTTGCCCTGGAGACCTCGTTTGGTGACGCGTGGGAGTTGCCGAGCGAAAGCTCCGCGCTTTGTCGCCGACGACGGAGACGCTCGCGGGCGCCATTATCCTCTTGAAGACATCGTCGTGGTGCTCCTCTCCATGTCCGGGTTCCGGGTGAAAACCTATGTCTATTCGGGACTCGGCAACGGCAAAGCTTAGCGCTGTTCTCCCTCCTGGGGGCGTTGTCGTGGAACTTAGGTGATATAGGGCTTAGTGTGGCGTTGTTCTCAGTTCCTCCTGTACTCTATTTCGTAGCGTAGTCGCATGCATGGTGCGTGATCCGGTTAGCCTGGGATTGGCATTGGTTGAGGGCTACCTCATCCCCTTGTATCGTTCGGCCGTGGTTTGGTTGGTGCTTTATATATAAAGCGGGGCGAAAGCCTGTTTCGAGAGGTACAATAATTAACATCAAAAGTTTAGTGTGGTTTTAGTGTACAACTCTGCTTGTGTGCTTTTTCATTAACTACTGAAATGAAGTGATCAACTATCTGCCATGTGGCTCCTCAGTGATGGTTACATCATTGTTACTACATGGAACAAAAAATTCATGTGTCTCAGATAACCTTAGGTTGAAGTATCCTGGATGATTTGGTTCTGGAAGAATACCACTCTCGCTGTTTAACACTGCAACAACATCTGACATGGTGGGTCGATCATCTGCACTCTCTTGTACACACATCAGTGCGATGTTAATGTACCTCCTAGCATCTGATGTACAGATCGCCTTTCCAATTGATGCATCTAAAAGCTCAACCCATGTTCCTCCTTCCCATAGTTGCCATGACTGCAGAAAGCAGGAAAGTATCTTCATCATATGAATATAGATGATAAAAGTTATAACTCCACTACAAAAATAACATGCCTATACACATGAGGGCTTAGAAAACGCTCACATATCCAAGAAGGTTAAGAAAGTCTTCGTACTGATAGAAACCAGAATTCCTTTTTCCTCTAAGGATCTCAAGAAGTAACACACCAAAGCTGAACACATCTGATTTGATTGAGTAAATGCCTTCAGATGCATACTCGGGAGACATATAACCACTGAAATGAGTTAGAAGCACAAGAAAAATATTATGTCAAAATATACGATTCGGTTCGTCAACTAATTAATGGTACTGTAGGCACTACTTATGTTTTAATTTGTAATTAAGAAATATGCTTACTATGTTCCTACTACCCTCTTTGTGCTTCCCTGAGTATCATTGGAGCTGAATATTTTTGCTAGGCCAAAATCAGAAATTTTAGGATTCATATCCTGGTCCAAGAGAATGTTGCTAGCCTTAAGGTCTCTGTGTATGATGCGTAGCCGAGAGTGTTTGTGGAGATAGAGAAGACCTTGGGCTATCCCTTCGATTATCACACGTCTTTTGTTCCAATCAATAAAGGTTGTCCTGTTTCTTTCAGCACATTAGAGACTGCATTTTATAGCATGGACGGACTACAATCCAAAATATGGTTAAAAACTACACTGTGCATACCAAATATAAAGAAGTCCAAGCTCTTATTTAGCAAATATTCATACACCAATAGTTTTTCCTCTCCCTGAATGCAGCATCCCAAGAGCTTGACAAGATTATTATGTTGTAATTTTGCAATAAGTTCAACTTCATTTGAATTCTGTAAAACCCTGTCCTGAATGCGAGGCAAGCCTTTTGACAGCGATTTGCATTCCATCTGGTAATTGGCCCTGTAAATATGTACAAACAAAATTGGAGGCAACATTTTTTATTTAAATGATAAAACAAGGATTACAAGTCATCCATTGGAAAATAAGACAAAATAAACAAGTTATCAAGATTTTCTTAATTTTTATTTCTGCAAAGTACTATGTATTTCCAGGGTACGCGCAAGAATGTATTGATTAATGGCCAGCCAATCTTAGATTGATTTAAGCTGATCATTACTTAATATATATTTTAGAATGAACTTAGGATTGAATCTTTTCAAGACAATGCATTTACCTTGTAGACAGGGCCAAAAACACCTTGTCCAAGTAGATTTTCTTTGGAGAAGTTATGTGTAGCATGTAATATCTCAGAAAAGTCAAAGAGAGTGAACTCTCAACTCTTCTCGTCCAATCTCCAGACCAGTTCGTCTTCTTCCGGTCTATTGGTGGCAGCCTGGTCGTTTAAGTTTACCTTTCCTAAATTGAGATAACATACAAATATACATCATTAATCTGGGACGGAAACATAACCTGGCTGGCTACATCAATAATTTTCAGTTTTTCTTTAGAGGAACATTGTTGTGAATGAACCATCATTAGAACAAACCTTGTCTTCGTCTTCTGATCCATACAATGGAACAGATAAAGCATAGAAGTATTGAAAGTAGTGGAGCCACCACAGCAATAATCCACAACACCCTCTTGCGTGAGTTGTGTCCTAAGGAAAAAAAGACTAATTCATGTATAGTATCCTCCTGACCCCCGCGTCGCCCCCGCTCGGGCGACTCGGGCGGTTCCCCAGCCCTAGCCGCCGTCGGGGCCGAATCCACCTTCCCTCACCCCGTCGCCGCCGGAGGACGCCGCCGGGATGCGCCCGGGGGCCGACGGCGGTGGCGGGGATCCTCCTCTCTCCCGCGTATCACGGGTGGTGCGAAGCCCTTGCGCGTGTGGAGGCACGGTAGATCCGGCGGCGGCGGCGATGGCTGCGGCGGCGGCGGGGGTGGCTGGCCCTGCCACGGGCAATGGCGACTGTGGCGCGTCGAGCAGCCCGGTTAGGGCGGCGGCGACTTCTGCTGCGGCGGCGCGTCATCCGGCTTCCGATCGGCGGCGGCATGGAGGGCCTGGTGGGCTGCTTGGCGGCACCTCCGGTCAGATCTGTTCTGGCCGGTGCAGCCGGCGGTGGTGGTCATCTCCTCCATCGGAGGTGGTCGGCCTGAGGCTGGGTGGTCGGATCTCGAGATCCGTCATCTAGTCCCGGCTGCGAGTCGGGGAGACATGGTTGCCGGTGAAAACCGAGCCAACGGCAGGCGATGGCGGCGTTCTGCGCCGTTACCTTGATGAAGGCATCGTCGAGTAACTACTGTCGACCCACTCGTGTTGCTCTGGGGGAAACCCTAGGATCTGGTGTTCCAAATCGGACGATGGCGGCACTACGGTGTCGTTTCTCTCTTGGGAGTATCGTTTGTGGAGCAGCGTTGGATGGCAGAGGCAGGAGGCAGAGCTTCGGTGGAGATGTCAAGTCATGCCTGGCCGACAGGTGCTACGCTTTGTCATGCTTGGTCGGCAGGTGCTACGCACGACAGATCTTCCAGAGTCTCCGCGTCGGGATGGACGAGCGCAGGGCGGTGGCGTCGTTGGGCGCCGTGGTGGCGTCGACGGTTGGTCGGACTGGCAAGGATGATGCGGATCTCTCTCCTGAAGATGGGACAGCGGTTCGATGATGATGGCGGCTTCTAAAACGTGTGCATGTGGTGTACGCTTTAGGTCTGCCGCACCGGTTGTTGGTTCCGATACGTTATATGGATGGATCGGCGACGACATCGGTTATAGATATGGGGAGTGAGAGCACTCCGCATTATCAAGTTTGTAAGTGTGAGTGGTGGCTTCGGGTGGCTTGATGTATATTTTTGTCAGACCTTCATGGAATAATTAATAAAGATGGCCGTATGCATCGATTGATGCAGAGGCCGGGGGTTTAACCTCCTTTTCAAAAAAAAAAAAGTTCTCATATATAAATAAAAACGGATTCATTTAGTGATAGAGAAAATATTTTTTTGTTTTTGCCAAGTGGTAGACAATAATGACAAATCAGCTTGACAAATTAAACATGGGTCGGCCATATATTTGACAAAGGAAATTTCACCCATTTTTCAGTGACCTTTGAACCGTTCCGATTCCAACGGTTTACCTCCTTGTCATTGAACCTCCTTTTCTTTTTGATTCACTTAGCTTAGTCTTTTAAAACTTAGTTCTTCTACTTATTTATTTTTACTCATCTGTTCTAAGCTCAGGTATACTAGTACTTGTGTAAATAGTGCTACCACGTATTTAAGAAGCTACTTATCATAAAGATCTAATAAGCGATTTTTATAAGTGGAGATTACCATCATGTGCAAGAGTAAACCAGCTGCCATGAAAGAGAATCTAGTATAGATTATACTCCCTCCGTTTCAAAGTACTTGTCATGGTTTTAGTTCAAACTCCCTCCGTTTCAAAGTACTTGTCATGGTTTTAATTCAAATTTGAACTAAAACCATGACAAATATTTGGAATGGAGGGAGTGTGTCTCAGTACATATAAGTTCTTTTTACTGGCTGTATGCATCTCGACGCAAAGTCCGAGGGAATTCCCTCATTTAAAAAGCTTTTCTCCACAATTTTTCTGAATCAATTATAATCAAATAGAAGCAGGGTCGCATGTCCAATTAAGTATGTCCTGGAAAGGGTGAGAAGTTGACATACCCTGCTGTTCTTGGACGGTCGCCTGCGCCTCCCGCAGAGGCGCCGCAGCTGGTGGATGCGACTGGGAATTTGGGTACCTGGTAGCCGGCGTGTGCGCTGGTGTAGTGCCGTTGACCGCCGGAATTGCAAGCATGGGGACCGCTTCGTAGAAGTGGTATAGCTCGTACCTCATGCTACACCTTGTCCCGATCGAGAATTCGACCACCTTGCGCTCCATCTAGGAACTTGAGCGTATGCTTCAAAACAAGCTGTAAGCAAGCCGCGCAGTCGTCGGGCGTGAGGTGTTAGATGAATAACCCGCGGCTTGCCAGGGCACGTCGGGCACGCGTTCGTGCGTGTGCCAGACATGGCGTGCATGGTCCAGTCCGCGTCAGGCTAGTAGCTGCATGAGTGTGTGTGTGTGTACCAGCATGTGTACGAGCGCGTGCGTGGGTTTGCTGGCGATGGAGCCGGAGGTGTGACCGCGTCGCCCGGGCAGTTAGTGGCCGCGTCGTCCGCGTACGGGCGCGACGGGAGCGCGAGCCAAGTAGGCCGTGGGGTGCGGGGCGTGGGCGAGTGGGAGCGCCGTGGGCGCGGCGTGCGTACGAGCGCGCGTATAAGAACTCGCTGGGTCCTCTGTGTATCGTCAAGCAGTGGCTGAGTTCGTGCTCAGGAATAGAGAGAACGCCGTTCGTGCGGCGGGTGGCGTACGTGCGCCGGAAAACACTTGTGTCCCTGTGTCCTTCTTCTTCCTCCAGTCCTCTTCTTCTACGTTCGTGCGAGAGAGAGAGAGAGAGAGCTCAGGCGCAAGGCGAGGCGAGGCTGCGGCAACGACATGAGGTCGGGCGTGCACTGCATAAAGCAGTACACCGTTGGGACGATGTTGACGCCAAAGCGCGAGGTGGTGAACCTCCTCGAGCTGTTTGCAGCCGCTTGGGCCGTGCTGTTCAGAAGCATGAACAGCAAGTGCGTGACGGAGTCGCCACCTGTCGTGAAGTTCAGGGTGTTCCGGAGGTTGATCCACTTCATTTGATCTTCGGTACTGTTGGCAAGGAGAAAATTATGGTTGGAGAACCTGAGCATGCAGTAATCGTAGTACGTGCTGGCTTCCTTATTGTACGGGCAGCTCAGCTGCGCATCTTTGAAGGCGGCAGCCACGCAGCTCTCGCAGTCGGAGGCGTCGGTGGTGTCCCCTTGGCAGAGCGTAAGGGCGTAGACGATGTCCGGAGCATGGCCAACGGTGGCGGTGGCGAAGAGGCTGGTGTTGGACACGGCCTTGTTGGGGAGGGTGGACGAGAGGAGCATGAGGTTGGTTTGGTAGGTGCTGTTTGATGTATAGTTGCCGCTGTCACCGCACACTAGCCATTGGGCACCAACGAAGGGCAGGAGAAGCAGGAAAAGGACGGGGACGATAACCATGTCCATCGACTAGCTTACGCCCGGCATGGTTTTTTATTACGCATCGGCAGAAGATCCTTGATGGTTTTTTTATTTATTATGTGAAATAATGCAACACCGAGTTACTCCTATATATCAACATCACATTCATGGTGATGTGCTGGGATGTCTGTATTTAGGTAGCCGGCGAGAGAGACTAAACAGTTCATGCTTGACTGACCGGCGTTTGAGTGGTGTGAAGACCGAAGACCAAACCCGGAAAGACCGAGACCAAACCTGTGAAGACCGAGATCGAATCGGGAAAGACTTCGATTGCGTCGCGGTCTTGGTCTTGCTGTCACTGGTGGAGTTCAGTGCTTCGAGTTGGAATCACGGGGTCGTGCACGTGATGGGCGATGACGATAACACCGACGCCGGTATCTCATGGCATCCGCCAGTGTGTACCGGGTTTAAGTTGTGTTTGATATGTTGGCCCGTAAGCCGGTGGTGCTCGAGAAAGATTTGCTCTGGTTTTTCGCTCGATTTATCATACTCATGAGACAAGTCGTCCCTATAGGAGGTAAATGTACCGTGGTGTCTGAACTTGACTGGCGTTTTCATTTTAGTGTCTGAAGTTGAAAAATACAGATTTCTGATTCAAACACTTTGTTTAACAATGTAATAGAGGGTGCTTTTGCTGTTTGTTGACGTCAACTCTGCTTGTGCGGCGCATATTCCCGGTGAAAATCGCAGCAGGTTAGTGCAAAGATTGATTCCAAATCAATTACCGGGTGTGTACGCGCATCGGATGAACACGGCGGATATGCGGTCTTCCGTATATGACAGCCACCACTGAAATTGAGCGCTTTGCATCGATCGTGCCATTTGCACTCAGCAATGGGCGAAATGCACTCCGTAAACCATTTGCCAAGTTTAACACTGATCAAAAGGGACTCGGCTGGACTCCCCCCTGCAAAGGCAAATTTGACTAGCTATTTTTTCTCGGGCCCTTGGCAAAGGCCATGGCTGAGTGTAAAAAACATGCCCTCAGCAAAAAAAAGTTGAACGGAACGGAGCAGACAACTCCTGTGCCACGTGTCGCAGGTGTTTTGCCTAGTGTTGCTCTCGGTAAAGATCCAAAGATCTTGCCGGCAAACAAGTTTAGTAGAACTAAAAAAAGGCATCACGGCAGTAGCTCACGGCATGGCACCATCAGCAGCGCAGGGCGAGGCGTCAGTCAATCAATCCTACTACCTCCGTACCAAAATATAAGATGTTTTTGTAGTTCAATTTAAACTATAAAAACATCATATATATATATATATATATATATATATATATATATATATATATATTGGTACGGATGGAGTATTAAACAAGATGTTATACCTTCTTTCGTTATCGAGTACGGTGCCATTATTTCAACCTTGCACCCATTGAACTGTAGACAAGTACGTGCAACACTGAATGCAATACAGGCTTGCTAGTCAGAGCAAGTACAATAAGGTGACATAAGCAGGCTATAAGAACTAAAATATTATATTTGTACTTAGTTGGAGGAGAGAGAAGAGGAGAGAGAAGGGAAGCGGGCTGTAGAATAAGAGCCGACTATAGCACAAGACCCAAGACACATTGTGAGATTGTAAGGTGGGCCAGCTATTAATAAAGTAGTGCATATCTAAAACTTACTATTGTACAAGCCAGCTATTAGGTTGACTCTAAATGACATGGCAACTTCTTATAGCCGATTGCTGGCTGTATTATTAACCATGTTCTCAAGTTGCTGCAGTGCAGCGTGCAAGTTGACAATGAAATTGGTCCCGTGCTAGACTGGATGCACAGGACACCCCATACTAATGCGTTAATTTCATTACAAGACTTCTCCCATTCCTACTTCATACAACTACAACCACTCTTATTAATTTGCTCATCAGTATCATTAGCTCTTACATACAGAAGTTTGTAGTGGTCCTGATTAAATAGTTACTCATGCAGATATTTGTATTGTTTCAAGTATTACCATCTTTCAAATTAATTCCATAGGTGGCCCTCATAATAGATTAATATGGTGGCTTAATTCTCTTTCTAGGGACTTTAATGGAAATTGAAATCTTACATTACCTTCTTTCATATCAATGATAGCACCTATGGTTCGTAGGAAAGGCCTACCAAGTATTATAGGACAAGACGGATTGCATTCAATATCAAGCACAATAAAATCCACGGGTACATAATTCCTATTTGCAAGTATGAGAACATCATTTATTCTACCCAATGGTTTTTTAATAGTTGAATTCACTAAATGTAAATTAAGGGGACAAGCATCTATATCGGTGAGACCTAGCATGTCACATAAAGATTTTGGTATAGTAGAGACGCTAGCACCAAGATCACACAAAGCATTACATTCATAATCTTTAATTTTTACTTTAATAATAGGTTTCCATTCACCATGCAATTTTCTAGGTATTGAAACTTCCAACTCTATCTTTTCTTCATGAACTTTTATCATAGTTTCTACAATATGTTTAGTAAAAGCTTATTTTGTTCATAAGCATTTGGTTAATTTATCATGGATTGCAACAAGGAAATACATTCAATCAAAGAAAAATTATCATAATTAAAGTCCTTGTAATCCAAAGTAGTGGGCACATCACTATTTAAAGTCTTGACCTCTCCAAACCCACTTTTATCATTTTTATCATTAAGATCTTCACCCTCCGAACAATAGGGACGCCTTCTAACTAAAGTTGACTCATCTCCAGTCCCTTTTTCATAAGTTTTATATTACTAAATAAAGATTCAATAGGTGATATACCAATCATTTTAATATCTTCATCATGACTACGATAAAAACCGGGTGGAATAGCTTTTTCTAAGAATTCTCGCTTGGCTCTCAACCTAGCGGTTCTTTCTTTACTTTCATTAATGGAGACATAGATAGCTTTAATAGACTCATTAATATCATGCTTGGGTGGCAAAGTTTTAATTTTAAGATTTTCTACATCATGAGCAATTCTATCCATGTTCTTAGCCATTTCATCAACTCTATTCAATTTTTCTTCCAACATAGCATTGAAAATCTTTTAAGAATTAATAAATTCTTTAATATTGTTCTCAAGATCAGTAGGTATCCTATTATTATTATTATTATTATATGAATTACCATAATTATTACAGGAATTTCTGGGAAACGGTCTAGGATTAAATTCCCTCTAGAAGCAGTGTTGTTGAAATTATTTCTAGAGACAAAATTCACATCATTAGGATTAACATGAGCATTTTTACTAGTAAGCATTTTCATAATAGCATCCATTTTATCACCCAAAGTAGAGACTTCCTCGATAGAATTTAACTTCTTACAGTTGGAGCTCTTTCCATATGCCATCGAGAATAATTTTTCATAATATTATGAAGGAGTTTTGTAGCTTCTCCCAATGTAATTTCCATAAAACTACCACCTGCAGCAGAGTCTAGAAGATTTCTAGAAACAAAGTTTAGTCCCGCATTTTTTTTTGTATAATCATCCATAAGCTTAAACCATGAGTGGGACAATTTCTAATCATTAATTTCATTATCTCCCATGCTTGTGCAACATGTTCTTGCTCAAGTTGCTTAAAATTCATTATTTAATTTCTTAGAGAAATAATCTTAGCGGGAGGAAAATACTTGGTAATAAAAGCATCCTTACACTTATCCCAAGAATCAATACTATTACGAGGAAAGGATGAAAACCAAGTTTTAGCACGATCTCATAGTGAGAACAGGAATAATTTCAACTTAATAATATCATTATCCATATCTTTTTTCTTTTGATATCACATAATTCAACGAAAGTATTTAGATGGGAAGCAACATCCTCATTAGGATTTCTAGAAAATTGTTCTTTCATAACAAGATTTAGCAAAGCAGCATTAATATCATAAGACTCTGCACTAGTGGCGGGAGGAGCAATTAGAGTACTAATAAAATCATTATTATTAGTATTTGAAAAGTCACATAACTTGATGTTTTCTTGAGACATAGCAACAAAGAAAACAAATGAGCAAACAAGCAAATAAAATCTTTTTTTGTGTTTTTGTATTTTTTTATGAGAAGTGGGGAAGATGAAACAAGAGACAAATGCAAATAAAAATGCAAATAAAAAGTAGAGCAAGTAGATGATAGTTTATGCTAAGGTACTTGATACGTTTTGGTGATGTCTCCCCGGCAACGGTGCCAGAAATTCTTCCTGCTACTTGTGAGCTGCGTTGGGATTTTCCCCGAAGAGGAGAGGAGATGAAGTACAGTAGAGAGAAGTATTTCCCTCAATGAGAACCAAGGTCATCGAACCAATAGGAGAATCACGCAAAGCCTCCTGAACAGCACCTGCACACACAAAAGCAAATACTTGCACCCAACGCGGGCAAGTGGATCGTCAATCCCCTTGAACTAGTTACTTGCAACGATTAAATCTTGTAGTGGTAGATAGATAAATTGCAAAACAAAATAAAAGAAATAAAATTGCAGCAAGGTATTTTTGATTTTCTTTTTATATTTAAAGTAGACCCAGGGCCATAGTTTTCACTAGAGGCTTCTCTCTCGAACACATATCATACGGTGGGTAAACGAATTACTGTTGGGCAATTGATAGAAAAGCGCGTAGTTATGATGATATTCAAGTCAATGATCATGTATATAGGCATCATGTCCGAGACAAGTAAACCGACTCCTGCCTGCATCTACTACTATTACTCCACCCATCGACCGCTATCCAGCATGCATCTAGAGTATTAAGTTAATGAAAACGGAGTAACGCCTTAAGCAAGATGACATGATGTATACAAAGTAAACCCAATCAATATGAATAAACCCTGTCGTTTTACCTTAATGGCAACAATACAAATACGTGCCTTGTCCCTTTCTGTCACTGGGATATAGAGCACCGCAAGATTGAACCCATTACAAACAGGGGCGAAATTGGGCCTGGGGCAACTGGGGCTATAGCCCCAGGCGTGGCCCAGCTCGCAACTATGGATCTAGCAGGTAATTTTCATGTATGTATATAATTACAAAGGCCCAGCCCCAGATATCACTACTAAGAAATACCTTATAGGTAGAACCTTAACAGTAACGTTGGAAAAAGGCCAGCGCGCTGGGTATAACACAGCGCTACAGGTAATTCTATAGCAGTAGCGCGGGCTAGCTAACCACCGATGCTGCTAAATGGTCCCAACCTTACCCACCTGGGCTACCAGTAGTAGCAGCGTGTCTTGGAATACCATCGCTACTGCTAAATTTATATAAGTAGCGCGGGCCTACGGCACACCGCTACCACTATGGTGGCACTATGCCAGCAGGTGGGCCCCACTTAGCAGCAGCACTGGCCCTAAAACCGGCGCTACTGCTAAGCTCGACTTATCCCCCGGCCGTCCCTTTCCTCCTCACTCTCCTCACTCTCACTTCTTCACACTCTCTTGCCGCTGCCCGCCGCCGCCGTCGCCCGTCGCCCGTCGCTCCTCCTCCACCGAGGTAGCTTCTCCCTCCCTCCTCCCTCCTCCTTCCACCTCCCACCTCCTCCTTCCCTTCTTCCCTCCTCCATATCCTCCTTCCACCTCCCTCCCTCACTCCTGCCTCCTCCCTCCCTCCTGCATCCACCTCCCAGCTCCCTCCCTCCTCCCCCCACCTCCCTCCCTCCCTCGTCCCTCCCTCCCCCTCCCTCTATTTTTGAATGTAGGTTATTTCTAGTAATCTAGTAATAGAAATTTTTAGTAAAAGAATTTAGTAATAGAAATTTTTAGTTATAGAAATGTATTGGAATGCTATATGAGAAATTTTTAGTAAATGTAGGTCTTTTGAATAGAATAGAAAATTTTCAGTAAATTTTCTTCTTTTGAATAGAATAGAAAAATAGTAAATGTAGAATAGAATAGAAAATTAGAAAAATTTCAGTAAATGTAGGTCTTTTGAATACAATAGAAAATTTTCAGTAAATTTTCTTCTTTTGAACATAATAGAAAATTAGTAAATGTAGAATAGAATAGAAAATTAGAAAATTAGGTTTATTAGGGTTTTAGGGTTTTACTAATTTAGTTTTTGTAGTACATATATTGAAAATGTGAGGCTTGTATTTTTTTGAAATGAAAATGTGAAGCTAGGATTTTTTTTGAAATGAAAATGTGAAGAAATGAAAATGTCAATAGTGTTTACATGCTCATGTGTGACTCCTCATGTGGTGCAGGGTAGATCACACCGACGAGCCGCTCGACGACACCCAGAAGATCACCGACAACACCCCCATCCTCGACAGCCGTCTAGTGAGTAAAGATGATCTATTTGGACATGTGATATGTGGAGTAGTGTTGTGTAGTACTAGCATGTGTATGTGCTTGCCAAGTGTTATCTTGGCTTTTATTGTTTGCAGGGAACACCTCCGAGTGGCCTATGTTTTGCCGGAATGTTGATTCATTTCCATTCCGGCAAATTTCAGGCGCTCGATATGTCCTATTTTAGCAAAGGTCATGCCGAAATTTTTCGTGAATTTTGTCATGACTTGTGCTAGAAACTATGAAATATCGAGTGCCCGTGATTTGCCGGAACGGGAATTAATCAACATTCCGGCAGAACATAGGTCATTTTTATGTCATTGCTCCATATATGTAACGGGTTTACTTTCAGTCTGTCGATGCTCCTTCAGTGACTTTCAGTCTGTTCTTGAAGGAAGGATGCCGACTGTTGTCGTGGGAGTCGTTTCCTCTCCTTCTTCTCGTGATATACCTTGGTAATGCACGAGAGAAGGAGGGAAAGCGACCATCACCGATGGTCGAAATATCTGTGAGGGAGTGTCCAACATATACTGGCAAAATATTAGAGAGGAAAAATCCCGACTGTTGTCATGGGGGTCGCTTCTCCTTCGTTCCCGTGTGCTAGACATTTTGGTGTAATGCACTCGGGAACGAAGGGAGGAGCGACCATCACCGATGGTCGCAATATTAGAGAGGGAGTGCCCACCATATACACCACGTGAGATGAGAGTGTAGCAAGGAAGACTCGATGGACCGAAAGTCAACCCGTGCTGAATAGTGATCTATGTGTTGAGTTTCCTGCTAATTGTCGTCGATCGATTTTTAATCTTTGAATTATGAACATAGGAAATGTCTGATGACGATAGGATCCCTGAGTGCGACTACTGCAGTAACGACCAGGGTCTGTGCGATAGGCCTCACCTGGAAGACGGTCGGCGCTTCACTATTAAGCTCGACGAGACCTTCGATGTTTGTACGGTACGCAACGACGACAAGTCTTTTTTCGTAATTAAGCATGACTTCTGCTTCTTTCCTTCAACGCGTAATTTCCGTTTTTTACAATTCGACTAGTGCATCCCCTGCCATGCAAGACGTTATGTCTTGGAGAAGCTAGATTTCAAAGATCATGAGAATATGGAGACAAAGAGAGTTCACCTCAGGACCCAACATGGTTACGCTTTTGCCGTAAAGCAATACAATGCAGTGACCTACTCCCATTTTGGTTGCTCGAATTGGATAGCACTATGCAAGGCGTATGGATTTCAGGAGGGTATGCATGTCACCTTCGATATTCGTCCTGAAGATGACATTGAAGATTATATCGACATTTGGGTCGATGTTGATATGCTTCCATTTCTACCTCTATGTGAGTTTCTCAAACATATTTATTAAGTAATTTATATTGTTTATTTTAAAATAGTTGACAACTTATTTCCATTGACAGCTTATTTCCATTCTTCAAGAAATGTACGGAACTTAGTAGACAAAACCTACTACACTTATGGGTCTGAACAAACTTGCGAGGAGATAAATAATTTTGTTTCATGGATTAATGATGTTGAGACTTTCAAGACAAAACATCATATTCCTCCAAATTATGGTCAATACGTTCCACTGGTCCACGTGTTGAACTACGGTATCATCCATCGAGATATCATGGTAAGATTTTTCCTATTATGTCACGATTGCATCTTTTGCATACATTCTTCTTAAGCTAAACTACATTGCTAAGTATGTTATTATGATGTTCTTCAACAGAAACTCCCGGCGGATTGTGTGCCTCGTCTTATGCATATGAAAGGTGACATGAACATTATTAGCTTACGGCCAAGTTGGCCTACGTGTCACCGCAGTGCATACACGATTTCTCAAAAAGATGAAGTCCTCACAATCAAAGACTGGAGAAAAGTTCTGAATGATCGCAGGGAACTACTTGGGGGCAACATGAAGCGCAGCCCACAAATGGGTGACAGGTTGATCTCTATTCTCCATAATGGTGATTCAGGGATTTACCTGTTTTATGCTATTTTACCTTCGAGAGAGATGAGTTGTTATCATGATGATGATGATGAGTTATGTGCTACATTGTGCTAGAATGATGAGCTAGTTCTTATATGACTATGATGATGCGTTGTTATAATGATGATGATGATGCATGAGTTCTTATATGAATATGATGATGATGATCATGATGAGTTATTATATCATTGGGTGGAAGGAACGCGGATTAGATTCAAGTGGATGGATCCAAGGTGACCAAAATTTTGATCCTACTAATCCAACTTTTGGTCACTTTGGATCCATCCACTTGAATCTAATCCGCGTTCCTTCCACCCAATGATATAATAACTCATCATGAGCATAATGATATAACAATCTCTTAATTGCTACTGTATCAAAATTTGTATAACCGTGTATAAATAAAATAAATATAAAAAAATACAGATAAATAGCAGTAGCGCGGGTCAGAGCCCACGCTGCTACTACTTATCAGTAGCGCTGGGCAAAACCAACGCTACTGATGACAGAATTAGTAGTACCGTGGGTAGAACCTGCGCTACTGGTAAAATTTAGCTGTAGCACCCTAGCAGTAGCGCGGGACCCCGCGCTACGGATAGGCATATAGCCCACGCTACTGCTAGGGTTTTCCCTAGTAGTGTATGCACATCCAGTCCCAGCCCTCAGCCCATATACGACCCACAGAGCTCTCCATCTCCACCAGCCCACGATGCACGATCACTCCAAAAAGGAATCCCCATCATCTCGCTTGATCGCTATCTCCAGGACACATGACGCACGCTCGCTCTCTCGTTTTCCATCGTATGGCCAGATCGATAAAGAAAGGACCTCGTTCATGTTGCGCCGCCAATTCCCCTCAACTGCTCTACTCGACGGACTAGACGTCCGAACCTGCGCGGTTGCGGCCGGTATTCCGAACCTCAGATCATCTCGCGTCATTGGAGGAGCCCATCGAGTCGTTCTGTTCTGCTCCATCTCCTCAACCAGCTGGACATTGTATCATCTACTTTTTTCCTAGTTCCTTTGTATCAGCCTAAATGAATGAATTACTGATGTTAAAATCATATTAAATTAGTTTAAAAAATTATAAGTCCTTTTTTACAAAATTTCACATGATAATTGACTTAGTCCGTGTCCAATGTCTTGATTTCAAATACTCAATTTATGTTTACCGCTTTAGGTCCTTCTACTATTGCTCGTGAAGAAACAATGACCTCAGATGAACCAAGTCTTAATTTGGTACCAACATTTCTAACGATGCACTTTGTATTAAATTGTTTACATGTTTTTATCAAATTTGTTCTCATGGTAATAATGAATTCATATTTCATTGTTAATGCGAATTTATGGTGTACTTCAAACATACATTGGTATGCGTGGTGTTTGTCATTTTTATAGCCACTTACTTTTAGCCCTAGGCTTTGAGAAATCCTGGCTCTGCCTCTGATTACAAAGAACCTCTCCCACTGAAGATAAATCAATCTAGTTGGCCAAACCAAACGGATAGATTAGAGAGAAGTACAAAGCTATAAAAATCATGCATAATAAAGTTCAGAAAAGACTCAATTACTTCTCATGAATAATCTGATCATAAACCCACAATTCATCGGATCCCAACAAACACACCGCAAAACAAGAATACATCGAATAGAACTCCAAGAAGATCGAGGAGAACATTGTATTGAAGATCAAAGAGAAAGAAGAAGCCATCTAGCTACTAGCCATGGACCCGTAGGTCTGTGGTGAACTACTCACACATCATCGGTACGGTAGCAAGGTTGATGTAGAAGCCCTCCGTGATCGATTCCCACTCCGACAGGGTGCCGGAAAAGGCCTCCAAATGGAATCGCGGAAGAACAGAAGCTTGACGCGGCGTAAAAGTTATTTCGTGGGGCTCTCTGTTGCTTTCCCAATATTTAAGAATTTATAGAAGTAGAATTAGGTCAAAAGGAGATACGAGGGGCCCACAAGGCATCAGGGCGCGGCCACCCCCCCGGGCGCGCCCTGTTGCCTTGTCACCTCCTCGTGAGTCTTCTGGTCTACTCCCAAAGCTTCTAGGGTCTCTTTTGTCCATAAAAAAAATCGTCAAATAGTTTCGTAGCGTTTGAACTCCGTTTGGTACTGATTTTCTGAAAAACCAAAAACAAGCAGAAAACAGCAACTGGCACTGGGCACTAGGTTAATAGCTTAGTTCCCCACTAGTGGAGAAATGTCCTTTAGTCCCGGTTGGGAAGGACCTTTAGTCCCGGTTCACCAACCGGGACTAATAAATCGGGACTAAAGGCCCCCACCCTTTAGTCCCGGTTGGCCACGACCCAGGACTAAATCCCTGCCACGTGACTGGCAGCGCGTGCCGGGGGCTGGAGACCTTTAGTCCCGGTTGGTGACACCAACCGGGACTAAATCCCAGCCACGTGGCCGGCAGCGCGCGCCGGGGCTGGGGACCTTTAGTCCCGGTTGGTGACACCAACCGGGACTAAAGATTTAGGGGTTTAGGGGTTTAGGGTTTATTGTTTATTTTTCCTTTTCATTTTGTGTATTCCATTTAATTCTTTTTCATTTCAAACATATTTTACGCTACTACATACTATACACGTTATGCATCTATAATAGAATTTCTCGTAGAACCAATCATATATCATAGAATTTCTCGTACGACCATGCATACACATATATATACAATTTGGTATATACAATTTCTCCTACAATTTGCAGATCATTACATGCAGGCATTAGGTGAAATGGTATTCTCCGTCGGGAGATATGACCTGCTCAAGCAAAAATCCCGCCATTTCCTCTTGAAGTGCTCGTATGCGGTCCTTTGGTAGGAGCCTATCCCGCATCTCCACCATCTTTAAAGAAGGAGATCAATATGAATATATTAGTTGTGTGTATATATATTAGATCATGATAAAAAAAATTGTGAATAGTGTTTACGTACCCAACGATGTCTTGCATCTCTGCTCCTTTCGGTCATAAAGCGAATGTTCTCGCAAACGTAGTATGCACAGAAATTAGTCCCCTTTTCCTGCCTCATACACTTTACGAGAATAGAATTCAATCAGATAATAATCAAGCATGATAATGGTATTGAAACTAGAATTAAAGAGATGCGCGGACGTAGCTAGTACTACTTAAGTTGGCCGTCGCCATTTCAGCTGTGGTTTCCATTCACCGACAACCTCTTTGATAAACTTTTTCCAAACCCTGCCCGGCAAAGAAAATGAATAAAGGAGTTATTAATTACTTGATATCAGGAAATGAACTAAAGAGGCCGACATAGTGCGATAATGATTGAAATTACCTGTCGAGCATCAAAAACAGGCTGTTGTATTCTGTAGGGTCTTTACCTAGTGAGTCCAGTACTTCAACACTTCCCTCGTCAACTCTAATGTTTAGCAGGATCCAGTGAAATCTGTGCACACGTTTGTATAAGCGGGCATGCATAACTCATCAACTACACTTAACATCGAGTAAACAAAAATAGAATTTGTAGTACAAGACAGTAACACTCACCTGAAGTTGTAAGGAAAAAGTATTTCTGGTCTGGTATTTAGTTCCTTCAAAAACATTAGCAAGCTATTCTCTGTGTCTTGTTTGTGGTTATTTAACACATTTTTATTAACGGTATTTGGGTCAATGAACCCAATGCCATAGACTCCATATCTTTTCAATTCAAAAATCTTCATTCTGCATAATACCACACAAAAGAATATAGTGAGGATAATTACAGGCAATGAACGAGCTGAGCTAGAGACTTAAATTACAGAAAGAAATCACTTATAGACAATAGCAACTGACGAGAGATTTGTCGAGTGCGTCTTTATTGAATAACTGAAAAATTTCTGGATATTCAATCCACACATCTTTTCCATGGAAGTAATGCTCTGGCTTGACTTTCACCATGAGGCTCTCTCGCCCGGCCTTTATTTCTCTCAGGTACCAGTCATGCAATCTGCGCATTTGCGTTGATAGAAGCTCCTCCTCGTCAGGCCTGACCAGAGGGTTCCCGGGGACATATTTCCATGCTAGTTCCTTCGGATCCATCGTGGGGACTTCCTCGATGCCTAGGAGTTGTTCCACAGTGATACCCATCTCTCTAGCCATCTCTCTATCAGCGCTGGTTACCGCCTTATCGGTACTCACCTTGAGCGGGGGGATCGATTGCACTGCCTATTCTCCGAGCTGGGGAACAGTTTTCCCACTTTTATTACTACCTGTAAGGCTCGACTGCTGATTTTTTTGTTGATAATATGACTTGCTAATAGAGCGTTCATAGTCTGATCGCCTTTTCTCCACAGCCGGTTTAGCAAGATCCACAAAGTGTAGTACGGCTTTCTCAGGTATTTTCTCCTTCGGCGGCGGGGGCGGTTTCGGTGCAAAATGGGCCTTCACTTGGGCATCCACGACCCCTTTGTTTTCCTCCTCAGTCATCTCGTAAGCTAACTTCTTTTTGGCAGGAGGCTCGGGTTTCTTCTTTGGTCCTCTCTTCCGCTTTGTAGTCGGCTGACGCGGCGGAGATCGATATCGCGTACTCGCGCTGGGCTCCGTCTCGAGGTGGGGTGGATTCAGCTGACGCGGCAGAGATTGATATGGCGGACTCGTGCTGCACTCCGTCTCGAGGTGGGTTGGAGTCGGCTGACGCGGCGGACTTGGAGGAGGAGGCGGTGGCCTTGGCACCGAGTTTGGAAACACGATGCATTCCTTTCTCCATACAATGAGACCATGTATGGCTTCTCCCAGTGTCTGCTCCCCTTGACCTCCAGGAAAGTCAAGCTCTAGTGAGTCATGTCCCGACAGAACTTCATCCACCCTGACACGAGCAAAGCCAAGTGGAATCGGATTGCCGTGGATGGTTGCTTCAGGTGCATTCAATAAAGCAAAGCCGTCCGCCACCTTCATGGATATGTTCTTCATTTTCATGTGTAGCTCACAAGTTGTCGTCTCTTGGATATCATCCACGGGGTAGCGAGCCAGCAGTGCATCATCGGCCGGGACCCCCGTTGAACCCACGCTGCTTTTCGGCATAGATGGTATGGTACTATCCAATGCTGGATCTGGTTGCTCCTGCCGCTGAGACGCCCTTTGCTGGCTAATTGTGTCGATCTGCTCCTCCTGCCACATGAAAGTGCGTTCCAACTCCGCGTTCTTTGATTCTACCTTTTGAAGCCGGTCTGCATCCTGCTTCTTCTTTCTCGCACGGCTTCTGTAAGTGTCGTTCCACTCCGCAAACCCCTCAACCCACGGAACAACGCCTTTGCCTCGTGTTCGTCCCGGGTGTTCAGGATTCTTGAGGGCGCGTGTAAGCTCGTCGTTCTCTCTCTCGGGCTGGAACGCCCCCGTTCGAGCCTCTTCTATTGCTTCAAGTAAAGCGTCCGAGGCTTCTTTAAGACTTGCCTGTTCCATAATCTCCCCTGTCTTTGGGTCCAACTTTCCCCCATGTGCATAAAACCAAGTCCTGCACCTGTCGGGCCAACCCACTGTTTTTGGAGTGACCCCTGCAGCAATCATCTTTTCCTCAGATTCATCCCACTTAGGCAACCCAGTCTTGTAGCCACCTGGCCCCAGAACATGGTGAAACTTTTTTTTCTCAGCATTTATCTTGTTTTTCCTCAACCGTTCCTTAGCTGCTTCCGATTCCTTGAACTCAACAAATAAGTCCCAGTGATCTTTTACCTTCTCTAGTGGTCCAGTGAATTCTGGAGTCTTCTTTTCTGCGTTGACGTAGTTGGCCCATAATCATTTCTTCCAAGTCTGGAATTGTGTGGCCATCTTCTTAAGAGCACACTTCTTGACTTTCTCCCGTTGGAGATCTGTGAAACCCTCTGATAGGGTGAAATGTGACATGAGCGTATCCCAAAGCAGATTTTTTGCTCTTTCGTCGACAAAACTAACTCCTCGATCTTCCTTTGGCTTATTCCATTCTTGAACGGTGATCGGGATTAGGTCCCTAACAATAACTCCGCATTGACGTATAAATTTGTCCACATTCTTTTTAGGAGCAATCGGTTCGCCATCTTCTTTGATTTCATCGATGTTGTACTTTATGCCATCGGGCAACTTTTTGGCCGGGCCTCGCACTACCCTTGTAGAAGATTTGCTCGATCCGGAGGGCTAAAAGAAGAAAGATTCGTTAATATATATATATATACAAATCAATTAATACATGTAATGATCACCAGAGGCCTTATATATATATATACCTCGCCGGACTTTGTTAATTGAAGAACATTTCCTTCGCCATCATTGTTTGTGTGCCCTTCGTCTATTGGTTCTTCCTCAATTCCCTCACCGGACTCGTTCAGATATTGTGAGCCGTCATCTGGTTCAATCTCTGGGTTTTGGGAGCGTATCATGTCGAACATGATATCCTCTTGATCATGGTCGTCTCTGCCGCTATAGTCCATAGCTTAACTAATCCAGAAGAAAGATAAAACAATTTAGTATTCAAATTAGAATGCATTCAATAAGCAAAAACTGAATCATAGTAGTCAGCCGCCGAAGAGGTTCGATCTGAGGGGCGAGGGATGGCGAGGAGGATTAATTTTTTTAGCAAGATCATCATATAACATTAATACATCTCGAATATTATAATATAACACCACTAATACAGCTCGAATATTATCGAATAATCCAGTTGACTCGCGGTTCCTGAGGCACGGGCGGTGGACACCCAAAGAGAAGGAACCATCACAGGATCATAGCTCGGGTGAGATCCCTGAAGAACCTGCCAGGTATTGGAGAACCTGACGTCCAACGCAAACATGTAGCGACGGACGTGCTCGTCCTCCTCCCTGACACGGTGACGTACCACCTCCTCGGGGGCCGGCTGCCTCCGCACCGATAGTGGCCCACGCGACCGCCACCCAAGAAGCTTCGGGTCGACGACGGGAGCCCGATTCCTCGCCAAGTTGCGCGTCCCGGAAGGTAGCACCTCCCAGTGCCAGCCCGGCGGAGCCCAGTCCCGGACATGGCGCCTCTCAAGCAGGTTGTCGCCGCCGAGTCGACGACGAGGATGCGGGCCGGGCATCATCGACGTCGAGAAAAAATTCTTATGAAAACAAATTCCTATGCAATAATTATCATTTTATTATGCTACTCATATTTAATAAACTTTTACAACTATAGTAGATGAGCAAATTTGAACAACATTTTAGATCATTGATCCAACTATTCTTTTTATAGAGAACCCACACTTGAACAACATTTCTATTCATCCATTTAACATCCATCTATCTAACATTTCTATTCATCCATCATTCTAACATACATCAATATAACATCTATCCATCTACATATCCATCTAACATTCATCTACACACAAAAATACATAATAAATCCATCTAATTAACATTCATCTACACACA
This sequence comes from Elymus sibiricus, assembly GCA_039707655.1. NCBI lineage: Eukaryota > Viridiplantae > Streptophyta > Magnoliopsida > Poales > Poaceae > Elymus > Elymus sibiricus. The sequence goes on along the minus strand of CM077668.1, from coordinate 434,298,645 downwards.
AAAATTACATACTCCCAAAATCTCATGTCTCATCCACAATGTCGTTATCAAAATTAACCATCTGCTCACACTAATAATTAACATTAACATGACTTGAAAAATACAAGGACATTTTCAATCTCATCGATCATTGGTTGTCCATGGCGGCGGCCGAGCTCGGGGTGTGCGGGGGGGTAGTTAGAGGCCGCCGTGCGCGGGCCAGGGGAGAGCGGGGGAAGACAAGGGGGGCTCACAGCGAGGTCGTCGCGAGCTCGGGGAGGGCTCAGGGAGGTCGTGGACGCGTCGGTGCTCGAGGGCGAGGTCGAGGCAGTGGCGGCGACCAGCGAGGAGGAAGACGATGGTGCGGGCGCTATGGGGCTCTTCGCTCGCTCCCGTGGTCGAGGAAGATGCAGCGGGCTGCGGGCTCGGGGAGGGGCCGGAGCGAGCGGGACGGCGTCGGCGATCTCCGGCGTCGGAGGTTGAAGATGAGCGGCCTGGCGGCGTGTGGTGTTCGATCTGTCTCCTAGACGGTGGAAAACGCTAAGTGACAGTTATATAGGATCGACCTTTAGTACCGGTTGAATTCACGCCCCGAGACTAAAGGACCTTTAGTCCCGGTTCGTGGCTGCAACCGGGACTAAAAGGTTAGCCTTTAGTCCCGGTTAAAGCCACGGTCCGGGACTAAAGGTCTATTTTCGGGGCCCAAATTAAGCACGGGAGGAGGACCTTTAGTCCCGGCTGGTTGTGCCAACCGGGACTAAAGTTTTTTTTTCATTTTTTCTGTTTTTGCTTTATTTATTTTCTTTTGTTTCTACTTACAGTCAAATATTTAGAGTTTTTGAGTGAATCTTTTTGCTTTAGGTCACAAAAATTATAAACTTTCTGTTAGTGCCACTAGTTTTCAAATTTGAATAGTTTAAATTTGAATTCTTTGAAATTTGTGTGAATCACTCGTTTGTGAATAACTTTAGTTTAAAAATAGTTTTTTGAGTGATTCTTTTTCCTGCTGTTTAATATTAGTGTGTTTTATCTGTATGTTCAATTTGGTAATTTTTAGGTTATTTTAAATAGGTGTTTTAATCAAAAACAGATTCTGTTTAGCTCTTTTAGTTTTATACCTTCATTTGTTTTAAATATTTTAGTTTATATGTTTTCTTGTTATTATTTTGCCAAATTATATTATGTTTCTGTTAGTCAGCATGAGGAGTTTTAATTTTCAACCCTTACTTACTTCATTTGTTATTTTTCATGCATTTAATGATTTTTTTAAGCTAAATGACCCTGAAATTGAAAAGCACTACAAATGAACTCTGAAAAGGTTGAAACTTGGCATGGTATCATCATTTCACCCACATAGCATGTGCTAAAAAGTTCAGAGGGTTACGGCCAAAACCGGATGCACTTCGTGTACAAACTCGACCATCTCTTTCGAAGTATCAAGGTTTCGGACGAAAACTCATCTGTTACAAAGGCATTTCATTTTTTTAAACTTATTTCAACTCCAGACTTTTTTTGCATTCAATATGCACCATTCAAAGCTACATCCTCAAATTTCAACCCTTTCTAACTTCATTTGCTATTTTTCATGCATTTAATGATTTTTTTTGAGCTAATTGACCCTGAAATTGAAAAGCACTACAAATGAACTCTGAAAAGGTTGAAACTTGGCATGGTATCATCATTTCACCCACATAGCATGTGCTAAAAAGTTGGGAGGGTTACGGCAAAAACTGGATGAACTTCGTGTACAAACTGGACCATCTTCTTTGAAGTATCAAGGTTTCGGACGAAAACTCATCTGTTACAAAGGCATTTCATTTTTTAAACTTATTTCAACTCCAGACTTTTTGTGCATTCAATATGCACCATTCAAAGCCACATCCTCAAATTTCAACCCTTTCTAACTTCATTTGCTATTTTTCATGCATTTAATGATTTTTTTTGAGCTAAATGACCCTGAAATTGAAAAGCACTACAAATGAACTCTGAAAAGGTTGAAACTTGGCATGGTATCATCATTTCACCCACATAGCATGTGCTAAAAAGTTGAGAGGGTTACGGCAAAAACTGGATGCACTTCGAGTACAAACTGGCCTATCTCGGCTACTCACTACAGAAGAAAGTGATGACGGTGAAGCCGATCACATCCCAGAGTGGGATCTTGGGGTATAAAACTTTTTCTTCGCGTGTGTCCCTTTGCGCCGTAACCATGGACAATCTTCATCATTTAACAGGATGCTTGGGTCAGTCTTCACTGTGAAGGGAGGAATTTCATGAAACTTTTCATAATCTTCTGACATGTCTGTCTTGTCCTCCACTCCCACGATGTTTCTTTTCCCTGAAAGAACTATGTGGTGCTTTGGCTCACCGTATGATGTATTCGCTTCCTTATCTTTCCTTTTTCTCGGTTTGGTAGACATGTCCTTCACATAGAAAACTTGCGCCACATCATTGGCTAGGACGAATGGTTCGTCTGTGTACCCAAGATTGTTGAGATCCACTGTTGTCATTCCGTACTGCGGGTCTACCTTTACCCCGCCTCCTGTCAGATTGACCCATTTGCACCGAAACAAAGGGACCTTAAACTCACGTCCATAGTAAAGTTCCCATATCTCCTCTATGTAACCATAATATGTGTCCTTTTCCCTATTGGTGTTTGTTGCATCAAAGCGGACACCACTGTTTTGGTTGGTGATCTTTTTATCTTGGGCGATCATGTAAAATGTATTCCCATTAATCTCGTACCCTTTGAAAGTCAATATAGTCGAAGATGGTGACTTGGCCAACAAGTACAACTCATCTCCAACACTATCGTCATTCATGAGATGTGTTTGCAACCAACCGCCGAAATTCGCCATGTGTGTACGTTTAATCCAGGGGTCAGACTACTCCGGGTTCTTGGAGCGTACAATATCCATGTGTTCCTCGATTTACGGAGCCACCAAGGTGGAATTTTGTACAACTGTGTAGTGTGCTTGGTCCCAAGAATGCACGTCCCTACATATTACTGAATCCTTTCCTAGCGTGCCTTTTCCACTCAGTCTCCCCTCATGCCGCGATTCAGGAACACCAATCGGCTTAAGGTCAGGAATAAAGTCAACACAAAACTCAATAACCTCCTCTGTTTCATGGCCCTTGGAGATGATTCCTTCTGGCCTAGCACGGTTATGAACATATTTCTTTAAGACTCCCATGAACCTCTCAAAGGGGAACATATTGTGTAGAAATACAGGACCCAGAATGGCAATCTCTTCGACTAGGTGAACTAGGACGTGCGTCATGATATTTAAGAAGGATGGTGGGAACACCAACTCGAAATTGACAAGACATTGCACCAAATCATTCTGTAACCTTGGTAGGATTTCTGGATCGATTACCTTTTGGGAAATTGCATTGAGGAATGCACATAGCTTCACAATGGCTAATTGAACATTTTCCGGTAGAAGCCCCCTCAATGCAACCGGAAGTAATTGCGTCATAATCACGTGGCAGTCAGGAGACTTTAGGTTTTGGAATTTTATCTCTGCCATATTTATTATTCCCTTTATATTCGACGAGAAGCCAGACGGGACCTTCATACTGAGAAGGCATTCAAAGAAGATTTCCTTCTCTTCTTTGGTAAGACCGTAGCTGGTAGAACCTTGATACTGCTTTGGATGCATGCCGTCTTTTTCGTGCATACGTTGCTGGTCCTCCCGTGCCTCCGGTGTATCTTTTGTCTTCCCATACACGCCCAAGAAGCCTAGCAGGTTCACGCAAAGATTCTTCGTCACGTGCATCACGTCGATTGCAGAGCGGACCTCTAGGACTTTCCAATAGGGTAGGTCCCAAAATATAGATTTCTTCTTCCACATGGGTGCGTATCCGTCAGCGTCATTCAGAACAGATTGTCCGCCAGGACCCTTTCCAAAGATTACTTTTAAATCCTTGCCATATCAAGTATATGATCACCAGTACGGTGGTCAGGCTTCTTCCGGTGATCTGCCTCACCTTTGAAATGCTTGCCTTTCTTTCTTAAGAGATGCTTGATCGGAAGAAATCGACGATGTCCCAGGTACACATTATTCTTACATTTATCCAAATATATACTTTCGGTCTCATCTAAACAGTGCATGCATGCGTCGTATCCCTTGTTTGTCTGTCCTGAAAGGTTACTAAGAGCAGTCCAATCATTGATGGTTACAAACAGCAACGCTCGTAGGTCAAATTCCTGCTGTTTGTGCTCATCCCACACACGTACACCTTTTATGTCCCACAGCTGTAAAAGTTCTTCAACTAATGGCCTTAGGTACACATCAATGTCGTTGCCGGGTTGCTTAGGGCCTTGGATGAGCACTGGCATCATAATGAACTTCCGCTTCATGCACAACCAAGGAGGAAGGTTATAGATACATAGAGTCACAGGCCAGGTGCTATGATTGCTGCTCTGCTCCCCAAAAGGATTAATGCCATCTGCACTTATACCAAACCATAAGTTCCTTGCGTCACCTGCAAACTCCGGCCACTTTCTCTCGATTTTTCTCCACTGCAACCCATCAGCGGGTACTCTCAACTTCCCGTCTTTCTTACGGTCTTCTTTGTGCCATCGCAACAACTTGGCATGCTCTTTGTTTTGGAACAAACGTTTCAACCGTGGTATTATAGGAGCATACCACATCACCTTGGCAGGAATCCTCTTCCTGGGGCGCTCGCCCTCAACATCATCACCAGGGTCATCGCGGCTGATCTTATAGCGCAATGCACCGCATACCGGGCATGCATTCAAATTCTCGTACTCCTCACTGCGGTAGAGGATGCAGTCATTAGGGCATGCATGTATCTTCTGCACGTCTAATCCTATAGGGCAGACAGCCTTCTTTGCTTCGTACGTACTGTCGGGCAATTCGTTGTCCTTTGGAAGCTTCTTCTTCATTATTTTCAGCAACTTTTCAAATCCTTTGTTAGATACACCATTCTCTGCCTTCCATTGCCGCAATTCCAGTATGGTACCCAACTTTTTCTTGTCATCTTCGCAATTTGGGTACAACAATTTTTTGTGATCATCTAACATGCGCTGCAACTTCAACTTCTCCTTTTCACTTTCGCAGTTTCTCTTTGCATCAGCAATGGCCCGACCAAGATCATCAGCGGGCTCATCTGATGCCTCTTCTTCAGCTTCTTCTTCTTCATTCTCTTCCCCCATTGTAGTACCAACGTATTCAGGGAACCCAGGATAGTTGTCATCATCCTCTTCTTCTTCATTCTCTTCCATTAGAACCCCTCTTTCTCCGTGCTTGGTCCAACAGTTATAGCCGGACATGAAGCCGGACGTAAACAGGTGGACGTGAATGATTTTTGAGCTAGAGTAATTCCTATCATTCTTACAGACACCACATGGACAACACATAAAACCATTCCGCTTGTTTGCCTCAGCCGCACGTAGAAAACTATGCACGCCATTAATGAACTGGGGAGAGCGTCGTTCATCGTACATCCATTGCCGACTCATCTTCATTACACAACACCGAAAAGACCAAATTAATACAAGTTCATACATAAAGTTCATACACACTTATTCTCATAAAACAACATAAAACTATCTAGCTAAAGCATTTAAATGCAACAACAAATGCGATCAAAATCGCAACTAAGGTAATAATTGATCCAACAGCATAATGATACCAAGCCTCTTTATTAACGGCATATTTTCTAATCTTTCTAATCTTCAAGCGCATTGCATCCATCTTGATCTTGTGGTCATCGACGACATCGGCAACATACAACTCCAATTTCATCTTCTCTTCTTCAATTCTTTTCAATTTTTCTTTCAAATACTCGTTTTCTTTTTCAACTAAATTTAACTTCTCTACAAGAGGGTCGGTTGCAATTTCCGGTTCACATACCTCCTAGATAAAAATATCTATGTCAACTTGATGGGCATAATTGTCATAAACACGAAATGCAACAAATAGTTTTAAAAGAGAATATACCACATCCGAATCATAAACCGGACGAGGGCCAACGCGGACGGATATCAAAACCATGGCACTAAGTATAACAAACAATCATACAAGTAAGAAAATTATACAAGTTACTATCTAAATCATATAAATAAGATTTTTTTTATAAAAAGGATAAGAACAAGAGACTCACCAAGGTGGTGCCGGCGACGGGACGGTGCGGGCGATCGACGGTGGTTAGGACAGGGACGGGAAGGCACTAAGTAAACCACACCTACACATATGCAAACTAAGAAGTTAATTTGAGCTCAAATTGCATATAAATCAAATAAACTCCCACATAATTACTCCCAAACTAAAACCCACAAATCACTATACTTATAGAGCATTACACGAGCTAATCTAGCAATGAGAGATGAAAGGACAAAGTTGCTAACCTTTGTGAACACTTGGATAGATGGGGTGCCTCAAATCTTGAAAATCTTGGCAAAAATGGAGGATGAGCTCGAGCAAGGGGAAGAGAACAGAGGAGAGAAAGGAGAAAACAGAGAAAGGAGAGCTTGGGCTCGGGCTGGACGAAGCACTATATACTAAAGGGGCTCGCAGGGGCCCCAGCCTGACGCCAGCCTGCCACCACCCCTTTAGTCCCGGTTGGTAACACCAACCGGGACTAGAGGGCACAAATGAACCGGGACTAAAGCCTAGCCGTTGGAACCGGGACTAATGGTCACATTAGTCCCGGTCCAAAACCCGACCGGAACTAATGCTCCGGGCGAAAGGCCTGTTTTCTACTAGTGCCCAAAAATGATATAAAATGACATATAATTGCATATAAACATCCAAGATTGATACTATAATTGCATGGAACAATAAAAAATTATAGATACGTTGGAGTCGTATCAGAATGACACTGCTATAGTTTTGATCCCGAAAATAAATTCTCCGGAGAAAGTGACGCAATTCCGGCCTATTAGTCTATGCAATATTGTTTACAAGGTAATCTCAAAGATGCAAGCAGCAAGGATGAACTTTTTTTTACTAGACATTATTAGCCCAACGCGGAATGCTTTTGTTCCCGGGTGTCTGATCACAGACAATGCCTTGGTATGTTATGAAAGTTTTCATGCGATAAAGAACAGGAGAGATGGCCATAATGGTTGGTGTGTGGTGAAGCTAGACATGCATAAGGCATATGACCGGGTTGAATGGCCGTTTCTAGAAGGTATTCTACTGAAATTCGGATTTCGTGAAGAGTGGGTTAAACTGGTTATGCAATGTGTTAGTACAGTGGAATACCGTGTATGTTTTAACTCAGAAGAAACAGAAACTTTTAAACCGTCTAGAGGCTTGAGACAACGTGATCCATTGTCGCCTTGTTTGTTTCTATTATGTACTGAAGGATTGACTGCTTTGCTGAATAAAGCTGAGGAAGAAGGGAAGCTTGAGGGAGTGAAGGTGTGTTGGGAAGCACCGGCCATCACTAATCTATTGTTTGCAGATGATTCATTAATCCTGATGAAGGCCAATACTGAGAATGTTGTGTCTGAAAGAAATCCTTGCATTATATTTTGCCACTTCGGGACAGAAGGTTAGTGGGACAAGTCAAGTGTATTTTTTAGCCCTAATACTAGAGTTGAGATGAAGGAACAAATTTGTAGCAGTTTGAATATAATGACCGAGGCACTATCGGATACTTATCTAGGTTTACCATCCACTATGGGTTTAGATAGAACAAATTGTTTTCCAGCTTTTGGTGGATCAAGTTATGAAAAGAATTATGGGATGGAAGGAAAGGAAACTTTCAACAGGAGTAAAAGAAGTGCTACTCAAATCAATTGTACAGGCTATACCGTCTTATGCAATGTCGGTTTTCAAAATACCAAAATAGATTTGTAAAGGAATTACAGACGCGATGTCGCATTATTGGTGGGGTGACGGTGACAATCAGAGGTGAATGCACTGGTTTGCATGGTGGAAGTTGTGTGTGCCAAAGAAAGAAGGTGAATGAGATTTTGAGATATTCATTGTTTTAACCTAGCCCTGCTTGCGAAACAGGCTTGGAGATTAATTGATAATCGGGATTCCCTTTGTGCCCGTGTTCTCAAAGCCAAATATTATTCAGATTGTGATATTTTGAATGCAACTATGAAAAAAGAGCCTCATTCACATGGCAAAGTAGTATGTCTAGGGTGCAGACACTAAAAAGAGGTCATATATTGAGGATCGGTGATGGTAGTCGGATCAATGTTTGGGATGATGAATGGATCCCTAACTCACCTACCAGGAAAGTGATCATGGCTCGTGGAGGCAATTTACTATCAAAAGTAAGTGATTTCATTGACCCTGTTATGGGTCGTTGGGATGAAGTGTTGGTTTATCAAACATTCTGGCAAGTTGATGTGGCGTGGATCCTTGCAATTCCGTTGCCTGAATTTGATATGTCAGACTTTGTAGCATGGAACTTGTGCAAAAACTGGAGATTCTCAGTGGGATCGGCATACTTTTTGGAGTGGCACAGCCAATATGGACATACAATATCAGGAGAAAATACAGTCGGACCCTCACGGAATTCACCAATATGAGGGGCGATATGGAGCTTAAGCTGTCCTGCCAAGGTTAAAAATTTCCTCTGGCAAACTCTGTTAGGATCGCTACCATGTCGGGTGATTTTGGGTAATAGACATATAAAAGTCAGTAGGCAATGTCCTACATGCGGTATAGGAGCGGAGGATACCAAGCACCTGTTATTCACTTGTGCAAAAGCTAAAGAGGTATGGCGGTTACTGGGTTTGGACTTTGCTATTGATAAAGCATGCGGTGTGGATCATGAGGGAGAAGCTATGCTAAAATATTTATTGCTACAACTAGCTGAAGAATATGTGGTCCTCGGTTTGAAACATTCAACGGAAGCAATTGCTATTGGTTCCTGGTATTTATGGTGGGAGAGGAGAAAGTTAGTGCATAATGAAAAGGTACAGGAACCTAAGTTCATAGCAATGGCAATCAGAGCTTTGGTAGCTAACTATACTATGGCGAGTGATGCAAAGGCGACGATCAAGCGACATGGCTGGGAAAGACCAAGGAGCAACTATGTGAAGCTAAACATGGATGGGGCTTTTGATCCAGACCTACTCAAGGGCTCGTATGGCGCTGTCATCAGAGACTCGAATGGCATATTCGTCGCGGCAGGAAACAGAGAAATCGATTGGTGCGGACATGCGCTTATGGCTGAGGCACTGGCCTTATAGTTTGATCTCAATTTGGCAACTACAGTCGGGTGTAACCGCATAGAGGTGAACTCCGACAACATCGAGGTGATAGAGACAATGAAGAATGTAGGTCGCTCTTTCGGTCTATCAGCGGCAGTTTTTGATGATATGTACACCTTGTGTGTGATTTCCTGCATATTATTTTTTAGCATGCTCCTAGAGAGACTAATTGTGCTGCCCATGATTTAGCCATACTAGATAGAAGTAAGGTGTGTGCGGGGTGGATGGAAGATCCACCCATAGAGATTGTTGATACTCTTGTAAAACATAATATGGTGATCACCTTGCAATGAAGAGTACTTTGATGTCAAAAAAAATAGACCAAACATTTCGATTTTTGTTCAAATATTAAGGATATTTGAGAATAAATAAAATTAAAATTAAAATCTAACTAAAAAACATTATTAAAAAGACACGCCACGTCCAAGCCCGACTGACCGCGTCACCTACTATACTCGTCGCCGTCCTCGTCGGTGGCGGCGTCCTCCTCCCCGTCATCGTCGGTGTTGTACATCCAGCTCTTGTCGTGGATGTCTATGGCGACGTGGGCCAACGAGTTGCACAGGACCTAGGTGAGGCCTAGCTGATCCTCCAGGTCGTCAGGATGGCGTGGCGGCAACTGGTACGCCTCCGAATCGTGGAGGGCACAGAGGAAGTTGGGTTCGTCCTCCAGGTCGCCGTCCTTTATCTGCAGGTGGGTGTACTCCGCCAGCAGGGGTGGCAGGTCCGGCTCCGGCTTTGGGACGCAGAGGCCCGAGGAGGACGGCTCCGGCTTGGGGATGCGAAGGTTTGTCCCCTATGCGGCGAGGACGACTCTCTCTTGATGCGGGCACCGCTCTGCGCCGTGTGGCGCGGCCACGCGCTTTAGAGCGCACCGAGCTGGGCGTCGTGGTGGCCACCGCGCACACCCTGGTGGTGCTATGTGCGACCAGCACGTCCCTGATGATGCGCCCACTACCAGAATAAGTCACTACCAGAATAAGTCACGTTGCCGACGGCTTTGCCCACTACCAGAATAAGTCACGTTGCCGACGGCTTTGGCCGTCGGCATAGGTCCAAATCCCGTCGGGATATACCTATGCCGACGGCCGCCGTCGGCATAGACCCGTCGGCATCGTATACGTCGGCGTACCTGGGCCTGCCGTCGGCATAGAAAAGCCGTCAGCATAGGTACCTATGCCGACGGTGTCCGTACGGCCGTCGGCACAGATTGGTCGTCGGCAAACTCGTTCGTATGACGGCGGCAGACGGCGCCGTCGTCAAGTTACGCCCAATAAAAACGCGACACGTGGCAAACGCTGACATTCCCTGGCGCCAGCATATGCCGACGGCTAAGCCGTCGGCATATAATTGAACATATGCCGACGGCCTGGCCGTCGGCATATGCTGGTGCCAGGGAGTACAGTTGGGCGACACGTGGCACCTATGCCGACGGCGTAGCCATTGGCATAGGTGCCATGTGTCGCCCACTGGTGCCTCGACGATGGCTATGCCGACGGCAAAGCTGTCGGCATAGATGCTACCTATTTTTTCTGATTTCTGTTTGAATTCATTTCAAATTCACAGCACATATACATATATTCAAATTGACAGCACATATAGATATAACATCATCATCACATAAGTATCATCATCATCATCACAAGTCCATTGTCATCACATAAGTATCATCATCATCATCACAAGTCCATCGTCATCACATATGTATCATCCTCATCATCACAAGTCCATCGTCATCACATAAGTATCATCATCATCACAAGTCCTACGAGAAGCACACAAGTCATACGAGAAGCACACAAGTCCTACTAGCATAAAGAGAAGCACACAAGTCCTACGAGCATACAAAGGGCTTAAGCCCTACGAGGTCCACTACCAAGGTCCTCACCGCCCAAACGGCCAAAGCCCAGGTCCTCGCTGCTTGCGGCAGCGCTACCGCCAGGACCGGCACTGCCACCGCTACCGCTACCGCCACCGCCGCCTCGGTGGATCGGAGTGACCGGGCTCCGTGACGTGGGAGTGATGCCATCATTGGCACCACACCACCAACGGATGATCCACCGGTTCCCTGGATGTTCGAAAAGACATGTTAAGGGGATATATGATTGTGTTGAATAAACGGTAAGCAGTGGTTGATGAGTTTGGGGATGTACTAACCGGAGTCTCCTTGTTCTGTGCCAGAAACTCCTCAAAGGTAAGGAGCACTGGTGCAGGTCCAGCAGGTGGTGGTGGTGGTTCCATTACAGGAACCGTGCCGACCGCCGTGCTCTCAAAAGCGCGCTGCATGTGAATTGACCAAGCAAACACGAAGGTCAGAAGAAATGAAAGTGCATATATGGAAGTGAAATGAAAGAGGCTAAACTAACCGTCATCATGCGACCGTTGTGCTCCTGGACTGCTGCAACTCTCGCCTGCCACGCCGTGGTCTCCTGGTGTGTGTACTCCATGTAGGCCTACGATATGACATGATGAACTCATAAAACATCTCAATGCGGAAAATAAAGTGAGCAAAAAGGAAGATAAGAGGGAAAATACTTACGCTGGTCTGCTGGGCTAGGAGGGAGTGTGACTGTGCACTGGTCGTGCTCGTGCGCTGGCTCAGGCTCGGGTCGGTAGCTCGGAGCCGTGTGAAGGAGATAGAAGGAGTACACATGGCATCCAGAACCGCCTGCCGACCATGAAGCTTCGACCCTATGCCCACCACCGCCCTGTCGTCCGAATCCTGCTTTAAGGGGTCAGGTGTGCCAGGATTTACCTTCAGATACACCTCCTCGTAGGCCTTCAGGTTCTCCTCGTTGTTGCCGTAGTAGTCGCCCTTGCCCTCCTTGGACTTACTCCGCGTATGGGCGATCTACCACGCCTCTATGTCAGAGAGCAGCCGCTTCAGTTTCTCCTCCTGCACCACCAAACAGAGGTTAGTGATACATAAGAAAGTGGCGGTAAATAGAAGAAGAAGAATGATTCATGTAAATAGATATACCTGAACTTTCTTGTGGCTAAAGTGGTTCCGGTTTCCCTAACCATGTGTTCCGTCGGTCCCTCGGTTAGCCCGGTTTTTCTTGCTCGTAGCAGCCTACTCTGCATCCTGACCGACCCACAGATCCACCAATGTCGCCCATCCATCGTCCTTTCCATAACACCAAGCAGGACACACCTACATAATGAAAGCATAATGGCATGTCAACACGAAACGATGAAATTTACCACAAACGCCGGAATGAAAAGTCTGTTATACTTACGGCCAAGTACTCCTCCCTCTCCAAGGTAACATGCATCCTCCGCGCGTCTTCCTTGGTCATCTTCGTCTCAAGAGCGTCATGATGATATTGCGAGATGGCCACCCAGCGCACCTCGTACTGCATCTGACGGGCCTTCTTCCTCGCTTGGCGCAACACTATCTCGTCGGCAGTGGACTTGTGCTCCTCAAGAACTCGATAGTATTTCTACAATCATTCAGAAAACCAGAATGGAAGAAGCCATGAGTTAAACCATTCGATGATAAACTATGAACGAAACTCAAGACTCGTGCTTCTGAAGAGAACTTACCCAAAAATTTGTGATCACGGCCTTAGCATACGTGGTATGGTCCGGGTGGGGGGGCGCTTCCCAGTGGTCCCAGCTTGTGGCCAAAACCCGGTGCTCAGGCTGCCTGACTGGATCCGGACGGAACAGCCCCGGCCAGTGTTCCTTCAGCAAAACGGTGATGACGCCGTTTGGAAGACGGGCCCCTTTAGGAATTATCCAGTTGCTGCAAAAGATAGAAAGAATGAAAATATGAGCATCTGTACAATCAAAAGAATGAAAATATTAGCATGTGTACAAGCAAAAGAATTAAATTATGATTAAGTGGCACTTACTCTTTCCCCTTGGGCTCAATGAGCCAATTTTGCTCCTCGGTAGCAGGAAGGGGAGGGAGCTTTGCATTACCACGCAGCCACCCCTTGTTGTGGGCAACCCCCTCGCTGCCACCACCATCCTCCCCGCCACCACCATCCTCCTCGCCTGCCTCCTCCTCCTCCTCGTCCCCCTCCCCAACCTCCTCCTCCTCCTCCTCCTCCTGAACCTCCTCCTCCTCGCGAACCTCCTCCTCCTCCTCCTCCTCGGCAGAGGGTACCTCACTAGAGGAGGGCCTCGAAGAGGACACCCCTAAGTCGGTGAGGGAGCGCTGTTTCTGGCCCCGACCCTGTCCTCCTCTAGGGGCTCTCCCCCCACCCCCTCCACCTCTAGGGGCACCTCTCCCTCGATCTCCCTATGAGGAGTCATCCTCAAGTAGTCGGGGGGGAAGACTACGGGGTCGACCACTCCGACTAGTCATCTTGGTGAGCTTCGATAGGAAACCCGTGCCGTCGGCCTTCCCCTTGCCCATGTTTAGTGAACCTGCATTGAAAAGAGAATAAACAATTAGTACATTAATAATGAAGAAAATAGCATAATAATAAGGAATAAAAAACACATTAAGAAATAAGCATAAATAAAAAACACATTAATGAAGAAAAAAGCTAGGATCCAACTCTGTCCATTTTGATTTCCATGACAACGTTCCCACATAAGAAATGAAGCTTAGCCTAAAAAGAACATAAGAAATGAAGGCCGAATAAACAACTATTTGGACATGCTAGCTGTCCATGGTATAATACCCATTTTGATGGTATTGGGGAAATTACCAAGTAGAGGTATTTTCCCTTTAAAATTGTGTGTGTTTATCCTATGAACCATTCAAAGACTCCTCTCAGAAGAAAAAAATGTGTTTTGAAACCATGTATTAATTTATAGGACATGACATCTCAATTATACATTCTTGCTATTCCTACATTTCCAAATTTCTGCAATCCGAAGAAGCCCTTGCAATATGGCAGAAATAGTTTTTCTTTCTTGACAATGTAGGTATATTGCATTCAACTTGTATCACATATAATAGCACCCTTGAGCACATATAAAAGTTTTCTGAGTGGTGTTGCATTGAGGGTACAAGTTGACTTACAAGTGAATATATAGTGAAGTGAACTTATATGACATGTAATGGCAGCCATGAGCACACAAAATAGTTGTGTGGGTGGAGATGTAATTGACACATTTACAAATAAATTGTATATGATGCGCATGAATAGATATATTCATGTGGGAAGTAGTACATGGATATGCAAAAGAAAGCATTTGCCAATTTGGATCTTGAACAGATGATGAAGAATTACAGTATGAAACAAATGCAGCTCAGAGATATAAAAATTGCTCAGAAGTGGATCTAAGCTTACCGGTAACGAGAAGAGGGAGACCTAGGGATGGGGAGATGAGAAGCCAAGGAGCACCTGCAATTCCAGACCAAGAGCTGAAAGGAGGAGGGTATGTAAATAAATCAGATAAGGACCTAAAGGATCATACCATGACATCAAATAATTTATGTGCAAATATAAGACACTTTTAAATTGCAGGGAATATTGGCTTATGCATGAAAATTGCAGAGAGTGCAGTATGATATTTAGGCGATCTAGTGAGCGAACAACCTAGTGAAATGAGCCCTCATATATGCTATACATATCAATTAGTAGTGCGGGTTTACCTAAAAGGAAATTAGTGGTGTGACAAATTTGGTCTGTTTCAAAGTGTTCTAACATGCAAGCAAGAGGTAGTTGATCTCAGAAATCCGAAGATTTTGTTTGTTCCCTTCTTCTGCAACTGCAGACAGAGGTCTTGGTCGCTGTTGATTGCTGAGGATTTCAGTTCATTCCAACACACAAAATACAAAATTACTACTAACATGTGGTTTTTGCTAATACATATTTGATATTTTTGCGAACACTTTGATGTTTGGTTGTGTGGTTATTCATTCTCAGCGTACACATTGCATGTTATCCCCGGAGCGCTCATTGAACTTAGTAAAAAAATTAGCTTATCCTACATGAGATAAAGTGGTGTTTCCTGTGGAGCGGTTATTTGCTCGCACCTCCTCTACGTGCACATCCATATAAATGTTATGAGCTGCACTATCCCAAATTGCTTCCTAAAGCTTCACTTTCTCCATCTACAAAATCCATATGTGGAAGCTTTAATCTATACAATTTTTGTTACTAAGCAGCCATCAATCCATACCACTACAAAATTCATACTAAGCAATCAATCATACAAAATTTTCACTACATGCCATCAACATCAATTACTACATGTTTGCACCATCCAAATCAACATACAATTTAGCAAACAAGTAAGCATACAATTTTTTACAGTGCTAAACAGAAAAGAAAAGAGAAACAAAGATATGAGATGGAGAGAGGATGAGACAGAGAGGGCCATAGAGGAGGAGACATAGAGGCAGGGGACGAGAGGAGCTCACCAGCGACGTGGAGGCTGGCTCGGGCGAAGACGTCGCATCCTGCAGGGCGGATGGGACGGAGCGGCGGGCGCGGAGGTGACGAGGATGGTGGTGGAGGAGCTGGAGCGGCCGGGCGCGGAGGTGATGGGGATGGCGGCGGACGGAATGGGGTGGTGGCGTAGGGGACGGCGAGGGCCGGCCGGAGCAGCAGCAGAGCAGGGCCGGCCGGGCAGGGGCGCGGGCTGGCCAGAGCCACGGCCAGGCGGTGTCGGGGTCGGGAGGCCGAAGCGGCGTCGAGGCAGGGCGGGCCAGGGTCGAGGAGGCCGACGCGAGTCTTGGCCGAGGCGGGGCGGCGGTGTGGCCGGCCGGGGTGGTGGCGGTGCGGGGCTAGGGTGGCGGTGGTGCGGGGATAGGGCGGGGCGCGGGTCCGGCGGAGGCGCGGGTGGGGCGGCGGCGTGGGTGGCGCGGAGGCGCGGGGCGACGGCGAGGGTGGGGCGGTGGCGCGGGTGGGGCACGGGTGGAGCGAGGGTGCGCGGCGGCGCGGGTCGGGAATGGGCGGCGGCGCGGGTCGGGATCGGGCAGCGGGTGGGAGAGAGAGAGATGAGTGGAGGAGAGAGCGGCCGCGAGTGGATACGGGGCATCTATGCCGACGGCTTAGCCGTCGGCATAAGTATTTTCTTTTTTTTCTTTTTTACTCACAATTTCTTTTTCACGTGCCACGTCATCGATCCGAGGCACCTACGCCGACGGCTTAGCCGTCGGCATAGGTGTTTTCTTTTTTTTTCTCACAATTTCTTTTTCACGCGCCGCGTCATCGATCCGGGGCATATCTATGCCGACGGCTTTGCCGTCGGCACAGATATGTATTATTTCTTTTTTATTATTTTTTAATTTTTTTCTCTAAATTGAAATTTGATTAATTTAAATGTACCTTATCTAAACATAAACATACATAGATACAACCCACCGCAAAGATTCCCTCCGTGTCTGCCCGACGTGGCCGTTTCCCCCCTCCGTGCGACGGCGGCAGCGACGTCCGTGAGGGGGGTCACACTACGGAGCCGGGTGCTTGCACCTGCCACCACACTTGCAGACGTGTAAGAGGGCCCAGCGCAAGACCTGGCGGCATAGCTGCCCCCCCCCCAAGCACCACGTCCCGTCTAACCCTGGCACTGTTGACCGGGCGGATCTAGGCCTTTGACTTTTGCCGGACGGGGTTTGACCGATGGACATTTTCACCTGGCTGTGATAGACCAGCCCATAGGTACACTTCGGATCAAGGTCCGGGAACAACCCACCGCAAGATTCCCTCCGTGTCTGCCCGACGTGGCCGTTTCCCCCCTTCGTGCGACGGCGGCAGCGACGTCCGTGAGGGGGGTCACACTACGGAGCCGCGTGCTGGGTGCTTGCACCTGCCACCTAACATCCAGACGTGAAGAGGGCCCAGCGCAAGACCTGGGGGCATAGCTACCACCCCAAGTACCCCGTCCCGTCTAACCCTGGCATTGTTGACCGGGCGGATCTAGGCCTTTGACTTTCGCCGGACGGGGTTTGACCGATGGACTTTTTCACCTAGCTGTGATAGGCCAGCCCATAGGTACACTTCAGATCAAGGTCCGGGAACAACCCACCGCAAGATTCCCTCCGTGTCTGCCCGACGTGGCCGTTTCCCCCTTCGTGCGACGGCGGCAGCGACATCCGTGAGGGGGGTCACACTACGGAGCTGTGGCGCCCCGCCTGAATACCACTGTAGTCAGACGGTCACCGCACATACCAGCCCAGGAAATCACTCTGGCATGTGCTTTTACAACAAGTATCATGAACACAGACATTTCTATTAATGGATATATATAAGTCTTACATGATAAATTACAAGGGTGATGGCAGCGGAAAAGCTCTATCTAAGGCAGCATGGTCCTGGTGCGGCTCCAGTCCACAGGGATCTGACTGGGTTACTCATCTAGCTCGCGAACGCTCCGGCTCCTCGCTAGGGGTCGTCGAATCCTTAGGTGAACCTGGCCACATTAAAGGCCGCTGAGTACTTTTGAATGTACTCGCAAGCAAACCAAACCAACATATACACCAAGCAAAGCAATCCATGGCATTCAAGCATGCACTTGTTATCTTAACAATATTAACTATCATGTTATGACATGATTATCTAGCAAGATTAAACATCTAGCAGCATTAATCATCATGTCATAGCAGGATTATCTAGCATGACAATTACTGAAGTAAATGCAGTAAAGTAAAGTATATCAGGTAAATGATCCGAACTCCAAATATGCTCGCGATACAAATCTGATCCAAGCTTTGCGGTCACCCGACCACTCATCTCATAGCCATCTCATGGCTAGCATTCAAACCTTTGACATCATCTGATGCCCATGCATCCTTACTGCAAGTCTGACAAACCTTACCATTCTCTGGTTCAGTCTTAACAATACGTTATATAGTTTGTTCCTCCAGACTCGACACAGACCAAATAGTGGCCGAGTACGAACTGTCCATGACCGAGGACGAGGCTATTCGAATAGATTTACACTCTGCAGAGGTTGCGCACTTTACCCACACCATGGAGCGCCTGGCCTCGTACTTTAGTACATGTTCCCATTCGGGTGGACCGGTGCTGCTCCAACAAAACTTTGTCTATTGCCCGGCACTCTTACGGTCCCACCGATAATCATACCCTCCCAGGGTCATGTCCTGGGTGGCCCCTGTGTCACCCCGTGACACCTGCCACCGTCGTGGCCAAACTAAACTGTCCCAAACGGGGACCGCGCGCAAACAAACTACTGGGCTCACAAGGTTATCACGGCCTACCGGGCCAGGGTAGCGCGCACGCATAACCTTCCCTATTTGGTGGTACCGACAAGAGGCAAGACAATAGACCCAGCTAGGGCCATCCCATACCGGCAAATGTGGTTGCACTTGATGAGCTCGGTTCGGTGACACTATGACTCGATCCAGTCGACGGAGGAGGTTGTTGTTATTATTAAGTCACATTCTTAATTGTAGCAATGATAATGGTAATGCATGATGTAATCACTATGGAAACATAACAACCTATCTCCATAACAATATCACAACGAGTCATTAGTGGGACAATATTTAAATGGCAAGTTATCACTTTATGTGTTCTAGCTGTAAGTGACGACCATCTGAACCCTTGTATAAAACCGGCAAATAAACCAGTAGCCACCAGAACGGTCTTTACAACTCAGATCTGGGACGTGACTGGAATAACTCAACCTTGGGTCAAGACGGCAGAAAAGCAGCTCAGAGCATGAGACGGTGTTGATAAAAAGAGTGTAGTGGTTCCCTAAGACGGCCGAGGAACAACTCGAAGCATAGGGTCACCGCTACAGAAAGAAATTCAAGAGCTGTCCGAGACGGCCGAAAAGCAGAGAAACATAACGTCGGCATCCACCTTGGACGGCCGGAAGCAGCTCAGAACACAGGTGTGGTGCCGTCACCAAAGAAAGGCAGGCAAGGGTTCATTAGCGTCACATACAGCTCACGACTACGCATACAGGCATAAGCATATTAATTTAAACATGCAAGAATAACACAAAGCAAAGCTTTAGGGCATATATTAGATGGTCGGCTTGCCTGGGGGTGAAGGAGTACTCCAGGAGAAGTGCGATCACCTCGCGGAAAAATTTGCCGGAAAGGATTCTCTCTCGGAGGGGCTGATAGAAGGGCAAGGGCAGAATGGGTATTTTCAGAAAGTGTACACATTGTGAGAGTGATGTCATCGGAACGGGCTCGACGAACTAAAGAAGTGGGCTTTGGATTCACCTGAATTGGAGTTACGAGCGAAAAGTTACGGGCGTTCGTTCGTTAGGCAAAAAACAAACGAAAAAGTGTTCATCTCTGCGCTTAACCGACGAACGGCCGCAAACTAAGGGTTTCGGCAGCTGAGCTGAAAAACTGAAAGCGCACTTCGGCTGAGTACGTTTCCCTTCGGGGAAAACGGAAATACGCCGAAGCCGCCTCCACTTATCCCAGCTGGCCGCCTCCTCTCGCCGACAGGTGGGGTCGGGGCCCACCTGTCGGGTCCCTCTCTCTCCTCCTTTCTTCTCTTCTTCCTCCTTCCCTCCTCTGCCCCGATGGCCGCGACAGGGAGCTCGGCTCCGGCGACCGGCGAGGCTCCAGTGGGGCTCCGAAGCAGGCGAGGCCACGGATGGGCGCGTCGGCGAGTACCGCCTCCAGGGGATGGCTCCACGGGCGCAGGGGATTGCCTGTGGCGCGACTGCAACCATGGCCGTGGGCGGCGGTTCCGGCAGTGTCCCGGCGACCTGGGGGCTCCCCGGGAAGGGAGAGTATACGGGAGGGCTCGCCGGAGTACGGGGGTTCGTCTGGTGGTGGTAGGAGGGCGAGAGGGGCTCCGGCTTGCCGCAATTTTAGCGGAGGCCGACGGCGGCAATGGCGACGGTGGGGAGGAACAAGAGCTCGATGAGCTCAAACGAGTGGAGGGGTGAGGCTCTAGGAGGGAGAGGGGGTGTCTGGAGGTGCCGTGGGTGCCTGGGGAGGCTCGGGGCCGCGGCTTATATAGCCGGCCGAGGGCAGATGGATAGGGACGGCCGCCGTGGCGTTCCTATCGTCGCACTGGAGCTCCGGCGACACGCGGAGGACGGAGGCGATGTCGGCAGAGGCTCTGGGAGAGTGGAGAAGCCGGACGCAGCTTTGGGAGGGCTCGCAGAGGAAGAAGCCAGAGAGGAAAACGACGACGACGGTCACGGGCGGCAGCGGCCATGGCAGTACTCGCCGTGGCGTGGGGAGGAATAAAACGGAGGGGGAGATGACCCGAGAGGAGGAAGTGGATGACGGGGAAGCTGCTGGACATGAATGGACAAGCCAAGGTAGCCTGAGCTGGTCTACCCGACGCGACGAACACGCGGTGCACAGTTTCTGCGTGCAGCTCACGCGGTCAGCACGGGCATGTCGTGTTCTGGCCCTCCTCTGGGTGCCAAATCTTGTCAAACACGGAAGGCATTGATCATATAGATGAGATGGGTCATTGGATGGACCAGGATTGCTCTAGAGTAGTCGAAAGGATCCAGAACAGTTTCTGGATAGAAACTTGGGGAGGAAGTTGTGGTCAGAAAAATATGCCAACGAGCTGGAAAAGTTGTCACAGGGAAATGTGGTAGGAAGGACTAGATGCTTGCCAAATTTGAGGTCATTTGGACAAGTTTTGCATATACTTCCTTTGCAATGCAAATTCTGGTCCAGAAACTTAACTTTGAAGCTGCACTCATTTGGCTTGATGAAATGAACTGAATTTTGGTGTAGGGTGATTATTTGGAGATATGAAGGTACTAGAAAAATTTCATCTCAATTGGAAATGCCAAAGTGGTACTTCCTTCACAAAGCTTGGATCTGGACAGAAACTAGATGGAATTTTTGGAAAAAATTGGCCTGATGAAATGATGTGAATTTTGGCATACTCACATCATATATGGAATGTGAGGTTCTGGATTAATTTAAGGATTTTTGAAGCAATATAAAATATAGTTGCTTCACAACCTCAAAATAAGTCCAGAAACAAGAATTGGATGATGCTCTCAAAATTTGATCTGTGGAATTTGGGATCTTGATGTAAATGGTGGAGATATGGATAGGAGAAGCTCCACAATTTATTTGGGATTTTTCCTGGCTACCAAAATGGTAGTTCCTTTGGGAAGTGCCCAAAGTGCAATATTGGATTTAAATAGGAAAAGGCAATTTCCCTTATTTAATGATGGCCAATATTTTTATTGGAGCTCCATATGATCACAAAGAATATCTCCACAAGTTTTCATGAACTTTGGAGATGGATAGATATTTTCCTGGATTTAATTCCTCTAACTGGCAGAAAAAGGAATTAATTTTAAATGAAAAATATTGCAAATGACTTGGCAATATTTTTACATATCCAGTGTTTAAAAAGATAGGATGATCACTGGGAGAAATTTGGGAGGCAAAAGATCAAAGGAAATTGGGGTTCCTTTGTAACGGAAAGAATTAGGGTTTCCCTTCCGATAACTCGGAAGGTAGGGTTTCGGGGCACAATCCTGGGAATATATCCGGGATAGCATGGTTGGGTTGGAGAGAGTCTTTGGTTGGATAGGGAAGGCAAGGCTAAATGACCATCTTCATATACCCAAGAGCGAGGGAAAATCCAATAACACCGAAAAAAAGACGGGAGTCAAATCCCGCGAAGGAAAAAAAACAAGGAGCGAAAACCAGGGTGTCACAAACCTACACCCCTTAAGAAAATATCATCCTCGAGATTTCCGGGCTTACCTCCTAGTGAAGGGGGACTTACCTCTGTACGACTTGGATCCATCAGCTGTCTTGTCTTCGTTGGTCCACTGGCCTTTTAACTGCCTCTTCTGACGGCTGAGGTGCTGTCTTTTTCAGACGGCTGCATTGAATCCTTCTCTTTGCTGTCAGGTGTACCTTTTATCTTGGTAGTTTGTTGCTTGGTGGGGTAGCTCATAGTATTCGACAAATAGCTTGATTTTCATGACTTGAGGCTAACTGCTTCGGATTTTATTGCGATACTTGGTACACTGCCTGCCAAGGGCAAGACATCCTTTCCTGGTACAAGGTTCACGTGCTCGTATGGCCTCGAGTGACTGGGGATGGCTTTCTTTCAGTCTGACTGTGGGTTCCGTACGAGGTGTTCCCTTCTGTCTCTTGCATTCTGACTTCGTCCTCAGGTGATTTCCAACTGAAATGTCGGGCATAAAGTAATCATAGACGGTAATCTCTGAGATGGCTCTACCATATATAGCCTCTATGGTCCTTGCTATGACCACTGAGCTGACATAGTATGGCTATCATTCCGTGCATTCTTCGGAGCATAACCTCTGATCTTCGCTGATGGCCCGTATTCATGATGACATGCTGGCTGCATTGTTGTGGCCGTATATGCAAGAGTCTGACAAGGATTGGCAATATCACCTTGTCTGCGGAGCTTTACTTCAGTGACCATCGCAGAGATTGTTTATTCAAGACTTCCTTGTTTGGGGGTTCCTTTTTGGGGAACTTGTCATGACCTACCATCATGGCTCCTTGGTCATATCCCAGCTTGTAGGGCTTGTATTCACAATTTACTCTTGCATATCTCGTAGGGATTGCTGCGTTCATATCCTTCTTTGAAGTGTGGAGCCAATGTTTCTCTGAACACAGTCATTCCCGTGTACGAGTGGCTCGCGTGAACTGATCCCCTGGACTGCATGCTCACAACATATGCAGGGGTAGGATAAATCCTTTTTATAACCACCGAGTTCTGAGGCAGACGTGTGTCTGGACTAGTTCGTGCTTCTGACAAGATTGTTGCGGGCACGATGGCATGCTGAAGAAGGCTGAATTCCTTGCACTCGAAGCTTCTGCCAGGGTAACGTGCTGAAGAAGGCTGGGTATCGTACCTCAGAAGTTTTCCTTCATGTGGCTTACTGCGGAAGGTCAGGTACCTTATGTTGGAAGCTTTCCGCGGTAGCAGGCCGAGGAAGATTGGAGTACCGTATCCCAGAAGATTTTCTCCCTGGTGGCGTAGCGAGGAAGATTGAGAGTCTTGTGTTGTAAGCTTCTCCTGGTAGCTTGCGGAGGAAAGCTGGGTTCCTTGTACCAAAAGCCTTGCATTGTGGATATGCGGTCGGATCTATAGCCGTTTCTGGCTTCCTTCCGGAGTATCCGGAATTTATCCATAGCGGAGCCAACACTTGGTATAGACCATACCTTGGCTGAAGATATTCTGTTGGTCGGGCATACCGCTTGTCCTTCTGCTGTTCTGATCATTGTTGCTGTAGAGGTTGCACAACTGATGCAGACTTCATGTTGGCCATTAGTCCGAAATACCTTTTGCATTCGAACCAAGTGTTGCCGATAGTGAGCAGTTGACAGATAATTCCATTTGGTTTAGCTGAGCTTCCAGGTAGGTGAAATCCTCATTGACTCTGGGCAGCCATGAACTCATCCATATTTCTCGCAGACCTTGTTCATTATGCCCAGAAAATTTGTATATGCATCGAAGAATTCCAGAATATGCTCGGAAATTTGTATCAACATACCAGAGTGTTGTTGTTGCTCTCGACACATTCACCTTCTTGAAATATGTCTTCTGTGGATAATAAATGAGTCTTGAGTCCATTGAGAAAAGATTCACGGTGCACCCCACTGGCTGAAATAATCCTTGTGTCAAGGACCGAATAATTTGCTCTTGCTGTAATCTATTCCGCGGCAAACCCCCTTATGTATAATCTGGTCTTGTCGGTTGCACTCAGATTCTGCTTCTGACCCAGTCCTTCATTCTTGGCAGCTCTGGGGTTGCTGTTCTGAATATCTTGTGGTTGACTTGAATCATCTGAGTTTGGACTATTGGGTAGTATCCAAGTTGTATGTTGGTCTTCTTGACAACACTTGCGGATGGATCCAGTCAGAGCGAAAGAACGGAACCGACAAAAGAAGCAAAACCGCGAAAAACCAAAAAGCAAATAAAGCTCAAATTTTGCGGACCTTACACATGTGGCCGAGGATTCACTAGTATAACTAGTATCGCGCACTCGATGCACCTCTAAGGACTTAGAAGCAAAACCACACAATGCTCCTGGTAGCAATTGGTGTCACGCTTCTGCTACTTCCTTAGGGAACATCAAACTCGACACATGGCCATAGCCAAAGCGGCTGGGTCAACGATCCTAAGGTTGTCGGGAAGAGATGGAATTTATCGGCGTTTCCCAAAGGAAACTGGATTTGAGAAGAGAAATGCCATGGTTAGCAAGCAAGGTGAGGATATCTAGTTTACCTAGGGGTTAAGGGCTCACGGGTCGTTGCCTGGTGCAAACATTTCACACCAGAGGCAAAGGCCACGAGAGTTGGGTCTGATGGAGCCAAAAACCTATGGGGTTGCCTTATGATCAATAGTAGTCGTGCCATTCTGGCAAAGATGGCTGAAACCCATCGGAGCTTTCTACTGATCAAAAGGCAAAGAAGTCTGGCTAGGGTAACCTACGGTCAGCCTGGCTCTGATACCATCCGTTGTGGCGCCCCGCCTGAATACCACTGTAGTCAGACGGTCACCGCACATACCAGCCCAGGAAATCACTCTGGCATGTGCTTTTACAACAAGTATCATGAACACAGACATTTCTATTAATGGATATATATAAGTCTTACATGATAAA
This sequence comes from Elymus sibiricus, assembly GCA_039707655.1. Classification (NCBI taxonomy): domain Eukaryota; kingdom Viridiplantae; phylum Streptophyta; class Magnoliopsida; order Poales; family Poaceae; genus Elymus; species Elymus sibiricus. The sequence continues at coordinate 434,273,975 of CM077668.1, read as the reverse complement.
TTACAAGGGTGATGGTAGCGGAAAAGCTCTATCTAAGGCAGCATGGTCCTGGTGCGGCTCCAATCCACAGGGATCTGACTGGGTTACTCATCTAGCTCGCGAACTCTCCGGCTCCTCGCTAGGGGTCGTCGAATCCTTAGGTGAACCTGGCCACATTGAAGGCCGCTGAGTACTTTTGAATGTACTCGCAAGCAAACCAAACCAACATATACACCAAGCAAAGCAATCCATGGCATTCAAGCATGCACTTGTTATCTTAACAGTATTAACTATCATGTTATGACATGATTATCTAGCAAGATTAAACATCTAGCAGCATTAATCATCATGTCATAGCAGGATTATCTAGCATGACAATTACTGAAGTAAATGCAGTAAAGTAAAGTATATCAGGTAAATGATCCGAACTCCAAATATGCTCGCGATCCAAATCTGATCACGGCTTTGCGGTCACCCGACCACTCATCTCATAGCCATCTCATGGCTAGCATTCAAACCTTTGACATCATCTGATACCCATGCATCCTTATTGCAAGTCTGACAAACCTTACCATTCTCTGGTTCAGTCTTAACAATACGTTATATAGTTTGTTCCTCCAGACTCGACACAGACCAAATAGTGGCCGAGTACGAACTGTCCATGACCGAGGACGCGGCTATTCGAATAGATTTACACTCTGCAGAGGTTGCGCACTTTACCCACACCATGGAGCGCCTGGCCTCGTACTTTAGTACATGTTCCCATTCGGGTGGACCGGTGCTGCTCCAACAAAACTTTGTCTATTGCCCGGCACTCTTACGGTCCCACCGACAATCATACCCTCCCAGGGTCATGTCCTGGGTGGCCCCTGTGTCACCCCGTGACACCTGCCACCGTCGTGGCCAAACTAAACTGTCCCAAACGGGGACCGTGCGCAAACAAACAACTGGGCTCACAAGGTTATCGCGGCCTACCGGGCCAGGGTAGCGCGCACGCATAACCTTCCCTATTTGGTGGTATCGACAAGAGGCAAGACAATAGACCCAGCTAGGGCCGTCCCATACCGGCAAATGTGGTTGCACTTGATGAGCTCGGTTCGGTGACACTATGACTCGATCCAGTCGACGGAGGAGGTTGTTGTTATTATTAAGTCACATTCTTAATCGTAGCAATGATAATGGTAATGCATGATGTAATCACTATGGAAACGTAACAACCTATCTCCATAACAATATAACAACGAGTCATTAGTGAGACAATATTTAAATGGCAAGTTATCACTTTACGTGTTCTAGCTGTAAGTGATGACCATCTGAACCCTTGTATAAAACCGGCAAATAAACCAGTAGCCACCAGAACGGTCCTTACAACTCAGATCTGGGACGTGACTGAAATAATTCAACCCCTGCTCAAGACGGCTGAAAAGCAGCTCAGAGCATGAGACGGTGTTGATAAAAAGAGTGTAGTGGTTCCCTAAGACGGCCGAGGAACAGCTCAGAGCATAGGGTCACCGCTATAGAAAGAAATTCAAGAGCTGTCCGAGATGGCCGAAAAGCAGCTCAGAACACGGGCCAGTTGTTGAACAGAGAAACATAAAGTCGGCATCCACCCTGGACGGCCGGAAGCAGCTCAGAACACAGGCGTGGTGCCGTCACCAAAGAAAGGCAGGCAAGGGTTCATAAGCGTCACATACAGCTCACCGCTACGCATACAGGCATAAGCATATTAATTTAAACACGCAAGAATAACATAGAGCAATGCTTTAGGGCATATATCAGATGGTCGGCTTGCCTGGGGGTGAAGGAGTACTCCGGGAGAAGTGCGATCACCTCGCGGAAAAATTTGCCGGAAAGGATTCTCTCTCGGAGGGGCTGCTAGAAGGGCAAGGGCAAAATGGGAATTTTCAGAAAGTGTAAACATTGTGAGAGTGATGTCATCGGAACGGGCTCGACGAACTGAAGAAGTGGGCTTTGGATTCACCTGAATTGGAGTTACGAGCGAAAAGTTACGGGCGTTCGTTCGTTAGGCAGAAAACAAACGAAAAAGTGTTCATCTCTGCGCTTAACCGACGAACGGCCGCAAACTAAGGGTTTCGGCAGCTGAGCTGAAAAATTGAAAGCGCACTTCGGCTGAGTATGTTTCCCTTCGGGGAAAACGGAAATACGCCGAAGGCGCCTCCACTTATCCCAGCAGGCCGCCTCCTCTCGCCGACAGGTGGGGTTGGGCCCACCTGTCTGGTCCCTCTCTCTCCTCCTTTCTTCTCTTCTTCCTCCTTCCCTCCTCTGCCCCTATGGCCGCGACAGGAAGCACGGCTCCGGCGACCGGCGAGGCTCCAGTGGGGCTCCGAAGCAGGCGAGGCCACGGATGGGCGCGCCGGCGAGTACCGCATCCAGGGGATGGCTCCACAGGCGCCGGGGATGGCCGGTGGCGCGACTGCAACCATGGCCGTGGGCGGCGGTTCCGGCGGCGTCCCGGCGACCTGGAGGCTCCCCGGGAAGGGAGAGTATACGGGAGGGCTCGCCGGAGTACGGGGGTTCGTCTGGTGGTGGTAGGAGGGCGAGAGGGGCTCCGGCTTGCCGCAATTTTAGCGGAGGCCGACGGCGGCAATGGCGACGGTGGGGAGGAACGAGAGCTCGATGAGCTCAAACGAGTGGAGGGGTGAGGCTCTAGGAAGGAGAGGGGGTGTCTGGAGGTGCCGTGGGTGCCTGGGGAGGCTCGGGGCCGCGGCATATATAGCCGGCCGAGGGCAGATGGATAGGGACGGCCGCCGTGGCGTTCCTATCGTCGCACTGGAGCTTCGGCGACACGCGGAGGACGGAGGCGATGTCGGCAGGGGCTCTGGGAGAGTGGAGAAGCCGGACGCAGCTTCGGGAGGGCTCGCAGAGGAAGAAGCCAGAGAGGAAAACGACGACGGCGGTCACGGGCGGCAGCGGCCATGGCAGTACTCGCCGCGGCGTGGGGAGGAAGAAAACGGAGGGGGAGATGACCCGAGAGGAGGAAGTGGACGACGGGGAAGCTGCTGGACATGAATGGACAAGCCAGGGCAGCCTGATCTGGTCTACCCGACGCGACGAACACGCGGTGCACAGTTTCTGCGTGTAGCTCATGCGGTCACCACGAGCATGTCGTGTTCTGGCCCTCCTCTGGGTGCCAAATCTTGTCAAACACGGAAGGCATTGATCATATAGATGAGATGGGTCATTGGATGGACCAAGATTTCTCTAGAGTAGTCGAAAGGATCCAGAACAGTTTCTGGATAGAAACTTGGGGAGGAAGTTGTGGTCAGAAAAATATGCCAACGAGCTGGAAAAGTTGTCACAGGGAAATTTGTTAGGAAGGACTAGATACTTGCCAAATTTGAGGTCATTTGGACAAGTTTTGCATATACTTCCTTTGCAATGCAAATTCTGGTCCAGAAACTTAACTTTGAAGCTGCACTCATTTGGCTTGATGAAATGAACTGAATTTTGGTGTAGGGTGATGATTTGGAGATATGAAGGTACTAGAAAAATTTCAGCTCAATTGGAAATGCCAAAGTGGTACTCCCTTCACAAAGCTTGGATCTAGACAGAAACTAGATGGAATTTTTGGGAAAAATTGGCCTGATGAAATGATGTGAATTTTTGCATACTCACATCATATATGGAATTTGAGGTTCTGGATTAATTTAAGGATTTTTGAAGCAATATAAAATATAGTTGCTTCACAACCTCAAAATAAGTCCAGAAACAAGAATTGGATGATGCTCTCAAAATTTGACCTTTGACTTTCGCCGGACGGGGTTTGACCGATGGACATTTTCACCTGGCTGTGATAGGCCAGCCCATAGGTACACTTCGGATCAAGGTCCGGGAACAACCCACCGCAAGATTCCCTCCGTGTTTGCCCGACGTGGCCGTTTCCCCCCTTCGTGCGACGGCGGCAGCGACATCCGTGAGGGGGGGTCACACTACGGAGCCGCGTGCCGGGTGCTTGCACCTGCCACCACACTTCCAGATGTGTAAGAGGGTCCAGCGCAAGACCTGGCGGCATACCTACCCCCCAAGTACCCCGTCCCGTCTAACCCTGGCACTGTTGACCGGGCGACAAACTGGGCCCAACAGACACGCGTGGTGTATCTATGTATGTTTATGTTTAGATAAGGCACATTTAAATTAATCAAATTTTGATTTAGAAAAATAAAAATAAATAAAAATAATAATACATAGGTATGCCGACGGCAAAGCCGTCGGCATAGCTATGCCATGGATCGATGACGTGGCACGTGCCGCAGATCGATGACGTGGCCAAATCTATGCCGACGACTGCCGTTAGGGCCGTCGGTATATATTTGACGGCGTCAAACGGCAGTTAACCACCGGGTGGCCGGGCCCACATATATGCCGACGACCTGTCTATGCCGACGGCCACCGTACGCATATCACGACATATGCCGACGGCTTGGTAACGCCGACGGCCCCCGTCGGCATAGATGGTGGTATGCCGACGGCCAAACTACGCCGACGGTTTGCCTTAGGCCGTCGGCATACCGCGATATATGCCGACAGCCCCCGTCGGCATAGTCGGGACCGTCGGGAACGTGACTTATTCTGGTAGTGACCCGCCGTGCCTGACGGTTGTCCTGGTACGGCGGGAAGTTGCGGCATACCAGTTGAGAAGCTCGTGCCGGCGCTCGAAGGGGATGCCGTGCCAAAGCGGGTTGGCAACGGCGTACTCCGGCATCGCCCTCACCTCTGGCATGAGCTGCTCCCAGAACAGGTGGATGGCACAGAGGAACGCCGGAGTGTTGTCGCGACCGGGACGCAGCTTTGGCTGAGCTTCCAGCCCTTCGACAGCCGCATGTCCGGCGGCGCAAAGTGGTCCAGGCATGCCTACTCCTCCGCCTCGGCGACGGTGGAGAGACGCTGTATTTGTAGGCGAGGGAAGGGCTGGCGAGGTAGGTGACCGCCGATGGCCGGCTTTATTCCGCCATTAATGGCGCATCGGAATCCGCACAGCCACATTTGAATCTGCATGGCCACCGTGTGAGCAACCATCTGGCGGCCTGCAGTCAAAGGTTGAACGCCGTAATTATGTTGTGCGTGCCATTGAAGGCACACAGTGTATACGCGTGGCGCACGACTTACAGGCCCTCCGTCACGGCGCCGTGACCAGCGACGAGCAGGGCCATGTGGCGTGGCTGTTCGCCGTGCGAGCACACTTGGCTTTGACCCATATACACCGAGTGTTACGGTACGCCATCGGTTTTTTGGGCCGTGTCACGGCGTACGTGGTGGTAAGCCAAGACGCAACGCTTCGCCATGCGCCCGTCATCGACACACGGCTTATAGGGTCATAAGCCGAATGACAGATATAAAACTCTCGGCGTATTGAGAAACACAAGGCAAAATGTGTTTTCCGTGTGTGAACTATGTGTGGAGCGAAATCCGGTACACACTGACGGAGGCCACCAGATATGGGCGTCGGTGCTATCGTGATCACTCATCATGTCCACGACCCGGTGACTCCGACTCCGCTGGCTACGTACGAAGATGAATAAAATATTGGTGACCCATGACGTCGACAGCAAGACCTAGACGGCGACGCAACCAAAGTCGTCCACAGGATAGAAGATCGGCAGCTTTCGGTCAGGTTCGGTCTTTTGGGTTCGGTCATGGGTCTTGGGTCTTTCCAAGAATCATGCTCACCCCACTCAAACGCGGGTCAGTCAAACATTAAATGTTCGGTCTCTCTCGCCGGTAACTAAATACATAGTACGTCCCAGCACATCACCATGAATGTGATGCTGATATAGGAGCAACTCGGTGTTGCATTATTTCGCATAATAAATCGAAAACCATCAACGATCTTGTGCCACTGCCCGGTGTAAGCTGGTCGATGGACATGGCTATCGTCCTCATCCTTCTCCTCCTGCCTTTCGTTGGTGCCGAATGGCAAGTGTGCGGCGGCAGCGGCAACTACACATCAAACAGCACCTACCAAGCCAACCTCCTGCTCCTCTCCTCCACCCTTCCCAACAAGGCCGTGTCCAACACCAGCCTCTTCGCCACCGCCACAGTCGGCCATGCTCCGGACATCGCCTACGCCCTCGCGCTCTGCCGCGGGGACACCACCGACGCCTCCGACTGCGAGAGCTGCGTGGCTGCCGCCTTCCCTGATGCCCAGCAGATCTGCCCGTACAATAAGGACGCCACCTTGGAATTTTTGTCCAAAAGGACCACCTGACTGCAAATGCCAAAAGAGACCACCTGCGAAATAAATTGCTAGATCAGACCCCCTGCCGCCACCAGCGGAGGCGGCTGGGGCCTGCCGCCACCAGCGCTGGCGGCCGGCCGGGCGGGTGGGGCCTGCCGCCAATGGCCGAGGCGGCAGGGGGGAATCCCGTTTCGGCGTGCTCGCTACGGAACGGACGGCAGGCGCGGGCCCTGCCGCTAGCAGCCGAGGCGGCAGCGCGGGCCCGGCCGCCACCAGCCCCGGCGGCATCTGTCGCTAGCCGACGCACCCTGACTGTGCTGAAAACGAGGCAAACGGCGCTGAAAACGAGGCACGGAATCGGCCGAGCCGCGCGGGAAACGGCCGACGACTGCTTTCTCTTTTTTTACTAGATGCTGATTCCTGCTGTCTACGTGCGACACTGATTGATAGATGCTGCCGCTGCTGATTGCGAGGCTGACTGAAAAATGCTGCTGCTGATTGCTACGGCGGACGCGAGAGCAAATTCTAACGCGGTGTGCCGACACTACAGTGCCCGTATTGTTTTTATACACGATGCCAGCTCTCTCTCGCACACACACCCTGTCTGCTCTCTCGCACAGACACACTGCCTACTCTCTCGCGCGCACACACTGCTCCCTCTCAGTAAGTCGTAATTAGGACTTATGTTAAACGTTTTGGTTTTAAATGTGTTGTTATTTCATGTGTTGTTATTTCATGTGTCATGTTTTTTAACATGCATGATTAAACGTTTTTTAACATGCATGATTAAATGTGTTGTTATTTCATGTGTCATGTTTTTTCTCACTCTCTTCTCACTCTCTTCTGCATCGTCCAGGCACATTTCAAAACACCAACGCGCTAGTCAGCATGAGTTTGCCTTGCTCGGATCAAAGCATTAGGCCTAAGAAAATAAAGAGTGCGACTTTGCCTCGGGGGATGGAAGTACTTCGTTGTTGGTGTGGCGATCTCTGCAAGGTGAGGGAGGTGACGGATTTTTCAGATTGGTTGGGCATGAAGTTTTTCATGTGCGCCAATTATGAGGAAGATCCACCCGTTGCTATTTCACCGTACATCAGGCCTCCGGTATGTTTCAGTCATCAAGAATAAACACGTTGTTGATATTATTGTTGATTTGATATTTATATTTCTATTTTTGTTGTAGTCTCCTCCGCCTCTATGCATGTACTATCGTTGGATTGACACGAAAAAACCGGACTGGGCGGTGACCGAGATTCGTGAAAGAGGTCGTCGTGCATGGGCAAGTTTGGACGTGGAAGAGCGCCGCGCGAAGGCGGCAGCAGAGGAGAAAGCAGAGCAGGAGAGAGAGTGGCAAGAGTACTGTGTGAAGCAGAGGGCTTTTCTTGATGAGATGAAGAAGAAAAACCGAGAAGAGGCACTTCGACTGGCGGAGGTTCAACGACAGCGACAGGAGGCCCGTGAGGCTGAGAGGCAGATAAAGAAAGAAAGGGCTCGTGCAGCCAAGGCAGCAGAAGAAGCTGGTGATGAAAAAGGAAAATATCCACGTTGGACTCAGTAGATTTATGTTATTGTATCCTAAAATTCGCATTGCAGCAAGTTGTATCTTAAAATTCGCAACAAGTTGTATCTTAATTTTTATGTATCTTATTTTATGCATGTTATTTTCGATGCATCTTAATTTCAACAGTTTAATGTATCTTATTTTATGCATGTTATTTTTAATTTTCTTTCCCGCCCTTCTTTCCTGCCATTTTCTTTCCTGCCATTTTCTTTCCCGCCATTCTTTCCCGCCATTCTCTCCCGCCATTTTATTTCCCGCCCTACTTTCATGCCATTTTCTTTCCCGCCCTACTTTCCCGCCCTACATTCCCGCCATTTTCTTTCCCGCCTTTCTCTCCCGCCATTCTTTCCCGCCATCTTCTCTTCTGAACCTATAAAACCCCCTCGGCAGTAAGGTGGGTGAACAGGCAAGTGTAGTTTCGTGGAGATGTCCCATTATCCTTTTGATCGTAGTTTTCACACTGGTATGTCCGATCGTCTTCTCCGTCTAGCCGCCAATTTCAAGATCGACGATAGAGTAGTTCCATGGGAGGAACTCGTCAGTAGTGACACCATAATGAATGAGTTGGCTCACTCATTAGCTAGGAGTGGGTGGCCTCCCAGGACATTTGAGGAGATACGGAAAGAACTTCTCAGGTTGCATGGCAGATGGCAGAAGCAACTGCATAAGAGTGAATCTTACCTCAGGATTGCTCTAAATAATTCAGATTTATGGTCAGCAGACAGTGAGGACGAAGACGACCTCTTCATGCCGAGCACCAAGTCCAAGATACCTGCATCGTCGAAGTGCAAGAGTACCGCACCGTCGAAGGGCAAGAGTGCTGCATTAACGGAGGATGGCGACGATGACTTCATGCCGAGCACCAAGGCCACGAGACCCACATCGTTGAAGTCCAAGACTACCGCACCGTCGAAGGGGAAGAGTGCTGCATCAACGGAGGATGACGACGATGACTTCATGTAGTTTGTGGGATGTATTTTTTTAGTTAAGTCGTACCGTTTAATTCAGACGTACTTCTATCTTAATTATCTGTTGTAGTCTGTTTGGAAATGTATCTCGTACCGTTTAGTTGAGTCGTACCGTTTAATTCAGATGTACTACTAATATGAAGTAGACAAGTGTCTTGAAAACAAATCAGTCTCTTACATAGATAATGAATCATACATAGATAGTAACACATACATGAAGGATGTCTGATACATAGATAAGTCCTCACACATGAGAATAGTCTGAAAGTTGGAAACTGACATAGATAGATACAATAGTTCGCACACATAGATAGACGAATCACCCTACGCGACGACGGCCAGCTGGCCTTTCCCGACGACCGGAAGGTGACAAGCGAGTAGGGGGTCGGTGTTCACGAAGACCACGACCGTACTGCCCCTCTTCTTCCTGTGTCTGCGACTCATGCATAGGTGGTGGAGTCTGCAATCCATATTGAGATGATGATTGGAAATTATAGGTGTATGGTTGTGACTGGGAAGGGATATAAGATGGGCCAATAACGTCCGTCTCGAAAAAGTCATTCAATAATCCTGGGACACGGTCAGGATTGTACGGATTAAGGGATTCCGTGAGTATGTCTTTGTTTACGCCACGCTGGGTTTCTTCATCTTCCCATGATGTATCATTACTTTCCTGCACAGAAAAACCGTATGTAAATAAAAGTCATGTAAATGTTGTACGCTTGTAATTGCTTGTTATGGTTGAACATACCTGAGCGGTGTTGTAGCTTTGTGATCCCTCGCCCCTAGTGTGCTGGTTTATGTCAGGAAAACGAGTCTCCTCGGGCATCCTGATCCCTCGCGTGGAGGGATACGGCTGAGATCCGTCACCTTGGGTGTATGCGCCATATCCTGTGTCCGCATTTTGGTCCACGAAATGAGTCTGCTCGGGCATGGAATCCAAGCCTGCAACATTTACCTGGGATGTATGCCCCTGTAGTGGCAGAGACGAGTCATGTCGTGGAAATGTCGTTGTAGTATTTGGACCCTCTCCCCACCGCCTGGATGACGACGGCGCTGCACTCGTTCTAGCTGACCTCGGTTCCGGCATGTTGTACGCTCCAGTGTCAACATCGTTCCGTCTACCGCATCTCATCGTTTTGGCGACGAATTCACCAATTTTTTTTAAGGCAGACGTTCGACCTGGTGTGTCTCGGGCTTGCATGCCTTCCCTCGCCATCTCCCCTACTTCGTTGCAAATATCAATCTAAAAAAATAGGTTGTTGGTTGCTTGAATTGTTCATGAAATGATGGACTTGAATAGTAAGTTGTTGATGATTACCGTGTAGTCACGATAGTAAGCTGATGATGTGTCTATCCGTCTCTGCAACTGTTCCATATGTGTGGGATGTGTTGGCATCGTAGGTGGTTGATGCGTCAGTCGAGTACGCGTGCTCATGTAGTACCACTCGTAATACGCTTGTGTTGTAGTCGCGTCGTACGGTCTGCATAATTAAATAATTACATCAACTTGTTTATGTACATAAATTACCGTAAATAAAATTTACCTATGTTCATGCACTATCATTTCCAGTGCTTCATTATTCCACTGGTTTACCCATTGAATGTTCTCTTCACGGTAATCGACACCAGTTCTGCCACTATTGTTGATCCTGAAATTTACGTAACAGAACGTAAGTTTTATGAATTAAAAAGACATTAACTATTTAGGGAGGTCGCATCTTACTTATGAGTATGTTCGTCGATACATCTTGGAACAGGTGGTGGAATATCTTGATGTAGACCGAACTGTCTCATGACACGGTCAGGATTGTACGGTTCAACAAACCACAGACATAGTAAATTGCAACGAGTCATCCAGAAGCCACTATCTGTCACGCATTCCACTGGGATGGGTTGCGAACCAAATACCATGTTAATGTGTAGCTCAGTCCACGGGTTCCATGTGATTAGTGAGTCCTCAAGAAGCTCAAACTGATCATGGTATATGGGGTAACAACTTTTTGCAATTTTTGTAGCCCATTTTTTCTGACCGAGCGTCCACCGGCTGGACATAGTTACAATGCCCTCACCACAGTCGTATGGGGTTACGGGATTTACTATCTGGGGTCGTCCAACAGGTAGGTATTCCCATGACCACAACTATAGAAACTCGTACGAGACACAAAGTAATGGAGCTTTAGCTGCGAATGAAGATTTCTGAGTGGCAACACACAACCCTCTATATGTGTGAGAAAGTATAGCAGAACCAAAGCTGTATGTTGGAACCGCGGGTAAAGGTTCGTCCACTATCTTTGCAGCAAAGTAGATGAGACCAGGGAGGACTACCTCACCATGAGAATTAGGAAACATCACACCAAATAGCCACAACAAATATGCAAACAAGTGTCTCTTCCTCGTCTCAAGATCAGCGTAGCTAAATAACGTTTCAAAGTTATTAAAAAGCCAGCTGAGTGGGACACCCCGAGGCGGACCAGGACGATTTGATTTTGGCATTGTAAGCCCAAGACGGACCGAGACATATTCTGGCCAAGTTGCAGGAACTAGTGGAGGGACCACTGGCTCACCTCTAATTGGTAAAGCTGTGATCATTGACACATCTTTTAGCGTAGGTGCGAGCTCTCCACGGCGAAAGTGAAAGCTGTGGGTCTCAGGTCTCCATCGGTCAACGAGGGATGTCAAAAGCGATGGGTCAGAAGTGAAAGTGCCTGGACGAGTTGCGAGGTTAGCAAAATGAAGGAGTCCATAAGCCTGAAGGTGTTGACGGAAATAATTGTGTATTGGCCATGTGTTCTTTACGGTTCGAAGTCTGAAGGTCTGAGGAGGATTTTCATGATTCGGTTTTAAGAAAAGGTGGCAACGGTGGTGGGCGTCGTGATGCCGCTGCAAAAGCGCTGGCATTTCGGCCATAACCTGCAATCACGATTAAATGAAATTAAATATCCAAAGATTACATCAAGATTAAATGTAATTAAATATCCGAAGATTAAATCACGATGAAATGAAATTAAATATTCGAAGATTACATTACATCAAGATTAAATGTAATTAAATATCCGAAGATTACATCACGATGAAATGAAATTAAATATCCGAAGATTACATTACATCACGATTAAATGTAATTAAATATCCGAAGATTGCATCACGATTAAATGAAATTAAATATCCGAAGATTACATTACATCACGATTAAATGAAACTAAAATACATAGCATGATTAAATATCATGCGGTGTTGTTGGTACGATACGGACATTCCCTACGCGAGTGTCCAGGGCACCTGCAAACGCGACATCGCCTTGGTTCTCCCTACTGGCTATGGTCCATGTCATTGCGATGACGCCTAGACTGACGCCGTCTGGAGGTGGTTCTCATCAACTTGGGATCAGGAACCCATTTGGACCCGTTTGGCTATGTTTGTTCTCGCTCTCGACTATTGCATACGCAATAGGTAGAAGTTGATTATTTGCATCTGCAGCAATTGCCACCAAGAGTGTGCCCTTGTACTTTCCAGTGAGAAATGTACCATCGATTGATAAAAACGGACGACAATGCTTGAATGCTTGTATAGTCTGGGCGAATGCCCGGTTCATTGGGTTTGGACGTTGTTTCCGGAAAACTTGAGTCCCCCTGTTAGCAGTTGCTATCTGATGCAGCATTCTGGGGGCAAAAGAATACGCCTCCTCATAGGTTCCATACAACCTCTGGAATATCTTTTCCTTTGCATGTCTTGCCTTGCTGTAGCTGACAGTGAAGCCAATCTGATCAGCTGCAGTTTTTTGCAAAGCCCTAATACTAATATTAAGACTTTCCTGCACAGTCGTTTGGATGATCTGTGACACAAATTCTACAGTCACATTGCGGTGGTCTGGAAGAGTGCCGGTTTGCTCACAGCCATGTTCCACTATTTTTGTGACATGCCATGGCTGACATACCCCAGGCTTCCGGCGAGCAATAACTCTTCCGCGGCAACCATTCGACTCGCGATGGATGCATATGACCTTCAACTCCTTTTTATCAGACTGCATCACTTTATGCTGCCGGTGTATGGCAATTGCATAGCTATTCATTGCTTGGTAAGCAGATTTCTTATCTGGGAAAATCTGCCCAACAGCCAGACTTCCCGCTTCCAGGCCAGAAACAGAGTGAAATTCATTGGTGATGCTCATAACCTGTAAAAACTCTGGGTTCATTGGTGGAGCGACCGCCTTCTCAGGAGGAACAACTTCATCATCATCTGATTCCTAAGAGGCAGAAGAATGACCATCATCGTCATCATCTAGCGCCTCCGGCAATCCCTCCACGTGTTCGCTCATGTCAACGACCGCAGACCAGTATCCTGTGTCATACACTTGTTGGCCGCCTGTCGGTTTCGATGGACCGGCGCTGGGGGCTACAGTGATTGCCAACTCGGCCTCACCGCCCCCGCTACTGCACTCGGCGACATCAGTGACAGAAATGAACTCCACATACACCATGGGCTGTCCAAACATGGAGTTATTGGGATTGCTTGCAAACCCCATGTACGACGCCCAGGCTTTTTCACCAGTAACCCGCCGCAGACCCCTTACTACAACACTTATTAAAAAACATGACACATGAAATAACAACACAATTAATTATGCAATGACCAATTATAGTACATTCATTTTCTTAATTAACATTTTAAGAACTTCTTGCATGTCTAACTAAAATGATGCGTCTTAAAGGCTTAACGCTGACTGACAATACAGTCAAATATTTGTTATCAAGATTCCGGCTCTAACGCAACCAAAACGTTTAACATAAGTCCTAATTACGACTTACTAAGAACAATAACAACATCTTGCATGTTCAAAAATAGTACTAATGGACATAGCTAACATTGATGTATAACATCTTCAACATGCTGTTCTAACAAATATTACTATAAATGCAAATGATGGGCTAAAAAATATCTCATATGAAAACGTTTATAACTTTCAAGAAATAAACATCGCATAGCTAATAACGGGCTAAAATACTAACTAATTTCCAACGTGCATGCACAAAAAAATTCATGTATTGAAAAGATCATACCTTGATCAAATTACTCCACTAAGTACTTCACTTCACACGGCAAATCGTACTCCTGAAGCTCCAAATTACTTCACAAAGTGATGAAATACTACCTAAAACAACAGATAATACATACTTAAAAACTAATGAAACAAAGTAAAAACATCATGCATGCGAACACAACCAACAAAAATGGACTGCTCTTACCTTGATCTTTCGTTTCTTCAACTACAACATCTTCAAAATCTTACTCTAAACCGTCCTAAATCGCGACTAAAAGTCTGTACCAAGCTGTGTCCTTGAGACTTAGAACGAGAGAGGCATAGTAGTGTCGGGAGAGAGCAGGCAGGCAGAGCAGCGGCCTCACATATAAAGCAGCACCATCTAGCACTGTAGTGTCGGTCGGCAGCATCTAGCAATCAGCAGCAGCAAATTTCGCAATCAGATAAAGCACTGGAATCAACGCCGTCACCCGTCAGCGTCGTAGGCGTGGAAATCAGCGCCGTCAGCAGCTTTCGGCGCGCGTGCATGCGCACAGTGGCGGCCACCTCAAGCCGTGGCGGCCGGTCCCACCACCTCCGTCCGTTCCGTCGCAGCACAGCGCCGAAACGGGATTCCCCCCTGCCGCCTCGGCCATTGGCGGCAGGCCCCACCCGCCCGGCCGGCCGCCAGCGCTGGTGGCGGCAGGCCCCAGCCGCCTCCGCTGGTGGCGGCAAGGGGGTCTGATCTAGCAATTTATTTCGCAGGTGGTCTCTTTTAGCATTTGCAGTCGACAGGTGGTCCTTTTGGACAAAAATTCGCCACCTTGTACTACGATGCCTGCATTCTCAGGTTCTCCAACCATAATTTTCTTCTTGCCAACAGCACCGAAGATCAGATGAGCTGGATCACCCTCCGGAACAACCTCAACTTCACCAGAGGCGGCGACTCTGTCAAGCACTTGCTGTTGATGCGTCTCAACAGCACGGCCCAAGTGGCTGCAAACAGCCGGAGGAGGTTCACCACCTCGCGCTTAGGCTTCAACATCGTCCCGACGGTGTACTGCCTTATGCAGTGCACGCCCGACCTCACGCCCGATGACTGCGCGGCTTGCTTACAGCTTGTATTGAAGCATGCGGTCAAGTCCCTCGATGGAGCGCAAGGTGGTCGAATTCTCGGGACACGGTGTAGCATGAGGTACGAGCTATACCACTTCTACGAAGGGCTCCCCATGCTTGCAATTCCGGCGGTAAACGAAACTACGCCAGCGCCCACACCAGCTACCAGGTACCCACATTCCCAATCACATCCACCAGCTGCGGCGCCTCTCCGTGAGGTGCAGGCGACCGTTCAAGAACAACAGGGTATGTAAACTTCTCACCCTTTCCAGGACATCCTTAATAGGACATGGCAACACAGCTTCTATTTGATTAATTGATTTAGAAAAATTGTAGAGAAAAGCTTTGTTAAAGGAGGGAATTCCCTGGGACTTCACGTCGAGATGCATATAGCCACTAAAAATAACTTATATGTACTGATATATATTATCCACACTAAATTCTGTTTCATGACAGCTGATTTACTCTAGCACATGATGGTAATCTCCACTTACAAACATCGCTTCTTAGATCTTTATGATAAGTAGCTTGTTAAGTACGTGGTACGTAGCACTATTACGCTGGTACTAGTAGACCTGAGCTTAGAATAGATGAATAAAAATAAATAACTAGAAGAACTAAGTTTTCAAAAACTAAGCTAAGTGAATCAAAAAGAAAAGGAGGTTCCTTGACAGGGGGTAAACCGTTAGAATCGGAACAGTTCAAAAGTCACTGAAATAGGTGAAATTTCCTGTCAAATATGGCCGACCCATGTTTAATTTGTCGAGCTGATTTGTCATATATTGTCTATCACTTGGCAGGAAGAAAAATATATTGTCTCTATCACTAAATGAATCCGTTTTTACTTATATATGAGAACTATACATGAATCAGTCTTTTTTTTCCTTAGGACGCAACTCACGCAGGAGGGTGTTGTGGATTATTGCTGTGGTGGCTCCAGTACTCCTGTCAATACTTTTATGCTTTATCTGTTCCGTTATATGGATGAGAAGACGAAGAAAAGGTTTGTTCTAATTATGGTTCATTCACAACAATGTTTCTCTAAAGAAAAACTAACAGTTATTGATGTAGCCAGCCAGATTAAGTTTCAGTCCCAGATTAACGATGTATATTTGTGTATTCTCTCAATTTAGGAAAGGAAAACTTAAACGATCAGGCTGCCACCAATAGACCGGAAGAAGATGAACTGGTCTGGAGATTGGAGGAGAAGAGTTCAGAGTTCACTCTCTTTGACTTTTCTGAGATATTGCATGCTACACATACCTTCTCCAAAGAAAATCTACTTGGACAAGGTGGTTTTGGCCCTGTCTACAAGGTAAATGCATTGTCTTGAAAAGATTCAACACTAAGTTCATTCTAAAAATATATATTAAATAATGATTAGCTTAAATAAATCGGACATTGCCTGGCCATTAAGCAATACATTCATGCGTGTACGCTGAAAAAACATACTTTGCAGAAATAAAAATTAAGAAAATCTTGATAAGTTGTTTATTTTGTCATATTTTCCAATGGATGACTTGTAATCCTTGTTTTGTCATTTCAGTAAAAAATGATGCCTCCAATTTTGTTCTGTATACATATTTACAGGGCCAATTACCAGATGGAATGCAAATTGCAGTCAAAAGGCTTGCCTCACATTCAGGACAAGGGTTTACAGAATTCAAAAATGAAGTTGAACTTATTGCAAAATTACAACACAATAATCTTGTCAAGCTCTTGGGATGCTGCATTCAGGGAGAGGAAAAACTATTGGTGTATGAGTATTTGCCAAATAAGAGCTTGGACTTCTTTATATTTGGTATGCACAGTGTAGTTTTTAACCATATTTTGGATTGTGGTCCATACATGCTATAAAATGCACTCTCTAATGTGCAGAAAGAAACAGGACAACTTTTATTGATTGGAACAAAAGACGTGAGATAATCGAAGGGATAGCCCAAGGTCTTCTGTATCTCCACAAGCACTCTCGGTTACGCATCATACACAGAGACCTTAAAGCCAGCAACATTCTTTTGGACCAGGACATGAATCCAAAAATTTCTGATTTTGGACTAGCAAAAATATTCAGCTCCAATGATACCCAGGGCACAAAGAGGGTAGTAGGAACATAGTAAGCATATTTCTTAATTACTAATTACAACATAAGTAATGCCTACAATACCTTTTATTAGTTGACGAACCGAATTGTATATTTTGATATAATATTTTCTTGTGCTTCTAACTCATTTCAGTGGTTATATGTCTCCGGAGTATGCATCTGAAGGCATTTACTCAATCAAATCAGATGTGTTCAGCTTTGGTGTGTTACTCCTTGAGATCCTTAGCGGAAAAAGGAATTCTGGTTTCTATCAGTATGGAGACTTTCTTAACCTTCTTGGATATGTGAGCGTTTTCTATACCCTCGTGTGTACGGGCTTGTTATTTTTGTAGTGGACTTATAACTTGTATCATGTATATGCATATGATGAAGATACTTTCTCGCTTTCTGCAGTCATGGCAACTTTGGGAAGGAGGAACATGGGTTGAGCTTCTAGATGCATCAATTGTAAAGGAGATCCATACATCAGATGCTAGGAGGTACATTAACATCGCACTGATGTGTGTACAAGAAAGTGCAGATGATCGACCCACCATGTCAAATGTCGTTGCAATGTTAAACAGCGAGAGTGTTACTCTTCCAGAACCAAATCATCCAGGATACTTCAACCTAAGGGTATCTAAGACACATGAATTTTTTGTCCCATGTAGTAATAATGATGTAACCATCACTGAGGAGCCAGATGGTAGATAGTGATCACTTTATTTCAGTTGTTAATGAAAAAATATTCATAGTGGTGTCTTAGTTGTACACTAATCCACACTATACTCTATTTGTTAACTATTGTACCTATTGTTATCCAAACATTTCTACAGTAATTCAAGCTTAAATAAGCCCAACATAGGTAGACGTAGCAAGTGGATAAAGTTACACTAGCAGAAAACATCACATACGGGCAAAACTCTACATTGCTCATGGCATGCTGCTAACTCTAGTGTGACTTACTCCTCCACCGCCACTCACCCGTTTTCCCAATCCCATTGTCATCCTCCCAGACCCTGCCTTCCTCACCCCCACCAGGTCCTCCTCGCCTTCCTCCACCGCCCCTGCGGTCCTCCTCGCCTTCCTCCTCGGCCCGCCGAGCCCGTCGAGTCCTCCTCCTTTGCCGTGGTTGTCGCTCGCTAGTTAGGGTTTGGGAGAAACCAATGCAATAGTTGTCGTGTCGTGCCTTGGCCGGAGAAGCGGGGTGTCGGGAGGGCCCCAAACCCAACAATGTCACCACCGCCACCTCACATGCCTCCAACGGCGGGATCCACTCCGATCTGAACCCGCGAGGGTGGCCAATGGTTAAAGGACAATCAGAGAGGATGGCCACCGACGATCTCGTCGCCACACACGGTGAGCTATCTCATGGTACCATCCTTCGTACAGATGAATATAGTCATGCTCATTGTGCTTGTGCTTGTGAATGCTAGTGTTGATCCAATACTTTAGGGTTATTTCATGATTATGTTTGTGTCGATATATTATTATGGATGTTTTACTGTTCTGTTAAAATTACAATTGTGCCACTTATTAGGGGATACTTGATTACTTTGATTCCATTGTTTAGGAAGTTGGATATTTTATTTATATCGTGTATTGATATCCTGTTATTCATTGAATGTGTTTGTTCACTAGTTCCACTGAAAGGGCATATATACGGTGGTAGCGCTACATGTTGGTCCTCTCTTCCTAAATTCAAATATGTCTTGTAAACAAGTGTTTATTTCAGTGACATTGTACAAATAGAACTAGTGATAGGGTTCAAGTTTTCCAGTTAGAGCTTTGTTGTATGAAGATATCTTTTATTTCACCAGCAAATTGATCTCCAAACTGTTGAAAGATCCAAAATATTAATATTTTAATCAGAAGATAACTTTGCTGCCAATGCCATTTCAATATAGCTTATCCTGCAATGCCCGAGCAAATTGACTATCTTCGAACTACAAAACGTCTATTCAAATATTCATATATAGCGTAACTTTCGGATTGATCTTTATAGTGTTTAGCGGCACTTTTCTATTCATAACTGCAAGTCTTGGAATAAACATCAAATATCACACAATTAAAATAATAAATTGTATATTTTTTACGGGCATAATGTAAGAGTTGAAAGAGATTAGAAGATTGTTTAGTGCTAACCGCGCATAGTTGGCTGGAAAATTGAGAAGTGTGGGAGCGTGGGGTTGCAGCGCCGGCATTGTCCCTAATCTAATCTCAATTTGAGCGAGAAATTGCAGGAAGGCAGGTGGCAGCATGGCAGCCCTGATCGTCAAACGTTTATTTTAACAGATTTGCTATTTCATATCTAGATGTAAAATAGCTACCTCATATCTAAGTCCATAGCCATTGGATTTCTCTTGTCTTTAAGATTCGTGTAATTCTTTTTTTCTGTCCCGCTCGCACGTTTTCCTGTCCCGCTAGCGTTTGTCTGTCGAGCGGCCCGTTTCAGGTCGTTGTTAGTAGCGGGCCGTGGCGGTGGTGTTGTTTGTTGGGCTGGCGGGCCATTTCTTTTGTCTCTGGCAGAGCAGTTTTGAAGACGAGGGGGCTAGCAGTTTTGAAGACGAGGGGGCAGAGCAGTTTTGAAGACGAGGGGGCTAGCAGTTTTGAAGACGAAGGGGCGACCATCCTCTGTTTCTCCATCGCATTCATTTCGCCGTTTCCCCATTGCTCTTCGGCTTGAGCTCCTCTAGGCGGCGGCGATTTCTGAAGAGCGAGAGAAGAGAGAGGCGCCATCCGAGTGAGTTGCCCTGTCATTCCCTCTCTTTTCTTTCTTGTATCTGTTCGGGTTTGATTCTTGTTAAGAGATTAGCACCCATTTTAGCATCACACCCCCTGTCCCCCTCCTTTCTCATGTGTTCGTGGATCTAGAGTTTGCCCCCTTAATCTGTCTAGAAGTGTTAGGGTTCCTCATAGTTTTAGCATCCTTTTTTTGTGTTTTGTTTTGCCCAGTACATCCTACTACGGGAAGGGGGGGATTTTGAAGTTGACGTAGATCCATAAAGGGTCTTTTTGGTAGTGTTGAGAGATTCAGTGGGGTTGCTTGGGTGATTTGTAGGGTTAGGGTTTGATTCTTGTTAAGAGATTAGCACCCATTTTTAGCATCACACCCCCTCTTTTCTCATGTGTTCGTGGATGAAAGAACATGTGCTGCCCCCATGTTTGGTTTTGGTAATTGATGACAATCTCTATGGACTAATGGTTGCCTTGAGTTATATTTGAAGGGTTTGTCCATAGGCATTGCTTGAAGACCATTTGTTGGTTTCAAGGTTATTAGAAGAAGAATATGTGTTGACCAAGGTGCTATTCAAGGATTGATCCAAAGATTGGTCATGTGAGAGTTGAGCCTATTGCAAACATGTCTTGAAGAAGAAGATTGTGTGATCATTCATGTTTACCTTCAAGACATCATCCTAATGAAGAGAGTTGAAAAGATACAAGGTTGATCAAGAATAAGTACAACGAGTGATTCAAGTTGATCAACACACAAAGCGTAGAAGATGTACCAAGCGAGATCGAGTGATCTCATGGTATGGTAAGCATTGTCCATTATGCTTTGTGTACTAACCCGTGGTCTATGTGAGAGTTGTTTGTGGGGTTAGGTATGTTTCCATGGGCTTGCGTCAAGAGGCAAATCTCATTCGACCCATGGAGGATGACATCAAGTGGTGATCGTCATCAAGTTTGCGGTGTGCAAGTTCAAGTGGAGCATCACGAAGAGATCATGCTTGAAGCTTGTCGTCCATTGTGGTGACAATGGACTTGTGAAGATGTGCCGAAGAGTGGCTCACCCATAGTGGAGTATGGGGGAGCAATCAACTAGTCTTCATCGAGCCAACTCAATCAAGAAAGGTGGTCCAACTTGAGGAGGTCAAGATCGTCATCATCTAGCTCAAGTGGACTATGTGCAAGGCAAAGGTTTGCCCTTGATAGGTTTTCTCTTTTACCGGTCTCATGGTGGTAGTTTGGAGACTGGGTTATAGGATCGATTGCCGTACTATCAAGGGGGGCTCTCGTATGAGTAGCTTGATCGTATCGTTCGTAGAGAGCTCAAACCATTGCATCCTTGCATCATCTTTCTTGGTTTTTGTTTGGTTTTTCTCTATGTGAGTTTTAGAGCTTATGGTCACCTTCGTGACAAACTCAAGTTCATCGAGAACGGATTTCGTTTGCTTCTTCTAGTTTGTTTTCGATGTTGGAGTTTTTGCCGGTTCTTCATTCATAGAGGTTTCACATCTCTATATCTTAGGCATACTCCCTCTGCCACTTCTCTGTTGGATAGTATTTGTCGTCATCTATCCAACAAGCTTGAGTTTGCTCAATTCGGAGCTCATATGCAGAAGTTATGGCAGTTCTGGTTTTCCTACTCCTTCTATTTGCTTGGGCTATTTTGAAGCTCACTAGCGGTAGTACCGCCCTGGGTAGCGGTAGTACCGCTTGCGCGGTACTGCCGCGGTCAAGTGCCGCGGGCACTACTGCTTGTTTTTGGGCTTCTGGACTCGTTTTCGCTTCGGCGGCAGTAGGGCGGAAGTTGGGCACGGTAGTACCGCACCTGCCCAGCGGTAGTACCGCTTTGCGGTACTTCCGCTGACCGACTACCGTCACACTACCGCTTATCTTCATGCTTCTGTAGTCTCTCGCAGCCTCCACGGTAGTAGAGTGGTAGAAGGGCGCGGTAGTACCGCTGTATGCAGTACTACCTTCCTACCCTCCCTCTACTGCCGCTAGTTCTCTGTGTCCTGAGACACTAAGCGGTAGTACCGCTTGTGAGGACGGTAGTACTGCTCCGGCGGCACTACCGCGCCTGGACTTGCCTTCTCTCAATGCTACACCTGGAACTACCGCCCCAAGCGGTAGTACCGCTCACCTGAGCGGTAGTACCGCTTGTGTGCAGGCTGAAGGCATAACGGTTGGATTTGGGGAGCCCTATAAAAGGGGGTCTTCTTCCCCATTGGTTCCACTCACTTGAGCTCGTGTTCTTCCACCATTGTTGACCTTCTTCGAGCTTGCTTTCTCTCAATCCCTCCATGGATTCTTGCTAGTTTTTGAGGGAAAAGAGAGAGGAGATCTAGATCCACATTTCCACCAATCACTTTCTCCTCTATGTGAGGGGAACCCCTTGGATCTAGATCTTGGAGTTCTTCGTGTTCTCTTCTTCGTTCTTCCTCTCATTTTCCTCCATAGCATTAGTTGTTGTGGTGGGATTTGTGAGAGAAGGACTTGGGCACTCCGTGTGCCCTTGCCTTTGCATTTGGTGCATCGGTTTGAGTTCTTCACGGTGTTTTTTATTTTCTTTTAATTTGTCAGCCTAGTTGCAAGTCCAACATCAACTCGCAACTCCTAGGCATTGCCCCTAGTTGCAACTCCATTATCAAGTTGCAACTGTACCTCTTCCATAGGAGTCGTTGGCCCAGTTGCAACTCCACCATCGACCCGCAACTAGCATGTTTTTTTCTTTTGTAATTTTTGTCGCCCTAGTTGCAAGTCCAACGTCAACTCACAACTCCTAGGCATTGCCCCCTAGTTGCAAGTCCATTATCAAGTTGCAACTAGCAGGTTTTTTGTTTTCTTGTAATTTGGCGCCCTAGTTGCAAGTCAAATGTCAACTCGCAACTACTAGGCATTACCCCCTAGTTGCAACTCCATTTGTCAAGTAGCAATTGGACCTCTTCCATAGCAGTAGTTGGCCCAGTTGCAACTCCACCATCGACTCGCAACTAGCATGTTTTTTTCTTTTCTTTTTTGTAATTTGTTGGCCTAGTTGCAAGTCCAATGTCAACTCGCAACTCCTAGGCATAGCCCCTATTTGCAACTCCATTATCAAGTTGCAACTGGACCTCTTCCCCTAGTAGTAGTTGGCCCAGTTGCAAGTCCACTATCGACTTGCAACTGACCCTTGTCACCCTAGTTGTAAGTTCATTTTTTTGTCGTATTTGCTACTGGGCCATTTTTTGCCCCAGTTGCAAGTGAAACACCAACTCGCAACTGAGTTGCAACTCCTAGGCATTGCCCCTAGTTGCAAGTCCATTGTTGACTTGCAACTAGACCTCCCCTAGTAGTCATTGACCCGGTTGTAGTTGTCAACCTAGTTGTAAGTTCATTTTTTATTGTCTTTGCTACTGGAACATTTTGCCCCAGTAGCAAGTGAAACATTATCTCGCAACTGAGTTGCAAGTCCAACATCGACTCGCAGCTACTAGGACATTGCCCCTAGTTGCAAGTCCATTGTCCACTTGCAACTGGTCCTACCCCCTAGCAGTCATTCACCCGGTTGCAAGTGCAACATTTGACCTGCAACTGACATCTTTTTTTTTTGTTGTTGTTGTACTTGTCGCCCTAGTTGCATGTCTAACGTCGACTTGCAACTCATAGAACATTTACCCCCTAGTTGCAAGTCCATTTGACAACTTCCAACCAGGCCTCTCCTAGCAATACTAAACCCAGTTGCGAGTCCAACATCGACTCGCAACTCCTAGGCATTGCCCCTAGTTGCAAGTCCATTGTCGACTTGCAACTGGACCTCCCTAGTAGTCATTTGACCCGGTTGCAAGTGCAACATCGACTCGCAACCGACATCTTTTTTTTGTTGTGTTTGTCGTCCTAGTTGCGAGTCCAACGTTGACTCGCAACTCATAGGACATTTACCCCCTAGTTGCAAGTCCTTTTGTCGACTTTCCAACTTGCAATTGGCCAGCTACATACAATTGGCGGGAAATGTTTTCCATAGCTGTAGGTTGCCCCTATTTTTTTTCCATTCTCGGCATCGATTTCTTTTTTGTAATCAAGTACGCCACAAGTTCTTTGTGGGTCAACCATTCACTCACAAATGGGGGGAGCCTTTTTCTGTTTTTTTGTACTGCTACCACTGTTATGTAACTCTAAACATCTAATAGGGGGTGGGGGGGGGGGGGGGGGTGGGGGTTGGTGGTGGAAGCCTTTTCATTTTTTCGAACAATCTACCACTGGTTTCTGTGTAGCTGCACGTTTTTTTCTTTTTCCAGGGGTGTTTCTGCAACTTCTCCAGCTGACGAGCAATGGATCTTTTTTGCCCCACGCAAATATCCACTCCCCACCGTTGTGCGGCTCTGCGTTTTCGCCCGCACTGTTTGAAACTGTGGGAGAGAGAAGGGGGCAGAGACGGGGGCGAGAAGCTCGAAGACGTTGGCGTACGACGTCGCCGCCGATGAGATCCGCGGCAACGGCGCCATGTCTGAAGTCTCCGCGGCTGCCGTTCCCACGGTGGTTGCTCCGGCGGTCCACCCCTGCGGGGCCGACGAGCCCCACGGGATCGGCAGCTTCACCGAGCAGTCACCAGCGTACGAACGCCTCTCCATGGGCACCGTCCCCGAGTTTTACGAGCCGGAGGCACCGGTGAAGGTAATAAGCTTCCTCCCGAGCCTCCTCCCCCCTCTCGGTGGCCTCCGTACTGTAATTTTGACCCATGTCAATTTCGTCACCTGTGGAAGGACGCAGCGCGGTCGTGTGTGTTTTTGAGAGGCGTCAGGAGCAAATTGTTTGCTCGATCTCGGTTCATGTGTCATTTTTGTGCCTGCACATTGTTCGTAAGGTGGTTGTTTAGGGTGCAGGGTAGGGGACGGGGGGGACGGTAGCCATTGAGCCTCGCCAAGGAATGGCAGCAGCCATATACGTCTCTGTTGGTTGGTGTTGTTTTGTCTGCAGGTAGCAACGAACAGCTTATACAGCATGGTAGTTGTATGCAGGCTAGGTGCTCTAAACTGATGAATTCAGTCTGATGTTGTGCTAGTCTGAGGTGTGGAGGTTTTCAGGTGATAACAGATGAGTTTATGATGTTTGACACTGTAGTTTAAGTTCCTCTTTTCACATTTTGGAGGCTATAAGTTTTAATAATTCAGAGTGTTCATTTTTTTAGACCCATGCTGCACATTTTTTGTTATGTAGGTTCAGAGATTCAGATTTGTGAGATTCAGGATGCTCTATTTTTAGTGTAAGTCACAAAATGCATAAATAACTTCAGTGGTGAAAATGTGGCACTGCAATAGCAAACAGGGAGATGCACCCTTTCTTGGACATGCCGTACCACAGACATTTTTGTTTTTCTGAATGCTCATGACATTTTTGACTGAATACCTGAATCATTATGACATTTTGTTTGAATTGGTATAAGTTTGTGTTTTGGTTTTTTTTGTTTGTGTGTACGCATTTTACTCTCGTTTTTTTGTAAACCCTAGGTTTGATATGTGGGCATTTATTCATGGGACTCCACTTCCTTTTTGTCATTTATATGTTCAATTTACATGCTAAAATCCTTTTTCGGGTCAAGAATGGATTCAGCAATAGGTTTTAGCTCAACCCATTTTTATTTTGTATTTTTCTGGATGAGATTTTTCAGCAAGACAGGAAGTGAGACCGACAGATAGGAAGAGAGCACATAGCATTCCGCTTTTATTTTTTTATCCAAAAAAAATAAGGTGATTCGGCTTTATCCTAGAGAAGGAGGCAGCACGCTACTCCTGGAGGAGGCATCATGCTCCAGGTGTAATATGGAGCAAGTGCAGGGTATTCTTATATCTGTCTTTTCCCTATACTGGTTTCAGAGCGAGGGGGTAAGATGTTGCTGGTTGGCGATGAGCCAGCAAGAAAAGCCAGTAGAGACCAAGGCAAAATTTTGTATTGTAAGACAAATATTTTGCAGTTGAACGCCCGTTTTTACCTACCACTATTCTGCTATATGTCATCAAAAGAGACTACATCATATACGGAACGTACTGCGCCTGACCGGCCTTTCTTCATTCTACATTAACAAGGAAATTACGTGGAACTATATGATACTGTTTTAACATTTTTTAGGCTGTAAGTTCAGAATTTAGACTGTTTATTTTTCAGAGAGAGCACACAATTTATTTATTTTGAGTGCAAGTTCAGTGTTTCAGATTGTTGGATTCAGGCTATTTTTTTTCGATATGTAAGTCAAGATATCAACATTTCTGTCCATGAGACGTCGATCTCTAAGTTCAGAATTTTGTTTAGGATTTCATGTCCCAATATCACTACAAGAGATTTTTTTAGACAGGGGTTTTTCCGCTGGTGCTGATGTGTTTTTTGGGACCAAATTTTTTTGAACAGGAGCTTGCATGCGAAGATACAAATTCTGACCATTTGGAGTTACACAACAATAATCAGCAAGATGACTCAGTGAATGACAGCATGAATGACCAGCAGGAGCAAATAACTCAAGGCATTTGTTCACAAGCTACACAATCTAAAGTTGATCTGACAGAAACAGATGCATCAGACGGCATGCTGCTTGACGGTCTGAGAACAATGGTAATCGTGTTCTGAACTTTTAACAAGCTCCTTTTTCTTTTTGTTTGTTTTCTTTTTTTCTCTCTGTTTTGATTTTCCTAAGTTCAATTCTCTGACAGAAATTTTTATTATTGTACAGTTGCAAAAAAGACAAGAGAGGAAGCAGGAAAGGAGTGTTTTGAGAGAGCAGAGGAACAAGGTAACGTTTGTGCTTTGCTGCCATTTTTTTGTCTTTAACATTTTCTGAACCATGTGAAAAAACTTTTATACAGAATGCAAAATGTTTACTACTTTCCTTCTTTTTTGTGTTTGCTATTTTTCTTCATTACCAGAGGTCAAGGGCTCAGGGAGGGAAAGCCAAAGGGCAGATGAACAAAGAAAAAGCAACTGCGTACAGCAGGTTTAGCATTGGGTATTTTGTGAAGATAGTGGATATTGTATGCAGAAATAATCACAGGATGGAGCTTGTGAGGGACAGTGGCTTCGGATTCCTGCTTGAGCTTGATGATTACTATGTTCCAAGGCTATTCGCACAGTGGGTCGCTGACAACATATCCACAAAGGATGAAGCAATTGTGCTCGGAGGGAAATCAATTCCACTGAACCCTGAAGCTGTATTGTTGGTTCTCGGTATACCGGCAGGGAGCACAAAAATAAGAATGTTGGATGAGGAGGCTGCGAAAGTGGAGTTTCTCTCACTGTTTGGGCTAACTGAACTTCCATCAATAAGTTTCTTCGGGAACAAGCTAATGAACGAAGACCTGTCTGACAATGATTTTCTTCGTTGTTTCTTGATTGTGGCACTAGCAACTTTCCTCTGTCCCACGTCCAACACCAAGCCTAGTACCAAATATCTGGGAGCACTTGTTGACGTGTCAAAGGCAAAAGATCTCGACTGGTGCTCGTTTGTCCATACCTGAAATATGTGTTATGTCAAGAAGTATCAAACAGACAAGTTGAAGCAGAAACGGATAACAACGACTTTGGGAGGCTGCATATATCAGCTAGCAGTATGTCGTTGTTTGTTATAGATTATTTTGCTAACTTATTTTTTAGGAGCGCTGTCTTGTGAACAAACATGTACAAGTTTTTTCATCGTCTTCTGTTGTTTGTTGCAGGTTCGCTGTCTAGACTTCAACAACTTTGGATCAATATCAATCCCTTCAGCAATGCCAATAATTTGTTTCTAGAAAGGACAAACCATAAAGCATTTCAGTGATATGCTTATTGGGAAAGATGGACTATATGGAGCTCTACAAATAAATATCATACTCCACTATGACTTTTCCTGTAATTTATTTCTTTTCTCTTCACTAACATCTTTTTTGTTTTCTATTGTTTATCTTCTTTTCTATATTGTCTTCTTTTTTCTCAGATCAAAGATGAGGGTGAAACTTGTTATGCAGAGAAAGACGGTGGATGGGCAAGCACTGCTAAGAACTCAAACATCAGAAAAGCTATACAAAGGGTTGTGGGCAACTCTTTTTCAGATAAGGCAAAATACAACAAACTTATCTGAGACAGCAACTTCCACAATCAAATGTAGCTATTTTTTTACTCTCTTTTTTTCTCTGACTTTCTTGTGCTATCTTTTTATGTTTGTCAGGTCAAGGAAGATATATTCCTCAAATTCCAGGACCGTATGAAGGATCAAAACCTGAGCACATGTGTAATAGCAAAACAAGTGTTGCTTGACACTTTGAACATTGTATCTTCTTCTTTTAAGGGTTCTCAAGATACAGAGAAGTTAGAGTCCAGTGAGCACTTGTATATGCCATCCGACGAAGGAAATGGTTCTGGCAGCACTGTCAGAGTTGATTCTAATGGGATCAAAATTAACAGTGGTGTGTTATTTACATCATCTTTATTCATTGAAACGATCCATGCGTTTTCTTTGTGATTCTTTTTTTTTTGGGTTCTAATTCATGTTGTATTTTTTGTTGACACTTTCCCCTACATTTCTGGCAGATCAAAGAGTCAGGAAGAAGAGAATGAAAACAAGTACGCAGCAGTCAACAAATTCAACACCTCAGGATACAGTCTTGCATGATAAAATAAAGGTTTTTTTTGGTTTTTTAATTAGTTTTTCCAATCCCTTTTTATTTGTATGTGACGGTTTTTTACTTCATTTTTGTTTGTCAAATTATGAGTATTTTTTTTTCACCAACTTAACAAGAAAGCACACTTGAAGTTGCTGTAAAAAGAGTCGGTGAATGTGTTATACAAACACAAGTTGGACAAACGGATCGTGGTGAATGCGTTGTAGTGCAACCAGAAATCCACAAGGTTATATCACATGTCTTTCCCCTTTTTTTCCTTGTGATTTTTTCTAATTTTTGACTTTCATTCTTATGTTTTTTTTACCGCCCTATCTATAACTCTGACAACGACCATCTTCCACTTTTTTGTTGTGGGGCAGGAACAATCCATGCAGAACAGTGGCACTGTCACCCACAATACAGATATCAATATGTTGCACGCAGACACCAAGATCCGTGGGTGCGAAGGGAATGTTTGTTCTACTGAAAATGAAGTACCAGAGAAGAGCACCAGCTTGAACTACATGTTGTTAGCATCTAGACTGGCAAAAGCACTAGAAAGCACAGATCAAGACATCAGTTCCAAGGAGGAACCCAGCACACATGTCCTGTCATCATTCAAAGGGTTCCAGCAAAATGCTATCATCAATAATCAAACTCAGGTACACCCCCAAGAAATTTCTTTGAGGTTCTCTTAGCGCCATCATTCTCAGCCTTTCACCTTTTTTTTTCATAGAGCTAACTCAAGCTTCTTATTCTTTAAACACAGCATCTTCTCGACCCCAAACCTGTGGATCAACCAAAGGAGAAGCAAGCAGTGGTAGTCGAATGTGTGCATGATCAAAACAACAAGAACAAAGGTTTTTTTCAAGCAAAAATCTTTCCCAGCCTTGCCTCCCAACAAATTCATTCCTCAACATCATTGTTTTTAAAAGATTCTCACATGCTTGTGTCATTTTTTTCCTTTTTATTTTTTATCAGATGAAATCAATCTGAATCCAGGCAGAGATCAGAAGAACCACATGGAACTTGATATAGATATTAATCTACCAATATCAAACAGTACTGTCAACAATGTTCTTTCTTCTTTTTTTCAGTACATATGATTACAGTATTTTTCATGTCATTGGTATACGTTAATTTCTCATTATTTTGTTGTTTTTGCTTTCTTTTCTTTTTACATGACGCGGGATAGATGACAAGCAAAAGCAAGTGAAGGACTTCCAGGAAAGATTGCATCCATTGGACATTGCAAGACTGAAGTATTTCTTTGCCGATGATATGACACCTAGCTGCAGGATTCTCGTAGACCATGATGATTGTGGGAATGAAATAACAGAGCCAGAATTATGGCGTCCATTAGATATGGACTCGCAAGCATACAATGCCCAGATAGAGGTAATGTTTTTTTTCCACAGTAATTGATGTTTTCATTTTGTTCGAATTGTCATGTTATACAATACTTTGTTTTTGCGGCTACAAAATTTCACACAGTGAAAGTTTTTACATTGCAGGAAGCAAAGACAAAATCACCATGGAATACAAGCAATGAGGGAATACAAGGATATACCTCACAGGTGCTCTTTTTTTTCTGATGCAGAAGACTACAAAATACACCTTACATTTTTGTATAAGCACATATCTAATAGTTTTTTTTTATCTGTTTGTTTTTTCTAGGACGAGCAAATAGCGCAAGGAGATTTATCTGTACATTGTGCGCAGAGAGAGCCCATGTCATGCAAGTACAGAGACTTTCTTCCAGGGTTTAAAGAAAAGGACGGCATCATTGACTTGGTATATGTCTTTTCTTGACTTTTTTTCTCATCTTTTTTTGCTCGTTTTTTGTTCATTAGCACGTATATGTTTGATACCAAAAACAACTTTACTTTTTTCTGTTTTGATGATTTTAAAATGCAACACGTTTTTTTTAGAATTCTCCTGTTGCACACATGTCAACCACTTGGGATAGAGCAAGAACATGCTACTCCCCAATGAGGACATGGAATGATGAGGACGCTGAAGGCTCGTCACAAAAGCACAAGAAGGTATCCTCACATTTTATTGATTGCTTTTTCGTTAATTTTTTTTGTTACTGTCTTGATAAAGTTGTCATTCCTTCCTTTCTCAATTTTTTTTTATAAACCTGGGCATTGAAATGTGGTGTTTGTGTCTTTCTCAACTATTTTTTGTCTTTTTTTTGCTGAGTTACTGAACATGTCCTTTCAACATTTTTTGGTCAATTTGCAGAGTTACTCAACAAGACCAATATTTGGCAAGAGGTTATTTTCGGACGAGTTCAATGAAGAACATGAACAAGAACGCACTGAAGAACAACCAATCCCTGTCAGCAATGAGTTACAGGTAAATTTGTTGAACAATATCCCTTTCTTTTACCTTTTTTTAGTGTGACACAAACTAACCATAATTATTTGTGCCCTACATAAGTTGCAGTTGTCTCCAGATGTTCAAATTTTGGGGGAGAGATCATTCAATGGTTCATGCTCTAATATGGTAAACACGGCAGACAACTTGTACAACACGAAGCTAACATTGGGTAGTTCCTCAAGTGGTAAAGAGAATATGCCTCCCAAAAGGATAATCTACCCAAGCAAGTTTCTGTGTTCACCATACGATAACAACAACAGAGGACCTCTTATGCCACATGAGAAGGAGCTACACAGAAGCATAGTGGCACTTAGCAAAATTGAACCTCACAGAAGGTGTTTGTGTTCTATCTTTTTCCATTTTTCATTCGCTTTTCTGCTTTTTTTGCATGAATTTGTTTTTGATCTTTTCGTCTGCCTTCATTTCTAACAATCATGTTTCTCTCCTCCCTGCAGCTCATGGGTTGTGTTGATTGATAAAACAAGCCTTTCCCTTGGACAACTTGGTGATTCGTTCGACACCAATGGTCATGTGGAAGCATATGTTTTCAACGTTTTCTGTCGGATGCTGTTTCGAGAAAACCATCCAAGGCAATCAAAGAAGCACTACTTTTTCACTACAATTGGTGTAAGTACAAAGATTTTTCAGTTCAAACATAACACAACATAATTTTTCAACCCACCACTTTTTTTTTGTTACAGTACACATACTGCACTCCTTTGCGTCGAAGCTTAACAATTAAATTTGTTCTTTTCCACATAATAGGAGTATTTCCTTGAGAAGTGGGGTACCGAAGAAGCAAGGAGGTCAATGAGGAGGAGAGCACTCATAAGCTTTAACGGAGCAGGGAAAGCATTGCCTCTACATGAAAGTGATCGTGTACGTCCATTCAACCAAACTTCTAATCTTTTTTCTTTGTTTTTTTTCTTTTCACTGTTTTTTCACCTCATAATATCTATCCAAAAAATGCAGCTGTTCTTCCCATCAGTACATGGTGAGCACTGGTTCTTGTTTGTTGTTGATATTCTTGCAAGAAAATTCGTCTTCCTGTATTCAGTTTATGGAAGGGAGTCATCATTCCACATGGAGATCAAAGATTTGATGGTTAAAACACCGTTTTCAAACCTTTCTTTTTCTTTTCCTTTTTTGTTAGTTTATTCTGGGATGCAACATCCCAGCCATTGTTGTGTTAATAAACATTTTTTTTATTTTCCATTATTTCCAGATAAAGAATTTTATCACAACATGGGACGAGTCTAATCTGAGAAGAATGGGTTTCAGGAATTTTGGTGTAGATTACCCAAACATGCCAAAGCAAGTTGGAAGGTAAAAGAAGCTCATACATTTGAACACAAATACACGTTTACTGTTTTTATTTATTTTTATCATCAATGTTTCTTATTTTTTTTACTAATCTTTTTTGCAAAAAACAAAGAGATGCTTGTGGGATTTTTGTGCTAAACTGGATGCCAAATTGGGCCTCGCGGAACCCTTTGCAGCCACAATTTAAGATGGAGGATGTTCCAGACGCAAGGGTCAGACTTGCTGTTGACATTCTTTTTAGCCCCCATAACACCATTGATTCAGGCAAAAGACTAGTCAAGAATTTCGGTCGCTAAACTGGTATTTTATTTTCTACTACTAAAGCACAATTTTCTTCTTCTTTTTTTACAGCCACTCATATTTTTCTGTTGACCACGTCATAACATACAATTTCTTCTATCGTCATTTTTTGTCAGCAGCTTGAAGCAAGAGTGACTGCCAACATGATAAATAACCAGGATGATACACCAGGGGGGTGGGGGCAAGCTCAAAGTGTTTGGCATTGTGTCTCAAGGAAAGCAACCATGATGAAGAACAAAACAAGATAGTTACTCTTTTTTAGATTCTTCTTTTTTTTTGGTACATTGTTTCGCTACACAAGTCAAGGGGGAAAAATCGAATGATACAATAACGCAGATGTGAATGTGTTTCTTTTTTTCATATCTCTTTTCATGTGAAACATTTTTCAGTGAGACTAATGGAAAGAGATGATGTTTCTTTGCATTTTGTATTTTTAATGCATTTGCTTTGCCTTTTTGTATACTATGTACATTTCTTATCCAAACATTTTTTATATATTTTTTTGGCTTTTGAGACAAGAGATGTGCAGCAGTTTTTTGTCGTTATAATTTGCAAAGTGAGAAGAATGGAAAAAGAACTAATTCGCAGGTATTTTTTTTTCTACACTGTTTTTGAATCAGCAAAGAACTACTTTCATGTTAATTTTCAACATGACCTAACCTATATTTTTTTTGGTTTGCCCTGTTGTGTCTCTTCTCCTGTCTGCACTGGATTTTCACAAAGATGCCTACGGGAGGGGGACTGGGGGGAAGGAATCATATTGCAAATTGCAGTTTAGGTGAAACACCACAACCACCACAAGCAGTTTACAGGAAAGAAAAAGTTCAAAGGACTACATCCAGGTAGGAACATTCGTCTTTGTATTTTACAATAGAAGCCTACTGTTTGATATGTTGCTAGCTGTCTTCCTTTTCCATTCAATCTTCAAAAAGTTCATTCTGAAACTACAGCACCCCTTTGACCTCTGTTGTAGGTCCATTCTTCCGTTGACGCTTAGCCACATTCTGTTTCTTAGCAGATGCACCAGCAGCACCTGTATTTTTTTCAGTGTACGAAACATGATTTGTTTGGTGTCCAAAAAAAATGTGAACAAAACAAAACATAGAAATGACAGTAACAAACTAAAAACAATTCCAAACCTCCAGTTTTTTTCGGTGTTGCTTTCTTCTTCTTGAAATGGGACTTGTCAATGTGCAGGTTATGACAACCAGCTATGTTGTGTTCTTTGCTATCACAGTGGCTGCATGCATTTTGTTGTTTTGCAAGGAACTTCTCCCTACTTGTTAGGAATCGACCTCTTGGGCGACCTTTAGAAACAGTAACATCTGGGTCCTGTAGGGTGTCATAACCATTAGGGTGAGGTACTTGTACTTGAATGGGTGGGTCTTTTTTCACAACAGCTCCTCTTGCCTGAAGCTCTCTCAAGTCATCTGCCTTTGTCATCTCTTCAAGCCCAGCAAAAAATTTCTCACCCTCTTTCACAACATACAAGTACTTCTCATTTGTTCTTGCCCCATCAGACGCCATCTCACTGAACATTTTTGAGAGCTGTGTGTACCTCAAACGCCGGCTTGCCTCGGTTAGTTCCATCGGGGTATTGAATTGCTTGTGTCTTATGTACTTCCTGTCCTTTGGCTTCCACCTCTCTATGTAATACTTGTCAGGTAGGATAGACTTGTTCAGATGGACAAGGACTTGCAGTATGTGTGCACATATTATGCCATCTTTCTGAAACTTTCCACATATGCAAGCAAAATCTTCTTGCCTGAGGTTTGTTAGCACAAGATAACAGCGTGTCCTGAAATCCTTCTCAGCAAGCATGCGTGACTTGTAAACCTCGTACCTTGAGCCATTCTGAACAACATCCACATGCAGTTTAGCAGCAAACTTCATTTGCTTCTGAAACCGGTAAAAGATTTTTCTGTTGTACATTCGCGACGCCTGGATCCCAAGCTCATTGTACACCCAGAAGGTTGGTTTTGTTGTCCTAGTTATAGAATCTTGCTCCCTCTCCATGTCTTCTATGCGTTGAGATATTTTTTGATATTCTGTCATGAAGCTCATCACACCGTAAGTTGACGCTACGTTGTCCTTGAAGATGGCATTCATGCCTTCACTACGCGATGTCGAGTGTATCAGTGGAAGGAAATCCGTCTTGAAGTACACGGGTGCCCACCTTCTCCTCTCTTTCCACATAATCCTGAAATAGCTCACATTCCCAATGTCATATGTTTCCACCATCTCTCGCCACAGCCTTTCAAACTCTGCAATTGTGAGGGAGTTGTGCACAATGTCAGTGAAGTCAGCATGCAGATCACCTTTTGTCACAAAAGTTCAGCAGCATTTCTCCTCAGCCTTCTTCTTGACATGAAACAGGCAGTTCCTATGCTTGGATAGGTTGAAGACCTCAGGGACAGCTTCTTTCATTGACGCATCTTGGTCTGTGATCACTGTCGCAGGTTGCTTTCCACCCATGCATTCAAGAAATGTCTGAAACAGCCAAGTAAAAGTGTTGATTGTTTCATCCTGAATGATAGCGCATGCAAATAAGCAGTTTTGACCATGTCCAGAGACTCCAACAAAGGGGGCAAAGGGGTGGTTGTATTTGTTGGTCTTATAGGTTGTGTCGAAACTTAGGCTGTCTCCGTATAGATCGTACTTCTTCCTTGAGTAGCCATCAGTCCAGAAAATACAGAGGACCTTGCTTGGGTTTTTCGAATGAACCTTGAACTTGTAGTAGTACCTTGGATCATCCGCTTGCCTGCCCCTGAAGTAGTCCAGAAGCTGCATCATGTCATTGTTGTCTTTCTCTTTTCTCATCGATGCACTCACATTGGTCACATATTTTTTTGTGTATGGCAGCGGTCCTTGCTGTAGATACGACAGAATGTCCATAATTTTCCGTGTTGGCAATTTGGCCGAGTTCAATGTTCTGACCAGCAGTTTCTCCTCCTCTGTCATGTGTTTGTGTGACCTCAAATATTTCGATTCGTCCGGTGGACTCAACTCATGGTTGTGTAGGAGATATGCCCTAGAGGCAGTAATAACAGTTATTTTGTATCTCCGAGTTTGTAATGAATGTTTATGTTCCATGCTATATCTGCAATGATTCTCGAGTCTACAATAACCACGAGGCTCGGAGGAAAACTCATATGCACGTGTGGTATAATAAACGGTAAAATGTATTTCTAGTCTTGCCTCTATGACTGGCTCAAGTATTGCATGATGATCCTGTTTTCCTGATCATGGGCATGGCTATGCCGGCAATTTTGAGGGCACAATGTTAGTAGAACACTTGTGTTGAATCGACCCGAATTGATGTTATGTTATGAGATACATTTGTCACAAGTTAATGGTATATAACACAGAGATAGTTAATGTTTGCATAATTCCTTAGATCATGAGAGTATCGAGTTCCTTCGTACTTGCTTCGTGAACTTTGGGGTTTGTTAAACGTCATCCGTAAATGGGTAGCTATTACGGCGGCTTACGGGTTCACGGAAAAGTATGACAAGAAACGAGATAGCTCAAGATTGGGATTTGCTCCTTCGACGATGGAGAGATATTCTCGGGCCCTCTCGGTGTTACGGTATCCATCATCGTCTGGCCAGACACATTGTGATTTGATCACTGGGATGCCGGAACACGGAAACGAGTAAAGAGAACAAAACCGGTAACGAGGTAACTTGCATAGTGGACAAGTTGTTGATCCACGAGGATGCAATAAATCTCACCTCGGGTATTTGTAATATATCGTGAAGCAACGGGAATAGCACACGACAACTGGAGGTTCACTCGAATATTCATTCGTGTGGGTATAGGGGTCAATATGGGTGTCCACGGCTCCGATGTTGATCATTGATCGGAAAGTGTTCCGGGTCATGTCTATACTTCACCGAACCTATAGGGTCACACGCTTAAGGGTCATCTATCTGCTGAATACTAGACGGGGAGTCTGAGAGAAAATCACCAAAAAAGTTTCGGACGAAACGGAAACGTTCCGGAGAGAACACCGGAATAGTTCCGGTGAAACTGAAAAGTTGTTTCAGGGTATTCCATTAAGTCAAATTGGTTTCGGCACACGTCTGGAAATTCTTGGAGGATGCCAGAAGTGTTCTGGAAACTTCTGGGAATTTTCCGGGATAAAAACCGGAAATGGTCCGGAGCTGCCGGAACCGCTTTGGTTGCTTTTCACTGAAGAAAACATTGTTCCGGAATTGTTTCGAAATGCGTTCAAAATTATTTTAGTGGGTACTGGAATTATTCTAGGCACACAGAAATAATTTGGGATTTATCGGACGCAGAAAAATGTTTTCGTGAATAGTGAAAGTGCTTTATGGATATTTTTTGGAAAGCACCTTTTGGGATATTTCCAAAAGGCCTTCTAGAAGAACATGGGAGCCAAGGAAGCCCCCTCGTGGGGGGCCCCCCAAGAGTGGCCGGCCAAGGGAGGTGGAGCTCCTTGGAGCTCCACTTGCCATCCTTCTTTTTCTTTATTCTTTTATGAAAGGACATAAAGTGGGGTACTTTGGTATTTTGTATGCCAATTTGACCCCTTGGCTTTCCTATAAATAGAGGTGAGTGGGCTGCCCCAAAACTCATCCTTGCTCTCATACACATGCCATTTGACTTGTCTGGCTTCTCTCTCCCACCCAGCGAAATAGTTTCGTAGAGCCGAAAGGTTGTTTGGGTTCCGGCAGGAACTAGTTCTGGACGGCGAAGCCCTGCCGGATAGCTGACACCGTATGTGAGCAACCCCGTAGAGAGTTCGTAGTTTCGATCTTTTGCCCGAGGGGCTGTTCGAGTGTCCTCCCGAAGGGCTGTCCGAGTTACCGTTCGGGTTTCGACTGTCCTCCCGAAGGGCTGTCCGCGACATCGTCCGGGGGACTGTCCGACCGCCTCCCGAAGGGCTGTCCGGTGAGGGAGTACATCCTCGCGGTTGGGAGGTTGTAAATCCTAGATGCAGGGATCTGCACCGACGATGTACACCGACTCTTCTTCCGCTGCGCTCCGAGTCGGTACGGATCAGATCAAACCTTGTATGCAGTGTCCATAGTGATCCTGAGCGTACTCGCTATACCGAATTTTTTTGTTTTCTGTCGCGTTCCCCTACAGTGGCATCATGAGCCATGCTATGCGTAGATGCAGGTTACGATCTAGAATACATGGAGATGTATGGGTATTGCATAATATAATTTTGGAGTAGATGAGATCTATTGCTGAAAATTATTTATGCGAGTGACAGAAGAAATCTGTTACCCGATGTTCTTGTTGCTTCCCTAGAATTTGCGTATTTCTGATCTCGAGACAGCATGGTGGAATTTCACAAAGTTCTGGCAATCCGCGATCCTGATTGATCAACGAAGTGCTATCAGTTCTTTGGGTTCTGCCATAGTCAAAAGAAAGATGAAATTCGCAGACGAAAGGGCATTGCAGATATGATCTGCACGGGGGTCATGCGTATGACAAAGTTTAGTATGGGGCTCGAGATTTAACTATCTCGTGTTTCATACACCCCGAGATGATTAATCTAGCGACTTGAATAATCATACTTGATGATAAAACGTTGGTAGCTGCGGTTTAAGTCAAAACCTTAGAAGCCACGTAAAATAAAATTTTGCATAAACCGATTAGAGGCGTCTAACTTGGTTTTGCAGGATGTGCATGTGATGTGGTATAGCAGTGCTCATATTAATTTGATTATGTATGAGATGACTATATGATGTAAATTTATTAACATGACCTGCGTGTCATGATTCGGCATGATGGCTGGAGCCATATGATTGTCACTTTAATGACCTACGTGTCAACCTTAAGTAATGCACTTATTTTATTAGCTATAGAGATAGCAATATTATCTGATGCATCGACAAGGTGGTGGCAATCTTCGCGAAGGTGAACACCGACGCAAATGCCGAAGACGAAGAAATACTTGACTTCTCCGTCAGAAAGGGCTATACCATGTCATGCTATTATGAATTGCCTGAGATGTTTATAGCTTATTATGCACCCTTCTTGATTGCGCGGTAGTCGCTTTTTATTAGGGTGATCTCTCACTTAAAAATATTAAGTAGTTAGTGTTCTCCCAAGTGTAGCACCGTCACGGCACCTATCTCTTCGGGGCATCACATGATCTCCATGGGTGCGAACGATTAGAGAAGTGTGAGGCGGGTGAGTTGAGACCTCGCAACAAGATCACTTGGTTGACTTGACGTTCAGGCGGGACAGTCCTGAGCTCGGAACACACGCATCGAAAGATGAACAAGAATCACATTGAGATGTGATCGGCAAGTTTTCCAACCAATTGAAGTTCACGTCGTTTGTGTTCATCTCGAACCGTGGCGCTGAATTGAAATGTGGATCTTGAATCACTCATAATCAATTTTGAGAGATATTGATTTGAGTGGGAGCGCACTTTAGAATAAAATTGTTTATTCACTAGTGCCAAAATCATTATGAACAAAGTCTAAGTGAAACTTGTGTTTTCCGTTGTAGATCAAATGGCTCGCAACACCGCGTTGAACTTAGGCCCGTCGTTAGAGAAAGAGAAGTTAGCTGCGACTGGAAACAACTATGCGGACTGGGTCTGTAACCTGAGGATTGTCCTCAGGAGCACTAAGAAAATGTATGTGCTTGAAAATGCTCTTCCAGCTAAACCCGCGGCCACTGCCACGGAAGATGAACAAAATGTCTGGGCCACTAAGGATGATGATCACAACTTAGTGTAGTGCCTCATGCTAGCTTGCATGAGTGTAGGGCTTCAAAAACGTTTTGAATTCCATAAACCCCGTGATATGATCCGGGATTTGGATGCCCTGTACAAGGAAACCACAAGGTCTGAACGATTTGATATCATGAAGACCTTGATGGAATGCAAGATGGCTGAGGGCAGTTCAGTTGGCGAACACGTAGTCAAAATGATTGGCTATGCTGAAAGGCTTAAAACCCTGGAATTTGCACTTCCACCTGACCATATGATGGACATGATGCTTTCTTCACCCCCCCCGTCTTACGACGGTTTTATCATGAACTACAACATGAGTGGGATGGAGAAGACACCGGAAGAGGTGCTTGCCATGCTGAAATCTGCGGAAGGAGGACTGCGGAAAAATCGCAAGCAAGTGTTGCTTGTGAATAAAACCGCCAGTTTCAAAAAGAAAGGCAAGCCAAAGAAAGGCAAGGGCGCCGGTAAGACCGGCTCTCAAAGCAACTCTAAGGGCGGAGCCAAGAATGAAACTGAGTGCTTCTACTGCAAGGGCACAGGACACTGGAAGAGAAACTGTAAGAAGTATCTGGAAGATAAGAAGTCCGGGAAAACCGAAAAAGGTATAATTGTTATAGAAGTTAATGTCATTAACGTTTTGCTTTCTAGCGAAAATGCTAAGTCTTGGGTATTTGATACCGGATAGGTTGCTCACATTTGCAACTCGATATAGGGACTTTAGAAGGTGCGCAAGCTAGCAAAGAATGAAGTCGTGATGCGTGTCGGGAACGGCACTGGAATCACCGCTCAAGCCGTCGGCATTATGCCTCTACGTCTCCCTTCAGGATTTATCTTAGAACTAAATAACTGTTATTTTGTTCCACTATTGTGTAGAAACATTATCTCTGGATCATGTTTAGTACACGATGGGTATTCGTACAAGTCTGAGAACAATGGTTGTTCACTTTATTGTAAGGATATGTTTTATGGATTTGCATCCATTGTTGGGGGCCTTTTCATACTAAATCTTGAATGTGGAAATGATGTCTTTAACGTGAATGCTAAACGCCTTAAGAAGGGTGATACCACCACCATTTACTTGTGGCACTGTCGCCTTGGCCACATCGGAAAGAAACGCATGCAAAAACTCCATAAAGATGGAGTTTTACCGTCCTTTGATTTTGAATCATTTGACACATGTGAAGCTTGTCTAATGGGAAAAATGACCAAGACGCCGTTCACGGGTCATCCTGAACGGGCGGGTGAATTATTGGAAATAATACATAGTGATGTATGTGGTCCGATGAACACAGCCGCACGGGGTGGGTATTTTTACTTCGTGACTTTTACTGATGATTTAAGTAGGTATGGATATATCTACTTAATGAAGCACAAGTCGGAAACCTTTGAAAAGTTCAAGGAATTTCAGAATGAGGTAGAAAATCATCATAACAAAAGGATTAAGTTTCTGCAGTCTGATCGCAGAGGCGAATAGCTTAGTCATGAGTTTGGCCAACATCTGAGTGACCGTGGAATCGTTTCACATACGCCTCTCGGAACTCCACAGCGAAACGGAGTGTCGGAAAGACGTAACCGAACCTTGTTAGACATGGTAAGGTCGATGATGTCTCTTACAGATCTACCGATATCTTTTTGGGGTCACGCACTACTCACTACCGCTTATACATTAAACAGAGCACCGTCTAAGTCTGTTGAGACGACGCCATTTGAATTATGGTATGGGAAGAAACCCAATGTGTCGCATCTCAAAGTTTGGGGTTGTGAAGCTTATGTAAAACGTTTACAACCAAGCAAACTCGATCCCAGATCAGACAAATGTTACTTTGTAGGTTATACCAATAACACCATTGGGTATTCCTTCTACCAACAGTCCGAAGGCAAAGTGTTTGTCGCAAGAGTTGGACACTTTCTCGAGAAAGAGTTTCTCGCTAAAGAATTAAGTGGGAGGACAGTACAACTTAATGAGATTAGTGAATCTTCGGCAACCGTTGATATGGCTAAGGAACCGGAAGAAATTCCACTAATTATCCCTACAACCGAGCCGGAAGTTGTCGCATGTGATGCGGAAATTTCAGACAATGTTGTAACTGAACCGCGCAGATCAAGTAGGGCTATCCAGCCACCTGAGTGGTTTCATAACGAAATCTTCATTCTTGAAGACGATGAACCTGCTCAAAGGAATGGCACAAGGCCATGAAATCCGAAATGGAATCCATGTATGAAAACCAAGTTTGGAACTTGGAAGAACTTCCAGAAGGCGTAAAGCCCATTGGTTGTAAATGGATTTTCAAGAAAAAGACGGACGCGGATGGTAACATTACTATCCACAAAGCTAGACTTGTCGCGAAAGGGTTCACGCAAGTTCCAGGAGTGGACTACGACGAGACTTTCTCGCCCGTAGCTATGCTTAGGTCTGTTCGGATATTACTAGCAATTGCTGCTTATTTCGATTATGAAATATGGCAGATGGACGTCAAAACGGCTTTCCTAAATGGAAACCTCAAAGAGGATGTATACATGATACAGCCAGAAGGTTTTGTCATTCATAAGGATGCTGGAAAGGTATGCAAACTTCAGAAAGCCATTTATGGTCTGAAGCAAGCGTCAAGGAGCTGGAACATTTGTTTTGATGAAGTGGTCAAATAGTTTGGCTTCATCAGGAATGGCGAAGAATCTTGTGTTTACAAGAAGTTTAGTGGGAGCGCAAAAGCATTTCTAATCTTGTATGTGGATGACATATTGTTGATTGGAAATGACGTGAATTTTCTTAACGAAATAAAAGACTCATTGAAGAAAAGTTTTTCAATGAAAGACTTAGGCGAAGCGGCATATGTATTGGGCATTAGAATCTATAGAGATAGATCAAAACGCCTGATAGCGCTTAGCCAAAGCACGTACATTGACAAGGTGTTGAAAAGGTTCAACATGGAGAACTCCAAGAAAGGCCTACTCCCCATGTCACCTGGCACAGTGCTTTGCAAGAATCAGTGTCCTCGGACTCTCGATGAGCGAGTACAAATGAATGATGTTCCATATGCCTCGGCAGTTGGTTCTATTATGTATGCCATGCTATGTACAAGACCGGACATTTCCTATGCGCTAAGTGTTAGCAGCCGGTACCAAAGTGATCCAGGATTGGAACACAGGGCCGCAGTCAAGGGTATTCTTAAGTACCTCAGAAGGACCAAGGATTTACTCCTTGTGTACGGAGGTGATGAAGAGCTCATTGCAAGTGGTTACACTGATGCAGGCGTCATGACTGACCCAGATGACTTCAAATCTCAGTCAGGCTATGTTTTCATATTGAACGGCGGCGCAGTTGATTGGAAAAGTTCCAAACAAAAGACTGTAGCGGATTCTACGATGGAGGCGGAATATGTTGCTGCTTCAGAAGCCTCCAAGGAGACAGTATGGATCAAGCAATTTCTTGAAGACCTTGGTGTGGTTCCAAGTGCTCTGGACCCGGTGGAGATCTATTGTGATAATAGTGGCGCCGTGGCTCAGGCAAGGGAGCCAAGTTCGCACCATAAGACAAGACATATTGAACGCAAATATAAACTCATTCGACATCATGTCGAAGCGGGTCTAGTGAAAGTACGCAAAGTTCACACGGATCTGAACGTGTCAGACCCGATGACAAAGCCTCTACCACGAGCAAAGCATGAGCAGCACCGGACAACCATTGGTGTTAGGGAAGCCATGTAACTGGATTATGACTCTAGTGCAAGTGGGAGTCTGTAGGAGATATGCCCTAGAGGCAGTAATAACAGTTATTTTGTAACTCCGAGTTTGTAATGAATGTTTATGTTCCATGTTATAACAACAATGATTCTCGAGTCTACAATAACCACGAGGCTCGGAGGAAAACTCATATGCACGTGTGGTATAATAAACGGTAAAATGTATTCCTAGTCTTGCCTCTATGACTGGCTCAAGTATTGCATGATGATCCTGTTTTCCTGATCATGGGCATGGCTATGCCGGCAATTTTGAGGGCACAATGTTAGTAGAACACTTGTGTTGAATCGACCCGAATTGATGTTATGCTATGAGATACATTCGTCACAAGTTAATGGTATATAACACAGAGATAGTTAATGTTTGCATAATTCCTTAGACCATGAGAGTATCGAGTTCCTTCGTACTTGCTTCGTGAACTTTGGGGTTTGTTAAACGTCATCCGTAAATGGGTGGCTATTACGGCGGCTTACGGGTTCACGGAAAAGTATGACAAGAAACGAGATAGCTCAAGATTGGGATTTGCTCCTCCAACGATGGAGAGATATTCTCAGGCCCTTTCGGTGTTACGGTATCCATCATCGTCTGGCCAGACACATTGTGATTTGATCACTGGGATGCCGGAACACGGAAACGAGTAAAGAGAACAAAACCGGTAACGAGGTAACTTGCATAGTGGACAAGTTGTTGATCC
The DNA here is from genome assembly GCA_039707655.1 of Elymus sibiricus. Lineage (NCBI taxonomy): Eukaryota > Viridiplantae > Streptophyta > Magnoliopsida > Poales > Poaceae > Elymus > Elymus sibiricus. The sequence continues at coordinate 434,230,564 of CM077668.1, read as the reverse complement.
ACGGGGATGCAATAAATCTCACCTCGGGTATTTGTAATATATCGTGAAGCAACAGGAATAGCACACGGCAACTGGAGGTTCACTCGAATATTCATTCGTGTGGGTATAGGGGTCAATATGGGTGTCCACGGCTCTGATGTTGATCATTGATCGGAAAGTGTTCCGGGTCATGTCTATACTTCACCGAACCTATAGGGTCTCACACTTAAGGGTCATCTATCTGCAGAATACTAGACGGGGAGTCTGAGAGAAAATCACCGAAAAAGTTTCGGACGAAACGGAAACGTTCCGGAGAGAACACCGGAATAGTTCCGGTGAAACTGAAAAGTTGTTTCAGGGTATTCCATTAAGTCAAATTGGTTTCGGACACGTCTGGAAATTCTTGGAGGATGCCAGAAGTGTTCTGGAAACTTCTGGGAATTTTCCGGGATAAAAACCGGAAATGGTCCGGAGCTGCCGGAACCGCTTTGGTTGCTTTTCGCTGAAGAAAACATTGTTCCGGAATTGTTTTGGAATGCATTCAAAATTATTTTAGTGGGTACTGGAATTATTCTAGGCACACAGAAATAATTTGGGATTTATTGGACGCAGAAAAATGTTTTTGTGAATAGTGAAAGTGCTTTATGGATATTTTTTGAAAAGCACCTTTTGGGATATTTCCAAAAGGCCTTCTAGAAGAACTTGGGAGCCAAGGAAGCCCCCTCATGGGGGCCCCCCCAAGAGTGGCCGGCCAAGGCAGGTGGAGCTCCTTGGAGCTCCACTTGCCATCCTTCTTTTCTTTATTCTTTTATGAAAGGACATAAAGTGGGGGTACTTTGGTATTTTTGTATGCCAATTTTACCCCTTGGCTTTCCTATAAATAGAGGTGAGTGGGCTGCCCCAAAACTCATCATTGCTCTCATACACATGCCATTTGACTTGTCTGGCTTCTCTATCCCACCCAGCGAAATAGTTTCGTAGAGCCGAACATCTGTCTGGGTTCTGGCAGGAACTAGTTCTGGACGGCGAAGCCCTGCCGGATAGCTGACACCCTATGTGTGCAACCCCGTAGAGAGTTCGTAGTTTCGATCTTTTGCCCGAGGGGTTGTTCGAGTGTCCTCCCGAAGGGCTGTCCGAGTTACCGTTCGGGTTTCGAGTGTCCTCCCGAAGGGCTGTCCGCGACATCATCCGGGGGACTGTCCGACCGCCTCCCGAAGGGCTGTCCGGTGAGGGAGTACATCCTCGCGGTTGGGAGGTTGTAAATCCTAGCTGCGGGGATCTGCACCGACGATCTACACCGACTCTTCTTCCGCTGCGCTCCGAGTCGGTACGGATCAGATCAGACCTTGTATGCAGTCTCCATAGTGATCCTGGGCGTGCTCGCTATACCGAATTTTTTTGTTTTCTGTCGCGTTCCCCTACAGGTTGTGCTGCAGATTTATGTCTGTGATAAACCATCTGTCATTTGTTCTCGTCACTACTAGTTTTGCCTCACAACCGGTGACATCAATCACATTCCTTCTTCTTTTCCTTGTTTCCGTTGCTAGCTTTCCAGTTTTCTCTTGCCACCTCTCTTACCTTTTTTTCCGCCTAGCCTCCTTCTGTTCCTCATCAAGCACCTTTCCAGCCCGGTTGCATCTGAAGATACAACGAGACTCGCCACCTCCTGGGGAAGTTTTCCCATGGTAGTTTGATGCTTTGGGCACAGCAAAACCACAGAGGGAAGCATAGTTGTTGTAGTATGCCTGTGCTGCGTTGGATGAATCGAAATCCGTGCCCATGTGCGGCGCATGGTGTTTGCGCACCTCTTGGCTGCAACTTTGAGATGCAACAATGCAGTAATTTTCCAGAAAGTTGTCTATGTCATCCTGTGACAATTGTTGATCATCACCATCCACATCTGCGTTATTAATTTGTTCAAGACCATCTTCAACAACCACTTGAGCAGCATCTTCTTCAGTGACAGCAAGCACATTCAGAAAAGCAGTTGAATCAGTCTCTGAATATTCGCTGCGTGCTTCATCTTCAATTTCATTGTCGTAAACAAACATCCCTAGAGCTTGCAACAGGTCTGCACCAGGAGCAGCAACACCATCTTTCCAGGTCAGAGCTTGCACAGTCGAACCAGCCTCCCAGGAATCTGTCCGGTTGTTGTCTCCGTTTGCAGTATCATTGTATTCAAGATAGTTGCTTGACGCAGGGATGTCCATGTCATTTTCCCCATTTATGCTCGAGTTCCGCCCAGTTACCATGAATGTCTCATTCTGCAAAATTGTTGGACACAAACAACAATAAGATTTTTTATTTCGATCCAACATACATGTTCTTTTGCAACAATGCTTTGTTGCTAATCACTTTTTTTTGTTCCACATAACTTTGTTTTTATTTTAACATTTCTATTTCTTTTTTTTTGGTCTTTTTTGCTTTTTATTTTTTCAGTTGGTGATCATAACTCAGCACCAACTGGATAGCGGTCCGTGTGTGGTGAACCGAAGAAGGCAGCCTACAACACAACACAAAAAAAACGTTAAGTCCACTACCATAGAACATCTACCTTCTTTTTTATGAAAAGTCAGACTAGATGTATATAAGTTCATACCACGGAGTCAGTGGCAAGTAGCATTTCTGTGTACGACATGTTCATGCCGAAGCCTTCATTAGACACAAATGCCTGCACTTTTTGGTTTTGATTTGGGGGGGTCAAAATTATGAGATAGATACAGTTTTTATATTTACTTATACAGAGAAGATACAATTTCTAATTTATTCTAATAAAACATTTTTTACTGATTTTTCTTTCCTCCAAAAGAATAACCAACTTACATCTTGTTTCTGCTGGACAAGAGGGGCAGCATGTTGACCAGCAAATGGAATTGATCTGTTAGGCTTAACTGTCAGAGGTTTTGATACTGTTGTAAAATCATGGCCCTGAGAGACAAATGAGTACTGAGGAGGAATCATCTGCAGAAAGTGTTGTCCACTTGCTTGCATTTGGAAAAGCCGCGGGTCAAACATCAATGATGGGTAATGGGACTGCACAGGCTACAACAAAAACGTATCAGTAAGTTAATCTATATTTTTTTTGGGTCATTTCTTGGTTTTTATGGATCGAATGTGAAACACTATGTCACTATCTGACTTCAAAAATGTAACACTGTGTTTGCAAATCATACCTGAGTCCCAATGTACTCCCCTGAATAGATATCTTCATTTCCTGCAGTCATCAGTTTTTTATCAAATAAAACACTATGTTGCTGTATATCAATTTTAACATCATGGTTTCTGTACACATAAAGATTTTATGAAATGGAGGACCAAACCACTAACTTCTTTTTTATTGGGGGCAACATGCTCCCATTGTCATATACTTTTTTTTCATATCAGTTGTCAGCAGTTTGTGAGTAGAGTACAAAAATAAGTACATTTTTTGAAGCAAAAAATAATATGAACTGTAAGTTTTGCCTATCTGTGTTTTAACCCCACAATAGTTACTTTTGTGGACATGCAGAACACACTGACATGCAAATAAATTCTAAACTGTTCTTCTTTTTTGTCACTAAATGTATATAGATGTGCTGATGTTCAGACTCAGCACTTTACTGTTTTGATCTTTTTCTAGCAGGCAATGATGCTTCTTTCTTCTCCTTTTTTTCAAGTGAGGCCAAATACATCTTCTTGATCAGGTTGCAGACAGAAATGTAGTATGACATTGCCTAAGTTTCTTTGTTCAAAATAGCTCATTGTTCCAGTTTTTGGAATGGCAATGTTTTCTTGGCTGAACAAATGGGAACAAAAGACGTCTCTGAAAATAGGTGCACGCAAACTGGAACAATGAGCTGTGTTTTTTTTCATTTTTGCAATTAGCACATGTATGAAAAGCTGAAAATATCTGAAACAAACAAGCTATCTGGGCACACAAAAGTCAGTGACATGCAATTTTTCTCTAAGCAATTTCTTTTTTGGCTACATCAGTTACTAAACAAACAAGCTATCTGGGCACACAAAGTTGCCCTGCCATTTTTTTGACAAGAGCAAACTGTTTTTTAACTGCTGAGTGTTTTTCACCAGAGACCCAGCGGGAGGGAGCAAGCAGAGAAAGAAAGGATAATTATGAGCAAAAATATAGCAGAAAGCATATACAAGGTGTACACAGGCATGATCTTGCCAGAAATTGTATACATGGAGAGGCCACGAACTCACCCTGGTAAGAATGCCCACTGCCCGGCATGATTTCTCTTCCCACCCTGTCTTCTTCCCTATGTCCAGAACTTCCAATTTTGACTCTGCTCTTCTCAATTGTGATGTTCATCCATGGCGCCTGTGTGGGGGAGGGGGGGGGGGGGGGGGGGGGGGGAGAGGAGGGGTACGGGGAGTAGGTGGATGGATCGGTACTGATTTGGGGAAGAAAGACTCGCCGGGGTGGAGGACGGAGGGCACTGGAGGGTGGGGTGGGGTGGGGTGGCCAGAAAGCAGCTGTAAAGCACAACAGAAAAGCTGCATAAACCCCGTACGGGTTTTTGCAACTTTTTCGCAGCCAACCAACTTCTTTTGCAAGGAAGCAAGCTGTCACACAAACAGGCCTGTCAGCCCATGTTGCTTCTTTCTGTCAAACAAACAAACAGACAACAAAAAAGCCCAACAAACAAGGCCCGGGGGTGCAGGTTGTAGTCCTGGGCTGGGTGGGGTGGGGTGTTCAGAGAAAAACAAACAGCCCGACACACACAAACAAGGCCAACACATGTGGGCGATCGGGGGAAGCAACGACGCTCTTTTTTGTTTTGTCAACGATGGGGTGACGTCACATTAGATGTGAGGTATTATCTCACATCTAGATGTGACATAGACAGACCCTTATTTTAAACCGGCTGATCAGCCCGCAGCATCATCCACCTTTCCAGCCAACCACGTGTCTCCGTGGCCCCAAGCCGCTGCGTCCTTTTTTTTTTCCTTCTTTACGTGCAAGCTCCGCCTGTGGTGATTGCCTCGCGCAGCCGCAGCTGCTTTTTTTTTCTTCCTTTTGCCACGCGCAGGCGCATGCACCCATTTTCCTGGCGGGCAGCTTTGCTCTGTCTATCAATCTGTCGCTTCATTGCCACGTTTTTTTTTTCTTGCGAGGAGCTTCATTGCCACGGATGACATGCTGCGATTACTTTTGTTTAACTTCTCTTTGTACTAGAACTGTTTTTTTTTGTATTACACGTGTTTGCTAAAACGTGTTACAGTTTTTTCTAGATAACTTTTTCTACGAACAAATGGAGATTTATTTCATAGTAAAGTTAGTCGCGTCCATGAAAATAAACCCCCCTTGAAATTGCCGCTATAGCGATGCTGGGGACCTCCCCGTGACGCTGTGGCAATCGCCGCGAAATACTTTGGAAATCCCATTAAACCACCCAAAACTCAACAATAACCTACAAAAATCCTCGAAGGCTGCTAGGCGCCATCTGGCTGCAGGGGAGGAATAATCATCAGCCTTCCCTGCCGTTCGATGTGCTTCATCGTAGCCGCTCGTTTCTACTCTTCCCCCCTCTCGATAGCACATGCTCAAAAGTCAAAACACCTCCTCCTCTCTAGCACTGGTCGGAGTTCTTGGTGCCACCGCAACATGCAATGACAGCATCACCGTTGTTGTCGAAAACACGCCGGAGCAGCCGGGTCGCGGTCACAACATCGTCAAAAGGAGTCGAGACGCCGTTGCAACAATTGGGTCGCCATTGTAGCATCGCCAATGTCGTCGAAGCAGCCAAGACGTCCGTCGGAACAACGTCGTCATACAATCGCCGGAGCAGCCGGGCCGCCATCACAACATCATCGATGTCGTCGCAGCATCGGTCGCAACATCGTCGGAGTAGCGGGGCGGCCATAGCAGAATCGCCAAAGCAGCCGGGCCGCCATCTCAACATCATCGTTGTCGTCGCAGCATAGCCGGAGCAATCGGGTCGTCGATGTCGTCGAAGCAGCTGAGACGTCCGTCGTAGCATCCGTTGAAGCACACCGCTGCAGCATCGCCGGAGCAGCGGGGCCGCCATCGCAACATCATCATTGTCGTCACAGCATAGCCAGAGCAGTCGGATCGCCGATGTCGTCGAAGCAGCTGAGACGTCCGTCGTAGCATCCGTTGAAGCACACCACCGCAGCATCGCCGAAGCAGCCGGGCCGCCGTCGCCGGAGCAGCCGATACGCTGTCGCAGTATCTATTGAAGCACGTCATCGAAACATCATCGCAGCCCAGCACGCCGTCGTAACATCTGTCAAGGTACGTCGTCGCAGCAGCGCCGGAGCAGCACGCGTGTCGTAGCATTGTTGCGGCCGTCGAAGCAGTCAGGCCGCCGTCGCAGAGACTGTCATCAAGCAATGCAGCACTGCCCGGAGCCTCACAGTGGCACTCCGACAATGTCCGTCCTTATTGCAATGGATGACCAAAACATAGTCCATGCTGCAATGGATGACTAAATTCCCATGTTTTTGCAATGTCATGCAAGTTTGGAGGTGAGCGCAATACGGTCCATGTTGCAATGGGTGATCGCAACATGGTCCAAGTTGCAACGGGTGATCAAAGACCCACATGTTTGTAATGCCATGCTAGATGGATATGGTCGCAACATGTTCCATGTCGCAATAGCCGAAAGCGACATTGTTCGTGTGCAATGATCCGACGGCTACATATGCTCCTCCCCATACAAATAACTTAGAGTTGTATAGTAATTTCATCGTTGTGTAATTTTTGGCTGAGTCATGGTTAAAAATGTTATAATGATCCGGGTAAGCTAATTTAACGTTTGCATGTGGACTAGCCATGGTGCACTTCTGTACTTTGTTTGCTGCCAGTGTAGGTACGGAGGAAGCAAAACCAAAGGTATGTTCAGGAGACCAACGCAAGTGCAGAACGTAAAGCTTAAAGAAAAAAAGTGAAGAAGGCTGGGACCAGCCAGCCGAAAAGAATCACGTGCCCAGCACTGTTCATCAGGGCTAGTTGCCTGGAACCCACCACAGCCGCGAGAGCCGTCAGATTTGGAACCATCAGACGGATTGCGGACCCGGCTGATCTTTGGCAGAGACCAGCCGGATGATTCGTAGCATCCGCCATTCCATTTTTAGGGAAGCGCTAATCGCCTAATCAATCACGGGAGTTCGTTTAACGCCAGGACTAATAGCAAATGAGGGCAACGAGTGGCTTTAGTATGGGCCTTCCCTGTTTTCCAGGTTTTACATATGGTGATGGTTTACCATTCCCAAATTCTTCAAAGTGCGCGCGCACCTTTTAGACGAAACGAGCTGCCGGATTCTCACATGCATGCATGCTTATTTATTTGTCTACTAGTGCATATGACTATGGCATCTACTATTCTTAAGAAGTTGCTCCCCACTACTTCCTATTTTCTCATCATGCACACTCTCCACATCACCGATCAACATGCAACCATCCACCTCATCAAATCTGCCACCTCAGCAACAAAAAGGTCCACAAAATAGATTGTGTGATTTAATACTGCACATCGGTTGCTCTTCGTCTCCTCCTGAAACTGACAAGATAATCTACTCTTTAAGAGTCGAGACCCACCATTCATCTTATCATCAAATCCCCGCCGCATCTGCTCCTTTACACGTCTCATCTTCTCTACAAACGAATGTCATGAAGGTTGAAGCCTCCATGGAAAATGGGCAGCAACTACGAGCATGCGTGGCCGCACTAGATGGCAGATGACCCACCCCAACTCCCTCTCCTACAAATTTTTGCATACAAATTCACCTCTTCGCTCCCCCATGGTTGGCAACGACCTTGCAGACCGCTGCCACCGTCGGACTGGACGAGGGGCTGTGACGACCCTGCCACCAATGGATTTGATGGCGAGGATTCGCTCCAGCACCTTCTGCAACTTGCCCCACGCCCCTTCTCCCATACCAGACACCTGCACCACTATGATGCGCCGACGGCAATGACGCTGAACACAGGCACACCGACCCAGCCACCGCGGGATTCAAAGGCGAGGAGCTGTGACTACCTTGACACTATTGGATTTGATGGCGAGGATCTGCACAACACATTATGTAACCCTGCTCCCCTCCCCTCGCTCCCTTCCCCATCTTCCAAATCTTGCCTATATGCAGCCCAAAGAAAAGGTAAAAAATGAATATATTTTTGTTTGTGTTCATCATTGATTTCATCGGAAATTTTATTGTTGATGAATCAAGAATCATGAACATCTAGGGTTTATGGTTATGGTTGTTCTGTACACTTATTTACTTTCATGAAGGCATTTAACAATTTACTAGAGATTGTCATCAACAAGGATCCATGTTGTGAGTATCCTTAAATTTTGCGTCAAAGTTTTACAGAATCATTGCAGTATTTCTGTATCACACAATGTATTCTTCGATTGATCGTGCCATGACAGTTTGCACCCTACAGTACGATGATACAACATATCATATTTAGTGTTAGTGCATTCTTTCCATAGCATATGCACGTAGCGCCTTAGATACAGCACCATTTTCTCTGCACCTATATTATTTAGAAATCCATGAAGGGCGATTCATGCCACATACCACCGAAACCCATATACTTCATAAAATCAGATAATTGCCTATATCCTGAAGATGCAGATATGTTCCCTCCAGTTTTCCACAATGAAAGATTAAGCATTGGGTGTTTATACCGTCAGATATAGTTATGTAATGAATCTGTACTAGGTTGATTTTTGAAATTCTAAAAGTCTATTTAATTGGCTTCGACATGCATGTATGCTATTCTGAACTCTTATTAGCTTTTGTGATTAAAAATTCTATGTTACATACTCCTCCTAAGCATGTTTCCCATTCTCTAGCATTTCATAAGACACATGTTAGTTTGACTTCTTACAGGAATATATGTTCTTTCAGAAGGGAGAGAATTTAGATGATCTCTATTTACTTCATGTTGTATTTGTTTTGCAGCCTATAGATTATGTTGTAACCTGAAAGTGCACATAATTTATCACTTCATGTTGTATGTGTTTTGCAACGTGCAAATTATCTATGTCTTTCTCACACGTGCTACACTATGGGGCTGTAGTTTTCCTCTCGATATTCATCTTATCAAGATATTTGACTTATTTGAGTCCAAGCGAAGAGAAAAACTGATTGGCCATGTTCATTCTTCATTAAGAGAATGTATTATTGAGACACAACTAGATAGGCAAGAAAAGATTTAGGGAAGTGATTTTATGTATGGATTTGGTACATATATTTGAAGGGAAAATTCACACAACAATCTACTATTTTCCTCTCTTAATTATAGAGGTAAACTATTATACTGAGCTTGGTAAAAAAACTTAATATGTCGACTGTTCAGGTGTATTTGTATGATTGCACAAGTAAGCTAATGACCAACTTTTTTGTGCCACAATAATCTCATTTAAACTTCATGCAAAACATCCCGCAGCAACGCGCGGGGTATCTTCTAGTTAAATGAGTTCACATTACTCACTTTGGTTTGAATAAAATAGATCCATCTGCATTTATTTCGGGCTATCAATTTTTTTAAAGGCATATTTTTTAAACCACGCGTCGGAATACCAATACGTTTTCATCGTTGGAATCCTCGCGACGAGATCTTTGAAACTAGATCCCACATAGGTATGTTTCGATGAAATTTTTTTGATGCCAACTTTGATGTTATATAGTGCAACTCAATTACTACAAGGTGCAGTTTTAGTACTGCATGGTGCAAGTTCTTTTACAGCCAATTTTAGAGCTACATAATCCAACTTCCTATGAGGTTGCAATCTAGCAACCATGACAATCTGCGTTTCTTGATGTGCAATTAGTCTACTTCCCCGGTCAACTACCTAGTAGTCATGTGCAACCCCCTCCGTAATCGTGGATGTGTAGTTTTTCAGGCACACCCTGCGCACTGTCCTTACCTGCAATATGTGCAACTTAGTTTGTTGTTTCAACCAACTGCTTAATAGTCGATGTACAACTCCTTCACCATCCTACTTGAGGATGTGTAGTTTCAGTTGGCGGGGACAAGAGATGGAGTTGCACATAGTCTGCTAGCCAGTTGGATGGGGCAACAGACGAAGTTGGACATCTCACTGGAAGGGATTTTGTGATGATGAAAGCTGCACATCCATGAGGGGTACTAAAAAGATGCACATAGACAGTGCGCTAACGTTGCACATCTCACTAGGACGGGTGGTTCGGACGGGGTGCTAGCAGGGAAAACTACACACCCATGGGGGTACGGTGGAAAATTGCAAATCACTGTTAGGTAGTTGGTCGGGGTAGCATTCGAAGTTGCATATCCACTGCTAGGTAGTTGGCCGAGGCAGCAAACAATGAAATCTGCACATCCACAATTAGGGGAAAAGTTTTACGTCAACTACTAGGCAGTTGGCATGGGTAACAGACGAAGTGGCACATCTCACTGTTAGGGGGTAGGTTGGGGTGGGCAATCAGTGAAAGTTGCACGCATCCATGGGTAGGGGAAGGGGAAAAGTTGCACATCGAGTACTAGACAGTTGCACCTAACAGGGACTAAATTGCACACAAAATATTTCGTCGAAACATACTCATGCGGGATCTAATTTCGAAGAGCATGCCGCGAGGGTTCCAACAGTGAAAACGGATCTTAATTCTGACACGTGTTTAAAAGTTATGGCTTTTTAAAAATTATAAAATCCAAATTAAATGTATTCACACCTATTCACATGGATACTTTTGTAATTTCTTTTTTCTTTTTCTTTTACATGGTAAGATGTTTTTCTTTATATGAATTAGATGGGACAAATTATCTCAGTTTATAGATTAGAGACCAGAAATTTTCTTTTTGGCCCGGCTGCTCTGTTTGCTTCCATCGTTAATGAAAGAGCTAGCAATCAACAAGTTCGAGGTTTACACTAATTCACACCCAACTATTCTCGTTAACTACTGTATATCCAGCTTTCTCCAAACATTTCTACATTAACTCAAAGCATGAATAAACCTAACACAGAGGAACATTGGTCCATTCAGCACGCCTTCCAGCAGACGTGGACCTTTGCATGAACTCTTCTTTCTTGCCCATCCTCTGCAAGACCTTGGCAAGCTCCACGTCCCTCTCGGAGTCGAAGTACAAAAAGTCCGTGTCTAGTCTGCCTCCCGTGTCATCTAGTCCGCCATGAGTAATGTCGCGTGAGAAATAGCCGATGGAGTCATCCGGATACGCGAGCTTACGTGCGGACTCCTGGCCGTAGTAACAACGACCTGTTGGCAGAACCAAATTAGCCAGATGGATATACATTTATTTTGAAAAGTTTGCACCCAAAATTTTAAGAAACGCTACTGTTTAAATACAGGAGAACTCAACAAAGATATGGTTACTAACTACTGGAAAACTCAACATAAAATTAAGGTTAAAAAGACTACTTAGTACTTACCCATGTGATACGGTTGGGGGAGAGGGCAGCATACGGAAGGCTTTGACTGATCTTGATACCCCCACCAAAACTCGGCAAAGAAAAGCGTGTTCTTGGACGTCAATTTGATAGCCGCCATGAAATTGACGTGGTAGCATTGATCCAGGTGACCGGTTAATGTTATGGCTACACCGCATATAAAATCTAGATCATATTTTGGTTCTGAAGGACAGCGACCCGCGTATTCCAGCAGTAGCTGTTCAATCCTGCCACGAATGAAGCTCTGCTGGTGAGCATAGGTCTCCCTCTTCCTCGTGAGAATGCTCACCGCCGTCCGGCAGAGTCTGGGAGCCGGCAGGATCATGGCCGTCCGGGTTTCCTCTCTGAGGATGTTGTATATCTGGGTCAAAGACTCATAAGAGAGCGCAGTGTTGTTGGCAGTGGCACTCATCATCAAGGACCGGATTTGGTCTAGCTTCGTTGGCGCCAAGGATGCAAGAAATGTTGCCCAAGCGGACGCTTGCGGGTGGCGGGCGGCAGCGGCGGCGCTGGCAAAAGGGTTGGGAGAGCTCCGGTGTAGATGTGGCTGTACCATGGTGGCCAAGTCGCACTGCCTGTAGCAGAGGTACTTCAGGATCTCGTGCAACGGCAGATGCTTGCCGGAGTTGGCGTGGAGGAGAGCTATGAGGCCGTGCAGGGAGCAAGTGACCACCCTAAGCATGGTGAGGGTGTCGAGGATGTCGTGCGCCTGCGTCCCGCGATCAGCCACGGGGAGCGGGAAGTTGGCGTCATACCAGACGGCGCTAAGGATGATGTTGCAGACAGGGTCCATGGGGCCGTAGCAGTGGCCGGCGAGGAGGACGCCGCGGACGTGGTGGCGCGCGGCGTAGCTTGGCAGCATGGCTAGCGCCCTGAGGTAGAAGCCATTGATGGTGCCCAGGAGGGACATCTCCAGAGACCGTACGTACGGGCATTGTCGGGCGTCGTCCACGTCGAGAGACCCCACGTACGTGCAAGGGGAGTCGTGCGGCCCCGCTGTCGTGTCTGTTGCCGACGGTGGTGCCGTGGAGTAAGAGATTAGCGTGTCTTGAGGACGCCGTAGAGATGCGATGTGGTCGCCGACTCGCTGGACAATGGTGGTGTACGCGATCCGGCCATCTCCAAGGTAGATGCAGCTCGTAGTGCCTTCTTCAAGCGGCGGCGGTGACGGCAATGTCGCCATGGCGGAGATGTCGTCTTGGTGGCGCAGCACGTGGAGTATGGTCTTTACATCTTGGAGAACGAGCCTATTCCGACCGCCGCCGCATCGTAGGATGGGGGCAAGTATCTCGAGCTTCTGCGGTGGAAGCCACGCCGTCGCGAGCGACACGAGGCTGTCCGGCGAAGGGTGCTGCATGCGCATCGCCGCGAGCCTGAGAGACTGCCGCGTCCTCCCGGAGCGAGGGTCAGGCGGCGCGGGCCGGGCGACGTAGTGCTCGTGCTCGACGAGCTGGACCGCCATGGCGAGGTCGGCACGCGCCCAGACGAGGTACCGCCCGGCCTGCTCCTCGCTGAGCAGCCCGAAGTAGGCCCGCATGAACTCGAGGAGGCACCCGCTGGACCTGCATGCGATGCCGTGCCATGCATCCCTGCTCGCGTTTCGGCGGCCCGACGGCCTCCTGCGTCCTGGACCGGATGGCACCTGGCTAGGGTTTGCCTCCAACTCGAAGCCGTGTGGGAGGAGGGAGAGGGTGTTGAGGACGATGTTGGTAACAGGGTCGACGAGGCCGAGGCAGAAGCCGCCGCGGTTGGCGAGCTGGGCCAGGTCGAGACCGTCCGGCATGTCCTCGACGGGCAGCCGCCGGAAGGCCTCCTCGTAGAGGCCGACGAGGATGACGTGGAGGGCCTCGAGCGCGTTGGCCGAGACGGGGCCATCGGCGAGGCCGTGGTCCGTGAAGCAGGAGATCGTGCCCCTCGTGGGGTCGTACTTGTAGGGCTGAACGAGCGGCGGCGCCGGCATTGGATGGACGATCGATGATCTGGTGATCTGGATGTGTCGAGAACGATCGATGATCTGGTGGATGGGTTGGAGTCTTGAAGATGACGCACGATTCGGGGTTCCCTGCGCTCGTTTCTCTCCAACGCTAGGTTTTGTATAGGCTAGTTTATTTCCTTTTCTAAGCGAACGGGCCGGGGGTGTTGTGTTTGAGCCCATCTCATGCCAAAAACACAATGGATTTCCAATTTGATCTCGAACGCAACCGAATCTGATTATTTGTCGTAACGGAGCTGTAAACGGCCCACTTTGATCATCTGTTTCGGTCCACGGTACGTGTGTCCCGACCGGCGGAAGTTATTAGGGTTCCCGAGACGAGAATCGGATCTAACCAAATTTCGGCGTCAAGAAAGCGGACGTGCAGACCGGATTGCCCTGCATCTGCATCCATGGCCAAGCGAGGGCGTGCCGAGGATGTCGACCGGCTGAGCGACCTGCCGGAGTGCCTCCTCCACGACATCATGTTGCGCCTCAAGGCACGCCAGCTGGTGCAGACCTGCGCGCTGTCGTCGACATGGCGCCGCCTCTGGCTCACGGCGCCGTGTCTCGACATCGACGCAGGGGTGTGGGCATCCGTGGCTCGCCGTCAGGACAAGGTGAGCTTGAAACCGAAGTTGCACATCCACTGCTAGGCAGTTGGCCGAGGCAGCAAACAATGAAATGTGCACATCCACGGGTAGGGGGAAAGTGGCACGTCAACTACTAGGCAGTTGGCATGGGTAACGGAAGAAGTGGCACATCTCACTGTTAGGGGGTAGGTGGGGTGGAGGTGCAATCAGTGAAAGCTGCACGTCCATGAGGTAGGGGAAGGGGAAAAGTTGCACATCGACTGTTAAGTAGTTGCACATCGACTACTAGACAGTTGCACCTAACAGAGACAAAATTGCACACAAAATATTTCGTCGAAACATACCCATGCGGGTGAAAGTTCCGAAGAGCACGTCGCGAGGGTTCCAACGGTGAAAACGGATCATAATTATGACAAGTGGCTTAAAAGGTGTGGCTTTTTAAAAATTATAAAATCCAAATTAAATGTGTTCACATCTATTCACATGGATACTTTAAAATTTTCTTTTTCCTTTTCCGTTTACATGGTAAGATGTTTTTATTTATATGAATTAGATGGGACAAATTATCTCCCTTTATAGATTAGAGACCAGAAATTTCCTTTCTCGGCTGGCTGCTCCACAGCGCTAGGGAGCAACCGGCCACTCCCTAACCTGTCCTTAACCAATTACCATTACCGCGGAGGCAAATGGCAAATGGTTGATCACTTTGCTTCCTTCGTTAAGCTAGCAATCAACAAGTTCGAGGTTTACACTAATCCAGATCCAACTATTCTCGTTAACTACTGTATCTAGCTTTCTCCAAGCATTAATTGAAAGCATGAATAAACCTAACACTCAGGACCAATGGTCCATTGAGCACGCCTTCCAGTAGAGGACCTTTGCATGACCTCTTCTTTCTTTCCCATCCTCTCCAAGACCTTGGCAACCTCCACGTCCCTCTCAGAGTCGAAGTACACGAAGTCGGTGTCTAGTATGCTTTCAGTGTCATTAAGTCCACCATGAGTAATGTCGCGTGAGAAGTAGTCGAAGGAATCATCAGGATACGCCAGCTTACGTGCGGACTCCTTGCTGTAGTAGCAACGACCTGTTGGCAGAACCAAATTAGCATCAAATGGATGCACATTTATTTCCAGAAGTTTGCACCCAAAAATTTAAGAAGCACTCTTTAAATACTGGAGAACTCAACATAATAAGGTTAAAAAGTCTACTTATTTAGTACTTACCCATGTTATACGGTTGGGGCAGAGGGCAGCATACGGACGGCTTTGACTGATCTTGATACCCCCACCAAAACTCGGCAAAGAAAAGTGTATTCTTGGACGTCGATTTGGTAGCCGCCATGAAATTGACGTGGTAGCATTGACCCTGGTGACCGGTTAATGTTATGGCTACACCGCATATAAAATCTAGATCATATTTTGGTTCTGAAGGACAGCAACCCGCGTATTCCAGCAGTAGCTGTTCAATCCTGCCACGAATGAAGCTCTGCTGGTGAGCATAGGTCTCCCTCTTCCTCGTGAGAATGCTGACGTCTCCAGAGACCATGGGGAGAATGCTGACGTCTCGTGAGAATGCTGAACGCCTGTGTCCCGCGATCAGCCATGGGGAGCGGGAAGTTGGCGTCATACCAGACGGTGCTGAGGATGATGTTGGAGACAGGGTCCATGGGGCCGTAGCAGTGGCCGGCGAGGAGGACGCCGCGTATGTGGTGGCGCGCGGCGTAGCTTGGCAGCATGGCCAGCGCCCTGAGGTAGAAGCCATGGATGGTGCCCAGGAGGGACATCTCCAGAGACCGTACGTACGGGCATTGTCGGGCGTCGTCCACGTCGAGAGACCCCACGTACGCGCAAGGGGAGTCGTGCGGCCCCTCGGTCGTGTCTGTCGCCGACGGTGGTGCCGTGGAGTAAGAGATTAGCGTGGACTGCGTGTCTTGAGGACGCCGTAGAGATGCGATGTGGTCGCCGGCTCGCTGGACAATGGTGGTGTACGCGATCCGGCCATCTCCAAGGTAGATGCAGCTCGTCGTAGTGCCTTCTTCAACCGGCGGCGATGACCGCAATGTCGTCATGGCGGAGATGTCGTCTTGGTGGCGCAGCACGTGGAGTATGGTCTTTACGTCTTGGACAGCGAGCCTATTCCGACCTCCGCCGTGTCGTACGATGGGGGCAAGTATCTCGAGCTTCTGCGGTGGAAGCCACGCCGTCGCGAGCGACACGAGGCTGTCCGGCGAAGGGTGCTGCATGTGCATCGCGGCGAGCCTGAGAGACTGCCGCGTCCTCCCGGAGCGAGGGTCAGGCGGCGCGGGCCGGGCAACGTAGAGCTCGTGCTCGACGAGCTGGACCGCCATGGCGAGGTCGCCACGCGCCCAGACGAGGTACCGCCCGGCCTGCTCCTCGCTGAGAAGCCCGAAGTAGGCCCTAATGAACTCAAGGAGGCACCCGCTGGACCTGCACGCGATGCCGTGCCATGCATCCCTGCTCGCGTTTCGGCGGCCCGACGGCCTCCTGCGTCCTCGACCGGATGGCGCCTGGCTAGGGTTTGCCTCCAACTCGAAGCCGTGTGGGAGGAGGGAGATGGTGTTGAGGACGATGTTGGTAACGGGGTCGAGGAGGCCGAGGCAGAAGCCGCCGCGGTCGGCGAGCTGGGCCAGGTCGAGACCGTCCGGCATGTCCTCGACGGGCAGCCGCCGGAAGGCCTCCTCGTAGAGGCCGACGAGGATGACGTGGAGGGCCTCGAGCGCGTTGGCCGAGACGGGGCCATCGGCGAGGCCGTGGTCCGTGAAGCAGGAGATCGTGCCCCTCGTGGGGTCGTACTTGTAGGGCTGAACGAGCGGCGGCGCCGGCATTGGATGGACGATCGATGATCTGGTGATCTGGATGTGTCGAGAACGATCGATGATCTGGTGGATGGGTTGGAGTCTTGAAGATGACGCACGATTCGGGGTTCCCTGCGCTCGTTTCTCTCCAACGCTAGGTTTTGTATAGGCTAGTTTATTTCCTTTTCTAAGCGAACGGGCCGGGGGTGTTGTGTTTGAGCCCATCTCATGCCAAAAACACAATGGATTTCCAATTTGATCTCGAACGCAACCGAATCTGATTATTTGTCGTAACGGAGCTGTAAACGGCCCACTTTGATCATCTGTTTCGGTCCACGGTACGTGTGTCCCGACCGGCGGAAGTTATTAGGGTTCCCGAGACGAGAATCGGATCTAACCAAATTTCGGCGTCAAGAAAGCGGACGTGCAGACCGGATTGCCCTGCATCTGCATCCATGGCCAAGCGAGGGCGTGCCGAGGATGTCGACCGGCTGAGCGACCTGCCGGAGTGCCTCCTCCACGACATCATGTTGCGCCTCAAGGCACGCCAGCTGGTGCAGACCTGCGCGCTGTCGTCGACATGGCGCCGCCTCTGGCTCACGGCGCCGTGTCTCGACATCGACGCAGGGGTGTGGGCATCCGTGGCTCGCCGTCAGGACAAGGTGAGCTTGAAACCTCGGTTTAGCGAGGACGACGAGGAGGAGGATGAGGAACTCGACAGGTTTGACGATTTCGTCGACAGCCTCTTGCTCCGTCGCGGCGCGTGTGCCTCGCCGCTGAGCACCCTGCGGTTGAGCGTACCCTCATCCTGGCCCATATGGATGCGCCTCCTCCACGACCATTCCTACTGCAGGTCGCACACCAGGTGGGTTCGCCGTGGCCTCCGGTGCTCCCCGGCGACTCTCCAGCTCACTGGCATCAAACTACCTACCCTGACTTCTGGCTCTGGCACCCACCGCCTCACCAAGTTGCACCTCCATAACGTAAGTCTCCACAAGGATTTTGAGAAGCACCTCACCTCCGGGCTCACCGTCCTACAAGACCTCGAGATTAGGAGCACGGAGATGTCGAAAATCTCAAGAATCGCGTCGGAGACGCTCAAGAACCTCATTGTTGATAACTCGCCCACATCCAACGAAGGAACAAGGTTACGCTTCCTCGTCGACGCCCCTCGTCTTGCCTCACTGCACCTCGTCGTTCAGTTTCGTCGCCTAGGCGTTTTCGCTGTCACTGTGTGTGAGGCGGCTTCTCCTGTCCAAGCATCCATCCACTTCCTGGACAAGCCTAAAGTTCGGCAGGTACATGGAAGTTGCTACTATCATCAAGATGACAAAGATTTGCTAATAGCTTTATGCAAACTTCTCCGATCTCTATCCAACATCAGTCGCTTGGAGCTGTCAGGCTTTGGAGATATGGTGCGCATTATGTTTCAATTTGCGAACACACATTTATTCTATCAATTGAATTATAAATTAACCACCTTCTGGTCACTTACAATATATATAGGCAGTAGCAGAGCAACATATTCCGGATCTTCCATCGCCGGGTACTCCATTTCCAGCAGGGTTTTATCGAACTACGGCACGGACAAGTGATGATGATTTGCTCCCCCGTCCTATGTTGCAGGCAGTACTTGATGAGAAGCAAAACAAATTACCACAACTCGCCAATCTAAAAACCTTGGTCCTTGACAAGTGTGAGATAGGTGACAACATTCAGACGTTGTGGTCCTTCTTGCATAATACGCCTGCCCTTGAGAAGCTTACTCTCAACAACTGTGGGGTACACTTTTAATTTCAATTGGTAATTTTTTCTACCTCAATATATACTGTATGTCTTAGGTCCTAAAATTATTTACTTTGCTCATTTGTGCAGTGCCAAGAGTTTCAATATAGTGCTGCTGCTTCGAACATTTTTAAGATGGGTTGCACAATCTCCGGCCTTAAGTTGGTAGAAATCAAGCACAACCCAGGAGATCACCATGAAGGCCAAGATACTGCACAAATGGAGAAGATCCTGTCCATGGTACAAAGGGACTTACCGGTGGCTACCAAGATCCATGTTACCAAAGTCGAAAATTAATATAACCCCCCCCCCCCCCCCTCCCTTCAGTTGCTTTTGACTTTAGTTTGTTACTTTATTACCTTCCTGGATATTATTTTAATATAATGACCTTTCCGAATATCATCATATATAGTAATGGTTAATAAAGGACAAGCATTGCATGGACTGCTGAGTTATATGCCCCAGATGAATCCTATACTAGTGGCTGGGGCGCGCCCGGGCGCGCCTCCTGTGCGTCCCTGTGCGTACCAGTCTAGCTGATGTAGCTGTGAACATGCAAATGCTGTCCAGAGGAGCACAGTTGTTAAAATATGAATACAGTTAAGATGATGCGGATGGACATACTATCCAACACCAGCCATGTTGCAGTACATTATGAATTTCGATTGTATGTATGGTCACATAGCTTACAAAACTTGAAATACAAGATAGGACATTAGAACACCAAAATAACTCGGTACAAAAATATGCCTGTAGCAAAAACAGTAGAAATACTCTACAGATTTCACAAGAATGATTCGGTAAAGTTCCTATATTTCAAACGGTGTCTGGTCTAAACAGTAAAATTAGGACTATCACATAGGATGGCCACTCATACGAAGAAGCAAGAAAATACTGACTTTCTATATAAATGAAATGTGGCGCTGATCTGATTGCCCGGACATATGCTCTGTGAATGCCCTTATCAATTATGAGGTTCTTTAGGCACACAAGATTCTGCACAAGTCCATTAAATGGTAAGTACTTTATACAAGAAGAATGTAGTTTCAAATGGTACAGGACAAGAAGATGAAAAAATTAAGACGCTCATATATCAAAGATCGTATCTCCCCAAGTTCCATGAACGAATGAGCCCCCTTTCTATATGCAATAGCCACATGCCCGTATCATTATAAAAAATGTGCCATGTAAAAGTACCCAACAAATAAAATGGTCACGAACATTAGCTGACCAAAGTTTTGTCCACAAGTAACATGATTGGAGCTGTGCTCATGACATCAACGTGATAAATCATGGAAAGGTATCCCTCTAAAAAAATTCTCCAACGTTGCTCAAAATAGCTGGTCCATCAATCTTACAGTGCAAATTATGTCACGGTAGTCTTGCATTAGTCCTTTCACACCTGCTTGCACCAAGAGAATACATATGATGACATAAAGATTAAAACTCAATGAGATTAATTAATGTGGTGCAAGATAAGTACTGACAGTACATAGTATAGCATGCAACAAAGGACATCACAATAGATTGCTTCTTTGACGCCATCTTGGACTTGTCAGAGAGATCTCCTTGTCAGATCATCACAAGTCAGCTATGAGTCAGCGGTCAAGAATGTTTCAACTCAAACAAATCAAACACAGTAGCCTACCGAGTCCATCTCACCTTACCCCTCTCCCTCCCTCCATGCATCCACCACAAACGAACTGAGATACCGCATACCGGATGCTGCTACTTCTTTAGAGTATTTCTGATGTGTGGCGTCTTTGATAATGATCCAAAAATGGAAGATGCATTTATTTTCAAAGAAAGACCAGCATCCGAGTTCCATAGGAAAATAGAACAGCTTCCATGCAAGGAAATTAGGATATGGTGGCCATGGATGCACGCATTTAAAAAAGGCATAAATCTGCAGAATGGCAGAAGTATAAACCTCACAGAGACTGAACTAAGAAAACATCTTTGCTGAATCAGAACTGGCATATCTCAGTTTAAACTTCGAATAGTGTATGATGCTGTCAAAGATAACCATTCATAATAGACAATAGTTACTACCTGGTGGATAAATACACCAAGAAAGCATTGCTCAGAATAATTAATTTGAAGTTGGTTGTATAGGAAATAATATTGTAGACAAGATCACCAGAGTACGGATAATTGTCACTGAGCGAGGAGGACATCTCACCACATCGACCGGAGAATCAACAGACAGCAAAGAAGACAGCGCCCAAACCAGACAAGATATGAGTGACCACGTCATCTTTGAACCCAGTAAATTTCAAAATGGACTGCATGATACACAGTACAGTTCACGACAGCAAAAGAATAAGCAATCAAATAAAGGAAATAACGACAAGAATAGAGGAAATAACGACAAGAAGCACACACCTGCTTCACTTGATCATAACTGGCCAACTCAGCAGCGTTTATGATGGCGTTACGTGCAACATTCGGACCAATGGCAGTCCACAGAGCAGCAACCCCTTCCTAAAGATGATACCGACATATTTGAAGCAAGCAATTCGAGAAATGTAACAATCCACAATTAGCTTGCAGAACAAGAGCAGAAACAACAGACCTGTCTAGCAATCTTGGTATAAGCATCCATTGCCCTAGTATAACGGCGCAGCACACCAGGTGCCACCTTCCCCTCGGACTGAAGCCTGACTTTGACAAGGTCAGTGGGGTTGGCCACAACAATTGCAAGGGCACCTGATGCAGGTCAGACAAACCATCTTATGTTGCTGCATATTTCATTTCACATGGAAGGAAAAATTTATTGAGAATACAATGATGAGGGTACCAGTGGTGAAGACAGCGGCTATCTTCTTGGACAAAGGTACATCCCCCACATGGTTCTCGCCAACATAGAAGGATTTGATCTGAAGGTCGTCAGGCACAACAATCCGGGTCAAGTTCATTGTTGCGTACCACTACTACTGACGCAATGCAATACCATACATATACATGGGGAAGGGGGGAAAGGGAGGGAAGGGAAACTTACGGGCTCATAGAGACCAATGCGGTGACCGCCGTAGATGCACTGGCGGTGGAGGCCAGGGAAGATACCCTTCCAGAGCGCGGTGGCGCCTTCCTCCTTGGCGATGGTGGCAGTGGTGCCGAGCAGGCCATGGTACTTGGGCCTAGCGAGATCCCCGGCAACGGCCTTCTTCTGCAGCTGCAGCCTGACCTTGACCATGTCAAGGGGGATACTGGATATGCAAAAATCCAAAGACCAGATCACTAAACGGCTCTCATATTTGAGCTAAATATATGTTTTTCTTTCATTACAACAATTGTTAGTCTAGTATCGAAGCGCTACAAATAAAAGTGAAATCACTGTTATAATGGCACCTTACCATCCATATATCATTAGCTGTATAGTCCTAGTGCAAAATTTACAACTTAAACTTTCTGGATCAGAGAATGAAGAAAACCCTCAGCGATTGTCAAATTACTAATATGGTATGAACTGTTTCCTAGGGATTAGTACAGAAACAAATTTAGATTTAAGGAAAACAGCTGAAAAATGATGATCCTAACATCTTTTTGACAATAGCACCCCCCCAGGCCCTCCCGCGTCGCTCCCGCGAGCGACCTGGAGGCAACCCTAGCCGCCGCCGCCGGGCTCCCCTCTCCCTCGCGCCTCCTTCCTCGCCGTCGCTGGAGGGCGCTGCAGGGCGAAGCCCAAGCAGCGCCGGCGACGGCGGGGCTCTTCCTCCCCTCGGTGTGGTGGCGACTGGCGACTGACGCGGGGCAGCGCTGTCAGGCAGAGGCGCAACGCTTCTCACAGGGCGCGGTGGCACAACGGCAGAGCCACGCAGTGGTGGTGGGTGGGCTCGGCGGTGGTGTGGATGGATTGTGTCGGCCACCAATCCCCGCCTATCGCTGTGCTATTCTTACTTCAATTTCCTTACTCTGCAGCTGTTCGTGTTGCATACGGTGGATGCTTGCTAACGTACTACTTGTTGTAGATTCTGGTACTATAACTGGACCAACTATTGGAAGTTGTTGAAATTGATGGCTAACCATTGTGACGAGCTGGTTGATCTATATATGATTTTCTAGGCATACGAACCGTTGGGAATTTCATGTCCCATCCATGCTAATCATAGTGTCAAAAACGCTCTTATATTATGGAATGGAGGGAGTACATGTTAGTCCGTTCACAGCAAGCTGCGGATGCTGTCCAGCCTTTTGTTTCTTTTCTCCTGTAGCGAACACAGGCAGGTGCTGAGACAAGGCTGAATTATATTAAGTTTGGTAGCTGCTAGGTAGTAGATTTGAGCAGTAAGTTTGTTTCAAATTCTGGGCATAATCTCTGTGGAATTTCAGTGTACTCGTAAAATAATACTTGTAGCTCTTGTTTTTTTTTTTTTGCGAGAAACTTCCAGTCTATTCATCTTCAATCATGGCAGTACAACGAACACTAGAAATAATTAAAATTACATCCATATTCGTAGACCACCTAGCGACGACTACAAGCACTGAAGCGAGCCGAAGGCGCGCCGCCGTCATCGCCCCTCCATCGCCGGAGCCGGGCACAACTTGTTGTAGTAGACAGTCGGGAAGTCGTCGTGCTAAGGCCCCATGGGACCAACACACCAGAACAGCAACCGTCGCCGATGAAGATAAGTTTAGATCGGAAGGATCCAACCTGAAGACACAAGAACAAAGACGAACAAAGACTGGATCCGAGCAGATCCACCAAAGACAACCACCGACCGAATCCCGTGAGATCCGCCGGAGACACACCTCCACACGCCCTCCGACGATGCTAGACGCACCACCGGGGCGGGGGCTAGACGGGGAGGACCTTATTCCATCTTCAAGAAGCCGCCGCCGTCTCGTCTTCTTGAGCCGGACACAAACCCTAACAAAACTTGAAGAAGCACAAAAAAACGGAGCCCTCCCATCGGCAAGGGCCGAGATCCACCACGCACCCATGGCCCTAAGGCCACAGGAGACGTGGCAGATCGGCGGCGCCGTCGACGGGAGGCAGAAACCCTAGCCGCCTTTTCTTGGAGGAGAGACGAAGGGAGATTTTTGTAGCTCTTGTTTTTATCTTTGCATAGGCGCTGGTTTCACTCAAATCTGATTATTAGTTTAGGAGTTAAGCCCGAAACGTTGCTACTATTCAGTAATAGCAAGGCTGCCAGAAATCTGTTTATATATGTTCGACCAAGTTAGAGCCGCCGTTGATGTGGGCCAACGTCTCGCCACAGCGCTCCATCGGCTCCGCCAAGTTCGCCCACATGGGCACAGCCGGGCACGCAGCGCGACTGCTGGAGCACCTCCTCGGCGACGACGACCCGCCGCTGTGGGTCTCGCCACGCTCGGCGGTTAGTGCTCTACCTGATCTATTTTTTGGTGTGCCTGTGTCATGCATGTTTTTGCTTTAGTCTCTCACCCATTTTTGGATGTGCAGTAGTACTGGGGTATGCGCTGATCATGGATTTTTTTTATGTACTGTATATTCTATAGGTGTGATTAATCACACATTAACTCACTACTATAAAATTCCTAGTGACCATTCTAATTTTGGAGCAGAGGAAAACATCCACATATAAACGAATGGATGATCGTTGCAAATTTAGTATTGTAACCACTTTTACGGTAGCATGGCAATTCTACATACGTATATCATGGCAAATTTGCTCTTTTCGCCAATACCATGGCTAATTAACCATGTTAACAAAATTTGACACGATTTGCAAATTTCTTACATGGCAAATTTATATACCAGACATATGGCAAATTTACATTTTTTTCTGACACATGTTTAGTACTACATCTATATAAACAGCCATGGCAACTTCATTAGGTTTTTTGCCATGGCAACTTCTTCATTACACGGCAAATTTACTTGCGTTTTAGCTACTAAACTATACGTGGCCAACTTTCCTGTTTTTCTGCCATGTGCACCTGAAGTTCAACAATACATTTTCAGTAACCACTACTGGGAAAGGGCTTATAGGTGACCTCAAATCAGTGACGGGCGCAGTCTAGCACCCGCCACTGCTGCTATTAGCAGTGGCGGGCTCCAAAATCCGTCCGCCACTGCTATTGGCTTACCAGTGGCGGACGTCAGTTTGCGCCTGTCACTGGTAACAGCTGTCCAGATTTGTGATGGGGCAAATGTTACCTGTGGCGGGCACAAAATTGCACCCGCCACTGGTAGCTAAGTTAACAGTGGCGGGCAGCAATAAATGCCCGCCGCAACTATTTTTTGGTCTCATGGCAAATCTGTACAAAAATACTAGTGGCGGGCCCTAATCTATGCCCGCCACTGGTACTTGAGTTACCAGTGGCGGGCAGAAACACGTGCCCGCCACTGGTATTTTTTTGTCTCACGGCAAATCTGTCCAAAAAATACCAGTGACTGGCTCTAATCCGCGCCCGCCACAGCTAACCCGCACGAAAAAAAAGATCTAGAACAAAAAAAACCCTTGAAGTGACCAAAGTGGCCCACGGCCCATTAGTCCTGGTCTGGCGTGGAGACAACCCACGAGGCGCACGAGCAAACCCTATTTCTCTCGCTTTCTCCTCTGCCTCATGTCATCCCCTCTCTCTCCCGCGACCCTCACCGCCGCCACCATCCCCGGCCGATTCCGGCGAGCCCCGGCCACTACCGCCGCCGCCAAGCACAACCACGAGCTCCTCTCGCGATGATCTACCTTCTGCGCCGCTTCAATTCAATCATCCCCGCCTCTAGCTCGACCGCGCGACCCCAGCCATGGCTAGGGTTTGGGGCGCAGTCGTCGTCTCCGTCGCCGGCGTGGCCATGGCTCCCTATGCAGAGAAAACAAGACGAGGGGGAGGTCAGGGAGGAGCAGCAGGAGGAGTGAAGGAAAAGAAGGCGGCGGAGAAGGCCCTGCTCGCCGAAGAGCTCGACTGACGACGACGAACTCCGAGGCGGCGGCGCTCGCTGTAGCGGGAGGAGGCTCGGGCGCACGCATGAGAGCTGCGGTTTGTGGGAACTGGCTGCGGGCATGGGAACCGTGGATCGATCCCCACGTACACAGGTATACAGTTATATAGCAGGATAAGGATACATGCTTGTACTGCCTCTATCACAAATTACACGAGTTGATTCCGAGTTCAGACAGCTAGCAATCAATCGCTCTGAAGGTATTGCTCTTTTATTTTATTTCAGATCGTGAGGAAAGGGGTTCAGATATGTGACTACTCTATGTTGTACTAACTACTCTATGTTGTACTGACTAATCTTAGAATTATATTTGGTCCAGGAGTAGTACATATGTTAATTCTCAGAGCACTTCTAGATCAGATATACACACGCTATACACCTTCATAGGATGGGGGGCACATTCAGGAAGCTATGAATCAACTATGAAACTGGTTGAACAAAAAGGCTAGAATTGCTGTATTTCAGAAAGTCATGACTATATTTCAGAAACTTTGAGCGACCGGCTGATCTAATTTGAGACTATCATTGTATTTTAGGTCATCATAAAAGTGCACCGATATGTAACATGGTACAATCATGTTGGTGTACTCATGAGAGGTGCGCACTAAAACTAATATTAATTCCGATTAGCCTCTTTATTTCTAGATCACACCTCACAGTTGTGGGCATGAAGCAGAGGTTGCGTCACATGCTCCACATCCTATCAGCGGACTTCTAAAGACTAAAAGGATGCGGATTTGTTGATGATGGCTAGAGATGTTTCCATGTAAGGCGGTCGTGCCGTGAGGTGATGCATTGGCTCCGGTCCTTCTTTCTGGTGAAATATCTTACTTCAAGTAATTTCCACCTTCTTTGTTTCTAAATATGTCATGTTGAGTAGTTTTTCTGAAACATAGACACTTAATCATGAATATGCCTTTCTTTAAACACATCGTACACTACTAGGGAAAACATTATAGGTGGAGGCTTATCAGTAGCGCGGCTTTGTGGAACGCGCTACTGCTAATTTACAGTAGCGCGGCTAATTCTTAGGCGCTACTGATATCCATTTAGCAGTAGCGCGGCCCAGACGAAAGGCGCTACTGCTATGTGAGCCCCCCCTTAGCCAACAGGCTATGTATAGTAGCAGCGCGGCCCGCCTTAAGCGCGCTACTGCTAAAACTTTAGCAGTAGCGCGTGTTGCAGACCCACCGCTGCAACTAATGTTGTACTGTGCCACATGGTGGGCCCCGCTTAGCAGCAGCGCGGCCTGCAGGACCGCGCTACTGCTAACGCTTTAGCAGTAGCGCCGTTTTCTGGCCCGCGCTGCTGCTAAGGCGCAGCAGCCACCTTTTGAACCCTTCCCCCTCCCCCTTCCTCTCTCCCTTCACTTTGCCCCCCCTCTCTCCCTCACTTTGCTTCTTCCTCACCTTGCTTCTCCCCCCATTACTCTCTTTCTTCTCCTACCTCTCTTTCTCTCTCTTTAATGCCCCTAACTACGCCACACCTCCATTAATGCAACCCCTTTCTCTTTTCCTCACTTTTCCACCCTCTCCACTAGTTAGAGCCATCTCCTTCCCCAACTAGCTATGTAGATCTACCCATTTAATGAAGTTACCTTTCAACGTCCCCAACTAGATCTATCCATTTAATTGTGCGTGAGCTTCCCATGTTTTGCCGAAATGTCGATTTATTTCCGTTTCGGCGAATTTTGGGCAAACTCTATATGTCCTATTTTTAGGGAAGGTCATGCCAAATTTTTGTATGACTTTGATGCATACATGCGTTTTTATAATCATTTTGCTTATTATTACCGCGCAGGCGATCATGATGGTGAGTGGAACGATGGTGGAAAGGTGGTTGCGATCGGCGGTGCAAGACATGTATGAAAATAACCGGACAGAGATTTTATGTCCGTGCCGAAGATGCAACGGAGGAGTTTGGCTCGACCCCTATAAGGATGGTCGTTTGAAGGCGCACCTGCTCATGACTGGTTTCATGGATGGCTATACTCAGTGGATAAGTGAAGATGATGAGGATGAGGATGCCGACGGGGCAGCCAATGACGACATGGGGCCAGACGAAGAGATGACCGATAATGACGGCGGAGAAGAGGCCAGACATGGCGGCGGAGAAGGGGCCGGCCATGGTGGCGGCGGAGAAGAGGCCGGAAATGGGGCCAGAGAAGACGCGGACACGCCGCAGCCTTCGTCGCTACTAAGTTCAATCGTGCGGATAAGACCAAGGATGGGCCAAAGGCAAGAAGAGACTTGGAAGATTTGAACATTAGGGCAGATCTCCATATGTCGCCCCGTAAAAAGTCGGAGGAGACGGAGACGGTGGCGGAGGCGCGGACCAGGGCAAAAAAGTCAACAAGAAGGAAGAGAATTATTGCCCCCTTTCTTGCTTTACGTTAAATCCGAAGGAGATCGATCAATTCTTCAAGTGCCTTACCGGAATCAAAGTTAGTTCCGGTTACTGTGGGAAGATAAGCAGATTTCTAGACACCAAGAAGAAAAGGTTCAGCAAGATGAAGTCTCATGACTGTCATGTGATGATGACGCAGATACTTCCTGTTACCCTTAGAGGGAAAATGGACAATCACGTCCGTGACACGCTTATTAGTCTCTGCAACTTTTTCGATGTTATCTCTCGAAAGTCGATCAGTGCGAAGCAGCTCCGAAGGCTACAGGAAGAGATTGTTGTGATACTAAATGAGCTTGAGATGTACTTCCCGCCCGCGTTCTTTGACGTCATGGTGCATCTATGTGTCCACATTGTGGACGACATCATAGACCTCGGGCCGACATTCCTGCACAACATGATGCCGTTCAAGAGGATGAATGGGGTCATCAAAGGATTCGTTCGTAACATGTCCCGTCCGGATGGAAGCATCATCCAGGGCTATCTGACCCAAGAGTGCACCTCTTTCTGCGAGAATTATCTATATGGCGGAGACCCTGTTGTTGGTTTGCCCGTTAACAAGCACCTTGGGAGGCTCGGAGGAGAAGGTCACACCAATGGCCGGAGGGAACTGCATGTGGACCACTCGGGTCGACGCAATGACTTTGACAGAGCAAACTTAGTAGTGCTACAGCACCTAGACGTGGTAGATCCTTTCGCGACACTGCACAAAGAAACCATCGCAAAGAAGTACCGTGACCGGGGGCTATGCAAGACGAACGCCGAAGTTATTAGAGAGCACAACTCCACTTTCCTGCCTTGGTTCAAAGAGCATGTTCTTGCTAATCCCCCGGAAGAGGGCTCTACGGACGGATTGCTCATATACGCCTTAGCACATGGCCCCGCGGCCAACCTCGCGACCTATCAGGCATACGATATCAACGGATACACGTTCTACACGGAGGCCAAAGATATAAACAGTGATTTTCAGAACTCAGGGGTGACAATGGAATGCATGACCGGCGACAACGCCGCAACTGAAAGATTCTACGGAAGGGTCGAAGAGATCTGGGAGCTTGACTACTCTGGACTGCACGATGCGACGATGTTCCGTGTCAGATGGGCTAAGAACGTCGAAAGAGAAAACCGGCATTTCACTACCATGTCTATACCCGACGCCAAGAGCGCTACCGTGAACGCCATCGCAAAAAACGAGCCATGGGTACACGCTAAGCACGTGACACAATGCTTCTTCATAACCGACCCGAGCAATCCCAGCCGTGTTGTCGTGAGGAGAGGCAAAAGGAACATCATCGGAATGGATGGAGTCGCCAACGAGGAAGACTACGACCAGTACGGCAACCCGATGAGGGAAGATGACGATGACGATGAAGCATACGTCAAAAGAAGAATCAATACTACATTACCTAAGAAAGATCGTACTCCATGGTAAAGGAAAATTCACAACGAGGGGCTCAATTATTCGACAGCGAACAAGAAGGGAAAGAAGCTCGCTCAGAAACGAAAACGTCGACGCTGAGAAACCATCATTTATATATATGTATTTATTTTATGTACGCACTTAATCGTTATCGGTCAAATGATGTGTAATATATATCGTCGCCTGAGTTATATACATTGTATCCAATCCCCTTCTTCCCGGCTCGGTCGTCTTTCGGAAAAGAAAAGAAAATGAAAATAAATAGAAAAATGAGAAAGGAAAGAAGAAAATGAAAAGGAAAATGAAAGGATTAGAAAAGGAAATGAAAAGAAAAAGAAAAAGGAGAAAGGAAATAAGAAAAATAAAATGAAAAGAAAAAGCAAAAGGAGAAAATGAAAAGAAAAATCAAAGGAATAGCAGTAGCGCGTTTATGGACCCGCGCTATAGCTACCTTAGCTGTAACGCGGGCTACCCAAACCGGCGCTACTGATAAGTTAGCTATAGCAGTAGCGCGGGTCCACACCCGCGCTATAGCTAAGTTAGTTGTAGCGCCGGTTTGGGTAGCCCGCGCTACAGCTAAGTTAGCTATAGCGCGGGTCCATAAACGCGCTACTGCTATGTTTGAGTTAACCGGACCGCGCGGGCCTTTCTTCCCCAATTCCCCCCATTCCATCCCCTTCCCCTCCTCCACGCCGTCGCCGGAGCCCTCGTCGCCCTTGCCTCCTTGCGCCGTCGCCGGAGCCCGTCCTCGCCGCGCCTGCCTCCTCCTCGATGTCGCCGCACGCCTGCCTCCTCCTCCTCGACCTCGCCGCGCCTGCCTCCTCCTCGACATCGCCGCGCGCCTGCCTCCTCCTCCTCGACGTCGCCGCAAGTCCAACCTCCTCCTCCTCCATCGACCTCGCCGCGCTGTAAGCCCCTCCTCTCCCCTCACCTCTTGTCTCTCTCTGCTCTCTCTCTCTCTCTCTGCCATATGTATGAACCCTAGGTTATTTAGTGCTAGATTAGTTCCATATGAACCCTAGGTTAATTAGTGCTAGATTAGTGCCATGTATACCCTAGGGTTAGTGCTAGATTATGAAACCTAGGTGCCATTTGAACCCTAGGTTAGTGTTATGAACCCTAGTAAAAAAAATTGTTGCTATTTACATTTTTTTAGTTCAAACAGAATTGTTGCTATTTAAAAAAAATTAGTTAAAGCAATTGTGCTAGATTATGAACCCTAGGTAGTTAAAACAGATCTAGTGCTAGGTTAGTGCTAGATTATGAACCCTAGCTAGTTAAAACAGAATTATTGCTAGGTTAGTGCTAGATTATGAACCCTAGTTAAAACATAATTGTTGCTATTATTTTTTTTAGTTAAAGCAATTCTTGCTATTTAAAGAAAAAACAGAATTGTTGATATTTAATTTTTTTTAGTTAAAGCAATTCTTGCTATTTAAAGAAAAAACAGAATTGTTGCTATTTAAAAAAACTTAGTTAAAACATTTGTTGCTATTTAAAAAAACTTAGTTAAAGCATTTGTTGCTATTTAAAGAAAAAACAGAATTGTTGCTATTTAAAAAAACTTACTTCAATCAATTGTTTCTATTTAAAGAAAAAACAGAAGTTCCTTATTTGCATCAATACAATCATGTTCCGGCGATGTCATGTGTATTTTGATGATCATGCACAAGATCATGTCATGACGTGGATGATCATGTAGCCAAGTTTTGTCTTCTCTTATATTGTATGCAGGGAAAATGATCCGAGTGGCCTATGTTTTGCCGGAATGTTGATTCATTTCCGTTCCGGCGAATTTCAGGCGCTTGATATGTCCACTTTTTAGCAAAGGTCATGCCGAAATTTCCCGTGAATTTCGGCATGACTTGTGCTAGAAAGTAGGCATATCGAGTGCCCGGGATTTGCTGGGACGGGAATGAAACGGCATTCCGGCAAACCATAGGGCTTTTTTTATGTCATTACTCATTTTATTATAGTTTAAGAATTAAACGAGCAGACTTAATCGTAGGAAACATGTCGAACAACGACGAAACCGGGGCTTCTGACCACGCTGCCGACGACATACAATATGACCTTGAACATGATTACCTCGACTTTTTGTCTAGTTAGCAAATAGAAGGTTTGCAGGGCGACCTGGTCATAGCGGACGATGGTACTGCCGCCGACATCGACACCGATGGCACCAGCACCGATGGCGGCGCCGAGACCGGCGCCGAAGCCGGTAACGAAAAGAAGAAGTAGAAGAAGCAGAGGACACGACGCCCTAACAAACTCGGCATCGGAAGAATCCTGGTCACAGAGATGCACCCCGGCAAATTCGAGCCAATAGCGCTGGATGAAGCTCGCAAGTGCTACAGCAACCAAGTCGGATGCATCCTACGGGAAACCGCGAGCATCAACGACAATGACTTAAGGAAGAAACCACATATGGAGCACTTGCTCCTAACGAAGCTGCACAAGAGATTCCAATTCCCCGGCCGGGATGACCGCATAGAAAACCCGTGGGATGATGCTGCCATGAAAGATATCAATAACCACGCCATGGGCATGTTCAGCAACGATTTGGCTGCCTGGAAAGGGAGGGTGAAACGAGCGATTGATGCTAACGAACCCCTGTCCAAGATTTTGGCGGACAATCCGACACTTACGACAGAGGAGTTCGAAAAGTTCAAGGACACTTCCGGTACCGAGGCAGCCAAGATTAAGTCTGAGAAATACAAGGGGCTTCAGCAAAGGAACACGGGGAACCAACGCCTCGGAAGCCGTGGCTACATTGGCAAGAGGCCCATATGGGATAAGGAGGACGCGGAACGTGAAGCCGCGGGGATCCCAGACCCCTACGCGGAGTTCACCGACCCGCAGGAGCGTGACTTCATCAGGGCCCGGTACAAGTGGGACAAGGAAAAGAAGGTTTGGTACACGGACCCGATCACGAGGAAATTGATTAGATTACTAGTAATTATTCTTTTACCACCTTACATTTAGCTTCTAATCAAGTCGACTACACATTGTAGTAACATTCGTAGACGGTTCACGTTCCTTTTGCAGAAGGAGCAACACAGGCTTGCGGCCGAAAGCGACTCGTCGTCTCAGTCGTCGATGAGGCCCAAGTGGGACACCCCTCTCAACCGGGCCTTGAACCAACTGAAGGGATTCCCTTTGGACCAGCGGCCGCAATATGGACGTTTGCACGTCTTCGGAGACGGCGCCACGTGGAAGTACTACTACAACGAGGGCCCGAAGGCCAAAAAGCAGAAAAAGAAGTTCAGTCAGTTGAACATCGACGAGGAGATGAAGCTTGCGGTCGAGAAAAATGCAGCTGAGGCCGAGAAAAAAGCAGCTGAGGCCGCAAAAGCGACCAAAAGTGAGTTGGTCCAGCAGGCAGTCAATGCAGCTTTAGCTGCCTACAGAAATGATTTCGCTACTAACTTGATTCCGACTATTATCGACTGGATGAAGCAAAATCCAGACAAGACGGCACAGTATTTTCCCATGCCCAGCTTCGTCGGGAGCAACTCGGTGAACATCGCACCACCACCACCTGCTGCCGCTACCGCACAAGGTCCAGCACCCGCGCCTGCTCCCGCACCTGCTCATAGCAGCCCGTCCTCTGTCTCTAGCGTGCTAGGCGGGCCTTCGTCTTTGGCTGACCTCGACGCCCTCACGGTAATTACACGTCGCACCAACATATATATAATCTTCCGTTTTTTGTTGCCTTTCGGATGTCTTACGCCGCAGACATGTCTTCGCAGGCCGACGAAACCCCATGCACCGTACTCTACATGATCAACGGCCAGAAGGTGGACGTGGGAAATGCAGTGATAACGAAGCCCTTGAAACTCACGTTCCACGGCCAGCCAATCCACGTTGGCACCTTCAGGGTTACCTTGTTGAGTGTGAAAGCGGGCCACGAGGATTTGACTCCTCTAGTACGTCTTAGGGGAGAGGAGGACGAGACCCCGATGCGGCTTGGAGAATGCAAGGGTTGGATGCTGCTGTGGCCGAAGAATCTTCTTCGTCTAGAGACGGCCGAGAGCACACCAATGACCACACATCAGCAAGGTATGAACACCACCACCCTGCCTACACAATTACCAGCGCCTCTCGTGCCGGGTGAGAGCGGCGGACGACGCGAGGAAGGGGGTCCAATAGTGGATGATGTAGTCGCCCCCGTGGAACAAGGAATGGATGATGAGATGGAGGAGGAGGACCCTCTCCGGTTCCTCAATTCCGCCGCCACCTATGACGACGGACAAATGATGAGTCAGCCATATGACTCGGGCTATGAGCATGCGGATGAGGATATGGATGATGTGCCCAGGTAGGAACGTCCTAGGGTTGATTGCAAGAAGCCTCTCTTCATGCAATCCTCACAGGACACGCCTCCAGATGCCGCCTCAATGCAGGGTCATCTAGCCGAGGGTCATAAAGTGCTTAGCCCGACGACACTGGTGGCGGGGGTAAGGAAGGGTCTGGACGGTCAACCCAAGAAAAAGGAGAGGAAGAGACCGCCGAAGAGAGGCACTGCTGCCGCCAAAGCTTCTAGCAGCTAGCCGACCGATTTTGCGGATCGTGTACCGCTCAAAGGTGCGGCGATGTACCATGTCGCGGGCGAGCTGATCCTACCGCCAAAACCGCTAGAGGGCATATCAGGGGATCTCAGGAGACTGCACGACCATGTGCTGTCGACTGAGAAAAGCCTTCTCGCCTCGGAGGATCCAGGATATCCGCTTTACGCGGTTCGTGTGCCTCAGGCCAAGTTCTACGTCGACACACTGCCCGCGGAGGTGTTCTTCCTGCGGTTTGATCACATCTTTGAGATGTTTCTCACGAGGCGGCTCGGTTTTACGATCGTCCGCCTTTTTGCGCTACATATGAACTTCGTCATCAGGAGAGAACAAATCTCGCAAATCTCGATGGCGGATCCATACTACATGCATGAGTCCTTCTTGAGTCTCGGCGACTTTGAACGTAAAGCTTCTAGGGACTACATCGAATACTTCATGATAACGAATAAGGACAAGGAAACGATTCTCCTGCCTTATCATCCAATGTAAGTCATTGCCGGACAACCCTTTCGTACGTTTCAATCATTCCTTCGCTCATATGGAGACTAATTTGAGGTGTCTTTATTTTCCGCAGCAACGGGCGCGCCGTCCTTATCGTTCTTTTCCCGTGAGTCTCCCACGCCGTGTATTTCGACTCGTCCAGAAACTTCGAGAAGAAAGACTACACCCACATAATGGATATTCTGGATGATGCTCTCCACGGCTTCAGCATGAGGGGTGGCCACATGGAGATCAGGAAACAAAGGAAGAACAAGCCGGGTTTCTCGCATAAAACTACCTTCTGCTCCATCCATCAACCGACAACAAGCAAGAACGATGGATTCTACCTCCTCCATATCATGATGGAGTTCAGAAGGGATCACCAACAGCTTCGCATGACAACAAGAAACGATGAACATATCCGCAAATGGGCAGAATCCTTAGGAGACGAACCAGATTATAAACTCAGAGATGACTTCTTTCGCATCCAGAAGGACATTGCAACGATCATCATGAAAGAAGTCGTCAAAGAGAAGGGGATGTTCCACCATGGCCCTATATCGCGAGCTGACGTCAGAACTCGCATAGGCATGCAACGTCAGGACCTGACGCCGTTAACGAAGCTAGGGTGCATCCTCCAGGATATGGATGGATGGAACTTCCAGTGATTGACGATGGCGATGATGATGTGTCGGTTGAACTTGTAGTTTCTGTAGCGATGAAACTTTGTGATGTCAACGGTCCAGCTGAACTTGCGTAACGCTAGTTTGTTAGTTTGGGTACGATGACCTGCGTACATCTAGTTAATTAGTTTGGGTACGATGAACCTGCGTTGATTAATTATGTTTACTATATGTTGCATCTATTAGCTAACTCTTTCTTTTCGTGTTGCTCAAATATATTATGTTGCATATTATTGTTGAATTCGCTTGGTGAAGATGCATCTCTAACTGGTACATAGGTCCTTGATGGCGAAGAAGTGCTATGCCGTGTACATAGGGAGGGTTCCGGGAGTGTACGATGAGTGGCCCGAGTATCAGGCCCAAGTGTCACGGTTCTCGGGCAGCAGCCATAAAGGGTTCGATAGCAGACAAGAAGTAGAAGCTAGTTACTTGAGGTTCACGCTAGCGCGACAGAGGAATCACAACCGGCGCCTCATGTGCTGCATAATTCCGCTCTTACTCATAGTGATAGCTCTTCTCTTCTATATCATCGTTTAGATGGATGATGAAACATGTGTATGGGATGACGATGTAGTTGCATGTATTCGAGACATATCATAACTTGTATCGCTATTTCGAGATCGATGATGATGAGAGACATCATTTGTGTTGGATGATGATGACATGATTTGATGAGACTATTTGCATGTGTATGATATGATGAGACTATTCTGTGTATGATATGACAGGCTATTGTATAAAACCTATTAAAAAACAGAGTAAAAATGCTGCAGAAAATTTTTACAGACAATAGTAACAGTAGCGCGGGGTATGTGTGTAGCAGTAGCGCTGGCTTAGCAGTAGCGCGTGGTAAACAGGCTCGCTGCAGTTTTTAGCAGTAGCGAGGTTCACGTAAACGCGCTACTGCTAAACTCTGGTAGCAGTAGCGCGGGTGGAACAGCGCTACTGCTAAGAGTTAGCTGTAGCGCCGTAGCAGTAGCGCGCCCACCCGCGCTACTGATATGACAAAACCCCGCGCTACTGCTAGGGTTTTCCCTAGTAGTGGTAGACTATGGCTAGGGGACCGACTGGTTCATGTAACTATCGTTTGCTCCGTAGCGAAGCGCCATTGTTTGCTCTGTAGTGAGACCAATGTGGAAATCAATTAGGAGGAGATAACAATATGCCTTGAATTAAGATAGTATTAGTCAAGAAATTCATTAATCTTAGCCACTTCTTATGGGTACATGAGAACTTCAAATTTTCATCCGTTAAAATTTGTTTTTGTGACTGTTTGGACAAATTCATGTGCAAAATTGATATTTTCAATTAGATGCATTGCTTAACATGAATGGATATTTCTAAACAAATTTCTATGAAACTTGTACATGTATCATGGTTGAAGACTGCAATGTAGAATTAATCATTTTAAACCAAATACCATTTAATCATTGATCAATATTTTTCCCGTTGCAACGCAAGGGCATGTTTCCTAGTATGATTCATGGCTGTTGCGTGGACTGTCGGCCCCTGATTTATTTGGGCTTATTTAGCTTGATTGCCGGCTGCTTAAGGATGATTGCCTTGTGCTAAACTCTCTTGTCATTGAGCAGCAACAGGATGGATTCGGTACAATAGAGGCCGTGCTTGCTGTTCGGCGTTGGCCACAAAATTGCCATGGTGAGCTACCCTGGATCCTCTCCTTCCTCAGGTTATCATTGAGTCATGCTAGCTGGACCATAGGAAAATGTTCTATTAATTAATTATTAGGTGAACAACTTGCAGTTCTATAACTAGTATCTCCATGAATGTTGTCTTTTCTATTAAAGAAAGAGGCAGTGGTTGATAGCCTAAAGTATTAGCCATCGAGAAGCAAAGAATGGTTTTCATTTGTTTGTCTGTGTTGGCCGATGCCACGTGCAGCATGCCTAGTTGTATGGTTCATCTTTTCCTATCCACGTGCAGCATGAATTGTCTTCTATTTCCTGTGCACCTGTCGGCATCTTATACATCAAGAAGATTTCTTGTCTTGTGTTGTCATGGTAATTGACTGAGAGAATAATGATATATCAACCATCTACAAAGCTGGGACCTATGCATCTCTGATGCTTGTAGCTTTATTTCCTGCCAGTAATTTTTTTTTTGCTACACTGTTTCCATAATTTATTTCTCACTGAGATGTCAAACGGATGGAGCAGACTAGTTATTACAATGTAAACATGTAATCCTGTTCAAGGCTTGCATGTTTGGATGGACAATCAGCCTCTTCTTACTTCAACAATTATTTATGTCCTGATTGCATCTTCTGTTCAAATACCTGATTGTATATGGATGGATTACAGGGTCTGCAATGCAACCGGCGACGGACATGTAGAGGTCGGAGGATCCAGCAACGGCGTGGCCCAGGTAGGTCCACCCCCTCCTTTCTCGCCGGGATCCAGCTTCCCCACTTCACCTCAACTTGTCCTCCTTTCCTTCCCATTTGCTGCAGGTCACCATGGCGCGGAGACGACGGCAGCAGGAGGGTGCCAGCTCGAGGAGGAGCAGGAGGGGCGCACCTCCTTCTTCTTCCAAGGCGACCAAGGGCTCCTTGCAGCACCCTATTCTTCCTGGCAGCGTCTACCCTATTTTCCTGGTCGATTTAGAACATCTCTGTGTGTGTGCAACGGGCCAGCCTATGTACTTGTAAATTGATGATGTATGTAAATTCGTGTGCTTCATGCCAGCCTATTTATCTATGCGTATGTACATATGAATATGAACTGTACTGTGTATTCCCTCCGTACCTAAATATAAGTCGTTTTGATAGGCTAAACTAGCCTACCAAAACGACTTATATTTAGGTACAGAGGAAGTACATCACAGTACAATACGTTCATTTTTTTTTTAAATCTGAAAATTACTAGCAGTGGCGGGCAGAGCACAGTGCTCGCCAGTGGTCATCCTTGCTATGGTGAAAACTTGCTCTGGTGCACCCTATTAGCAGTGGCGGGTGCTACTTCATGCCCGCCACTACTAGTTGGTTAGTAGTGGCGGGCCGACGCCCGCCACTGGTGGCCTTTTAGCAGTGGCGGGAGGTTAGTGGCGGGCCTGCCTGGGCCTCTAGCCCGCCACTAATGCCCATTTTGCACCCGCCACTGGTAGGCATTCCTACAGTAGTGAACTATTCTTATGCCGTTTTCAATTGGATGGTATGTTTCTCTTGTGAGCAAAAACCCCTAATGTTGCCATCTTTTCTAAGAGAACATTTTCCTAAAATTGGCAGGTGCAAATGAAAATCTTTTTTGGCATATTCATATGGCACCATGAAAGTAATTTGCCATGGCCACTTGTTCATCACAAATTTAGTTTATGGATCATGGCAAATCCTTTTTAATCGACCATGGTAAATTTAGTTTATGGATCATGGAACTTTCTTTGTGAGCGTGAAAATTTTAGTTTATGAACCATGGCGACTAGTGTGCTATTGTCATATCATGTTTTCTTGTCTACACATGGCAATTCATTTTTTTGGGGAATGTCCGCATGGCAATTTTATGTATTTTCAAAGTTGTGACAAGGCAAATTTTACTCATTTTTTGTAATCTCCACATGGCAGTCAGTTTTCTACTTTTGTTATATATCAATTCCTCAATTTGCCATCCTTTTTTGTAAAGAACAAGTCCCCTACGTTTGTCATAATTTCGAAAAAATACCCCCTACATTTTCCATGTCCATTCCCAAATTCTAGAAGTTGAAGTGTGTTTTTAGAGAACATTTCTTATATTTTTGCCATGAACACTTTTATTTTAGGTACCATGGCAATTCTAGAACTTTCGGGACTTGACCATGGCAAAATGAACGTTTTTTGTGGCCATTTATGTTTGTTGATCATGGCAAGTTTAGTTGGCAAGCATGGCAAATTCTCCCAGAGTTCATTTTTGCAAAGAAATTGCCATGCTTTTAGACAAAAATTACCATAAAAATGTTCACTTTTTCCATGGTTAAAATCCGAACGTTCTGGATTTATCATTTCCATTTTATTTTTTTAGACCATGGCAATTTTAATAATTAGACGTTGGCAAATTTATTGAATACACCATGGCAAATTTATTGTACTAACCATGGCAATTTTTTTTGAATTGACCATGGTGAATTTGTTCTATTTGACCATTGTAAATTCATAAAATATCACATGGCAATTTTATTGCATTGAGCATGGCAATTTCCTTTTCGCATTGACCATGCCAAATTCATAGATGGTCAGACGGCAAATTGACCATTGTAATTTTATTGTATTCACTTTTCTATTTTGTCGTGTGAGTAGTACTGACCATGGCAATTTGATCATACCAAATTGCCATGACTTCTTAAGTTGTGTTCAATTAGTACAGATTTTTTTACCTATGTGTATGCTATGGCAATTTCAAGTAGGTTTCCTGTTAGCTATGAACTATTTCATGGCAGATTTTTCCGTGTTCTTGCCATGTTCATTTTTGTAATTTCTAGTACCATGTGTTCAACAAATTATCCTTTTTACATGGCATTTTTTTTGCATTGACCATGGCAATTTTATTGCATTAACCATGGCAAATTCATAAAATATCACATGGCAATTTTTATTTGCATTGACCATGGCGATTTTATTGCATTGACCATGACAAATTCACAAAAGATCACATGGCAATTTTATTGCATTGACCATGGCAATTTCATAAAAGATCACATGGAAATTTAGTTAATGGATCACATTTTATTGCATTGACCATGACTATTTATTAACTAGACCATGGCAAACTTATTACATATACCATGGCAAATTTAGTTAATGGCTCACATCAAATTTAGTTTATCGATAATGGCAACTTTAGTAATTGACCATGCCAAATTTCAATTTCTAATTTTGCCATGGCAAATTTACCTTTATCCCCATGGCAATTTTACTTTAACAAAGATGGCAAATTTTAGTTTTATTGCCATGGCAATTTTAGTTTCATGGCATGGCAAAGAACAATGAGTCTTGCCGTGGCAAATATATTTATTAAGTACACCATGGCAAAATTATTACATATACCATGGCAAATTTAGTTAACGGATCACCACAAACTTAATTTATTGATCACGGCAAATTTAGTAATTGACCATGGCAAATTTATATTTTTATCAAGGCAATTTTAGGATAATTGACAATGGCATAAAATTATGCAATGTTAATTATATTGTGTTTGCCATGGCATTTTTCTGAAAAATTTCTTTGCCATGGCAACTACTTGCATCATAGCAATTTTTTGCTTTTTTCATATGGAAAAATCATGTAGGTTTCGCCATGGACATTTTGTGTTCAGTAAAGAAATGCCATAGTCCAATATTTTTGCCATGGATGTACAACATTTTTTTCCATGTCGGTTTTGTAAAATTCTGCCATAAAATTAAAATTATCACAAATTTATAAGGCCTCATGCCATGGTAATAGTTTGTTTTGCCATGGAATCTTTTTTTCTGAAATTTTGTTGCCATGGAAAAGTAGTGTGCTCATGGCAATTTTTGTTTGTTTCATATGCAAACCATATAGTTTTGCCATCGACTTTTGTGTTTTTAGTTAAAAAAAATGGCATAGTTTTTGCAATATGTTTGCCTAGACCGACGACATAGAGATGGGAGTTCCGTTGTGCCCCGGCAATTTTCATTTTATACAAATGGCAATCATTTTGTTTTGTATCCATGGTTATCCTATTTTTTTCCCCTTTTTCTCATTGTTTTTTTTTGTTTTCGGGCCTTTTTTTATCGTGGCAGTATGCAATTGGGCTGTGCCTCACTTTTTTTGGGTTGTGCCTCACTTTTTTTTTCTTTTTCGCTGACTGCTTGTGTGCGAGATGGGCCACCAGGGGAACGTTCGGTACGGCACATTTTCTGATCGAACAAAATTGTTCAGTAGGTTCCCCATGGTGTATCGAACGACTCATTCAGGATGGGGGTCTCCCAGTCCGAATCTCTTTCAGTAGGTATTGGCGTCCTTCTTTTTTAGGGAAGTGCTAATCACCTAATCAATCACACATCAATCACGGGAGTTCATTTAACACCATAACTAATAGCAAATGAGGGCAACGAGTGGTCTTAGTATTGGCCTTCCTTTTTTTCCAGGTTTTACGTATGGTGATGGTTTACCATTCCAAAAATTTTCAAAGTGCGCGCGCAATTTTTGGACGAAACGAGCAACTGGACTCTCACATGCATGCATGTTTATTTGTTTGTCTACTAGTGCATGTAGCTATGGCATTAAATGAGTTCACACTAGTCACTTTGGTTTGCATAAAATAGATCCATGTGCATTTATTTCGGGCTTCCAAATTTCAAAAAGCCATATCTTTTAAACCGCGCGTCAGAATTCCGATCCGTTTTCATCGTTGGAATCCTCGCGACATGATCTTTGAAACTAGATCCCACATGG
This sequence comes from Elymus sibiricus, assembly GCA_039707655.1. Taxonomy (NCBI): domain Eukaryota; kingdom Viridiplantae; phylum Streptophyta; class Magnoliopsida; order Poales; family Poaceae; genus Elymus; species Elymus sibiricus. Next base: position 434,189,115 of record CM077668.1, on the reverse strand, counting down.
GTATCTTGGAACGAATTTTTTTTATGCCAACTTTGGTGCTATATGGTGCAACTCAATGACTGCATGGTGCAATTTTAGTACTACATGGTGCAACTTCTTTTAAAACCAATTTTAGAGCTACATAATCCAACTCCCTACGAGGTTGCAACCTAGCAACCATGAGAATCAACTTTTTTTTGATGTGCAACTAGTCTACTGCCCTGGCCAACTTCCTAGCAGTCATGTGCAACCCCCTCCCTAATCGTGGATGTGTAGTTTTTCAGGCACAACCTGTACCCTACCTGCAATGTGTGCAACTTAGTTTGTTGTTTTAAGCAACTGCTTAGTAGTT